>OX359275.1:31287307-32677307 GCA_947179155.2 Hedera helix | reverse complement strand
TTGAGTTCTTGATAGAATACAATAAACTACAAGGTTTATATCAAAAACTGCAGTTAAATTTTTAAACAACGTTCAGATCAATAATAGCAGCTGAATGAGCAATCTATTAGAAGAATAATGCAGACTATAATGTCCACTCGGTTCTCTTTTTAGGAAAAACATCATCAACTTTTATCATCTGAAATACCATTAGTCAAGATAATATAATTCACAGTTCCTGATCATAATCATGCAGATCAACAGTTCATCTTTGCACTACGGGCCAAAGACATTCAATATAACACCAACGGTCATGATTATACCAGATTCAGCCTTTGGTCATAATCATACGAAACAACAGTTCATCTTTGCACTACGGGCCAAAGAGAACATTCACCACGTGCCATAAAAGACACCGAACAGATGTATCGCCTTTAACCTATTATATCGCCTTTAACCTATCATCTGTTCAACAATTATATCGCATTTGTGCCCCCGGCCACAGATATTCACAACAACTTGATTTTGGATGATTAGAATGATATAAATGATGAACAGAAGAAACAGGATAAACAATAAGTATCAGAAGTTTACTTTGTACAGATTCAAATAATGTCCAAATTGTCAACATGATGTGGAGTGAAATTTAAAAATGATATTCAAGATCCACAGTTCAGAATAACGGTTATAGTTCAATAGAAAGGTTCATGTAAATAGGATGGTTCAATTGAAATGATGAAGTGCAACTATTATGGAACATATAATATTTTCAGGAATTATAGAAGCAATAGTTCCATAATAAGTTTCGATTTAGGTGTATGAAAGAAAATAATATTTCTTACCGTAGCAGGTTTGATTAACAAAAGGTGAAGGAAATTAATATCCCTTACTATAGTAAGTTTGAATAATGGAAGATGAAAAAGATGGTATCCCTTATGAGTATAAAGGAAAATAATATCACTTACGAATATGAAAGAAAATGATATTATAAACGAATATGCAATAAAAGTGTCATGAGATAATTCGTGTAGATAAATTATTTCCACAAGAGACAAATAAGAAATGAATACGAAGAGTTATTCACCAAACAGGCGGTAATCCACGCAGTAAGGTTATTCTCAGAGATTAATAAGGAATGAATACGAAAGGTTATTCACCAACAGGCAGTAATCCGCACCGTAAGGTTATTCCCACAATTTAATAAAAATTGAATACGAAGAGTCATTCACCAAACTGGCGGTAATCCGCGCAGTAAGGTTATTCTCAGAGATTAATAAGGAATGAATACGAAAGGTTATTCACCAACAGGCGGTAATCCGCGCCGTAAGATTATTCCCACAATTTAATACATGGAAATAAATGACATATCTTATGAGTAATAAAGAAACGATATTATTTTCGAGAATCAAATAATGATAATCCTTTACCGTAGTAAGTTTGAATAATAGAATATAAAAGTAGATGATATTCCTTACCTTGATATTGTGAAACAAGTTTATAGCCGAACAAATCCTTCCTTGTTTGTAGCAGTAAAGAATCTGACTTTTGAGTCTTCTAGAGTTTTTAAAATCTCTTTATGTTTTTAAAATAATGTTACTCTCGGAAAGATAGACGGCATAGACTCAAGAATCACTCAATTCGGAGTTAATATGAATGAGTTATGAATTTTCAAAATTAAGACTGAAAATAGTGACGAAAATCAGAATAGGTTACGGTTTTTAGTATTTTAAGGCATGAAGATGATTTCAGATGACTTTTCTTCCTTCTTCAAAGTTGTAGAGGACGAAAAACTAAAGAGACAGGCTTTTAATTCATTAAATTCTGACAAATAATGAATTTACTATGATTTTTCGAAAGAGTTACTGTACATAAGAAAATTCCACTCGGGAATTCAAAGAAGAATGCAAAAGATTTCAAAACTAGGAATGACTTAAGAACACTTAGAGAGAACTTACACAAAGAAGTATTTAGAGAGTGAAAGAAAATGTATGTAAGAATGTTATGAAAAATTTCTTAAGTTAAGTCCTCTATTTACAGCCAAAAATCTTATCATAACCAAAATTTCCTAATTTAATCCAAACCATTGATTTCAAGATAATGTTTAATCCATACCATTCATTTCCTCTTTTAAGATTTCTTTAATTTAAACCATTCATTTAAAGAGCATCTTTAAACTACACCATTCATTTTAAATTATATATTATCTTTAATCTATACCATTCATTTTATCTAAACCATTCATTTAAATATCATCTTTTAATCTACATCATCCATTTCAAATTCTATATTATCTTTAATCTATACCATTCATTTTACATCACCTAACTTTATATTATAAACAAATAACTTTATCAATTCAATTATTCAACAATAATTCACACTTATTCATTATTATGACTAATTGTTATAAATACAGTGTAGTTGACTCTCTGAGTTAGATATCAAGTCAATTAATTAATAAAATACAACTGTTTAAATAACATCATAATAGAGAGAACAATAATGTAGAAAGCATGTAAAAGAAGGAATACGTTACTGTGTCATGACAATTATTGATTCAATAATGTGAATTACTGTGCATATGCTACTGTGACAATTATCGATTTAATAATATGAATTATTGTGGATGTGACAATAAAGTTAAATATTGTACGATAACCACTTTATCAGTTCAATAATACGAAACACTGTGGAATGCCGTGTGCTACTATGCAATACCGTGTGCTACTGTGCAATACTGTATGTTACTATTCTTTTACCACCGGATATTTCAACAATTAAAACTGATAGTACCATTGACCAATTAAAAATTATTTATGTCATTTTCTATATCCGACAATTATTCTTTGTGGGGTCCACCAATGATTGGTTCGTACGGCGCCGTCGTACGAATATTCCCCGACAGAACGAATATTCCCCGACCAAAAGAATATTGTCCGACATAATATAATTTACACATAACATACTTAACTTTTAACTTTATCAATTTAACCACTTACTGTTTCATGAAAATATATATGAAGAAAAAAATAAATTTTATATTTCATAAAATTCGGGGTCTTACAAAATCTGAGTAGAGTTTTTTAAATATAATTCAAATCTAAGTCAAATTCAAGTAAGAATTTAACCTTCAGAACCGAATTCGAGTAGCTCTTTGTTTGGTTTAATTCGACTCATTTACATCCCTATGTATATACTCATCTCTTAAACTCAATAAAAATATGCCTTTTGATTTGTGAACAATTAACTAGTTCCAAGTATTTAAACAATGGAGACTACTGTTGTAACACCCCCTTCCTGAATAGGAAAGGAATGTCACTTTCAAAACATAACAAATCTTAGAATAAGTAAATAGAAAACTAATAATTTTAAATATTTTTAATAATCTAAAATTGATAAATGAAATAAATAAAATTAGCCAAAATTTACACAATAATAAAAATTAATCAAAACCTAAAATCAAATCAATTTAGATGGTCAAAAGCAAGCTCTCTTCGCACGAGCCTAAACACCTCTTCAAACTTACTCCCCAAAAATATAGTATGAACCAAATGCCTAGTGCGGATAAAGATAAACAAAAAAAACATAACTGGAAAAAAAAACTAACTGAACGGAATACGCAAGATGATCTTAAATATAAATAACAACGGTAACCAAAATCTCTAAAATCTAAATAAGAGTATAACTGAATCAATAGAATTAACGAAACCAAATAGAAGGCTGAAACAAAGTAGCTAAGTTGTTATTTCATACCGAGGTCAAAACAAAGCAAATATAATATATCTTGTCACACAAGTAAGTCAAAATATTGTCATATAAGCAAATCATACATCAAACTGCGAATCCACATGTATGCAAAATTGGAAGATGTGTTCAACATGACATCACCAAACTGCAAAACAGAACAGAAATCTAAGGTCGACCCATATGCATCCTAAACAAACATATCAAATGGCCAAAGCTCACACCTAAAACACATAAAAGGATACACCGTGGACTACTCATACAGTCACGAAAGGTGTCATGCCTCATTGCTAAAACAGGTGGTTATAACTCAGGTATACTATATCGTTTATTCCACTAAAGATATAAAGTCACAACACATACGACACAATACAAACAAAAAAAGTTTTAAACGTTCATGTTGAACAACATTAAATTATAAACATAATGTTTCCAAAAGAAGGTAACATGTACCGCTCTACAAAGATTCAAATAAAGTTTTATACATGATGAACAATTCTAAAAGAGTATAAATTACGAAGCTTGGAACGTCAAGACCAAAATGAAGCAAAACAATTAGAATTTGACTATAAATAAATCAAATGAGTGAGTACAAAATTCTAAACGATTAGCAAAATAAACAAATCAACATAATGAGAGTATCGCTGAAAAACTATGAAATCTGTTCAAATTATAATAAAAGGAAAATATTTCAAATTACAGAATAAAGTCAAAGTATCAAAGATCAAACTTTTGTTCAAAAGTGTCAACAGAATTATAAGCAAAAATATTACAAATAACGAGATATAGATAATGAAACAATAATCAAAAAAGTATTGGAGTACGAAATATGTACCTGATAATCAAATGCACTTATAGCACATTTCACAAAATCTTAACCCAAAATGCCAACGATATCAAAGACGAAACTTGATTCATTACCTGAACATAGTCACCACAAATTAAGTATACAATTCAAACTAACAACTTCAAAAATACTTTTTAATCTATTCAAGGTACCTTTAATTGTTTGTCTTATATCATTTATTAATACTCCAAAACATAAAACTTAATAACAAAAGTTAAGAAATCTTATAAACCCCAACATGACAAAATATTCTTAAGATCTCAGTCCATTATTTAGGTCATATTGATCTTGTTTTAAATTTATTTATCAAAATAATTAATTTTAACATAAATTAAACTTCAAGTTCTCCAATTTAGCCTCAAGAATCACCTAAATCGGATTTAAAATCATTAAGTTATCTATTTTTAAATATTATAACTCATTGCTGAAAATCTAATATAAATATCCCCAATCAGTTACTTCTTAAAATTTATAATAAGTAAAATACTTAACTTTAACGATTCAAAATGGATAAAAATATTCTTAACTTATATAAGTATAACATATCCAAAATTTATAACGATTAAACAGTCGTATTAGGAGATATAACCCACACAATAGACCTTAAATATATATAAACAAATTTCTAGATTTGAACTTTTACATTACATCGAATTATATTCTTTTATATAAATTCATCTTCTCTTTTCGATTATCATAATATATAATTCCATGTCTATGTTTTGTTTAAAAATAATCTCTAATTTAAAACCTACATAGCTAAACTGAAAATCAAAATACAAAATAATATTTATCTTCATCGTTTGTCTTTTTATAATACACAGTAGTAAAGTATCTGACTTTCGAGTCTTTTAGTGTAGCTCTCGAAAAAAATATGCGAAATTGGCTAAAAAATACCCGATTCGGGTTAATATGACTGAGTTATGAATTTTTAAAATTAGGGCTGAAAATAGTGACGAAAATTAAAACAAGTTACGATTTTCATCAATCTAAGATAGAAAAACGGTGTCAAATAACTTTTATTTCTCTCTAAAATTAAAGAGGACGAAAATTTGAAGAAATTGATTTTGGATTTACTCAATTCTATCGGATGAATTAGTTATGATTTTTCTAATATGCTGCAAAAAGGATTCTACTCGGGAATTAAACTAACTAAATTAGAAAATGATTAAAGTTACATCTAACACTTTTTAAATATAACAAGGAAATAAGAGTTACAAAAATTCTAATGGACTCTTTAATTTTAATTATATTAATTATTTAATTATCAACTAAAAGAATTTAATTTTCAAACGAAATTAAAAAAATAGCAACTTACCTTTTCTAATTCAATTAGGCTTGTAAAAAAAAAAATACTTTATAATTAAAAATAATCTGGATTATTACAACTGTATTAAATATATGTAAAATATCTTGATAGTAGTTAATAATTCAAAAATCTCAAACATGGCCGCCGTTTCTCTGTAGGCCGAGGGCTCGATATTAAGGGTTTTGGTGATCTAATATGGCCTAATTGGCTAATTCCCATTATTGTCCTTTAATATTATTTCATTTGTTGTTAACTGCGACAAAGTTTCAGACAATATGGCAAACATTCTGCATCACAATCCCTATAATGCGCACCCGGGTATTAAAGATCAGAAAAATTCTAAACTTACTCATAAATTTTATTTGATATGTTTATCGACAGAAAAGATAAATAAATGTGGCTCTATTTTTAGTTATTAAGATAAATATAGTGATGTCATATTCCTTTGTCTTTCTTGCTGGTAAATTTTGTGAGTAAGATTTGTAGATAAGTGTAGAAAAACTCTAAAAATAATGCCGATAAGCCGAGACTTTATTATCTATAGATAATTAGTGACACGGTATCAAATTCATAAAAAACAAACGGACGCACTCGCACGTATCAAGTCTTATTCGAGTTTGGGTTAAATGTGGGTCGGTATAAATGAATAATAAGAACATCCGATATTTAAGTAAAAAGATTATAATTTTAATGTGAATAAATTAAATTGTATATAAGATCACGATTTAACAATTAAAACATCAATAACTTATAAATGGATAGGCCTGTGGTGAATCAAAAAAACACTACTTATGCTTTTAAATAGTGGACTGATCCTTGATTCAGATTTAAATTGGGCCACAGATTCTTATTTGCGCGAGTGATATTAACAAATTAGATCCCACAAACTAATCATAAAAATAATTTATCACCTATTGAAGTCTGATTTCGTGGGTCAAGATTTGTATATTGGACTTTTCGCCTGCCTTAAAATAAGACAAATGAACGGATGAGTAGAGAATTGTCATTTGAATTCGCCTCCGGTACTTGTGTTAATACTCCAGACAATATAATATAAAGGTAAAATGTATAAAAATATGAATGAATTTTATTTACAGTTTAATCCTTCATATATATGTGTCTAAATACGTTACGTACATGCAGATTTGATGTTAAGACATTATGCCCTCAAATGTAGTATTTTTATTTGAACGTTACTTTTAATCAAAGAGTGGTGTCCCAAATTCAGCCTCTTGTCTGGTGTGAAATACAGGGCTAAAATCACGAACTAATTCGGATATCTTTTGGGATGAGTTCGTGGGTGCTTATATGCCTTCGGGCATAAGGGCCATCGGGCACGACTCGATCCATGGTATGCCATCTTAACACTGCCCATTTTCATTAAAATATATATATAAAAGCTAGGTCCTACTTTCATTGTATTTAATTAACCGAGAAAATGGCACTTGTTTCTAGGTGTTTCCGTTAGAGAGTACATCTTAATGTTGAAATTCTTGCAACTCAAAAGAAGATTACGGCAAAGGTAAACGGACTTTATGTTTCATAAATTGACCCATTGTATAATAAATTGTTTCCTTTTAATTTTGTATTTCATAAATTGACCCATTGTATCATAAATTGTTTCCTTTTAATTTTGTTCTGAACAAACAAATAATAAAAAAGTAGAGTGCATATATCACATCTTTTATAAATAATGGTGATGCTCTATATTTCAAATTGGATCCTTGATGTATCACTTCACGTTTCGACTTTACAGTCCACGTTTTTATGATAGTTCAAGATATTATACCACTTTAGAATGCTTCAGATATGTATGTTAGTAATCAGGAAAAAAGATAGAATATCAATCAACTCTGTATCTGTGTGAAATAGACTAAACTTTTTTAACGTGTCTATTTTCTATTTATATGTATCTCTTGTAGTGAGGTGTGTCTCATCAGTCATCATAGTGAATGGGAGGTCACCCCACACTCTAGTCCCATCCACCGCCCTGAGCCGACTTAGATCAGTGGGCCCTCAAACGGTGAGCTTGGTGCTCAGACTTTAGGGTACTTGAGTCTCGACTCCATCAGGATATTGACTCTGGGCCCTTATACTTGTACAACCCGTGGACCCTTGAGCTTCTTAGCATTAATCATTTTGGGACATTAGGCCTAACTACTCGTGAGGTTCTGGGCCTGAAGCCTTTAGCCCAAATCCACTTCCTAATAAATGGCACTGCCATAAGAAACTAATAAAAGTTTCCCATTATTTAGATATCTCTCTTTTGTGCAACATCAAACATAAGAGGAGCGTGAAGAGACAGACCTCTCATGCATGCATGCATAACACATAATACACAGCTTGTGATCACTTTCACTTTCATCCTTTATATGACAATCCGTGACCCCGTGACCCCAAAACTCACCTGAACTAGCTAGCCAGTTAGCCACTTTTTATCTACTTAATTAACTTAACTGTCTTCTAGCTTCAATCTTCAATCTTCAAGTACATACCTTTTTAGTCCCCTGGAGTTCGTGTTCTTAAATTGAGCTTCAGTTATGACATATGTAAAGATCTAGTCCTCAAATAGAAGTTCTTAACCTATATACTTCACCCGTGAACATGCATGTTATTTTTTCCTTAGGTAATGCTTCTAATATCTTATTTCACTCAATGATATACCATAATAGCAAGACCTAATTTCTCAATTAATAAATCAATGGCTACCCAATTTATATATTTACATGCACAAGGCCATCCTGCATCGATATCACGATTGGATTATCTCATAAACTCCACCGTACCTCTTTTATAAGAATTAGTCTAATGTTGTAACTACAGTTACTATATAATAAAAAATTTATAAAATTTGTGAATAAAATAAACAAAAATATATGAAAGATGAAAAAGTAATAAAATCAACCTAAAGGGACAAAAAAGTGAAGGGAATTTGTGACCAAGTCTCAAGGCTGGTGTCTCACTCCCCCTCGCCCTTTATAGAATAGATAAATAGTTAAAAAGAAAATTGCACATTTGTTGGCATTTCGTAGAAGGGGTTCGTTTGTGTTGATAGCAAAGTGCTAAGTTGGGTCGCCCACCATAGGGGGTTCGTTTGTGTTGATAGCAAAGTGCTAAGTTGGGTCGCCCACCATAGGACTAAGCTTGAAGGTAGAGAAGAATGGAGTTTAACCCATCATTCCATATAGTATGGGTAGTCTTGGCAGCTTGCTACTTTATTCAATAATCATTTATTAAAATGTTAAATAAGAAAAATATTTTAAAAAGAAAGAGAACATACGTACCCATTTGAGAATGTCTTCGAAAAACGGTAACACTTGCGAATGGACTATGTTATATACTCCATATGGATGATAACCGTACTAGGATTGTGTGGGATTTAGTGCCATATTATGTGCATCAATAATTTTGTATAATTAACCTACCCACGTACTCAATGATTAATATAATCGTGACCCACCAAGTCAAATTGGTACATAAAATTCCAAGACCACGTGGAAGACAATAAATTAAATCAATCAGACCACAAGTATATTATATTGTACGATTAAAGAGATAAGATTTGGGGTTGAATATATTGAAGACTAAATTGTTTATAAAAATGAAATTAAAGCTTACTTGGTTTATATTTTATCAATTGACTCTTGATTTTTCTTGAAAACAAGGAAAAGGCGGCAATAACAGCTGCGATTTGGGACCCCTAGCTAGTTAATCAGTCCTCCTCTAACTGCCTCATTTCCACGTTAGATTACATGATTAATTTCAATATGTTGCTATCATATTAGAAAATGATGTTGGGTTTCTGGGTTCAACCTCATGAGATTATTTTAATTAAAATTTAAAATATTTTTTTTTATTGTGTATCCACATAGGATCAAAAATCATTAATTGGGAATTAAGTGTTGATTTATGTATTTATTGTTTTAATAATGACAATATATTTTGTATTTTTAGTAGCAAGCTTGGACTAAAAAGGATGGGATGAACAATAATTCCTTCTACCGAAAATGGGCTTAACATTTTCTGGAGCTGCCGTGTATATGTTGATTTCCTGATGCCAACGAGGATACAAGCTTCATATAAATATTATTGGATTAGGTCTCTAGAAAATCACATAGAAAATTAATGTAAGGATTTTTGGCCTAAGTTTTTAATTACAAGGCAACTCTTTTATTGCTGAAAAATTATTTTAAAAGGAACTGACATGGGTTAAAATTCTATTCTTTAGGAAACAGAATCAATCAAATATATTTTATAACAAATCAAATTTGATTTTCTGGGATCTTAGCAGCCTAGATATTCCTTAGCATGACAAACCTCATCAGTTGAAATCTTCCCCATGAATTACTCCTTTTTCAAACTGTTTTGAATTCAAAATCAGATTCTTACTTAAACAAGTTTTGGAAAAAGGATCTTCGTATATCCGTTGGTTTAAATGCTTACGGCCGAAAATATTTTCAACCAACCATGATTTGTTAAATCTTTTTAACATTAACCTATTCTAGTCGTTGGTCTCAATATTATATATACCTCTCTCGACTAAGAAAAAGAATAGAGAACTTTCACGTTAAAAACATTTTGATATTGACAGCTTGAAAAGAAAAAGTTTTTCAGCAAATTGTATTGCATTGTTCTTAATCTCTTATTATTGGAAATTCATAACTAAATCTTATAATCAGGGGCGGATGTGCTCAGGGGGTAGGGGAGGCACCTGCCTCCGCTGAGTTTTCCTTTTTTTTTTTTTTATATATATATAAGTATAGGGGCAAATATATAAATTAGTAAATTAAGGGGGCAAATTTATAAAAAAACTAAACTTAAACTTAAAACATTAAACACCCTCCACCGCCTCTTTCCTGAACCAACAAGGAAGAACTGAATAAGAACATCATATTGTTTGGGGCGGGCCAACAGGGTACTAGGGCTGGGTAGTGTGCTTTCTTTTGACTTTGAGTGAACAAGCAAAGGGAATCTCTCTCTATCTCCTTGACTCCTTCCTTCAATACATATTACTGTTAGAGTATCTTTACTCTTTACTCTTTAGCGACTAAGCTGTCTCTTTATCCCTCATAACTCATAAGGTTCAGCTTTGGACGTAAGTTCAATTTTCTCCTTCATTACTAATTGATATCCCCTTTCAGTTATTTTTCTAATGTTTCTTCGATAACACATATTGTTAATTTCATGGGTTTATTTCCCCTTTCAACTGTCACGGTTTCACCCCTTAAACTTTAATCACTTTAATTAATATGTGTATTAGTATGAATTAATGTTCTTAAATGTGTGCGTTTTTATATACTTTTACCATGGATTTATTTTAATAGCGTATATTAATGTCCTTTATAATTGAATTATTGGGTTTTGATTTTCAGGCATTTAATTGGGTTTGTTCTTTTTGTGAGATTGACATTTGCAAATTTGATAGCTGATTTGCTCAATATATTTTCCTGGTATGTTATGTTGATCAATCTTCTCTTTTGGTAACTTTTTCTCAGTATATTTTTTCCACAAACTCCACTATAATTAGAATTAGACAGTAAACTAAACTTCATTAGAAGTATACTTTTTCGACTCTGTACAATTTTAAACCATAGACAATTGCAGAAACATAGTTGGTACTTCAACTTGGCATGTTTTATTAGTTGGTGATAGTTGAATAAAAGTGTGTTTCATCTTTTGAAAATAAATAATATGAATTTGGTGATAGTTGAATAAAAGTGTGTTTGTGCGTTTCATCTTTTGAAAATTAATACAAATTGGGTGATTGTTGAATAAAAGTGTTTCATAAAAGTGATTTCTGTATGAAGTTAAACTATGTAACTAAGTGGATGATGAAGAATTTGGTTTGAGGCCGTGCTCAACTGTAAAAGGTGTAAAAAAGAATTAGTTATCTATCCAATTATTTGTCCTGTTATGGCAATGATGGATCTATTCCAACTCTAAAGTTGATGAAAATTGATATCTATCCAATTATTTGTCCTGTTTGGTTTTGCTAGTAAATCCATAATGCTTAGAAAGTTTGTTGTGCTAGTTTGTCATATGCTTTCCTGTAATGTGGGGAAAGCCATATATTTCATTAGCAGTTTAATCTTGTGAATGTAGTCAATCATGTAATCATGCTGCATTCCTTTTGAAATCATGATGGATCCTTTTAGAAATTTAAATTGATGGATCCTACTTGATATTTGGTTCTAAAAACATTTGTGGGCTAATAACCAAAGTTTATTTGGCAGGTGCATGTGTGTTGTAATTGCAGGAAGTGAATTTGTTAGGCTGGAAAGAGAACATAATCAAAAACGTTCTTTTTCAAATTGAATTATGACAAGTATGTTTCTAAATTATCTATCATGTTTTTATTCATATTTTTTTTTAGTTTGGATTATGAATATTTTTATTTTTTTTGTATTTTAGAATTTTATTTATGTTGCAATTTGCATAAATTAGTGCTTTATTTGAGGTTATTAATTGTATCATTTGTTGATTGATTTAGGCATTAGTGATATGTTTGCAAAATTCAAACGTTCCAAAACCGAATCATCAACATCACAATCCATTCGAGTCAATGAAAGTACTCAAAATATCTCAAATGAAATTCCTATCCAAGAATCATCTCAAAATACTAATTCTCAATCTCAAGTTGAATTCGATATAGAAGATGTACTTGTTGCTGATCCGGGATTAAGACCATCTATAATGGAATACAATGTTAACAAGAGAGAAAGTATTCGTCGAAGATATTTGCTCAAGGGCCCTTATCAACCAATGCTTTCCGAATTCCCTCAGACTATGATTTACAGAGAGAAACGTAGATTTAACCCTGATTGGTACAAAAAGTATGCCGCTTGGTTGGAATATAGTGAGAGAAAAGATGCGGTATTTTGCTTATATTGTTATCTATTTAAAGTAGATGTTGGTGGTCAAGGAGGTGGGGATACATTTGTTGGTAAGGGATTTAATAATTGGAGGAAAACACAATACTTATCTGCACATGTTGGAGAGACACCTAATAGTATTCATAGAAGATGCATGCTGGCTTGTCAAGATTTGAGGAATCGGAAGCAACACATAGATATCAAACTTTCCAATATATCAGACCAAGAAAAAAAAGATTACAGGATTCGCCTACTCTCATCTATTAAGTGTGTTAGGCTGCTTTTAAATGAGGGGTTGCCTTTCCGTGGCCATGATGAATCAGATGTTTCGAAAAGGCGAGGCTTGTTTCTTTCTATTCTAAAGTTTTTATCCGAGAACAATGATGAAGTGAATAAAGTTGTGTTGAAAAATGCTCCTGGGAACCACAAATTGACAGCACCTTCAATCCAAAAAGACATTTGTAGTGCCGCTGCATTTTTGACCACAAAAGCTATAGTTGCAGAGATCGGGGATAATTTTTTCTCTTTGTTAGTTGATGAGGCTCGTGATTCATCAATTAAAGAACAAATGGCCGTTGCTTTACGTTATGTGAACAAACATGGGTTTGTTATTGAGTGTTTTCTTGGCATTGTTCATGTTTCTAATACATGTGCTCGAACGCTTAAAGAGGCTATTGAGTCACTTTTTGCAACACATGGATTGAGCATGTCACGTGTACGTGGGCAAGGATATGATGGAGCTAGTAATATGCGAGGAGAATTCAACGGCCTCAAGAGTTTGATTTTGTCAGATAATCAGTCTGCTTTTTATGTCCATTGTTTCGCTCATCAGCTTCAATTGACACTTGTAGCCGTTGCAAAAAAACATAGGAAGCTTAAATCATTCTTTGATTATCTTTCAATTTTGGCAAATGTTGTTGGAGCTTCTTGCAAGCGTAAAGAAGTTCTTCGAGTGAAGCACATAGAAAGAATAATTCAAGGAGTTGCTTCTGGTGAAATCAAGACCGGACGTGGGTTGAATCAAGAAGGGACCTTGAAGCGGCCTGGAGACACGCGGTGGAGCTCACATTATGACACAATTCTTAGTGTCATTAACTTGTTTTCTGAAACAATTGAAGTGCTTGAGATAGTAGAAGAAGATGTATCAGGGGATAAAAGTACAGAAGCAGGTACTTTGTTGCATTTCATGAGAGATTTTGAGTTTGTATTCTTGTTGCATTTAATGAAAAAAGTTTTGGGAATCACGAATATCTTGTCACAAGCATTACAAAAAAAAGACCAAAATCTCGTAAATGCAATGGCTTTAGTTACTGTTTCAAAGCAACGGTTACAAAGCATGAGAGATTCAGGTTGGGATATTCTGTTGGCAGAAACTACTAAATTTTGTAATGTGCATGAGATAGTCATTCGAGAAATGGAAGATATCTTTTTGGTTCAAGGGAGATCACGCCGGGGTGAAAAGGTCACCAATTTTCATCACTTTCAGGTTGAGCTACTCTATACAGTGATAGATAGTCAACTTCAAGAATTGAATGATCGATTTGACAATGTTAATACAGAGTTGCTCTCATGTATGGCATGTTTTGATCCAAGTAACTCCTTCTCAGCATTTGACAAGGAAAGGCTGATTCAATTTGCAAAGTTTTACCCGTTGGAATTTGAAGATAGAGATCTTTGGGGAATTGATGATGAATTTGAAACCTACATTGCAGATGTGAAAAATGATCCTGAATTTTCTAATTTGAAAGGAATTGGTGAACTTGCTCAAAAGTTAGTCAAGAAGAATAAGGCTAATTTGTATCCTCTGGTTTATTTGTTGTTGCAATTAGCTTTGATTTTGCCGGTTGCTACTGCCACGGTGGAGAGAATATTTTCAGCGATGAATATTATTAAAACCACTCTCCGAAATCAAATGGGCGATAAATGGTTAAGTGATTATTTAGTTCCTTACATTGAAAATGATGTTTTTGAAACTATTGACAATGAAGCTATCTTAGAACATTTTCAAGCTATGGGAAATAGGAGGATAGCATTGTAATTTGTAAACATTATTATTATTAGTTAATATTATGATTAGTTCAAGTTTTCTTTATTTAATTTCAATAAAAAAAATTACTTTAAGATCCGCCCCTGCTGGAAATAAATCCTGGATCCGCCCCTGCTTATAATCATATCATTTCTTATTGAAACTTATATACAAGCCTAGATTAATTGTGATTGATCCAGTGGTGAATAGGTCTATACAAGGGAAGCTCTAAGATTACAGTGGTGCAAGCGGTTACAGTTATGCAAAGGGGGCAATGTGTCCAACAATTTTCAGAGTTTCTTTGTACAGAGAGTTTTGTAATTAATTGAATATTAATTAATAAAAACCTATTGGGTATCAATTGATACTTGACCGTGGATGTAGTAGGCCCGAAAAAAGAGGTATAAGGGGACGAGAAGTATAAATCTTGGTATGTTTGTGGTTTGCATATCATTTTGTTTTTTTTTTGCATTGTTCTGCATCAGAATTTCACACACTTACATTTGCATACATAGTACTATCAAACCAGTAGTAATACAACCTAGATTAATAGTAAAATTCTAATACAGACAATAAAGCAGACATGTCTCACTTGTCTGGATTATATCTGAAAAAAACAAAATTTAAAGAAAAGCAGACAAATCTAACCTGTTTGGATTGCTTCCATAGCAAAAAAAATTAAACTAATCATTGTTAATCAAATTAATCATACGCACTTATTCAACTCTCCTTCTAGGTATGCACACACGGAATTTCATTAACTTTTGGTCAGGTGATTATTATAACCATGTGAATGCATGCATGCATGTGGCGGTTAAATAAATTCTTAAAGCTACTAGGAATTGGTTTGATTAAGAATAGAGAGATATCTATGTGGGGCTAAGATTAAAAGGAATATAGATTCCTTTATTTTATCTCATCCAATTTGGAAAGTAGGTTACAGTGGGTTTGTTCCAAAATCAAATTGGAGTTGCAATATATATTATGTATATATATGGTACTTATGTGGTGAGAAATTTGTGTGCAACAAAAGCTATAATAATTGTGAGGCAGTTGTATAGATTTTTGGCAAAAGAAACCATAGCAATAGTGAAGGTTTTTTCTATTATGGAACAAAAGAAAATTAAGAGTTGCTCGTGAATGTTTATTTACGAGTGTGTCGCCATCTATTCGGATCAATTAATTTTTAAAAGACTTTAATTAATTTAGAGAATTTTGTGTGGTGAAGTAATTTGAGTTTTCACTCAAATTAAGGTATTTTTGTACTTTCTTAATTTTGTAATATTTTAAAATTTTGGTGTTAAAACTTGAAAGAACTATTTGTACTCACAATTGATTATAGTTGATTTTTCGAAGTTCAACCCATGATTTTTACCTCTTAGTTTTAGAAGATTTTTAACGTAAATTTGGTTTTTTGTGTTTAGCTTATTTTCATTCTCTCATTTTCTACAATATTTTTTTATTTAGTAGAACTGCGTAAAATTTGTTTGACGTGTTTTTGGATTATTATTTAATTTATCATAAACGATTCCAGTCAGAGGGGTTTTCCCAACAAAGTGATCTCAAGAACCAAGTTCTTTGCGTAGTTATTTTTTATAAATTGAATGGATGAATCAAGCGATGTCATGATTAAATTAACATCATCTAATTTTTTGATCTGAAAAACATTCTTTACTGTAAGGATTTTTATGAATCATTAGAGCTTAAGGGAATTAAGCTGACAGATAAATATGAGATTGATTGGAAAAACATGAACAAGAAGACAATTGGTCACATTCGATAGTGGATCGATCAGAGTGTGTATGTTTCGTAGGAAACGCTAGTCAATACTTTTTGGACTACATTAGAGTCCATGTACATGAAGAAGAATGCAAAAATAAAGCCTTTGTGATTCGAAAGATCGTGAACTTGAAGTACAAAGATGGTAGTAGTGTATCCGAACATATAAGTGAGTTTCAAGGATTAGTGAACCAGTTGTCTACCATGAAGAATCTTGACGACGAGATTCAGGTGTTGTTACTTCTTAGTTCGTTGCTTATCAGTTGAAATTTTTTGGTTGTCATTACGCAATTCAGCTTCAGAAGGAAAAATAATTATGCATATGGTCAAGGACAACATACTTAATGAAGAGAAAAGGCAAAAAGAGCAAAGTATGAATTTTAAGACACAGACACTTGTGGCAGAGAATAAGGGCAAGAGTAATTTTAAGAGATGTCGCATGGAAAACATGAGTCGTAGCAAAAGTAGGAATTTTAGAGATTATAAGAGCAATTCAAAGACCAAAAAAAGCATTACATAGAGGTTCTTTCATTGTAACAAAGAAGGTCACTACAAAAGAAATTGTAAGATCTGGTTAGAGAAGGAGAAAACTGGTGAGTAAGGGAAAGTTGAGGATAATAATACTGCAATTACAATTACCAATGATGTTGTGTTTCTTTCATTAGGAAAAGAAGAATGCTCACATGTTGTTGATCAAAAAATTAATTGGGTCATTGATATAAGTGTTTCATATCATACTATGCCCAAAAAAGAATTCTTCACTGTGACGCTTCCAAATCTGGTCCTACATAACTCAATTTGAGACTTTAAAAATATACAGTATCTAATACAAACAGTACATAGTACAAAATACAAAATACAGAACTCAATAATACACAACTAAATCTTCACTATTATTGTCATACTATATACAACATGTGAATACTACAACAACTATCTCTCAGACCTTCACTTCATTCCCCGGCTAGATCTAATTATTCTTTCATTTCCTAAAAAATAATGGAATAAAAAAGAAATGGTGAACTCAAATAGCCTAGTAAAAAAATATTATAACTAAGATAACAATGAGTAAATTATAGTTAGCCTTCAATAGTTAAGTTCTTGATAGAATACAATAAACAACAAGTTTTAGATCAATAATAGCAGCAAAATGAGCAATCCATCAGAAAAATCATGTAGACTATGATGTCCACTAACTTTTCTTTTTCATAAAAATATCATCAACTTTTATTATCTGAAACACCACTAGTTATGATAATTTAAATTCACAGTTCCTGATCATAATCATACAAGTCAACAAATCATCTTTGCACTACGAACTAAAGATATTCAAATATAACACCAATGGTCATGATCATATCAGTCTACAGCTTTTGGTCATAATCATACCAACAACAATTCTTCTTTGCCCCAGGCCAGAGGCCAGAGAGATCATTCACCACGTGCCTTAAAAGACACACAATAATTATATCGCATTTATCCTATCATCTGTGCCCCAGACCACAAATATTCATAGTAACTTGATTCTTGATGATTAGAATAACAACAGAGATATAAATGATGAATATAATAACATGATACTTTGTCTTAAGTCAAATAATGTCTAAATTGTCAACATGATGTGGACTTAAATTCAAGAATAATATTCAAGATCCACAGTTCAGAATAACGGTTAAAGTTCAATAGAAAGATTTAAAAAAATAGGAATATTCAATTGAAATGATATTAGATGAAGCGCAAACTATTAAGGAACATATAATCATTTCAAAAAAAATTACCAAATAGTACTTATCATAGTAAGTTTAAGAGTATGAAAAGAATGATACCCCTTATCTTAACACGTGATTGAATATTGATTTAAATGAAGTTTATTAACTTGAACAATACTCGTACACTTACAGATCTTCACAAATACTCAAGATGGCTTTAGCACACTCAAATAGAATTTACACAAAGTAATATTTAGAGAGTGAAAGAAAGAATAAGTAAGAAAGTTTTATGAAAAAGTTAAGGCTTCTATTTATAGCCAAAAATCTTATCATAATCCAATATTTTCTAATTTAATCCAAACTGTATATTTCAATATAATATTTAATCCATATCACTTATTTCATCTTTTAAAAGTTCTTTAATCTATATCATCTTTAATCTACACTATTCATTTCAAATTCTATAATTATTACATTATCTTTAATCTATACCATTCATTTTAGATTTTCTTTAATCTATACCATTTAATTAACTTTATATATAAAACAACTAACTTTATAAAATAATTAACTTTATTTATAAAACAACTAACTTTATATATAAATCAATTAACTTTATATATAAAATAAATAACTTTATATAATATATCATAATAAAATAATTTACTTTACATAATTTATATAAAGTAAATAACTTTATATAATTTATTACAATAAAAATAAATAACTTTATATAATTTAGTATAATAAAAATAAATAACTTCATCAATTCAATTAATTAAGAATAATTCACAATTATTCATTATTATGACTAATTGTTATAAATGCATTGTAGTTGGTTTTTTGAGTTAGATACTCACAATACAAGCAGAAAAATCAACTAATAATGGAATACAACAGTTTAATCAACATTATAATAGAGATAACAATAATGCAAAAAATAAGTAAAAGAAAGAGCACATTACTATGTAATGACAATTATTGATTCAGTAATGTGAATTACTGTGCATATGCTATTGTGATAATTATCAGTTTAATAAAATGAATTATTGTGCATGTGACAATTATTGGTTCAATAAAGTCAATATTGTACAATAGCCACTTTATCAGTTCAATAATATAAAATACTATGCAATACCGTGTGTTACTGTGTAATACCATATGTTACTATTTTTTTACCACCGGGTATTATAACAGTTAAAAGTGATAGTAACTATTTTTATTTAAAAATTTACTTATGTCGTTTTCTATATCCGACAATATTTCGTTGTGGGGGTCCACCAATATTTGGTTATTTCGGCACCGTCGTACAAATCGAATATTTTTCGACAGAACGGATATTCTCTGACAAGATAAAATTTGCACAAAATATTTCTTAATTTTCACTTTTGTCAATTTATTCACTTACCGTTTCAAAAAAAAATATATAAAGAAAATTTAAATTTGTATTTCATAAAAGTCAGAGTCTTACAACTTCGAAAGAAACCATAGCAACAATAAAGGTTATTTCCATTACAGTACGGAAGAAAATTGAGAGTTGTTCGTAAAAGTTTATTCACGAGTGTCGTAGATCAATTAATTGTTAAAAGACTTAAATTAATTCGGAGGATTTTGTAGGGTGACATAATTTGAGTTTTCACTCAAATTAAGTTATTGTTGTATTATCTTAATTTCGTAATATTTCGAATTTTTGGTGTTAAAATTTAGAAGGACTATTTTTATTCACAATTGATTATAGTTGAATTTTTAGAGTTCGACCCGTGATTTTAACTTCTTAGTTTTAGAGGATTTTCATGTAAATTTGGTATTTTGTGTTTGGTTTATATTTGTACTTTTATTTTCTGAGGTATTTTATTTATTTAGTGGAACTGCATAATATTTATTTGGCGTATTTTTGATTTATTATTTAATTTATTAGAAACCATTTTAGTTGGCAAAGTTTTCCTAACAAAGGAGAGTTATACTTTTTAATTTAGTTTGTTACTAATTAGACATGATCAATTTACACTAGAGAAAAATACTTTTCCTATTTGGGAAGATAAATATATACAAAGTCAAAAGTAAAGTTAATTTCTGTTGACGTCTGTTTTTCACTCTTGCCGTAATCACCCGTCAGCAAGATACCTGCACAAGTAACAAACCGTTACCACCTCACAAGACAGTTGTGATTGGGACCGTCCGGAGATGCTCCGGTGTAAGAGTAAGTTCAGGGGAATAACATCACAATGAAGGACCTTTTTCGTTAGCTGGAATCTCTCAGGAGTTTGATAACTTAATGTTTGTGATGTAAAAAGATCAATTACCTTTGTAATTGTGAAGTTGCCAGTATATAGCAATCCATGCATTGTAAGACGTCCAGTCATACTCTCATGAGTGCAAACAAGAAGTTCCCTTCCACCTGTTCCACTTGGTCCGTTGGGGGAAGATACTAGCCTGGGCTGTTCCCTGTGTCAGTCCGTCAAAGTGGACAAAATGGCCCAAACGTCCATTGGGGGGTAACGACATCATCCACTGCTTGACCCCCTTCTTCAGCGTTGTCACGAAGATCTGACACATGCCGGCCTCTGAATGATTATAATATCTCATCACCCTCTCGTATGAACTGGTATGGTCGTAGGGGTCACCAGAGCCATCGTACATCTCAAGAGGTGGCAATTTCTTCTTGGGATCAGCCTTCTCTTGATCAATAGCTGCTGAAAATGGGAATTTTGGATCTAAAGGCATAGGTCTGGATGCCTCGGCTTCAGATCTCGTTCGGTTATTCTTTCCATAACCGGATCAGCTGAGGGCACATAAGGGACCATGCGTTGATCTTGCCGACCCGATACTGTCACTGAGCCGCCTTGTCCCACTTCATAGTCCGGGGTCTTTACCCTTTCTTGAGAGCACTGACCGAAGGAGGAGGGATGTGCTCCTTCTGACCCGTCCCTGCTTGTGCGGCCGATGTGTCCCAGGGAAACCTGGGATGGGCGCGCACCCCTTATTTCGCCCCGACCATCCCGATCACGTCTCATATAACCCTGAAACTGGTGTTTGCCCCTTATTTCGTCCCGACCATCCCGGTCATGTCTCATGTAACCCTGAGACTGGTGTTTGCCCCTTATATCATCCCGACCATCCCGGTCACGTCTCATGTAACCCTGAGACTGGTGTTGGCCCTTTATATCGTCCCGACCATCCCGGTCATGTCTCATGTAACCCTGAGACTGGTGTTGGCCCCTTATTTCGTCCCGACCATCCCGGTCATGCATCATCCTTCCTTGTTCTGGCCTAGGTCGACTTTGCGGGGTATCGGCCCGCTCCCTACTGTCAATGGTCGCGAACGGATCCTCTTGTAAGTTCATTAAGTGGTTCTGCCAATCTACCTGCCTGAAACGCAAGGTTTCCAATTCGATCTCAGCCTCCATGATCCGGGACCATTTATCTCTTTCGGCGTGTTCCCGTTGGAGATTCCTCTCCGAAGGCGATGCTTCAACCTCTGAACCCTCCCGATACGACTCATGCCTCTCCGAAGCGGGAGGTGTAAACAGACGCCTCTTAACGGGTTCAGAATGAGCGTGGGCCCGAGTTCACTCCGACCGATGAACTCCTGACCTGTGTTTCTTTGAGGCTCCAGTATTCTCCTCACATGGGTCAAAGGAAGACCCTTGTCGACCCCCGTTAGAGCTACCTCTTCCTTCCATAAGAATGATCTTTATTCGAAAACAACAGGGTGACTTAAGTATCAAACAGCCCTCCTTCTAGCGCCAATGTTGACGTCTGTTTTTCACTCTTGCCGTAATCACCTGTCAGCAAGATACCTGCACAAGTAACAAACCGTTACCACCTCACAAGACAGTCGTGGTTGGGACCGTCCGGAGATGCTCCGGTGTAAGAGTAAGTTCAGGGGAATAACGTCACAATAAAGGACCTTTTTCGTTAGCTGGAATCTCTCAGGAGTTTGATAGATTAATGTTTGTGATGTAAAAAGATCAATTACCTTTGTAATTGTGAAGTTGCCAGTATATAGCAATCCATGCATTGTAAGACGTCCAGTCATACTCTCATGAGTGCAAACAAGAAGTTCTCTTCCACCTGTTCCACTTGGTCCGTTGGGGGAAGATACTAGCCTGGGCTGTTCTCTGTGTCAGTCTGTCAAAGTAGACAAAATGACCCAAACGTCCTATCAACCGCCTGATTAAGAAAAGATCTGAGATCCCGGGCCCAATAGGAAGGGAAGAAGCCCGACCCGGCCCAAGCCAAATGCAAAGAAAGGGATCTTGGCCCAGAAAGATAAGCCCAAAGAAACCACACCCCATCAATTTCTAAAGGGTAACTGTTGAAATATTTTATTTTCTTTAGAAATTCGCTTGTTTACTATTAAAAGAAAAAAGTGATGATCAAACAAGAGAGGGTGATAAAACCAAATGACGATATTAGAGGCATAAATAAATAAATATACCAATTTGAAACACAAATTTAATGCTACGGAGATTTAAGAAACCTTAGTTTATAACACTTTTTTCTGTTCTTTTTATTTGCTGAAAGTACTTACAAGTTAATCATTCGAATGTGCTTTTGAACACAGTTACTTATCTCCCCCCATATTCGTGATTATGAGAATTCTAACCAGGTCATACATATCGCACAAAAAGGAAGATGTAAAGATCAGAGATATCTCCAGCCATGAGCTGAGATAGTATTACCCAGATTTTGCATACTAATGGTCTGGAATTCGAATTCCCACCCCCTTGTGTTATCTTGTGATAACACGGTCTTCAAAAATACTCGATAAAAAAAATAGAATTGATATTTTTATAAATTAATTTAATATTTTTCACAAGATCAAATGGAACCCACATGTAAAAATATTAAATTAGTTTATGAAAATATTAATTTTCATATAGAATTGATATTTTTACAAACTAATTTGATATTTTCACAAGATCAAATAAGGCTCACTTATAAAAATATTAAATTAACTTGTAAAAACATCAATTTAATTAAGTTGTTTGCCTTTCCTTGGACTAGGGGAGGCGATCTGTAACACCAAATTAGTATGACATGATATAGTATATACAATAAACAAGTTTATCATAAATACATTAATACATATAACACGAAATTTAAATAGAATAAACATACACGAGTTATCATGAGATATTTAAGAGAGTAGCACATTTAAAACTATGAATATAATAACTAGGTTGTTTTGCTTTAGCTATATACTTCATTTCATCGAGTGGAAGGAGACTATAAAATCAAGCTGTAGATAGCGTGACACAAATTTCACGCTACAGATAACTACCACTATATTTGATTACAAATTAATCACACTCAACCACCCAACAATATCAAAACGCGTTTTGCTCTGCTTTTGGCCTTATATTGTTCTCTTTTTTTTTTTTTTTTTTTTTAAATTATATTGTTCTCTTTTTATTCCCACTCTAATCGTATATATACACTCCCATCTTCCCCCACACTAGTAACTCATCTCCCTCTCTCCAAATCTCTCTCCTAAACTTATTTTCTCTCTCCAAAACTTACTCTCTCTCTCTCTCTCTAAGCTATCCTTTCATGGCTCTCTGTACATCTCTCCTCTTCCTTCATCTGCTGGTCATTTTAAACTGCCTTCCCCGATTCTCAGCCATATCAAACTATAACCCAAACACCTTAAAACCAGTAGTTTATAACAAATCTCTTTCTTTCTCCTTTCCTCTCAAATCTCTCCCTCTCTCTCCTCACTCAACCTTTCGGGCTTCTCTAATCTCACCGTCACAGTACAGAAACCGAACGATCCATAACAGAAGCTCAACTAATTCACTCCTAAACTACGATGTCAGATCATCGTTCAAATATTCAATGGCCCTGATCGTTTCTCTCCCGATTGGGACCCCGCCACAGACCCAGCAGATGGTGTTAGATACCGGTAGCCAGCTGTCGTGGATTCAGTGCCATAAGACTCCGAGCAAGCCACCTCAAACAACGTCGTCGTTTGATCCTTCGCTCTCCTCTTCCTTCTCTATCCTCCCCTGTAACCACCCAATTTGTAAGCCCGCAATTCCAGATTATACACTCCCTACTTCATGTGACCAAAACCGTCACTGCCAGTATTCTTACTTCTACGCGGATGGTACGTATGCTGAGGGTAATTTGATAAGGGAAAAGTTGACATTTTCTCCTTCCCAAAGTACCCCTCCTTTGATCCTTGGATGTGCCACGGATTCAGCCGAGGCCGAGGGTATTTTGGGAATGAACCTCGGACGGTTCTCATTTCCCTTGCAAGCTAAGGTTGGTAAATTTTCTTACTGCGTGCCGATTCGCCAAAAACTAGCCAAGATAATGCCTACAGGAGTATTTTACATGGGCCAAAACCCAAATTCAAACACATTTCGTTACGTGAACATTTTGACTTTTCCTCAAAGTCAAGGCATGCCTAATCTTGACCCTCTAGCATACACCCTAGGAATGGTGGGCATAACAATTGGCGGGAAAAAACTGAACATACCTGCGTCGGCATTCCGGCCAAATGCCGGTGGCGCTGGACAGACGATGATCGATTCCGGCACGGAGTACACATTTTTGGTGGACGAGGCATACTCAAAGGTGAAGGAGGAGATTGTGAGGTTAGTAGGCCCAAAAATGAAGGAGGGATACGTTTACGAAAATACATTGGACATGTGTTTCGGCGGGGACGCCAAGGAGATCGGACGGTTGATAGGGGACGTGGTATTTGAATTTGACGAGGGTGTGGAGATTTTGATTGAGAATGGGAGGATTTTAGAAGATGTGGGGGGTGGGGTCCATTGTTTCGGCATCGGACGGTCAGAATTGCTAGGGGTCCCAAGTAATATTATTGGTAATTTTCATCAGCAAAATCTTTGGGTGGAATTTGATCTTAGTAATCGAAGAGTGGGTTTTGGTAAAGCTGATTGTAGCAAATTAGGGTAGCTTAAATGTGCCAAAATGTTTAGTTGATTACTTGATTAGGTATAGATAAATATATTTCACGTAGCCAAAAAAATAAATAAATGTATACTAGTACTTTGTATAATGGGAATGAGCAGGGGAGAATATTATCTATATGAATATCTAATGTAAATAACGATGTACAAAACTAGAAGTTTGTACCTATCAAAATAGTGCCCTGGTGTTGCGCTTGGTAATATATACACATTATTAATGCTATGTAACAGCTTTGCAACCTTTAGCCACTATTTGTAGGAAGAAATATGAGCAAATGACACCATATGTTACCAGTGTTTCAAGCGCACACAATGTGTGTACAGTAAAAAATATAGTGCGGAAAAATTAAGGTTTTATAAAAAGTGAAGAATTTTTTACAGAAACTAAAATGGTACACAACTTCAAGAGTTAGTTATATTTTTTGAGAATTGTTATTTTTATAATAGAAAATTGATATTTTATCAAAATTTCATTCACATGAATGTGGGTCCCGTTACTATTCATAATATGAGGGGAGTCTTACAAAAATATTAATTTTTCTTATAAAAATATCAATTCCCTATTTTTTTTTTCTCTCTTATTAATATAGATAAATATTGAATCAATTTTGTGACTGCATAATATATATTATGGAGTATGAAACTTTGGCATTGCATCCACTCCAAATTAAAAACATTATTTATATAGTAAATAATCTTCTTAAATAAAAAATTATGTTTAGTTATAAATTTCAAAAAATAAACTCTAAATTTAATATTTGAGGAAGTATTTGTGGCACAAAAACTCTATAGCAAAAGCGTGGCTGGATTTATATATATGTTATCTCAAAAAATAATGGCCCTATTTGTCTATATACAATTTGACTGATAGCTTAAGTCGAGAGGATAACTAGAAGATGATGATTGCCTAAAGTAACGAACAAGCTTGTCTTAATCTTCTTTTTTTCTTGTAAGACAATGGCCATGCATCTGTAACATCTTTTCTAGCGACAGATGTTTGTCTTTGATGATTAAAGTTTCTTCTTAAAACAAGATTCACAACCTTTTGTGATTACTTATAGAAGTAATGATATGCGTATATACGTATATACATTCATACATATATATAAGTGGTTTTATATATATTAGTTACCTGTATAGTGTACATACACTACACGTATGATTTAATATAAAAAGAATAAAAGAGTGAGATAAAAAAAATTAAAAAAAATAACTATCTATATAAGAGAATAAATAGGGATAAAAATAAAATAAAATAAAAAAGTCTTCACAACATTATTAACACCAAAATAACTGTATATACAATTAGACTTGGTAATGAGGTAATGTAAGATGCTGTTTACATGTAATGGTGGGGTATAGGATTTGTTAGATGCATGCAATCTGGAGGACAGCTTCTTCGGACTCTTATGCCGACCCGGACATATGTCAGCACCCAGATATTCCCGACATGTACATGAAAACATGATTTTCTACGCAAGGGTAAAACAAATATTAACCCCCTTCTGTCCTTTTAACCTTTGAACGTGTCCAACTTAGATGGTTCATCATTTAATAATGATCAGGTCTTTTTCAATCTAGATTTATTCATTTGAAAAGTTTAGCACTTGGGAATGTAATAAATCACAAAATTAAAATAGTTCTACCTCTCTGATGTATCCTAGCTAGTTCAATGAGCTTAAATGATTTCATGCATGTTAAAAATTCCTAGCGACACACTAATTAGACACATTTTGGATCATTTTTGAAGTGATAGAATAAAATTTGTGTGTGAAGAAAACATTTTTAGGAAAATAATGTATAGATATGTAGCTGACAAAGATGCATGAAATAATTTGATAGAGATATTCATATTCGGACTTAATAAAAAAGATAAGTCAATTTCAATCTAGATGAGGTGTGACGGATGAGGAAAAAGTGAAGTGACCATTTTCAATCGAAAACAACAAGAAAAATAAATTATATCATATTTATTTTACAAAAATAATTTCATTCATAAATTTATAACATTAAAGCTAGATGCATTTTTATTTTATCTTCGTCCCTAAAAATAATAAATTGATATTTAGTCATAATGAAAGTAATTGTGAAAAGCGTGTATAATAATAAAATTAAGATGATAAATTTAATAGCAATGTACCGTTTTATATTATTATTAATAAATAAAAAAATCAATTTTGTAAGTTCTAGAAAAAAAAATTGCAAATGAGTGAGAGTATTGAAAAAGACTTGCTAGCTAACTAGAGCTAAGCCTTCTCCGTAAATAGAAAGGCAGTAGGGTTTGGGTCTTATCTCGTGAAGAAGTCTTGTCATTTTACTTTTAGCTAGTCGAGTAGTGATTACAAATTAAATCTTTTCATGCCCTCCTTGAAAACTATCAAAAATCAACCGGCCTTGAGAACCAAAGGCGTATATATATATATATATAAAGAATCTTCTTGTACTAAATAATGCTCTTCAACTAAAAATCTCAGTATTTTGAGTTCATTCATTTAATAATATTTTAAATTTACATATTGTGAGTATCTTATAATTTACCTTCTCGACCCGGTTTAAACATATTACACGTGTAAGATCTTGAATTTTAATAAATAAATTTTAATTTTTTTTATAATTTTATGTTTAACAGTAAAGTATTAAATTAATAAAAATTAAAGTTAAGAATATTATGTGCAAAAATTTTATGTAGGATAATATTCGATTAGTCGAGAAATATTCGTTCTATCGAGTAATATTCGTTCTGTCGAAGAATATTCATTATGTCGAAAAATATTCAGTTATAGGTGTACCCCACAATGAAATATTGTCGGATGTAGAAAACGATAGCAGTAGTCTTTCTAAATAAAAATGGTCAACAATATTATCACTTTTAACTGTTAAAATATCCAGTGATAAAAGTATGGTAGCACACGGTATTTTACTATAGCACACGGTATTTTACAGTAGCACATGGTATTGCATAGCAGCACACGGTATTACACAATGTTTAAATTATTGAACTGATAAAGTGTCTATTGCACAATATTTCATCAATAATTATCATTACACGACATTTTATATTATTGAACCAATAATTGTCATTTCACATCATTGAATCAATAATTGTCATTATACAATATTTTATATTATTAATTGCATAGTGTTCCATATTATTGAATAAATAATTGTCATAATGCACAACATCTTGCATTATTGGGCCAATAATTGTTACAATAGTAGTCACGGATATTAAACAGTTAGACAGATTTATTATTTGAAAAATACTGTATGTTTAATAATTGGGATATTAAATCAATAAAATAATATGAAAATATATAACGCGTGTAAGTGTGTAACACGTGTAAGTGTGTAACACGTGTAAGTGTGTAACACGCATAAGTGTTTAACACACGTAAATGTGTAACACATGTAGGCGTGAAACGCGTGTTAGTCAACGAACGGTGCAGATTAAAATGTGAAACGTGTGTTAGTTGATGAATGGTTCAGATTAAAAGATAATATTAAAATGTGTAACGTGTGTGTGAAAAAATTGATTAGGCTCTAGCTATAAATAGGGGGCTTAGCATAAAAAGTTTCATACATTTTTCACTCAATTTTTTTTCCACTCTCTAGATATTTCTTAGTATAAGTGTCTTGCTGAGTGTATTAAAATTATTTTAAGCGTTGAAAATCTGAAAGGGTACGAGTATTGCTCAAATAAGTTTTCTTATAAAAGTTATATAAATACTCACACACACATCAGTTTACAACTCTTCCTTTAGAAGACTCTTCTACTATAAGATTTATTTTGAAAAACTTTCTTTGAAAGATTTTACTTTGAAAAATTATTTTTTTTAAAATTTATTTTGAAGTATATTTATATAATCACTTAATTTGATGATTTTATATACATAAAATTGGTATGTGTTACTTACTAATTAAATTATGAATATACATATAGGTTGATCAACCTCATAAAAGCTGTATTTAGTCACGAGATAAGGTAAGAGATATCATTTTTTTTCAAACTCTTAAACTTATTATAGTAAGGGATATCATTCTTTTCATCATCATAAAGGGATATCATTTTCTTTCTTATTTGTAAGGGATACCATCTTTTTCATCTTCTATCACTTAAAGAAAATATCTCATTTGCGCCTCTAATATTATTAAACGATAAAAATTCTTGAAGTAATAATTCATTAATATTCCCTTAATAGTTTGCACTTCATCTAATACTCTTTGACATGAACATTTCTATTAAATTTCTATCGTCATATTTGAACTGTGAACTTATGGATTTTGAACTTTTGAAATGTGGACATTTATTTGGACTGTAAACTTATGGACCTTGAACTGTTGAACTGTGGACATTTATTTGAACTGTGAACTTATGGACTAATTCCTTGTACCGTAAACCTTACCGTTGAATTTCTTTCTTGTGGATCTTGGACATTACTATTGGATTTCAACACCTTTTTCTATACATCAAGTTGATAATTTAGACATTATTTAATTCTGGACAAAGTCAAATTTGTTAACTCCTCATGTTATTATTTATCTTGTTTCTTCTGTTCATTATTTATATTTCTGTTGTTATTTCAATCATAAAGAATTAGGTTTTTCTGAATATCTATGGCATGGGGCACAGATGATAAGTTAAAGGTGATATAGGATAAAGACAATATAATTGTTGGGTATCTTTTGTCGGATGACAAGGACATGTGATGAATGTTCTCTTTGGCCAAGGGCAAAGAAAAACTATTGTTTTGCATAATCATGGCCAGTGGTGTTTCAGATAAAAGAAGTTGATGATGATTTTCTTAAAAAGATAGGCTAGTAGACATCATGATCTAATTTATTCTCTTAGTGGTGGTTATTTCACTGTAGTTGAACTTTGTTTAAGAACTTAACTATTGTTGTTAATTTAAATCTTGTTATTTATATTATTCAACTGCAGTTGTTGATTTAAAACTTGTTGTCTATTATATTCGATTAAGAACTCAACTGTTTAAGGCAAAGAATAATTTATTTTTCATTATCTTAGTCATAATATTCCTTACTGAGTTATTTGAGTCCACCATTTCTTTTTTGTTTAATTGTTTAGGAAATGAGATCATTGCCGAGACTAGCGGAGAGGAAAGGAGAATGGAGTAGCGGTCCGAGATAGTTATTATAGTAGTTTTCACTGTATTGTAGAATAGTAATAATTATGAAGACTTAGTTGTGTATTATTGAGTACTGAACAGTGTATTGTAATGTTTTTGTTATAATCTTTTGATGATTCAAATTGAATGGTGTGAGTCCAATTTGTGTGCGTCACAACGCATATATTACAAAAGATAATAATAGATCTCTTTTTTTTTCCTACTTTTTAATCCATACTACTAAAATACTTGATATAAAAATCAATTTGTAAAAATGGTTAATATATTCCTCTTGCTAGGCCTCTCCCCGAGGTTGAGTGTTTGGTAGTTTATGAATCATGATATATTGTTACTCTTTAATTATGCTAGGGTAATGCAATTATTGAGCTTCACACATATAGTAGGTAGGGGGTCCAAGTCAAGTATTATATACATATGCTAAATGTGACTAAGTGGGCATCCACGAGTACAAAAGCAGCTTGGGAGCTATCTTATAGTATTAATTTGTAGGGAAAAAGCAAGCAAACAAATTAAATTAAACAATAAAAGGTACGTTGAAAACTGAGAAAAAGAAGAATTCAGCTGAGACCAAAAAGCAAAAGTTTAATTAGGCTGTGATCACTTTCAAACCCTGCTGTTCGATCCAAAATGTATATATATGAAAAGACGCACGCTCAATGAATCTCCTTTTCTGGAAAGATTATCAAAGCATTTAATGGAACGCCGTGATGTTTGAAAATTGTTTGCGGGAGTATTTTGCTTACAATTATTCCTTCATATACGTAATCTTAAAATGAGAGATTATGATTTATTATTTTTAATATGCTAACGTATAAATATGACACAAGTTCGCTAAAAATGATTACTACTGGGGACGATATATATATATATATATATATATATATATATATATATATATATATATATATATATATATCAACTAATTTTAAGATAATAAACTTTAAAAACTAAAAGGTATTACAGGGAAAAAAATATAACAAACGTATACTATGTAAACCTTTTGAAAGAAAAAGAAAACTTAATAGAAGAAAATAAAATACTCGTAGGAATTTTTAATAATAATAATAATAAAATCATGTACGAAAATGGTCCCAAAAAATTTCAGCGTCTATCATGGACACCAGCTTTTTTTTGTCCAAGTCTCGTTGTTGTGTTTTGCTGGTGGGAATTGGATTGGAAAATCTGACCGAGGGAAATAAACTTTCTTGCATTGTTAATTAATCCAGCTATGAAACAAATAGTGGGTCCATCCCAAACGAAATCATCAGGCCATCCCATCAGCTAACCTACTTTTCAGTTTTCATAATTCAAAAAAATAAATAAATAAAATATGAACTCCACATTTTATCAGTTCCAATCCGCTGTAAAACAAATTGCACGTTAAGATAAAATTCCGCGTGTAATAAGTTACTACTCAATTCGGGTTCAAATTCTCTATTTCAAAAATCTCTATTTTTTTATTTTTTTTGTGCATTCTCAATTCTTGAATGCATGTTAATTTTTAAAATTTTAAAATTATAAAATACAATTCAAAGACTCCCAAAATAATTGAGAATAAAAGAACAGTTAATTTTGATAACAGAAAATTTGGTACCACTTAATACATTATAACTATGAGGTTAGAGATCGAGTTTTAACATATTAAAATAAGGTGTATAAATATGTTTAAATTTTAGTTTAAATTAACAATAAAAAATAAAATCGCACTCCATATTTTTACTTTGTGGTATTATTAATTAAAGCATTCTACTATAATTTATGGGGGGAGGAGGAGTGGGAATCAAACTGTGATAACTATTGCGGAGTGTTGGATCATTGTCGGTGTTGTCAGTCTGATTCTCAACACTCTGTTAGAAGGGAAGAAAAGCTCCAAAAAGAAGATTAATATATAAAACGAAAAAAATGTCCTACATTTGTCTTATAAAAACAGACTTTGGTTGTTTGATTATTTTTATATTTAAAATTTATACTCTTTTTTCGTAATATAGATAAAGAAACTATAGTTATAAAAAATTATATCAAATATACTATTATCTCTAATTATTATAAGTTTAAAATTTTAAATAAATAAAAAATTCTTAATTTTAAAATTAATTAATTTAATTAAAAAAGTCCAACCAAAACCATCGAGAGAGACGGAAGGAGGGAGTAATAAAGATATAATGATAGTAATCAAACAAACTATAATATAAAAAAAAAAACATGAATGTTACGTATTACTTTACAATATATAAATAAAAATATATTGTTAATTTTAGAACAGAAAAAATATATTTAATTTTGAAAATGATAGAGTAAGTAATGATTGCATGATGCGCGACTTCATATATATATATACAAGTTAATGTCTCAGCAGAGATTGGATGAAACCCTAACTTAAGACTAAAGGTGGTTGTCGTCCTCATGAGTCGTAACCAACTAGCTACTTAAGAAAAAAGGAACTCAAATCTGACCATGTTTGGAAGCTTGTGCTGTCGTTGCAAGGCTGGATTCACTACTTTCCACTTCAAATTAATGATACGTAGCTTTCACTATTTTTAGCTCAGCTGCAATCGCACAATCCAAAATATAAATGGAAAAAGAATATATTAGTTCAATTTTAAAATAAATGAGTAAAATGACTTTTAAATAAATAAATAAATAAATATATATATATATATATATATATATATATATATATATATACAAGTGATTGTCTTATTTATTAAGAGGATAAGTTATTAGTTTCAAAATTTAGATATATTTATAAAATAACGACTTTTAAAATAACAGTATTAAAAAAAAAATTAATAAATTACTCTTATATTTTGGATCGGATACAGTATCCATGTAGCCATTGACTAGAGTTTCTGGTATTGTAAGCAATCCAAACTATCAAAATTAACTTATGAGAAATGAAAAACAAAACAAGAATATCGAAAATAACCGAAACATTTAAAACTTTGCCAAAACAGCATTTTGATCTACGTATATAACTTGGTCTTATGCATCATCCTGCAGCATGTCCTTTCATTTCACGGTTATCTTTCTTTTCTTTCTAAATGTATATGTAAATCTTTTACACGTGCATGCAAGTCAAAAAATATCTGCATATTATACATATTCCTTACACAACCGTTTTCTTATCTCTGAATATTATTATTCTTTTCATATTAAAGGCTAAAAATTAATTTTATTTCTCATAAAAAAACTCACATCCAAGAGGCTTAGATGCGAGCATAATCAGCAATAAACTTTACAAAATATAAGGTCACGAATGCTTTTAAAAGTCAATACGAAAAATTTTAAAATTCAAAATTGATGGAATTCATAGAAGTTTTGAGTATAATAAGCTTGATTCATTATATTTTTTCAGATAGTTTATAATTTTCGTAATTTTATCTTCAAAAATTAAATAAGTTTATATCATTTTAAATTTAAAAATATTTTAAATCAACTTTATACTAATACTATATTTTAAAACCAATGAATTATACGAAAGTTCGTGTGGTCAAATTGATAAACCTGTTAAAACTTGAAAGTAATTTCATGTTGAATAGAGCCTACACCAAAATTATTTTGGGGCTCCACCTGGGAAATAAGGTTTGGGCCTTTATAATAATAATGTTGGGCTCGCCTACAATTACCCATGTCCATGAGTGAACTCAGGCTCAGTCAAATTGCAAATCCTATTGGATCAAATAAGTAAAAAGTTACATGGCGGCAAAAGGAAAAAATTTAGTGCGTATATTTGGATTCGGAAAATCTCAAAATTGGTCTTCTACATTAATTGGGAATCAAGCAAAGCAAATAAAAAAAATTAAGCTATAAATATCTCTCGTCTATTTGGTCGATCTGGTAATATACTACAACTATTATTGAGGAAAAGAAAAGGAAAGAGAGGTAGCCAGGGTTATCAATATGGCGAAAAAGTTAACAGCAGAATCGGACTTCATTGTTGAACCAGGATTAACACAATCCCCTGTAGAATTTGTGGGGTTGGAACTCTGTCTCCTCATCAATGAGGTTGAAAAGATGGTGAAGCCAACAAGCTCGAAAGCCCTAATTCTATTTATCAACAAGATGCAGAGACAAGAGGGAGAACCATGGAAACAGAAGATAAATCTTGATGCTATAATTAGTAGTTTTTATAGAATGGGATTGATAATTAAGTAGATGGTAAAAACTAAAAAGACAGAACTAGTTTCAAGAATATTAGTTTTAGTTTCTTGGAGTTCTATTTTTATTAGCTAAGTTGATCGCGAACCCTAGTTTAGTTGTTGCATGCATGGATAATTTCGAATTAGGGTTTGCTAAATCGTGTACTAAACTAATTATTGACTGAATATATTCATTGATTAGCATGCATTTGTAGTTCCAATGAAATATTGATTTGAAAATTTTACATCTTTGACAATGAGTACTTAATTTATGACTTTTTTATATTTATATTTAATTTTTCTTCTTCTGGTTTTTTAGTTTGCCCTATGATGTGGTTTTGAACTAAATTTTGATAGGGACTAAAAAGCTACATGTTTGAAAAAGAATTCCTCTAATTATTGTGATAAAAAATATATGGACTCTTGTTGAGTATATACGATGACATATATAGATAATTAATTGATATGTTTATTTATACCAAAGATCGACATATTTTTATCATATTGTAAATCTTTTCAGTAGTTGCAATTGTATATAATTATATTTATTCCATAGTGTATTGTTGTATGTGATCGCATTGAAAATGGAATATTATTCCGTCAGATATAGTATCGAATAGATGGAACCAGAGCACAGGGCCATCAAGCACCCGTATTCTAGTGGTAGAATAGTAACCTGCCGGCTGGCTCAATGTTTTGAGCAGTGAAGAGGCATTGTGCTTCAAGTGAAGATTTGGGTCTTTAAGCTCGTCTTGATATATCTATTTATGACGAAAACAAAACGCATCTGAGCTCTTCTTCTCAATTCTTCTTTTCTATTCACTTTTTGAAATAAATTTATCAAATCTTAAAATTCTAATCGATATCGTGAATTCTTCATTTGTTATTTAGTGATTGCATTTTAATAGAATTTAAATTTATTATTTTCAACTAAATTTATAATAATTTTTTATCCATTTGATATATACATGGTCGCTCCTCTTTAATCCCCACTAACTGTGGCCCTTAGTACAAAAAAAATTATTTTCAAAAGGATGGCATCAAAGTACATAAAATAAATGGCAAATATGGAATATACTAGTATATAAAAAAGAAAAACTCATTATTTTATGTAATTCTTTAGAGTTATTAAGGACAAAATTCTATCTCGGAACACCAAGTGAAAATGTGAAATAAGCACCCTCTTTGTGGTCAAAATGATGGTTTAAGATACGTAAAGACAAGTACGTCATTTACAAGGTACATTGGAAGAAAAAAATAAAGCAAAAAAAATTATAATAATCTTGTAACGGAGAGTAATTTTATTTCCAAAGAGTGGAAGAGAAATTGAATGTAAGGTGTAATAGAGAATATTCCGGTCCATTATTTTGGCTTGTTTTCTCATTAAAGCTTATATCATCCTATGTGCGCTATTGTGCGTGATTTTCTTTTTCCAAATTACTACGACATTTACGCTTTCCACCTTGTGTATTTTGTTTTTAACTTTACTGTTCAGAGTTTTTTACAGTGCCATTATAACATCACAACACATCGACTCTTGTTACCTGCTCAGGCATGCCAACATTAACAACTTCAACCTTTAATGGAGTTAATCAGTGATGCTTTCATTTAATTTAAGTAGCAATTTAACGAGTACAAAGACAAACCCGGAAACAACACAAAATAACTAGATGACAAGCTAAATTAACGAAACAAAACGGTTGTAGCTCTAACAGAGACCGGTTCAGGGTCTCTACAGGAGTGTGGTCTCTGCAATCATGGAGGTGACGAGATACGGATCCATATTTGAAGCAGGCCTCCTATCCTCCATATACCCTTTCCCCTCCTTCTCTGTTTCTCTCCCCACTCGAATGGATGCTCGGCGGTTCGCAACTCCCTGTGGGAACAAGGGAAGGAAAGAAACAGATGTCTAAGATGACATTAAATTGCCAATACAAAATGTTTGTTCCATTTTTTCAAATACTAGTTATCCTATCTAGGATGACACAATTTTAGTATAATTTAAGTATCCAATCAAAAGTTTTATCCATGCAAATTTTTTAAAGGGAAAACTGATTAGTTACCCATGAGAATGTGTTGATATCAGCTGTTTCATGTCTTCCAGTGAGACGGCGATCATTGCCTTCACCATATGCAGCAATATGTTCTTTGTGCCTCAGACCAAGCTTTTCAATAGCCTTTTTGATGACCTCAAAACCTCCCTTGTTCCTCATAGATTTGGTGCTGAAATCGAAAAGTTTCATGAAAGAGGGAAATATAGTTCAAAGAATGGGTGCGTGGCAATTAAATCCGTGATAACTTAATTCATATGAGCAACCCCAACACCATAAATAAAATCATATTACCTGTAATTTGTGTGCGCACCAGAACCATTGAAATCGCCCTGTTTAAAAATGTATTCTACTAAGAAAAATTTTGTATGGCACGAAAAAATATTCTCTAATGCTCAGTGCTAGCTTAAAACAGGATCACGACTCAATTCTCAATCATAATAATGCAAACTCAATGTCAGATAGGACCGAAAACAAACTATACTAGTATCTGGTTCGGTGATGAAATAGTGAAAACGCAACAAAAATTGAATGAACAAAAAGAAAAAAAACTAACCGGGATAGGCTTGGGATCAAATGAAACAATCACACCAGCAATCTCAGTAATCCTCTGTTAACCAACACAAATTTAAAAATTTTGAAGAAGCTTCTGTTTTGCGATTAAGTAAAATAACTGACAAAATCCACAAAAAAAATTATTTTAGTAGTTCTCATAATTTTGATATATAGGTACACAGAACTCAAGAGTACCTCCAGAATGTAACGAGCCATCCACAACTCATCTGCTGCCGAGATACCAACAGCAGGTCCAACTTGAAACTCCCACTATTGTTACAAAGAAAGGTTCGAGTCTCAACACTACTTAAGAGTAACAATGGAATTTATTTATTTTTTTGGTATGTGTTGTGGGTGGTTTATAATTTTACTAAAAGCATTCAGAGTAAAACATGAAATCATCCAAATGGTTAGTCTGACCTGTCCTGGCACGACTTCTCCATTGATGCCACTTATGCTGATGCCAGCATAGAGACATGCTTTATAATGAGCATCAACAATGTCCCTCCCAAAGACTTTGTCTGCACCAACCCCACAGTAGTATGGTCCCTGAAAAGTTTTCACTGCAATGTATCAACACAATACTTACCAAAGAAAATTAATACACACATAAATAACAGATAAAAGTCTGCTGGAAATGCAAAACATGGCAAGGAAACTTTAGCAAATAACTATAATATTAAGAAAATGGTATAAGTAGCTTGGAATATAGCTTAAATCTTATGCAACAAGAATTATTAAGAACTTGGAAGTCCAAAATCAAGTGTGTAATGAAAGGAAACTCTTACACTCCACACACTTCCAATTTTCTGCTGTTAGAATGTAAAAATCATATTATTAAAGAGGAATTTGCAAGTTTATACCAAGTTTGGAAGTGTTTCCATGTTCTGTTTTCACAAACTGTTTCGTAATATATTTTTCAAGATTTTCAACATTTGTTGAATACTTTGTTTAGCTTGCTTTTTCGCTTTTAAATTTAATAACTCAATTACAAGTCAACTATTTTTGCTTGACATAATTCTAAATCATATACTCCCACCATCCCCAAAAGGATGTCCTCAAATACAAAATACTTTTTGTCCATAAAAGGATGTCTAAAAGTACACAAGTTAAATACTCCCTCCCTCCGGAAAGTCTTAGTTGACTTTTTGTGTATATTAAGAACGAGAACAAAATAACAAAATTGTCCATACTTAAAATCAAAGTTATCAAAAAACTTCTCGTTGGAAACAATTCCATTAATGCATTTAATACAACTTCCAACTAAGTATTTTCCTTCAAAAGTCATTATTAACTTCTCACCTAGTTGCATAGTTTTTTGTACGTGACAAATAATACTCCATAAATATGCACAGAAAATAAAAATTTAGAAAAATTAATACCAAGGGGATTGTATAATTTTTTTTGGAAGAAATAGATTATTTAAAGTGGACATTTATCTTGGTACTATCCAAAATAGTAATAAAGACTTTTATTTTGGTACAGAGAGAGTATAAAATAAGTCTAAAGACTAGTTTACCCTTAAAAGTATACTAAACTGGGGTCCACTAAATTTAAAACAGAGAAGCATTTATTAGTGTACTTGCATGGGGTCCATATGGACAAAATTTGTACTTATTTTATACTCTTTTCTCTTCTTTAGTTGTCTTAATATGTTTGAAAATTGTATTTTGGCCATCTTTTTTAGGGCGGAGGGAGCATTACTTACTAAAACGGACGGAACTAGGGTAGTCAAATGGGGGCTGCAGCCCCCACTAGCTTTTTTTTTTCTTCTTTAGTATATTTACATTTTTGTTTATGGCCCCCACTGGGTTTTTATATTGACTAATATTCTATTGGTCTTTACCCAAATGAGAATGAAGTTTACCCACTTTAAACAAAGAATTATGCATGGTCCCCACTTACAAATGATAAAAAAAAATTGTTTCTTTTTTGTGGTAAATGAATTTGTGATCAAATAAGAGAAAAATACTCTTATTTTTAGTGATTTGCAATATTTATTGGTTAAATTTATATTACTTTTTTATATTTTTATTATTTATATTGTACAAAGTCCCATTTGCAATATTTATTGGTTAAATTTATATTACTTTTTTATATTTTTATTATTTATATTGTACAAAGTCCCCACTAAGCATAAATCTCTGGCCATGCTTACTGCTCATCACAGGATTTTATAATTTATTGTTTATTTTTCATAAATTTTTATTCTATTAGATTTTATTTTTTTGCTTTTGTTGTTTTTCTAATTTTCTAAATATTTTAAAATTGCTATATTTCTGTAAAAGAGAATGTTTGCTTACAATAACTTTTTATTCTCTTACATTGTCTTTAAAAACGTATTCTACTTTCTTGCACTATTGGTTTCCTACAACCAAAAAATGTTAAAACTGGCTAAACAAAGTACTGGAAAATTTAAGCACAAAAATAGAGTTACAAAACGCTGTCCAAACAACGTTTCAACTATAAGAGTGTGTCAAGAAAAAGGCTGTGTGAGGAGAGAGTGCAGGTATAGAAAGGGTATTGGCTAATAGTAATAAAATAATCACATGATATGTGATGTTCTATTTCTCAAGAAATTTTGTTTATTATGTTAAAAACTATGCAGCAATAAACCAACAAGGGAACTATGAAGAGGGGAAATAAATTCACAAAAGTTTCTTATTAAAGAGACACACTGGTCAGCAATTTAACCAACATGTAGAGAATATAGACATTTACAAGATTAAGATGAGAAACCACAAATGAAGTGTTCGACAAAGAATAAAGAGTTACCTGAGGCCCAGGAAATTTTCCTGCAGGACACCCAATAGGCCACTTAACATCTTTTTGCAACAAGGTATACTCTTGCTCAACAGCAAACCTGTTATATCTTATTGAATTTTAAGCAGTTTCCAAGTCGCAGGAAAGAATATGTTTAAAAATCAGAATAAAGATCAAGAAACTATTTCACATAATACAATTTTATACCAGGGTACTTCAGAAGCAACAACAGGATGACTGAAAATCTTGGCTGCATTACACCTCATGTTTGATGGAATTGGCTTACCAGCTGGAGAGTAAGCATCACACATTACCTACCAATTAAGAAAGAGAAAGAACGAGTGTTGGGTCCTACATACAGTTTGGAAACAAACTAATAATTGAAGTACACTTATTTAGAAAAATTAAATGAAACAAGCTAAAATACAAAGGAATTGAAAGTGAAGAAATAAATAACTTACCAAAATATTGTCGCCCCTTCTGAATGGGTCTTTAAAAATAGCTCGAGGACTGTGTCATTACACCATCATCACACACAAACAAATACCCATTACTTGTATACAGACGAGTAATAAAGAGTGGAAGATCAAAATAAAGGGTTCAAGTACTTACTACAGGATCACTTCACTATCTTCGCCCACAGCTTGACCTGTGCTAGAACCATCGTAGTTCCATTTGGGAAGCTTGCTGGAATCATAAACAGGTCCTGAAAGGGTCTATATAAAAACAAAATCACGTAGATGAGCAATGAAGATGAATGAACATTATTCACAACACCGCTCGGATGTATATTACTAAAATATAAGATTACCCTTGCTTTGCTTCTAAGGTCCACACCAGATCCACCAATCCTATCCATAGAATCAAGATTGCAAGAGAATTGAGTTAAATTTGATAATATAATGAAAAGAATTTGTTACATTCAGCACAATTTATATTTATATGTATTCACTGACAACACCTAATACTTCAAGTTCCATATGACAACCAAGAACAAGGAATTCAGGGTTATAGACTAACAAGTAATAAACAGAAACAGTCACATTACCAAAAACAGAGCAGTCCCGGGATTAAAATCATAGCTTATAAAGAAATAGAGCACGTAAAGGAAATTCCAAAAGCAAAAAAAAATCTAATTAAGAGGAAAACTCACCATATATACTCGGCAATAATATTCTCTGTCAAGTTGGAGAGGTTAAGACTGACGAGATCTGAAAGCGAAGCCATATTGAAAACCTTTAGCTTTCTCACTCCAACTATATAGCTGTATGCAGAGACATGAAGATTGAGGGAATGAGTTGCTTTTATAGTGTGGTCTATATATTGATAATACGAGACGACAATAAATCAACACCTATGCGCTTAGGTGGCTTGTTCCTTGCATGCATTATTACTATATATTGATAATACAAAACGACAATATATCAACACCTATGCGCTTAGGTGGCTTGTTCCTTGCATGCATTATTACTATATATTGATAATACAAAATGACAATATATCAACACCTATGCACTTAGGTGGCTTGTTCCTTGCATGCATTATTAATTTAAACATTAATAATACATGTAGAACATGACCCACTTGTTAAACATTAAAGTTAAACTTTTGGAAAATAATTACTAATTTAAATATTTTCGAGGGACGTAGCGAGGATTAATGTTTTGTCGGTCCCACATCTAGAACCCTGTAGAACATGCTTACACTTGGTACCCTTCTCGAGCCTGCTAAACTTTCTCCCAACTACCTATTAAATACTCGAAACTTCCAACTACTTCGAGCCTCTAGACCCTTCTCTATTCACCTAACAATAGGCCCTCTCACCACCCCAAACATCAAGCCAACACAAATTAACAAATAACCAACAACTACCATTGCAAGCTTGTTTTTACGTTCTTCTGTACGCTCGAAACTTCCAACTTCCAACTACTTCGAGCCTCTAGACCCTTCTCTACTCACCTGACAATAGACCCTCTCACCACCCCAAACATCAAGACAACACAAATTAACAAATAACCAACAACTACCATTGCAAGCTTGTTTTTACTTTATTTTGTATGCTTTACCATTGCAAGCTTGTTTTTACTTTCTTTTGTACGCTCGAAACTTCCAACTATTTCAAGCCTTTACTCACCTAACCATAGACCCTCTCACCACCCCAAACATAAAGCTAACACAAATTAACAAATAACCAACAACTGCCATTGCAAGCTTGTTTTTACTTTCTTCTGTACGCTCGAAACTTTCAGCTTCCAACTACTTCGAGCCTCTAGAGCCTTCTCTACTCACCTAACAATAGAACTTCTCACCACCCCAAACATCAAGCCGACACAAATTAACAAATAACCAACACCTACCATTGCAAGCTTGTTTTTACTTTCTTTTGTATGCTTTCGGTTATGAGCTTTATCTTTTGTAAGTTTTCCTTTTTGTAAGCTTTTGGTTGTAAGCTAGTAATTTAGATCCCTCCATGATAATAAAGGTCTTTTTCTTCCCTCATTTTGGAGATATATACTTTCTACAATCTTCTTCAAATTTGGTTGCGAGTATTGGGCTAGTGGAAATTTATTTTTCACTATTCTAAGAAAGCAATTTCCAATATTTGGAATTTGTCTTTCTTCACATCTCTCTACCCCCTCTATCTCTCTCCAATATGACTTATTCTTAACTTTTGCTCACCATGCCATGTGCTTGTTCATATATATATGTTAATTTGAAAGGCAATCTTTTTTTTCTGTTTTTAAGAGCTAGATATAAGTAAAGTACTAATAAACCCCAAGTTTAGCTCAAATGGTAAAGGCCATATAAAAATTAATAATAAAAAAAAACATAGAGGTCACTAATTCGAGCTCCAATGGGGCCATGCTGCGGGTTATTCATGAATCACTAAGTACCAGCAGAGAAATGCTCGTTTTTGACAGGATTGTGATGGGAGCGGACAACAATAATATCCAAAGGAAAAAGAAGAAGGACACAGTCTGTTATTTCACTAACAACAACAAAAGGGAAATTTAACCATACATTTAAAAGAGGAAGTGGGATTGTTTGGATAGGACAGGTAACATATATTGACAGAACTAATCAAGATTTTCCATGGTCTGAGATATTTTACTGGGTAACAGCTCTACTGGATGTAGCAATTAGCATTGTTCTCTATCCATCATACAATAACTGCGTAACCTTGATAGGCAATTGACTATGTTTGGACTTTTCAACGTAAAAAGCTCACCAACCCCGTGCAAAGGTGGTGTAGATAATAATTTATTATATTAATTATTATGATAATCAATTAATTGTAGAGTAAATATTTAATTAGGATTTTAAGAAGATAGTTATAGTTATTAAATTATTCAATATTTATTTATATAATAAATTGTTGAATTATAAATTGTATGTTACTTCGATTAACTATTAAACTAAACATTTGAATGGAGTATAGATTTATATAGTTATGATTATGAGAAAATAAATTATTTAAGGTAAGTAGACATTTAACTTGGAACTATCTAAAATAGTAAGAAGAACTTATATCCTGGGACGAATGGAGTACTAATTTGGATAGGAAATAAAAAGGCTGAACAAAAAATTTTATGAAACAAAGTTTGTGCTTTTAATCAGTATAGTTGAAAGTTGAACAGTTAAATAGTCTGAACCTTAAGACCTTCGACGAACACATTTTTCTTTTCATGAGAAATAAATTTAATCTTGAGACTAGGTCTGAGGGTGTTCACTAGTTACTGCAATCATTAGAAAAATGTAAAACAAACCTAACGGGATCTGATGAACTCTGTTGTTCCGTATAAGCATAATTAACCAAGGTCATAGTATTTTATAATAAAAAGAATAAGTATATATTCAAGAACAAAAAAATGACTTCACTTAAATCAAAGAGGCCCATTAACCCCACTTCAAATAAGGGAAATAATATTCAGAAAAAAATAATAATAAAATAGGTAAATAGATACTGATAAGGACAAAAAATCGAGGATAAATAATTAAGTAAAAACTCTCTCTAGCTCTTATTCATGTAGCATACATCCCAAGGAAGGGTCAATTTTAACTAATCGCTTTTATCTGTATTGTTTCATTTTGTTCACCCATTTAGAGGCAACTAAGTGCCTGTTCGTTAGCGACTTATAAGTCGGTCAACGAACTTATAAGTCATTAAGTCAATAATCCTGTTCGTTTGCAGCTTTTTTTTTGACTTATAAGTCGAAAAAAAAGTCAAAAAAAAAGAGCAAGTATTTGTGACTTAAAAAAAATGACTTATAAGTCATTTTTTTTAAGTTGGTCAACTGTTATGAAATGACAAAATTGCCCCTCCTTGTTTTTTTTCTCTTCTTCTTACTAAAGGACATTTTAGTAATCTTTACATTTTACTTAACTTATAAGTCATTATTACCCGAACACATCCACAACTAGTACTTATAATTCCCGACTTATAAGTAAAAATACTCCCGAACACTTTTACTTATAAATCTACTAAAATTTTAACTTATAAATCTACTAAAATTTTAACTTTAAGTCAAAAAAAAAAGTCATTCCCGAACAGGCCCTAACAAAGCAAGGGTTTAAAAATTAGGTAACATGCATACCGAGATGCTGATGACTATAAAAATAAAGCAAAATAAGAAAGCAATAATTGGTAGATAAAAACTCCAACACAACGGGAATGAGGGGGGTTTTATGGTATTGATTCAACCATCTTGACAATCAATTTGGGTAAGGAATTAAGTTTTTAAAGGCTGGGAAACAAAATGATAGGAATGTAACTTCCCTTAACTTTTCTTGGTGAGTTAGTAAGGAAAAAATAGTAAGCTAGGATATGGTTGTCAAAATTTGTGTGATGTGTTATTGATAAGAATAATTACATAATAAAGGAAGGTTTCATCAAGTCCATTTTCCTTTCCTTACAAATTCTACCGTTTTTTGAGAAAAAAATTCTAAGGAGATTTGCCAGATTTTCCTCGACTTGCCTTACCTTTCTCAACTTAAAAAATCCTTACAAACATGGGATTGCCAAGGACAGTTGCGAATTTCCTTTCCTTAGCAATCCTTTCTTTTCCTTAATTTGTAAAACTCACAAAACAACTTTGGAGGTCAATCAGACTTAGTATAATCCAGTATAATTTTTAGGGTTTTTTACAACCCAATTTTCAGAAACATGAAACTATCCCAAATTTTCATTATACAACTTTGAAAATTGCTATCTTTTCTGCAATGATAGCCCTTCAAAACCAACAAAGAACATCCAAATTTTGAAGTGCTTGCAAATAAGTAATTACAACTAGGAGAATATTATGCAATTCAACACTGGGTCTCATCACCCGCAAGAATAAAAATGGAATTACCTGCACTGGGCAGAGAATTGGTAGTTCTAAATGAAGTAACAATGACTGCCTGAGAAAGGAAATGGGGTCCTTTAACCAAACCAGCCACATCTTTTCGGAGAAACTTCACCGCTGGAAAGAGAGAAGGCTCAGTAGTTTAACGGGTTTTTACTTTCCCGGTGAGGTTTCCCCCTTTCCATTATACTACGTTTCTGGGTTTGTAGAGGAAAGAAAAAAAAAAAGGAATTTAAATTTTTTTTAAGAAAAATGAGAGCGAAAGAAAAGAGATTTAAATTTAGTAAAAACGGAGAATACCGATTTTTTGGTCCTGTTCCACCCGGACCCGAGTTTTCGTCCCTCCGTCCGTCCCGAGTTAACTCGTACATTTTGGTACTCTGCTCATTTAACTAACCCTTCCTCTTCTCCCTCATTTAATTGACGCTTCCTTCTTCCTTCACTAGTTGTTATCAAAATCGTTTGATTGAAGAGTCGTAAGAGAAATTAAATACAAAGTGCGAAACGTTAATCGGTCGATTGAGGAGCTAGAGCGTCAAAGTTATGAATACAAATTCACCCTCATTTGCATCTGTTCTACTTCTAATCTGAGTTCCTTTTCCTTTCCAAACCCTAGAGCATATATTTCAATTCCACTGTGAACAATGAGAATGAGAGGCAAAACTAACGCTCTCTTTATGAGTTTTGAACGGGGAAAAAAATAGGAAACTTAAATTAAAATAGAAAAAATTTAAAAATTTTCTTTATGTTATTTTTGAGTTTTTAATAGAAAAACATATAAAATTTTATAATAAAAAAAAATTCTTACGTTTCTGAGTTCTAATGAAAAAAATATATATATAACTTTTATAACTTTACTCTTCTTATTATAATTATAACCAATGAATCATGAATCAAAAATATGCAAGATAAAATTTAATCAAAGGAAAAATTTCATAATCAAATATAAATATTCAAACAAATATTAAATAAAAATTATTTCTACAAAGTCATTGTCGTACCATACCCAAAAATCATCAAATATAATCTCTATTATTAATATTAACGGCGATTATTCATCAAATTCTTCAAGAAATTCAATCTCCTCTTTAATGGTAACACAAACACTGCTCGTGCCTTGTCTTGATTTTCAAGTAGGCATAAACAGGCCTCATCGATTTTTTCCTCGTCGAAATTCATATTAGTTAGTCCTTTAAAGATATCATTTGCATAATAGACTCGCACAGATGAATTGATAAATGTTTCTCCCTATTTTTCAAATGTTTCCCCTTGCTTTTCCAATATGGTCGCTAATTTGTCCATCACATTAGTTAATTTACCTTTATTATCATAATGTTTTACCTTTTTCTTTTAAAGTATTTACACTTTTCACTTGCACTTGAGAAGGGATTGAAATAAAATCTCCAATATCATCCAAATTGAAGTTTTATAAAGTTATTTCGTTTCGAGATATTGCATCATCAATTCCAACAATTGTAGATCCTTCCTCAGCCATGTCCTTCTATTTTTTTCGTTTCTCTTTTGCGATTACTGAACCTTCCCCTGTCACCCTATCTTTAGTAAATAATTCTTCCAAGCGATCATAATGGTAGATTATTTTATCCCTCCACATAGTAGCTTTAGGCTTTGCCTAGTTATAAAGATATTTAACTAAACTTAAATAAATAACTCTATAAGGTCTTTCTATACTTCAAGTTCAACATCCCACTTTTTTGTAATTAAGCTCCAAGCAAAGCCGCTAAGTACAATTGCACATTTAAACAAATCATAACACTCGACAAAATGAGCTTTGAGAGTCTTTTGGAGATTAAGCAAGTGACTTTTCTTCAAGTATAGTATCTCAAGTTTTTCTATCAAATATTTCAACATATTTGCATAGGCATGAGTTATAAAAGTTTTTTGTCCATTTTTTTTTTCCTGTCCTTTTTAAAACTCAGAAACAGAGTGTAAAAGACAGAGAGAAGAGATTGAGGAGGAGCAAAGACGGGAATGTCACTTAATAAGAAAGATGAGTATTATATTTGTCAATAAAAATATATTACAAAAACTTACTTGTTGTTCTGTTAATTATATATTAAAATAAAGATTTAACTATGTAATGATTTTGTAATTTTATAAAACAAAAACATCATACAAAGAAGCCCGTGCTTTGTATGAGCTACTTTGCTTGTCAAAATAAGTAATTTTAATAAGACAGTTTTAGACCAAAGATGGTAATTTGCTATTCATTTATTGTAAAAGATCGCAACTTTAAGTTTAGGGAACCATGTTTGTTTTTTTTTTGTCTCATTTTTTATTTATAGCGACGATTTTAAAAGCGTCGTTATATATTTATAACTACACTTTATATGTTAAAATCGTCTCTATAAACCTATTGCGACACTTTACATGTGAAAAGTGTTGTCATAGGTCTATAGTGACGGTTTTAAAACCGTCGTTATAGATAAAAATGTACAATTCTGAATGTTAAAAAAAGTAAGTTTCATGTATAATTTCCTTCGTGGCCCCTTTCCCATCCTCCCTCTCAGGGCCACAAGATTAAAATGTATCCCTCTATTTAGTACAAGTGTAGATTATAAAAAAACATACGACATTTTTTGAACTAGGATGTTATGCATTATAGGTCCTCAATTTCCTCAACACGAAATATTTATTTTCAAGAAACATGAGATATGCTTCAAAGTTCACTAGAAACTGTGCATAAATAGTCCTGAAGTTATAGTTTTTATTGAGCATGTAAATTGTCTTTACTCAATTAAAATAGTGTCTATAGCAGAACTATCTAAAACATCTATTGCCACCCGACCATCATATTCTAAAACTGATGATTTTCGGTATGAGAGCAGCTTCCATCACTTATTTCCTTTGTTCTTTGTTTTTTTCTTTTGTTAGTCCACAGCCGTAGGCCCATAAGGCACAGTAAATCATAAACAAAATAAAAGTAAGCACAAAAGCAAGAAGGAAAATAAATAACTGTTGTCTTTATTCTAGTGCTTCACACAATTTCTACAAAGGATTTGACTTTTTTTTTGGGAGGGGGGGGGGGGGGGGAGGGGGGGGGGGGGGGTTAAGATACTTCTAAAGCTCTTAGTTTTCCTGCTTTCCCTCGTGTTTTCACAAGAAGCCAGTGCTAACTAATTTTGAAACCTGGCATTTTAGGCTATAATTCACCAGTACAGTTCTGCACTTGTATGATTTACCTTTATATACAAACAAGAACTTAGATATGTCAACATATAATAATCATACCAACAGGTTAAGGGGCCCAAGTATAATTAGCAGGTGGGGATTTGATTTTTTCAAGCCTTGTAAAAATATATTTTCCTAAATGCTTTAGGAAATGAAAATCCCAGGAAGAGGCCCATGCTTTAATGATCCTGGTTTTATTCAATGAATAATCATCACACCATTGTACAGAATCAACTAAGTGATCCAGAAAGAATAAGATTACAACATAAAGATGATGATTAATAAATCCAAACCCTTTCATATTGTAATTTATAAAAATCATCGTGATTTTTGGCAAATTTCTGAGCAATAAACTCCGCCTTTTTAGCAGTGGTACAAATGCAAACCCAGACAGGGAAACAACACAAGATAATGAAAGACAAGCTACTCTAATGGAAACTAAAAGGGATGGTCCGGAAATACAATTATTTTCCTCTTTGACAAGTCTGACTGAGAAGTAGCAGCAATTCAACTGAAAGTATAACCGGGGATCATTCAAGGCTTCCACAGGAGTGTGGTCTCGGCAATCATGGAGGTGACAACATATGGATCCATATTTGAGGCAGGCCTCCTGTCCTCGAAATACCCTTTGCCCTCTTTCTCTGTGTCCCTACCCACTCGAATGGATGCTCCTCGGTTTGCAACTCCCTGTTGGAAAAAGGAAATTAATAAGGAGGGAAAAAAACACAAAGAAAACTGAAAAATGTTGGTTTTCAATTATTTTTTTGGGGCTAAAATAATATGGTTCATAAGGCTTAAATCAAACCCTCTATAGTAAGTAGCCCTTCACTTTGAAGTGACCATTAGTTTCACTTAATCAAACATTCATCCACAATCTAGAGCTATAACCTTCAAGTATAGAGCAAATGTTGAAAGGGAAAAATTTACCCATAAGAATGTGTTAATATCAGCTGTTTCGTGTCGTCCAGTGAGACGGCGTTCATTGCCTTCACCATATGCAGCAATGTGTTCTTTGTGCCTCAGACCAAGTTTTTCGATAGCCTTCTTGATGATCTCAAAGCCACCCTCCTTCCTCATGGATTTGGTGCTGAAATCACATTAAAAATTTCATGGAAAGATAGTCAGGGGAGGGGGGGAGGTTTCACAAAGAAAATCCATAGTGTGCAAATGAGGAAATCTTTAACCATACACTACCTGTAATTTGTGTGAGCACCTGCTCCATTCCAATCACCCTGTTGAAAAGAAAAAAAAAGATATTCTAATATGAAAAACTTTTGTTCAGCAGTCAAAAATATGCAATGCTCTGTTATCTCTTAATATGGGGGCCAGAAGTAAACTTTCAGTTATAATTAATATATATATATATATATATATATATATACACGCAAACACAAAATCCAAAAACAAGCTAAGAGTATTTAGGTCAGTAAGAAACCATGAATTATGAAGAAAAAAGGTTCAAGATAATGCAACAAAAAAACTAACCGGGATAGGCTTGGGATCGAATGAAACAACCACCCCAGCAATCTCAGTAATCCTCTGTTAACCAACAAAAGTTAGAAAAACATTCATGTTCTATCAATTCTTTCCTTCAAATATAAAAATTAAAATTAATATTGCAGTTCTCATTATTTCAATGTAGATATGTACAACATAGATTACCTCCAGAATGTAACGAGCCACCCACAACTCATCTCCTGCTGAGATACCAACAGCTGGTCCAACTTGAAATTCCCACTATAAACAAGAAGAATGATTTGAGTTTCATTACTACTGAAGTGTATCAAAAGAGTCCTCCTTTTCTCTGTTTTTGGTGTGTACGGATTGAGAAGGTAATAATTCTGAAGTACAGTTTTTAAGTAGAAAAGGAGGAACAATAAGAGATCTTCCCAAAGGTTGATCATACCTGGCCTGGCATGACTTCTCCATTGATACCACTTATGTTAATGCCAGCATAGAGACAAGCCTTGTAATGAGCATCAACAATGTCCCTCCCAAAGGCTTTGTCGGCACCAATACCACAGTAGTATGGCCCCTGATGCAATAACACGATAGATTTAGATGCAACGTATTCGTTAAAGATTCTTACTTGAGCAAAGAACACTTATCAGTAATTTAGTTAATATATATCAAATAAAAACATTTAAGAGATTAAGATAAGAAATCATATTTTAAAAAATAAAGTATAAAAAAATAGGTGCTGGACTTGAGAAGTGAGATATTTCACCTGAGGCCCGGGAAATCCTCCGGTGGGCCAACCAAGAGGCCACTGAACCTCTTTCTTCAACAAGGTGTACTCTTGCTCAATACCATACCAAGGTACTTCAGCAGAAACATCAGGATGGCTGAAAATCTTGGCTGCCGCAAACCTCTTGTTTGTTGGAATCGGCTCACCAGCTGGTGTGTAAGTATCACACATGACCTAATACAATTAAGAAAAAGACAGATTATAAGGATCAACATATGGTTCGGAAATATAATGATGGAAGTACACTAAAAATCAAAAATAAATTAAATGAATTGAACAAACTGAATAACAAGTTAACATCAAATAACTTACCAATATATGGTTGCCCCTTCTGAATGGATCTTTAAAAATAGCTTGAGGGCTGTTTCATAACATCATATCACCATAAGAAAATAAATAGCCAATACTATATATATAAAGAAAATAGAAAAACAAGAGCAAAAGATGAAAATAAACAGATCAAGAACTTACTATAGGATCACTTCACTATCTTCCCCTGGGGCTTGACCTGTGCTAGAACCATCATAATTCCATTTGGGCAGCTTGCTGGGATCGTGAACGGGACTAGAAATGGTCTATATAGCAAAAAAAAACCACTTAAATGATGGTGAAGATGAATGAACAATAATCACAAAACAGCATTGCTAAAAACATAAATTAAGAAGGAAAAAATAATTACCCTTGCTTTGCTTCTGAGGTCCATGCCAGAACCACCAATCCTGTTCACATAATCAATATTGCAAAAAAAATTGAGTTAAATATGACAAACAATTAGAAAGAAATAAAACAAAGAAAGAAAGTGCAACTAATGTATATTTCTGCTGACAACATCAGTATTACTACTTAAAGCTCCATATGACCGACAAGAACAGCTAATTCAGGATTGTAGAGTAAATCCAACAAACAGCTAATTCAGGATTGTAGAGTAAATCCAACAAAACAATTATTATTTAGATCATATCAACAATCAGCATGGAAACAAGAAAGAGAAATGACTCCTACCTAACACAAAAGGCATGAGAACACATTGTTTCAAAAAGGATGGGGGGATTCTCAAAAGAAAAAACATAAATAAGATCTGGTTGGCTAGATTGATAAATCATCAGGAACATACAAAAAGGCATACCCTTCTGGAAGTGGTTTATTGGATTCATACAAACATATATACTCCAACACAACCAAAAAGGTTGAAAATTGCAACCAGAATAAATAAATAAATCTTACACATAATTAGCTTCATCACCAAATTTAAATTTTTTTCCCCTGATTTAATATCTATTCACTAAAAGCATTACAACCGAAACTGTGTGAATGAAATATGTAAGACAATATGGTGTTCCGTAAATGTGATAAGTGACATAATATCTTCAAAATGAATTTTTTGAGATTTCATGAACCCTCTTGGCTAATCAAAAGGAAGAGAAACACCGCCCATTTTATATCAGAACAGTAGATCACTTTCAGTATTAGCAAGAACATCAAATCAAACCAACAAAACCCAGAATAACTCGAAGCAGAACAAACCCATTAACCAAAAAAAAAATACAATATGAACACTGCAATCCATTAGAACAGATCTCCTCACAAAAAAGACAAACAGAGTAAACAGAAAAGGTCATTGAATCAAAAAACAGAGCAGATCCATTAATTAAAAACAGAGAATATAAAGAAACAGAGCATCAAATTGGAAACAATCAAATGGAAAATAGTTTAATCATAGGTGAACTAACCATATATACTCAGCAATAATCTTCTCCGTTTTGTCAGAGAGGTCGAGATTGATGAGATCTGAGAGCAAAGCCATATTTAAAAATCTTCAGACGAATTGTTTCTCCCCCCACAAAAACAGATAAAATTCCTCAATCTGAACTATGATTGTATGCAGATAGACGAGAAGACCACAGAGGCGGACGAGTTGCTTTTATAGTGCTTTTCTATGTAGATAAGATTATACAATTCCAAAACTATTGCTGCTACTTTTGAAAGCAATTTTTACTGTTCTGTTGCTTAGCTATATATATACATATATATATATATATATATATATATATATATATATATATATATATATATTAATGTCGATTTGTAAAAATATAATTTTATTTTAATTTTGTAAATACCAAATATGTAGGTAGTAATACTTTTTAATTAGCATATAATAAGAAGTAATTCATATCAAATATTTGTTAATGACTCTTTATTTAGGTAAATATATCTCTGATCATTTGTAAAAAATCGAATGATCTAGATTTAAATTTTTTATTCATTTTGTTATTATTAGTGGTGGATATAACTATTTTTTAATAATCAGACTGACAAATTTTCATATAGACTATGAAATATGTGTTTGATAAAATAATGTCATAGTAATTATTTTTTATGAATCACTCTCGATATATAGTAAGTATATTATTTATATTATATTAAATAAATTTGTATTTATTTTAAAATTTAAAAATTATTAATATTTTAAAGTTAAAATATATTTTTAATGTTAAAATAGTGATAATAATACAATTGTAATTTACTTAAAAAGAATGATAGCACTTGGAAAGGGTAGGGAGGTAACTTAAATTAACGGAATCCAATCAAGATTTTCCATGTTCAAACGTTTACCAGGTAGCGAACGACATGGACGTAGCAATCATCACCATTTATTACTCCATAGTCCATATATATATATATATATAACTAAAAAATAGAAATTAATTAATGAAAATAAAGATACGAGAGATCAAAAGTAAATTACTATATAAAAAAAAAGAAATAATTAATAATAAAAATATGAATAAGTCTACACACACAATAATCAAACATTATATCGAATACTACATTCATCTACACTATTAAAGTGGGGTATAACATGAATTTTAATATTATATTATATTTTTTAATAATATAAATAAATATAGTATTTGATATAATATTTAATTATTGTTTGTTTATACATATTCTAAAAATATTGTATAACTCAATGTTTAGAGAATCAGACTGATAATTGAACTAGAAAAGTTACCGGGTGGATGTGTCACTGGTCTAACCAGTGGTCGAACCGTTATTGAACCAATGACGTCATAAATACATAAAAAAATATATTATTAATAATTAATAAAATTTTAAAATATCTATTTTTTTATAAGTTAAAATATAATAAAATAATGTTATAATCTTATTAAAAATATTTTTGTAAAAAAAAAAATTACTTAAAAACTGGGTCAACCGGTTCAACTATCGATTTCACCGGTAGTCAACCGATTTTTGATCGAGTCGCTGTTTTTTCAATTTTTTGATTGAATCGAATCGAAAAGTCAACCGATTTTGATCGAATTGTGGTCAGACCGCCAATCTGATCCAATTTTCTAAATATTGATCTAACTTAGCATGTAAAGTCTGTCTAGGGTAAAATTTTGCGTATACTAAATCAGCTGCTAATTTCCACATCTTATATTCTTTTCGGATGATGGTTGATGACTCGATGAGGAATCCAACAAGTTGGCAGAAGTGGAACCTTTTCTCCCTCCTAGAAAATTGACAATTTCCAAATTAGTTAGATAAGCCTTATCGATTCATCTAATTTTTTGGTGAATATCTTGGTACGTAGGAAGCCTTCTTTTTCTTTTTTTTTTTTTACTGTGAATGATCACATATCAATAATTAAATATAACAAGATATTATAAGATTTTATTGGGAGTTGATTCACAATAATTTTATAATTTTATAGAGCTATTTTAGTTCATCACAAGTTAATAACGAATTCATCATTCACAACTCTCTATTTTTTTTTATACATTATGTAAATTTTTTGTATCCCGTAAAGTTTAAAAATCTTAGTTCTTAAATTTAAAGCTCTTCATATTTTAGTCTCATAATTTAATAATATCCCTATTATATTTTTTAAGTTTAATCTTTCTTTCTAAAATTAATAATATAGTTCCCCTCTCTGTTTCAAAAAAAAAAAAAAAAACTCCTTCGTTAAATTTTATTTAAAAAAATTTCGTTCTCCAAATTTTTATTTTTAATAAATAGTATTATTAAATGATAAATATCATCAAGTTATTGGTCGTAATTTTATCATCATATAATTTTATTAAATTAATAATTTATTATTCATACATACAATAAAAAATAATAAAAAAATATTCTTTACATTCTTAATTTTATAAATAATTTTTTTTAAAAATTAATATAATATAAATTACATGTGCCTCCAGCTCCTCGTTATATACTTTGCATATAAACAGAGGGAGATTGAAGCACCGGTGATAGTAGAGGAGGGCCGGCCCTATAGCTTAAATTAAAAAGTTTAGATTTTAGATTTTATTTTAAAGAAAGATTTTAAAATTTTAAATATCATAAATAATTTATGTTAATTTTTTTTAATAAAAATATAAGTCTAATTAATCTGTTAGAGTTCATAATTCAATCTAAATATTAAATACCTAAAAATGGTTAATAATATAAAAAAAGCCTCATTTAAAGAAAAAATATTAATACTCCTTTGTCCCAAAATAAAAATTATCCATTGACTTTTGTAGTCAAATTGACTATTTTTAAAATTAATGATTAAACATATATATTTAAATTTTTTTTAAAATAAACATTAAGATTAGTACTAAATATTATATAATTTATAAATTTTTTACATATATATTAAATAATAATAAAATATATTAATTTAAAAAATAATCAATTTAATCATAAAAATTAATAAAAAAATATACCAAATATAAAAATTTTTATTTAAAAATATAATTTTAAACCTCAAATTATCTTGCGCTACCTATGAGCACTAGTAATAATAGCATAAATAAAGTTGTGGAAGGAACACGTGATCACGCTGCTACAAGACTTCAGTTGAAGTCCTCAACGTAAAAAATAAGTACAAGTACATTAATAAGTTTAGGAACACAATTTTAGAATAAAATCTTAAATATAAACTCTTATTTTATTATTAAAAAATATAATTTAATACAATTTTTTTTTATCAAACTTTAATAATATAAAAATTTTTGTTTAAATTTATATTCAATATCTGTATTTAAATTTATCCGAAGTGCACATCATCAATCACAAACTAAACACAGCTGGCACCATCTTGTACAACGACTGGCATTGCGTTTATCGATGACACAGAACTTGAATTATTTGACTTATAAATTTCTTAATATTTATTTACATCATTTAATTTATAAAAGGAAATGATATTTTTCACAAGTTCAGCACAAAAATAGTCGATAAATCCTATGATTTTATTTTTTTTACTTATAAAAATTATAATTCACGTGGTTAAAAAAAAATAATTCTGCCAACTACCCACGAAAGCACCAAGTAATTACTTCCATGCGGTATCTTGAAAAGCATGCATCTTCTAAGGTACTGGTAGCTACTACGTCACAAAACTGATACAATGTGATGATGCGTGCCCTGCGTCCATCACAGAACGAACGCTCAAGATTTTATCGCGCTGAAAATGTTTACTTTTACTTTTGCTGTGTCACCTAACACCATTCAATTCAATGAATTGACAACCACCACCGGTCTTGCCACCTTCGTCCAAAAAAAAAAAGCACAAGGGCTGATTTTTTTATTTTTTTTATTACGTTCGGATCAAAAGAATGAATAAAAAAAATTATGTTTAATTATTTTATTGAAATAAAATAATTTTTTAAATTTATAATTTTTATTTCTTGAGAGAAAGTATAAAATGACTTATTTGATCTGAAATAAAATGAATTATTTCACCCTCTGTTTTATTCTCAAACGTAAAATTAGGATAAAATGTGCAAATATTTTGTTGTGGTTTACATAAAATTTATCTCTACGGTGGTAATTTTAACTTGAGATTTTATTTTTTACTATTTTTGTATTATAATTTTCCCATAATTTAACAAAAAATAAAAATATTGAAGAAAACATTAATAAGTTTTCATTTTATTCACAATCGATAATTATAACAAAGATTATCTTTTTCTTTTCTTTTCTTTTTTTTATAAAAAAAGTAATGAATTCTACTTAAATTTTTTAAGAATAAAATAGACTTTATATTTTTACACTTTAATTAAAGTGATGACTTTTACATTTTACTCTCCACCAAGTGCCATATCCTATACATAAATGGTTCACGTCATTCATATTTTGTAGATTACTTTAAGCCCAAAATAAACATAAAAATTGATTAGAAAAAAAAGGGCAGATAATTGGTAGAAAATGGAAGTACTAATCCAACAATTATTTTGGCGGTTCTAGAAGTGGCAAATGACGTGTACCAAAAGCAGGAAAGGCCATTTGATGCATGAGTATTGTCATGATAATAAGAAAATCTTATAACGAATAATTTATAAAATTAAATAATATAATAAAATATAATTCATTATATATTGGTGGACCTAATAATAATAATTAATTATAACTAATCATATTATTTTGTATTCATTTTTTACAAAAAAAAATTTATCACTAAAGTATAATCATTGATATATAATGTCTTCCGTTTTTTCATTCATGACGAAATTAAAAAATAATTGATCTCATTAGAAATAAATTTTCTTGGAGGGAATAATTTTCTCAAGAAAGAATATGAAGTAATATTGAGTAGCTAGAACAAACAAATATCAATGTCACAACATCATAATTGCTGTTTGCTTAATATACACAACTGATGAGGCACTTTCGTGAAGGTTAGGCACGCATTAGGGGTCCGCCTAATGATTATAGCAAAATTTTAGAGCTTTTAATTTTCTAATTATCAGCTTAGAATTAGATAAGGGCAGAAAAGTATGCTTCATTTTGTTCCACTAATAAAAGGGCTAATTGGGATACTTTATCGCAATGTTTTTAAATTCGAATCCATTATTGAATCGGAAAAGATATCGGCTACAAGATAAATGAGTCACTGATCCAAATAATAGTAGAACCGTTATTGAACCGGTGACGTTATAATTATATAAAAAAATATATTATTAATAAATAATTAATAAAATTTTAAAATATCTAATTTTTTTGTAGCTAAAATATAATGAAATAATATTATAATATTAGTAAAATATCTAATTTTAAAAATTAAAATATTTTTGTACAAAAAGAATATTAAAAAATATCTTTTATACAAAAATATTTTAAAATCGAGTCAACTAATAGTTCGACCGGTAATCAATTGAATTTTACTCGGATCAACAAAAATCAATTTTTTAGATCAAATCGGACTGACGTGCTAACGGTTAAACTGTCGGACCGAATTTTAAAACCATATTTTATCTATCATTCACGGAATCTCTATTGATATAAATTGATACCCCGGAAAAGACTCTGATATATACATATATTAACAAGTTTTGCTAATTTATTTTAAAAAAATTCTAACTCATTATATATAATTTTAATCGAATAAAAAAGATGTGGAGTAGGTGAAATGAAAGTCATAGCTAAGACGTGGAAATTTAAAAATAGAGAAAAATTGTGTTATTGGTCAGAGTCACCTGTTTAAGGGGTAACCCAAACGGCACGACAACCGCGCTGATCAAAGTCAAACCAATGTATTATACAGGATAAAAATTTTAATTAATTTTTTATGCATATTAAAAAGAATAAATTTATTTATATTTATATTTTTTTTAATTATATATATTTTTTATACATAATTAACGATACTTCATAAATATATATAAAAAATAAAAATATAATAATTAACATTAATATTACATTTGAATTGAAAAAATAGAATAAGTGAATGAATGAAATTAAAAAAAGAATAGAATAGAGGGTAAAATGATTTAGAGTATTTTTTTTTAGTTAGAATGAGACATTTCATATTCTCTTTCAAATAATAAAATTCATAAATTTGGAATGAATGAGAATAGTTTATTATATTCCATTATAATAAAGCAACCAAACATATTTTTATTTCATTTCATAACAATGAGTCATTTCATTTTATTCTCAATTTTATTCCTTCAGTTCAAATGTAACATTAAGCCTGTGTTTGTGTACAAAAATCATGCTTGAGATTATACTATTTGTATTAATTTAATATTACTTCTGACTATTTTATCTCATGAAAAAAAATTAATAGTCATTTAAATAGTCAAATGGTCCATTTTTTTATCATTATTTAAGACTATTTGTGAGAATTTTACATAATTTCATGATGAATTTGGAATTACTAGTCCCTCTTATTTTAAATTATTAAATGGCTTTATAAAACTAATAGTCTAACATTAAAGGACTAATAATTTCTCATCATGAGATAAAATAGTCCGAAATAATATTAAATTAATATAAATAGTCTAATTCAAAATATATTGTTTGTAAACAAATATAGCCTAATAGTATTATAGATAAATTATTATAAAAAATATATTATTTAAAATAAATAAATATTTAACTTGAGATTACTTAAAATAGTATTACATATTTTTATTCTGAGGCAGTATTCCTTTCTCATAAAAATAGATCGCCTTAATTTTTTAAAGTTAATTTGTATAATTTTAAGTTTTAAATTGATGTGATTTAAGTAAATTTCAAAATAATATTTTATATTTAATATTTTATCAAAAACAATTTCCGATCAGGGAGAGATTGCACGGAAGGAGTCCTTCTGAAGGGGTGTATTTTAAACAATTTGAAAGAATTCAAATCAAATTCAAAAATTAAATAAATTTATATTAATCTTAAAATTTAAAAAATCATAAAATCAACTATACAAAAAACTCTAATAGTAGTACAACTTTTTCATACTTTTGACTTGTGCTCAACGGCATCCTGATTGCCACTGATTGGCCATTAAAATTCCGATTCTGTCTAGATTGGAGATGCAGAAACTCACGATTCTCACTCACAGATGAATAAATATTGTAAAAGGAAACGGTATGTATTATGAATTTTATTTATTGACTTTTTTTTATTTATAGTTACATAAATAAATATTAATAATAATTTTTTAAAATTTATATATAATAAGACGGGTCATTTTTATAATTATATTCAATATTATATATCGATGTAATGTGCAATTATAATTTGTCAAAAATTTTTATAATACATAACATGACTTTAAAATTAAATAAAAGTCTCAATTTTTGAGAAAGCAACGACAATGAACTTATCTAGGTTATGTACTTTGTTCAATAGGAGTCTTATTCAAAAAATTATTATAATTTCAAAATATTTATTTGTTGTTCGTTTTTTAATTTATTACATGGTTAGTTTACTGATAATAACAATAAAATATTATGAAAATATATTTTAAGATACGCGATATTTTATATCATCATTAATAAAAAAAAATTTTTTGGAGGAGTTAGAACTTTTTATGTGGATTTGACTCCCCTATATTATACTTTTCTTTTAATAATTGGCCTATTGGATGGGAAGAAAATGCTTTTCTTTTAATAATTGGCCTATTGGATGGAATCGGAAGAAATGCGCAATGAAGGGGAGCCAAATCCTCTCTGTGGAATGGAGTGAGCACTACTTTGTCTGAAAAATAAGTGATTTTATAGAGTTAGATATTTAACTTAAAACACTCGATCAAATATTTGTTATGAATTCTAGCTTTTTATTGTGAAAAAAGACATGGAATTTTCTATAATTAAAATTCTCTGTTGCTCTATATCGAGATTTATAACGACGATTTTTAAGATATATGATGACGGTATATTTCATCGTAATTTTTTTTTTTGTAGGACTATGACGACAGTACATATCGTCGTCATAGATTTTAAAAACCGTTGTCATAGGTCTTGACACAGAAAAATAAAAAATTTAGTTACAAAAAATTTGAACCCGTGAAAAAAAGGTCAAGCGTAACTCAAAATTACTAAATTTTTACGGGAAGCTCACAAAGGTTTATAATATAGATATAGATATAGATATTAGCATTTGCATTAATAGCATTTTTAGACATATTTTTTCTTATGATTTTATATTAAACTTTAGTAATCAAAAGTTATGAGTAAAAAGTTACATATTAATGGATCATATGGAAATTAAATTTTACTAGTCTAAAAAATTATTAACTTAAACGAATGATATGACTTCTTTTCGACAGCTATATTATTATGCATGTTGACCCAATACTAGTACCATTGTACAAGGTGCTTAAAGAAAAAGCACGATTGGCTGAAAATTGGTGCCTCAGAAAGTTTTCATGCTTAAAATATGGCCGGCCTATAGGCCACTCAAATAATGGACCTTTTTTAATAAAAAATAAAATACTTTCATTGATCAGATATTTTTAGTACCTTGAACATTGTGATATTACGTTGGAATCTTGACGATGAGCAGTTCATGCGTCTTTTAGCTTATAAAAAAATTTCAGAACTAGAAAGGCTATGGCACCAAGACCATCTAGAAAGGTTAAGTTTGAAAATGATGACATTTTTTAATTAGATTATTAATTGATTTTTAGGCTTAATTTTTAAAAAATACAATATAATCTCATAATTAAGTACGTTATTCATTCAGTATTATAATATAAATAAACAATCAAACCTCACTAAAGGAAGAAGGGTAAGTCTATATACATACACAACATCCAAACACAAAACTAAACATTATATTTATTTTAACTATTAAAAAGTGAGATATGACACGAATTTTAATGTTATACCCTACTATTTAATAGTTAAGATGGATGTTATATTTGAATGTTGTGCACGTATACTTATTCGAGGAAGAAACCATCTCACAACCAGACCTTCCCATAAATGAGGAGATACATTTTTCATAATAGAAGAAATAAACTCACTTAACTTAGAATTAAACCTGAGATAAATTGTTGATGTATGATTAGATGTGATATCCACAATGTTAATATTAATCAGTCATACTAATTATATTTAAATTCAATGTTCGAAAATTCACAAGGACTAATCCTAGTTTCACATTTTGTGTGACTTTCATCGGAATTGGTTACAATTTTTTTTTATAAACCCTAACAAGAACATCGAAGAAACTAATTAATATTAGGGCTAAGACATTGGAGATGTCAACGATGATTACTTTTGTAAGGTTCACAAAAAATCAATAGTTCTTTCTAATTTTTAACTTCAGTAAGAACAATCGCCCTCTTGTTGTCTTAAGTTTAGATAATCTTTTAGATCGCTTCGAAGCCTTCAAAAATTAATGTTTTTTTGGGGTTGTTATGTGAAGACTTGGCATTATGATACAGTTGCACAAGTCCAGCGATTTGAGCTGATTAATTGCCAATTCCATTGGTGATTGGCAATAATAATATTTAAGTTTGAGTCTTCAAATTTTGTTATGTCTTTATTATCATTACTAAGTACTTTAGTCCAAATAACTCTTATTTTAATAACAAAATAACTCTTGGTCAAAAGGCTATTGCACCAAGACTATCACGAAAGGCCAAGTTTGAAAATGATGATTTTTTTTTTAAAATTAGATTATTTACTTGTTTATACATGATTAGATCTCATATTCGCAATGTTAATATTAATCAATCCTACTAAATATATTTAAATTCAGTGACGGAAAAATCGCGACGACTAATCCTGGCTTCACATTTTGTGCTCAATTTTTTACATAAACCCTAACAACAAGAAATTCAAGGAAACTAATTAATATTATCGCTAAGACAATGGTGATGACAACGATCATAATACTGAGCGAAATTGACAAAGTAGAGTCGAAGTCAAATGACAAGGACTTTTTTTTTATATTTATTATTATTAAATCTTTCGGCCATCAATGACAAGGACTTAGCTCAAGACAATTGGCCCTTAATTTCCTAATACATAGGACCATACATAATTTCGTGTTATCTTGATTATTTTTGTAAGGTTCACAAAAACCAACAGTTCTTTCTAATATTTAACTTTAGTAGGAACAAGGTCTTGTTGTCATAGTTTAAATATTCTTTTTTATCGCTTTGAAGCCTTCAAAATTAGTTTTTCTTTTGTTTGTTGTTATATGAAGACTTAGCGTTGTGAGATAGTTGTACAAGTCCAGTGATTTGAGCGGATTGCCAACTCCATTAGTAAATTGGCAATGATAATTAAGTTTGAGTCATTAAAATTTAGTTATCTTTTTTTTATCATTAATGAAGTAGTTATATTAGCCATAATTACTCTTATTTTAAGTATATGTTATGATCGTAACATTACTCAAAATAAACTGTATGTGTATCAAATTTAACAAACTGATCTTAAATAATTATGATGAACATTATTTTAGCAAACTGATCTTAAACCATTCGCCCATAGATCTAACAGCATAAAATAGGGATTTCTTATTGTCTATCGCTGCTCTTAGTAGTGACAGAGAAAATCTAGTACCTAGTGTGCCACTAGAAGAAGGCTGAGACTTAATTGAATTGAAAATGGGGGCAAAAATGACTTTTTATTCAAGTCGCTACTAAGAATAACGACAAACAATTAAAAAAATTTATTTTAGACATTTAGATTTATAGATGGACAGTATAAGATCAGTTTGATGACATAGTGTCCATAACAACTATTATATATATATATATATATATATATAGGAAAAAATGTATACACACAACTGTGTAATACATAATTGGCTATGGCGTCGTTGTCATAGCCGACTGTGCACTACACAGCTATATATATACATATAGCCTATATATATAGCCTATATACATATATATTGAGAGAGAGAGAAAACAATGTACATGCATATGCATTTCCCACTTAAAAGATTTGAAGCATAGGTTTCTAAAGAATATATTCCCCCTACCAATTTTGGTCTAGTCATTTATTGTACACTAGTCACACTAGTGCATACTTTTGGATGTAGTATATGTTTCATGGACATAGGCAAGGCCACTAAAGCTCGTGTTTCGCATTTCCCAAATTGTTAAAGGCCGCTTCTTGTTGATAAGATATGCCCAAAGTGACAGACTTAACCCAACTGAGTGTCCTATTTATCCATTCACTAGCCTGTAGTAGAAGGATCTGGTGCCAAATTGGCAGGCTTTTAATATTTTTCTATTTACAAGAGAACATTCATTGGGCGGTCATGTTTTTTTTTAGGAACATAATATTCCTTCTAATTCTTAGGTTCTTAGTTATCTAGATATATGTCATTAGGAAGTTTCTATGTGAAACAAACCATGAATATGGTGTAATATTATGTAATGTGATGATAATAACCAAAAGGGGGAAAAGGAAGAAAAAACATAGGTAATGGGATGCCACTGTATACCATGAATCTTTCTTGTCCTAAGTAATGGAAGGATGGACAAAAGTAAGTAGATTAAGAGGACATATGAACAATGCAAGTGTTACATCTTCCACTTGTTTATCACCGTGCCTTTGTAGCCTAGTGATAATCCTTGAGTTGGGGAATCCAAATGTCATTATATGGGCATGTTTGTGGAGTGCATAGTGTTTTCAAACTCATATTTTGTTTTATTTTTAGAAATTTATAAATTCATTTATAGAAATAACAATTTATTATAACATTGTTCAGTGTGCGTGATTGGTAAGTATTGTACGTAACCACGTGATTTATCCGGTACACACTCTAAAGATAGTGATAACGTGTCCACTGAAACTAAAAAAATACGTTTCATAAGTTTTGATGAGCGTGAATTTGAGCTTTGGTCATAGATACAATCACGTAACTTTGTCCAAAGTGAAGGGTGAGGTGCAAAATAATAAAATGAATTAAGTTCACTAATTAGGCATACATACATTTAGGTTTTGGTGCGTGTGAATTTGAGCTTTGGTCATAGGCATGTAACTATGTTCAAGGAATATGGGCCCAACTTTAGTGAGATTTATTAAATTAAGGCCTAGTACAGCATTATCCATAAATGGACATTCACTATGGAGGGGTCATTAGAAGGCTGAACAGCAGTAGTACAAGGAAATGAATTAATGCTACTCTTAACATATGGGATAATTTATTAAATGTGTAATCATTATATTTATTGAGTACGTCTTTCATGATTGACTATGTAATAAATTACGATCCCTATCACTTGAGATTTAAAATTCGAGATCCTAGTATTACTCTAATTTATTAAAACGGTTTGAATTCACTCGTATTCTTCTAATTTTAGATTTCATTTTCAGTTTTCACCTAATCATTAACAAGTTCTACATTTTTAATAGGGAAGGTCCTCTCCATCATAAATGATAAATAGGGCTCAAATCAATTCTCACATTCATGTAAGAGGAGGGAGGGTTATTAAAAAGTAAGAGCACTTACTGAAAAGTAAAAATAGTAAAAAAATAAATAAACTCAAGAATCTTACTTAGAAAGAGCATTACTACCAGACTGCATCCATGTCATTTAAATTACGGAAGCATTTAACTAAACTTTTTTTAATTTATTTATGCGGGTCGGTCCTGAGAGTTTAGAAGTCCTGTGCACAAAAAAAATAAGGGCCCTCTCACGCATATAATTTTTTTTTTATCAGCACCAATATATAAAGCACAATTTATATCAAAATTCATCATTAATTAAAATAACAACCTGCTCTTTTTAAAGTATACATATAGGACACAAAAAAAATCGTATTTAGTAAAATAATAATAATAATAAATCGTGGGCCCTCTGAATTTGGGGGCCTTGTGCGGTCGCCCCTTCTGCAACCCCTCAGGGCCGACCCTGGCACCACGGGAGATTTATTTACTTGAAGGAGTTTGTGAATTCTGGGGAGATGGCATCATGGTAATGATTTTTCAAAGAAGAAGAATGAAAATAAAAAGAGCCCAAAATCATATTTTTTGCTAAAGATTTAAAGGAGAGCCCAGTATCCATTGGTAAACGATGAATAGAATGGGCTAATAACTTTATTCCATGAACTTAAAAGTTCTACAGAACAGGCTTTTAAAGAGTCCACCACATCGCACCGGACACAAGCCCGCTACAATGCAAAGCGTTATCCCGCTCGAATTCAACTGTCGCAATTTCGGATCGGTTCTCTCCTCCCAAATTGTGGTCTCATATACTCCAATAATGTATGTAGTGTTACGCCCATAATGACTGGATATATTTTATATATCAAAGAAATGAGTGGTGAGTCAATTAAACTCATTTGTGTGAATTTATAAACAAATGGCAACTATTTCAGTGGATATCAAATATTAAAAAAAGGTTTTGGTGAATACCGGACATTGACTGGAAAAATTAAAGTTAGCCGAATGGCCAAACCACGGATCATCATATTATAAAATAACAAGTATAAACATATAATAATTAAATGTTATAAAATAATATAAAGTAGATGTCTATTTGTCTTCCTACCCTTTTTTATTATCTTGTTCATTCATCAGTTTCAAGTTCATTCCATCTTCCATGACCTTTGAGCTTACAAGATAAACATGTGCCTATAAATAGAAATATCGTCGAGAATGATGAACACAGAAAAATAAAAATATAAGATTACTCGCTTTTCCCCTAATCATAATTGTTCTTATTATTTTAATAATTATATTGAAGTTAATCATAATCCCCTAATCACTTAATACACTGAAGTTAATTAGGGAACGAAAGAGAAATTTACATGAATTGATTAATTTCATGAGTTTTTGGGTTATTAAAAATTTAATAACTTAATTGAGGGCCTTGAAAGGCTAAGTTAATATGTTAATTAATTAAATACTAAGTTAATGAATATATTTTAGAATAATGCCCAATAATTAAATAAGTACCCAAATTATTAATTAGTAAGTTGGTTACGAGTTATGGAACAATTAAATTAGTTAACTAAGAATGAGGGAATTATTAATTTTAAAAAGGGCCCAATCAGTGACCTAATGTCATGGTTTTTTCATTTCAATTTCGGTCAATTTACTGCTATACTGATGGACCAATTTTGGACAACTTTGTTTCATTTTTGAAGCCCAACACAAGCAACATTAGTCTTTTCCAGTTCATGACCGGCAACCCAAATTGGGAGTTTAATTAATCAATTTTCAGCAGCCTTTGGTCCATGAATAATAATAATAATAATAATAATAATAATAATAATAGTAATAGTAATAACAATAATAGTAATAATAATAATAATAATAATAATAATAATAATAATAATAATAATACAGATAATAATAATAATAATACAGATAATAATAATAATAATAATAATAATAATAATAATACAGATAATAATACTAATACTAATAATAATACCGATAATAATAATATTTATAATTTTCTTAATAATAATATAGATAATAATATTTTTTTTTATTTTTTAAATTTTAATTTAATTTTTCGTTATAGGCCAATTACTAGTATTTATATATATACCCCGTTTCCTAGCTTTTACAAAAAAAATTGCATTCTTTTTCTACCAAGCACAAGCAAGTGGGTTTTTATATTGAGAGAAAGAGGAATCGGCAGAAGGAGGATGAACCCAACAACTGTTTTAAGCAACCAAGATCAAGATTCACCATCATCAATTCTAAACTTAAGGTTAATAATGTTTTAATTTAAAACACTTATCTATTTCATGTTCATAATTGTCCATGTTGCTTGTTGTGGGTGGTTGTGAGGCGATGAGTAGATCATGAAGGATCTGGGGGAAATAAGGGTGTTGTTATGATGATTGTAGGATTACATTTCAGTTCATGTATGCTAAACAAAGAAAGAACCAAGTTTCATCAAACTAGGAATCCTAGTTTCAAAAAATTTAGTGTTAAATACAATATGGTGTTATATGATCCGTTTATAAATTGTAATCACATGTATGACACCGTGAGATGTAATAGAGCATATATGGGCAACAAACTCCATGAAAACTTGTCGGAAAACCTGTTTTTCCGCCGGAGAAGATCACCAAAAAATATTTTTCGGGTAATTTTTTGGCAGTGCCCGTTTCTCTATGTTAGAGGAAGAATTTGAAGAAACTTTATATTAGAAAGTTGTAGAGAATTAAATTTCATGCGAAATGGACATAAGACTCATAATTTTTGGATAAAAGGGTTAATTGTTATGAATTTTTGAAATTTTAGCACTTTGAAAATTATAAATAAATTATTGAAAATAAGTTTTGGGCCGGAATAAATTTAATGTAATCTTATAAAAGTAATTATGAATTACTATAAATATTTGAATTTTTTTTTGAAGAGCATATGTATTTATTGTATTTTAAAGCTATTTAAAGTTAATTTAAAAATTAGTGAAAATTCATAGAAAATTCTATGAATGGTGAAAATTTATGAATTTTTGTGAAAAATATTATAATAATATCAAATTAATATTTATGGTGTTTGGAGGATATAAAAGTATATTGAGTTATTATTTTTCTTTTGAAGTGATAGTTTTTATAAATGGAAAAAGTTACAGAAATTGTTGAATAATCCGAAAAATGTGGCAATTGGTCAAAAAGTCTAGAATAATATTTTAAAAACTTAGAATGTTGAACAATGATTTTTGGTTACTTATATTTTGATGAAAGATTTAAACTTTGATGTTATAAAGTTCACGAACCAAGCAAGCTTAAGAATCTATTTTAAACTTTAAATGGGTATTAAATGAATATTATAGTAAATTTAATAGTATGAGATGTGTGATGGATGGGGCTATGTTAAATCAAATATTAGTATATTAAAACTAATATTTGAGATAATTTACATGAAATTTTTTAAGAGTTATACTAACGACTTATATGTATGTATAATTGATGCTATGTGTAATGCTTGTATTGTGATGTAAGACGAACACATGAAATAAGCAAAATGAAAAAAGATTATAGTCAAATTTAATACGCAATGTATATTACAAAAAATGTAATAATACATTACAAAACGACTAATGTATACTAAATCAAAGTGTATTTTAAAAGAGATAATTGATTTATGAAAAGTGTAAATGTATTACTAACTTAGTTTTATTGTAATAAACTAAGTTAAATATTCCTAGATGGGTGATCTTTTAACCAAGTGCGTAAGGTTGTGTAGTGTGTTATACACACAAAGAGTTACAAGTGTGACAAGTTAGTACATGAAATAATGTAAAGACTAAAATAAAAATGATTAATAGTCATAAGGAAACCATGAGAAATCGATGTTGCTAAGCATAAATGCGGTACACAGAACGATAAGAAAAATTAAAATCTTCAAATAGGATTAAGCTTAGGGTCCAACTTCGACTAATATTGTGCACTGTTGATCTCATATACCGTGTAGGTTATGTGAAGGACAAGAAATGTTAGCGTAATGGTAAAACACCGGTGCAAGCAGGTTTTTCAGTACTTGCTCTCATATGATAACTTTCATTATGTGTGAAATATTTTTATATGCAAACATGAGTTAATGTGTTTTTATGTCATAATGTGATTGAACGATGGTTGTTCAAGTGATAAGTTGAGTTAACTGTTCTTTGTGAACTATATAAATTGTGAAGTGACAAGCATAATAATATGAAACATGAATTATGTTTTCGTCTATCTACATGTATAAAATGTCATACATGGATATATTGACAAGCATGTATGATGTATGAATTATGTGATATGTGTAACTGTTAAACTTGCTGAGCAACGTAGTTGCTCACTCTTGCTTAAATAAATATTTTCAGCTACGTGCGAGATATATGAGGTTCCAGTAAAGATCAAGGACATGGAATGTTTATGCACTATCCCATGAGATATAAATATTTTTCGATAAACCCTTTGGGAGTAAACAGTGTTACCAAAAGGTATAAGACTGTAATGAAATTTTAGTTTAACATTTAAATCTATTGTGTACTAAAGCGTTGTGTTGTATAGTTATGTGTAAGAGTGAAAGGTTGAAATAAGTTTTGAATGATAAATAGACTTAAAAGATAATTGTAAAGTTAAGGGCAGTTAATCTGCATATCTTTTGTATTGAATTAGGTCATGATATATATGATCTGAGTTGTTCAAAGATTTATATAAAGATTGCAATTCTGAGATAAAGGATTAAATAATTATTTGTAAAAGTTTAAATTTAATGAGTTTTTAGCAATTATTATTGTTGAATATTGTGGTTGATAAGAACAAGGTTGTACATTAATGCACGAGGTCGCCTGTAGTAAGTACGAGAATTTTTGGGGCGTTACATCTTTTCCTATTCAAAGACATTGGAATGGAGTTAAACATATTTTTCGTTACCTGCGAGGAACTATGGATATGATCTTATTTTATTCAAGTAATGATAATCATGAATTAGTTGGATATGCTGATGCAGGATATTTATCTGATCCACATAAAGGTTGATCTCAAACTGGTTATCTCTTTACGTGTGGAGATACTGCTATATCATGGAGATCTACAAACCAAACATTAGTTGCCACTTCATCTAATCATGTTGAAATACTTGCAATCCATGAAACAAGTCAAGAATGTGTGTGGTTAATGTGACGACCCCGAATCCGGGTCCCCCGAACCTCGAACTCCGTTCAACACTAGTACAACATTTTCTTTATTGTTCATGAATTACAACAATATTATAATTGCTAAATAATCATTTATTTACAATTTTACAACATCTCTTTCTATTCCAGAATCGAAATCTTTATACATTCCTAGTATGTCTCAATATCATACATGATACGACATTCTATTACAATCAATTTGAGTATTTAATACTCATATAACATACCAACTAAGTCTTATGCTACACAATCATTTACATGTCCAATTCGGACTGATATCTACAATAGATATTTAGATCTTCAATGGAAGTAATATGTTTTCCTGTTCCTTGTTCTTTATCGAGAACTTCAGGTAACTAGCCTTATCTGAAAATGTTGGTTTAGGCAAGAGTGAGCACGACGACTCAGCAAGTCTAACAGCTACACATAACACATTACATGCTTCACATAAAATCTGCAATTTATATTAACATCATGCTTTTCATGCATTTCAGTTTATGACCTACTGCTCATGCATATCATGCCTCGCATTTAATCTATGTTTCATGTCTAACCTCTATCATGACATATAGTTCAATGCAGAACAATTGTCTTAAATCAACTACCTCATATCAACAGCTCAAATCAACTTACTACACAAAGGCACATTAAAACATCTTTGCACATAACCACGTATGAGCACATCTCAGTTTAATAACAAACTTATAATTCATGCACATAATACAACACGTTCTGAAAAACTTGCCTGGTTTGCTTCTACCAGTTACGCTTATTTGCGTCTCTCGTTCAACCTACAATTTATATAGAAAAATTGAAATAATCATTAGATATAATGACTATTACTTAGTCTTAACTTAAGACCTTAACTTTAAAGTGTTAACTCTTTAGTTGTCCGACAAATGAACCTATACGTTCCGGACAAAAACCCTAGCCCAAATCTAGTTGGACATGTCGGGTACACTTAACCAACTTACGCATTCACTACACATGCTTCGTAGGACCCCCTTTCAATAAGCTGTCTAAATTAGTCACAAATGGACTATTTACATTGGTTTAATTCAATTAGACTTTCTTCTTTTACATAACTTAATGATTCGGACATTTAATAATGTACCAAATATCTCAAAATATTATCTACCTTTGATAATATACAACTATCTTCAAATATTATTAACCATTTAATAATATTTTAATCACTCCTTAATATTATTAATCATGTAATAATATTTTAATCAATTATTAATATTATTAACCATTTAATAATATTTTAATCACTTCTTAATATTATTAACCGTTTAATAATATTTAATCACTTATTAATATTATTAACCATTTTAATAATATTTTAATCACTTATTAATATTATTAACCATTTAATAATATTTTAATCACTTATTAATATTATTAACCATTTAATAATATTTTAATCTCTTATTAATATTATTAACCATTTAATAATATTTTAACCACTTATTAATATTATTAACCATTTAATAATATTTTAATCACTTATTAATATATTTTAATCACTTATTAATATTATTAACCATTTAATAATATTTTAATCATATACTAATGTTATTAACCATTTCATAACATTTTAGTTACTTACATATTTAATCCTTTAACCATATTTTAATACTCTTTAAACCATACAAATAGTTAACTTTTTAATAATGAAAACCTTAGTCTTTATTTTATACATTTAACTACCAATGAGTCACTAATAGACTTTATTTATATTAGTTTAATATTCAAACACATTTATTTTAGATGTTTATCTTAGGTTTTAAGTCTCTAACGGCGTTTCGTTTAGACTTTTCATTAACCGACAAGTTAAACCGGAGTTCCGACTTGATAAAACTTAAAATATCAAAATTTGGAATTTTTTTTTTACTGTACCAGCGCTGGCAGCGCTGGTCATAGAGTAAATTGAGAGCTGCCAGCGCTCAAAACAGAATGTCCGAGCGCTGGCGGCGCTCATTTTGGCTGTCCGGACCTCCTTTACTCAAACTGTCATAACTTTTTCATACGGAACTATTTTTGAGTGATTCTTGAGTCTAAATTGTGTAGAATTTCAAGATCTACAACTTCTCTTTAGATAACAAATCCAAATTCCTAACTGAACTAGACTAAAAATGGCTCACAATGCAACCTAGGGTTTTAAAATCAACATCCTTTGCGATAAAAGCCATAACTTCTTTGTTTTTTCATCTTTTTGTGAGATCCAAGTTGTGTTGCCTTTATAACTCACTCATAAAACTTTCTAGCCATATAAATCAAGTATTTAACTTGTACATTTCGAAATGGCACAAAATATAGCACATAGCTACCTAGGGTTTTACCAGTGAATCGTTATATAAATTTTTCTTCTAATTCTTTGCATAACTCCCATACAAATACATGTATTAACTATATCAAACTATGAATATACCTATATATCATAGTTTTAGACTTCTAGAGCATCAAAATAACTTTTGATCGGTTAAAAAATATATTTTGCCCGATTAAAACTTATATAGACTATAAAAATGGAATAAGTGAAGGTTAGATCACTTTTGAACCTTTTGATCTTGGATGTTGTTCATCACTTGACTATGATCTTGGCTTGTGACTCCACCTTGATCATCCTCTAGCAATCTCCTTGGTGGAAATCTCCAACAATGCTCTCCCTTCTCTCTAGAATTTCTTCCTCTCTCTAAAAATACCACCAAGCATAGAAATGACCAACATTGCTCATGTGTTGGTAATTTCTATTTATAGAACTCTAAGATAACTTCATTAACTTCTTAATCAACCAACATTGGTGCAATTAGAAGCTTAAACTAGATTACTATTGGTTGAATGACCAATTGATAGACATATGGAATGACTAGGTGATTGACTAGGGTTGGTGAACCACTTTGATATTGTGTACAAGTGAAGCAACCAAGCAAATCAAGCCACCCAAGTGGGCCCCTCTAAATCTCAGCAAATGGCCTTTTATTTCTCCATTTTTGCTTTATTTTTTCTTCATTTAATAGACATATATACATCTATATACATATATACACCTATGATCAATTGTTGACCAATTTTGACTACCATTTGGGCTCCACATTGGACTCTAGAATTTAATATATTGGGCTCATCAATTTAATTAGTTTGGGCTCAATTTATTTATTACATTGGGCTAACATTACATATCATATGTTACATTTAATTAAAACAAGCATTGTGCTTGATTAATTATAACTTGAATCAATGTTTAATTAATTACATGGACTACTAGGTTAATTTATTTAACTTAGTTTAATACATCAATTGGACTTATAATATAATCCAATTAGACTTACCTTTAATTATTCTACCACATTGGGTTACATAATTAACTCATCCATAGTTAATTCCCAACACTACTTTCCTTTCTCTAGCAATTAACCAATGTTTGGTTAATGCTCTCTCATGTCTACCAACTAGGGTTATTCAATTAACCCTACATTAGTTAATTCTCTACACTCAATAATATTTCCAACACTTTGACCAACATTGGACTTTTAAATGTTTGAGCTACATAGTTTACCTTCCATTGGGCTCTCTTATTAAATTACCTACCTTCATGTAAATATTTTCATATTGGGCTAACACATATAATCCTTTTGGGCTAGTCCACTAGTAGTAATTAAATTACTTGGACTCTATACCACAACTAAATAATTAAGTTAATTACTTAATCAATTAACTTCTTAATATTGTCATTCTAGACAATCATCCTAAATTTTCCACAACTTTAACGCATAACTAATATAATTAATTTAATTAATTATATTTCATGACTTTCCTTCTTACTTCAAATTTAAACTAATTAATTTTATTGAGTATTAATTTACTCATCTCCTTGTTTGGCTAACAAACACAACTCTAGAAATATATAACTATGTATATATATCCTTATAACCGTCTTCACTTCTCAAATGAATTTATTTCCTTAATAAATTCTGTATATGCATCATAAAATATTTCCACATTTAATTTCTAACAAATACATTATGTTAAAAAAAATGTTTACCCATTTTCTACACATCTTACTTCTCACATTCTAGGTTTTAAACATTAACCTTTAATAAAATCAATTAAGATATTATTTAAAATCGTGAAAATATCTGGGATATTACAGTTAAGATCAATAACTCAACATATTCGTGGAATATGTGGCTTATCCTCCAGCAAAGAAACTCCAACAATTATATATGAAGACAATGCTGCATGTAAAGCTCAATTAAAGGGAGGATACATCAAAGGAGATATAACAAAACACATCTCATCGAAATTCTTTTTCACACATGACCTTGATAAGTGTGGTGACATTGATGTTCAGCAAATTCGTTCATAAGATAATCTAGCAAATTTTTTCACTAAAGTATTACCAACTACAACGTTTGAAGGATTGCAACACAATATTGGGACACGACAGCTTAAGGACTTAATGTGATACATTCATGAGGGGGAGTTAATACGCACAGTACTCTTATTTCCTTAACCAAGGTTTTTTCTTTTTCCCATTGGATTTTTCCTAGTAAGGTTTTTAATAAGACAGTTTTCAATGCGTAAGGCTATACAATAAACATCCAAGGGGGAGTGTTATAAAATAATACATAGTGGATGTCTATTTGTCTTCCTACCCCTTTTTATTATCTTGTTCATTCATCAGTTTCAATTTCATTCCAACTTCCATGACCTTTGAGCTTGCAATGATGCTTGAGCTTACATGATGAACATGTGCCTATAAATAGGAACATTGTCAAGAATGATGAACACACAGATAAATACAAATATAAGATTACTCTATTTTTTCCTAATCATCATTGTTCTTATTATTTTATTAATTATATTGTATAATACTTTTATAAAATTAAACACTATATTAAATATTATATTATTAAAAAGTAAAATATCTTATTAAAATTTATGTTATATTTTATTTATTAATAATATAAATAGATATAATATTTAATTATTATTTGTGTCTATTATTATAAAAACATTGTGGTCAGGCAATGAAGTAAGGTAATATATAGTTAGAAATTTTGAATTAAACAATTATATTTGGCATTATAAAGTGGGTTGCTGGGATTTCTGTTTTCCACATCAACGACAAGATTATTGCACGCTTCAAAAATAGTAGATGATATTTTTGTTTGAGTAGTTCTACATGGACATGGAAATTGGACATGAAAATTGGACATTTTCATGTTCCCTTAGTTTTTTTTTTTTTTTTTTTTTTTGGTATATATCCAAACATATTTATACTATGGATTTAAAAAAAAAAAAATTAAAAATCCAAAAAAATTAGGTATAATTTGGATATATATCAAAAAAATGGTTGTATGGGACCCATACAATCATTTTTTTGATATATATCCAAATTATACCTAATTTTTTTGGATTTTTAATTTTTTTTTTTTTAAATCCATAGTATAAATATGTTTAGATATATACTAAAAAAAAAAAAAAAAAAAAACTAAGGAAACATGGAAAAAAGGGGGACCGGTCCAATTTTCCTGTCCAATTGGCCGGTCCGCCCAGACTTATTGTTTTTGTTTTGTTTAGTATGTTTTTTAAAATTAAAATTTAAAGCTGAATTGAGAAACGGTGTACGGGTGAAATGCTTTATTTGTATGACTAATTCTGATCAAACGTCCCTTTCAAAACTGCAAATGAAATTAAAGCATGCCGCAAATGTCAGGTTTTGCTTTCGGTTGGTGAAGAATTAAAAAGGAAAAAAATATGACTAATAATATTTTATAATAATTCATACAATTAAAAAATCTTATAGGTACCGATCATAACAAATTAACAATTATTCGATATTCATAAGAATTTTTCTTTTTCGATTGCATAATAGTTATAATTATTATGTGGTAAAAAAATTTTTTATAATTTTTTTATTGTTAATATATCGCATAATAATTATGTGATATATATTTTTTATATATATTGCAAAGAAGTTTGCGGTAGGAAAACACTTGAAAAAAAATATTTGGACATCTCGCATAACAGTTATACAATATGTCAATTTTTTTTATTTTTATATATATACTGTATAGCAGTTTTCAATAGGAAATTTTTAATTTTTTTTTTTTTTAACATATCACATAATAGTTATGTGGTATATTTGGGATAATATAAATATTTTTTATGTGGGTTCTGTACAATTGTTATGTGATATATTTGAGGTAATATGAATATTTTTTATGTGGGATAATATATCACACAATTGTTGTGTGCTAATGTTAATAACAGTTATGCGTATGTTTGTTTTTAAGTTATTGAATTGCGCAACAGACAGACAAAATTGAATTAGATAAAATAATATTTTTATCTAACTTTAGCTATAGATCATTCCATATATATATATATATATATATATATATATAAATAAAGTATTCACAACAATCGATTGTTATGAATATATGTATAATTATATTTTTTAATGTTTTCAATATCTAATAAATTACATTAATTTTGTATATGAAAATATAACAAATTAATTTTGATTCTATATAAGATGGACAATGATATGAGAGTAGAAATTTATTAGATTTTTATATGTTTTATTATTACTTTTTATATTAATAGAAAAAGTATAAAAATATTAAGACAATATGAGAATGTTCGATTTCAGGAGTGAACGTGAGAACTATTTTTAACGTCTATTATATATTACTAGCTCGTGCCATAATTGAAAATTTTAATAACTATTTAAAAATATTGAATTATAATATATAGATTATAAATTGTGTTACATATTTTATAAAGTATAATGTTTTTTAAAAGTGAAATTTAGGTTAATAATAATGAAGTTTTATGGGATGCTTTATATATATATATATATATATAATTCTTTTTTAATTTGTAAATAGTATGTGATAAAAAGGATAAGTACTAAATGAGTTCTAGAAATTATGGGCACTACACAATACCGGGTCCGAAGAGATTTCAATAGAACTTTATTTATGATGGACCCGTGCTCATATAAAGAGTCCGAACTTTTGCAAACACATAAAACACAATAATTAATTGAAAAATTCTAAATTTACCTTTAAAATTTACTCACTAGCTCTATCCGTAAAAAAAGACGAAAGAATATGATCCCACTTTATTTATAAAAAAGTGAGACCATACTCATTCGTCTTATATAAGAGTAGAGTTAACGGATCAAAAAAATAGATAAGTGTAGAACCACTCTAATAATTAGGTTATGCCTCAACTAAGTAGCACGATTCACTATCCAATGGACTACGTCTATAAACATAATATTTAAATATAAAATTAAATATTATATTTATTTTAATTATTAAAAATTAAAATATAACATAAATTTTAATATTGTATTTTATATTTTAATAATTAAAATAAATATAATATTTAAATGTTATACACTTATACTTATTCTTATATAAAGAAATATATGTTATCAAAACTCAAAAGGTAACCTTATTTTGGATAATGCATATAAAATAATAATAGTAAAAGTTATCAACCAATTAGAACCAATTAACTACATCTAGTTTCACGAATTAATTCAGAATCTACAAAAAAATAAATAAAAATAACAGTTAACTCATACAGTTTATATTATTATCATAAATAATAGATATTAATTTGTAAATTTAAAATTTAGAAATTAAGTCTAAAAATTTAATATATATTTAATTTTAAAATAGAGATAATAATTACTAGTATCCTCCATAATTTGTAACCAGATTGGTCACTCAATATAAAAGTGATCTGAACATGCCGCGTCAGTTACACGTGTCTATGGCCCCAAACTCTGTTTATTTTCTGCAAAAACATAAAATAAAATAAAAAAAAAGGTTTCCCTACCCTATCTATCCAAACGAACAAAAAAGGGAAAGAAAGAAAATTAAATAAACTTTCTGGTTTGCATAAAATGAGTTTGAGGTGTTTACATTATTTATCTGTTCTCCTCCAACCGCAACAAATATAATTTTGGTTTAGATTTACAGGGAACTGGAGATTGAGAAAGAAATGGTAGCTTTGGTTGCTCGCAAAGGAAGGCATTTGCAGCGTTACAACAGTATAGGCCGTCGCCAAGTCGTGGGGTTTGTCTCTCTCTCTCTCTCAAATTCTTTCTTTTTTCAACTCTTTTGCATGGTGGTAATGAAATGTGAAATGGGATCTATCTGATTTTTCTTTTTTAATTTTCAAGATTAAAGTTCAGAATGGGGAACAGGGTTTTGAAAATGTTCTAATTTTTGTTTTTGTTTTTGTTTTGTGAGATGAGACAGTTACAGAAAATGGGCAATTTTTAAATTTCATTTTATTGCAGAAAGTTTCAGTTTTTGATTCTTGAGAAAACAGTGAGTTGGAACCAAAAATTTTCTTTTATTCAAAATGCCCATAGTTAAATACACCTTGTCATCAACTACATTACTTAATTGAGACTGGTTTGTTAATGAGAGAAGATTAGTCAGGGAAAAAGAAAGAAAAAAAGAAAGAAAAGGGGGAAAACAGAGAAGAAAATTCTGTTCCTTGTGGGACTGTTGAAAAATTTAGAAGATCTTAGATGGTTTGTTTTTTCTAATGTATAAATTATACCAATCATTCATGTTAATCATATTTATTGGACATGTAAATGATATGTTAGTTTTAATTCTGGATAATTTTTCTATATCTCCAGTTTAAGGTAAATTGGTAAATTTAGACTAGTCTCTTAAATAGTGGAAGATGAGAGTTGGGAAGGTAATTTTGTTAATCTTTGCCATGTTTTAGTTGTTAATATTTATTTTTTTCTTATCTTTTTTGTTCAGATGTATACCATATAGAGTGGAGGATGGAAAACACTTGGAAGTTCTAGTCATTAGCTCACAGAGAAAAGGGAAAGGGATGTTGTTTCCGAAGGTACTTAGTTTATATTTTGTTGATTTCTTTTATTAATTATCAATATAAGTACTTTTGGTGATTTAGTTGTGCCAATTTACCGTAAAAATTGCTAATCTTTCATTTGCATTATCCTACTGTTTTACCAGGGTGGTTGGGAAAAGGATGAATCCATTGCGGATGCGGCTGTGCGAGAGACGGTTGAAGAAGCTGGAGTAAGAGGCATTCTTGAGGTTAGTACTTCTATATACTTTATTTTTGTTCTTTTTCATTTGAACAAGAAATTGGGTGATATATTAGCAATTTAGCATGTTAAACTTTGATGATCTTTTGTTGGTATCAATGAAATATTTTCTTCATAAATACACATACACGGAGACATATTGAAGCATGAACTATTGCTAAAGATAAAGACATACTTTACTAACATTATTTGTCAAAACAATGCAGAACTAGATTGCATTTGTAATACTTTTTGAAGAAGAATGTTTAGTGACTATTCATTTTTTTTAGGTGTGGGGTTGATTCTAGGGGCAAATGGCAATATCTATATTATTCATCATCATTTCCCTCGGGCATGAACATAACAAACTAACAACATGTTAATTTTATGTTATACAAACGTTTACTATATTAGCTGAATGGTTGAAATCTTATACTAGTATGTGGAACATGTTATGGCAGGAAGAGTTGGGTCAATGGAGTTTCAAAAGCAATGGGAATGATGCTTATCATGAAGGACATATGTTCCCTTTATGTGTCGAGGAGCAACTGGATTCATGGCCAGAGAAAGGCATCCGTCAAAGAGTATGGGTAAGTTTGAATTCTCAAATAACTTTGCCATATAATTTCTCTCCAGCCTTTGGGTTATGAAACAAAATATCTGATCCTAAGTGCAACTTATTTCCTGTAGATGAGTGTCCCAGAAGCTAAAGAAGTTTGTCAGCATTGGTGGATGAAAGAAGCCTTGGATCGATTAGTAAACCGTCTTGAATCTCTACAGAAGCATTAGTAGGACCTTTCAGTATGGTATATCATGGCAAATCAGATCAGATCTAGCTTGTACATAGAAAAACTGCGATTCAAAGGTTAGACCAGAAGATTATGTAGGATCGAATCAACTGACTCTAGAACTTCGACAAAATGGAGGACCTGTAGTGATCTATAATTCTTATATGTTTTTCTAGAAACTTTAATTTGAATGTAGGTTAAGGTTAGGATGAATTTGGTCATTTGGTGATAAAACTATACCTTTCTTTTGAAGATATACAATTCTTTTCCAAGTAGGAAACTTGATCCATGTATTTCTTCAGGAATTATGTTCATGTTTTCCTTCCAAATTCTAGAAGAAAGATGTACATTTTTGTTGAATAATATTATTGGACAGTCTCTAATAAAAGAAAATTAGTAGTGCAACTTGATCTTTTCAAGCACAAGTCAATGTATTTGTCCTGTTGTTGTACAGAATCTTGAGGAATATTTTCTTGGAATCTGTCATTATTAAAGCTTATTGGTCATTGTCCTCTGCCTGCCTTCAGTGTCATGGGTGTTTGAAAATTCCTTTCTATAATCAGAAAATGCCTCTTTTTCCTTTTCATTTATAATTGCATTTAACTTGACTTTAGCACACCATAGAAAATGATGTGTTGTCCACCTTCATCCTTGCGATCCGGCAACAACCACTTGCGATCCGGCAACAACCACTTCATGCAAGCGTGTCGTGGAGTTTATCATTTGGTTTCAGAGCTAAGTTACTAACTCTATCACTTGGTTTACACAGTTATGAACCAGTGGAAACCATGGTTTTGAAGTTTTAGCTGCAGACTTGCAGTAACCTTTCATCACTCCCCCGACAGTTATGGTTTTTTTCTTTCCCAAGATGGGTAAGTTTAACTACTATGTCTAGTACTAAATTCGAACACCTTGAAGGGGTGGGAGAAGGGCTTGCAGCTGTTCAGACTTGAACCAAAATGGGCCACATTTTTATTTCTTATGTGGCAAACATCAATTTCTTATATCGTATATACATATAAATCAACAATTTATAAGGTTAGGATTGATGATAACATTATAATAAAAATAAAAAACTACTCTCTCTCGGTAATCACGCCACACTTACTTGGGCAAAAACTAAGAAAACAAAGCCATAACTCATGATGGGCTATTTTTATTGTTTGGGCTTTGGAAAGAATCACCAAATCAAAATGCTCAACATTCCAGTTCTGCCTATACAGCTACAGGATCAACTCTTTAGTACATAAACATACTGAGTTTCATCAAATATTCAGTCAATTTCTTTGTTTTAAAAATTGAAAAAAAAAAAAATAAATAAGGAGAAATAACGCCACCTTAATCTTAAGCTTATAGTAGTTAGGTGGGTCATTTAAGAGTGTTGGTTAGGGAAAGACGTTCAGATACCATTACATTAGACATTTATGTCCCTAGGGTAAAAAATTCAACTCAAAGAGACTCTTTTTTGAAAAGGCGATAATATATAATTATTTTATTTCTTAAGTTGAATTTTCATTTTGGCATGTGTAGAAATGAAATTAGGATTCTCATATGGGGATGAAAGTAAGTACAAGTAATGGAAACTTGTTATTATTTGTTCGCCAGAAAAAGATGTACACCGAGCACACTGAGCAACATCATGAATTACATTATCAAATAATAGCAATAGCAGTGAAAGAAAAAGTCCACTCCATTTCATTTCATTGACCATCGGGCCAACTATTAATGTCCAATATGATTTTAATTAGTAGAAAGACCAATCGGAATTCAAAATTTAGGACTACTTTTTTACGCTGGTTATAGAATTAAATTGAGAACGTACTTACGGTTGAATCCGAGTTGAGTTGAATAATATTTTATTCAAATTATATTTAAAAAAATTTAAAAATACTTAAATTTGTACTCAAATACAAATATAATTTTGTAATTATTGTTAATATTCGAATTCGACTCATTTTTTTATACTCGAGTTTGATTTAACTCGATTGTTTTTTAGTTGAGCTACTCGCAAATATTTTAGACATACAAGAATCAGAACTATATCTTGAGCTTTGTAATTAATTGAGTATATTTGACACTGTATACGAGTAAGGATTAACAAACTTAATTGTATCGAGTGTGGATAAGTGAGATAAAAGAAAATTTGATATTCTAAATGAGTGAATAGTAGGCAGTTCATATTCGACTTGTATAAGTGTTCGAATATCAAAATAGATTCAAATTCAACTCGTGTCGAATTCAAGTTTCGTTCAAATTTTCCGAGTAGATCTCAAATCAAGTTTTGAACCACTCAAATTCATTTTTAACCCTAAATATACTCAAAACTACATTAATTATTACTCTCGTTTTAAAAAAAAAAAGATTTTGTTAATATTATTTGTTTTACAAAGATCCTTTTTTTATTATTCAATAAAAGTATAAAATGACACAAATGCGTGCACAATTTAACAAAGATGTGAAATGAGGGGATTTTTATCGGCTATGAATCTTCTTTTATTGAACCTTTTATCAGCAAGGATTTATACTTTTAAATCTATTTGACTATAATTCATATATTTAGAGTTACAAATTTATTTCAGTAATAAAATTTTGTTTTTCTGCAAAAAAATAAATACAAAATGACAAAATATTCTCAAGTTCTCTGTCATAATTACTATATCACATACCACTATTAAATTAAAAGTCTATTATTTTTAAGCATAAATATAAAATACTTTTTTTTTTAAAATATTTACAAATTTCACAAATGAGACTATTTGTAAAATGGAGGAGAAGTGTATTAGAGATCTCACTGTTGGTTGGAATGGAGACTACATTAATTCTTCATCAAATTAATGTGACTAGCAGCTTCCAGATCAATTGGCTCAATGTTGGAACAGGATCAATGGCAAACAATCAGTGAATTTATAATTCAAGAATAGTACGTATGTATACCGCGGCCAGGGCAAGATTATCAACCATTAATTAAACTAAAATTAATGACTCCATTCCAACAATGACAAATTTCGTGCCGTCTTCTTCATGCTTAATTGCGTGGGAATATCAATTAGCTAGCTACATAAAAATGCAACTATCTAAAAATTGTACGTTTTTCTTAATAGTAAGATCTAGTAAATACTAGTACCACTATGTTTCAAAAGCACCAAAAAATGTCAAAAATGAAACATGTGCATGGGAATTTAGAAATGGAAGGCACTTACATATGTGCTATATGTATATATATATATATAGCTACTTGGAACATGTAGCTCTGGGATCTCTACAAAATGTATAAAAAGAAGTTACTACTAGTCTACTACCACATTAATTAGAAACTATGGACAGGCTATAAATGAAAATAATAATAGTACCAGTATACTATTTAATGAATATTATAGCCTTTTTATTATCCTTGAATTTTCTTGGTAAATAGTTGAATCACGTAACCGCTTTCATTAGGTTTATAAAATGAGTTCAAGGATTTAAAAACGTCAAATTTTTTAATTTAAATTTAAAATCAATTGATTATAAAAAAAGTTAATTATAATATACATACTATTTAGTTCAAGTAGGTATTCGATAAAGACATAATACATAATATACTTCACCTGTAACACAGCTCGTTAAAGCATTTTCGATATTTTAAATAATAATTTTCAAGAAACCATATTATTGATCTTCTTTTGAATGGCTATTGGCTAAATTCCACGTTTTAAGATGATGGAAGTCAACTAGAACCATACCGTTATATAAGTTTCATTCACTTTTCATGTTAATATATAAATGAACCCTAACTAGCTAGAGACCTAATACCAAAGCCCATAACCTCTCCATGGCCACACTCTTCACATTTCTCCTTTCTCTCTCATCTGTCCTAATTCTTTCACATTCCATTTCAGACTCCTTCGTCTATGGCGGCTGCTCACAGCTAAAATACGTACCAAACTCGCCATACGAGTCAAACCTCAACTCACTCCTCACCTCCCTGGTCAACTCAGCCACTTACTCGTCCTATAACAAGTTCACCATCACCGGGTCAAGCCCACAGGACGTAGTCTACGGTCTCTACCAATGCAGGGGTGACCTGGCAATGCCCGACTGCGCCACCTGTGTGGCTCGCTCAGTGAGTCAACTCGGGACGGTGTGCTCGCAAACCTCTGGTGGGGCTGTACAGTTAGAAGGGTGCTTGGTCAAGTACGATAACACTACCTTTATTGGTGTGCAGGACAAGAGTGTGGTGATGAGGAGATGTGCGCCGTCGATTGGGTATGATACGGATTTGATGAACCGTCGGGACGCGGTGTTGGCGAGTTTGGGTGGGGGCGGTGGGCAGTACAGGGTTGGTGGGTCCGGAGATGTGCAAGGGTTGGCTCAGTGTGTAGAGGATTTGAGTGCGGGTAAGTGTCAAGATTGTGTAGCGGAGGCGATCGGACGGTTGAAAAGTGATTGTGGTGGTGCGGTTTATGGTGATATGTTTCTGGGCAAGTGTTATGCTAGGTACTCAACTAGTGGAGCTCGTGTGTATGCCAAATCGAACAATGGTAAGAAACTTTTCAGTTTCATAAATTATATTACATAACTATATTTTAAATGGGTCCGCGAGGAAAACAAGAGATAGACCCGCTAAATATTATTTCTTTATATATTTGTATTGAATTCAATACATGAGGTCTATTAGTGTATTATTTTTTTATACATTAAATTCAATACAAATATATAAACAAATAATATTATGTATTGAATTCCGCGCTTAGCATGTGCCCTAAGGGCACATTCTAAAAAAATTCTTTTTAAAATATTGATATATCTGATGATAAATTTATATTAATATTAAATTATGACGTATGTAGATTTAAAGGATATAAGATATTTCGAAGGAATCTAATTTTTTTAATTTAACTCTAGCATTATTTTTAATTTTACGTTATTCACAATAGACATCTGACATAAAATTAATCGCATATAAATTATTTTTCATCTTCTAAACTTTTAGTGAAGTATTTAAATTCAATTCCATCACTGTCTATTTTCATGCAAAACCACTTTATCTCAATTTCAGTATTATCATCTTCAAGTTTTTTTTTATTATTTACTTCTAATTTTGACGTTCAATTTGTGTAGGAAAGTACGGAGGTAGTAGTATATTCTCCTTTGTTTATGTTTTGAGTGAACTTTTTACTTTTTCCATTATAGGTAATTCGCACAATGATGCTGAGAAGACATTTGCGATTGTCATTGGATTATTAGCTGGGGTTGCACTGATTATTATTTTCTTAACTTTCATGAGGAAGGTCATCGGAGGTAGGAAATGGTATGAACTTAATTTATTCATTGCCTTTCTTCATCTTTTAAATTAAGTTGTAATAATTACTTATTTCCTTTGCCAAAAGTCATACATAATTAATGAAGTTAGGGATGTGTTTTAGAAGATTTATTTATTTATTTTTGTTTTTGCAGGTAAATAAATTACAAACAATTCAAAAATTTGTGACCCTAGCTCGATCCAACTTCTTCAACATTTTGATTTTCTTTCTGTAGCCCTTGTTTTATCCAGCTCGCTCTTTCTTTTTTTCATGATGTCAACGTAATTGCTTTTATTTTCTTTTTGTTTGGGATTACTTTATTTTTGTACGAGAAAGGAGATGAGATCGTGCATGCATGCACACTCTCAATCAATCAAACCAAGTCAAAAGGAGGAGGGAAAAGATAGGCTCAGATTCCACTCTCCTCTTTCCACTCAACAAAGTTGTACTGCATGTTTAATGTCAAGAAAGTGCCATATTCTTTTTATAAAGGTGCAATAGATGTTTCTTTTTGTGAATTTTTATCGTGGTTATTCTACCGTACCTATATGCATGCATGCTGCCTTCATTTTGCCAAATAATCAAACTCAAACCCAGAATATGACTCAAGTCCTTGTTTAAGAGTATAATTAGCGACTTATGTTGTCCTACTATATATTTGTTCATCCAAAAATCTTTGTAATTTACTCGAGTTCATGATGTTATAATCTCTCTCATTTAAATCTTCGATATCCTTGCCAAGTCAGATCAACAATCACAATTAATGTCAATAGTCACGGTCCAAAATCAATCCTAGTTCTAAACCCGCGATCCAAAATCAAACCTAGTTCCAAACCCACTACACTAAGTGTGATCAGCCGAATTCAAAATAAGACTTAATATCAATTGAGTCATCTTGTTAACCACATACCCGACCAAATATCATGTCAAAATATTGTAGTTATGTTAGTATAAGCATTCAGCAATAACTAGATTATTGAGGAGACCTCCAAAATGTATAAATGTACGTTTGTTCATCCCACTATATATAGTAAGCGGAGGTTTTGGTTGGAAATCAAGCTCATTTATTTGGTGGGAATAATTAGAATATGAGATACAGTGGACGAGTCCGAATTGAAATTAGAATAAATTTTTGGGTTGATACATTATTAAAATTGCATAAATTTTAATTCAGGAACATTTATGTGATCCATAATATATCATATTGAAACTAGCAATAAGTTATGCAAGATTTATCGCCTTCGGCCATAATGTATAACGTTTGAAGTTCAAAAAACCTATTTAAAATAGTTTTATCATCCGTCAAACTTGATTTTTTTTAATATTTTTTGTTATTTTAATTTTCTTTGGAGTAGTCTAGGACTATAACTAAGTTTCTTAACATTTCTGAATAGTTAACATTTTGATTAATTGAGATTATTATTTTTTGTTCTATTTGTGAGTTTGTTATTTTTCTTTTAAATTGAAGGGTTTTATTCCGTTCATATTAGTACGATAATAGACATATCACGTTCGTATTAGAGTATTACAATCTAATAACGTTATGTTGCATCATCATAAACTATGCTCTAGTCAAGCTAGTTCGCTTAATTTGAAACGCAGGAATAACATTTGAACCACCTTATCGAAGGAAATTGACATAATCATAACTTAATTATCACTTACATGTAAAAAAGAGTACGATACGGATTGGTGTAGATACAAGAAGTATGAGTATTCACATTCACATATGCACGAATCCTATATTTAAAAATCGCACCATGCCATACCTCGCATGTAGACGGATATAAGAACTTTTAAATTTTCATTTCATTTTTTTTTATTTATCAAAATTCATCAAAATAACAAATAAAAATATAATGACATAATTGCAATTGTTATTAAAAGAGTTCAACAGCAAATAAGTTTGATAATTCATCATCAATACTATATATAATAAAATATTACGCATACAACTTTAGCCAACTAGTAAAATTCAATAAGATTTAGGAAATGTGACATTAGCTCTTGAACAAAAAAACAGTGATATATATATATATATATATATATATATATATATATATATATATATATATATATATATATATAATCTAGATCTAACTCTCTTACCAATCTTTTTAAAATCTAGATCTAATAAATTATATATCTGCAACTATATGTAATGCGGTGTGGTTAAGATATTTCTTGTATCCATATCCACATATGTGCGGATACTAATTTAGAAACCGCATCGCGTATTCGCACAACATTGCACCACAACGTGCGAATTTTGCGGATGCAATTACAAATACGAATTTTTGTTCACCCTTAATTACATGAAAGGAGCAGTTACACTAATTCTGTAAGACCCGAATTTTAATAAATAGATTTTAATTTTTTTGTCATAATTTTATGCTTAACAGTAAGGTGTTAAATTAATAAAAATTAAAGTTAAGGATGTTATGTGCAAAATTTTATGTCGGACAATATTCGATTGGTCGGGTAATATTCGTTTTGTCGAGAAATATTCGTTCTGTCAGGGAATATTCGTACGACGGCACTGAAATACTCAGTTATGGGTGGACCCCACAACGAAATATTGACGGATGTAGAAACGACAACAGTAGCCTTTCTAAATAAAAATGATCAACGGTATTATCACTTTTAACTGTTAAAATATTCAGTGATAAAAATATGGTAACATATGATATTTTATTGCAGCACACAGTATTTTACAGTAGCACATAGTATTGCTTAACAGCACACGGTATTACACAATATTTAAATCATTAAACTGATAAAGTGTCTATTGCATAATATTTCATCAATAATTATCATTACACAATATTTTACATTATTGAATCAATAATTGTCATTACACAATATTTTATATTATTGAATCAATAATTGTCATTACAAAATATTTTACATTATTAATTGTACAGTGTTCTATATTATTGAATCAATAATTGTCATAATGCACAACATCTTGCATTATTGGACCAATAATTGTTACAGTAGTAGTCACGGATAGTAAATAGTTAGACATATTTATTATTTAAAAAATACTGTATGTTTAATAATTGAGATAGTAAATCAATAAAATAATATAAAAATGTGTAACACGTGTAGACGTGAAACGCGTGTTAGTCAACGAACGGTGCAGATTAAAGTGTGAAATGTGTGTTGGTTGATGAATGGTTTAGATTAAAAGATGAGATTAAAATGTGTAACGTGTATGTGGAAAAGTTGGTTAGGCTCTGACTATAAATAAGGGGCTTAGCATAAGGAGTTTCATACATTCCTTACTCAATCTTCTTTCCACTCTCTAGATATTTCTTAGTATAAGTGTCTCTCTAGTGTATTAAAATTATCTTAAGCGTTGAAGATCTAGAAGGGTACGAGTATTGTTCAAGTAAGTTTTTTTTAAAGTTATATAAATACTCACACACACATCAGTTTACAACTCTTCCTTTAGAAGACTTTTCTATTAGAAGATTTATTTTGAAAAACTTCATTTGAAAGATTTTACTTTAAAAACTATTTTGAAGTATATTTATAATATATAGTCACTTTGATGATTTTTATACATAAAATTGGTATGTGTTACTTTCTAATTAAATTATGAATATACATATAGGTTGATCAATCTCATAAAAGCTGTATTTAGTCACGAGATAAGGTAAAAGATATCACTTTTCTTTTAAACTCTGAAACTTATTACGGTAAGGGGTATCATTTTTTTATCATCATAAAGGGATATCATTTTTTTATCTTTTTTTTAAGGGATACTATCTTTTTCATCTTTTATCACTTAAACTTACTACGGTAAGGAAGTATCTCATTTGTACCTCTAATATTATTAAACGGTGAAAATTCTTGAATTAATAATTCATTAATATTCTCGTAATAGTTTGCACTTCATCTAATACCATTTGACAAGAACATTCCTATTAAATTTCCATCCTCATATTTGAACTGTGAACATTTTGGACTAATTCCTTGTACCTTAAACCTTACCGTTGAACTTCTTCCCTGTGGATCTTGAACATTACTACTGGACTTGGACACCTTTTCTTATACATCATATTGATAATTTGGACATTATTTAAATATGGACAAAGTAAAATTTGCTAACTCCTAATGTTATTGTTTATCCTGTTTCTTCTGTTCAGTATTTATATATTTGTTGTTATTTCAATCATCAAATATCAGGTTATTCTAAATATTTGTGGCTTGTGGCACAAATGATATGTTAAAGGTGATATAAGTTAAATGCGATATAGGATAAATGCGATATAATTATTAACTGTCTTTCGTCGGGTGACAAGGACACGTGATGAACTGTTAGTAAAATCCCATAAGCTACAATAATTTAGGTAATTTATCCCATATATTTCCTTTAAACTCGCACCATTTTCTTATCATAAACCTCTGTCATTAGGCATGCCTGTTAGTAGTCTGGTTCCTTCAAACAATTTAGCATTTCTTTCCTTAATTTGTCAAATAACGCGGGCTTTGTACGTAGTGGAAGTCTATAGTTCATGCTAATTATCATTATAAAAACTAGTCTCTTTTTTCTTTTCCCTCTCAGAATAAAGAAGATTCATTTTGTATATTCTCTCTACCATTATAAATATATGCTCAGAGCTTTTGAGAAAGCTTAACAGAGAGGGAAAGCTAGCCAGCTGCATGTGTCAGAGTTGCATTAATTAATATTCTAAATAGAAAGGGAGAATGGGAGATAATGAAAAGGCATGACAAACTTTCTATGTCGATAGAAGAAACGAGTTAATTAACTAGTTCTTTGTTTCAAAATTAAAAATATATTTAAATTTTTTTTAATAAATTTATAAAATCTTGATTAAAGTTCAAAGTTAATGTGATTTTGATTAAGTTTCAACAACAAAAAAATGATAATTAATGGTAATTAATTTATAATTATTATAATTGTTTGAATTAAAATTGAATAATTTTTATATTAATTTTGAATTTAAGATTTCGCGAATTGATCCTAAAAAATTAAAATATATATCTATTTCAATCATATATATATATATATATATATATATATATATATATATATATATATATATATATATATATATATATATAGACACACTCACAAAGGCGACACCTTTATACTAGAATAACAGTATAAGACATTATTCAAGATCGTATATAGCACCAGACCACAGTTGTAAAGCTCTGTGAATGGGGTAAAATGTCAATTCCATTCCATTAGACAATAGACATATAGCTAGTACTATGTGTGTCTGAGATAGATAGATCATACATTTGAAATTCTTTGGTATATATATTAACCAGCAGATGCAGATCCATGAGGCGTTCCATTAAGGAAAAACCCTAAAGAATTAACAATATATTGTTTGCAAAGTGACAAGCGCAGAAAGTGAGATGAGATATTTAAAATTTAAAATTATTTATATATACAGACCATGCATGCATGTTGCATTCACGTGGAAGGCAAGATTCTGAAGTATCTTTCCAGGTTGATAAACATTAATTAGTACTTGTTATTTCGTTCATATATATATATATATTCAAATTGCCCTAGTTAGTTTATCTATATATACATGCTATCTCGTGCATGATCATCTTTCTTTCTACTTTCTAATTAATAGATAGCTTTTCGCGTAATTATATGTATCACCATGCAATTTAAGCTATAGTTAGGACTACAACTTTAAACAAAGTACAGAAAAGTGATTCCATTAAGCCGACCAATTTCATCTACGAATCTCATATCGGTTTGACTGGAAAACAAACACACACACACACACATATATTATTTATACTGAAATACAAAATTTGATATAGGACAAATGAGACTGTCAATGTATAATTTGAGAGTCTCCTTTAGTATTTCCCAATTGATTTTGATTTGGATATATACTTCAACATTAGGCAACACATTTTTACAAATACGACTTGGAGACTCAGAGGTAGTCCAGCTATATATATATATATATATATATATATATATATATATATTGCCTTGGGAAAGTAGTTTTTTATATTATTTTTAATTTATGATTGCTAAAGAAGGTGGATTGAAGAAAAATATACCAAGATTTGGATTTGTTCATACGATTTTGAGGTTGTTCATGCGACTAGGGCTTTTGTTATTTCACTTTACTCTTAATTTGTCTAATAAGTACTTTTAACGGTTTTTACTTTGAGTTTTGATTTTATTTAATAGTATTTTATAATTATGCTGTTTTACTATTTTACCCTTTGATAATAAAAATGTAATCAATTGTTTTATTTTGAATAATTAATGGGCTAATTATTTTTTACTTTGATCGAGTAGTGGGGTTAATTGATTTACATATCTTGATTAATTAATGGGATTAACTGATTAAGTATCTTATTTTGATTAATTAGTTAGATTAATTATGTATATAGTTATACAAATTTAATAAGTCAACGCTTGGCAAATATGATCAAACCGTATAATTTTATGCCGCATTCGTGATTTTTTTTAAAAAATTAATATTAATTTTATAAATTAAAACAGAAAGAATAATAAAATACTTTAATAGTACCCAAAATAAAGTAATTAAAAGCTTAGCAGCCACTCTAGGCGTCAACCTTCAAGTCTGAACGATGACCAAAACTAAAACTGCTTTTTGCATCTCACCCAACAAGTCTCAAAATTAAGTATATTTTTAAAAATAACTTGAAATTTTTGAATTTTAAAAAATTTTTTTAATTAAAAATATAATAATAGTAAAATAAAATATAAATAATGAAATTATAAATGTCATATTATTAGTATAGAATTTAAAATAAATAGAATTTTAAAATTTATCTCTATTTTGAAAATAAAATAAAATACTTACTACTTTACAGATTCAGATTTTATACAGTTGGCAAATAAAATAAATACATAGATATTTATTGCACTAGTTATATCAAAAATTGCATTCTGTGTGACGAGTACTAGATGACAAAAACGATAAGCACGACTTTTGACATAAATGGTTAAATACAATAAATTCCTATAATACATTTGATAAATTGGGAATAACTCATAAATCTTAAATCCCTACTTTACTAACACTTACGCCTTACGGTTGGAGTTAAATCATTTTTTTTTCTCACTGAAATCGAGTATACACTTATATTATTGAAGTCATTTTTTTTTATAATTCACTTATTAAACTGCAATTTTGTTAATTTTTTTGTTAAAAAATTTAACTTCCATCGGAAATAAGTATACGTGACCAATCGAGAAAAAATTATTCAGTGATTTTGGGATATCGACGCTCTAGGCTAATCACATCTTTCTATTTTAATAGTGTCCCATTATTTATAACTCTGAGCCCACTAAAATGGAGAGATGTGATTAGTCTAGAACATCACGTGACAGTACTCCAAAATCACTAAATAATTACTCTCGATTGAGAGCGCAGCTCCATGACATATGTCTGCCAACTTGGCTTATTATGGTGGAAAATTTAGAAGAAAAAAATAAAAATAAAAAAGTTTAAGTATACTACAATCGGTCATTATATTTTTTATTATATGAATTTTAATTATTAAAAAATAAGTCGGACACGGATGATTGATTGCAGTGTATACAGTAGTGTACAAAAAAAAATTCTAACGAAAAAAAAAAGGAAGGAAAATTTGTTCATCCTCTCTCTCATCCACCTCCATATCCTTCACAGTCCACACCACCATGGCACCATCACGGCATCAGCCCAGCAAAACAAGCAGCTACAATCTTACGAATTCAACTCAGTTTTCTCAAATCCTAATGCTCACAAATAAAAAAACTCACTCTCAAAATCCTAGACACTGGAGGTCAGCAGTATAGCTAGTTCCGCGAAATTCTAGATCACGACCATACTCCTATACCTCAGGTTCAAAGATGCCTACTTTTAGCAGCAAGTTATGCAAAAGAATATAATATTCCATTGGAGTTGTTCCTTTCTTTAGACGGATGATCAACTTCTGTTACTTTTTTCTTCCTTTTTTTTTTTTTTTTTTTTTTGGGGGGGCGGGTGGGGGGGGGGGGGGGGGGGGGGGGGGGGGGGGGAGAAGGTTAATGAACTTGCATAAATAATGTTTATTAGTACTTTAAGAGATTATCTAGTCCCCAGCATTGGAGGGCTGTGAATACCCGCATCTAGCATTAAACTTTTTCCTTTTCATCTTAGTCCATATTCCAACCTTCTCTTGAGCTTGCGTTAATAATGTTAGTACATCTCTCATATGAATATGAATACTAAATGAGTTTACACTCGTGTGGAATAGAATTACAAGAAATAATAATTTCTTTTTATTTTGTAATAGTTTTTTGCTATGTATTACGATAAATTTGTATTGAATTATAATTAAAAAATATATTAATATATGAGATTGAATAGAATTATAAGAAAGTTTCACTTATTACACATACATCAAAAGTGCTACCATTTATCTACGTAATTGGCAATTAAAAAGTTCACTATATTTATTTACTTAATTGACAATTAAAAAGCTGATATAAACATTCGCAATATATATCATTTTCCTTCTTATTTTTTCTTAGATTTGGGTTTGCAGATTCTTGAGTTTAATTTCCCTATATTTTTGGAGACTAACACTTTTACAAGTAAAAAATTTAATTGCCCAAACTCTTTTTCACATGAATAAGTGGGTTTCACAATCATGTTAGGGGTGATAATGGTGTCGTGTTAGACGAATCCGTGTCATGTACGTCAGGTTATAGATATTACACAAAACAGATCAACACTAAGATTACCTGTTTAAGTATTCGTGTCAAGATACTAAACACTAACACTTACCTATTTATTAATCGTGTCGATCCGTTTAATCCGTTTATTACATAAATTAAAAAATTTAAAAAAATAAAAATTATTCACTTATTTATTAAATAATAATGTAATTTATTTATCAAAATAATATTTATTTAACAAAATGCAAGATATCATGTTTAAAAAAATAACTAAAAAAATTAAAGCTCAATATTTAAGGTAAATTATAACGTTATATCGTATTTATTTTCAAATCATTAAATAATTGTGTTAACCCGTTGATTTTGCATATTTGATTCATTTAAATTTCGTGTTCAATGTATCGACTTGTTTATGACATGACCGAAAACTGTTTATGATTAATATTAACTTTCTTATTTTACATCATATTCATGTCTGGTTATCGTAATTGACACCCCTAACTCATGTGATAGATAATCTTTTGAAAAATCAAATTTACCCGAGGAAATATAATTAGTTCCCAGATATTTTTACTTCTTGTTGGTTTTCAGGGAAATGTTGACGACTTCTGATACAGAGAAAAACGGAACCTAAATAACAGCGGGAGTATTAACATCTTACAATCCTAACCACCAACGAAATTCAAAAACGAACAAAGCAAGCCAACAACAAATATCAAACAAAGACTCGAGCAAAGGTTTACTCAAATCCTAATGCCGACCGAGTCTGCCACATTACAAACTGGCCTACACTTTAAGCAAACCATGTTAGGTCCATGTCTTTTAAGTTTGTAGGTGATGCCACTTGTTGCATGAGGTGCTAGAGCCTTGTAAATATCAAGATCTCCAGATTACTGGGAAATGAGTATAATTTGGTTTGTGATTCTAACTTTCTAGATTATGTTGCTTACTGGAATGTGAAACTCATTATAGTTGTTGAGAAATCAGGCTCACAAAATAAACATTAAGATAACACACACACACAACTGTATGAGATAAAAATAATGACACAAGAATTTTTACGTGGAAACCCAACTGGGAAAAACCACGGGGAGAACTCTCAGAAATTCACTAAAAATAATATGAAGAATTACAAACTCTCTCAACTGAGAAATAAACTAACTGTTTAATTTCTCTTAGAACCCTTTCACTCTCACTCTCCTTTTCTCTTACTAAGCCTTTCTAGCTCTTTTCTCTTTCTAGTTACTAGCTCTCTTGGCTTGGTGTATTGAAATGGGAAGCCAATGCTTCCTTTTATAGTGCAAGAGAAGGGAACAAAATCCCACAATTCATGGAACCAAATCTTGGACCAAATCTATCCAAAATCAAATTCCATATTTCATGGAACCAAAATCAAGATCAAATCCATCCATATTTTGCAAAATCTTTGCAAATCTTTGAAAAATCTTGAGACAATCTTCAACAATCTCCACCTTGGCTCATATTTTTCAAATACTACGTATTGTGAACTTCTTCGTGTCTGTGAATGTATCCCTCTCCCTGGATACTCCACTACGAACTCAGCAATTGATGAAGTGAACTAAGTCCAAGCAATGCTTGAACTTTTCTGCTGTAACTGATTTTGTGAGCATATCTGCAGCATTATCCTTTGTGTGAACTTTGCGAACTGCAATGTCACCATTATTCAGCCACTCACGAATTTTGTGATACCGAACATCTATATGTTTGGTTCTGGCGTGGAACACCTGGTTCTTTGCTAAATGAATAGCACTTTGACTATCACACTGTATCCGGATACTGCCCTGCATGAAACCTAGTTCTTCAACTAGTCCCTTTAGCCACAAAGTCTCCTTGCCTGCCTCTGCCAATGCCATATACTCAGCCTCTGTTGTTGATAATGCTACCGTAAACTGTAACACTGACCTCCAACATATACATCCTCCACAAAAGGTGTATACAAATCCTGTTGTAGATCTTCTTGAATCTAGGTCTCTAGCATAATCCGAATCAACAAACCCTGTAACCTCACTTCTCGCAGTATCACGATCAAACATAAGACCGTAATTAGTTGTACCTGTTAGATAACAAAAAATCCATTTAACAGCATTCCAATGCTCTTTCCCTGGGTTTGCCATATACCTGCTAACCATACTTACTGCATGTGAGATATCTAGCCTTGTACATACCATGGCATACATGAGACAACCCACCGCATTTGCATACGGTACTTTGGACATAGACTCCGCCTCATCCTCCGTCTGTGGGCCCAACTGTAAAGATAACTTGAAATGTGCTGCCAACGGAGTGCTAACTGGTTTAGCATTATGCATGTTAAACCTCCCCAAGACCTTCTGTACATATCCTTTCTGAGTTAACCACAGCTTTCCTGCCTGACGATCTCTGTGAATTTTCATACCCAGGATCTTCTTGGCTGACCCAAGATCCTTCATTTCAAATTCACTGCTCAATAAATTCTTCAACTGAATAATATTTGTTATCCTCTTTGCTGTTATCAACATGTCATCGACATATAACGTCAGCAGTACTAGAGAACCATTATTAAGCGATCTGAAATACACACATGGGTCATACTCATAACGAGAGTAACCATGAGCCACCATGAAGCTATCAAACCCCATGTGTAAGACCCCAAATTTTATGAAATATAAAATTTAAATTTTTTTTCTTCATATATATTTTTCTGAAACAGTAAGTGGTTAAATCGATAAAGTTAAAAGTTAAGGATGTTATGTGCAAATTTTATTTTGTCGGACAATATTCGCTTTGTCGGGGAATATTCGTTTGGTCGGGGAATATTCGTGCCGTACGACGGCGCCGAAATAACAAATTATTTGTGGACCCCACAACGGAATAATTGTCGGATATAGAAAACGACAGAAGTAACCTTTTTAAATAAAAATAGTCAACGGTGTTAACTGTTTAAATACTGGTGATAAAATAATAGTAGTATACGGTAATTTATGGTATTTCAGTATAGCACACGGTATTCTACAGTAGCACACGATATTGCACAGTGTCTCGTAGTATTGGTCTGATAATTGACACCGTAACTGTTGCGCATCATTTCATCAATAATTGTCACTGCATAATATTTTATGTTATCAATTTAATAATTGTTATTACACAGTATTTTGCATTATTGATTCAATAATTATCATTACACTGTATTTTATATCATTGAGTCAATAATTGTTGCTGCACTGTTTTTAAAATTATTGAACCTAATAATTGTCACAGTAGCAAATATACTGTAATTTATATTATTAAATTAATAATAATCTGTAACGTGTTTATTACATTATTGTTGAATTATTGTTGTAGCCTTATTTTATATGTTGGACCCACAGGAAGAATAAATAAATAATAAATTTTTTTTATTAATTTTACTATTTGAAATAGTAACGTGAATAGTAACATGTGGGCCCCTGTAGGACCCACTTGAAAAAAATTTGCACAAAAATGTGCAGGAAGGAAAAGCAGCCAGCGGCTGCGTGTTGAAAATCTTCAGCACTGGCGTGCAGCACGCCAGTGCTCACCTACCACGCATAGTAAAATTTTTCTCCTATAAATAGCTTGCTCAGCTGAATAGAAAAATCACACCTAAAACATAAAATTTTTCTATAAGAATTTTATGAGTTTTCTCTGAGAATAGTAAGGTTATTTTGAGAGTTTGAAAGCCAAAAGGAGTGCAGAAAATTTTCAAGTAAGTTTTTTATTAAAGAGTAGTAATTTCATAAATTCCTATTTTTCACGGTATTCACAAATCTTCCTTTAGAAGACTCTTCTTTAAGAAGATTCATTTTTAAAAGTTTTCTTTGGAAGATTTATTTTGGAATATTATTTTTAAAACTATTTAAAAGTAGTTATATTATACTACAAAAATTATGTTAAATATATATAATTTTGATAATTCATATTATACGAGTTATCATACACTTTGAAATTTATATGTGGTAATTACTAATTTTATTATAAAAATATAGGTTGATCAACCTCATTTAAATCAATATCCAGTCACGTGTTAAGGTAAGGGGTATCATTCTTTGCATCATCATAAATGGATATTATTTTCTTTCTTACTTGAAGGGATTATCATTCTTTGATTCTCGAAAATAATATCTTTTCTTTCTTGTGCCATTTACTTCCATGTATTAAATTGTGGGAATAACCTTACGGCGCGGTTTACCGCCTGTTGGTGAATAACCTTTTGTATTCATTCCTTATTAATCTTTGGGAATAACCTTACGGCGCGGATTATCGCCTGTTTGGTGAATAACTCTTCGTATTCAAATTGATGGGAATAACCTTACGGCGCGGATTATCGCCTGTTTGGTGAATAACTATTTGTATTCAAATTGATGGGAATAACCTTACGGTGCGGATTATCGCCTGATGGTGAATAACCCTTTTTATTTGTCTCGTGTGGAAATAATTTGTCTACACGAATTATCACATGACACTTTTATTCCATATTCGTAAGTGATATCATTTTCCTTTATACTCATAAGGGATACCATCTTTTTCATCTTCCATTATTCAAACTTACTATGGTAAGGGATATTAATTCCCTTCACCTTTTGTTAATCAAACCTGCTACGGTAAGGGATATTATTTTCTTTCATACTCCTAAATCGAAACTTATTATAGAACTATTGTTTCTATAATTCCTGAAAATATTATATGTTCCATAATAGTTGAACTTCATTATTTCAACTGAACCTTCCTATTTACGTGAACCTTTCTATTGAACTGTAACCGTTATTCTGAACTGTGGATCTTGAATATCATTTTTAAATTTCACTCCACATCATGTTGACAATTTGGACATTATTTGAATCTGCACAAAGTAAACTTCTGATACTTATTGTTTATCCTGTTCTTCTGTTCATCATTTGTATCACTGTTATTTGTATTAATCATCAAGAATCAAGCTGTTGTGAATATCTGTGGCCGGGGGCACAGATGTGATATAATTGTTGAACAGATGATAGGTTAAAGGCGATATACTAGGTTAAAGGCGATACATCTGTTCGGTGTCTTTTATGGCACGTGGTTAATGTTCTCTTTGGCCCGTAGTGCAAAGATGAACTGTTGATTGGTATGATTATGACCAAAGGCTGAATCTGGTATAATCATGACCGTTGGTGTTATATTGAATGTCTTTGGCCGTAGTGCAAAGATGAACTGTTGATCTGCATGATTATGACCAGGAACTGTGAAGTTGTATTATCTTGACTAATGGTATTTCAGATGATAAAAGTTGATGATATTTTTACTAAAAAGAGAAGCGAGTGGACATTATAGTCTGCATTTTTCTTCTAATAGATTGCTCATTCCGCTGCTATTATTGATCTGAACGTTGTTTAAGAATTTAACTGCAGTTTTTGATATAAACCTTGTAGTCTATTGTATTATATCAAAAGCTCAACTGTTGAAGACTAATGATAATTTATTTGTCATTATCTTAGTCATGATATTCTTTACTGGGCTATTTGAGCTCACCCTTTCTTTTGTTCCATTGTTTTTCAACAGGAGATGAAAACGTAACAGGGTCTAGCCGGGGGATGGAGTGAGAGTCCGAGGAATAGCTGTCGTAGTCTTCACGTGTGGTAAAATAGTGTGACAATAATAGTGAAGACTTAGTTGTGTATTATTATACACTGTATTGTTGTACGTTGTGCTTTGTTGTAATAATTTTGTTGTAGTCTTTTGACGACTCAAGTTTGGGCTGTGTGGGCTTAGATTTGGGGGCGTCACAGTTGGCATCAGAGCTTAGGGATATGGTCTTTAATGGAGATCTGGGGTTAGAACTAGGAGGGGAGAGACGAATAGAATTAATCACCTGTGTGTCCTACATAAATAATATTTTATCTAATGAGTCAATTTGAATGTAGGGACATGAAGTGATGAGTCAGTTTGTTTAAACTAACATTTACTTTGTGACAACAGTTTAGTATGGCATCTGGAAATCAAGAGGTTAACTATGAAATACCCGAAGCGAATGTAGCCGAAAATCAAGAAGCCACAAATAATCCTCCTGCCAACTCAGGATATAATATTCCTGATAACATGATGAATGATGGATTCTTTAGGAATTTCATGCAGTTCATGCAGAATCAGGCAAGAGGAAATCCAGTTAACAATAACGGTAGAAACGCTGGTAATTTGAGGATGGTCACTGTCAAGCAATTTAAAGAATTGGGACCACCTGAATTCCACGGGAAGCCTGACCCACTCAAAGCGGAGGCATGGCTGAAGCAGACGACAAAAATACTTGATGTCCTACAATGCGCTGATGATCAGAAGGTGCCCTTTGCTACTTTTATGTTTCGAGGTGAGGCGGATCACTGGTGGGAAGCGGTAAAACGTATCCACCCTTCAGCACTTGAGATGTCTTGGACAGAATTCCAAGAGCTATTTAATGAAAAGTACTTCCCAGAAAGCATCCGCCATATGAAGGAAGTGGAATTCATTAAGCTGGAGCAGGGAAACATGACAGTTTCTCAATATGAAGCTAAGTTTGCTGAACTGTCTCGTTTTGCGACTCATCTAGTAGATGACGAAGCACGGATGAGTCGGATGTTCTTACGTGGTCTAAGATTCGAAATCCGTTAACAACTTAGCTCTCATAAATTTAGTTTGTATTCAGATGTTGTTGATAGGGCTCATAGGGTGGAGCAAACAGATGAAAAATTACAGCCAAGAGTCAATGATCAGAGAAATGATAACAACCACAGGAACGAGAACCATCGAGGAGGTAACCAACACTTCGGTGGTAATTCCACATCAAATAACAGAAGAGGAGAATCCAGTGGGAACAATTTCAAAAGAAAGAGATTCCATAATAATTATGGAAGGGCACCAGTACCAGCACCAGCACCGACCCCAGTTTCAAGGGGAGAAGATCGACCACCAGTGAGATGCTATAGGTGTGGTCAGGAAGGTCACATCAGCCCAAACTGTACACTGCAGTCCAAAAAGTGCTATAGTTGTGGGAAAGAGGGTCATCTTGCGCGGTTTTGTCCTGCCACAAAATCAAGTCCAGCTGCAGTGATGATACCAAAAGTTAGCGCGGATAAGGGAAAATCTGTAATTCAAGGGAGAGCTTTTGTTGTGACATCCCAAATGGCACGAAACTCGAACGAGGTGATAACCGGTAAGCTATTCATAAATTCTCGTGAAGTCTACGCTTTGTTAGATATTGGCTCTACCCATTCTTTTATCTCACCTGCATGTGCTCAGCGTTTAAACTTAACTCCTGAAAATTTGGACTTTGACTTATCAGTTCAAACCCCATTAGGAGAAATGACCATTACATCTACTGTCTATAAATCTTGCCTAGTTCAAATCAACAACCTCACATTACCTGTTGACCTTATTTCTTTAGAGATGCATGAATTTGATGTGATTTTAGGAATTGATTGGTTGACTACCCATCATGCTAAAATTGATTGTTTTCATAAGATTATTAGTTTTCATATTCCTAATCAACCTGTCATGCAAATTCAAGCAACTAAACCATTGAAATCTATAACTGTTATTTCTAGCCATAAAGTCATTCGTTTATTGAAAAACGGATGTCAAGCCTTTTTAGCTCATGTCACTGATTTGAACAAAAATACGTCAAACTTGAATGATATTCCCATTGTTAATGAGTTTCCTGACGTTTTTCCTGAGGAACTTCCTGGCTTACCCCCAAACCGAGAAATTGAATTCTGTATCGATCTTGAACCCGGTACTAAGCCCATTTCGAAAACTCCATACCGAATGGCTCCCATTGAACTTCAAGAGTTAAAAGTCCAACTACAGGAATTGTTGGATACTGGTTTCATTCGTCCGAGTGCATCACCTTGGGGTGCTCCTGTTCTATTTGTGAAGAAGAAAGACGGGAGTATGAGATTGTGCATTGACTACCGAGAATTGAACCATGTCACCATCAAAAACAGGTATCCGTTACCTCGAATTGATGACATGTTTGATCAATTACAAGGTGCTCAACATTTCTCAAAGATTGATCTCCGTTCTGGATATCATCAGTTAAAGGTTAAAGCTGAGGACATTCCAAAGACTGCTTTCAGAACTCGTTATGGGCATTATGAGTTTTTAGTCATGCCTTTTGGACTAACCAATGCTCCTGCAGCTTTCATGGACATGATGAACCGAATATTCAAGGAATATTTGGATCATTTTGTGGTTGTCTTTATTGATGACATCCTCATATACTCCAAAAGTCGTGAGGATCATGAACAACACCTGAGATTGATACTCCAGAAGCTCCGTGAGAACAAATTATATGCCAAGTTGAAGAAATGTGAGTTCTGGCTTGAGGAGGTCACGTTTCTTGGGCATGTGATTTCTAGTCAAGGAATATCAGTCGATCCTGCGAAGATTGAAACGGTACTAAATTGGGAACAACCCAAGACAGTAACCGAAGTCCGAAGTTTTCTGGGCCTAGCTGGTTATTATCGGAGATTCGTAGAAGGATTTTCTCGAATCGCCACTCCATTAACTCAGCTTACTCGGAAAAGCACAAAATTCATATGGAGCGAGCAATGCGAGAAAAGTTTTCAAGAGCTTAAGAGGAGACTTGTTTCAGCTCCTGTTCTGACCATTCCATCAGGATCGGGAGAATTTGTCATATATAGCGATGCTTCAGGCAAAGGTCTAGGATGTGTCCTTATGCAACATGGAAAGGTTATAGCCTATGCCTCTCGACAACTCAAAGATTATGAGAAAAATTATCCTACTCATGATCTAGAGTTGGCAGCAGTCGTTTTCGCATTGAAGATCTGGAGACACTACTTGTACGGAGAAAAGGTGGATATCTATACGGATCATAAAAGTCTCAAGTATTTCTTCACCCAGAAGGAACTCAACATGCGACAACGACGTTGGCTTGAGCTGTTGAAGGATTACGACCACACAATCCAGTATCACCCGGGAAAGGCGAACGTTGTAGCTGACGCTTTGAGCAGAAAATCTTATGCGAGTACAAGTGCACTGCTGACAACACAAAAGCGTATTTTGTACGACTTGCAAAAGATGGAGATAGAGCTAAAGACACCAGGGACCCACTCGAAGATTGCTCACGTGCGAGTAGAACCGGCTTTAATCGATAAAATTAAAGCTGCTCAAGCTACCGATCCGGAACTGATGAACATGATGAAGAAAGTACAAGAAGGTGTCATTCCCGAAGCAAGAATCGACGAGACAGGAATACTTCGAGTTAACTCTCGACTCTGTGTTCCTAACGATCCTGAATTGAAGCATAAAATCATGATGGAGGCACACAACACGCCATTTGCAATCCACCCAGGAGGTACCAAGATGTATCGAGATCTTCGACATACATTTTGGTGGAACAATATGAAAAGGGAGATTGCAGAGTTTATCTCAAGGTGCCTAACTTGTCAACGTGTCAAGGTAGAGCATCAAGTACCTAAAGGTCCATTACAACCACTTGAAGTTCCCGAATGGAAGTGGGAACACATCAATATGGACTTCGTGACGGGTCTTCCAAAAGTTTCTCAAGGCTTAGATGCAATTTGGGTGATCGTAGATAGATTGACCAAATCTGCTCATTTCTTGCCTATACGAGAAAACTTTTCACTTGAACGTCTTGCCGGTATGTACATAAATGAGATCGTGAGATTGCATGGCATGCCAGTTTCCATAGTTTCTGATCGAGATCCTAGATTCACTTCACGCTTTTGGATCAGTCTACAAAAAGCTATGGGCACTGAACTACGTTTTAGTTCTGCATATCATCCTCAAACGGACGGACAATCGGAAAGGACGATCCAGACCCTCGAAGATCTTTTGAGACTTTGTGTATTAGACTTCAAAGGAAGTTGGGATAAGTACTTGCCATTGGTGGAATTTTCTTACAACAACAGTTACCAAGCAAGCATAGGCATGGCTCCATTCGAGGCTTTGTATGGAAGGAAGTGTCGCTCTCCAATATGTTGGAATGAGGTAGGAGAAGCAAAATTGTTGGGACCCGAGTTGGTACGCTTGACGACCGAAAAGATCCAAATGATCCGACAACGAATACAGACAGCACAAGAACGACAAAAGAGTTATGCTGATCTTCATCAGAGAGATGAGAGATTCAACGTCGGAGATCATGTATTCTTACGTGTTTCTCCATGGAAAGGAGTTACGAGATTCGGAAAGAGAGGAAAGCTTAACCCTCGATTTATTGGCCCATTTGAAATCCTCGATCGAGTAGGAACCGTAGCCTACAGACTAGCTTTACCACCAAGTATGTCTCGCATCCATAACGTTTTTCACATATCTATGTTACGTAAATATGTGAAGGACCCAAACCACGTCATTGAGTTAGAACCGGACGTTATAGCCGAGGATTTAACGTACGAGGAGGTACCTGTCAAGATATTAGATAAGAAGGAGCAGATCCTACGCTCAAAGGTTATACCTCAAGTTAAGGTTTTATGGAGAAACCAAGATACTGAGGAAATGACATGGGAGCTAGAATCTGAGATGAAATCTAAATATCCTTACCTTTTCGAAATGCCAGGTACGTCAATTTCGGGGACGAAATTTCATAAGGAGGGGAGGTTGTAAGACCCTAAATTTTATGAAATATAAAATTAAAATTTTTTTCTTCATATATATTTTTCTGAAACAGTAAGTGGTTAAATCGATAAAGTTAAAAGTTAAGGATGTTATGTGCAAATTTTATTTTGTCGGACAATATTTGCTTTGTCGGGGAATATTCGTTTGGTCGGGGAATATTCGTGCCGTACGACGGCGCCGAAATAACAAATTATTTGTGGACCCCACAACGGAATAATTGTCGGATATAGAAAACGACAGAAGTAACCTTTTTAAATAAAAATAGTCAACGGTGTTAACTGTTTAAATACTGGTGATAAAAGAATAGTTGTATACGGTAATTTATGGTATTTCAGTATAGCACACGGTATTCTACAGTAGCACACGATATTGCACAGTGTCTCGTATTATTGGTCTGATAATTGACACCGTAACTGTTGCGCATCATTTCATCAATAATTGTCACTGCATAATATTTTATGTTATCAATTTAATAATTGTTATTACACAGTATTTTGCATTATTGATTCAATAATTATCATTACACTGTATTTTATATCATTGAGTCAATAATTGTTGCTGCACTGTTTTTAAAATTATTGAACCTAATAATTGTCACAGTAGCAAATATACTGTAATTTATATTATTAAATTAATAATAATCTGTAACGTGTTTTTTACATTATTGTTGAATTATTGTTGTAGCATTATTTTATATGTTAGACCCACAGGAAGAATAAATAAATAATAATTTTTTTTTATTAATTTTACTATTTGAAATAGTAACGTGAATAGTAACATGTGGGCCCCTGTAGGACCCACTTGAAAAAAATTTGCACAAAAATGTGCAGGAAGGAAAAGCAGCCAGCGGCTGCGTGCTGAAAATCTTCAGCACTGGCGTGCAGCACGCCAGTGCTCACCTACCACGCATAGTAAAAATTTTCTCCTATAAATAGCCTGCTCAGCTGAATAGAAAAATCACACCTAAAACATAAAATTTTTCTATAAGAATTTTATGAGTTTTCTCTGAGAATAGTAAGGTTATTTTGAGAGTTTGAAAGCCAAAAGGAGTGCAAAAAATTTTCAAGTAAGTTTTTTATTAAAGAGTAGTAATTTCATAAATTCCTATTTTTCACGGTATTCACAAATCTTCCTTTAGAAGACTCTTCTTTAAGAAGATTCATTTTTAAAAGTTTTCTTTGGAAGATTTATTTTGGAATATTATTTTTAAAACTATTTAAAAGTAGTTATATTATACTACAAAAATTATGTTAAATATATATAATTTTGATAATTCATATTATACGAGTTATCATACACTTTGAAATTTATATGTGGTAATTACTAATTTTATTATAAAAATATAGGTTGATCAACCTCATTTAAATCAATATCCAGTCACGTGTTAAGGTAAGGGGTATCATTCTTTGCATCATCATAAATGGATATTATTTTCTTTCTTACTTGAAGGGATTATCATTCTTTGATTCTCGAAAATAATATCGTTTCTTTCTTGTGCCATTTACTTCCATGTATTAAATTGTGGGAATAACCTTACGGCGCGGTTTACCGCCTGTTGGTGAATAACCTTTTGTATTCATTCCTTATTAATCTTTGGGAATAACCTTACGGCGCGGATTATCGCCTGTTTGGTGAATAACTCTTCGTATTCAAATTGATGGGAATAACCTTACGGCGCGGATTATCGTCTGTTTGGTGAATAACTATTTGTATTCAAATTGATGGGAATAACCTTACGGTGCGGATTATCGCCTGATGGTGAATAACCCTTTTTATTTGTCTCGTGTGAAAATAATTTGTCTACACGAATTATCACATGACACTTTTATTCCATATTCGTAAGTGATATCATTTTCCTTTATACTCATAAGGGATACCATCTTTTTCATCTTCCATTATTCAAACTTACTATGGTAAGGGATATTAATTCCCTTCACCTTTTGTTAATCAAACCTGCTACGGTAAGGGATATTATTTTCTTTCATACTCCTAAATCGAAACTTATTATAGAACTATTGCTTCTATAATTCCTGAAAATATTATATGTTCCATAATAGTTGAACTTCATTATTTCAACTGAACCTTCCTATTTACGTGAACCTTTCTATTGAACTGTAACCGTTATTCTGAACTGTGGATCTTGAATATCATTTTTAAATTTCACTCCACATCATGTTGACAATTTGGACATTATTTGAATCTGCACAAAGTAAACTTCTGATACTTATTGTTTATCCTGTTCTTCTGTTCATCATTTGTATCACTGTTATTTGTATTAATCATCAAGAATCAAGCTGTTGTGAATATCTGTGGCCGGGGGCACAGATGTGATATAATTGTTGAACAGATGATAGGTTAAAGGCGATATACTAGGTTAAAGGCGATACATCTGTTCGGTGTCTTTTATGGCACGTGGTTAATGTTCTCTTTGGCCCGTAGTGCAAAGATGAACTGTTGATTGGTATGATTATGACCAAAGGCTGAATCTGGTATAATCATGACCGTTGGTGTTATATTGAATGTCTTTGGCCGTAGTGCAAAGATGAACTGTTGATCTGCATGATTATGACCAGGAACTGTGAAGTTGTATTATCTTGACTAATGGTATTTCAGATGATAAAAGTTGATGATATTTTTACTAAAAAGAGAAGCGAGTGGACATTATAGTCTGCATTTTTCTTCTAATAGATTGCTCATTCCGCTGCTATTATTGATCTGAACGTTGTTTAAGAATTTAACTGCAGTTTTTGATATAAACCTTGTAGTCTATTGTATTATATCAAAAGCTCAACTGTTGAAGACTAATGATAATTTATTTGTCATTATCTTAGTCATGATATTCTTTACTGGGCTATTTGAGCTCACCCTTTCTTTTGTTCCATTGTTTTTCAACAGGAGATGAAAACGTAACAGGGTCTAGCTGGGGGATGGAGTGAGAGTCCGAGGAATAGCTGTCGTAGTTTTCACGTGTTGTAAAATAGTGTGGCAATAATAGTGAAGACTTAGTTGTGTATTATTATACACTGTATTGTTGTATGTTGTGCTTTGTTGTAATAATTTTGTTGTAGTCTTTTGACGACTCAAGTTTGGGCTGTGTGGGCTCAGATTTGGGGGCGTCACACCATGTACCACTGTCTCGGGGACTGCTTCAAACCATAGAGAGACTTTTTCAAGTTACAAACTAAGCCCTCTTTTCCTGGTTCAATAAACCCATCTGGTTTCTTCATGTAGATCTTTTCTTCTAAATCACAATGGAGAAAAGCTGTTTTCACATCAAGCCGCTCTAACTCCATATCATGTGATGCTACGATAGACAAGATCAATCGAATCGATGTGTGTTTCACAACTGGTGAGAAGATCTCATTGTAGTCGATTCCTTCTCTCTGAGAGAATCCCTTTGCCACCAATCTGGCTTTGAATATTTCACCTTCTTTATCGGACTGAGCTTCCTTTTTCCTGAACACCCACTTGCATCCTATAGCCTTTGATCCTTTTGGAAGTTGAACTAACTCCCAAGTCTTGTTCTTTTGTAAAGACTCCATCTCTTATGCCATCGCTATTGCCCATTTATCATTTTCCTTGGACTGAATAGCATCCTGATAGCTAGTTGAATCTCCACTACCTGCAATCAAGGCAAAGGCAACCATGTCTTCAAACTCATATCTCTGCACTGGTTTGCTGACTCGCCTTTCCCGATCTCTAACAAGATTAGAGGACCTCTCTTGGGGATCTGAAGGATGATCATCTTCAATCTCTTCAGCTTCTTTGTTCTCTTCAGGAAGCTCCACCTTAACTGGGTGTTTTTGCAACTCATTTGTTGTAGATTCTTCATTCTCGGATTTGTTCAGCATGTGTTTCTCATTAAACACCACATCTCTGTTAACAACCTTCTTCTTGGATACTGGATCCCATAACCTATATCCCTTGACTCCATCTTCATATCCAAGGAAAATGCACTCCTTTGACCTTGGATCAAGTTTGGACTGTCGCTCCTCAACCGGCAAATGAACATAAGCTGGACAACCAAAGATTTTCATTACAGAAAAATCAACTGGTTTCCCAGTCCATACCTCCTCGGGGATTTTGTCATCAATTTCAGCTGAAGGGGGTCGATTTATCAGATAACAGGCTGTTTTGACTGCCTCAGCCCATAAATTCTTGGGCAAACCTGCATTCAACCTCATACATCTGGCGCGTTCCAATAGAGTTCTGTTCATTCTCTCTGCAACCCCATTTTGCTCTGGAGTTCTTTTAACTGAGAAGTGCCTGGTGATACTTTCATCTTGACAGAACTGTAGGAATGACTTGTCCTTGTATTCCATGCCATTATCTGATCTGAAATACTTCAGCTTCTTTTCGGTCTGGTTTTCTACTTTAGCTTTCCATTGCTTAAAGATTCTGAAAACCTCGGACTTCTGCTTCATAAAATACACTCACATCTTTCTGGAGTAGTCATCTATGAAGCTCACAAAATAATGGGCTCCACCCATTAATGTATCCTTGATCGGGCCCTAAACATCTGAATGTACATAATCAAGTACATTTTTACTGGTATGTGCTCCTGCCCTGAAGCTGACCCTTCGTTGTTTGTCGTACAAACAATACTTGCAAAATTCCAAACTGCACGTTTTGACACCTTTCAGCAACTGCCTTTTGTGAAGTTCTTTCATTCCACCTTCACTTAAGTGACCAAGTAGTATGTGCCATAATTCTGTGTAATCACTGTTGGAATTATCCTGCACAGAAACCACTACTCCACCAGTAACTGTGTCCCCTATCAACTTGTAGATGGTGCCCTTTTTCTGTCCCTTCATAATTACCATTGAACCATTGGTAATTTTCATGACACCATCTCTGACTGAGATACTACAGCCTATAGAGTCAAGTACTTCAACCGATATTAAGCTCTTTTTCAATTTTGGAATATACCTTACATCACCCAATGTTCTGACGACCCCATCAAATATTTAACTTTGATGGTGCTTATCCCGGTAACTTTGCAGATTGCATTGTTACCTAATATCACAGAACCACCATTGCAGGATGTAAAAGTATCAAACCAATCCCTGTGAGGGGACATATGAAAAGAACAACCGGAATCCATGTACCAGTCTGTAAGGCTGCTACTGTCTCTAATGGATAAGAGATCACCTCGTGAAGCTTCATTTTTTGCCACTGTGTACAGCTCTCCATCACTGCAGACATCCGTTTTCTCAGCAACATTAGCAGAATTTTCAATCTGCTTACCTAATGAGGGCATGCTTGACTTGGATGGAAATCAAGGAATCAAAGCTTGGAGAGACCCAGTTCAAGTTCCTATTGGACCGGTTACGCGAGCACGGGCTAAACGTTTTAAGGAAGTGCTTGTTGGATTAATTCATGAAGAATGGACCAGTCAAATTGCAAGTTATTCAACTCAAAATGAAGATTTTAAATGAATTCATTTGTTGCAAGCAATCAAAGAAAATATTAGTTAACATTCATATATATAGCAATTCAAACCATGCATGGGGCCTAACATATCTCAGCAATTCAAAAAAAGCAATTTGGTTTCACTTTCATTAATACAAGGAGTCTACGTGGCATGGGATGGAATTAATCAATTGTAATTTGGTTTCAATTTTTATCAAGGCAAGGAGTCTACGTGGCATGGGATTCAATTACAATTAAAGCTAGCAATCCGAAGCATAACAGGAATTTATAACTTGAAGCACAACGAATTAATGCGACGCGTTTTATTTTAATTGTCAGTATATTTGTTAATTAATTAGGATATTTATTTCCTACTTTAATTAGGAGTTTTATATAATTTATTTTCCTTTTGTTATTAGAATTAGGGATTCTAGTTTTCTTTTTAAAATACTATAAATAGGGTTTATGTAAACAAAACAAGGAGGAATTCAATATATTTTTTGTTGAGAGAATTTATTCTTATCTTTTGGTTCTTTGAGAATTTCTAAAATGTTCTTTGTATTCTTAATATTTGATTTATCTTATCATACAATAATACATAATTGTGTGTGGCGACTTCTACCGCATCAATCGTCGATTGTACCGAGGTTCTTGTCTCTTTATAGACAACGGGTTTAGGTGTCGTTGGTGTCCATTCAACATTGAGTTCTTGCACGAGCAATTGTACCAAGGTTCGCGTCTCCATTTTGGCGTTAGGTTACGGTATTGTGTGTGTTTCGCCGTATAACTTGGCTAGAAAACGATCCGGGCAACGTTCACCTTACGCAAACGTACCGTGGACCTTATCATTACCTTTCTTCTTGTTCGCCTTTTTCAATAATGGACACTTATTTTGAAGTGGCCCTTCTCGTGACAATGATAACACTCAACCTGAGATATATCCTTCTTGCCTGATCTCGATTGAGACCTTCCTCGTTCCTTGCCGAAATTCTTCTTCCGATTAGGACCCCTGCCACGCCCATTTGAAAATGCAAGAAGACTGTCTCATTTATCTCTGGAAGTAGTGCCCCTGAACTTATCTTGGTCCAGGACTGCTGACATCACATCGTCAACTGCAAGTTTTTCCTTCCCTACAAGGAGAGTAGTCTGGAGAGTTAAGTATGAATCTGATAGAGAGACCAGAAGCAATAAGGCTTTATCTTCTTCATCCAGCTTCACATCTATACTGGTTAAGCTGGGTCACCAATCTATTAAACTCATTAATATGATTGGTCAAATCTGACCCTTCTTCCGTCCGAAGCCGGTACAATTCGTTCTTCAAATATAACCGGTTTGACAGAGACTTCGACTTGTAAACTTTCTCAAGTTTTTCCCACAAGTCTTTCGGAGAGGTTTCTGTCAAAACCTGATATTTGATCTGTGGCGCCAAACTCAGTCTGATTGTTGTCACGGCTCTTGCTTCAAGTTCTGCCCATTTGTCTTCTGTCACATTTGTTGGTTTCTTCACAATCTCTTCCAGTGCCTTCGCCAATCCTTGTTGAACTAATACATCTTTGACCGTACTCTGCCAAATACTGAAATTTGACTTTCCATCAAATGGTTCAACGTCGTACCTCATACTTGTGCTTGTCATCTTTTTATTTGTGACCTGCGAGATTTCTCAATAAACGGATTGTTCTTAGACACCAACGGCGTGAACCAAAAGCTCTTGATACCAATTGTTGAGAAATTAGGCTCACAAAATAAACACTAAGATAACACACACACACACACAACTGTATGAGATAAAAATAATGACACAAGAATTTTTACGTAGAAACTCAACTGGGAAAAACCACGGGGAAAGATCTCAGAAATTCACTAAAAATAATATGAAGAATTACAAACTCTCTCAACTGAGAAACAAACTAATTGTTTAATTTCTCTTAGAAACATTTCACTCTCACTCTCATTCTCATTTTCTCTCACTAAGCCTTCCTAGCTCCTTTCTCTTTCTAGTTGCTAGCTCTCTTGGCTTGGTGTGTTGAAATGGGAAACCAATGCTTCCTTTTATAGTGCAAGAGAAAGGGACAAAATCCCACAATTCATGGAACCAAATCTTGGACCAAATCTATCCAAAATCAAATCTCATATTTCATGGAACCAAAATAAAGATCAAATTCATCCATATCTTGCAAAATCTTTGCAAATCTTTGAAAAATCTTGAGACAATCTTCAACAATAGTTTTAACAAGGCTTCGGAGATTGTTGCTATCAAAAATTTAAATAATTATAAACTAAGGGTGAGAATATTTCGGTGTTAGAATAAGTACAAGTAATAAATAACGCGTTAAGTGATATTCGAGGGATAGCGCAAGAGGGCCTAGGCCATCATGTGGGCCACTTGGGCTTGTCGTGAAGGAGTTCTATTGGACTTTGGCCATGTCAATATATATAGGACATTTGGGCCGTGTGCATTGGGTCTAGTTGGAGAGATTATACCCTAACACCATGTCATTTCTACTGGACCACAGTGCTGAATCGACTGCTGCAGAATGCAGTCATACCACAGAATTTATCGTTTATCACGGATCATGCTAAATGATATTGATATTGGGATTGGGATTGGGATGGGACAGTGTGAGATGGTGAGAGTGTAGTGTATAGCTTCTGTTTTTAGTCTGTGTTACATACATTATTGTCTATGGTAGACAGAGGCCTTGATTTCACTTATGTTCTGTCACAATCATTTCATAGGATATGGCTGAGACTAGGGGTTAAAGTTGCAACATGATCTTGCATGTTTAGGGTCTTAATTGTTTGAAAATGAGAGTCCCATTATTATTTTCGCCATGTGAATGGTGTTACCATTTATTTGTTTTCATTTAACAAAATGATATTTTAAGTGTGTCGAGGGTTATTAGTTGTAGATATTCATCTTAACTTAACTTATTTTTGGAATGATAATTTTATACGCACTATAACTGAGTGAGAGAGGGATGAGGAGTAACAATTCTTCTGTGAAGCTTTTACTTTATTTATATAAAGTCGTATTTTATGATATATATATATATGTACAAATTAAATACAAGGTTAAAAATAACTGTTACGATATAATTAATTGAGACCCGAATCTAGTGAATGTCCATATTTGTTCACGGTCCGGTATACAGGTGTTGACCTATTTTTTACACACTACAATGGGTTTGGCAATGTCTTTTGACGACTTGACAAATTAGGAGGGTCAAAATTCATATTGACTTAAAATTCTAAATCAAATTATGATTTAGGGTTTTGGGTGATAAGGATTGACCGATCAATATCATATTTATAATTGAATTTTAATCAAGGCTTTCAAATCTTAATTGGTCTTAGATGCGTGATAAATTGCTGAGAAAAATATAAATACAGCTACAATTGGAGGCCATCAACACATTATATTAACCTACATCAAATATCAATACGTTCTTGTTATTTCAACAATTTTTACATCACTTTATTATTTATGTTTTTGGTCTGTATTTATTTTTACACCGAAACTATCCCTAAACGGTTCAAGTCGTCAAACTTTTGGTGATTGTTTTCTGTGCAAGTAATATGTTATTTGATAATTTTTATAAACGCATAAAATCAAGCGTTAACAATAACTATCGGGGTTACTAAGCTCTATGGTTATACACCCGCACTACGCATATGGGATATAATAACAATCATAATAACAACAACAATAATACTTAAAAAAAAAAAGAACATTATTCCTTGTTTGTTGGAGAGAGAAGTAGCAGAAGAGTCTCTTGGTTGAAATTAAACCAAAAATCTAATACATTCGTTTTCAAAAAATAAATCTAATATATGCTGACACGTTATGTCGGTAATTTCTTATCAAACAAACAAATTCAAGAAAAATGAGTCGTACAAACCACGGTAATTTCTTATCAAATAAAAAAATTCAAAAAAAATGAGTTACAAACCAAAAAACAAGAAAACAGTTGTTGACACGTTACGTCGGTAATTCCTTATCACTCTTTAACTCTACAAAGCTTTCTTCTCCTTCCCTCCCTCCCCCTCTCTAAACATTAATAACCCACCATCTCAATGCTACACTACCTTCTTTGTCGTGACCAATTTGGACAATTTCATCACCCAAACCTATCACTACACTACTTTCTATATTAATAATTATTTCTCCTTTTAAGAATAAATTAATTTACTATATTTGATAAATAAAAAATTAGTATTTTGGAAGCTTCGACATGATTAGAACAGCAAAGATGAGATCTGGAGGAGGCAGAAGCAGAAAGTACTTCCACTACGACTCGATCAGTTACACAGTTGTGAGGATATCTTTCCCTTTTGATTTTCCTAAACCATGTTACACTCTGTCTATAATTCTTTTTTCATTATTTTTTTATTCTTTTAATAATAATTATTTTAGGTGGATCTAGAACGCACCAATATTAAATGGTGGATTGAAAATACAGAAATGTTGGTGGTATTTTATTTAGATCACGTTTGTTTGCAAGGATTATAATCTCGGGATTATAATCCATGGAATTATAATTCTGAGACTATTAATCCTAGGATTAAATAATCCTAATCACATGTTTGTTTTTTATGAGATTATTCATGAGATAACTTAAAATAATTCCATGTTATGTTTGTTTTTTCAGAATTACTTAAAGGATTGGATAAAAAAAATATGTTCACTTTGTCAATTTTTTAGATAAATAAAATTATTTTTTATTTATAAATATATAATTTTCTCATCATAATTTTATTACTATACTACAGTTATTTAATTAATATTTTATGTTTTTAAGAGTAAATATGAAATAAATACATATTCGGTAGTTACAAGTCTTATAAATGAGAAAAGGAGAGATTGATATATAAAATAATACAAGTGTGGACTACAATAATGCAGAAAGCAAGCATCTAATAGTTTAATTCTATGATAAATACATAAATCCCCTGTTGGAAGGGAACTGGAGCGACTTTGATGGCATGGGCCCAAAAACAATGGACTCTACGCAGTGTCAAATTATATAAATTTAATATACTTAATTAACTGTACTGAGGCCCATCGATACATTAATTAATACAAAAAGAGAATTGATATTTTTATAAAAAAAATTGATATTTGAACAAGACTCTATTTATATGAATAGTAAGTAAGACTCAACTTCATGTGAGTAGAGTTCTGTAAAAATATGAATTTCCTACAAAAATATAATCAAACAAAAGCAAATTGATTTTGTTGATCTCGAGTCGACACAATAATTTTACTTTTATCAACTCAGTTCAAAGGATCTATTCTTTTTTTTTTTAAAAGTTTTACTAACATACAATTTATCACTTTTAGACTTACCAAAAAATATTATAATATTATGACCATTAACTTTTTTGATTCATAAATCTAATTAGTATGAAGTTATCTTATTTAATTTGTTCAAAATACATTATAAATAAGACTATAACTATATTAAGGGTGTTCAACCAGTTTTAATCTGACAGGATAAATACCGAACTGGTAGGATTGTCCAATTAATTTGGTTTTTTCGATTTTTGGGCAGATCGGTCCAAACCGGTCGGTTCAGTATAAAATGAACCGATTCGCCACTTTTAAGTTTTGTACGTAGCGGTTTTATTATTTTATTATTAATAATAATAAATAATAATGATAATAATAATAAGAATAATAATAATAATAATAAGAATAAGAATAATAATAATTTTAAGTAAAACCGGAACTTAACCGGTCCAACCGGTTTCGGTATAAAAATTTGGATAATTTCGGTACCGATTCAGTTCGGTACTGGCCCGGTTCGGACCGAATGAACACCCCTAAGAACCGGTACCGAATCAATTCAAAACTCGGTACCGGTTGGATTGGCCAGTATCGGTTTGGTTCCAATTAATATCGAAAATAATAATAATAATAATAATAATAATTATTATTATTATTATTATTATTATTTCATTATTATTAGTATTATTTTTATTTATTATTATTAATTATTTTTTAAAAATAATAATTTAAAAAAAATAAAATTAATACAACGGTACGGTTTAGTATTTACCGAATCACCAAAACTCTGAACTAGTTATTTTTTGTACCGAAGCGATCAGTTCGAACCAGTTCAATATACCTATAATATCGAGAAAAAACTAAAAATAATGCCCACCCCCTACTATACACCACATTAAACTCAAAATTTCTATAAATCAATAACATGTTTTTTTTACCAACTATATATAAGAAGAGATGATTATATTATACAAAATTAATTGTCGACACTAATATTATTATACTGGATAAAAAAAATATGTATTATTTTTTTAATTTATCAATCAATATCTCAAAATATAAATATTTGCTCAAATATATCGGTTGACACATGTGTTTAGAACTAATACAAAACCAAAGACAGGTTTTACTCTTCTTTTTTTTTAAAAATAAAATGAAATTCAAATATTCCAATCACATGACGCTAATTAAACTCAATCTACTCATTTAATTTTCTTATGGGTGACTCTGTTCTTAAATTAAGAAACTGTATCTGGAGCATATCACCCAAAAATAAAAGTAGAAGAAGACGGAATAATAATAATAATAATAATAATAATAATAATAATAATAATATGCAAGCGCTGGTTAAAGTATTGGCTTTCTTATTTATTGTCAATGATATGGCATTATTTAACACAATTTTTTATTATAATTAATTAATATATAAAATAAGTTCTTCCCCCCTCTTTCTCTCAATTTTTTACTTATTTTCTTTTATAAACAACTGGACACCAATTTAAAAAGAGTAACGTTACATGTTCAAATTAAATTTTGATTTTAAATATCAAATATACATATTATTACATTGATTTTGTTTAATATCATAGTAGATTTTATCACTCTGCATCACATGAAGACAATATTTATTATTATTAATGATATATTTTTGTTTTATATTATTTTTAAAACATTATAGTAGTAATTAGTTGGCAATAAAATAATAATAATAAATTAAAAAAAATCATCAATCATATATAATAAACGTCATTGTATAGTCAGGATATGAAATATTAATTAGAAGCTTATATAATTGATGTATTTAAAAATATAAAAATAATTCATCTTGAGTTACACTGCTGCCGCTACGACAGCATAAAAATCAAAGGTACAAGAAGATACCGTATGAGTTAAAATTTTGAAGCATTCTTCACTCCTACTCCTACCTAATAAAATAGAATAAAACAATTAAAATAAAATAAAGGTAGATGCAAATGTGGAGACCACAAATTAATAAACAAAATGCCGTTGCCCGCCTTCATCAATCAAGTCAGCAAAGTCCCATTCTTCGCTGTATGTACGTATGTACGTATGTATGTATTTATTAATTAATATTCCTTTTAATAATTATTATTATTATTCACAAAATAAAGAGTAAAATATAAATTCCCTAAATTGCCCCCGTATACTCTTTACCTAAATTATGTTTATTTATAAAAAATATACTTAAAATTATATATTTAAATTTCTCATATTTTCTCTAAAAACTATCTCACGCTTTTAGTTTCTCTTTCTCTATCAAATCTTATATGATTTTCTCTCTCCAAAATTTACAAGTTTTTATTTTTAAAATTATAGGATGAGTCTTTTATTGAAAAATTATACCATATTCGTATAACATGATGACCAGTATGCCCTCTCTCACATGAGGGTGGGGGCCAGGCGTGTGAGAATCCGTGCCTAACATATGGTTTTCACTCTTATATGAGAGGAGAACATATTGTTCATCCATGTCCCAAGGACGTAGAATAATTTCTCGTCTTTTATTATTCCAAGAATTCTGTTATTATTTCTGAGTACGAACGTGCATGTGATGTAATGTAATATATCTCCAACTGGCAGAAAGATGGTCAAAACTTTTATTGCATCAAACTCCAATTGTATATAACTTTTTTATTTACGTCTTTTACAAGAAGATAAAACCTGACGTGGCAATTTGGCACAAGGCAACAAACAACACTTGAAAATAGTAAAAATTGATACCCCTTGCCTTCTACATAGAAAAATTAGTATTTTTTTTTGTTGTTTAAAGTAAAATGATATTATTTTTGATTTAAAATATAAAATTATAATTAATTTTTTAATTTAAAGTAAAAATTTACATAAATTCAATCAACTTTCGTTATTACAATAATAAATACTGTAATTAAACTATATATCAAAAGTATTTCTAATTACAACATTTATTATCTTATAATTTTTAATAAATTTTATTAATTTTAAGCTTGAAAATATGTTAAATTATCTTTTAAAAGTTCATAATAATCTTATAATTCAGGATGGAGAGAATATTTTTATTTAAAGTCCAATTTACATGAATAGTAAGATGATATTTTTCTATAAAAAAATTTTAATTATGAAACTATATTTAAATGCCATATATATTTGCAATTGTAGAAATTGAAAGAAGCTAAAAATAATTTTTAAAAAATGAATATAAAACTACAATCATCTAATCACATTATTCATTCGTCTAGCTACAAGTAAAACCAACGAAATCTTTGTCATCTTCACAAGCATTATATTTGTATCAATTTATTAAAAAAATTAATTTAGAGAGAAGATTTTTGAAAATTGATATTTTTACAAGTTAATTTGATATTTTTACAAAATTAAATGAGGCCCATTTGTGAAAATATTAATTCTCAAAAATTTTAATTTGAAGAGAGAAAATAAATACTTAATAGAAAAGATGAATATTTTAGAGAGGGAAAATAAATACATAAAAAAAAAAGAATAAATATTTTAGAAAGGAAAAATATAAAAAATTAAGAAGAGAAAGAGTGAAATTATTTAATAATACAATAAATAAATTTTAAAATGAGATTAATTTAAAATAAATATATAATTAAGCTTCAATAAACAAATCACATTCACTCATTTATTATATGAATAAAAAATATAAACAGAGAATATTTATAATTTTTATTTTATATTTATCAATTCAAACTCATTAAACCTGAGTGAAAATAGGTCACCATCGGGTTGCACCCATTTTGTCATGTCTATACTCTACCAATCACAATTCCTCCCTCCCCTTCCCTCTGCTGTATCTTGGTCTTCTCTCTCCGCTCCCCACTATACATACTTACGGTCTTTCTCTACAAAATAAATCTCAAACAATCAAACCACCGAAAACTAAATGAAACCCATTTCATAATTCTCCAAAATACATTCTGGGTACCTCAAATTTTCCCAGGAAAACAATGAATTTTCGCTTTTTCGCCGCCTACGCCGTCATTTTCGCTCTCCTCTCCCTCTTTCCCACCATTAAACCAGACCTCGCCGCCGATAGAGCTGTCCTCTTAGCCCTCCGGTCCTCCATCGGCGGAAGGTCCCTTCTATGGAACCTCTCTGGGTCACCATGCTCCTGGGCTGGAGTCAAGTGCCAGTCCAACCGGGTAGTCGAGCTCCACTTCCCTGGTATGGGCCTCTCCGGCCAAATCCCACAAAACACCATCGGTAATTTAACCCAACTCCTCACTCTCAGCCTCCGATTCAACGCCCTCTCCGGCCCATTACCCTCTGACCTCTCATCTCTTACCTCTCTTCGCAATCTCTATCTCCAAGGCAATCTCTTCTCTGGCCCAATCCCCACCTCCATTTTCTCTCTCCAGAACCTTGTTCGCCTCAATTTAGCCTTTAACAACTTTTCCGGCACAATCTCCCCTGATTTCAACAAGCTGAACCGTTTAGGTACACTTTATTTGGAAAACAACACGCTCACTGGGTCTATCCCGGATTTGGATTTGCCGGGTATGGTTCAATTCAATGTTTCTTTTAATCAATTGACCGGGCCGGTTCCTGCAAAGCTCTCTGGTAAGCCGGAGAGCTCTTTTGCTGGCAATTCTCTCTGTGGAGGGCCTCTTAAGTCTTGTAATGGGACTTCCGACGAGGGAAGTAAGAAAAAACTCTCCAGTGGTGCAATTGTCGGAATTATAATCGGATGTGTTGTTGGGTTTTTGCTTATTTTACTAATCTTGATATTTCTTTGTCGTAGAAAGACTAGTAAGAAAGAGGAAGTAGGAGAGGTTCGCTCCGTTAAGCAATCCGAGGTGGTTGACATACCTCCAGAAAAATCAGTTGAAAATGTGGGTAATTTGAGTAGTTCATATCCAAGTGTTAAGGATAAGGGAGAGGTTAAGGTTACTGGGGTGAAGAAATTGGTGTTTTTTGGGAAGTTACAGAGGGGTTTTGATTTGGATGATTTGTTGAAGGCTTCGGCAGAGGTTTTGGGGAAAGGGGCATTTGGGACGGCTTATAAGGCGGTTTTGGAAACAGGGGCGGTGGTGGCAGTGAAGAGGTTAAAGGAGGTTTCTGTGTCAGAGAAGGAATATAGGGAGAAGATTGAAGGTGTTGGAAAGATGGATCATGAGAGTTTGGTGCCTTTGAGGGCTTATTTTTACAGTGGGGAGGAGAACCTTCTTGTTTATGATTACATGCCAATGGGAAGTTTATCTGCACTTTTGCATGGTGAGCAAACACTCCTTGCAATTTGTTTACTTTTTGTTGTTATGATTGTTATTCCTTTTTTGCCTCACATATGACGATTTTTGTTCTTATTAGGTTTCCCTCTATGAAACCTTCTCGGAAATTGATTGATTCAATTCTTATTCTATTTTGATCTTTTTAGTGCTCTCGTATTCCAGAATTATTGTTCATTATCACAAGATTTATCATCAATGTAGTTCATTATAACTACTGTGTGCTAGGAAATTGTTATAGATGATTGCTTGTCTGTCAATTACATCATGTATGCTAGAGAGAATGCTTTCGGGGTTTGTTAGATGTGGCAATCAACTAATTTGAAATGTTTCATATGTTATGCTTGAAATAAATCTTTTTGGGTTTGGTAAATGTCGCAATGAACTAAATTTGAAATGGTTCAAGTGGGTCCTTGAAGAATGATAAATAAGAGATGATACCGACCATTTTTCTCTGTTTGTTTGTATAAGTCATTTTATTGAAGTTTTGGCATATCCGTTTGACATATTTATGTTTAATTATTTCATTATTTTGATTTAGCATTTCTCTGTTATGGAATAATATGACGCATTTTGTCTACAAAAAATTTAAAGAAGCTACATTAGCTTTTTGAATAAATTCTCTATATCTCTTCAGGTTGCTCCAAGTCCCTGTCTTTTGTTGTAATAGCTTCAAAATAATGTATCTGATAAGTTTATGGATAATTACATCTGGGATCTCTGGCTTTTCCTTATCTCCGTTAGGAAGCTTAGAAGTATCGGGGTACAAAGGCTGAGGAATTAGATGTAATAGATGCCAGCATTCTTAGTTCATCTGCACTGAGAATAAATGTTGTGACATTAGTCATGTTTCCATTTTGTATTCCGAAGGTAAACGCATATCCAAAATGTAATGGGAAAGAGACATCATAGGAAATGGAACTACTCATCTAATTCGCTGTTCTTTAATCCTGTTTTATATCTCCTTTGTTTACAGGAAACAGAGGTGCAGGTAGGAGTCCGTTAAACTGGGAAACAAGATCAGGAATTGCACTTGGAGCTGCCCAGGGGATTGCATACCTCCACTCACAAGGCTCGACAGTCTCCCATGGAAACATTAAGTCATCAAATATCCTCCTCACTACGTCTTATGAGGCTCGTGTCTCCGACTTTGGCCTTGCTCAACTTGTTGGACCCACCGTCACTCCCAACCGTGTTGCTGGCTATCGGGCACCAGAGGTGACAGATGGTCACAAGGTCTCCCAGAAAGCAGACGTCTACAGTTTTGGTGTGTTGCTCTTGGAACTCCTAACAGGGAAGGCTCCTACTCATGCCCTGTTGAATGAGGAGGGGGTTGACCTCCCAAGGTGGGTCCAATCTGTGGTTAGGGAGGAGTGGACAGCTGAGGTTTTCGACCTTGAGCTCCTTAGGTATCAAAATGTCGAGGAGGATATGGTTCAGCTCTTGCAACTTGCTATTGATTGTTCTGCTCAGTACCCAGACAAGCGGCCTTCAATGGTCGAGGTGGCACAGAGAATTGAGGAGCTTTGCGTCTCTAGTTTACAGCGGGAGCAAGAAAACCCTCAAAGCGAGATAGTCAACTCTATTGATTCAGGTGCACCACCACCTTCGGCTGCAGACTAAAAGAGAATTACCATTCTTCACTGTTACTATTTTTTTTCCTTCCTTTTTTTGGCGAATTTGATATGCCGTTGTGATTGCTTGATTATTCTTCAGGCTCTTCATTAAGAGTCAACTGTGAATCTTTTATATCTTTTCTACTTGGCAGCAATTTTCTTTTTAGCCTGTAATTTCTTTTGAAAATAATATGCATAGGGGATCTCATTTTATTCTTTTTTGGTTGTGTGATCTATGCATCACTGTCACTTTGTTCTGCTTGGGTAGACTGCCCTGTAATTACCTTTTCTTCTATTTCTTTGAAACTCTTCTAAACAGGATCTGAGATTCTCTCTCTCACACACATATATATATATATATAATATATATATATATATATATATATATCTTAAATGTGTGCTGTGCTTGCACGTTCGTATGTCTCTGTAATCTATATAACTCTCTCTGTATAGATCTATTCACAATTTGATACTTGATATGTAATACCAACTAACAGCATTCCATGTGAGGATATTCTTTATAGCATCTTTGCTATTAAAACATTATAATTTTCAACTGGTCTATTATTAAATATTGGATTTCCATTAATTAGCTTTCAAGGCAAAGGAATCTGAATACTAAACTAAGTTGATTGACCATTAGTAAATGATTGCTAGAGTTGTCCATAGGGTAGTAGAGGTTTCTGCATAAACTTTTCAACATAGCAACCTACCTTGCAGAAATATGTTTCTAGGGTGGGCATGCAGATGAAGAATCTCAAAAATAAAAATAAAAAAATCTAGCAAACATATGGGGATTTGTCACGGTGGTTGTTCCTTTCCTTTTAGAAGTTCTTGAATTAATAAACAAAAACTTTATTTATTTATTAATTTATATGTAAAGGCGGAAATCAATTGAGCCAGATATTTTGCCTATTAATTAGTAGGGGCCAGGGATAGAGAGCAATTAGTTGGCTAGTCTTTGTATACCACCGTCCTACTCAACTAAACTAAAGAAAGATTTTTGTAATTGTTTACTCTATTAAATGATCTCCCCTTCTATTCTGATGGGATTGATTTGATTCAAACTTTTATTTGATTATTAAAATTTCAGATTATTATTTATATTATTAAAAAATATATATTTAACAACACATATAAATACTCTATCAATATATTTTTACCATAGCCCTACTTGTAAATAACATTACGCGTTAGTAGGAATATATGTGGTAAAGTGTACTTTTGTCTCTACATTTTTTAGGCATGGATGGATGCATCACCCTTGACCATTTTTTATATGTCGTAAGGGCAATAACAAGTAACATTTCCATCTAAACTAACCAACCACATATGACGTACGTTTGTACCAAAATTGATTTTAACATCTATCACAATTTGTGGAGGATACAAATGCCAATGGCAAAATAAGTTTACCTAACAAGCAAAGTTTGTAAGCTCTAGGTTTTGCTTCAAATTCAAATTTGTTGATACAGAGGCTTTAATGTTTAGCCAGCAAATTTCACCAATTTGGTGCTCCTCTTAATTGATGGGACACACACACAACAATTAAATACTACATTTATTTACACCATTAAAAAATAAGGCATGACACTAATTTTAATGTTATGCTCTCACTTTTTAATGGTGTAAATGGATATAGTGTTTTGTTATTTTATACTTTTTCTAATTTGATTAATGCTTCTTGATTTTGTTTTAGATGTTGAGGCTTCTAGTGGTGCACAAATGGCTTATGGCCTAGACCTAGGCTCGGTCTAGTCAAAGTCGAGCTTGGTCAAGGTCTGGTCCGGCTCAACCCGACTTGAAGGCCACAAACAAGCTACTTTTTTTGGCTCAGATCTGGCCTGGTCTGGCTTGCCAATAAACCTGGCATGGCCTAGGCCTGATCTGAGGCCTGACATAGCCTGAGGCTCAACCTAGTCTGGCTTGAGACCCAGCCTGGCTCACCTAAAACCCGATCCGACCTATCAATTTTCTTTCTTTGTTAATTTAATTCTCCCACTGCAGTTGAAAAATTCCTCTTTGTGACAACTCATTCAATAAACTAAATAAAATTGGCGTATTTCAATATGTTCATTCATGCATGTTTGTTTATATACGAATAAATAAATCCATGAAAACACATTGGATAGTGTAATATCTAAGATATTTTCTTGTCTAACTAGCAACCTACACTTTTTGCAGACTTTTCATTGCATCTTCATTTTAATAAATACTTAACTTAAAAACTAAAAAGTCATTTGTAAAATAATAATAAAAAAAGAAGAAGATAGTTTTCATAAAAAAAAAATATTTTTTTTATTAATGATAGTATAAAATAATACAGTATCTTTAAAATTGTACAATATTTTAATTCATTATTGTAACTTGTAAGTTGTAATACATTACGTTAATTATTACATCAATTAAATTTAAAATTTTAATTGGTGTTTTTATAATATTTAAAATCATGAATTTTTTTTTGAATAAACCGAATCAAACCAACCTGACTTGGCCTGACCCAAGGTCTAACCTGCAAGCCTCAACAGGTCCTCTTTTCAAGCACCAAGCCCAGCTTGTCCCGACTTGCTAGTCGAAAGTCAACGGTCTGACTTGGTCAACGTTCCAGACTTGATAAGCCCAAACTAGACTAACCTGTTGTGCATGATTAACTTCTACCAACAACATTTGACATCCATGGTAGTTCACGAGTTTATATTTTTTTACTGGATGTAACACTAGTGCTCTTTCTTTTTTTACTGGATGTAACACTTGTGCTCTTTCCTAGTTAGTTAAATTTGTCTCTATTACCCCTCCAATGAATAGGTAAGAAATTATCTGCATTCTCTTAAACAGAGGGTTGAGTAGACAATTTGGCCTAAAAATATGATATTTTCGCATAATTTCTCTCATATGAATAGTGAGCGAGATTCATATAAAAGAGACTCATATGAAAATATCATATTTGCATGTGAAAATATTAATTTCTTATATTTTATTATGTAACTATAAAGACATTTTATTATTTTACCAAACACTGTTTAACAAAATTTATTATTAATTTTAAAAGTGTTTTTAGCCCACAAAAACCATTCTACCAAATAGGCAACTAAGAGGAAGGGGGAAGAAACTGTCTCAAATGACCTCAGGGTACAATTGATCTCGAAAATAAGCAAATAAATACTAGATAAGGTTCTATGAAACATATATAAGTGATTAGCAAGAAGATTCTTAATACTTGATTAAATATAAAGCAGCGGTAGTGACTTCCTAAGATCCTACAAATGAATGGTTTCAATTTCTAAGTTTCTAAGTTACCAGACTGTAGATTACAAGGCTTATTCTCCTTAGCTGCAGCTTAAAGCACCAGAACCACATCATAAAGAATTAAAACATATTTTTCCTGCATTATCTCGAATCCACTTGACCAAAAGAACATAAAATATACCACTCAGATGAATCATAGACTTGTCTATAGAATGCAAGTAATACATTAAAAACTGAGTAGAGAAAAAGTATCACTAGAACTCTAGAAGAGTGCTGTAAAACCCACCAGGAGGGATAATACAGCTTGCAGGTTTGCTGATCAGGCTTTGAGAATTTCCATCAAATATTGAGTTCTATGACCTATTATAAACCAAACAACATATTGAAGCAATCAAGTTGCACAGATTTTTCATTTTGCCGTTTTTGAGTGTTTGATAAGCCAGTCGATGACAACATCTATGTTCACCGAATCCTTGCAAGAGATCATGTAACAGGAGACTTCTCTATCTGTGATCGAGTCAAGACCTCTGAAATAAGAGGGGGAAATTTTTTGAAAAAAAGCAAAGAAAAACGCAGTTTTAAGATTTATGATTTGTATTGATATGAAGTACATAGATACTATAACGGATTCTTATGCACAAACGCTTGGTTTAGTGCAAACTTACAGCTGATCCACCAATACTTGCTTTGAGAGAGCTTCTGACTTGTCAATTTTGTTTCCAAGAACAAGCAACGGAATTCTACTCAATGAAGGTTTACTCAAGAGCTCATGTAGCTCACTCCGAGAAATAGGAACACTGTCTCTGTCAGCTGCATCAACTACATATCTGCCCTTTGCACAAAAATGACATGTTATCTAACTGGACAGCAAGTTAGCGAAAATAAGACCAGCTAGGATTACGAGGCCTTCAAGGACTGAAGGTTATGTGTAGTAGTCCTCCAAAACTACCTTTGATTAGAATGATACATAGAGATATTGGAATAAATCATAATCTGGAGTTTGATATAAAGTTTGAGTGCTAGTATTAATGCTTTCTATTTACGTTTCTTCTTACAAATTCTGTTAATCCAATAGAACATAGACAAAGAGTACTGCAATTACTAGGTATAAAGGAGAGAGGAGAGGAAGAATGAAAGGTGGTAGGTGATAGATGTACTGCCAAATACAAATATGTTTTTTGTTATTGATATGGGAGAAGGGAGGACGTACAATCATTCGATCCCAACTTCAAGAACCCCCAAAAAAGGGGACACCACAAAATATTTCCAGCAACTAGAAGGCAAAACAAAATTTTAAGAAGATAAAAGTTCTTATTATAGTCCAAAAAAATTGTTACAAATAAGATAAACATGGCACACCTGCAAGCTTAGTTGCTAAGGATGTCATTTAATGTGAATTTAAGGAAAGACGGACTATTTTTCTACACTGACAGACATTTGCCTTGAGGCACTAGACGCGAATGCACTTTGTAGCTGGATATTAACCAAACAGAGCTACATGTTGTACCAAAGAGAAAAAGATGGGAGACTGAGAGAAATTACAGAATCGCGGAGACGCCACGACAATAACGCTCCCACATGGTGCGGAACCTCCTTTGACCTCCAAGGTCCCAAAGTTTAATTGTTACATTGCCTTTTGTGACTTTTCGCATATTAAAGCCAACCTGGTTTAAGAGTCCAAAAAGGTTTCTTAACTCCCTTAATGCTAAAAATCATGTTTCCATATTCAGAATTGGTTAGCCAAATGGATACCTACAGTTGGAATCATGTCTTCACTGTAACCGCCAGTCTGGAGAAAATCAAAAAGGGAAAAAGGAAAAATAAAAAATATATACTCCTCAAACAGGAAAAAGAACAAAAGTATACTTATATGGATAAGTTTACACAGCTGAAAAGTCTTGAATTTCACTCACAGCAATAGCATTTACGAGAGATGTCTTTCCTGCATTCTGAAGACCTATGAGGGAAAGTTCCATTTCCTGTTTAAAGAATAAACTGCTATGCAGGCATGGTAAGAAGCGGGAAGAACTTCAAATAAAGAAGCCAACATATTGTTTCTCTGTAGTAATAGATTACTCCCTCAGTTCCAAATTATATGAACATTATTGATTTTTAAAAGTCAATTCGAGTCATTTTCAAACTTAAATTTGAGATGACTCATTAAAAATTAGGAAAAATAAAACTTACAATGAGTAATATTTTTTAGATAGTTTACAATATTCATCATTATATTGATTAAAATTAAAAAAATCTATGTCAATTTTGAATTTAAAAATCTCTTAAGTTAACTTTAAAAAGTCAAAAATTATCAAATAATATGAAACGAAGAGAGTACAAATTACTAGGAAAAAACATTAACACGAACAATTATTCCTTCTTACAATCACTAATCACTAATTCACTATGTAATTACATTAAAATGAGGTACAAAGTAAAGGCGATGCCTTCCACAAGAATATCAACGGGGAACAAACTGAAAGAAGCGGTCCTCCTTTTCGCTGCCTGAATTTGGTGTTTTAACTTTTAAGTTGTAACATATAGGAGAATCACAGGGGGCAAGTCCTCATCTACAGGTTTTGTAAGTACAGACCTATAAAGCATATTATCTACGTTTTAGGGATCAATTACTCTAACATCTTTCTTAGTGAATGGCCAAAAGTGTACATTATGTTTAGGCCCTCTCATAACCCCAAAAAAGTTACATGTGGAGTGACAAATTAAGTTGCATCAAATTAACTAGATTCTCATTGCTTTAACAGCTTTGCACAAGAATGAGCAAACAATGTGGATTATGTTTAAGCACACCCCCTCACATACAACCCCCACAAATTACAAGTAGACTGGCAAACCAACTTGCATCAAATTACACAAACTACAAAGAGTGCCCAATGCACTAACATAATTTTTTTTTTTAAATAAAGAAGAATATATTATTCGTAAAAAGAGAAGATAAAAAGATGAGGAGAAAGAGAAATCCCCCAAAAAATTGTGGAAAAGTACAGAAGTTTGAAAGCAGTGCAGCCCTTCCATTTCCTATGTAAAACTATAATAAAATTTGCCTACCTTCCCAAAGGACCCAAACCTAAAAGTCAGGAAAGAAGCAAAACAAGTGATCTTAGTCCATACCAGATGACTACTGAGGGGCATCTCTTCATCCATAAACCCCAAAGAATAAAAAACTAAATACTGTAATTCCTTTAAACCTGAGAGGAAACCCAATACTCACCGCAAAACTCAAAGAAAGAACACCTCAACAGTCACATTATAGGTATATGTAGAAATAAGAGAGAACTAGTCTCCCTACTCCCTAGCCTGCATAAATCAGGAAAAAAAATTGTACGATAGGACGTCGCCGAAGCAAATGTTTTATATTGAGCCTATTAAGGACCAAAGACCAGGTGAAAGCCTTAATTTTAGAGGGACATCTTGCCTTGCAAAGGAAACTAGCTAAAGGGAACAGTCAGAAGGATTGGATCCAACAAGATAAGAGAAGAAATATTTACATGAATACCTATCAGACGAATGGATAAATCAAGATTGCTTATCATGAGAGTATGAAAATATGCATTAGTTAAGAAGGAAAGCTGCAAACCTCAACCTCCCCATCATTTATATTACGGAATTCTAAGACACCAAATCACTTGCATGAGTACTAGCACTCAACGCATTATGACGAGAAGAGAGATAAAATAATAGAGGAAAAAGCAACAGAGAACAAGATACCACCCAACTTAACATCCTCCCAGAAACTAATAGACTTTTCATCACCAATGCCATAGCTAATCAAAGAAAGTAGGAGGGATGACCCTAAGAATAAACTTCCAAGGGCTAGAGTGAGTAATTCACAAGGACACAAATTCGCATCTTCTTCGTTCCTGTGGAGGACAATATTGCTCTCTATAACCTTTGCCAAAGAGAAATAGGTTCTAAAAGAACCATCATAACTGCTAACATACTAACAAAAGGTTATTGGACACCAAATTGCAAAGAAAGACCCAAACCCCCTCATACGTGAATGACCTTAACCATATAATATTGCAAGACCTTCACAACCAAAGTCCAAGAAACAACACATAATCCACTTGAGAGAATCAGCCCCTTAAAATAGCCCCTCAAAATAGAAACTTACACAAAGAAAGAAAATAGAAGGGAATACAAAAGAAAAACAAGCCTTAATCAAAGTAATCCTAGCCCAAAGAGAGAAAAATACCCCCTTCCAACAATCAAGTTTCTTGCCTGTAAATGATATCCAATTAAGTAGGAGACTAATCAAAACATTGGGACAATAGAACTTATTATAATTTATTATTATTACAAAAAAAAAGTGAGACCCTTTTTCCAGGAGGAGGCACTAAAAAATATCCTACATAATCACACCAACACACCTAGCTCAATATCTTAAACAATAGTTATCACTAAACATGTGTACTATCCCCACTCTTGCCCTTCAAAGTACTCTTATCAATCAGGTTTCCAGAAATAGAAATAATTTTTATATCCATAGTTTCCTGACTCCTATATAGTCTCACATTGCTGGATTTGGTTCTTGAAAGAAACCCAAATTAATTTTAAGTGGCGCAAGTTGGTTATTCTTAACTGAAGTAATTAATTTTCCTACTTTTCAAGAGAACAAAATAAATTAATTCCCAATGTTCTTGTTATTGTCCTTTCTTCCTTCATAGTACTAGGAAAGAGGAAAGGACGAGTTAGAAATTACCAATTCCAAAGAGCTAGAATTTACCATTTCCAATTGTTGACAAGAGTTATGAACCTAGAAACTTCAGATACCCACCAAGTACCACTAATCCATGTAGAGCTCATGGAACAATTATTTGAAGAAAAATCATGGGTATTCAAATAGAAGCTTATATAACCGAAATGGAAGGTGAAAAAAAAAAGCAATCAGCGGAATTGGGTGAAGGGAGTAACTTACCTCCGGAGCCAGTTAAGGAAGGAATCCCACAAACTCATTACGATTAAAATTATAATCTCGATAGAATTAATTAGTTTTTGGAGAACTCTCAATGATTCTTGAGCAGAGAGCAATCCCAAGAAGAAGGCAACGAACAGAAAGTAGATGGACTCGCGAGCTATTTTGTCCAAGTTCGAAAAAGATCCAGTGAGAAAATAATTACTATTTTCATCTAAAAAATGTTTGAAGTACCCTTTTTAAATGTTAAATATTAAATAAAATTTGATTCTTCGTGTAATATACGAAAGTTTTTTTTGTTAATTTTCAATTATAATGTATATCAATACATAAAATTTGATAAAATTATAAAGTCAATCTATTATATTATATATTTAATTTAAAAAATTATCGTTAATAATTTTTTACATAGTTGACAATAAAAGCATTAATATGTAAAGTCGCATAATATATATCATTTTCATAAAATTTATTTTATTCTTAAAAGTATTTAAAGAGGACCAATTATTTGTTATAAAATCAGAAAAAAAAATTAAAATTTATTGTGAATAAATAATTATTTATTTATACTGTTTTTCCTATTTTCTATTTTTAGTTTATATGAAAAAAAATATTTATGACAATCTTTTGATGTGATGAATTACGCAATAGTATTGTTAAATTTGAGTATCTTATCTTACCTATCAATAGGAGAAAAAAATTATATACAATTGACCATCACTTACTACTTATGCATCTTTTATTTTTTTTTATGTGTAAGCGGTCTAAATTTTTTAATAAATACGTAATTTTTACTCATATTATATTTTTAAATATTTCTTAAATTCATTAAATTACTGTGGCTAAACTTCATTCATCAAACACTTGAGCATGTCCCGACTCCTTTTTTGCATAGGTTGAAGAAATTTTGGCCAATTTAATTGGATGCTATGTTACAAAACCTTTTGGAACATTTAGTAGCATATTTCTCAAGAGAAAATCCAACTAAAAAATTATTTGTCCAAAAATTATAAGAGATTATATTTCTGAAAATCAATAGAAAATCTTAATTATTCGAGAAAATCTAAACTAAAAAATCTTTGATAAATATGTTATTTATGCATATATAATTAATTGTATATATATATATATATATATATATATATACATGATATTAGTGGGCTAAGCCCAATTCGTTCCATTTCGATAACAAAAGTTGTTTTGATTATTTGGGCCATCTTAATATCATGGCCCACACATTACATACTTCGTTTCACTTTTTACTCATATTTTTTGTCATAAAATAAAAGGAAAAGGTTCCAATTCTAACGACTCCTCTCATAAGAAAACCTCAATAATCTAATTATTTTATTTTTCATTTGAAAGGGTAATGAGAGGAAAATCCTATGCCCAACTTTGGTTGTAATTCATTCTTAGCATAATGTACAAACAAAGCAAAGAACATCTTTAAGTCCATTGACCGACCACATACAACATTTTAACAAGTATTTTATGGAAATTTGTATTAATAGCTTCATACCTCTATGCTTGGATTGTGAGAGATCGAGAAGAATGATGTATAAAATAAAATAATACTGAAGATAGCAAATTTAAAGTTTTAAATAAAATTTTAGAAGATTTATCATGAATTTTTTAATATTATTTTGTTACATGAAATTTAAAGTTTTAAATAAAATTTTAGAAGATTTATCATGAATTTTTTTTATATATTATTTTGTTACATGAAATTTAAAGTTTTTAATAAATTTTTAGAAGATTTATCATGAATTTTTTTTATATATTATTTTGTTACATGACTTGTAACAAGTAATGTAGTTAACTGATATAATAATAACTCAGTTTAAAAATAATATATAACGACACATCATTTAAACACTATTTAAAGTCCAAATTTGAGATTTTTTTTTTTAAACAGTTTAAAAAATATATTAAGCTTGCAAATCAAAGGAAAGAGATGTAGAATAACACTAGGACTTTCTACATAAAATACAAAGGAGCTGGAAAAAAGAAAAAAACACGAATTCTGCTAACTTACGGCACCACAAAATCAACAATGCTACACGTGAAAGAAGCAAGTAGACTCTAAAAACACTTCTAAGCTTCAAGCAACCAGACAAAATTGAATCAATATAGACTACTAGCCCACGGCCCCCTGCAGCCCTCTTTAACTGGAAAAATTATTGTATCACGTGATATTCTAAAATTATTTATATATTTACAGTGAAATAATTTATTATACATACTAAAATAATAACATGTGAATAGTCTTGAGACACCACGTGATCATACTCCAAAATCACTGAATAACTTCTCTTTTAACTGACCAATATAGTTGACTTTGAGTCCAGTTATGTATTAAAAAAAATTATAATTACAATGTATGTATGTATATAAGATAGGTAGAAATTAAAAATAATTTTATCTTAATTTATTTTATATTATTGCATAGAATTACACGTTAATTATGTTTTAATTTCATCACATATTTCCCTAAACTTTTTTTTACTAGTATGCATCAAGGATTCAAGGGTGAATATAGAGCTTTTGTGAAAGGGGGTCAAACAGGAGCATGAACACTTGACTGCTTTGAACTAATACTAATGATTTATTTCCAAAATAAGGTTGGAATACTTTTGGTTTTACACCCTTCCTTATATAAAAAAAATAGCATTTATAACAATTATTAATATCAAGGACATATTTTATTATATGTATATTCTTAAAAGTAATAGGTTGTAATTTAGTAGTGTATTATAATAATGAAATTATGATAGAAAAATTTGAGAATATTTTTCTAAATTAGAGATACAATTTGATTTTTGTGGTAAAATAACGGCATATTAAATTTTATAATTAGAACGATTCATAAAAATTTAAAATAAAATAAATTTTTTTATTAATAGTTTATATTATATACTATACAATTATAATAATTATATTACTTAAAATTAAATAAATTTATATTAATTTAAAATTTAATATGTCTTTATTTTATACTGCTGTTACTCCAATTACAACCTTTTTTTGTGCAAAAACGTGTAAATGGTGTAGGTAGAAACAGAGGAGGGTGAAGAAAACAAGAGCTCAATACTTGGCGAGAGTGACAACGAGAGAGAAAATAGATTCAGATTTGACCACCACAATTCTTTTCGGGCTGTGGGCTGCACTACAGAGAGTCTTAGAGACAGATAATAAGGAGAAGAATATATTATTTATCATATTTTAAGAGTATAAAATATTTTTTTTTATTTAAGATATAAAGTTATTTATATTTTTATAATATTATTAATTTTTCTCCTCTTTGTAAAGACATTTATTCTCATAAAATATTAGTATTTTCTTTTTTTTATTATTTAATATTTTTCAATAAAAAGATAAAAGGATAAATATAAAATTTATATTAATTATAAAGTAACGATATTTTTAATATGTGTATTTTATATTATAACGATTAATATATTGGAACGGAAAAAAAGTCTCATTTTTGCAATAATCTATCAAGCTTTTGGTTCAAGAAGTTGGTGCTTTTTTGTTGGAGTGTGAGTGTCGGTCATAAAAGAGCGATTGCTGAAAGTGAAAACTTGCATAACTCGTCCAATAAGATTATAAGAATTTAGCATACATTAAACATTTAGAAGATTCATGCGGTTCGATTACATCAAAAGAAGTGACCGTAGCGGAAATTATAATATATACTACCAGAGTAGTCACACTGTTAAGCACATTTTCTCTGAATTTCCTTTAAGACTTTCGGATATTTGTGTAAATTGATTCAATTATTTAAAAGGTTAATTTATTAAGTTGAGATTTTATCATATTTCTTAATTTATCTATATTATTGAATTTATCTGATATGAGATTTATATAAAATATCCCAAAAAACTATCTGTTGGACAAGGTGAGCTTAAAATAATCTCAATTCCAGGTATTATTTTTTCGTCTTTGAGCAGTTAAATAGAAAATCAACAAATTCAATAATGAGAACGAAAATAACAAATAAACATCTACAAATAATACACAATATTTAACGTGAAATTTTTTTAAAGAAAAAACACATAGGTCGAATTCCAAATATTCATTATATCATTAATAATGGGTTTCAATAATCCTATCAAGTTTTATACCCTTAAAACTTGAGGTTACACAATAAACTGAGATAGTACAAATTTACCTTTAATTAGACTGAAAAATCTAATTAACTTCACTACCCAAAACACTCCAAATAATAAAGTCTTCTAACTTTCAATTGAATGGATACCCATGAACAACAAACTGTAATTCTCTCAATTTATTCTTTCGACTGCTTTCTTGCTATCGAGTTTCTATCTTTTAAAAATAAGATTCCCTCATAAACTTATTTATAGTATTCTTCTTAATTCATTCCCATTATAGATTGAAAATAATTTATTTTTCTAATTAAATTAGGATCACATTTACATGTCATGGATAACAACCAAACTAACAAGTAAACCTTTTTCAATTTTGATTTCTTTTATGGGTGAGGTCTCATACCCAATAATCTCCCCCTCCGAACCCATGAAAGGAGAGATTACAAACCACAACTATTCGCTTGGAGTTAATTTTGACGAACTCTTGTCTTAACTCATTTATTTTGGAATTTCTAACTATTCTCACGTCCTACTTTGTCTCATCGACATGGTTTTTCTTGATGGGAGGATCCAACTCAAAATTAACACATTTTTCTTGCCAAATTCATTCACAACTGTTTTGTACGTTGTTTGCGAGTTATCACATTATTTTTTCATTTTTGGTATCCATTTAAAGCGAAAAGTTTTCCTCTTATGATTCTCATGCATGATTTTTCTCCCATCTCTCACGGCTTTGTACTACATCTTTTTGTTTCTAACTCCCCCAATCTTTAACACTTCTCACATACGCCTGCATCATGTAAAGGGTGTCCACTTTCTTACCTTTAATTACCGCTAAAGACACTTAGTGAACTTATAATAACTTTAACCAAAGAAATAATTATAAACATTCTCATTAAGTTTACCGGTAAATATCACATTAAGGCGGATATCTAAAACCTATTTGACATCTCTAAGCATCAACCGACAAATGCGGTTAATCTCTAAATAAATATTTCCAATGTCGATAACCCATCCGTACATAACCAAAATCACCACTAGTTTATAATATGAAGATATCACCATGAGAAGTAGCATGAAATAAAGCACTAGAATCAATCATCCAATTATTAATATGACACTTGGATTTACAACACAAATAATGGCTACATCAACGTTGGATAGATAAATAATCGAGTCTTCATTCTTATGTTTTTTTCGTTGACTGTTCATTCTTCAAAATTTTGCACTCTCGCCTTATGCGACCCAGTCTCTGGCAATTAAAACAAATTACCTATTTTTCTTTTATCTCTAGACCGTCCTCTAAATTTGTCATCTTTAGGAGAGCTTTTCTCTCTGTTTTTGCCCTTACACTACATGACAAAAACTTGTGACTTAACACCAGTCACTATAGTATATCTTCGTTTTTGTTCTTCATTAAACAAATTATCCTTAATTGTATCCATAGTTAGTGCACTATTGGGAGCGAAGTTACTCAGCGATACAATCAACATTTATCAGGTAAAGAGTTCAACAACAACAAAGCTTGCAACTCATCATCAATGACCATCTTCATCATATTTAACTGATTTATTAAATTTTGAAAATCACTCTAGTGTTCTGCAATAGAGTTTTCATCATTGAACTTAGAATTCACAAACTTTCTATTCAAGAAAGCTTTCTTCTGCATCATTTTTCTTTCATACATAAACTCCAATTTCTATTAGAGAGTATATGTTTTAGTTTCTATGGTAACTTGATGAAACATGCTTTGATCAATCCACTATCTAATCAGACTAATAATATTTCTGTTCATCTTGTTCTACAGCGCATCACTTTTGTTTGTGGACTTGACTCCTTCATTCTCAAGTGGCTCGTACAAATCTTTGCAGTAAAGCAAATCCTCTATTATTGGCTTCCAAATTGCATAATTTGAAGTCTTGAGTTTAATCATGCATCCTGCTATCTAATCCTTTATTTAATTTACACAAGAAAATCACAAAAAACAACCAAGCTCTTGATACCACTCTTGAAAAAAGTGAACTTAAAATAATATCAATTCTAAGATTTATTTTTTCGCCTTTGTGTAATTTAATTGGAAATCAACAAACCCAATAATGAGAATGAAAATAACAAATAAACATCCACAAAAAAGACACAATATTTAACGTGAAAATTTTTAAAGAAAAAAATCATAAGTCAAACTCATAATCTCCACTATATATCAGTAATAATGAGTTTACAATAATTTTCTCAAGTTTCACATACTCAAACTTAAGGTTATACAATAAATTGAGAGGGTACAAATTTACCTTTAATTAGATTGAAAAATCTAAATCTAATTAATTTCACCACCCAAAACATTCAAAATAATAAATTCTTTTAGCTTTCAATTGAATAGAGATGGTGACAAATTCTCACGAGCAACAAATTGTAATCCTCTCAATTTATTTTTTCAGTTGTCTTCTTGTTACCGAGTTTTTCTCTCGTAAAATTAAGACTCCCATGTAGCCTTAATTATAGTACTCTTTCTAATTCATTCTCATTATGTATTAGAAAAAATTTATTCGCCTAATCAAATAAGGATCACATTTACTTGTCTTGAATACTAACCAAACTAGTAAATAAATCATTTTTCAACTTAAATTCCTTTCATGGGTGATGACTTATACTCAACTGTGAGAAGAAGTCGCTTAAATCAAATATGTAAAATTATATTATATACATCCAATAACGTTATAAAGATGTTTTTTAATTGTTATTTTTGTGACTTTAATATTGTTATTCACTTATAATTATTGTTATGTCATTGCGAAGTCACTTAGATCATCATTAGGGATGCTCAAAAAATTGAAATTGGCCCCGAAATCGCCCAAAAAATAGACCAAACTGCACTAATAAAATTGTACCAACGATTCTGACGCATATGACAATTTTAGGAGGGTTGAAAAATCGCATTTGCAGTTTGGTTTCGATTTTTGCGGTCCACTACACCACACTAATAATGGCCAAAACGACGTCATTTTTTTTAAATTTATATATATATATATATATAATTACATGGTGTTTATTATACTTTTCTCCTACTTTTTGTTAGCATAACATTAATTTCTACAGTTACCTCTTGTATAACTATTAATTGTAGTTTTGAAAACTTTTAATTGTGAATTTTACTTAACTAATCAAGTTTGTTATTGTTTGATTATCAGTGATATTTTTACAATTACAGAGTTTTATTATAACGTGGATGAAGATGAATAAATTCAATAGTGATAGTCTTATTGTATAAGCAATACACTATCTACTTTTAAGTTATAAACAACTATTCACCATAATCTTACTTTACTTCTTCTTAAGTAGTTATTATAATATCTTTTATATACATTTGTCTGCACTTGAAAATTAGATGATTATTTCGGTGTATGTATTCTTTCAGTCCTAATTTTTTGTATACGTTCAATTGATTTTGAAACCAAAACTGTATTAAAAAAAATCGTACTGCACCAATCACAAGTAATTTTTTGTGCGATTTTGAAATTATCAAATCGCACCTAAACAGTTTCATGTATGATTTAGTCTTTAAACCGCACCATGTTCACCCTTAATCAGTACGATTTTAACATGATAATTATGTAGTTAATCTTTTTTTTAAAAATAAATAAATAAGGCATTTAACCTTTTACGATATTGTAAATGACATTGAACTTTTGTTTTAAACTTGATTATAAAAAGTGATTTGAACCATGCACCACTTGGTATCTGCTTTGCATGAAAATCATATGCTCCACAGTCCACTCGACCACCCGGGCATAAAGTTTTTAAGTAATTATTTAATTATATTTTTCAAAAAAAAAATAACCCGGGGGGGGGGGGGCGGGGGGATCTACAGTAGAGTATAGAAGCTTGAAAGAATACTATTTCATTTGCGCGCACATTTAAAATTTGATGACACCGTCCGTCTTATTTTTATTTAGATTTCGATAAACTAACTAATTTTCTGCAAATAAAATATTGAACTTAATACTCTCTAATTGAATTTTGATTCAAAAAAAGAAAGTGTGCGTTCAAAGAAAAAGAAAGATTTTTCTATCTACCGTGTTTTACTTCATTTTTCCTTATATCAATAGCTTAATCAAAATACGATTATCTTTTAATATTTTTAATTTGATATATATATATACACTTAATTTTATTCCTTATTTGAGTAGTCTTTTCTTCTTCAAATTGTCAGAGGCCACAACATTAAATTTTTTTCCTTCTTAACATTGCTTTTAATTTCTGAACATAACTGTTAGTTTTAGCGTTCGCTATAAGAAAATCGTGACTATGGCGCTGTTCATTGCTATGTACTTCCGAGGTTGTTTCTTTCCGGCTTTCAAACAATTGATCTAGTGATCGAGGTGACAAGAAAAGGCTGTGCGTATAGTATTTGATGTTAAAATGTACCTTGTAATAATAAGTTTTGGTTAATTTTGGGTTTAAGTTTGAATTATTAATTGATTAAATTTAAATGAAATTAAGGATGTTTTTGATAGTTTATCACAATGAGATTAAGAGATAATATTATATAATTTAAGTAAAAATTATATATTTTGTTTTAATTTTACCCAAAGCAAAGTATTTAAAAAGATATATTATTGTTTATAAAATTATTATTTTTTTTAATTTTTATATTGATAAAAAATAAAAATATTTAATAATTTATAAATATAAAAAAATAATTTAATTTACTTGTGATAATATTGAGAAGGTTTGGAATTACACATGAATAAAATTTGGTAGAAATATTTCTCCCTCTGAAATGACGGTCAAAGTCAAAATATTTCCCAATGACAAAATTGTACACAAATTTGGATATTTTTATATTACGGCAGATTAAAATTTGATTTATCTCCTTCATTCAGTGAATAAATTTTGGTAACAATATTTCCCCTCCTGAATGACGGTCAAAGTCAAAAGTGCACAATTTGGATTATTTTTTTATTTTTTTACTAAAAGATATTTTTATACTTTCTTTGATTTAGGATAAAAGTCATAATTAATTCTTTGTGTATATTAAAAAAGTGAATAAAATAATAAAAGTGTTCATATTTAAATTTTTATTTAATTGTATAGTTTTATATACATAAATAATAATGCTCCATAAATATATATAAAAAATAAAAATATGATAATTAATACTAAAAATATTATAGATAAATTATTATAAAAAATAAATTATTTAAAATAAATAAATATTTAATTTAAAATTATTTAAAATATAAATAAAAAAATTTATTCTGAAACGGAAGGAAGTATTACGTTCTTTCGAAAAGATGGGACAGTTTTGCTATAAACCGTTGATGGACCATTTTTAGGGTGAAACATAATGTTGTATTGTGAGTTTAATGACAGTACTATATATACTACAGTATATTTACGCATACACCCTTTTTACATAAATAATAAAAAATTGTATGGAGAGGGTGTTTATGTAATTTGAATGAATTTTATTTTATCAAAAAAAAGTTATTTATATAAGGAGGGTGTATATATAGATTTATTCTTTCCGGTAATGATTGGAGAATTTTGCAAGATATGATTTTAATTTTCAAATCAAGTTTTGATATTGTATCATGTAACAAAATGTATAGATTTTCTACTTCAAAGCTGTGGTCTTATGTAATTCAATCGTGACCCTATTTATATCTTTTGAATTTGTCATATATGTATGCTTTTGAATTTTTATATAATTTTTTTTTTGCAAATAAAATAAAATAAAAATTAATCTATACTCTACCCTTCTTATATATGTATCTAAATATAATAGCAAATATATTTTCTTTAAATTTAATTTGAAATATTATTAAATTTAAAATTGATGTGTGTTATTTAAAATTGAATACAATAAGTTAGGTACTCTAGTAGTACTTTTTTTATAGTATACATTATTCATAATTAATTAATTCATATAATTTTGAATTTAAAATATTTTCATTTGAGTTCAAAGAACCGAAATATCTCTTATATTCTGGAACAAAGACTATAAGATTTCGTTCTCAAGATCTCGGTGTATTTTACTTTTTTACATTTTCCCAACGCTGAAATTCTAAAGGATTTTCAAGCTTAAATTTCAAGCAAGAAGATAATTATTGTGTTAAAGGAATGAAGGCTTGAAAATCAAACATGTTTAAGGCCTGCCATGCCATGCCATGCATAGAGAGTCTGTCTATATATACAAAACCTGTGTCTCTGTGATTGGCCCTGCATGCGATGATTATTATCAGCAGAAAAGGAAAATTACAAAAATATCGAGTAATACTTTCCTGTCGTGAGTGTATTCTTAAATTTCTGATTTCTAGTAAATCACATCAATCATTATATTCATTTTATTTTGGGAACAAAAGTCAACACATCACGTTCTCCTAGAATATAATTTACTAGTGTTCTCGTATTCAGACCAATCATTAAATTAAAAAAATTATTAAGTGAATGAGTTATTAGTCCAATCGATGATCGGACTGTTATTGAACCGGTGATTTCATTAAAATATAATAAATAATAAATAATTAAATATATTAATTATTATTATATATAATATATAATATTTAGTAAATATGTAGAATTAATCAATTTATTTACACAAAAAAAATTAAATCTATTTATACAATATTTACTTCATACAATTCAAGTAAATATAAAATTTATATATAACAAAAATTATATTAAATCATGATCATAAATCAAAATTCAAGACTCAAGAGTGATAAAATTAAACACAAATTAACATAAATATCTCTAAGATACATTCAATCAAATTTAGTAAAAAAAAATAATCTATTTGTACAATGTTTACTTTATACAATTCAAATAAATACTAAATCTATATAAAAAGAAACATATTAAATTATGATCATAACTCAAAACTCAATCAATGATACATTTAATCAAGTTCAAATGTTTAAATTTTTTTAAAAAAAAAAAAAAAAAAAAAGAGGTAGAGAACCGGTAAAAACGGTGACCTAGTGACCAGGTCACTGAGCCAACCGGTCCGACCGTCGGGTCAATTTTGACCAATTTTTTTATCAAAAATTATTTTTTGACTTAAACTAGACCGAAAGACCGACCAATTCTAATTTTTTTCAGTAAGACCGACGATCAGGTTCGAGTTTTAGAACCATGCAATTTACCCCATAAGTTCACCTTATTGAGAGAGAGACTGATGGTCTAATTTCTTGGGTTTAAAACAAAAAGGGAGAGAGAGAAATGTGGTGCGCCTCCCAATTATTATTATTATTATTTTTTGTAATTTGAGCTGAATTAAGAATATTTAAATATTTAATTAAGAATCATAACTTTCATTTTACATATGGGGAAAGTTTTTTATTTTAAAGATATTTTTTTTTTCTGAATCTCACTTATTTTGATCTAATAAATTATTATTCTTCTTTGTAAAATTTATTTTCTCTTTTTATTATACTTATTTTCTATATAAGATGACTGATTTTTTTCGCTTTTATGAGAAAATTTCATTATCATCAAAAAGAGAATTTTGCTTTCTCTTTTTGGGAGATTTTTTTTTCTTTTGTTTGGGCTTTTTTTTTATTCGTGAGATTTTTTCTAATACATTAATAATTGAAGATAAATTATTTATATTTAGATGTGGCTTTATCATGACTTCTTGTTTTTTCGTTGCCCGTGTTAAAGAACGATTCATATCTACGCATTCTATTATTATTGTGGAGATATAATTTTAGTTGCTGCTATGATTCACTTTTTTTTTTTATTATCTATTATTTTGTTTGAAAGAATTACTATTTCAATTCTTTTATTGTAATAATTTCATATTTTATAATTTTAATATATTTACGTTTTTAAAACTATTTCATCAAAAAAAGATAAAAAAAAATTCACTTAGGGCGCCATCGTCATTTACTCCTTTTCTCAATGTTAGAGATAAAATAAAAATTTGTCCTTGTGAAATTTTTCTCTCTGTTCCTAGATTATAAAATAATATAAAAATATCAATATGTCATTATTTTTAATTTTAGTTGATTAAGTACTCTATATCACTATTATTATATTTTTAACTACTATTAAGATTAAATTTGAAAAAATAATTATTTTTTAAAAAAATTATAATTTTTTAAATGTATCTCTAGTTTTAAAAAAAAAAAGAATAGTATACTACTGACAAATAAATTTTTTTTAACCTATTATGTGTAATTTTCATAAATTACATAAAAATTATACTTTAGTCATTTTTTGAGAGACAAGGTAGTATTCAAAAAAAAATAAAAATCTTAATGATGACATTGCAAGTTTAGTAACGCCCTGGATGGTAAAGCACACATGTGAATAGACATTCACAAAAAATCCATAGCCCATGGGCTGACATGGTCTAGTCTGAGTCCAGCCTGGTCAAGACTTGACCTATTTAGACCCGGTCTACAAATTGTAAAAAGGTTGTTGTTTGAACATTAAAGCTTGGTCTACCACTCTAGCCTGGTTTGAAAAAAAGCTCAGTTCGACTTGGCATGCAAGCCGTTGTTATAAAATTATTTTTAATTAATATGTTATTATTGTAAGTATTGTTTTTGTCTTAAAAATATTTATCTATATTTAACTTACAATAAAATAGTTATCCACTCACTCTGTTATATGTTTAAGATATTAAAAAGGTAGTCCACCTACTTATATTTGTCTTCCAGTGTAACTAAAAAAAGTAAGAGAGATGAAAACAAAATAAAAAGTTAAGATATAAGAATACATCATTTAAAACATTAATAAATTATATGTATTCTTGAGGAGACTTTGCCTAGTTTCTTCAGAAAATGTTGCTCCACTATCAAGTTTATACATAATTATAAATCACTTTAAAACAATGTTTAAAAAAATGGACCAGACCAGATGTCCGACCAGAACCGATCAGCTCTCCAGTCTGGTTAAACCAGAAAATTGGTTTGGCAGTGACCCGGTCAAAAACCGGTTCAACTGATTAATTGACCCAGTGAACCGATCGTTAAGTATTTTTTTAATATTTTTTTGTAAAAAAAAAAAAAAAAATTTAAGAATTAGATATTTTTAGTATATTGTAATATAATTTCACTATATTTTACCTTACAAAAATAGATAGTTTAAAAATATATTAATTATTAATAATATATATTTTTATGTATTTATGATGTCACCGGTTCAACAACGGTTCGACCACTAGTTGAACTAGTGAACCATTCACTTGGTAACTTTTTCAGTTCGCTAACCGGTCCGATTTTTAAAATATTGCTCTAAAGGCTTGGTTATACAAAATTACAGAAAATGACTTAACCAAGGTCTGACCCGGCCTAGCTTACAGGCCAAGTTTTCTTTAAGAAGCCCGGTCTGGCCTGACCTGCAGGCCCAAAAGTCAAAGTCTGACCTAACCTGATCAGCGGTCAAAGTCTGTTAAGCCTGGGCCGACTTGTTGTGCAAGCTTACATGTAGGGGTCCAATAAAAAAATAAAAGAAATATTAACAAAAAAATTGAACTAAGAGCATCTCAAGTATATATGTTAATAAAGTATTGTGTCAGATTCTTATTTTAAAGTAAAAAAATGTTGCATTATATATGCTAGAGAGGAGGTTAGTGGTGGATCACATGTGTCAAAATTTTGTTTCTTTGTTACGTGTAACATGAAATTTAATATTGCTAAATGATAGGGCCCAACAATGTAAAAATCTTTATAATCGTTGAACTTGTTAGAGTTGTTAGAAGGGTGCTGGTGGGGCCCAACTTTTTGGTTGATTGATATAAAAGTGTTACTAAATACTTACACTGCAATAAATAAGTTTTTAACAATTTTATATTTATTATTAAATATTTGAGAGACTTGTCATGTCATTTGTGGATCCCATTTACCATCGATTACCAAGCATCTCCAATGGAGATGCTCTAAGCCGTACGTGTCCTACTAGAGGAGGAGTTGATTTATATGAAGTTTATATATATATACAAGAAGCTCTGGTTTGGAGTATTAGTCTACCATTCTAACCTCTAATAGCATCCGCCATCAATCTCTCTCCTCTCTCTCTCTCTCTCTCTCTCTCCCCCCCCCCCCCCCCCCCCCTCTCTCTCTCTCTCTATATATATATATATATTATATAGTTGATTTATAAGGAAGGGATTGAAAATGGGGAGGCAACCTTGTTGCGACAAAGTTGGGTTGAAGAAAGGGCCATGGACTACTGATGAGGATAAGAAGCTCATCAACTTTATTCTCACAAATGGCCAATGCTGCTGGAGAGCTGTTCCTAAGCTAGCAGGTCTCTCTCCTTAATTAATTATGATCCAAAAAAAGAAAAAGAGATAAATCTCTAATATATATATGTATGTGCGTGTGTGTGTGTGTTTGTGTGTGAAATTCTTGAATGGTAGTTTCTTTAGAATTGAAAATCTTGAGGCTAGCTGGATCCTTGTTTTTTGTTTGTTTGTTTTTCCTCCTCAAAATGGTGGTTTTAAGTAGAAATTGGTGACCATTCTTCTCTCTTTTTTTTTTATTAAAAAAAATAATGAAATTGGGTGGTGTTCACAAAGGCCAAAAAGGCAACAACAAAAAAAATCGTAGGTAATTGTTTTTTCTACTAATTTATTAAAATTGTTATCTAGCTTTACTGAGTTTATAGGGTTTACTGGTGGCATTGTGCAGGACTCTCGAGGTGTGGCAAGAGCTGCAGGTTGAGATGGACAAATTATCTTAGACCAGACTTGAAGAGGGGATTGTTATCAGAATATGAAGAGAAAATGGTTATTGACCTCCATTCTCAACTTGGCAACAGGTTTATACACAAAGTTTTCTATTATAAACAATTATAATACAGTGCCGGTCACACCTAATAATTTTTAGGCTGCTCCTTAAAATGAGTACTCAATGCCAAAGTTGGTATGTGAGATTTCTGCTGCATTGTCACCTAACTGATCCTTGGGAAAAAAATGATGATTCGTCCCTGTGATCAGTCATTTAATGAAAACAGATTCACAAAGGAATGACTTCTACTGCAATTTGAGTGAAGTGGCAGACATGCCAGACAACAACTGCAAATGAAATGATCCTAATTTTCAGCTCCCTTTCCTTGCCCCCTTCCATCATTACCATTATCTTTCATTTTTATGCATTTTCAAGTCACCCAAAGTTATCAGTCTTTAGATAACCACAAAATAAATGAATGAAAATAAAGGGTGATTTTGTTCACGAACTTTTCAGGCATGCAATAGCTACATAGTGGACTACTTTTTTAACATGGACAACTTTTAGTGGCCATTAAATTGTTGACAAATTCCTTTTCTTTTTAATTATTTTGGCAGATGGTCCAAGATTGCTTCTCATTTCCCTGGAAGAACTGATAATGAGATCAAGAATTACTGGAATACCCATATCAAGAAAAAGTTAAGGAAGATGGGGATTGATCCTCTAACTCATAAACCACTTTCTCCTCCTCCAACAGATCAAATTCAACAACCACCAAAACAGAGCATATCAGAAATTAATCATGACAAAGAAACTGAGACATCATCAATGGAATCAACCATTAGTTCTGATAATCAAACCAAGGAAGAAGATAACCCATTTGACCCTTTATCAATGGCAGTCATTAACAATGGTTTTTGCACAGATGAAGTCCCATTAATTGAGCTTCATGAGATTCTTGTCCCTAATTCCTCTGTTCCTTCTACTTCTTCTTCGTCTTCAAACTATACTTCTTCTTGTTGTTGTTCCTCATTAACAAAAAATTCATCCAGTGACAGCATAATACTTGAAGACTTAAAATTTCTGCCAAATTTTGAGTGGCCGAACGATGATTGCACCAACAACAACATGGGTTTCTGGGAAATTGATGATGTTTTCAGCAGTTTGGATTTGTTAATTAATGATGTTGACAATGGCATAAATAATGCAAATGTTGAAGCTCCTGATCTTACCCACTCCTCAAGAATGGTATTGGATGAAGAATCTTGGAAGTACGAGCTCTTGTGATGTCATAATTTTCCTATTACTGCTTGTTTTCTGTAATTTTGCTGTTAGATTTTACAATGAATAAAAAAAAAATCTTAATTTTATTTTTTCCTTTTCATTTTCGGCAATGTCACTTTTCTATGATTGTCAGATAAACATTTTGTGAAGACCTCATAATTTTGAATTAAAATACTAGTAGATTATATAATCAATATTACTTGCTTCCCTTATTTCTTTTTAATAAAGTAAGAAATGATGCATGGGTAATTTAAAATGCCCTGAAAAAATAGTCGAGTATCTGAACTGTTTGCTTGCTTCCAATTTCCAAGTCTTTCTTTCGGTCAGTGATGCAGATTTGAAGATTATGAATTTGATAATGAATTATTGTCCTAATTTAATTTTCAATTTTTTTTTAATTTAAATTAAAGTCAGCAATATGTGTTCTTAATTGTTTATTATTTTTATTCTTTTGGTCAGGATTGATTAGTTTCAATTTTTTAATGTAATTAGAAAATAATACAATTAGATAAAAATAAATCTTGACTAACAACTTGAAAATAACAAGTCGTACAATTCTTATGCATTATATCTATAAAAGAAACTCTGCAACTCTTTAATTTAATAAATTAAGTTGGTACACGTGGTATTGATCACCTTGTAAAATCCAGTTCATATAAAGAAACTTCGTATGCCAGTCTCTATCTCCCCCCTAACCAAGTCATGCGTATTTGCCATATCTATAAATAAATAATTTTATGATAATTTTGTCTCGTATTTATTCTCAAACATAATACTCATTCCTTTCCGTTACGATCTAAATTATATGATTATTATTAATTTTTAAAATTTAATTTAAAATATTTTTAAATTTAAATTTAAAGTGATTCATTGAAAATATAAAATAATAAAATTTACAATTAATAATACTTTTTATATAATTTACAATATATGTTCATCGATTAAAATTAAAAAAGTCTATATCAATTTTAGTTTAAAATTTTCTTACGTTGACTTTAACAAATTAATAATGATCAAATAATATAGAATGGATAAAGTATATTTTTAATAAGAAGATAATCAAATTGTAATAACAAATTTGAAGATTTTGTCAAATTTATTCTATCATAAATAGAAATGAAACTCTTGTTTTAAGGAAAAATGCAAAGATGTTTATTGTGGAATATATATATATATATATATATATATAGAGAGAGAGAGAGAGAGAGAGAGAGAGAGAGAGAGAGAGAGAGAGAGAGAGAGAGAGAGAGAGTAAACGCGTTCCGAGATTTATCAGATGAGCTCTACCATCCAACAAAGTTTTCTTTGTTTTCTCAATTTTAATCTTGCGCAGTGAAGGGCGGACGAGAAAAACACATATATTTAAATTAATTATAAATTATATTTAAGTGTGACGGCAAAATTTAATATTCACAAACTACATAAATAAAACCAGCTGGAAAACTCAAAAAGAGAAAAGTTCAAAAGTCATTCGAATATATACAAATGCAAGTCAATTTGGTTGGGTAAAGTTTATGAGTGTGAATGCGTGGTATTGAATGACATTGTGACCAATTCTCAGTAACAAGCGTCACTAACAGCTGCTGCTCTTTGGAGGGAGAGGTTCTGCACATTGACTCGCCTTCTTTATTTCTACTCGGTTTGGAGCACCAAACAAATACTGCAGGCCGGTAGTCGTCTGGTAGTAACAAACAAAGACTAAAGTTTGGAGAAGGAAGGGAGAATCTTCAATACATTCTTGTAGCCACATTGACAAATCCATGGATTTATTATTAAATTTAAATTTGATATACTAAAAGTATATAAACAAACGGGTCATAACAATTAACACGCGCGTTATTAAAATATGAAGAGATGTCGTAATTTTAATATTATTCGTGTATATATTTATAAAATTTTTACGCTTATTCATGGTAACCATAGGTTTCAAATTTATTATTATTATTTTTTTGACATGACGACGTACGTATAATTAATTGCTTAAATTATCCTAACGTTAATGTATGTATTCATGATATTTTCACTGTAATGTAAAATATATTAAATTTAAATAATAATAATTTACAACTATTGTAACATAAAAAATTCTAAACTTACTTGAAAAAATTACCCGCTAGCCTTACCCGCAAAAGAGACAAAAGAGTATGACCCTAATTCATTTATATTTTATAAATGAGGTGGAACCATATTTCTTTGTCTTTTATGAAGACAAGGCTTGTAACATACATAATGAGTGATCACTCAATTTAAACGACTGAGATAAACATACATATGGATGTTAATAGACTTGAATTTGTGAAGCACTATGAAATTAAACGCGGTTATAGAACTATCATATATATAAATTATCCAAAATCTGTTGTATGTCCTCTTTCAGCAATGTGAAAATATGAAGAAACTTGTTTTGCCATTTTTAGTGGACCAACAATTCTTTTCTCTTGTCTTTGTTGCCATTAATTAATTAATTAATCCTTTTCAACATACACAGATATGCTTTCACACTCTTTTGCATCAAAAATTAGGCCTAAAGCAATGCAAACGATCAAAAGCTTCTTCTTCATTGTCGGATGGATTATATTGGATTTTAATTTTTACATGTACGGGCCATGATCCACTAGAAATTGTTGATTTTTCGCAAAGGGCGCAAGAAGAAAAACAAAATTTACTTTTCTTTAAATCATAACATGCACGCTCAGTTCTTTCACTTATATTTTGTCAGAATAGTTTAGTTAATGGGTAGATATATAATTATATGTTGTCACCTTTTGATCATTGCCCATGTATATATGTCCAAATAAGAGTTGAATAGTGCATGGGTGATTGCTTGAATTTAAGAAGGAAATTGATATTTTTACAGAGCTTTTTGATATTTTCACATAAAAATTATCGCTATAGGTCTATAACGATGGTTTTGACTGTCGCTATAGGCCTATAACGACAATTTACATGTAAAAGTATCAAAAAACCTATAAAAATATCACTTTTTAAGAAGGAATGTCTCAAATCATATAAAATCATCCTTTAAACACACTTTAACGCGTGAGCGGTGATACAAACATGCATGTCCAAGCATAATTATTATCGTCATCTTGTTCAACTCACTCATAATAGTAGTAGGGTTTATTGAAATTTTCACCAATAACTGCTTCGTGAAGTGTAGTTTATTGAACATTGATAATTTTTAGAGTTTAAATTTAATATACTGACAGTATATACACGATTATGCCACATCATTAAAATTATGATATTTTTATCTAACACAAGTACTTTATCAACGGTGTATCACGACCTTCACACAACTTATTTATATATTATTAATGCATCAAATTTAAACCCTAACCTTTTTGTGTGTTTTGTAAACGAAGCATGAGCTTAACATGTGACTTCATGCAGAAAATTGAGAGTTTTCTGCACTAGAATCTCCCAATAACATGACGTTTCGATTACATCATAGGATTTAAAGCAACTTATTTGTTCAAAATTGAGGCAATAAACAAAACACTAAAGAGAAAATGGCTCGAAAATTTGACCCCACAAGACTAGTAGACATCATTAGTATGACAAAGAACAAGCACCTTAAAATTTTATACTCTCTTCGTCTAATTTTATTTATTTTAATTGACATTTTATAGTTATATTGATCATATTTAAAATTAAAATTAATATCATATATCGAATATATTACTAGAGTCAACTTATCTGACTTTAAAGTTTTTAATATATTTATTAAATTATTAATTTTAAAATTAATTAATTTAATTATAAAAATTAATTAAGAGATAATAATATGTTGTGCATCATACTCTCCTATATATCCGCATCAGAAGAATATTCAATCAATTTTTTGGCGAATAAAAAACAAAAGACATTTTAAAAATGACAAAGTGGGCTTTGTAACCAATCACCATCCCTCCCTCCCTCAGGCTCAGGCAACCATTAGTACTCTCAAACAAAAAGTCTCTGTGTTGGCTCCTTCATGTAGGACCTGCCACCAGATCCCGTCCTTTTAGCCCCGGCCACTTGATGGCGCGAGGACCTACCAACCACCATTTTCGTATCTAATGTCTAGGGTCGTCTACCCATTTTAGTTCATCCGTACTACAAAAAAAATCTTAATAACAAAATTATATTTTTATTTCATTTTTATTTTTAAAATATTAAGTTAATGATTTATAAAAAATACTATGACAGTGAAATAATGATAATAAATTTGAAAAAAAATTGTCTTAATTTCTATTAATGTTCACTACAGGTCAAGAGTACACGGGTTGCGTGTGTAAACTATGTGGATAAAATAAAAAAATTATAAAATTTAAAAGACTAAATAAAAAAAAATATCTTAAAAATTAAAAAACATTTTAGAAAAAATTAAGAAAACTTAATTAATGACGTAATTAATGGCGTCATAGGCGGTGAATTACCTACCTGGGGAGGACATACTAACTTTTCATTTTTCTTGTATATGCATTTTTTTTTTATAAGTTTCTTAATTCATTTATTTGGTGAGGAGAGGAGAGGAGGGGAGCTCGGAGACGTTAACTTTCCGTAGAGTACGACTTTTTCCTGTTTCCTCCTCCTCGTTTATTTCATTTTATAGGGAATGCATGCCTATGTACATAATTAATTATGGTGTACTATTTATCTTATATTAATTCCATTTTTTATTTTTTGAACATTTTATATATGTTGACTTATATTTCTATTTTATGTGAATGAATGAATTTATTTCAGAAAAAATTCTACATTTCTATTCACTATATAACACTAACATTTATGAATATTAAAGTGGATAAGTTTACTTTACACTACTACCTCTCGATCATTTCAGATAAAAATTCTACCCTTTTAATTTTATCCTACATTCATTCACTTTATTATGGCTACCTTTCGTTTCAGATAAAAATTCTACTTTTCTATGGACTTCTTTTATGAATGTTGAGCTTTGCAAGTATGATACATGCATATCAATATTAATATATAAATATATGTATTAATTATGAATGGTGAATTAACTAGGGTTTAGTGTGACGCCCCCAAATCTGAGCCCACACAGCCCAAACTTGAGTCGTCAAAATACTACAACAAAATTATTACAACAAAGCACAACGTACAACAATACAGTGTATAATAATACACAACTAAGTCTTCACTATTATTGCCACACTATTTACAAAACGTGAAGACTATGATAACTATTCCTCGAACCCTCACTCCATTCACCGGCTAGACCCTGTTATGTTTTCATCTCCTGTTGAAAAACAATGGAACAAAAGAAAGGGTGAGCTCAAATAGCCCAGTAAAGAATATCATGACTAAGATAATGACGAATAAATTATCATTAGTCTTCAACAGTTGAGTTCTTGATAGAATACAATAGACTACAAGGTTTATATCAAAAACTGCAGTTAAATTCTTAAACAACGTTCAGATCAATAATAGCAGCGGAATGAGTAATCTATTAGAAGAATAATGCAGACTATAATGTCCACTCGGTTCTCTTTTTAGGAAAAACATCATCAACTTTTATCATCTGAAATATCATTAGTCAAGATAATACAAATTCACAGTTCCTGATCATAATCATGCACATCAACAGTTCATCTTTGTACTACGGGCCAAAGATATTCAATATAGCACCAACGGTCATGATTATACCAGATTCAGCCTTTGGTCATAATCATACCAAACAACAGTTCATCTTTGCACTACGGGCCAAAGAGAACATTCACCACGTGCCATAAAAGACACCGAACAGATGTATCGCCTTTAACCTATTATATCGCCTTTAACCTATCATCTGTTCAACAAATATATCACATCTGTGCCCCCGGCCACAGATATTCACAACAGCTTGATTTTTGGATGATTAGAATGATATAAATGATGAACAGAAGAAATAGGATAACAATAAGTATCGGAAGTTTACTTTGTACAGATTCAAATAATGTCCAAATTGTCAACATGATGTGGAGTGAAATTTAAAAATGATATTCAAGATCCACAGTTCAGAATAACGGTTACAATTCAATAGAAAGGTTCACGTAAATAGGAAGGTTCAGTTGAAATAATGAAGTTCAATTATTATGGAACATATAATATTTTCAGGAATTATAGAAGTAATAGTTCCATAATAAATTTCGATTTAGGAGTATGAAAGAAAATAATATCCCTTACCGTAGCAGGTTTGATTAACAAAAGGTGAAGGAAATTAATACAAAGGGTTATTCACCAACAGGCGGCAATCCGCTCCGTAAGGTTATTCCCACAATTTAATAGAATTTGAGTACAAAGAGTTATTCACCAAACAGGCGGCAATCCGCTCCGTAAGGTTATTCCCACAATTTAATAGAATTTGAGTACAAAGAGTTATTCACCAAACAGGCGGCAATCCGCTCCGTAAGGTTATTCTCAGAGATTAATAATGAATAAATACGAAAGGTTATTCACCAACAGGCGGCAATCCGCTCCGTAAGGTTATTCCCACAATTTAATACATGGAAATAAAAGGCACGTCTTATGAGTAAGGAAGAAACAATATTATTATCGAGAATCAAATAATGATAATCCCTTACCATAGTATGTTTGAATAATGGAAGATGAAAAAGATGGTATCCCTTACCGTAACACGTGACTGGATATTGATTTAAATGAGGTTGATTAACTTGAACAGTACACGTATACTTATAGATCTTCACAAATACTCAAGATGACTTAAGCACACTTAGAGAAAACTTTCACAAGAAGTATTTAGAGAGAGAAAGAAAGAACAAGTAAGGAAGTTTATGAAAAATCCTTAAGTTAAGGCTTCTATTTATAGCCAAAAATCTTATCATTCATTTAATCTAAACCATTCATTTAAAGATCATCTTTTAATCTACACCATCCATTTCAAATATTATATTATCTTTAATCTACACCATTCATTTCATATCACCTAATAATCACCTAACTTTATATTATAAACAAATCAATTTAATTATTCAACAATAATTCACACTTTAATCTACACCATTCATTTCATATCACCTAATAATCACCTAACTTTATATTATAAACAAATCAATTCAATTATTCAACAATAATTCACACTTTAATCTACACCATTCATTTCATATCACCTAATAATCACCTAACTTTATATTATAAACAAATAACTTTATCAATTCAATTATTATGACTAATTGTTATAAATACAGTATAGTTAGCTCTTAGATATCAAGTCAATAAATTAATGAAATACAACTGTTTAAATAACATCATAATAGAGATAACAATAATGTAAAATAAAGCATACGTTACTGTGTAATGACAATTATTGATTCAATAATGTGAATTACTGTGCATATGTTACTGTGACAATTATTAGGTTCAATAATTTTAAAAACAGTGCAACAACAATTATTAACTCAATGATATAAAATACAGTGTAATGACAATTATTAAATCAATAATGCAAAATACTGTGTAACAACAATTATTGAATTGATAATATAAAATATTATGCAGTGACAATTATCGATGAAATGATGCGTAACAGTTACGGTGTCAATTATCAGACCAATAATATGAGACACTATGCAATACCGTGTGTTACTGTAGAGTACCGTGTGCTACAGAAAATACCATAAACTACCGTATGCTACTATTCTTTTATCACCGGTATTTTAACAGTTCCGTTGACTATTTTTATTTAAAAAGGTTACTTCTGTCGTTTTCTATATCCGACAAATATTCCGTTGTGGGGTCCACCAATAATTTATTATTTCGGCGCCGTCGTACGGCACGAATATTCCCCGACCAAACGAATATTCCCCGACAAAGCGAATATTATCCGACAAAATAAAATTTGCACATAACATCCTTAACTTTTAACTTTATCGATTTAACTACTTACTGTTTAAAAAAAAATATATCTATATGAAGAAAAATTAAATTTTGTATTTCATAAAATTCGGGGTCTTACAACCTCCCCTCCTTATGAAATTTCGTCCCCGAAATTGACGTACCTGACATATCGAAGAGGTAAGGATACTTAGATTTCATCTCAGATTCTAGCTCCCAGGTCATTTCCTCAGTATCTTGGTTCCTCCATAAAACCTTAACTTGAGGTATAACCTTTGAGCGTAGGATCTGCTCCTTCTTATCCAGGATCTTAACAGGTACCTCCTCGTATGTTAAATCCTCTGCTATAACGTCTGGTTCTAACTCAATGACGTGGTTTGGGTCCTTCACATATTTACGTAACATAGATATGTGAAAAACGTTATGGATGCGAGACATACTTGGTGGTAGGGCTAGTCTGTAGGCTACGGTTCCTATTCGATCTAGGATTTCAAATGGGCCAATAAATCGAGGGTTAAGCTTTCCTCTCTTTCCGAATCTCGTAACCCCTTTCCATGGAGAAACACGTAAGAATACATGATCTCCGACGTTGAAACTTTCGTCTCTCCGATGAAGATCAGCATAACTCTTTTGTCGTTCTTGTGCGGTCTGTATTCGTTGTCGGATCATTTGGATCTTTTCGGTCGTCAAGCGTACCAACTCGGGTCCCAACAATTTTGCTTCTCCTACCTCATTCCAACATATTGGAGAGCGACACTTCCTTCCATACAATGCCTCGAATGGAGCCATGCCTATGCTTGCTTGGTAACTGTTGTTGTAAGAAAATTTCACCAACGGCAAGTACTTATCTCAACTTCCTTTGAAGTCTAATACACAAAATCTCAAAAGATCTTCGAGGGTCTGGATCGTCCTTTCCGATTGTCCGTCCGTTTGAGGATGGTATGCAGAACTAAAACGTAGTTCAGTGCCCATAGCTTTTTGTAGACTGATCCAAAAGCGTGAAGTGAATCTAGGATCTCGATCAGAAACTATGGAAACTGGCATGCCATGCAATCTCACGATCTCATTTATGTACATACCGGCAAGACGTTCAAGTGAAAAGTTTTCTCGTATAGGCAAGAAATGAGCAGATTTGGTCAATCTATCTACGATCACCCAAATTGCATCTAAGCCTTGAGAAACTTTTGGAAGACCCGTCACGAAATCCATATTGATGTGTTCCCACTTCCATTCGGGAACTTCAAGTGATTGTAATGGACCTTTAGGAACTTGATGCTCTGCCTTGACACGTTGACAAGTTAGGCACCTTGAGATAAACTCCGCAATCTCTCTTTTCATATTGTTCCACCAAAATGTATGTCGAAGATCTCGATACATCTTGGTACCTCCTGGGTGGATTGCAAACGGCGTGTTGTGTGCCTCCATCATGATTTTATGCTTTAATTCAGGATCGTTAGGAACACAGAGTCGAGAGTTGACTCGAAGTATTCCTTTCTCGTCGATTCTTGCTTCGGGAATGACACCTTCTTGTACTTTCTTTATCATGTTTATCAGTTCCGGATCGGTAGCTTGAGCAGCTTTAATTTTATCGATTAAAGTTGGTTCTACTCGCACGTGAGCAATCTTCGAGTGGGTCCCTGGTGTCTTTAGCTCTATCTCCATCTTTTGCAAGTCGTACAAAATACACTTTTGTGTTGTCAGCAGTGCACTTGTACTTGCATAAGATTTTCTGCTCAAAGCGTCAGCTACAACGTTCGCCTTTCCCGGGTGATACTGGATTGTGTGGTCATAATCCTTTAACAGCTCAAGCCAACGTCGTTGTCGCATGTTGAGTTCCTTCTGGGTGAAGAAATACTTGAGACTTTTATGATCCGTATAGATATCCACTTTTTCTCCGTACAAGTAGTGTCTCCAGATCTTCAACGCGAAAACGACTGCTGCCAACTCTAGATCATGAGTAGGATAATTTTTCTCATAATCTTTGAGTTGTCGAGAGGCGTAGGCTATAACCTTTCCATGTTGCATAAGGACACAGCCTAGACCTTTGCCAGAAGCATCGCTGTAGATAACAAATTCTCCTGATCCTGATGGTATGGTCAGAACAGGAGCTGAAACCAGTCTCTTCTTGAGTTCTTGGAAACTTTTCTCGCATTCCTCGCTCCATATGAATTTTGTGTTTTTCCGAGTAAGCTGCGTTAATGGAGTGGCGATTCGAGAAAATCCTTCTACGAATCTCCGATAATAACCAGCTAGACCCAGAAAACTTCGGACTTCGGTTACTGTTTTGGGTTGTTCCCAATTTAGTACCGTTTCAATCTTCGCAGGATCGACTGATATTCCTTGACTAGAAATCACATGCCCAAGAAACGCGACCTCCTCAAGCCAGAACTCACATTTCTTCAACTTGGCATATAATTTGTTTTCACGGAGCTTTTGTAGTATCAATCTCAGGTGTTGTTCATGATCCTCGCGACTCTTGGAGTATATGAGGATGTCATCAATAAAGACAACCACAAAATGATCCAAATGTTCCTTGAATATCCGGTTCATCATGTCCATGAAAGCTGCAGGAGCATTAGTTAGTCCAAAAGGCATGACTAAGAACTCATAATGCCCATAACGAGTTCTGAAAGCAGTCTTTGGAATGTCCTCAGCTTTAACCTTTAACTGATGATATCCAGAACGGAGATCAATCTTTGAGAAATGTTGAGCGCCTTGCAATTGATCAAACATGTCATCAATCCGAGGTAACGGGTACCTGTTCTTGATGGTGACATGGTTCAATTCTCGGTAGTCAATGCACAATCTCATACTCCCGTCTTTCTTCTTCACAAATAGAACAGGAGCACCCCAAGGTGATGCACTCGGACGAATGAAACCGGTATCCAACAATTCCTGTAGTTGGACTTTTAACTCTTGAAGTTCAATGGGAGCCATTCGGTAGGGAGCTTTGGAAATGGGCTTGGTACCGGGTTCAAGATCAATATAAAAATCAATTTCACGGTTTGGGGGTAAGCCAGGAAGTTCTTCAGGAAAAACGTCAGGAAACTCATTAACAATGGGAATATCATTCAAGTTTGACGTATTTTTGTTCAAATCAGTGACATGAGCTAAAAAGGCTTGACATCCGTTTTTCAATAAACGAATGGCTTTATGGCTAGAAATAACAGTTATAGATTTCAATGGTTTAGTTGCTTGAATTTGCATGACAGGTTGATTAGGAATATGAAAACTAATAATCTTATGAAAACAATCAATTTTAGCATGATGGGTAGTCAACCAATCAATTCCTAAAATCACATCAAATTCACGCATCTCCAAAGAAATAAGGTCAACAGATAATGTGAGGTTGTTGATTTGAACTAGGCAAGATTTATAGACAGTAGATGTAATGGTCATTTCTCCTAATGGGGTTTCAACTGATAAGTCAAAGTCCAAATTTTCAGGAGTTAAGTTTAAACGCTGAGCACATGCAGGTGAGATAAAAGAATGGGTAGAGCCAGTATCTAACAAAGCGTAGACTTCACGAGAATTTATGAATAGCTTACCGGTTATCACCTCGTTCGAGTTTCGCGCCATTTGGGATGTCACAACAAAAGCTCTCCCTTGAACTACAGATTTTCCCTTATCCGCGCTAGCTTTTGGTATCATCATTGCAGCTGGACTTGATTTTGTGGCAGGACAAAACCGCGCAAGATGACCCTCTTTCCCACAACTGTAGCACTTTTTGGACTGCAGTGTACAGTTTGGGCTGATGTGACCTTCCTGACCACACCTATAGCATCTCACTGGTGGTCGATCTTCTCCCCTTGAAACTGGGGTCGGTGCTGGTGTTGGTACTGGTGCTGGTGCCCTTCCATAATTATTATGGAATCTCTTTCTTTTGAAATTGTTCCCACTAGATTCTCCTCTTCTGTTATTTGGTATGGAATTACCACCGAAGTGTTGGTTACCTCCTCGATGGTTCTCGTTCCTGTGGTTGTTGTCACTCCTTTCTCTATGCTGATCATTAACTCTTGGCTGCAATGTTTCATCTGTTTGCTCCACCCTTTGAGCCCTATCTACAACATCTGAATACAAACTAAATTTATGAGAGCTAAGTTGTTGACGAATTTTGAATCTCAAACCTCTTAGGAACATCCGACTCATTCGTGCTTCGTCATCCACAAGATGGGTGGCAAAGCGAGATAACTCGGCAAACTTGGCTTCATATTGGGAGACTGTCGTGTTTCCCTGCTCCAGCTTAATGAATTCCACCTCTTTCATATGGCGGATGCTTTCTGGGAAATACTTCTCGTTAAACAGTTCTTCGAATTCTGTCCAAGACATTTCGAGTGCAGAAGGTTGGATACGTTTTACCGCTTCCCACCAATGGTCCGCCTCACCTCGTAACATAAAAGTGGCAAATGGCACCTTCTGATCATCAGCGCATTGTAAGACGTCAAGTATTTTTGTCGTCTGTTTCAGCCATGCCTCCGCTTTGAGTGGGTCAGGCTTCCCGTGGAATTCAGGTGGTCCTAATTCTTTAAATTGCTTAACAGTGACCATCCTCAAATTACCAGCGTTTCTACCGTTATTATTGACTGGATTTCCTCTTGCTTGATTCTGTATGAACTGCATGAAATTCCTAAAGAATCCATCGTTCATCATGTTATCAGGAACATTATTTCCTGAGTTGGCAGGAGGATTGTTTGGGGCCTCTTGATTCTCGGCTACATTCGCTTCAGGCATTCCATAGTTAACCTCTTGATTTCCAGATGCCATACTAAACTGTGGTCACAAAATAAATATTAGTTCAAATAAACTGACTCATCACTTCATGTTCCTACATTCAAATCGACTCATTAGATAATAAAATCTATTTTAGGTAGGACACACTAGTGACTGATTCTATTCGTCTCTCCCCTCCTAGTTCTACCCAAGATCTCCATTAAAGACCATATCCCTAAGCTCTGATGCCAACTGTGACGCCCCCAAATCTGAGCCCACACAGCCCAAACTTGAGTCGTCAAAATACTACAACAAAATTATTACAACAAAGCACAACGTACAACAATACAGTGTATAATAATACACAACTAAGTCTTCACTATTATTGCCACACTATTTACAAAACGTGAAGACTATGATAACTATTCCTCGAACCCTCACTCCATTCCCCGGCTAGACCCTGTTATGTTTTCATCTCCTGTTGAAAAACAATGGAACAAAAGAAATGGTGAGCTCAAATAGCCCAGTAAAGAATATCATGACTAAGATAATGACGAATAAATTATCATTAGTCTTCAACAGTTGAGTTCTTGATAGAATACAATAGACTACAAGGTTTATATCAAAAACTGCAGTTAAATTCTTAAACAACGTTCAGATCAATAATAGCAGCGGAATGAGTAATCTATTAGAAGAATAATGCAGACTATAATGTCCACTCGGTTCTCTTTTTAGGAAAAACATTATCAACTTTTATCATCTGAAATATCATTAGTCAAGATAATACAAATTCACAGTTCCTGATCATAATCATGCACATCAACAGTTCATCTTTGTACTACGGGCCAAAGATATTCAATATAGCACCAACGGTCATGATTATACCAGATTCAGCCTTTGGTCATAATCATACCAAACAACAGTTCATCTTTGCACTACGGGCCAAAGAGAACATTCACCACGTGCCATAAAAGACACCGAACAGATGTATCGCCTTTAACCTATTATATCGCCTTTAACCTATCATCTGTTCAACAAATATATCACATCTGTGCCCCCGGCCACAGATATTCACAACAGCTTGATTTTTGGATGATTAGAATGATATAAATGATGAACAGAAGAAATAGGATAACAATAAGTATCGGAAGTTTACTTTGTACAGATTCAAATAATGTCCAAATTGTCAACATGATGTGGAGTGAAATTTAAAAATGATATTCAAGATCCACAGTTCAGAATAACGGTTACAATTCAATAGAAAGGTTCACGTAAATAGGAAGGTTCAGTTGAAATAATGAAGTTCAATTATTATGGAACATATAATATTTTCAGGAATTATAGAAGTAATAGTTCCATAATAAATTTCGATTTAGGAGTATGAAAGAAAATAATATCCCTTACCGTAGCAGGTTTGATTAACAAAAGGTGAAGGAAATTAATACAAAGGGTTACTCACCAACAGGCGGCAATCCGCTCCGTAAGGTTATTCCCACAATTTAATAGAATTTGAGTACAAAGAGTTATTCACCAAACAGGCGGCAATCCGCTCCGTAAGGTTATTCCCACAATTTAATAGAATTTGAGTACAAAGAGTTATTCACCAAACAGGCGGCAATCCGCTCCGTAAGGTTATTCTCAGAGATTAATAATGAATAAATACGAAAGGTTATTCACCAACAGGCGGCAATCCGCTCCGTAAGGTTATTCCCACAATTTAATACATGGAAATAAAAGGCACGTCTTATGAGTAAGGAAGAAACAATATTATTATCGAGAATCAAATAATGATAATCCCTTACCATAGTATGTTTGAATAATGGAAGATGAAAAAGATGGTATCCCTTACCGTAACACGTGACTGGATATTGATTTAAATGAGGTTGATTAACTTGAACAGTACACGTATACTTATAGATCTTCACAAATACTCAAGATGACTTAAGCACACTTAGAGAAAACTTTCACAAGAAGTATTTAGAGAGAGAAAGAAAGAACAAGTAAGGAAGTTTATGAAAAATCCTTAAGTTAAGGCTTCTATTTATAGCCAAAAATCTTATCATTCATTTAATCTAAACCATTCATTTAAAGATCATCTTTTAATCTACACCATCCATTTCAAATATTATATTATCTTTAATCTACACCATTCATTTCATATCACCTAATAATCACCTAACTTTATATTATAAACAAATCAATTTAATTATTCAACAATAATTCACACTTTAATCTACACCATTCATTTCATATCACCTAATAATCACCTAACTTTATATTATAAACAAATCAATTTAATTATTCAACAATAATTCACACTTTAATCTACACCATTCATTTCATATCACCTAATAATCACCTAACTTTATATTATAAACAAATCAATTCAATTATTCAACAATAATTCACACTTTAATCTACACCATTCATTTCATATCACCTAATAATCACCTAACTTTATATTATAAACAAATAACTTTATCAATTCAATTATTATGACTAATTGTTATAAATACAGTATAGTTAGCTCTTAGATATCAAGTCAATAAATTAATGAAATACAACTGTTTAAATAACATCATAATAGAGATAACAATAATGTAAAATAAAGCATACGTTACTGTGTAATGACAATTATTGATTCAATAATGTGAATTACTGTGCATATGTTACTGTGACAATTATTAGGTTCAATAATTTTAAAAACAGTGCAACAACAATTATTGACTCAATGATATAAAATACAGTGTAATGACAATTATTAAATCAATAATGCAAAATACTGTGTAACAACAATTATTGAATTGATAATATAAAATATTATGCAGTGACAATTATCGATGAAATGATGCGTAACAGTTACGGTGTCAATTATCAGACCAATAATATGAGACACTATGCAATACCGTGTGTTACTGTAGAGTACCGTGTGCTACAGAAAATACCATAAACTACCGTATGCTACTATTCTTTTATCACCGGTATTTTAACAGTTCCGTTGACTATTTTTATTTAAAAAGGTTACTTCTGTCGTTTTCTATATCCGACAAATATTCCGTTGTGGGGTCCACCAATAATTTATTATTTTGGCGCCGTCGTACGGCACGAATATTCCCCGACCAAACGAATATTCCCCGACAAAGCGAATATTGTCCGACAAAATAAAATTTGCACATAACATCCTTAACTTTTAACTTTATCGATTTAACTACTTACTGTTTAAAAAAAAAAATATCTATATGAAGAAAAATTAAATTTTGTATTTCATAAAATTCGGGGTCTTACATTTAGGGCCCTAGTTAATAAATATAAATTCTAGTTAATAAATTTTAAAATCTAATTAATAAATTCTAAATCTTAGTTAATAAACCCTAAATTCTAGTTAATATAGGTCAAACCCTTATTCTTTTAATTAGCGTCCACTACTATTAATAGCAGATGACATGTGTGTTTTTTTTACCGTCCACTACTAATAGTAGTAGACATCGATTTTCAGTTATAATCCTAGTCGTTCCTTTTTATTTTCAAAGGTATAGCTGGGATATGCCCTATAAGAATTCATAACAAATATATGCTATGGATCATTCCTCATATATCAAAGGTTATTATGGACACTATTCCAATAAATTCATCTCTAACCGTCTAATGTAAGATCTAATGTTCATAATTTACACTTGTCACTACTAAAAGTAGCAGCAAGGGAGAAATTTTTTTACCGTCTCCACTCTTAACAATGGTAACGATAAATGTTCTAAATATCTTCATTTTCATAAAACACGCCTGCTATTCTTAATAGCGGCAAGGGAATTTTTTTTACCCAACTCTACTAAAAGCTAGTGACAAGGAGAAATATCCTAAATACCCCCCACTTTAGTTAAATTTAATTAAATTATATTGTATTACAATATGGAATTTAAATTCTAAATAATCAAATTGTCCCAATAATTTACAATGTTAAGTTTTATTATTTAATAAATTATTTATACAAATAAATACATTGAATATAATTGACAATTTTAAATTTTATTACTTAAGAAATTATTTATAAAAATAAATACATTAAATATAGTTGACAAAGTTAAATTTTATTACTTAAGAAATTATTTATACAAATCAAATTGTATTACAATATAGAATTTAAAATTTAAATAATCAAATTATCACAATAATTGACAATGTTAAGTTTTATTACTTAATAAATTATTTATATAAATAAATACATTGAATATAATTGACAATGTTAAATTTAACTACCTAAGAAAATATTTATACAAATAAATACATTGAATATAATTGACGATTTTAAATTTTATTACTTAAGAAATTATTTATAAAAATAAATACATTAAATATAGTTGACAAATATTTTATACATTGAAACTATTTAAATTTAACTAAAGTATGAGTATTTAGAATATTTAATTCTCCTTGCCACTACTCTTAATGGATAGAGTCCGGTAAAAAAAAATCTATAGTGGTAGGTGTGTTTTATGAAAACGGGGGTAGTTAGGATATTTCTCTTTGCTACTACTAAGATTAAAGGCAGGTAAAAAAAATTCCTTTGCCGTCACTTTTAGCGGCAGGTGTAAATTATGAACGTTATATCTCACATTAGACGTTGTGAGATGAATTTGTTGAAATAGTGTTCATAATAATCATTTACTATGAATCATTCTTCTTTTATATATATATATATATGTCAACCTAAGACACCACTAAGTATAACAATATATAGAATTATTAACTGGCTTTCTACCAACTGAAAACTCACCAGCCAAGCCACTCAAAAACTCAAGATCAAGGAGAATAAATGATACAATAATTCGATCAAAAAGAAAGTGAATGAATGCTTGCTTATCTCAGGCTTATGAATTATGACATAAACAATTTCAGTGATCATATTGCTCTAGCCAAGTCATACAAATTTAGAAAACTGAAAAAAAGATAGTGGGAATATTATATGATTGAGAACAAGCATTAATCATTATGATGATGAAGATGAACTATTTTGGTATGGTTGTTATAGACAAATAACAAACATTATTGGTCGAAAGGAGGTCGGCAGATAATCTTGTTCTCTCAAAATCTCAGCTATTTTTCGGGGCAATGTGGCAAAGGGGCGTGGAGTATGTAGGAAAATGGCTTACTTCACTGGGGCGGTTGCCGAATCATATCCGCCGGTCGCCCCACGCGGAATCGGTTCATTGGCCTTTCTGAGTGCATTTTGGGACCCTCTTATTTCCCCATTCCTCAAGCTAACTAGCTACAATATGCATCTTGCTGAATTTTTCACTATGAATCAAGTAGTTCAATGCTACACTGAGTGCAACTTTCAGAATTCCAAAAGAAAACACTTGAAACATAAGATTTTCATATAATTAAACAAAAAAGTTGTACTTATTATTGATAAAATCTGATCCGACTTTGATTCGGAATCAAATTGCATTATATAAAACGCTATGTTTTGTAATATTTTGAAATAGTGAAATTGATTTGTCACCGTCCTATGAAGTAACTCAACCTTTGGACGAACCATAAAATATGTGTTTTACATGTAATTGTTTTTCTTTCGATTTCTCTCTCCTATTATTTTTTGTTAGGAAAAAACTGACTAGCTCGCGCATCGCGTAAGTGTACACAAAGAATTAACGCGCATGTTTAAAACTTAATTTGACACAAAAGGTAAAGTCCAATGATTTTGAACTTATTCATGTATATATTAGTCATTTACTTTTTTATTATTTTTCTGTTGTAGAATTTAAAATTCAATTGTGATATTCTAATATTTTAATAGGAATACAACTTTAATGACTTGAGCAACCAAGCATGATGATGCATATACAACATTAGAACAGTAAGATGGTACTACCGACTAAAACAATTCAACTTTTTCCCACGTATTTGCTAACGCAAATTATAGTCACATTACACATAGTTTGGATTATGGGACCTAAAAGTGGGAAATAATTGGACAAAACTTGAACACATTTGCAGAGCCAAGGCGGTGCCGCGACAACAAAATATTGCCAAGAAGAACACTTTCGAGGAGAATAGAGCCCCATTGGGACAGTGTTCATAGTAGGCATCTTTCAATTTTTATATGTCTATCACTTTCAGTTATGATGATTAATGATCATGATTTATGAAGATGAGGATTAAAAGGCTTTTGACCTACTCCTTCGGTTACAGAATTAGAGATACAATTCTAAAAATAAAAAATTTTAAAAACAATTTTACTTTACCCCTAATATTAGCTTAAAATTTAGTACTCATATTGCGACACTAAAAAGATAATTAAAAATTAAAAAAAAAAATCACATCACTTTATATTTTCTTTAAAAATACATCTTTTTTTTTATGTAACGGACTAAAAAAGAAATTGTCCTCTCCTATTCATGGAAATGGCCCCCAACAATTTTATACTGGCCTTTATCCTCTGCAACTACACTACAAATGTCTTCTACATTCTTCTTAATTGTCAAGGAGTGGGATTGCGGGTCTTGGATTAATCATTAGAAGAAATGGACCAAAGGGGGTTAAACATTTGATTTTATTCAGTATTATCGATTTATCGTAGATATGTAAACTACTAAAAAAAATATTATAATTATAAAATGTAAACTTGAGTGAATTTATATCGATTTAAAAATTTTTAGGATTGCAAATTCACTTCAAAAAAATCAAATTAGATTCTTTTTGGAGTAGTAATTATTATAGGGCAAATTGTAGATGCTCTTTGCACTTGTTAATAGGCCTGTAATTATCTCGACTCATTCCTAAGGAAAAACTTGGCCTAGCCAAACACGTTTTAATGATTATTGGAATTAATAGATACCATATTGATACAAAGCTTTTATATATATGAACAACGCATGACGTAATACAAATAACCGGTTAATGAAATGGCTGAATGGCAGGCCGTAAAAAGCGCTAGTTCGACCAGAGTTATGCGGGCTAAGTGGGCTCAGAAATGGGCTTTCAGTTCGTTGATAGCCCATTTTGCTCCGCCCAAAGTTGGCCAAATATTGTCTCCAATCTTAGTTAATTTGTAAATATTTTAAATTGCCATGTTCATTTAGCTTTAATTTTAAAATTGCAAATTTGTACTTTGCGAGTACATTATAATATTAAATATTTATTAATCAAAATAATAATAAAACTTAAATCAATTTTGATAAGAATTTTACAAATTAACTAGAAAAAATAAAAGATGAGACACATTTTGTAAAAACAAGAGACTCGGTAGATTAATTTAATATTCAGGTCAAGAGCGTAAATTTTCTCAAAACGATAAAGTATCACCTCTATTTTTGATATAATTGCTTAAAAGTAAATACATTTTTACCAAACCTTAAATTTTGTATTGTATTTATTTTCGACGAGTATTACTATAATAATAAAAAAATGGTTACAAAAATAGATACAAAATAATGTAATTAATTGTGATTAATTATTATTACTAAACTCACTCATGTATGATGGATAATCAATTAATAGAATTTTTTCACATTATTTTGTACACTATTTTCTATAAAAAAAAAAAATTTGTCATGTAGCATTTTCAACTTATTGTCATTTGAGAAAAAAAATGTATGTTGGTTACAACTACATTCAAATAAAATAATACTTTTATTTCATCGAAACAAGTATAACATTTGTTTAAAGAGAATTGATATTTCAACAAAAAAAATTGATATCTTTGCAAGACTTTACTCACATGAAAATAAATCTCACTTACTGTTAATCTGAATAGAGTCTCATAACAATATCAATTCCCTTGTTCAAATGTTACTATTACATGAACACAACAAATGCACAAAAAAAAGACAAAGAAAGTAAGACACCTCACAACTAGCAAAAACCATCGACTCAAGGAGGCTGCCGGACAAACTTCGCAGCATAATAAGTTAATCCTCGAGCCTTTTTCAAATATTTGTTATCCACATATGCTATTGAAAGTTGGAGTTCCGGACCTATATTACAAATATCATACAACATGGGAGCACTCTTTGGATGCTATCAATCAGCATCACCTCCCCCAACTGCAAGATCAGATAAGTAACATTGGTGAAAATATTCACATGCATGATATGAGTATATTTAATCCATTGTAATTCTAGAACCACCAATACCAAAGAACTACAAGAGCCTCGTGAGTAATTGTTGAAAAACAAGTATATCCAATAAGATTATGATTCACATCCCAGATGACAATACCCACACCAAACCTTAGGCCCCTTATATTCCGTACACTCGAAACATCAATATGCTCCACTGATAAAGTCAGAAAATATAAAAGCTAGAAAATTATATCAAGTAGCAAGCATAACCTTGAAGGTTCATTCTTAGTTATCATCATTATTTGAAGAACCATACGTTTAACTTGTTATACCATCTGACTTCTTGTGATGCCATGAATAATGAAACCATCTATTTACGGAGAGATGGTCATTACAATTATACTCTAACCGTAACCTGAAGGTTCATTTCTAGTTACACTATATGATAATAAAACTGAGTATAAACTAACGTGTAGCCCTCAACCCCCTGTCTGTACTCCTTACATTTGAACTTACAAAGATCAACTTTTACGAGGATGCTAGCTGAAATTTTTGCTATCAATTTAATGCCTTTGCATCATTTTGAGCATTTTTACTTTAAGAAATACCACAAACAGAAAAAATAAAAAAATAACTAAGAAATGGTCAAACTCAAGACGAAAATTTACTATACATTTTTTTATGCCCTTAATGATAGTTGTCAAAATTGTACGATACACGATACGTATCATACGATATGCAATATATATCATACGATATGATATATAGACAATTCGATACATATCGCAAGGTGAATCGAAAATGACACCATATCATACGATTCAGTTACGATTTGAAAAGATTTTTACAAAACGATACAATGCATAATACTTTTTAAAGTTTACAACCAAATTGATTTTTTTTTATATAGATCCAAAAGAGTAAAATCAAAACTTGTAAGCCTTCTACCATTTCAAATGAAGAGTTTTTTTAATACAAACATATTTTATATGGCTTGATGAGTCTTTAATCACTTTTTAGGGTTTTATATCTTTTTAAGAATGTCGGTTTACTTTTCTCACGCCAGTTTCCATAAACATATATATAAATCTCCACTTGTTAATTTGAATTATTCTCTTTTGTTTTATAGATCAAAAGTGAATCTAAACTAATATATAATATATCCATTTAGAGTATTTTGACTGCTAAATAACTTTAAGATTTAATTGTGTGTTTTATATGTTTAAATATATTATCACATTTTTCATTTTGTTTATGTAAAATACGATTCACGATACGAAACATGAAACACGATATGAGAGAGCTTTTTTTTGATAGATTTGACAACTATATACGCTTATCTATTTGCACATATAATATAATACAATTACATAGTGATAATGGGTGCTGAACCTTATTAAAAATAAAAAGATTCATTACGATAGGCCTTAATAAAGTCTGGAGAATTTCAAAGAGCAGCAGGTGGGAGTAATTTCTGGGTCCAAAACTAGGACAGAGAAGGTAAAAAATAGGAGAAAGTAACACCTAAAGCGATACACACTGTAACACTAAAATGAGATAAAAGTCAGCAAACTGTCGCTTTTCTTTGGGTTTAATAATGGAAGAACCAACGATACTTATTTTGGAAATGTGTTTTGAAAAACATAGAAAATACAAGTTAGAAAGATAAAAAATCAAGCTCACTTTCTTCTTTAAATGGAGAGATTTAGAGAAGAGAAAATTTCTGCCACAATAAATATTTTGGCAGGATTTATTGGAAAGCATAAAAAATAAAAGTCACAAAAGATAAAAAAAAATCAAGCTTACTTCTTAAAACATGGGGAGATATAAGGCGAGAAAATTTCATCAACAATTTAGCAACAAAAAAAAAACCATCAACAAAACTTTACCCATACTGGTCCCAAATATTATATAATATTAGGAGTTTTACGGACATAAGAGAAAGTACGAGGGTGAAAATTAATGAAAAAAATAAAATATTACTAGTATACTATTACTACCGTCAAATTATAATGAGTTTGTGATAAAAAGGAAAGGAAAGAAATTTAAAATTTATGGAGAGAAAAAAGATGAGAAATAAAAGTAAATTTCTTTTCTCATGTTTGTGAGTTTTTGAAGAAAAATCCAACTTAAAATAGGAAATTACTATTTCACCCTTATAAAATTACTTTTGATAGATTTTACAAGGATAGTTTTGATATTTTACAATGTTATATAAGTTTTGATCATTTTTCACCGAAATCATCCCAACTTTGAGAGAATTTTCTTCAAATTTTCCTTCTCATTTCATTGTTATCCTAAAAAATCAAGGGACTTCTAATATCTCCACCAAATTTCTTTTGTTCTCCTTTCCTTTCTCTCCCTTTTTAAAACTCACAACCACAGTATAAGTTTAAGAGAAAGTAAGCTCTCTCTACTTGCTTCCTAGTCTAATATTATTGCTCGCGTATATCCCTGAAAGGTTAATCATAATCATAAATTTACTAAGAGCCACAGTATAAATATAATTGCTTGCACATATCCCTGAAAGGTTAATCATAATCATAAATTTACTAAGAACCAACTCATGGATCTGCATACTAACTGCAGGACTCCAAGCACCAATGTTAAACAAATTCCTCCAAGTCGAATCTGTAACTAGCCTTGGCTTTCAATCCCTAATAGCCACCCTATACTTGTGATTGCTAACCGAGACCATGTACAATGATGATTCAGTATATAATTGTCTTCTTGAGATCACATATTTGTGTTTCTTCCAGGACCTCAAGTTTACAATCTCTTCTTTTGAGTGGGTAATTTATTGTAGCACAAGTGCGGGTTATTAGGCGGTTGCCTTCAACCACTACCAATTTTTCTTCTTCATGTATAGTGCTTACTATTATGCTTCCATCCTAGGCTTCTATCACTCACAGAATTATAGTCATGAAAGCCCACACCTATAACTGTACAATATATAAAAGCTAAAACATAAAAGCTCCCACTTCTGAGCCAGTTTTTTAAAAACTACTAAGGGCTTTCAAATTAATTAAAATAATCATGCCAGATCAAAAAATCCTACCCCAATCCTCAAAAACAAATTATAATTTCAATAGTATAAAAATTTAAACGTTCCAAGACTCTTAATAGACTCTATACAAGTCACCTAGTTAGCTGTATATTTAAATATCTGAGTAAATATGTATAATAGCTTTCAAAGCCTCTAATATAATATATTTCCTAAATAAATTTAATAGTAACTAAACATTCTAATCTAATATACTACATTTGTTCCAAAATATAAGATCATTATTAACTTTTTAAAGTTAACTTAAGATATTTTCAAATTCAAAATTAACATATATATTCCATTAATTTTAGTCAATGTAATGATAACTATTGTAACCTATCTAAAATTATTACTCATTACAAGACTTATTGTTTTATAATTTTTAATAAATCATCTCAATTTTTGAGTTTGAAAATGTCTCAAATTAATTTTCAAAAGTCAATAATGATTTTATAATTTGAAAAAGATGTAGTATTTACTAAATATAAATATAATAGTAATTAAACACTCAAGGATTATCTATTTATTAAAATATTTGTAGTAATTAAGCACTCTAAAAAAATATCCACTAAAGAAATCTAAATAATTAAACACTCTATCAAAAAATCTGTATAGATAGAATTTTAGATAATATATAAATAAATTATTCACAAATGCTTAATTAAACTAATTTTTGTATGCAATCTTTAACTTTCAAATAAAAGGAATAATTTTTTTTAAAAAAAAATCCCAGTCCTTGCCACGAGAAATTTTAAGTAGTTTTCACCAAAGAAAAGTAAAGGCCACCCGAAGAGCCTTCTAAAACCATTGTAGTTGTATTTTTCAATTTATAAAAATTTCAATCTCATAAATATTTTCCACATAGGTGGGCTAGCTAGGAAGTAGGGATTCTTCATTATCCCAACAACCTATTGTATCCCTGCACTAGATACTATAATACCTAAGGATTCTCTCCTCCTTTATAATTTAAGTATTTTGAATTATTTACAATTATTTTTGTTATTAATAAAATATATGTTATGTCGAATCCCCCCGAATCCATCTTCGTATCCCCATATAATGCACCCATATCCATACTTGTTAGATGACCCACTCTACAAGAACCCCTGTTAATAAAATGTTGTCTAAGTAGAACGGTAACCTGTAGCCATTTGAGACAAGTGTAGACTAACGGAGAAATTTTTCATTCCGACTGGAAATAATCTACTAATTCTACTAATTAGTGTGCTTTTTTATATTTACTGCATTGAAAGAGACATCACCAGACAATTGAATCCGGTCTTATAATCAGTGTTCTAAAAATCTCCACCTAGGTACGATTAATCCCCGTCTAGGCACTAGGCTCTCCCCTGGCGCCACGCCTAGGCCGCCTAGCGCCAAGCCTATGTCCAAAGAAGAAAAAAAATCCCTCCAGAAAATTATACGGGACTGGGTGGGCAAGACAAAGAAATTAGGCGAGGCCTAAGCGGAAAATTTAGGGATGCAATTTTTTTTTTAATTTTAATAACTAAGCTACAAAACGACGTCGTAGGAATAGATGAATAAGTTGAGGGTTGTTCGGGCCTTACTTGGGAAGTAGTTGGTGAAGCATCCGAAGCGGATAGCGTGCTAGAGCCTAAGAGAAATAGTAGAAATGTTAGAGTAAGAACACTCCATGAAAAAAAAAATTTGTCTGATGATGACACGGAAGAAGAGGGAGATGAAGAGTATGACTGTGAGCCTGATTAGGACAGTATCTTGAAGGGATATGGAGAAGAAGAGTTAAAGAGAGATATATAGGGATATAGAGATGAGGAATATTAGTTTGTATTTTTTATTATTTGTTTGTGTTTAAACTTTAAACAATTGCATGTTTCTGTTTGAACTTTGACATTAGCAACATGGATATGTGTTTGAACTTTAAGCAAAAGCCTTTATTATCTTTATTATAGATTGTTTTCTTTTATATTATTGTTTTGTTTGGATAAATGTAAGATAAAATATTAAAATTAGTTTAAAATAAAAAATTCCGCCTAGACCCCCTAGGCGCTAGACCCCCCGGGCGCCCGCCTCCCGCCTGGCACCTTTTAGAACCTTGCTTGTAATCAAGGAAAAAGCAAGTTGAATCCAATTTTACAATCACTGAAGAAGGGGGATGAACACCTCTGAGAATGTCGTTGAGCTCCAAATTGTTGGAGCAATCTATACAAAACTCTTCACCATCGTAACTATGATAACTTCCATTACCTTTTTGGGTCGAGTAAAAAGCACAACTGATCATCAACATAATATTCAGCATTGAATACGTATCTGCTCTATGACCATTTGGAGTATTTTCATGACAATAAAAAACAGCCTATGCTGCTGTTTCCATAAACTAGAGTTTGTAAGGATGTAGCACAAATGTAATCAGTGTTTTGTTGTTTGTTTCATTATCCTAATTGTCATGAAGATATGCAAATCATTAACTCTGACATTTCAGGACAAAGATAATACATGCACGAATGGTGAATCCATCTTCCGGGGCATCAATTCAATAATGAAAACATTATGTTCCAGCATGGCCGTATATATGGGGAGTGAGTAATTGGGTAACTTAAACACAACTACTTGAGTTAAATAAATTCACGTGGTGCAAAATGACCATACCCTTCCAAATTTAAATTCATTCTGTGAAGTTCTAAAACTGCATCAATGTTCAGGAATAAGATGAGATTATAGTGAAAATTCCATTACACCACAAGTAGTTATTATACATCAGATACAAATTGACTAGATCAATTATACACACAAATCTTTAGGCACTTCTAACTTCTCGTAACTCAATAACTATCAGCCTAAACTAAAAGCAATTTAGCACAGCACCTTGCATAATATATATAATCCTTAGGAGAAAAGAAAAAGGTAAATAGCAAATGGATATAGATAGCAGACTATATTATGACAGATTTTTTTTGAAAAATCAAATAAAACATAATCCATATCAGGAGGAAAAAACAAAATAAGCAAAAACAAAAGCAACTAAGCATAAATGATAGACAGCGTAACATATATGTATTCCTTTGGAGAATAAACCGATGAAAGAAAAAGGTAAATAACAATAGGATACAAAAAGGAGATTAAATATATGGTGGAAATTTTCTAAAAATCTATAAAACATAATCCAGATTATTAGGAGGAAAAACAAAACAAGCAAAAACAAAAGCAACTGCCAACTAGCATAAATGATGCGACCTTGTTAGCATTCTTCAACTTAATCAAGAGAGAGTGAATCCCATCATCAAATATATAAAATATTAAACAAATGAACAAGGAAAAACTGAACATTCCAGAAATCAACAACCAATAACCTTCTTTGGGTCGCTCAAATACAATTTATTAGTTTAGTCTGCATTTACTCCTTGGTTAAAAATTTTAGTAGTTAATTTTAATTATTTATTTTTAATTTGATAGTTGAAATCATTAGTTTAAATAAGGTTGATATGATTTAATATTAGTAGTTGATAGTTATTAATTTAACTCCTCATGGGAGCGACGATACCTTGCTTGCTAAATATTACAAATTGATCACGTATACTTGCGTGTGGAATTGCTAAGTAAGAAATGAGGCAATAGACTCTAATGACACTGATAAAGGGGATAATTAATGTCGGGTAACCGACTTGACGCTTATGCGTGAAAGATTAATGTTATGCACAACAAAGGATACGATAGGCTGATCCTTGAAGTATCTATGGAGAGTTTAGCAGTTTGTGGCGATTGTTAAATAAATTGGAAAGAGTTCACAGTTTTATAACTGTTGAACATTATAAGAGTTCACGGTCCTTATGACCAGCACGATGTTAAATTTTTTAAAGGAATATTTAAAAACATGAAAAATAAATGGAGTAAACTTGGGGTAGGAGAAACAAAAGCGAAACAAAAGAAAGGTTAAACAAATAATAAAGGGAGAACTGATTAAATATAGAAATAGGGATGTAGGTCCTTGGCGACGGACGTCACATAACAGCAATTAGTGGCTGTCAAAGGCCCTCTCCTATCGTGCGATGACCCGTCACCAACAGAAGCTCCCACACCCTGTTCTTCATAAACAGATTATAAAGGCTAGAGAAAAACTGACCAAATACAAAAATATGGTGGAAGCATATACTATGCAAATTAGTTGTAGGGAAGAATTAAATAAGAAAAAAGAATACAGAGAAAGATAAAAACATACAAAATTTATCACTGCAAATTGAAAGAAGTAAAATGGAAAATAGAGGACACACCATTATCATCTTAAACAAATAACTGGTCTGAAAAATATCCTTTATTTAGGAAAATTAAATGGTGCTCTGAGAAATATCTTTAAAAAACAAAAAATCCATCATCATCAGCGTCCATTTGTAAAAAATTAAATGCATGAAGAGAAATAGGGATGAACAACAAATACCAAATAAATGGAAGTGAAAAATGAAATAATTCAAGAAAGCATAAGTACAAAATGATTGCTTGGAAAAAAGAAAAAAATGGAACAAGAAATATTGCCACCTAAAACAGGTACAAGTAAGAAGAATAAAGCAAAAAAAGTAAGAAGTATAAAATTCAAGAAAAAATACATGATATACTAACTAAATAAATGAAAGGGGGAATAAGGAAAATAATACAAAATGAATGAAACTGAAGAATGACTAATTCCTCAAAGTAGAATACTTAAAAAGATGAAAAAGAAGAAATATGGAGGAAGGTCCTTGGCAAGGTCACGACAAGTGGTGGTTGTCAAAGTTCCTCTTAACTTGTTGTGCGGTGACCCGTTGCTAGTGAAAACTCCTGTTACCATGTTCTTCTAATAAGTTATAAAGGTGAGACAAAAACGAACAAAATATAGAAATACAGAGAAAAAGTAATAAAGGAGAATGTGAAAGCATAGACTATTGCAAATTAGTAGTTACACAAGAAAAAAATTAAGGAGGAAAAAATAAAGAGAAACTAAAAAAAATACAACATAAAGAACTGGTAATCGAAAATAGTAAAATGGAAAAAAGAAGACACACCATTATCATCTTAAATGAATAACTGTTAAATATAAGTAAAAGTGTTTGAAGTAACAACTCACTTGTTTATTGAATGAAAGTGGCTACATATATAGCCTTACAACTGGGAAGTAAAAACTGCTCACGTTCAGTGCTAACTGATGTGAGTAATACATGCCAAGAAATAGTCAAACTCCTAAACCTACTCCCAAATAACAGGGACTTATTAACAGAACCAAATGACCAAGTCAAAGCTATAACAAACTTCAACATTTGATGTGAGCAATACATGCCAAGAAATAGTCAAACTCCTAAACCTACTCCCAAATAACAGGGACTTATTAACAGAACCAAATGACCAAGTCAAAGCTATAACAAACTTCAACATTTCCTCCCTTAAACTGATTACATATACAAATCAGTTTAGAGCAGGATTTTTACATACTCCCATCATGCTGCGCAGCTTTTCAAAAGAATCCAGCTTAAGAGGTTTTGTTAAAATATCAGCAATTTGCTCCTGAGATCCACAATGTATTAACTTCACTACTCCATCCTTGCTTAGATCTCGAAGAAAGTGGAACCTCACGTCTATATGCTTACTTCGACCATGTAAAACTGGATTTTTTGAAAGTTTAATAGCTGAACTATTGTCACAGTAGATCACCGTGGATTCTTCTTGAACATGATTCAACTCTTCCAGCAGCCTTCTAAGCCACACAGCTTGGCAAGCACAAGAAGATGCTGCAACAAATTCAGCCTCAGTGGTGGATAACGTGACTACCGGTTGTTTCCTTGAAGACCACGACACAGCTCCTGAACTCAACAAGAACAAATATCCTGATGTGCTCTTTCGATCTTCTAAATCGCCGGCATAATCACTATCCGTGAATGCCATAAGTTTTGTGTTTCCTCCCTTGCTATAGAAGATACCATAGTCCATTGTTTCTATCAAATATCTTAGCACTCGCTTAGTTGCTTGTAGGTGCAAATCTGTTGGGCATTCCATGTACCTACTAAGCAAGCTGACAACAAACATGAGATCAGGTCTGGTGGCTGTTAGATACATGAGACTCCCAATCATCTGTTTGAAAACAGTGTTGTCTACGGGTTCTCCATTGCTGTCTTTCCCAAGCTTAGCCCCAGGAACTATAGGATTGAGCACTGAGTTGCACTCTGTCATCCCAAACCTGTCCAGAATTTCTTGGATATATTTTTTTTGATGAATGAAGATTCCATTGTCTTGCTGCAACACTTCTATACCCAAAAAATATCTCATCTTTCCTAAATCAGTCATATCAAACTCCCTTTTCATAGATTGTTTGAAAGCCATGAACATGTCTTCATTGTTGCCAGTAAAAATTAAATCATCAACATAGAGGCATACAATTAGAAATTTATCTCCTGGTAAGGTCTTGGTGAATAGGGTATGCTTATAGGGACATTTAGTAAACCCTTCCTTCTCAAAATAGGACTCTATTTTGCTGTACCATGCCCGTGGAGCCTGTCGTAATCCATACAATGCCTTTTTCAGCTTGTACACTTTCTGCTCGTTGCCCTTCTTTTCATATCCAGGTGGTTGTGCAACATATACCTCTTCATCAATTTCGCCATGTAAAAATGCTGACTTCACGTCCAACTGGAAGATTTTCCAGTGCTTTTGTGCCGCAAGAGAAATCACAAGTCTGATGGTATCAAGTCTGGCCACAGGAGCAAACACTTCTGAAAAATCAATCCCATGTTGTTGGACATAACCCTTTGCGACGAGTCTTGCCTTATGCTTATCGATTTCACCATGCTCATTTAACTTCGTTTTGAAGACCCACTTAACACCAATTTTCTTTCCTTCAATCGGAAGATCAGTTAATTCCCATGTAGAATTCCTTTCAATGGCAGCAATCTCAGCATCCATAGCCACTCTCCACTTCTTACTCCTCACGGCTTCTTCAAAAGATAGCGGGTCCTTATCAACAAACAAAGCCAGGAGAGAGTTCTCACCTTCACCTTCTGAGTCTTCTAATTCAGTGACATAATCTCTCATCCAGATTGGTTGTTTCCGTGTTCTTCTTCTATTTGGACTAGAAGACTCTCCAATAGATAGCTCTCCAACAGAATTTCCAACGGGTAGATCTCCAGCAACATCTAGATCTTGCACTGTTACCTCTGGCGTTGTTGCCTCCTCATCCTCGTGTTGTTGAACTACTGCATCCTCAACAATAGTGTCATCTTCCCATACCTTACTATCATTTTCCATATCATCCCAGTGCAGTTCAGTTACAAGACTATCTTGATTCTCAGCCCAATTCCATCCATCGCCCTCCCTGAAAATTACATCTCTGCTAACAATGATTTTTTTTGAAACAGGGTCATAAAGGCGATAGGCCTTTGATTCTTCGCTAACTCCCAGCATTACGCACCGCAAACTTTTTTCTTCCAACTTGGTGCGTCGATGATCAGCTACATGGGCATAACAAATACAACCAAAGATACGAAAATAGGCAACTGATGGTCTCGACCCACTCCAAGCCTCCTCAGGAGTTATGTTGCGCACAACAAGAGTTGGACTTCGATTGAGAATGTGAGCAGTCCACCGAACAGCTTCTGGCCAGAAAGTCCTAGGAACTTGTCTTCCCCGGAGCATACAGCGTACCATGTTCATGATTGTACGGTTCTTCCGTTCCGCTACGCCATTTTGCTGGGGAGTATAAGCGCTGGTGAGTTGTCTTTGTATGCCATTAGAGGAACAAAAAGTGACAAACTCATTTGATAAAAACTCTCCTCCGCGATCTGTTCTTAGACTTCTGATGCAAGCATTCTTCTCTTTTTCAACTAGACTTTTGAATTGCTTGAATGTAACAAAGGCCTCGGATTTCTCCTTCAGAAAATACACCCAAACTTTACGACTAAAGTCATCAGTGAAAGTCAGGACATACCTCTTGTTGCCATTGGAGGTAGGAGAAATCGGTCCACAAATGTCAGCATGAATAAGTTGAAGGATCTCCGTAGCTCGCCATTTGCTTTGCCTTGGAAAAGGATTTCTTGAGTGTTTTCCCATAACGCAATCTTCGCAAACCAGTTCAGGATCTTTAAGCTGAGGCAGACCTGTCACCATCTGCTTCCCATAGAGTGTCTTGAGTCCTCCAAAACTGAGATGACCATACCGACAATGCCAAAGATAATCCAAGTTGTCGGTGATAGAGTGAAAACATTGTGGAGATTGAATTTTTGAGAGAAAGATGAACATACGATTCTGAGACATACTGGTTTGCATAATGAGGCCTCTTTCTGGATGATAGATTTTGCACATGTTATTTTGAATAAGAATGGCTAGGCCCTTTTCTTGCAATTGTCCAATGCTCAATAGGTTGTTCTTCAGCTGGGGAACATAATATGTCTCAGTAATAATATGTGTAACGTCTCCGATTTGCATTCGAATACTTCCTTTGCCCATGACATTAAGGTAAGTATTGTTCCCAAGCTTTACCGAATCTCGAAAGTCTTCATTCAGAGTAGTGAAAAATTCCTTCTTACCACACATGTGGTTACTACATCCTGAATCCAAAAACCAAGCTTCTTCACTGGGATCTTTCTGTATGTCAATATATGCCATAAGAAGCATTTCTTCACTTGTTTCTGCCAAGTGTGCCCTTGACTCCTTGTCTTTCTTTGGACACTCATACTGAAAATGTCCTAGATCATGGCAATGATAGCATTCAACAATGGATTTATTGAAAGCTGATCTGCCACGACCTCTGCCCCTGCATGTGCCTCGATATGCACCACGTCCACGACCTCTTCTTCCTGTGTCATCAGCGTACTCCACCTGCAAAGCGTGCTCCTCCACAACATGACTGTTCATCCTTTGTTCATGAACCAAAAGACTGCTTTGGAGCTCATCAGTTGTCATGTTGACTAAGTCATTAGACTCTTCAATGGAGCAAACAACATAGTCAAATTTGGAAGTCATAGATCGTAGTATCTTTTCGATCACAACAAGATCTTCCATTTTTTCTCCATGAATCCGCATTTTATTAACTACGGTGAGAGTTCGGGCAAAAAACTCATTCACACCTTCTCCTTCCTTCATGTGGAGAATCTCAAACTCCTTTCTCAGTGCCTGGAGGTGTGCTCGTTTGATACGGGTTGTCCCTTGATATTTCTTCTTTAAAGAGTCCCAAATATCTTTTGAGGTGTCTTTCTTCAAGATGGTCTCCAAAATCGAACGATCAATGGCTTGAAAGAGATAATTCTTGGCTTTTAGGTCTTTCAGTTTTTGATCTTCGAGTGTCTTGGTCTGTACAACAGTGAGGACTGCCCCTGTAACTTCTTCGGGAAGACCATTCTCCACCACGCTCCAATATTCTTTGGAACGCAAAAAGTTTTCCATAAGCATAGACCAGTGATCATAATGGCCGTCAAGACGAGGAATTGCTGGTTGCACATAATTTCCGTCTGATGCCATTGCTGTTGCTGCTGCAAGTCAGGAAGCTACTGCTTTGGCTCTGGCTCTGATACCAAATGTTAAATATAAGTAAAAGTGTTTGAAGTAACAACTCACTTGTTTATTGAATGAAAGTGGCTACATATATAGCCTTACAACTGGGAAGTAAAAACTGCTCACGTTCAGTGCTAACTGATGTGAGTAATACATGCCAAGAAATAGTCAAACTCCTAAACCTACTCCCAAATAACAGGGACTTATTAACAGAACCAAATGACCAAGTCAAAGCTATAACAAACTTCAACAATAACGAGACGGAAAAATGTTATTCATTTTGGAAAAACCAAATGATGTTCTCAAAAATAGTTTTAGAAAACAAAATATCCATTATAATCATCTTCTGTCCGTAAGATACTAAATGTGCATGAAAGCGAAATAGGGAATAAAACAAATAATAACTAAATGGAAGTAAAAAATCAAATAATTCAAGAAATCTAAAGTATAAAAGGATTCGATGAAAAAAGAAAAAAGAATTTTTTTTGTCAAAACACCAAGTGGGAATAGAAAAAAGGTCATCTAAAATAGACAAATAAGAAGAATAAAGCAGATAAAATATAGGGGATGGAAGAAAAATGAGAAATATCAAGATTTATGAAAAAATACATAAACTTCATGAGATACAAATAAATGAAAGTGGGAAAGGGAAGAACCTCAAAAGTAGAATATTTAGAATGATGAGAAATGAAAAAATAAATGGAGTAAAATAGGGGAATGAGTAACAAAAGGGACATAAAAAAAGAATGGTTGAACAAATAATAAAGGGAGAAGAGAAACTGAGTAGATATAGAAATAGGGATGAACGTCCATGGCAACGGATGTCATATCACGACAAGTAGTGGTTGTCAAAGGGCCTCCCGTAATGCAGTGACCCGTCACCGATGGAAGTTCCTGTTGTTTGACTTTTGCTATAAAAATCCTATTTATCTATTTATTTAATATTTATTTATTTATTAATAAAAGTACACCTTTCATTCATTAAATGATCACTTAGTTTGTTTATATAAATCTCCATATTATATACATTATGGTTTATTTGTATAAATAAATATTATACACAGAAAATATAAATCATATGTAATATATATAAATAAATAAATAAATAATGGTTTATAACTTATGATAATTTTGAGATATTATTATGTAGGTTATAGTGCTTTAACAGAGAAGATTTATCTTGATCATGGAAGTTTGACTTCTAATTAAAGTACTAGCACATTAATGATGTGCATTAAACGGATCATGTGATAATATTTTATTTATAAAATATTTTCACATAAATACTAATTTGTGAATTTTCTTAATTTTGAAATAATAATGGATTTAATATTGTTATATATATTATAATATTTAATGCACCAATGAGTGAATTACATTATGTTAATTAATATCTCGGAAAGTTTATTAATATATTTAATTAATATTAGGAACATTGTTATTGTCAAAACATTTATAAGATTTTTTATAAGATAATATTATTAATCATAGAATCTTGGCCAAGTCTTTTAATATTTATTATTAAAAGGATTGATTTAATTGTTAAATCAATTTATGATCAAATAAAGATAAATTATAGACTTATGAAATTAATTTAAATATATCGCGATTATATTAATTCTGAAATATTTATGTACATCTATAGAGGAAATAATTATAGTTTATTAGTAAAGTGTTTATTTAATTAATTCCTGAACTGAAGTGAAATTACAATTATTTTGTGGAATTAATTGTAATTAATATTTATTTTGTGTATTCTTATTAGATAATAATATCTAAATAAGTATTGGAGTAAAAAAATGAATCTCTTAGGATCTCCTTTCCTAGCCTAATATGGATCAGTTTTATAAGAGATGATAATGATCAATATTGATAGAAATATATCATTGATCATAAACGTACGTAAGGTTTTTTCAATCACAGAAAAAGACCAAATTTTGTATTCTCTCTTTCAGCCTAGGAAAAACACGTAAAAAATTTTCTTCTCTCTAACAAAATGTGTTAATCCAACCAAATACTATGTAACAATCTCGTATTTTAGATACATGGTATATATATTTGTTCTTTTGTATAAAATCATAAAAATGATCATGTTTTATTAAAAAAAATTAAAACCTATTTTCTCTAAAGATTTTCTAACACTTGTGACCCTGTTCTTCATAAACAAATTATAAAGCCAAGAGAAAATCTAACGAAATACAGAAATATGGTGGAAGACTAATGCAAATTAGTGGTAGGGAAGAAAAAAATAAGGAAAAAAAGAATACAAAAAGAGTATAACATACAAAATACTGAACTGGAAATTGAAAAAAGTAAAATGGAAAAAAGAAGACACCATTATCATCTTAAACAAATAACAAGCCAAAAAAAAAATTCATTTATTTAGGAAAACTGAATGATGTTATGAGAAATATCTTTATAATTTGTAAGATACTAAATGCATGAAGGGGAAATAGGGAAGACAAACAAATACTAAATAAATGGAAGTGCAAAATGAAATAATTCAAGAAAGCATAAGTAAAAATGATTCCATGGAAAAAGAAAAAGATAGACAAAAGAAAAAAGGAAGAACAAAATGAGAATAGAAATATGGTCATCTAAAATAGATATAAATAACAAGAATAAAGCAGACAAAAGTCACAAAATACAAAGGATTGTAAAAAAGTGAGAAAAGTAAAAATCTAAGAAAAAAGACATGAAATACATTATTAGATACTAAATAAATGAAAGGGTGAAATAGTGTAGAAAAAAATACAAAATGAACAAAACTATAGAAAGACTAATTCCTCAAAGTAGAATATTTAAAAAGATTAATTAAGAAGAACAGGGTTACGGGAACTGTCCTTGGTGATGGACGTCACGTCTTGACAAGTGGTGGTTGTTAAAGGCCCTTTTAACCTAATGTGCGGTGACCTGTCACCAATGACAGTTTCCGTAACCCTGTTCTTCTTAAACAAATTATATAGGCAGGAGAAAAACTAAAGAAATACCGAAATATAGAGGAAGAGTGATTAAGGAGAATAAATGAAGCATATAAATTTACAAATAGCAAACACAATCAGGAAGTAGTTCAAAGGGACACAATTTATATTAAAAATAATATAGCAAAAGCTAAGCATAGGCTAATGCAAAAAATGAGGAGAAAAAAAAAAGAATATAGAGGAACTAAAAGGATAAAATACAAAACTAAAAAATTAAAACGAAGAAGGGAACAAGAAGCAAATGGAAAATAAAAGAATCATAATTATCATCTTAAGCAAATAATGAGATAGAAAAATTGTAACCAGCTAATCAAAAAATGCTAACCAGCTAATCAATTGATATCATGTAAATATCAAATCAAGGAGATTTTAGGAGGAAAACAAAAATAAAATAACAATTGATCTTATAATGGAATTTTTAAGGTGATGGGAGGCTGAAATCATGTACATTTGGAAGACAATATACAAATAATGGAATGAACAAAAATATCCCAGTAAATAAATACAGCAATAAAATTATTAACAATAATCAATAAGAAAAAAGATGGACAACATAAAAAAGTGAGCCAGTCACCAAAAAAACATCAATAAAAGAATTGAAACATGCAGATGAGTTTAAGTTACCATACAATGGTATAACACATAAAACTAATTAACAATTCAGATTGTTGTTTGTTTCCCTCTTCTTACAGCTTACACTCAGTTATGTAAAAGCCCTCTCTTAAATGTTATAACCATCCTAATGGTTTCTTAATCTAAAAGAAGAATCCCGTCCCAGTTTATAAAGTGCCTTAAGTTCTGAGAAAACTATAATTTATCAACACTAATCCCATACCATAAGAATCAGTAAAGGTTAAGAATACAAACACAAGTCAATCCAATTTCGATTAGCAATTTAAAAAAAAAGGAAACATGACTAATTGGAGAAGGTGTTCAATTGAGAAACGTCACAGTCATCCATATCTATTGATTTATCACAATTCAGAAAGCATTGCATACGTAAACAAAAGGAATAGCACAAAATACTTACTATGGGGGTGGAGGGGGAGCTCGTGAAAAGTGAATCAGATATGAACTCAGGTGTGCATAACCAAAGCCTGCAGATAGGAAAACAGACCAATTCATCTTTAATGTTGTTTGTGATAATAAGTCTCAGTTATATACATTCATAGGTTCAATGGGGATGCTATACTACAGAGCGCAATTCTAACATATGATGATTCCAGTTTTAATCACATAATGAGGCTATCAAATAATTCCTAAGACAGTTTTCTAACATCAACATAAGGATTCAGTAGTGCTATTTAATTTATAGCCTGAGCCATACAAAATAAAGAAATAAAGTAGAATTCCATATATAGGATCGTAACACTCATGGGCAGATCATAACATTCATGGGCAGATCATAACATGCATCGGCAGGTATATGTATTGATAGACAGATATGGAAAAGGGATCATAACATTCGTGGGCAGATCATAACATGCATTGGCAGGCATATGTATTGATGGACAGATACGGAAAAGGGTAACAATTTCCTTTAATAATAACCACCCTAAGGGACTGTTCGGCTATGACTTATAAGTTGGTTTGCCCAACTTATAAGTCATTTGCCTAGCTGTTTGGCAACAACTTATTTTTTTGACTTATAAGTAGGTTTATAAATAAATAAAAAAAAGTAACATTTTGTAACATTTTTAAAACTGACTTATAAGTAATATTTAATAAGTTGGTCAAACCACATGAATTGTTCATTTTGCCCCTCAACTTCATTGCTAAATTACATCTCTACCCTTACATCTCTTCATTCTCTATACCGGTCTGTTCTTCTCTCTCTGTTCTCTCCCATTTTTCCGATCTTCCCTCTCTGTCTCCTCTCAACTTTACTGTTTATTCTTTACCGATTTCACCTGTTGGACCTCCGGTAACCTGGGCCATCTCTATCTCGGTAAGACTCACGCCTTTATATTCCCCAAATCCATTTGCTCGTCGTAGTCTCTCTTTTCAGGATATACACGTTAAAATTATTGATAATGTGTGTTTCTTGTATTTTTTACACACTATATACACAAGTGAACATATAATTTGATCTGTTGAGTTAATAATTGATTTGATCATCATGATTTGTTGTGAACTCCTCATTTAGAGGGAAAACGTTCGATGTTGATGTTTAAAGGTTCAAAACTATTACAGGAATTTTTTTATATATGTGGATGGTATTGCTGATTAGGCTTATGATTAGGAAAAAGTTTAATTTATATGTTTTGCTTCATAAATTTGAATACTACTTCAAACTGGGAACTTAATATATGTATATATATATAATTGGTACTTAACTAAATAAATGGGATATGTCTGGTGAAGCATGTTCATTTGGATTAAATTCAGTACAGTTGCAAATATCCAAATTCTTATTCTCTCTGTATGGGCTGGTGTGTCAAACTATATGTTGTTCAATGTTAGCACCCTGACTGGCTTGGTCTGATTGACATCATGGCAGTTTAGATGTTACTTGTGTGTGTATATGTTCCACTGCAGATCATACTTCAGATTCTATTTTAACCTCATTGTCCAACTTTAAGTTTCGAAGCTAATTATGTACTTCACTTAAGCATGTGTAGTCTATGAATGAAGGGATAAACTTACACCCAGTGTGATTAATCGAAGTTTTATACCCCTCATTAAATTTTTTAGATTTATATTTCATTAATTTTATTTTGGAACCAGACTTTTGTGTTGTATTTGTTGTGAAACCTCTAGATTTATAATGAATATGATAGTCACTCTTGTCCCTTTTACTTGAAAATAAACTGCCTGAAAAGATTGAAAGACTTGTGAGATGTGAGGCATCTGCATATCAGAAACTTCAGATGAAGAGAGTAGAAGAAAATCTTGGTGCACTTGGAACTTCAAAGGTTTATTTAATCTTTTGCAGTTTTGTCAAAGTTTAGTATTTAAATTGGTGCAAACTATCTCAGTGCTTAGTATTTGTTCAGTGTTTTATTTGATGAAACTGTGGATGATTGTTATGATATGATATTTGAATCAATGTATCTTTTTATTAATGTCCTTTTTAATAATCTTTACATTAGATTTTAACTTATAAGTCATTATCAGTCAAACACCTTCATAACTTATCAGTCAAATTGGTGCCGAACATTTAGAAACTACTTTTTTTTTAACTCCCGTGTTATGGTAATATAAATAAATGAAATTTCATAATCAACACTCGTCCAGGGTTTTTTTAGATCAAATCTCATCTTGAATTTAAATGAGGGTTAAATTAGACATGGCAAAATATGAATTTGGTTTAATTTTTGGTTACACAATATGGTTATGATTACTAAGTCTCTTTGGTACGGTGGTAAAATTCACTTCTAGAGAATCGGGAAGTGTTAAGATTCAAGTTTGATAAAATCAAAAAAAATTATCTTAAACTAAAAAAAATGTTTAAGTAAACCTCAAACTTCATTTATAGAGGAGTAATTTGGGTAGCATACTTTGAATCCCTTAGAAACCGAACTCACAATCACTGTTCATCGTCTTCTTCCAAATTCATCACTGGGAAAAGAAAAAAAAATCAGTCACCAGCGTTCCACCATCTCGATCCACCACTACTGTACCATCTCGATCCATCAATTTATCTCCTGTCATCATTTCGATCCATCTCCTTACCCTGCGGTAAAGATCAGAGAGGACATAATGGATTTTTGGTCAATAATTTTGTGCCAAAATTGATGGAAAACACGAAGGAGATTGTGTTGCAAGAGGCACGTAAGGATGAAACTAACGAGGAAGAAAGAATGGATTTGTGAAGGAAAGAATTATCACTAATATCAAATTTTTCAGAAACCCAAGAGGCCTCCACACAATCGAATTCTGTACAAGAAATTATGAAATTTTATAAGCATGTAAATTCTAGTTCATGTTGTTTCACTATCAACTATTCCCTAAAATCACAGTTTCTGCGGATTCCAAATGGGAAAGCAAGGGATGAAGAGCAAAATGGGATATCCAAACATCTATGTTTGGCTTTATTCTTCAGAAACTACCTCCTTCTGCAAGCTCCGAAGAACTGTATCTATTTTCTCACTTCGAATATGTGACCTTTGACCACTAATAAACTCCTGAATGGCACTGTCTATCTCAATTTAATTTAATCTTTCCAGTTTCTTTCTTCAGATTTCTTTTCCTCATTAATTTTCGTGTCCCACATGCCAACTTCAGCATACATATTAGGCATAAGAACATAAACGCCACAGTCATCAACTTCATGCTCCACAAGTCTCTCTTCAACAAGAGCTACATTATGATGGATTTGACAAGCCAGAAGAAGAGGCCCCACAACTCTAAGTGCCCTGCACGTCCAAGAAGATCAATCAAGCAATCACAGTGTTCAAGCTTAGGCTGAAGTCTGCATCAAGACAAGGTAAAACAAAGGATTTGCTTGCTTCATGGATTGACGACAAAGAGAGCCAGCGTTGTGATTGGGAGAGAATAGCCTGCAAAGCCACCGCAGGACTCTATGAATATGATTATAATAAACATTTAATTGAGGGGATTTTGTTTATGCATGATGCAATCAGTTTGTCATATATAGCTACAATTAAATTACTCCAAAATGAACTTTTATTATGTTGATCACTAAAAAGAAGACGCAAGAATCGTGTCTATGAAAGGAATAAACTTATACACGAAAGGGAACCAAATCAAGCAAAGCGGGGAAGACGAAAGAGAGTGAATTACAAAGATAAATCAGCCAAGTCAAAAGTCCTTGACTCCACTTTCTTCTTCCTCCTTTCCTCCTGTCAAGAGCTGTGGTTTCCACGTCAGTTGGTCTTACAACTGGCTTACCTAACAAATCTGCCTGCAAGTCACAATTAGAGAAAGCCCAAAGTGTATATGATTATAATTAGCATAATTTAGTTGTAAGTGAAATTTTTGGTGTACATGAACTCATGAAGGGGTAATACAGTCGTATAGAATGCAGGGTTAAAAATATGCGTGGTGAAATTGAAAAGGGTGATAGGACGTGAGAGCACATGCTGGCTTGTTTTCGCTTTATAATTTATTGAAGTTTTCATATTTGACAAATATGGGCCAAAAGTAGTTCTTTAGTTTAGACTCACATCTGTCTTCAAAAATATTGGTCCAACCCATATTTGATCCATACCATGAAATATAGTTATCCGCCCTAAATGGTTTTAGATAATTTGGGTCTACCTGACAGTTTTATAGCTACTTTGCCAGGCCTAGGTTAAATTACATAAAATTTCACCTAATTCATAATTTAGCCTATAAATTAATTAGACTGGTATATTTGTTACATCTATTATTGAATCTATTATATATATTAAAATGCAGTACAATTTAACCACAGCTTGACATGTGTCACGCTCACATTAACTCAACTTTCTACTAACATTTATTATAATTAATTTATTATTATATTTATCTAATAATTTATTTTTTGAATATTATCCCATAAAAATATGAAAATAATCACAAATATTATATAATTGCATATAACTCTCACACATAAAAATATAACTTTCACAATAATTTTTTGAATTTATTTAATACTATTTTTTTTTTAATATTATCCCATAATTACATATAACTCCCACATATAAAAATATGTAATATATTATCTATTATCTATTATATATATTAAAATGCAGTACAATTTAACCACAGCTTGACATGTGTCACGCTCACATTAACTCAACTTTCTACTAACATTTATTACAATTAATTTATTATTATATTTATCTAATAATTTATTTTTTGAATATTATCCCATAAAAATATGAAAATAATCACAATATTTTTTTTTTAATATTATCCCATAATTACATATAACTCCCACATATAAAAATATGTAATATATTATCCATTATTGTATATATTAAAACGCAGTACACTTTAATCACAGTCTGACATATGTCACGCTCAAATTAACTCAACTTTTCACTAACATTTATTACAATTAATTTATTATTAGATTTATCCAATAATTTATTTTTTTAATATTATCCTATAAAAATATGAAAATAATCACAAATATTATACAATTGCACATAACTCTCACACATAAAAATATTACTCTCACGATAATTTTTTGAATTTTTCTATTTTTTTAATATTATCACGTAATTGCATATAAGTCTCATACATAAAAAATATATAATTATCCAAAATTTTGATTTTTAAATTTTTTTACAGCGAATTCTTGCACAAAAAATATGTAATATTATTCCATAATTTAACACAAATATAAATTTTTTTCGCTTTTTGTGTGAGTATGGAATTAAAAAAATTATAAATGTAACATTATCCTATAATTACCGATAACTCTCACACAATAATTTTTTAAATATTATCCCGTATAATTTCAGATAACTCTCACAAAAAAATATAATTTAAAACTAATTACAACTAAATAAATTTTCTACCACACTCAATCAGAATATTCTCAAACAAACAAATAAAAATCTAAAATCATCTAATAATTTAGTATTTAAAATTATCCAAAAATTAAAATTTGTTCTTTATATAGATAATCTTTAATTGTTTTTTTTTTAATGTCTTAACATCTAATTCTCACACACACAAAAAATATAATATTATATTATCCTATAATTTTTTTTCACTTTTTTGTGTGAGTATGAAATTAAAAAATTATAAATATAACATTATCTCATAATTGCAAATAACTCTTACACAAGAATTTTCTTAATGTTATCCCATATAATAATTTGGTATTTGAAATTATCCAAAAATTAAATTTTGTTCTTTATAAAAATAATCTTTGGTTTTTTAATTTCTTAACATTCAATACTCACAACAACAAAAAAAATGTAACATTGTCCCATAAATATGTCATGCATACAAATCTAAACTGATATTAAATTGCAGCAATTCCAAATTAATATTATCCAATAATTTGGTTTTTGAATTGTTTTATTATCTCATTTTCTCAGATAACTCTGACACATAAATATCTGAGATTATCTAATAATTTGAATTTTTAATTTTTTTACAAATAATTCTCAAGCAAAAAAATAGGTAATATTATCCTATAATTGGGCTTTTGAACTTTATTTACAGAATTTTTTCGCGCATAATTTTTTTAATTTTTTTTTATAATTCCTAAAATTGCATCAATTTCAAATTGATATTATATCTCATAATTATATCCTATAATTCCGATTTAATAATATCTCAAATTGACGGATGATTAATCTAAACAAAACCTCGCTACAACGTGCGGGGGTGTATCTAGTTATGAGTAATGTCCCTCCCAAATTCATTTTTTAAATAAAATTGACCGAAATATTTGATCCTGCAGACAACTCGATAGGACCCGAATGTTTTTATATATTTTGATCGTATTCAAATACGGCTTAACTTGATTCAAAAATTAAAATACTTTTAAATACAATTAATTCCAAATTAAAATACTTTTAAATACAACGCACTACAAATAATATTGATTTTAAAAATAAAAATTTATGCCAAATTGATTCTAAACAAGACTTATATAATATGTAGCAAATAAATTATTTATTTTTTTAATTTTTGGTTTTGTAATTGGAATGCTCGATGATGAATGATTTGCTTTAACCACACCGAAAAGAGGCTGATGGATCTGGGGGTTTGAGCCTCTTGGAATTAAGATGAAGTTTGATTCCATGTTTGATTTTGCTTTGTTTTTCCTATGGGTTTAGAGGAATCTTTGGGTTTCTCTAGGTTTTGTGAAGCTAAGCAGCTTTTGGCTTAAATCCTTGAGGATGGCCCTCCGTCGTCAGCGTTCTCATGTGGAAAAACTTTGGCCTTTCGACTGAGAGCATTTCATTCTTTAGTATATTAATAAACCCACCCCATTTTTTGGTTTTTCATTTTTTATTCAACTCAATTTAATATTTGGAATTTGTATTTTTTGTGTGTGGGTAATTTAGACAATATTTAACATCCCTCTCTTTGGCGGGAATGGATCCAAAAACCTAAGGGTGTTCAACCGGTAAAAATCGGTTCGAACTGGACCGGTACCGATTTAAGTCAAAATTCAGTATCGATATCGGTAGTGGTTGGACCGGTTCGATACCGGTTATACCGAATATTATTATTTTATTAGTATTTTTATTGTTATTTTAATTATTTATTATTATTATTAGTCATAATAATTAAAATAAAAATAGGAAACCGGTACATACCGAATCCCAAAACGCTGAATTGGTACCAGAATTGGTTGTGCCAGTATATCGGACCGGTCGTTTTTGTATCGAACCAACCGGTTCGGATCGGCCAGGTACACCAAAAAAAACGGTTGTATCGAAATGTTTGAACAGCCCAACCAAAACCTCGTAGTGCTCAAGAAGTGGAGTTAATCACTGTACAAAAAGGGGCTTGGTATTTCATAACTTGTATTTTCAATATTTGTATTCGGATCATCCATTTTCACGAAACAGGAAAATAAGTAAATCATTTTTAAATAGATTTTTGACCAATTTTAAAAGGAATTTGACACCAACCTTTGAGTAGTTGAGCAATGTGCATTTAAAACTAAGGTAATTAATTACATATCAATCCCATAATACAGAAAGTTTTATTTTGGTAGAGATAATTGCAGGAAACTGTTGTTTCCGACTTCTGTTAAAGAATCACCAAAAACAAATGTGACCACTGATGCCGCAGAGGAAACCGCCACAATATTAGTGATAACAAATATCGCGAAAGATAATCCAAACACTGCCATTTTCAACTTGTTGGTTTTTTATGAGTTCGATGAATTTGCAGTAATATATATAGTAGTAGCTAGAAAAACTGTGGATTGATTGGATTATTAGGTCAAGCCCAGTTCTTTAAGTTTTGATATATTAGTTGATTATGGCAGTTGGTAGTTCCTGTCTTATAGTTGGCCAACTTGACTCATCAAAGTCAGGGAAGCAAGTTTTGTTAGGTCTAGCATTGTGATGGTAATATTGCCATTGTTCTGCCATGTCTTGGAGTTTTAATTTGGAGAGAAAAGAAAAGAAGTGAAAGGAAATAAAGGGAGTCATTTTTAGGGCCATTACAAAGTGTATATATCCTACCCGAAAAGGAAACTCTGTCAATTTGTAAGGTCTATTTCTATTTGTTTCAAGTAAAACATTTTCAGAACGGACAAGTCTATATACACAACATCTAAATACAAAATCAAGCACTACGTCTATCTTAACCATTAAAAAATAGGGTATGACATCAATTTCAATAACATGCCCCATTTTTAATTATAAGTGTAAGTAGCACTGTGGCAGTATTTTTTAATTGTCAATGTACTTATGCTAACTAGTATGTATCTTCCTCCTCTCTGTTTTTTGCCCCCCTTCATAAATGGTCTTGCCTAACGCTGCTCATCATACTTTACCATCTTCTGGAAATCTCCTGTTAATTAGAACTTCTAGAGGTAAGATTTAAAGAACAGCATCAACTTATAAGAAAAGTTGTACGTAGTAGAATATTGTTCGGGACATAACATTTAATTTTGCCTAGTACTTATAATTTTGCGTAGAACCGAATAAAAAATTAAAATACATACTCCATCCATTTTAAATTATAAAATTATTATTATCTTTTTAAAAGTCAATTTCAAATATTTTCAAATTCAAAATTGACATGAATTTATTTACTTTAAGTTAATCTAATTATAAATATCATAAACTATTTAAAAGTACTAATAATTATAAGATTTATTGTTTTTAAAATTTATATGAATCACGTTAATTTTAAATTTTAAAAAAAATCTCAAATTGACTCTCTCTCTTTATGACAAGAATAGTCTAAAAATAGACGGAGAATTTTATTCATTAGAAGCATCACAATTTACAAATAGAAGAACAGAACAATGAATATCCTCTAACCAATAAGCAGGAAAAGAATGAGAATTTAACTGGATTAATCATGCTAAACTATGAGCCACAGAATTGCCATTACACCGAACAAAACTAAAAGAAACAAACTTAAAACATCTTGCTAGTTGAGAAATTCCCATAGATGTTTATAATTCGTATAATTTTGCTTATTTCAAATTGGCAACTTCATACCCATGTTATTGAAGGGGTAGTTGTCTGCCTTCATTTTCCTTTCTTCTTCATCTATAGATTCTCAACTTACTAGCATCCCATTATCTGTCATTTGACTGAAAATTGAAATATTCTACGTGAAACATGTCGACTTTGGTAAGATACCAGAGTTGTGTAGTGACGGTGTGACACTTTAAACTTTTGATTGGCATGGCGATTAAGATTCTGATTTGATCCCGTAAGTTAAATAAGTGTTAAAATAATTAATTGGACAAAATAATTTATTTCTAAATTTTCAACTTTTTTTAAAGTAGTATAAAAAATTCCTTTATATTAAAATTAAAGACGATTACGAAGTGTTGTCAGCATTGTTGTAGAATATATTCCACCATTCAAAAAGTTTTGCATAACTACTCCACTACATGTTAAATAATTTGTAATTAAAACGGTGGCGTTTTTATTATTATTTTTAAATCACACGGCTAGATTGTCTTAATTAATTGATAGTCGGTAGCCACGTATGGATGATTGTGAAAATTACTTAAAAGGAAGTGATTTAGAAGTTTTATTTACAATTTTTATCCCTTTCCTTGATTAAAATTAGGTATTAAAACAACCACAATCTCATTTTCTTCCAAATAATTAACAGTTTGGTACAGAAAATAAAAGAATTAAAAACTTAATTTATAATATAAAAAAAAAAAAATAGAAACTTATATATATATATATATATATATATATATATATATATATATATATCTTTTTCACGTCGTAACCGAGTTTTTTTAAAGAAAAATAAAAAGAAACTTAAGTTTTATGTTTAAATTATCAAGTTACTCATGTATTAATTTTATTATGTTAATAATCTAGAAGGTATGGTCTAGATTATAAAGAATATTTTCTTTCCATCCATATAACCTGAAGGGTGTCTCCTTCGCTGCGCAGTTCTATAACTTCCCTTTTTTCATCCGAATTGCTTGCTCCTTATTGCTCTCTTTCTCGTATGAAGAGGATTGGTCTTCTTAATACTGAAGTGTCAAGGCGGTCCGACCCCTCCAAATTGCCTTACTAAATAAGTTCGCAGGCAAGGGACTTGCAAATGGATCCGGTAAAGAAAGAACGAAAGAGTTAAAAGTAAAAAAATTAAAGAGTTGTTTTGAGGGAAAAAATAAGGGTAAGATGTGACGTTAGAAAAAAATTGGATCAAGTCAAACATGGGCATTTAGTGTAGCATATAAATAAAATACTGAAATAAAAAATGCATGTGTTGTGCTACGTATTTTATTAGCATAAATGAGATACCAATGATTGGCTTGGCTCTGCAGACCATTAAGTCTAGTGTGCGCACAAGAGAACTTCTAAGTCCGATAAGTTTGGGATCGTTTTCCTTATCAATTCGGATACTAACTAGTTACCATATTTAATATTAATTGGTATGAGAGTTACTTATCTACTATTGATTAGTGTGACACTTACCTTCTTTAACAAGGATTATGCTACACAATTCTTATTAGGAATTGAAGCCATGTTAAGCAATATGAGTATTATAAATATATGGTGAATAATAGAAGTACATAGATTTGATTGTTCCTATTAAAATACATTCTGCCTCAATTGTTGACACATCTTGAAATCTGCACTTACTCTCACATCGGAGGTATCTCCCTGCGGCCCAAGCCGTCAAGCACTTCTGGTGCTTCTGGGCTCTTAATAGAGTTTTCCCTTCAATCTAACGCCTCCGGACTCCTGAAAGAACTCGCCCATCTAGGTCATTGTAGTCTTTAGACTCTCGGAGTCTCTTATCTACTCCTCTAACCCATTTCATATGCTGAATGAATGGGGGGGGGGGGGAAATGTTGGGTTACGTATTTTACTAGCATAAATGTGATACCAATGATGGCCCCTGCAGACCATTAAGTTTAGTGCACGCACAAGAAGACTCCTAAGTCCGATTGGTTTGGGATCGTTTTTCTTATCAATTTGGATACTAACTAGTTACCATATCTAATATTAATTAGTATGAGAGTTACTTATCTAGCATTAATTAGCATGACAGTTACCTTCTCTAACAAGAATTCTACTACACAATTCCTATTAGGAATTGAAGTTCTGTTGAGCAATATGAGTGTTATAAATACATGGTGAATAATAGAGGTACATAGATCTGATTCTTCCTACTAAAATATATTTTACCTCTATTGTTGACACATCTTGAAATCTGTACTTACTCTCACACCGGAGGTATCTCCCGTCGGCCTAAACCGTCATGCACTTCTAGTATTTTTTTATGTACAGGTCCCAATTTGAACCGGTGATTGAACGTGCAGACAAAATTTGAGCGTTAACACATGTAAAAATCATAATTTTATAGGGTGACAATAAATAAAATATTTTTATGGAATAAGTATAAACGTACAATAATCAAATATTAAATATTATATTTATTTATATTATTAAAAAAATAAATATGATATGATATTAAAATTCGTGTCAAATTTTATTTTTTAATAATATAAATAGATGTAATATTTAGTGTAAAATTTAGTTATTGTGTGTGTAGACGTTCTAAAAACCGTCACGCAGCCGCGTGCAACTTTCCTTCCAGCAGAGCATTTCCGCCCAGACATTATTCCCTCCTCTTTCTATCATTTCAGATCCAGCTAGCTCAACTCACAAGTAACTCTCAATCAGTGTTGTCACCATCATTTATCATCATCCCAGCTCCACCAAGTGTTTGATTAAATTCCCCAATCATATGTCAGTCTGTTGCGGCGTCGAATGTGTCCTTGTATTAGGCTGCCTCCGGTGGGCGTGGAAGCGCTGCACCTACATCGGAGCTTACGACAGCGCCACCTGGCCCGAAGCCTCCCCCGACGAGTTCTCGCCCATTCCGCGCCTCTGCCGCACCATCCTCGCCATTTACGAAGAAGACCTCCGGAATCCCCAATTCCCACCCGCCGGAGGCTATCGGCTAAACCCTGATTGGGTTATTAAGCGCGTCACTTACGAACAAACCCTAGGCCAGTCCCCACCTTATCTTATCTACGCAGATCATGAAAATCGAGAAATTGTGCTTGCAATTCGAGGTCTTAATTTAGTTAATCAGAACGATTACAAGGTTTTGCTAGATAATCGGCTCGGAATGCAGAAGTTTGATGGTGGGTATGTTCATCATGGGCTGTTGAAGTCGGCGACTTGGTTGCTGAATCAAGAATCCGAGAATCTGAGAAAGTTGTGGGTCGAAAACGGGTCGGATTATAAAATGGTGTTTGTTGGGCACTCGTTAGGGTCTGGTGTGGCAGCCTTGTTGACTGTGATCGTGGTCAATCATCGTAACCGTCTCGGAGGGGTTCCCAGGAGTAAAGTGACGTGTTATTCCATCGCACCAGCCCGGTGTATGTCCCTAAATTTGGCGGTGAAGTATGCTGATGTCATTTACTCTGTAATCTTGCAGGTGAGAAAGTTTGGCTTTTAAAGTACTTATTGCCATTATTTTGTTTATTTCGTTATCTATTAAACTATTTTTAGAACATACGAGTGTATTTTGATTGTTTTTAGTTTGTGGAAATAAACATTTTCTTGTGTGTGAAAATGAAATGTAGATTCTAGCTTTATCTGTAATTGTGGTAATCACTGAGGAATATAATTGTAAAATGAGAAGTGGGATATGGGTAGGTAGGAAATTATGTGATGCAACTGTTGGCCCATTGGAGCATGTGCGAGTCGAAGTGAGACAGAGTGAAGAGAGGGGGAGAGGAGGGAATTTTTGCCTTGGTTGCCAAGTATACAATGATCTTTTATAAATGTGTATTATCCTTTGTCATCATACATGTTTTTTCTTTGTTGAACATTTATTGGTCTTGAGGTATTCAGCTTTATCTATTGCATTTGCTTGTCATTATATTGTTTAATTGTGTTTTCTTAACTTTGAATGTGGGAATCAGGCCAATGTAGTTATTTAATAATTCTAAGTTTCTAACCTATTCTTGTGCCCAGGATGATTTCTTACCCCGGACACCCACCCCACTGGAAGATATATTCAAATCAATCTTCTGGTTAGTAAGCTTTCTTTTCAAATAACTTTTATTAACCTCAATATTATTTATTAAATCTGGCCTTAATACTTTGTACAGCTTGCCTTGCTTATTATTTCTGATTTGCCTGAGGGATACCTTCATACCAGAACGTAGGAAGCTAAGAGATCCAAGAAGACTGTATGCACCGGGCCGAATGTATCATATTGTTGAGAGAAAATTTTGCAGGTGAGATAAAATTTTAACAAGTGCCCGATTTTCATCCTACTTGCATCTATAACTGTGAATAGCAGATATCAGTTGTAACTTCCAATGCTTTTTATCCACGATATTTTATTCACTAAGCTTAAAGCACTAATGGCCATTTCGTATTGTTGAAAGTGTGAGTATTTTTATTATGTACTGTCCACACTAAGATGACAACAATATTACACGACTACCACTTTTCAACACATAATGTTTTAGGAGGTGACCATTAGTTATGAACTTTATTCAAATTCATGAAGGCATCATACCATCTTTTAGCTTCTACTTAGAGAATGTATAATAATAAAACATCCCACTATTTAAACGGAATTAACTATTACCAGATTTCAGTGCATACGTTGACTGCAAACACGCATTAGGGTGTGAAAGCTTTCTCATCTGGCATGTTTTTGTGCTTCAAACAAGCTACTTACAGATTACAATCCATCAACTATAAGACTCCCTGCATCCCACAAAGATAATCACATATGGCAAGTTCACACAAATTAAGGAAATGGATTTGTGAAGACAAAAATTTTAGTTTATGAAATAGTGTTCATTAGCACCTTCTGGTACTTGCAGTTGATCCCACTAAAAAGTATATTCTTTTTACTCTTTTTCTTGACCTTTGAAATAGCGACTACCGTTTTGAGACGTATATAAAACTCAACTATGACGATCCTTGTATGGTTGAAGGAGTATTAGATATAGCAACTCCTTCTCTTCTTGTTTTTTAAATCGTCTTGGTTCAAATATCATCTCTTGCAGACACAAAACGACTTAAGATAACCATGATATGGATGCTTGTTTTTTTTTATGCCCAGAACTTGAGACAAATCTTTAGTAAATAATAAGAAAGTAGATTCAGTAACGATAATATTCACTGGTATAAATATGGGAGTCGGATTTAAATTTTGGGTAGTTTTCTTCTCTTGAAGAACATTGATGTGATGTTGGTAAAAACTTTTGGGCTTCACTCAGACACTGAACTTCTCACTTCTTGGAATACAGATGTGGGAGGTATCCTCCAGAGGTTAGAACGGCTATCCCAGTTGAAGAAAGATTTGAACATATTGTCTTGTCATGCAGCACTACTTCTGATCATGGAATTATTTGGATTGAACGAGAAGCAGAAAAGGCTTTAGAAGTAAGTGGGAACTTGCCCTTTATTCTGACTAGCTAACTTATTGCAATTATTTTTTCTTGTAAATAATTCGTAAATGTTATTTCCAAGTTTATCTACATATGCCAGACACAAGATGACTGTATTGAGTTGGTTGTTTTTCTTTTGGTTTTGGGATGGGGGATATGGGGTGTGTGGGAGGCTATGGATGCATTTACATTAGCTTTAATACTATGCATACTGCTACAAGGATACAATAGATTCAACAATATTGGCTGCATTTTATTGCAATATGTCACCTATGTCAATCAGGATTTATGTAATAGTTGTAATAATATAACTTTAGAAATAATACAACAACAATGTTAAGATTATTTTAATCCCTTTGTCTGTAGTTGATCCCTTTTTATGAGTGTGGCACGGATTTTAAGATGTGGCAAAAGCAAAGGTACAGAATATATCTGTATATTATTAGTATATCGCAAAGTTGAAAATATAATATAGATACGTTTAGAATTATATAGATCATCGAGAAAAGGTTCAACTGGGCAGAGGTAGAAAAAAAAAAAAACCAACAATATTAGCAATATTTGGAGAAAGAATGAAAAATAATACTCCCTCTGTCCGACGTTTATGAGATAACCTCTTTTGTTGTGTTCAGCATAGATTTTAAGAGAGTACCAAAAAGTTCTCATGGGGCGATGATCCAGAATGCCATAGCAAACTATTCCCTCCATTCCAAATTTTTGTCTCAACTAGCTCAAACAAATGTGCCTACACAACTCATAAAACAATACTTTCAGTTGTCCCTATATTATGTGGCAAAAGCAAAGGTACAGAATATATCTGTATATTATTAGTATATCGCAAAGTTGAAAATATAATATAGATACGTTTAGAATTATATAGATCATCGAGAAAAGGTTCAACTGGGCAGAGGTAGAAAAAAAAAAAAACCAACAATATTAGCAATATTTGGAGAAAGAATGAAAAATAATACTCCCTCTGTCCGACGTTTATGAGATAACATCTTTTGTTGTGTTCAGCATAGATTTTAAGAGAGTACCAAAAAGTTCTCATGGGGCGATGATCCAGAATGCCATAGCAAACTATTCCCTCCATTCCAAATTTTTGTCTCAACTAGCTCAAACAAATGTGCCTACACAACTCATAAAACAATACTTTCAGTTGTCCCTATATTATGTTAAAAGCAATTTGCCATTGCTACTACCATATGAATATGTTCACAGTTTCTTGTATATTTGGTAAAAGATTCAGCAGCTCCCTCGTCATGGCTTCGCCTAGGTGACGCCTAGGCGTCATGGCGCTGGTGAAGAGTAAGACGATGCCTTATATGCCGAGCTGCCAAGGCTCATGCCTTGGTAGTTGGCCTAAGTAAAGTGATTAAGTTATTTTTTACCTACAACTCATCATAATCCATGGATTTTTTCAATTACCTAACCCATGAAGTCCTTTGAATGAGAATAATGCTCGTGAGAGAGACTAGAGTAGAGGGTGGAGACTAATTTTGGCTTGCTATGTGATACAAGTTTATTACTTATGAGACTAGTAATAAATGTGTGATGGGTGCTGACTTGGTTGATTTTTTATTTTCCACGTGGTGTTTGTTGACTTGTTCTACTAGTTTTTAATATCAAGTGTTTTATTTTTAAATTATGATTGTGAAGTATTCATATTATTGTGTTTTTAATGGTATTCTATAGTGTTAGTTATTATGTTTTAGGCCTTAATGTATATAAAATTATAGTTCAATATACTTTTGAAGTAAAATAAATAATCTATAAATTACATATTGTTAACGACTTGTCGCCATACGAACGTCATGGATGGCACCTTATCGCCTAGGCATCCTGGCGGTCAACTACCATCGCTTCTCGCTGTGAAGCCGTAACAACTATTATCTGAAGGTTTATAATGTATTGAATTTACCAATATAATACCACGGAGAGCTATATAAAATCTCTTTGCACTGAAATGTCTTGCTCTCATACCCAAAATTTAGTAGATATTGCAAGGATTTAACGTTTGTTATGTCCTGAAACCCTAACAATTTGGTTTTGCAAATTTTCAACTTTTTATATCTACATGTTTGTGTCCAAATAACCAGAAGATGAGAAAGAAGAAAAAGATGAACCTTGCTAAATATCTGCAGCTATCATTTTTCTTATCAGAAAAATAAAATTCTAGCACCCATCATTATTCTTTTAATGTGATATATTTAAATTCCATTGTGGTGTAAAACGTAATATTCTTTCAGATAATGAAGGAGAGCAGTTCTGAGACCATTACTACTGCCCCAAAGGTACAGAAACTTGAGAGGTTACACACCTTTGAAAAAGAACATGAGGATGCTTTGAAAAGAGCTGTTAGTTTGAACATACCTCATGCAGTGACTAGCCCTAAAGAACCATCTAGGGATAAGGAAGAGGGATCCACATCAGGGGACAAGGACATTGAAGGTTCTCAAAATGAGAGTAAAAATGCCCAAACGCCTAAATCTGAATCTGCTGGAGGGAGAACAAACTGGAACGAAGTGGTTGGGTTGCTTTTTGAGAAAAGTGAGTCAGGAAAACTGGAACTAAAGCAAGATGCAGCTGCCCCCAATTGGCATCCCCCCAGCAGATAATTGTGTGCTAACAGCATCACATATATTCTATATTATTTCTTTATGTACATCAATTCCTTCTTTCACACCATATTATTCTTGTGTGTCATCTCGTGCTCATCTTTCTCTCACTTTTCCCATTTTTTCTATATATTTGAGTTCACATTTGTTTTCTTGTAAACGTCGACGTTCGGCAAGCTACTGTGCATTCAGTGTTGGCCGCCCATGAGCCATGAAGGATGTAAATTACATTTCCAAGTATGCCTAAAAGAGAGTCCTATATCAATTCTATTGGAGTTTACTTCTCTGTATTATTTAAGTTTCTTTCCTGATATTACTGACTGGGATTTTGCATTGAAGATTTATTTATTAATTTTATTCGCATATATGGATATTGGTGTGATGTCGCAAGTACCAAAAAATAAAATCTTATTTTAGAAAAATATTAATGTAGTAGTACAAGTAAGAGTCAATCCTACAGAGAATGATTAATTTAATTTTATGTTTTCGTAAACCAAAATTGGAAGGTTTTTAATTAAAGAAATAATTTAAATAAAATTAACTAAAATAAATATGTAAGTAATTTAACGAAATAAATGAGAAGAAAAAGGCTTGGTTTAAGTTAACATCTACCATTGTGTACTTGATATGGAGGGAAAGAAATTTTAGCGTCCATGGGGGTACAAAGCGCTCGATCAGAACTCTTACAAAAGATTATTTGGACACCATAAAATGTAGGCTTAATTTTTATTTAAAATTCCAAAAGGCTAGGACTAGATAATGTTTCAGGTATCTGAATTTGTATGATGTATAGTATTTGCATCCTTGAAATGCCTTGGATGCTTATGTTTTATCTTTCTTTGGGGTTCCCTTGTATTTTGTTCCTTTTTTTTATTTATAAAATTTTAATCATTTAGCAAAAAAAAAAAAAAAAACGTTTACCATCAAGAATTTACAACTGATTATTGATGTAAGAATAACTCAATTCATATTTTAAATATTCAACGTAGAATAATTACTCTAATTCAAATAATTTTTCTATCTCTCATTTATTTTAGTTAAGTCGAAACAAACGATCTAAATAACCCTTACTACTAAATAACTTAAAACAAGTGTTAAAGATTTAACTTAATAGAAGTTTTAAGAATTAAAGAGATCATTGGAGAAAGAAGTTTGAAGGACACAGCTGCTGGCACACGCCTTATTTTCTCTCTTTCCCTTTCCCGCGCATGGCGTGCGTTGCTGTTGAACCACATTACCTCCGCGCATTGCGCGGCCTACTATCATCTTTTCCTGGCCAAAACGGCGTCGTCCTTCTTCGTGCGACTGATTCTCCTTATGCGCGCATGGCGCGGACGACAGCTACAAAAATTACCAAACTGCCATCAGTATTTAATTATTTACCGTTTTGCCATTTGAATTTAGATTTCTTTATTCTACCTACAAAATAAAATTAAAAATAATATAAAATTATTAAAAATAATAAAAATACATAAAATTAAATAAAACACCTAAAATACTAAAAATACTTAAAAACTCACAAATAATTAAGTCTAAAAATACCCAATAAATAGACATAAAATCTTTTTATCAAATACCCCCACACTTAAATCTTTGCTTGTCCTCAAGCAAAACAAGAATAAAAATTAAAAATAATAACTCTACTAAATAAATCAATTAACCCGACTGACTTACCTGAGCAACAAATGAATATGAAGTCAACATTAGCCTCAAAGATTTTTTAAATGATAACTCAAAGAAAATTTCAAAGCTATACAAAATCTAGAACTTCAACATATTTATCAATTTTACTTTACTCAAGACCTTTTATGTGTGTGTGAATCCAAATGTACAGAACTAATCAAAACTTAAATAATTCTAGGTCATTAATTACATTATAAAAGATATATAACAAAACTCAATATACTTATTTTTTACATTACTTTCAGTTAATACAAACAAATATATACCAGAAAATCAAAAGGTTTTAAACAATTAGTCACACTAGGATTATTAATATCAATTTTTTAAATATTTTTTCATTTTCCCCCTTTTAATGGATGTATTTTATGCTCCATCCCATTTTCTTTCTTTCTCTTTTTTTTTTTCTTTTTCAGTGAGTGCATTTTATGCTCAATCTCACTTTTTTATGTGTTTATGAGTGAGTGCGTTTTACACTCCATCTCAATCCACCACAAGATTTTTTTTTTTTAACAATCCTAGAAAAAGTACTTAAATTATCTCCTCTAAATTATATTTTGTCTTATATTTCACTTCAACTAATGATCAAATAAAATATAGAGCTCAAAAATATATTTTATAAGTATTTAACTATTTAAAACTAGTTCAAACAAATAGATATAAGTGCATAAAAATTTAAAGGATCTTAAGCAAAGTAAATATCAACAATAAGTCAAAAATTCAAACTAAGCAAAAATTTATTCCTTTTCCAAAAGTTAAAAAACAAAAATCAAGATTTTATCATTGGCTAAAAATTTAAAATCCAATTAACTCATTGCTCAAGTAACACATCCTAAAAATAAAATAAAAGAACTATCCCATTTTTTTAGGAAACACGGTTACACTTAGCATGTGCAACAAGCCTTTAAACCCCAAGATTACCCAAAGTCGACGAGTCTTGTCTCGTGAGGGTTTACAGTGAATTTACCTACAAAATTCAAAATTTCAAAATTTTCTAAAAAAAATAACAAAAATCCTAAATTCCTTCCCCCACACTTAAAATTTATATTGTCCCCAATGTAAAATAAAATACAAAGAAAAAGGCACATATAACTAAAATGTAAAAATAAAAAGAAAGAAAATTATACTCCCATTGGGTTGCTTCCTAAACAGCACCTTTATTTATTGTCATTGGCTTGACAGCATGCCAAATCACTACGTCACTCATTCCTCTTGAATTTTGACAATCTCATCCATCTTTACTCTATTTATCATGGACTTGTTCAAACTCTCTTGTAGTGGATATGAATATTTTACTCCCTCTTTAATGAATTGGCATGGAAGATGATTAAGGAGAAGCTTCAAATCTGGAATGTGATCTTGCAAAACAGAAGATAAAGAATTCTTGTTAGGAATTGATAAATCAAAATATGGATCATTACCTTCTTTCAGAGAACCATTTAAAGCCACAACAGTTTTCTTCAACTCCTCATTCTTTTTTCTAGGATTCTGACTGCATGTCGTTTCCAATTCACCATTTCCATCAATTTCAAAAAAAATCTGTGCTAAAGAATTAATCACTTCAACAGAGTAAACAGGATTATGACATTTCATGGCATCACAAATATTAAATTTAACAATTTTTCCATCAAATTCCATTGTCAGTGTACTACTATGAACATCGATCTTAGTATTGGATGTCTTTAAGAAATGTCTTCCTAATAAAATAGGAGTGTTTTGATCACCATTCTCCATATCAAGCACATAAAAATCAGCAGGAAAATTAAATTATCTACTTGCACAAGAACATCCTCTACTATACCCTTAGGATAAGTGTTAGATCTATCAACCAACTGAATCACAGTACCAGTTCTATTCAAAGGTTCAAGTTTCAAAGAAACATATATAGAATATGACATGACATTAATGGATGCTCCTAAGTCTAACATGGTTGTTTCAAATCTAGTGTCACTTATCTTGCAAGGGATATTAAACATTCCTGGATCTTGACATTTAGTAGGAAGTTTTCTTTGAATTATTGGAGATACATTCTTTCTTACTTGTACCTTTTCAATTCTTTTAAGTGCTTGTTTTCTCTTGTGTGTACACAATTCTTTCAGAAATCTAGTAAAACGAGGTACTTGTTTAATAACATCTAACAATGGAATTTTTACCTCGCATTGATGAAAAGTTTCGTACAAATCTGAATCTTTTTCATATTTTCTTTTTTCTGTTAGAGCAAGAGGAAAATGGGGTACCAATTTATAATCAGAGAGAGGTGGAAATTTATACTTAGGGGTACCATTTTTGCTTAGAACACTGTCGTTCTCTTTACTGTCGTCTGCTTTCTTATTGTTCACTTCTGCTTTACTTTGCTTTTTTGGTGCAGACTCTATCTTTTTTGGAGTTTTGATCTCTTTACCGCTTCTCAAGGTTATTGCACTGACATTCTCTTTTGGATTCACCACCGTTTGAGATGGTAATTTTTCAGAACCTTGAGCCTTCAATCGATTGATTGTAGTTGCCATTTGTCCCATTTGTATTTCCAAATTCTATATATTTGCCTTCGTGTCCTGTTGAAATTGCAAAGTGTTAGTGGTAAGTTATTTAACCAAATCCTCTAAAGACATTTTAGAATTAGATGATTGGCCCTGTTATTTATTGGGATATGGCTGCTTGTATTGTTGGTATCTTGCAAAATTCTGATTTATGGGTTGATTCACTTGTGGATTTCCATAATTGAAATTCGGACGATCTCTCCAGCCTGAGTTGTATGTGTTCGAGTAAGGATCATATCTCCTTTGTGGTTGATCAGAAAAATCACTTGTTGCATTTACTTGTTCATAGGACTCTTCTTGAAGAGTGGGGCACATATCTGTTGGATGTCTTACGACCGCATAAATTCCACAAACTTTTACTTGTTGTGTATTACCTACAGCCACTTGACGAACAAGAGAGATTAGACTATTAATTCGTTGCTCAAGGGAAGAAATATTTACCTCATTGGCATTCTTGGATGAAAAATCAAGCCTAGTGCCAAATTGTTGGGAATTAGCCGTCATGTTTGCAATCAAGTTCCTTGCAGCTTCAGGAGTCTTATCCACAAAAACTCCTCCACTAGCAGCATCAATCATGTTTCTATCGGTATATATAAGTCCTTTATAGAAATATTAGATGAGGAGTTACCCGCTAATTTGATGGTGGGGGCAGCTTGAACACAATTTCTTAAAACGTTCCCAATACTCGTACATGGATTCTCCATGGTTTTGTCTCACATCGCAAATTTCTTTTCTTATGCTAGTTGCCCTTGACGCTGGAAAATATTTTCCAAGAATAATCTCTTCACTCATTACCACGTGGTTATACTTTTGGATGGCAGATAGTAGAGCTAATCTTTAGCCAAATTTTTTAGAGAGAATGAAAAAACTCTTAATTTAATTTGTTCTTCAGTAATTCCGGGAGGTTTCATGCTCGTGCATACCACATGAAATCCTTTTAAGTGTTTATGAGGATTTTCACCTGCAAGACCACAAAAAGTAGGCAATAAATGTATTAGACCAGATTTTAACTCAAAAGAAGTATTAACATCTAAATTAGGAAAAGTTATGCATAAAGGTTCTTGGTTCAAATTTGGGGCCGCAAGTTCTTTCAAAGTTCGATTTTCAGCCATGATGTCTCCTGCTTCAAGATCTGTTCGCCCTTCTTTCCTTAATCCGCGCAAAATTCTTTCGATTTCTGGATCAAACCTCAAATCACTTTGATTAGTAGAACGAGTTATGGTCATAAACAGTTAACGAAACGAGAAAAATTGTGACGCCCCCAAATCTAGGCCCACACAGCCCAAACTTGAGTCGTCAAAAGACTACAACAAAATTATTACAACAAAGCACAACGTACAACAATACAGGGTATAATAATACACAACTAAGTCTTCACTATTATTGCCACACTATTTTACAACAAGTGAAGACTACGACAGCTATTCCTCAGACTCTCACTCCATTCCCCGGCTAGACCCTGTTACGTTTTCATCTCCTGTAATGGAACAAAAGAAAGGGTGAGCTCAAATAGCCCAGTAAGAAATATCATGACTAAGATAATGACGAATAATTTATCATTAGCCTTCAACAGTTGAGTTCTTGATAGAATACAATAGACTACAAGGTTTATATCAAAAACTGCAGTTACATTCTTAAACAACGTTCAGATCAATAATAGCAGCGGAATGAGCAATCTATTAGAAGAATAATGCAGACTATAATGTCCACTCGCTTCTCTTTTTAGTAAAAATATCATCAACTTTTATCATCTGAAATACCATTAGTCAAGATAATACAACTTCACAGTTCCTGGTCATAATCATGCAGATCAACATTTCATCTTTGCAATACGGGCCAAAGACATTCAATATAACACCAACGGTCATGATTATACCAGATTCAGCCTTTGGTCATAATCATACCAACCAACAGTTCATCTTTGCACTACGGGCCAAAGAGAACATTCACCACGTGCCATAAAAGACACCGAACAGATGTATCGCCTTTAACCTATCATCTGTTCAACAATTATATCACATCTGTGCCCCCGGCCACAGATATTCACAACAGCTTGATTCTTGATGATTAATACAAATAACAGTGATACAAATGATGAACAGAAGAACAGGATAAACAATAAGTATCAGAAGTTTACTTTGTGCAGATTCAAATAATGTCCAAATTGCCAACATGATGTGGAGTGAAATTTAAAAATGATATTCAAGATCCACAGTTCAGAATAACGATTACAGTTCAATAGCAATGTTCAGAAAATAGGAAGGTTCAGTTGAAATAATGAAATTCAACTATTATGGAACATATAATATTTTCAGGAATTATAGAAGCAATAGTTCCATAATAAGTTTCGATTTAGGTGTATGAAAGAAAATAATATCCCTTACCGTAGCAGGTTTGATTAACAAAAGGTGAAGGAAATTAATATCCCTTACCATAGTAAGTTTGAATAATGGAAGATGAAAAAGATGGTATCCCTTATGAGTATAAAGGAAAATGATATCACTTACGAATATGGAATAAAAGTGTCATGTGATAATTCGTGTAGACAAATTATTTCCACACGAGACAAATAAAAAGGGTTATTCACCAACAGGCGGTAATCCGCGCCGTAAGGTTATTCCCATCAATTTGAATACAAAGAGTTATTCACCAAACAGGCGATAATCCGCGCCGTAAGGTTATTCCCATCAATTTGAATACAAAGAGTTATTCACCAAACAGACGATAATCCGCGCCGTAAGGTTATTCCCATCAATTTGAATACGAAGAGTTATTCACCAAACAGGCGATAATCCGCACCGTAAGGTTATTCTCAAAGATTAATAAGGAATGAATACAAATGGTTATTAACCAACATGCAGTAAACCGCGCCGTAAGGTTATTCCCACAATTTAATACATGGAAGTAAATGGCACAAGAAAGAAACGATATTATTTTCGAGAATCAAAGAATGATAATCCCTTCAAGTAAGAAAGAAAATAATATCCATTTATGATGATGAAAAGAGTGATACCCCTTACCGTAGTAAGTTTCAATAATAGAATATGAAAGAAAATGATATTCCTTACCTTAACACGTGACTGGATATTGATTTAAATGAGGTTGATCAACTTGAAAATTTTCTGCACTCCTTTTGGCTTTCAAACTCTCAAAATAACCTTACTATTCTCAGAGAAAACTCATAAAATTCTTATAGAAAAATTTTATGTTTTAGGTGTGATTTTTCTATTCAGCTGAACAATCTATTTATAGGAGAAAATAAGTTACTATGCATGGTAGGTGAACAGAAAAAAAATTCTGCAGAGGCTGCTGCGCAGCCTCCACCAACTCTTTAGCAAATTCTCACATTTCTCACATTTCATGTGGGCCCCACAATGGGTCCCACATGTTTCTTACTATTCACGTACTATTCACGTCACTATTCACGTCACTATTCACGTCACTATTTTAAATAGTAAAATTAATTATTTTATTTTTTATTTATTTATTTATTTATTTATTTATTCTTCCTGTGAGTCCAACATATAAAATAATGTTACCACAATAATGTAAGAAACACGTTACATATTATTATTAATTTAGTAATATAAATTATAGTATATTTGCAACCGTGACAATTATTAGGTTCAATAATTTTAAAAACAGTGCAGCAACAATTATTGAGTCGATGATATGAAATACAGTGTAATGACAATTATTGAATCAATAATGCAAAATACTGTGTAACGACAATTATTGAATTGATAATATAAAATATTATGCAGTGACAATTATTGATGAAATGATGCGTAACAATTACGGTGTCAATTATCAGACCAATAATATGAGACACTGTGCAATACCGTGTGCTACTGTAGAGTACCGTGTGCTACAGAAAATACCATAAATTACCGTATGCTACTATTCTTTTATCACCGGTATTTTAACAGTTAACACCGTTGACTATTTTTATTTAAAAAGGTTACTTCTGTCGTTTTCTATATCCGACAAATATTCCGTTGTGGGCCATAAATAATTTGTTATTTCGGCGCCGGCGTACGGCCCGAATATTTCCCGACAAAACGAATATTGTCCGTCAAAATAAAATTTGCATATAACATCCTTAACTTTCAATTTCGTCAATTTAACCACTTACTGTTTCAGGAAAAATATATATGAAGAAAAATTAAATTTTGTATTTCATAAATTCGGGGTCTTACAACCTCCCCTCCTTATGAAATTTCGTCCCCGAAATTGACGTACCTGGCATTTCGAAGAGGTATGGATACCTAGACTTCATTTCAGATTCTAGCTCCCAGGTCATTTCCTCAATATCTTGGTTCCTCCATAAAACCTTAACTTGAGGTATAACCTTTGAGCGTAAGATCTGCTCCTTCTTATCTAGGATCTTAACAGGTACCTCATCATACGTTAAATCTTCTGCTATAACGTCTGGTTCTAACTCAATGACGTGGTTTGGGTCCTTCACATATTTACGTAACATAGATATGTGAAAAACGTTATGGATGCGAGACATACTTGGTGGTAGGGCTAGTCTGTAGGCTACGGATCCTACTCGATCGAGGATTTCAAATGGGCCAATAAATCGAGGGTTGAGCTTTCCTCTCTTTCCGAATCTCGTAACCCCTTTCCATGGAGAAACACGTAAGAATACATGATCTCCGACGTTGAATCTCTCATCTCTCCGATGAAGATCGGCATAACTCTTTTGTCGTTCTTGTGCTGTCTGTATTCGTTGTCGGATCATTTGGATCTTTTCGGTCGTCAAGCGTACCAACTCGGGTCCCAACAGTTTTGCTTCTCCTACCTCATTCCAACATACTGGAGAGCGACACTTGCGTCCATATAAAGCCTCGAATGGAGCCATGCCTATACTTGCTTGGTAACTGTTGTTGTAGGAAAATTCCACCAATGGCAAGTACTTATCCCAACTTCCTTTGAAGTCGAGTACGCAAAGTCTCAAAAGATCTTCGAGGGTTTGGATCGTCCTTTCCGATTGTCCGTCCGTTTGAGGATGGTATGCAGAACTAAAACGTAGTTCAGTGCCCATAGCTTTTTGTAGACTGATCCAAAAGCGTGAAGTGAATCTAGGATCTCGATCAGAAACTATGGAAACTGGCATGCCATGCAATCTCACGATCTCATTTATGTACATACCGGCAAGACGTTCAAGTGAAAAGTTTTCTCGTATAGGCAAGAAATGAGCGGATTTGGTCAATCTATCTACGATAACCCAAATTGCATCTAAGCCTTGAGAAACTTTGGGAAGACCCGTCACGAAATCCATATTGATGTGTTCCCACTTCCATTCGGGAACCTCAAGTGGTTGTAATGGACCCTTAGGTACTTGATGCTCTGCCTTGACACGTTGACAAGTTAGGCACCTTGAGATAAACTCTGCAATCTCCCTTTTCATATTGTTCCACCAAAATGTATGTCGAAGATCTCGATACATCTTGGTACCTCCTGGGTGGATCGCAAATGGCGTGTTGTGTGCCTCCATCATGATTTTATGCTTTAATTCAGGATCGTTAGGAACACAGAGTCGAGAGTTGACTCGAAGTATTCCTTTCTCGTCGATTCTTGCTTCGGGAATGGTACCTTCTTGTACTTTCTTTATCATGTTTATCAGTTCCGGATCGGTAGCTTGAGCAGCTTTAATTTTATCGATTAAAGCTGGTTCTACTCGCACGTGAGCAATCTTCGAGTGGGTCCCTGGTGTCTTTAGCTCTATCTCCATCTTTTGCAAGTCGTACAAAATACGCTTTTGTGTTGTCAGCAGTGCACTTGTACTCGCATAAGATTTTCTGCTCAAAGCGTCAGCTACAACGTTCGCCTTTCCCGGGTGATACTGGATTGTGTGATCATAATCCTTCAACAGCTCAAGCCAACGTCGTTGTCGCATGTTGAGTTCCTTCTGGGTGAAGAAATACTTGAGACTTTTATGATCCGTATAGATATCCACTTTTTCTCCGTACAAGTAGTGTCTCCAGATCTTCAATGCGAAAACGACTGCTGCCAACTCTAGATCATGAGTAGGATAATTTTTCTCATAATCTTTGAGTTGTCGAGAGGCATAGGCTATAACCTTTCCATGTTGCATAAGGACACAGCCTAGACCTTTGCCTGAAGCATCGCTATATATGACGAATTCTCCTGATCCTGATGGAATGGTCAGAACAGGAGCTGAAACCAGTCTCATCTTGAATTCTTGGAAACTTTTCTCGCATTCCTCGCTCCATATGAATTTTGTGCTTTTCCGAGTAAGCTGAGTTAATGGAGTGGCGATTTGAGAAAATCCTTCTACGAATCTCCGATAATAACCAGCTAGGCCCAGAAAACTTCGGACTTCGGTTACTGTCTTGGGTTGTTCCCAATTTAGTACCGTTTCAATCTTCGCAGGATCGGCTGATATTCCTTGACTAGAAATCACATGCCCAAGAAACGTGACCTCCTTAAGCCAGAACTCACATTTTTTCAACTTGGCATATAATTTGTTCTCACGGAGCTTTTGGAGTATCAATCTCAGGTGTTGTTCATGATCCTCGCGACTCTTGGAGTATATGAGGATGTCATCAATAAAGACAACCACAAAATGATCCAAATATCCCTTGAATATTCGGTTCATCATGTCCATGAAAGCTGCAGGAGCATTGGTTAGTCCAAAAGGCATGACTAAAAACTTATAATGCCCATAACGAGTTCTGAAAGCAGTCTTTGGAATGTCCTCAGCTTTAACCTTTAACTGATGATATCCAGAACGGAGATCAATCTTTGAGAAATGTTGAGCACCTTGTAATTGATCAAACATGTCATCGATTCGAGGCAACGGGTACCTGTTTTTGATGGTGACATGGTTCAATTCTCGGTAGTCAATGCACAATCTCATACTCCCGTCTTTCTTCTTCACAAATAGAACAGGAGCACCCCAAGGTGATGCACTTGGACGAATGAAACCGGTATCCAACAATTCCTGTAGTTGGACTTTTAACTCTTGAAGTTCAATGGGAGCCATTCGGTATGGGGCTTTGGAAATGGGCTTGGTACCGGGTTCAAGATCAATACAAAATTCAATTTCACGGTTTGGGGGTAAGCCAGGAAGTTCTTCAGGAAAAACGTCAGGAAACTCATTAACAATGAGAATATCATTCAAGTTTGACGTATTTTTGTTCAAATCAGTGACATGAGCTAAAAAGGCTTGACATCCGTTTTTCAATAAACGAATGGCTTTATGGCTAGAAATAACAGTTATAGATTTCAATGGTTTAGTTGCTTGAATTTGCATGACAGGTTGATTAGGAATATGAAAACTAATAATCTTATGAAAACAATCAATTTTAGCATGATGGGTAGTCAACCAATCAATTCCTAAAATCACATCAAATTCATGCATCTCCAAAGAAATAAGGTCAACAGGTAATGTGAGGTTGTTGATTTGAACTAGGCAAGATTTATAGACAGTAGATGTAATGGTCATTTCTCCTAATGGGGTTTCAACTGATAAGTCAAAGTCCAAATTTTCAGGAGTTAAGTTTAAACGCTGAGCACATGCAGGTGAGATAAAAGAATGGGTAGAACCAGCATCTAACAAAGCGTAGACTTCACGAGAATTTATGAATAGCTTACCGGTTATCACCTCGTTCGAGTTTCGTGCCATTTGGGATGTCACAACAAAAGCTCTCCCTTGAACTACAGATTTTCCCTTATCCGCGCTAGCTTTTGGTATCATCACTGCAGCTGGACTTGATTTTGTGGCAGGACAAAACCGTGCAAGATGACCCTCTTTCCCACAACTGTAGCACTTTTTGGACTGCAGTGTACAGTTTGGGCTGATGTGACCTTCCTGACCACACCTATAGCATCTCACTGGTGGTCGATCTTCTCCCCTTGAAACTGGGGTCGGTGCTGGTTCTGGTACTGGTGCCCTTCCATAATTATCATGGAATCTCTTTCTTTTGAAATTGTTCCCACTGGATTCTCCTCTTCTGTTATTTGATGTGGAATTACCACCAAAGTGTTGGTTACCTCCTCGATGGTTCTCGTTCCTGTGGTTGTTATCATTTCTCTGATCATTGACTCTTGGCTGTAATTTTTCATCTGTTTGCTCCACCCTTTGAGCCCTATCAACAACATCTGAATACAAACTAAATTTATGAGAGCTAAGTTGTGACGCCCCCAAATCTGGGCCCACACAGCCCAAACTTGAGTCGTCAAAATACTACAACAAAATTATTACAACAAAGCACAACGTACAACAATACAGTGTATAATAATACACAACTAAGTCTTCACTATTATTGCCACACTATTTTACAAAACGTGAAGACTATGATAACTATTCCTCGGACCCTCACTCCATTCCCCGGCTAGACCCTGTTATGTTTTCATCTCCTGTTGAAAAACAATGGAACAAAAGAAAGGGTGAGCTCAAATAGCCCAGTAAGAAATATCATGACTAAGATAATGACGAATAAATTATCATTAGCCTTCAACAGTTGAGTTCTTGATAGAATACAATAGACTACAAGGTTTATATCAAAAACTGCAGTTAAATTCTTAAACAACGTTCAGATCAATAATAGCAGCGGAATGAGTAATCTATTAGAAGAATAATGCAGACTATAATGTCCACTCGGTTCTCTTTTTAGGAAAAACATCATCAACTTTTATCATCTGAAATATCATTAGTCAAGATAATACAAATTCACAGTTCCTGATCATAATCATGCAGATCAACAGTTCATCTTTGCACTACGGGCCAAAGACATTCAATATAACACCAACGGTCATGATTATACCAGATTCAGCCTTTGGTCATAATCATACCAAACAACAGTTCATCTTTGCACTACGGGCCAAAGAGAACATTCATCACGTGCCATAAAAGACACCGAACAGATGTATCGCCTTTAACCTATTATATCGCCTTTAACCTATCATTTGTTCAACAAATATATCACATCTGTGCCCCCGGCCACAGATATTCACAACAGCTTGATTTTTGGATGATTAGAATGATATAAATGATGAACAGAAGAAATAGGATAACAATAAGTATCGGAAGTTTACTTTGTACAGATTCAAATAATGTCCAAATTGTCAACATGATGTGGAGTGAAATTTAAAAATGATATTCAAGATCCACAGTTCAGAATAACGGTTACAATTCAATAGAAAGGTTCACGTAAATAGGAAGGTTCAGTTGAAATAATGAAGTTCAACTATTATGGAACATATAATATTTTCAGGAATTATAGAAGCAATAGTTCCATAATAAATTTCGATTTAGGAGTATGAAAGAAAATAATATCCCTTACCGTAGCAGGTTTGATTAACAAAAGGTGAAGGAAATTAATACAAAGGGTTATTCACCAACAGGCGGCAATCCGCTCCGTAAGGTTATTCTCAGAGATTAATAATGAATGAATACGAAAGGTTATTCACCAACAGGCGGCAATCCGCTCCGTAAGGTTATTCCCACAATTTAATACATGGAAATAAAAGGCACGTCTTATGAGTAAGGAAGAAACAATATTATTATCGAGAATCAAATAATGATAATCCCTTACCATAGTATGTTTGAATAATGGAAGATGAAAAAGATGGTATCCCTTACCTCAACACGTGACTGGATATTGATTTAAATGAGGTTGATTAACTTGAACAGTACACGTATACTTATAGATCTTCACAAATACTCAAGATGACTTAAGCACACTTAGAGAGAACTTTCACAAGAAGTATTTAGAGAGAGAAAGAAAGAACAAGTAAGGAAGTTTATGAAAAATCCTTAAGTTAAGGCTTCTATTTATAGCCAAAAATCTTATCATTCATTTAATCTAAACCATTCATTTAAAGATCATCTTTTAATCTACACCATCCATTTCAAATATTATATTATCTTTAATCTACACCATTCATTTCATATCACCTAATAATCACCTAACTTTATATTATAAACAAATCAATTTAATTATTCAACAATAATTCACACTTTAATCTACACCATTCATTTCATATCACCTAATAATCACCTAACTTTATATTATAAACAAATCAATTCAATTATTCAACAATAATTCACACTTTAATCTACACCATTCATTTCATATCACCTAATAATCACCTAACTTTATATTATAAACAAATAACTTTATCAATTCAATTATTATGACTAATTGTTATAAATACAGTATAGTTAGCTCTTAGATATCAAGTCAATAAATTAATGAAATACAACTGTTTAAATAACATCATAATAGAGATAACAATAATGTAAAATAAAGCATACGTTACTGTGTAATGACAATTATTGATTCAATAATGTGAATTACTGTGCATATGTTACTGTGACAATTATTAGGTTCAATAATTTTAAAAACAGTGCAACAACAATTATTGACTCAATGATATAAAATACAGTGTAATGACAATTATTAAATCAATAATGCAAAATACTGTGTAACAACAATTATTGAATTGATAATATAAAATATTATGCAGTGACAATTATCGATGAAATGATGCGTAACAGTTACGGTGTCAATTATCATACCAAAAATATGAGACACTATGCAATACCGTGTGTTACTGTAGAGTACCGAGTGCTACAGAAAATACCAATAACTACCGTATGCTACTATTCTTTTATCACCGGTATTTTAACAGTTCCGTTGACTATTTTTATTTAAAAAAGTTATTTCTGTCGTTTTCTATATCCGACAAATATTCCGTTGTGGGGTCCACCAATAATTTATTATTTCGGCGCCGTCGTACGGCACGAATATTCCCCGACCAAACGAATATTCCCCGACAAAGCGAATATTGTCCGACAAAATAAAATTTGCACAAAACATCCTTAACTTTCAATTTTGTTAATTTAACCACTTACTGTTTAAAAAAAATATCTATATGAAGAAAAATTAAATTTTGTATTTCATAAAATTCGGGGTCTTACATAAGTTGTTGACGGATTTCGAATCTTAGACCACGTAAGAACATCCGACTCATCCGTGCTTCGTCATCTACTAGATGAGTCGCAAAACGAGACAGTTCAGCAAACTTAGCTTCATATTGAGAAACTGTCATGTTTCCCTGCTCCAGCTTAATGAATTCCACTTCCTTCATATGGCGGATGCTTTCTGGGAAGTACTTTTCATTAAATAGCTCTTGGAATTCTGTCCAAGACATCTCAAGTGCTGAAGGGTGGATACGTTTTACCGCTTCCCACCAGTGATCCGCCTCACCTCGAAACATAAAAGTAGCAAAGGGCACCTTCTGATCATCAGCGCATTGTAGGACATCAAGTATTTTTGTCGTCTGCTTCAGCTATGCCTCCGCTTTGAGTGGGTCAGGCTTCCCGTGGAATTCAGGTGGTCCCAATTCTTTAAATTGCTTGACAGTGATCATCCTCAAATTACCAGCGTTTCTACCGTTATTGTTAACTGGATTTCCTCTTGCCTGATTCTGCATGAACTGCATGAAATTCCTAAAGAATCCATCATTCATCATGTTATCAGGAATATTATTTCCTGAGTTAGCAGGAGGATTGTTTGTGGCTTCTTGATTTTCGGCTACATTCGCTTCAGGTATTTCGTAGTTAACCTCTTGATTTCCAGATGCCATACTAAACTGTGGTCACAAAATAAATGTTAGTTCAAATAAACTGACTCATCACTTCATGTCCCTATATTCAAATCAACTCATTAGATAATAAAATCTAATTTAGGTAGGACACACTAGTGACTGATTCTAATCGTCTCTCCCCTCCTAGTTCTAACCCCAGATCTCCATTAAAGACCATATCCCTAAGCTCTGATGCCAACTGTGACGCCCCCAAATCTAGGCCCACACAGCCCAAACATGAGTCGTCAAAAGACTACAACAAAATTATTACAACAAAGCACAACGTACAACAATACAGGGTATAATAATACACAACTAAGTCTTCACTATTATTGCCACACTATTTTACAACACGTGAAGACTACGACAACTATTCCTCAGACTCTCACTCCATTCCCCGGCTAGACCCTGTTACGTTTTCATCTCCTGTAATGGAACAAAAGAAAGGGTGAGCTCAAATAGCCCAGTAAGAAATATCATGACTAAGATAATGACGAATAATTTATCATTAGCCTTCAACAGTTGAGTTCTTGATAGAATACAATAGACTACAAGGTTTATATCAAAAACTGCAGTTAAATTCTTAAACAACGTTCAGATCAATAATAGCAGCGGAATGAACAATCTATTAAAAGAATAATGCAGACTATAATGTCCACTCGCTTATCTTTTTAGTAAAAATATCATCAACTTTTATCATCTGAAATACCATTAGTCAAGATAATACAACTTCACAGTTCCTGGTCATAATCATGCAGATCAACAGTTCATCTTTGCAATACGGGCCAAAGACATTCAATATAACAACAACGGTCATGATTATACCAGATTCAGCCTTTGGTCATAATCATACCAACCAACAGTTTATCTTTGCACTACGGGCCAAAGAGAACATTCACCACGTGCCATAAAAGACACCGAACAGATGTATCGCCTTTAACCTATCATCTGTTCAACAATTATATCACATCTGTGCCCCCGGCCACAGATATTCACAACAGCTTGATTCTTGATGATTAATACAAATAACAGTGATACAAATGATGAACAGAAGAACAGGATAAACAATAAGTATCAGAAGTTTACTTTGTGCAGATTCAAATAATGTCCAAATTGCCAACATGATGTGGAGTGAAATTTAAAAATGATATTCAAGATCCACAGTTCAGAATAACGATTACAGTTCAATAGCAATGTTCAGAAAATAGGAAGGTTCAGTTGAAATAATGAAATTCAACTATTATGGAACATATAATATTTTCAGGAATTATAGAAGCAATAGTTCCATAATAAGTTTCGATTTAGGTGTATGAAAGAAAATAATATCCCTTACCGTAGCAGGTTTGATTAACAAAAGGTGAAGGAAATTAATATCCCTTACCATAGTAAGTTTGAATAATGGAAGATGAAAAAGATGGTATCCCTTATGAGTATAAAGGAAAATGATATCACTTACGAATATGGAATAAAAGTGTCATGTGATAATTCGTGTAGACAAATTATTTCCACACGAGACAAATAAAAAGGGTTATTCACCAACAGGCGGTAATCCGCGCCGTAAAGTTATTCCCATCAATTTGAATACAAAGAGTTATTCACCAAACAGGCGATAATCCGCGCCGTAAGGTTATTCCCATCAATTTGAATACAAAGAGTTATTCACCAAACAGACGATAATCCGCGCCGTAAGGTTATTCCCATCAATTTGAATACGAAGAGTTATTCACCAAACAGGCGATAATCCGCACCGTAAGGTTATTCTCAAAGATTAATAAGGAATGAATACAAATGGTTATTCACCAACAGGCGGTAAACCGCGCCGTAAGCGTAAGACCCCGAATTTTATGAAATATAAAATTTAATTTTTCTTCATATATTTTTTTCATGAAACAGTAAGTGGTTAAACTGACGAATTTGAAAGTTAAGGATGTTATGTGCAAATTTTATTTTGTCGGACAATATTCGTTTTGTCGGGGAATATTCGTTTGGTCGGGGAATATTCGTGTCGTACGACGGCGCCGAAATAACAAATTATTTGTGGACCCCACAACGGAATAATTGTCGGATATAGAAAACGACAGAAGTAACCTTTTTAAATAAAAATAGTCAACGGTGTTAACTGTTAAAATACCGGTGATAAAAGAATAGTAGCATACGATAAATTATGGTATTTTCTATAGCACACGGTACTCTACAGTAGCACACGGTATTGCACAGTGTCTCATATTATTGACACCATAACTGTTACGCATCATTTCATCGATAATTGTCACTGCATAATATTTTATATTATCAATTCAATTATTGTTGCTACACAGTATTTTGCATTATTGATTCAATAATTGTCATTACACTGTATTTCATATCATTGAGTCAATAATTGTTGCTGCACTGTTTTTAAAATTATTGAACCTAATAATTGTCACAGTTGCAAATATACTGTAATTTATATTATTAAATTAATAATAATCTGTAACGTGTTTATTACATTATTGTTAAATTATTGTTGTTGTATATTTTATTATATACGTAGAACCTACAGGAAGAATAAATAAATAAATAAATTAAAATAATAATAATAATAATAATAATAATAATAATTTTTACTATTTGGAATAGTAACCATGTGGACCCTCTGTGGGGGCCACATGAATTTTAAACATGCAAAATTTGCTGAAGTAGGTGAAGAGCAGCCAGGCGGCTGCGTAGCAAAGTTCAACACTGGCGTGCAGCACGCCAGTCACCAACCTTGCATAGTGCGCATCTTTTCTCCTATAAATAGCTTGTTCAACTGAATAGAAAAATCACACCTAAAACATAAAATTTTTCTATAATTATTTTATGAGTTTTCTCTGAGAATAATAAGGTTATTTTGAGTGTTTGAAAGCCAAAAGGAGTGCAGGAATTTTTCAAGTAAGTTTTTTATTAAAGAGTAATAATTTCATAAATTCCTATTTTTCACGGTATTCACAAATCTTCCCTTAGAAGACTCTTCTTTGAGAAGATTCATTTTTAAAAGCTTTCTTTGGAAGATTTATTTTGGAATATTATTTTAAAAACTATTTTAAAGTAGTTATATTATACTATAAAAATTATGTTAAATATATATAATTTTGATAGTTCATATTATACGAATTATCATACACTTTGAAATTTATATGTGGTAATTACTAATTTATATTATAAATATATAGGTTGATCAACCTCATTTAAATCAATATCCAGTCACATGCTACGGTAAGGAATATTATTCTTTTCACACTCTTAAACATGCTACGGTAATGAATATTATTCTTTTCACACTATTAAACATGCTACGGTAAGGAATATTATTCTTTTCACACTCTTAAATTTACTGTGGTAAGGAATATCATATTCTTTCATCTTCTATTATTTAAACTTACTACGGTAAGGAATATCATCTTCTTTCATATTCTATTATTGAAACTTACTACGGTAAGGGGTATCACTCTTTTCATCATCATAAATGGATATTATTTTCTTTCTTACTTGAAGGGATTATCATTCTTTGATTCTCGAAAATAATATCATTTCTTTCTTGTGCCATTTACTTCCATGTATTAAATTGTGGGAATAACCTTACGGCGTGGATTACCGCCTGTTGGTGAATAACCTTTTGTATTCATTCCTTATTAATCTTTGAGAATAACCTTACGGTGCGGATTATCGCCTGTTTGGTGAATAACTTTTCGTATTCAAATTGATGGGAATAACCTTACGGTGCGGATTATCGCCTGTTTGGTGAATAACTCTTCGTATTCAAATTGATGGGAATAACCTTACGGTGCGGATTATCGCCTGTTTGGTGAATAACTATTCGTATTCAAATTGATGGGAATAACCTTACGGCGCGGATTACCGCCTGTTGGTGAATAACCCTTTTTATTTGTCTCGTGTGGAAATAATTTGTCTACACGAACTATCACATGACACTTTTATTCCATATTCGTAAGTGATATCATTTTCCTTTATACTCATAAGGGATACCATCTTTTTCATCTTCCATTATTCAAAATTACTATGGTAAGGGATATTAATTTCCTTCACCTTTTGTTAATCAAACCTGCTACGGTAAGGGATATTATTTTCTTTCATACACCTAAATCGAAACTTGTTATGGAACTATTGCTTCTATAATTCCTGAAAATATTATATGTTCCATAATAGTTGAATTTTATTATTTCAACTGAACCTTCCTATTTTCTGAACATTTCTATTGAACTGTAATCGTTATTCTGAACTGTGGATCTTGAATATCATTTTTAAATTTCACTCCACATCATGTTGGCAATTTGGACATTATTTGAATCTGCACAAAGTAAACTTCCGATACTTATTGTTTATCATGTTCTTCTGTTCATCATTTGTATCACTGTTATTTATATTAATCATCAAGAATCAAGCTGTTGTGAATATCTGTGGCCGGGGGCACAGATGTGATATAATTGTTGAACAGATGATAGGTTAAAGGCGATATACTAGGTTAAAGGCGATACATCTGTTCGGTGTCTTTTATGGCACGTGGTGAATGTTCTCTTTGGCCCGTAGTGCAAAGCTGAACTGTTGGTTGGTATGATTATGACCAAAGGCTGAATCTGGTATAATCATGACCGTTGGTGCTTTATTGAATATCTTTGGCCCGTAGTGCAAAGATGAACTGTTGATTTGCATGATTATGACCAGGAACTGTGAATTTGTATTATCTTGACTAATGGTATTTCAGATGATAAAAGTTGATGATATTTTTACTAAAAAGAGAAGCGAGTGGACATTATAGTCTGCATTATTCTTCTAATAGATTGCTCATTCCGCTGCTATTATTGATCTGAACATTGTTTAAGAATTTAACTACAGTTTTTGATATAAACCTTGTAGTCTATTGTATTCTATCAAGAACTCAACTGTTGAAGGCTAATGATAATTTATTCGTCATTATCTTAGTCATGATATTTCTTACTGGGCTATTTGAGCTCACCCTTTCTTTTGTTCCATTGTTTTTCAACAGGAGATGAAAACGTAACAGGGTCGAGCCGGGGAATGGAGTGAGAGTCTGAGGAATAGCTGTCGTAGTCTTCACGTGTTGTAAAATAGTGTGGCAATAATAGTGAAGACTTAGTTGTGTATTATTATACACTGTATTGTTGTACGTTGTGCTTTGTTGTAATAATTTTGTTGTAGTCTTTTGACGACTCAAGTTTGGGCTGTGTGGGCCTAGATTTGGGGGCGTCACAGTTGGTATCAGAGCTTAGGGATATGGTCTTTAATGGAGATCTGGGGTAGAACTAGGAGGAGAGAGACGAATATAATCAGTCACTAGTGTGTCCCACCTAAATTAGATTTTATTATCTAATGAGTTGATTTGAATATAGGGACATGAAGTGATGAGTCAGTTTATTTGAACTAACATCTATTTTGTGACCACAGTTAAGTATGGCATCTGGAAATCAGGAGGTTAACCACAGAGTACCCGAAGTGAATGTAGAGGCCACAAACAATTCTTCTACAAACTCAGAGTTGAATAATTTGCCTAAAGCAAAAATTATTTGTATCCGATCTAAAGAAGAAGAAGGTGAAAGTTCTACCGTCGTTCTCCCAAATTCGTTCTTTAAAGGATATCCGGAACTTGCGGAAATTGTTGCCTTTAATTTGCTCGACAGTTGGAAACATATCATCACCTGGTTATGCTCGATAACAAAGGATCAGAATATATGGACGTTTCATATAAGTCTTTGGGATTTATGGTGTTCGAGCTATGATTTTCAAGATTATTTAAAAATGATGTATCTATACTTTTGGGCGTTACAATTTAGAGGAATTCAAGTTAAGTTAGTCACTATCGTGGAAACTGTAGTCTATCGAAAATACTATTTTAATGGAAATCATTGGTACGCTACTACTGATGAAGTTGAAGAATCTGAGAAACAGTTCGTTAGAGAACTATTTCGTGGTATCCCCATGGTTGAAATACGTGAAGATCCGGATGAAGTATATGGGACTCGATTTGATGATGACAGCCTTGATGATCAAGAAATCGAATGAGGTGATGACCGGTAAGCTATTCATCAATTCTCGAGAAGTCTATGCCATGTTAGATATTGGCTCTATCCACTCTTTTATCTCACCTATATGTACTCAACGTTTAAATTTGCCTATTGAAAACTTAAATCTTGTCTTATCAGTTGAAATCTCATTGGGAGAAATACCTATTACATTTACTATCTATAAATCTTGCCTAGTTTAAATCAACAACCTCACATTACCTGTTGACCTTATTTCTTTGGAGATGCATGAATTTGATGTGATTTTAGGAATTGATTGGTTGACTACCCATCATGCTAAAATTGATTGTTTTCATAAGATTATTAGTTTTCATATTCCTAATCAACCTGTCATGCAAACTCAAGCAACTAAACCATTGAAATCTATAACTATTATTTCTAGCCATAAAGTCATTCGTTTATTGAAAAACGGATGTCAAGCCTTTTTAGCCCATGTCATTGATTTGAACAAAAACACGTCAAACTTGAATGATATTCCTATTGTTAATGAGTTCCTGACGTTTTTCCTGAGGAACTTCCTGGCTTATCCCCAAACCGAGAAATTGAATTCTGTATCGATCTTGAACCCGATACTAAACCCTTTTCCAAAGCTCAATACCAAATGGCTCCCATAGAACGCCAAGAGATGAAAGTTTGATTATTAGATATCGGTATCATTCGAGCGAGGAATGCGAGAAGAGTTTTCAAGAACTCAAGAGGAGACTTGTTTCAGCTCCTGTTCTGACCATTCCATCAGGATCGGGAGAATTTGTCATATATAGTGATGCTTCAGGCAAAGGTCTAGGCTGTGTCCTTATGCAACAGGGAAAGGTTATAGCCTATGCCTCTCGACAGCTCAAAGATTATGAGAAAAATTATCCTACTCATGATTTAGAGTTGGCAGCAGTCGTTTTCGCGTTGAAGATCTGGAGACACTACTTGTACGGAGAGAAAGTGGATATCTATACGGATCATAAAAGTCTCAAGTATTTCTTCACCCAGAAGGAACTTAACATGCGACAACGACGTTGGCTTGAGCTGTTGAAGGATTATGATCACACAATCCAGTATCACCCGGGAAAGGCGAACGTTATAGCTGACGCTTTGAGCAGAAAATCTTATGCGAGTATAAGTGCACTGCTGACAACACAAAAGCGTATTTTATACGACTTGCAAAAGATGGAGATAGAGCTAAAGACACCAGGGACCCACTCGAAGATTGCTCACGTGCGAGTAGAACCGGCTTTAATCGATAAAATTAAAGCTGCTCAAGCTACCGATCCGGAACTGATGAACATGATGAAGAAAGTACAAGAAGGTGTCATTCCCGAAGCAAGAATCGACGAGAAAGGAATACTTCGAGTCAACTCTCGACTCTGTGTTCCTAACGATCCTGAATTGAAGCATAAAATCATGATGGAGGCACACAACACGCCGTTTGCAATCCACCCAGGAGGTACCAAGATGTATCGAGATCTTCGACATACATTTTGGTGGAACAATATGAAAAGAGAGATTGCAGAGTTTATCTCAAGGTGCCTAACTTGTCAACGTGTCAAGGCAGAACATCAAGTACCTAAAGGTCCATTGCAACCACTTGAAGTTCCCGAATGGAAGTGGGAACACATCAATATGGACTTCGTGACGAGTCTTCCAAAAGTTTCTCAAGGCTTAGATGCAATTTGGGTGATCGTAGATAGATTGACCAAATCTGCTCATTTCTTGCCTATACGAGAAAACTTTTCACTTGAACGACTTGCCGGTATGTACATAAATGAGATCGTGAGATTGCATGGCATGTCAGTTTCCATAGTTTCTGATCGAGATCCTAGATTTACTTCACGCTTTTGGATCAGTCTACAAAAAGCTATGGGCACTGAGCTACGATTCAGTTCTGCATACCATCCTCAAACGGACGGACAATCGGAAAGGACGATTCAGACCCTCGAAGATCTTTTGAGACTTTGTGTATTAGACTTCAAAGGAAGTTGGGATAAGTACTTGCCATTGGTGGAATTTTCTTACAACAACAGTTACCAAGCAAGCATAGGCATGGCTCCATTCGAGGCTTTGTATGGAAGGAAGTGTCGCTCTCCAATATGTTGGAATGAGGTAGGAGAAGCAAAATTGTTGGGACCCGAGTTGGTACGCTTGACGATCGAAAAGATCCAAATGATCCGACAACGAATACAGACAGCGCAAGAACGACAAAAGAGTTATGCTGATCTTCATCGGAGAGACGAAAGTTTCAACGTCGGAGATCATGTATTCTTACGTGTTTCTCCATGGAAAGGGGTTACGAGATTCGAAAAGAGAGGAAAGCTCAACCCTCGATTTATTGGCCCATTTGAAATCCTCGATCGAGTAGAAACCGTAGCCTACAGACTAGCTTTACCACCAAGTATGTCTCGCATCCATAATGTTTTTCACATATCTACGTTACGTAAATATGTGAAAGACCCAAACCACGTCATTGAGTTAGAAGCAGACGTTATAGCAGAAGATTTAACGTATGAGGAGGTACCTGTTAAGATCCTAGATAAGAAGGAGCAGATTCTACGCTCAAAGGTTATACCTCAAGTTAAGGTTTTATGGAGGAACCAAGATATTGAGGAAATGACCTGGGAGCTAGAATCCGAGATGAAATCTAAATATCCTTACCTCTTCGAAATGCCAGGTACGTCAATTTCGGGGACGAAATTTCATAAGGAGGGGAGGTTGTAAGACCCCGAATTTTATGAAATATAAAATTTAATTTTTCTTCATATATTTTTTTCATTAAACAGTAAGTGGTTAAACTGACGAATTTGAAAGTTAAGGATGTTATGTGCAAATTTTATTTTGTCGGACAATATTCGTTTTGTCGGGGAATATTCGTTTGGTCGGGGAATATTCGTGCCGTACGACGGCGCCGAAATAACAAATTATTTGTGGACCCCACAACGGAATAATTGTCGGATATAGAAAACGACAGAAGTAACCTTTTTAAATAAAAATAGTCAACGGTGTTAACTGTTAAAATACCGGTGATAAAAGAATAGTAGCATACGGTAAATTATGGTATTTTCTATAGCACACGGTACTCTACAGTAGCACACGGTATTGCACAGTGTCTCATATTATTGACACCATAACTGTTACGCATCATTTCATCGATAATTGTCACTGCATAATATTTTATATTATCAATTCAATTATTGTTGCTACACAGTATTTTGCATTATTGATTCAATAATTGTCATTACACTGTATTTCATATCATTGAGTCAATAATTGTTGCTGCACTGTTTTTAAAATTATTGAACCTAATAATTGTCACAGTTGCAAATATACTGTAATTTATATTATTAAATTAATAATAATCTGTAACGTGTTTATTACATTATTGTTAAATTATTGTTGTTGTATATTTTATTATATACGTAGAACCTACAGGAAGAATAAATAAATAAATAAATTTTAAAAAAAAAAAATAATAATAATAATAATAATTTTTACTATTTGGAATAGTAACCATGTGGACCCTCTGTGGGGGCCACATGAATTTTAAACATGCAAAATTTGCTGAAGTAGGTGAAGAGCAGCCAGGCGGCTGCGTAGCAAAGTTCAACACTGGCGTGCAGCACGCCAGTCACCAACCTTGCATAGTGCGCATCTTTTCTCCTATAAATAGCTTGTTCAACTGAATAGAAAAATCACACCTAAAACATAAAATTTTTCTATAAGAATTTTATGAGTTTTCTCTGAGAATAATAAGGTTATTTTGAGTGTTTGAAAGCCAAAAGGAGTGCAGGAATTTTTCAAGTAAGTTTTTTATTAAAGAGTAATAATTTCATAAATTCCTATTTTTCACGGTATTCACAAATCTTCCCTTAGAAGACTCTTCTTTGAGAAGATTCATTTTTAAAAGCTTTCTTTGGAAGATTTATTTTGGAATATTATTTTAAAAACTATTTTAAAGTAGTTATATTATACTATAAAAATTATGTTAAATATATATAATTTTGATAGTTCATATTATACGAATTATCATACACTTTGAAATTTATATGTGGTAATTACTAATTTATATTATAAATATATAGGTTGATCAACCTCATTTAAATCAATATCCAGTCACATGCTACGGTAAGGAATATTATTCTTTTCACACTCTTAAACATGCTACGGTAATGAATATTATTCTTTTCACACTCTTAAACATGCTACGGTAAGGAATATTATTCTTTTCACACTCTTAAATTTACTGTGGTAAGGAATATCATATTCTTTCATCTTCTACTATTTAAACTTACTACGGTAAGGAATATCATCTTCTTTCATATTCTATTATTGAAACTTACTACGGTAAGGGGTATCACTCTTTTCATCATCATAAATGGATATTATTTTCTTTCTTACTTGAAGGGATTATCATTCTTTGATTCTCGAAAATAATATCGTTTCTTTCTTGTGCCATTTACTTCCATGTATTAAATTGTGGGAATAACCTTACGGCGTGGATTACCGCCTGTTGGTGAATAACCTTTTGTATTCATTCCTTATTAATCTTTGAGAATAACCTTACGGTGCGGATTATCGCCTGTTTGGTGAATAACTCTTCGTATTCAAATTGATGGGAATAACCTTACGGTGCGGATTATCGCCTGTTTGGTGAATAACTCTTCGTATTCAAATTGATGGGAATAACCTTACGGTGCGGATTATCGCCTGTTTGGTGAATAACTATTCGTATTCAAATTGATGGGAATAACCTTACGGCGCGGATTACCGCCTGTTGGTGAATAACCCTTTTTATTTGTCTCGTGTGGAAATAATTTGTCTACACGAACTATCACATGACACTTTTATTCCATATTCGTAAGTGATATCATTTTCCTTTATACTCATAAGGGATACCATCTTTTTCATCTTCCATTATTCAAAATTACTATGGTAAGGGATATTAATTTCCTTCACCTTTTGTTAATCAAACCTGCTACGGTAAGGGATATTATTTTCTTTCATACACCTAAATCGAAACTTGTTATGGAACTATTGCTTCTATAATTCCTGAAAATATTATATGTTCCATAATAGTTGAATTTTATTATTTCAACTGAACCTTCCTATTTTCTGAACATTTCTATTGAACTGTAATCGTTATTCTGAACTGTGGATCTTGAATATCATTTTTAAATTTCACTCCACATCATGTTGGCAATTTGGACATTATTTGAATCTGCACAAAGTAAACTTCCGATACTTATTGTTTATCATGTTCTTCTGTTCATCATTTGTATCACTGTTATTTGTATTAATCATCAAGAATCAAGCTGTTGTGAATATCTGTGGCCGGGGGCACAGATGTGATATAATTGTTGAACAGATGATAGGTTAAAGGCGATATACTAGGTTAAAGGCGATACATCTGTTCGGTGTCTTTTATGGCACGTGGTGAATGTTCTCTTTGGCCCGTAGTGCAAAGCTGAACTGTTGGTTGGTATGATTATGACCAAAGGCTGAATCTGGTATAATCATGACCGTTGGTGCTTTATTGAATATCTTTGGCCCGTAGTGCAAAGATGAACTGTTGATTTGCATGATTATGACCAGGAACTGTGAATTTGTATTATCTTGACTAATGGTATTTCAGATGATAAAAGTTGATGATATTTTTACTAAAAAGAGAAGCGAGTGGACATTATAGTCTGCATTATTCTTCTAATAGATTGCTCATTCCGCTGCTATTATTGATCTGAACATTGTTTAAGAATTTAACTACAGTTTTTGATATAAACCTTGTAGTCTATTGTATTCTATCAAGAACTCAACTGTTGAAGGCTAATGATAATTTATTCGTCATTATCTTAGTCATGATATTTCTTACTGGGCTATTTGAGCTCACCCTTTCTTTTGTTCCATTGTTTTTCAACAGGAGATGAAAACGTAACAGGGTCGAGCCGGGGAATGGAGTGAGAGTCTGAGGAATAGCTGTCGTAGTCTTCACGTGTTGTAAAATAGTGTGGCAATAATAGTGAAGACTTAGTTGTGTATTATTATACACTGTATTGTTGTACGTTGTGCTTTGTTGTAATAATTTTGTTGTAGTCTTTTGACGACTCAAGTTTGGGCTGTGTGGGCCTAGATTTGGGGGCGTCACAGTTGGTATCAGAGCTTAGGGATATGGTCTTTAATGGAGATCTGGGGTAGAACTAGGAGGAGAGAGACGAATATAATCAGTCACTAGTGTGTCCCACCTAAATTAGATTTTATTATCTAATGAGTTGATTTGAATATAGGGACATGAAGTGATGAGTCAGTTTATTTGAACTAACATCTATTTTGTGACCACAGTTAAGTATGGCATCTGGAAATCAGGAGGTTAACCACAGAGTACCCGAAGTGAATGTAGAGGCCACAAACAATTCTTCTACAAACTCAGAGTTGAATAATTTGCCTAAAGCAAAAATTATTTGTATCCGATCTAAAGAAGAAGAAGGTGAAAGTTCTACCGTCGTTCTCCCAAATTCGTTCTTTAAAGGATATCCGGAACTTGCGGAAATTGTTGCCTTTAATTTGCTCGACAGTTGGAAACATATCATCACCTGGTTATGCTCGATAACAAAGGATCAGAATATATGGACGTTTCATATAAGTCTTTGGGATTTATGGTGTTCGAGCTATGATTTTCAAGATTATTTAAAAATGATGTATCTATACTTTTGGGCGTTACAATTTAGAGGAATTCAAGTTAAGTTAGTCACTATCGTGGAAACTGTAGTCTATCGAAAATACTATTTTAATGGAAATCATTGGTACGCTACTACTGATGAAGTTGAAGAATCTGAGAAACAGTTCGTTAGAGAACTATTTCGTGGTATCCCCATGGTTGAAATACGTGAAGATCCGGATGAAGTATATGGGACTCGATTTGATGATGACAGCCTTGATGATCAAGAAATCGAATGAGGTGATGACCGGTAAGCTATTCATCAATTCTCGAGAAGTCTATGCCATGTTAGATATTGGCTCTATCCACTCTTTTATCTCACCTATATGTACTCAACGTTTAAATTTGCCTATTGAAAACTTAAATCTTGTCTTATCAGTTGAAATCTCATTGGGAGAAATACCTATTACATTTACTATCTATAAATCTTGCCTAGTTTAAATCAACAACCTCACATTACCTGTTGACCTTATTTCTTTGGAGATGCATGAATTTGATGTGATTTTAGGAATTGATTGGTTGACTACCCATCATGCTAAAATTGATTGTTTTCATAAGATTATTAGTTTTCATATTCCTAATCAACCTGTCATGCAAACTCAAGCAACTAAACCATTGAAATCTATAACTATTATTTCTAGCCATAAAGTCATTCGTTTATTGAAAAACGGATGTCAAGCCTTTTTAGCCCATGTCATTGATTTGAACAAAAACACGTCAAACTTGAATGATATTCCTATTGTTAATGAGTTCCTGACGTTTTTCCTGAGGAACTTCCTGGCTTATCCCCAAACCGAGAAATTGAATTCTGTATCGATCTTGAACCCGATACTAAACCCTTTTCCAAAGCTCAATACCAAATGGCTCCCATAGAACGCCAAGAGATGAAAGTTTGATTATTAGATATCGGTATCATTCGAGCGAGGAATGCGAGAAGAGTTTTCAAGAACTCAAGAGGAGACTTGTTTCAGCTCCTGTTCTGACCATTCCATCAGGATCGGGAGAATTTGTCATATATAGTGATGCTTCAGGCAAAGGTCTAGGCTGTGTCCTTATGCAACAGGGAAAGGTTATAGCCTATGCCTCTCGACAGCTCAAAGATTATGAGAAAAATTATCCTACTCATGATTTAGAGTTGGCAGCAGTCGTTTTCGCGTTGAAGATCTGGAGACACTACTTGTACGGAGAGAAAGTGGATATCTATACGGATCATAAAAGTCTCAAGTATTTCTTCACCCAGAAGGAACTTAACATGCGACAACGACGTTGGCTTGAGCTGTTGAAGGATTATGATCACACAATCCAGTATCACCCGGGAAAGGCGAACGTTATAGCTGACGCTTTGAGCAGAAAATCTTATGCGAGTATAAGTGCACTGCTGACAACACAAAAGCGTATTTTATACGACTTGCAAAAGATGGAGATAGAGCTAAAGACACCAGGGACCCACTCGAAGATTGCTCACGTGCGAGTAGAACCGGCTTTAATCGATAAAATTAAAGCTGCTCAAGCTACCGATCCGGAACTGATGAACATGATGAAGAAAGTACAAGAAGGTGTCATTCCCGAAGCAAGAATCGACGAGAAAGGAATACTTCGAGTCAACTCTCGACTCTGTGTTCCTAACGATCCTGAATTGAAGCATAAAATCATGATGGAGGCACACAACACGCCGTTTGCAATCCACCCAGGAGGTACCAAGATGTATCGAGATCTTCGACATACATTTTGGTGGAACAATATGAAAAGAGAGATTGCAGAGTTTATCTCAAGGTGCCTAACTTGTCAACGTGTCAAGGCAGAACATCAAGTACCTAAAGGTCCATTGCAACCACTTGAAGTTCCCGAATGGAAGTGGGAACACATCAATATGGACTTCGTGACGAGTCTTCCAAAAGTTTCTCAAGGCTTAGATGCAATTTGGGTGATCGTAGATAGATTGACCAAATCTGCTCATTTCTTGCCTATACGAGAAAACTTTTCACTTGAACGACTTGCCGGTATGTACATAAATGAGATCGTGAGATTGCATGGCATGTCAGTTTCCATAGTTTCTGATCGAGATCCTAGATTTACTTCACGCTTTTGGATCAGTCTACAAAAAGCTATGGGCACTGAGCTACGATTCAGTTCTGCATACCATCCTCAAACGGACGGACAATCGGAAAGGACGATTCAGACCCTCGAAGATCTTTTGAGACTTTGTGTATTAGACTTCAAAGGAAGTTGGGATAAGTACTTGCCATTGGTGGAATTTTCTTACAACAACAGTTACCAAGCAAGCATAGGCATGGCTCCATTCGAGGCTTTGTATGGAAGGAAGTGTCGCTCTCCAATATGTTGGAATGAGGTAGGAGAAGCAAAATTGTTGGGACCCGAGTTGGTACGCTTGACGATCGAAAAGATCCAAATGATCCGACAACGAATACAGACAGCGCAAGAACGACAAAAGAGTTATGCTGATCTTCATCGGAGAGACGAAAGTTTCAACGTCGGAGATCATGTATTCTTACGTGTTTCTCCATGGAAAGGGGTTACGAGATTCGAAAAGAGAGGAAAGCTCAACCCTCGATTTATTGGCCCATTTGAAATCCTCGATCGAGTAGAAACCGTAGCCTACAGACTAGCTTTACCACCAAGTATGTCTCGCATCCATAATGTTTTTCACATATCTACGTTACGTAAATATGTGAAAGACCCAAACCACGTCATTGAGTTAGAAGCAGACGTTATAGCAGAAGATTTAACGTATGAGGAGGTACCTGTTAAGATCCTAGATAAGAAGGAGCAGATTCTACGCTCAAAGGTTATACCTCAAGTTAAGGTTTTATGGAGGAACCAAGATATTGAGGAAATGACCTGGGAGCTAGAATCCGAGATGAAATCTAAATATCCTTACCTCTTCGAAATGCCAGGTACGTCAATTTCGGGGACGAAATTTCATAAGGAGGGGAGGTTGTAAGACCCCGAATTTTATGAAATATAAAATTTAATTTTTCTTCATATATTTTTTTCATTAAACAGTAAGTGGTTAAACTGACGAATTTGAAAGTTAAGGATGTTATGTGCAAATTTTATTTTGTCGGACAATATTCGTTTTGTCGGGGAATATTCGTTTGGTCGGGGAATATTCGTGCCGTACGACGGCGCCGAAATAACAAATTATTTGTGGACCCCACAACGGAATAATTGTCGGATATAGAAAACGACAGAAGTAACCTTTTTAAATAAAAATAGTCAACGGTGTTAACTGTTAAAATACCGGTGATAAAAGAATAGTAGCATACGGTAAATTATGGTATTTTCTATAGCACACGGTACTCTACAGTAGCACACGGTATTGCACAGTGTCTCATATTATTGACACCATAACTGTTACGCATCATTTCATCGATAATTGTCACTGCATAATATTTTATATTATCAATTCAATTATTGTTGCTACACAGTATTTTGCATTATTGATTCAATAATTGTCATTACACTGTATTTCATATCATTGAGTCAATAATTGTTGCTGCACTGTTTTTAAAATTATTGAACCTAATAATTGTCACAGTTGCAAATATACTGTAATTTATATTATTAAATTAATAATAATCTGTAACGTGTTTATTACATTATTGTTAAATTATTGTTGTTGTATATTTTATTATATACGTAGAACCTACAGGAAGAATAAATAAATAAATAAATTTTAAAAAAAAAAAATAATAATAATAATAATAATTTTTACTATTTGGAATAGTAACCATGTGGACCCTCTGTGGGGGCCACATGAATTTTAAACATGCAAAATTTGCTGAAGTAGGTGAAGAGCAGCCAGGCGGCTGCGTAGCAAAGTTCAACACTGGCGTGCAGCACGCCAGTCACCAACCTTGCATAGTGCGCATCTTTTCTCCTATAAATAGCTTGTTCAACTGAATAGAAAAATCACACCTAAAACATAAAATTTTTCTATAAGAATTTTATGAGTTTTCTCTGAGAATAATAAGGTTATTTTGAGTGTTTGAAAGCCAAAAGGAGTGCAGGAATTTTTCAAGTAAGTTTTTTATTAAAGAGTAATAATTTCATAAATTCCTATTTTTCACGGTATTCACAAATCTTCCCTTAGAAGACTCTTCTTTGAGAAGATTCATTTTTAAAAGCTTTCTTTGGAAGATTTATTTTGGAATATTATTTTAAAAACTATTTTAAAGTAGTTATATTATACTATAAAAATTATGTTAAATATATATAATTTTGATAGTTCATATTATACGAATTATCATACACTTTGAAATTTATATGTGGTAATTACTAATTTATATTATAAATATATAGGTTGATCAACCTCATTTAAATCAATATCCAGTCACATGCTACGGTAAGGAATATTATTCTTTTCACACTCTTAAACATGCTACGGTAATGAATATTATTCTTTTCACACTCTTAAACATGCTACGGTAAGGAATATTATTCTTTTCACACTCTTAAATTTACTGTGGTAAGGAATATCATATTCTTTCATCTTCTACTATTTAAACTTACTACGGTAAGGAATATCATCTTCTTTCATATTCTATTATTGAAACTTACTACGGTAAGGGGTATCACTCTTTTCATCATCATAAATGGATATTATTTTCTTTCTTACTTGAAGGGATTATCATTCTTTGATTCTCGAAAATAATATCGTTTCTTTCTTGTGCCATTTACTTCCATGTATTAAATTGTGGGAATAACCTTACGGCGTGGATTACCGCCTGTTGGTGAATAACCTTTTGTATTCATTCCTTATTAATCTTTGAGAATAACCTTACGGTGCGGATTATCGCCTGTTTGGTGAATAACTCTTCGTATTCAAATTGATGGGAATAACCTTACGGTGCGGATTATCGCCTGTTTGGTGAATAACTCTTCGTATTCAAATTGATGGGAATAACCTTACGGTGCGGATTATCGCCTGTTTGGTGAATAACTATTCGTATTCAAATTGATGGGAATAACCTTACGGCGCGGATTACCGCCTGTTGGTGAATAACCCTTTTTATTTGTCTCGTGTGGAAATAATTTGTCTACACGAACTATCACATGACACTTTTATTCCATATTCGTAAGTGATATCATTTTCCTTTATACTCATAAGGGATACCATCTTTTTCATCTTCCATTATTCAAAATTACTATGGTAAGGGATATTAATTTCCTTCACCTTTTGTTAATCAAACCTGCTACGGTAAGGGATATTATTTTCTTTCATACACCTAAATCGAAACTTGTTATGGAACTATTGCTTCTATAATTCCTGAAAATATTATATGTTCCATAATAGTTGAATTTTATTATTTCAACTGAACCTTCCTATTTTCTGAACATTTCTATTGAACTGTAATCGTTATTCTGAACTGTGGATCTTGAATATCATTTTTAAATTTCACTCCACATCATGTTGGCAATTTGGACATTATTTGAATCTGCACAAAGTAAACTTCCGATACTTATTGTTTATCATGTTCTTCTGTTCATCATTTGTATCACTGTTATTTGTATTAATCATCAAGAATCAAGCTGTTGTGAATATCTGTGGCCGGGGGCACAGATGTGATATAATTGTTGAACAGATGATAGGTTAAAGGCGATATACTAGGTTAAAGGCGATACATCTGTTCGGTGTCTTTTATGGCACGTGGTGAATGTTCTCTTTGGCCCGTAGTGCAAAGCTGAACTGTTGGTTGGTATGATTATGACCAAAGGCTGAATCTGGTATAATCATGACCGTTGGTGCTTTATTGAATATCTTTGGCCCGTAGTGCAAAGATGAACTGTTGATTTGCATGATTATGACCAGGAACTGTGAATTTGTATTATCTTGACTAATGGTATTTCAGATGATAAAAGTTGATGATATTTTTACTAAAAAGAGAAGCGAGTGGACATTATAGTCTGCATTATTCTTCTAATAGATTGCTCATTCCGCTGCTATTATTGATCTGAACATTGTTTAAGAATTTAACTACAGTTTTTGATATAAACCTTGTAGTCTATTGTATTCTATCAAGAACTCAACTGTTGAAGGCTAATGATAATTTATTCGTCATTATCTTAGTCATGATATTTCTTACTGGGCTATTTGAGCTCACCCTTTCTTTTGTTCCATTGTTTTTCAACAGGAGATGAAAACGTAACAGGGTCGAGCCGGGGAATGGAGTGAGAGTCTGAGGAATAGCTGTCGTAGTCTTCACGTGTTGTAAAATAGTGTGGCAATAATAGTGAAGACTTAGTTGTGTATTATTATACACTGTATTGTTGTACGTTGTGCTTTGTTGTAATAATTTTGTTGTAGTCTTTTGACGACTCAAGTTTGGGCTGTGTGGGCCTAGATTTGGGGGCGTCACAGTTGGTATCAGAGCTTAGGGATATGGTCTTTAATGGAGATCTGGGGTAGAACTAGGAGGAGAGAGACGAATATAATCAGTCACTAGTGTGTCCCACCTAAATTAGATTTTATTATCTAATGAGTTGATTTGAATATAGGGACATGAAGTGATGAGTCAGTTTATTTGAACTAACATCTATTTTGTGACCACAGTTAAGTATGGCATCTGGAAATCAGGAGGTTAACCACAGAGTACCCGAAGTGAATGTAGAGGCCACAAACAATTCTTCTACAAACTCAGAGTTGAATAATTTGCCTAAAGCAAAAATTATTTGTATCCGATCTAAAGAAGAAGAAGGTGAAAGTTCTACCGTCGTTCTCCCAAATTCGTTCTTTAAAGGATATCCGGAACTTGCGGAAATTGTTGCCTTTAATTTGCTCGACAGTTGGAAACATATCATCACCTGGTTATGCTCGATAACAAAGGATCAGAATATATGGACGTTTCATATAAGTCTTTGGGATTTATGGTGTTCGAGCTATGATTTTCAAGATTATTTAAAAATGATGTATCTATACTTTTGGGCGTTACAATTTAGAGGAATTCAAGTTAAGTTAGTCACTATCGTGGAAACTGTAGTCTATCGAAAATACTATTTTAATGGAAATCATTGGTACGCTACTACTGATGAAGTTGAAGAATCTGAGAAACAGTTCGTTAGAGAACTATTTCGTGGTATCCCCATGGTTGAAATACGTGAAGATCCGGATGAAGTATATGGGACTCGATTTGATGATGACAGCCTTGATGATCAAGAAATCGAATGAGGTGATGACCGGTAAGCTATTCATCAATTCTCGAGAAGTCTATGCCATGTTAGATATTGGCTCTATCCACTCTTTTATCTCACCTATATGTACTCAACGTTTAAATTTGCCTATTGAAAACTTAAATCTTGTCTTATCAGTTGAAATCTCATTGGGAGAAATACCTATTACATTTACTATCTATAAATCTTGCCTAGTTTAAATCAACAACCTCACATTACCTGTTGACCTTATTTCTTTGGAGATGCATGAATTTGATGTGATTTTAGGAATTGATTGGTTGACTACCCATCATGCTAAAATTGATTGTTTTCATAAGATTATTAGTTTTCATATTCCTAATCAACCTGTCATGCAAACTCAAGCAACTAAACCATTGAAATCTATAACTATTATTTCTAGCCATAAAGTCATTCGTTTATTGAAAAACGGATGTCAAGCCTTTTTAGCCCATGTCATTGATTTGAACAAAAACACGTCAAACTTGAATGATATTCCTATTGTTAATGAGTTCCTGACGTTTTTCCTGAGGAACTTCCTGGCTTATCCCCAAACCGAGAAATTGAATTCTGTATCGATCTTGAACCCGATACTAAACCCTTTTCCAAAGCTCAATACCAAATGGCTCCCATAGAACGCCAAGAGATGAAAGTTTGATTATTAGATATCGGTATCATTCGAGCGAGGAATGCGAGAAGAGTTTTCAAGAACTCAAGAGGAGACTTGTTTCAGCTCCTGTTCTGACCATTCCATCAGGATCGGGAGAATTTGTCATATATAGTGATGCTTCAGGCAAAGGTCTAGGCTGTGTCCTTATGCAACAGGGAAAGGTTATAGCCTATGCCTCTCGACAGCTCAAAGATTATGAGAAAAATTATCCTACTCATGATTTAGAGTTGGCAGCAGTCGTTTTCGCGTTGAAGATCTGGAGACACTACTTGTACGGAGAGAAAGTGGATATCTATACGGATCATAAAAGTCTCAAGTATTTCTTCACCCAGAAGGAACTTAACATGCGACAACGACGTTGGCTTGAGCTGTTGAAGGATTATGATCACACAATCCAGTATCACCCGGGAAAGGCGAACGTTATAGCTGACGCTTTGAGCAGAAAATCTTATGCGAGTATAAGTGCACTGCTGACAACACAAAAGCGTATTTTATACGACTTGCAAAAGATGGAGATAGAGCTAAAGACACCAGGGACCCACTCGAAGATTGCTCACGTGCGAGTAGAACCGGCTTTAATCGATAAAATTAAAGCTGCTCAAGCTACCGATCCGGAACTGATGAACATGATGAAGAAAGTACAAGAAGGTGTCATTCCCGAAGCAAGAATCGACGAGAAAGGAATACTTCGAGTCAACTCTCGACTCTGTGTTCCTAACGATCCTGAATTGAAGCATAAAATCATGATGGAGGCACACAACACGCCGTTTGCAATCCACCCAGGAGGTACCAAGATGTATCGAGATCTTCGACATACATTTTGGTGGAACAATATGAAAAGAGAGATTGCAGAGTTTATCTCAAGGTGCCTAACTTGTCAACGTGTCAAGGCAGAACATCAAGTACCTAAAGGTCCATTGCAACCACTTGAAGTTCCCGAATGGAAGTGGGAACACATCAATATGGACTTCGTGACGAGTCTTCCAAAAGTTTCTCAAGGCTTAGATGCAATTTGGGTGATCGTAGATAGATTGACCAAATCTGCTCATTTCTTGCCTATACGAGAAAACTTTTCACTTGAACGACTTGCCGGTATGTACATAAATGAGATCGTGAGATTGCATGGCATGTCAGTTTCCATAGTTTCTGATCGAGATCCTAGATTTACTTCACGCTTTTGGATCAGTCTACAAAAAGCTATGGGCACTGAGCTACGATTCAGTTCTGCATACCATCCTCAAACGGACGGACAATCGGAAAGGACGATTCAGACCCTCGAAGATCTTTTGAGACTTTGTGTATTAGACTTCAAAGGAAGTTGGGATAAGTACTTGCCATTGGTGGAATTTTCTTACAACAACAGTTACCAAGCAAGCATAGGCATGACTCCATTCGAGGCTTTGTATGGAAGGAAGTGTCGCTCTCCAATATGTTGGAATGAGGTAGGAGAAGCAAAATTGTTGGGACCCGAGTTGGTACGCTTGACGATCGAAAAGATCCAAATGATCCGACAACGAATACAGACAGCGCAAGAACGACAAAAGAGTTATGCTGATCTTCATCGGAGAGACGAAAGTTTCAACGTCGGAGATCATGTATTCTTACGTGTTTCTCCATGGAAAGGGGTTACGAGATTCGAAAAGAGAGGAAAGCTCAACCCTCGATTTATTGGCCCATTTGAAATCCTCGATCGAGTAGAAACCGTAGCCTACATACTAGCTTTACCACCAAGTATGTCTCGCATCCATAATGTTTTTCACATATCTACGTTACGTAAATATGTGAAAGACCCAAACCACGTCATTGAGTTAGAAGCAGACGTTATAGCAGAAGATTTAACGTATGAGGAGGTACCTGTTAAGATCCTAGATAAGAAGGAGCAGATTCTACGCTCAAAGGTTATACCTCAAGTTAAGGTTTTATGGAGGAACCAAGATATTGAGGAAATGACCTGGGAGCTAGAATCCGAGATGAAATCTAAATATCCTTACCTCTTCGAAATGCCAGGTACGTCAATTTCGGGGACGAAATTTCATAAGGAGGGGAGGTTGTAAGACCCCGAATTTTATGAAATATAAAATTTAATTTTTCTTCATATATTTTTTTCATTAAACAGTAAGTGGTTAAACTGACGAATTTGAAAGTTAAGGATGTTATGTGCAAATTTTATTTTGTCGGACAATATTCGTTTTGTCGGGGAATATTCGTTTGGTCGGGGAATATTCGTGCCGTACGACGGCGCCGAAATAACAAATTATTTGTGGACCCCACAACGGAATAATTGTCGGATATAGAAAACGACAGAAGTAACCTTTTTAAATAAAAATAGTCAACGGTGTTAACTGTTAAAATACCGGTGATAAAAGAATAGTAGCATACGGTAAATTATGGTATTTTCTATAGCACACGGTACTCTACAGTAGCACACGGTATTGCACAGTGTCTCATATTATTGACACCATAACTGTTACGCATCATTTCATCGATAATTGTCACTGCATAATATTTTATATTATCAATTCAATTATTGTTGCTACACAGTATTTTGCATTATTGATTCAATAATTGTCATTACACTGTATTTCATATCATTGAGTCAATAATTGTTGCTGCACTGTTTTTAAAATTATTGAACCTAATAATTGTCACAGTTGCAAATATACTGTAATTTATATTATTAAATTAATAATAATCTGTAACGTGTTTATTACATTATTGTTAAATTATTGTTGTTGTATATTTTATTATATACGTAGAACCTACAGGAAGAATAAATAAATAAATAAATTTTAAAAAAAAAAAATAATAATAATAATAATAATTTTTACTATTTGGAATAGTAACCATGTGGACCCTCTGTGGGGGCCACATGAATTTTAAACATGCAAAATTTGCTGAAGTAGGTGAAGAGCAGCCAGGCGGCTGCGTAGCAAAGTTCAACACTGGCGTGCAGCACGCCAGTCACCAACCTTGCATAGTGCGCATCTTTTCTCCTATAAATAGCTTGTTCAACTGAATAGAAAAATCACACCTAAAACATAAAATTTTTCTATAAGAATTTTATGAGTTTTCTCTGAGAATAATAAGGTTATTTTGAGTGTTTGAAAGCCAAAAGGAGTGCAGGAATTTTTCAAGTAAGTTTTTTATTAAAGAGTAATAATTTCATAAATTCCTATTTTTCACGGTATTCACAAATCTTCCCTTAGAAGACTCTTCTTTGAGAAGATTCATTTTTAAAAGCTTTCTTTGGAAGATTTATTTTGGAATATTATTTTAAAAACTATTTTAAAGTAGTTATATTATACTATAAAAATTATGTTAAATATATATAATTTTGATAGTTCATATTATACGAATTATCATACACTTTGAAATTTATATGTGGTAATTACTAATTTATATTATAAATATATAGGTTGATCAACCTCATTTAAATCAATATCCAGTCACATGCTACGGTAAGGAATATTATTCTTTTCACACTCTTAAACATGCTACGGTAATGAATATTATTCTTTTCACACTCTTAAACATGCTACGGTAAGGAATATTATTCTTTTCACACTCTTAAATTTACTGTGGTAAGGAATATCATATTCTTTCATCTTCTACTATTTAAACTTACTACGGTAAGGAATATCATCTTCTTTCATATTCTATTATTGAAACTTACTACGGTAAGGGGTATCACTCTTTTCATCATCATAAATGGATATTATTTTCTTTCTTACTTGAAGGGATTATCATTCTTTGATTCTCGAAAATAATATCGTTTCTTTCTTGTGCCATTTACTTCCATGTATTAAATTGTGGGAATAATCTTACGGCGTGGATTACCGCCTGTTGGTGAATAACCTTTTGTATTCATTCCTTATTAATCTTTGAGAATAACCTTACGGTGCGGATTATCGCCTGTTTGGTGAATAACTCTTCGTATTCAAATTGATGGGAATAACCTTACGGTGCGGATTATCGCCTGTTTGGTGAATAACTCTTCGTATTCAAATTGATGGGAATAACCTTACGGTGCGGATTATCGCCTGTTTGGTGAATAACTCTTCGTATTCAAATTGATGGGAATAACCTTACGGTGCGGATTATCGCCTGTTTGGTGAATAACTATTCGTATTCAAATTGATGGGAATAACCTTACGGCGCGGATTACCGCCTGTTGGTGAATAACCCTTTTTATTTGTCTCGTGTGGAAATAATTTGTCTACACGAACTATCACATGACACTTTTATTCCATATTCGTAAGTGATATCATTTTCCTTTATACTCATAAGGGATACCATCTTTTTCATCTTCCATTATTCAAAATTACTATGGTAAGGGATATTAATTTCCTTCACCTTTTGTTAATCAAACCTGCTACGGTAAGGGATATTATTTTCTTTCATACACCTAAATCGAAACTTGTTATGGAACTATTGCTTCTATAATTCCTGAAAATATTATATGTTCCATAATAGTTGAATTTCATTATTTCAACTGAACATTCCTATTTTCTGAACATTTCTATTGAACTGTAATCGTTATTCTGAACTGTGGATCTTGAATATCATTTTTAAATTTCACTCCACATCATGTTGGCAATTTGGACATTATTTGAATCTGCACAAAGTAAACTTCCGATACTTATTGTTTATCATGTTCTTCTGTTCATCATTTGTATCACTGTTATTTGTATTAATCATCAAGAATCAAGCTGTTGTGAATATCTGTGGCCGGGGGCACAGATGTGATATAATTGTTGAACAGATGATAGGTTAAAGGCGATATACTAGGTTAAAGGCGATACATCTGTTCGGTGTCTTTTATGGCACGTGGTGAATGTTCTCTTTGGCCCGTAGTGCAAAGCTGAACTGTTGGTTGGTATGATTATGACCAAAGGCTGAATCTGGTATAATCATGACCGTTGGTACTTTATTGAATATCTTTGGCCCGTAGTGCAAAGATGAACTGTTGATTTGCATGATTATGACCAGGAACTGTGAATTTGTATTATCTTGACTAATGGTATTTCAGATGATAAAAGTTGATGATATTTTTACTAAAAAGAGAAGCGAGTGGACATTATAGTCTGCATTATTCTTCTAATAGATTGCTCATTCCGCTGCTATTATTGATCTGAACATTGTTTAAGAATTTAACTACAGTTTTTGATATAAACCTTATAGTCTATTGTATTCTATCAAGAACTCAACTGTTGAAGGCTAATGATAATTTATTCGTCATTATCTTAGTCATGATATTTCTTACTGGGCTATTTGAGCTCACCCTTTCTTTTGTTCCATTGTTTTTCAACAGGAGATGAAAACGTAACAGGGTCTAGCCGGGGAATGGAGTGAGAGTCTGAGGAATAGCTGTCATAGTCTTCACGTGTTGTAAAATAGTGTGGCAATAATAGTGAAGACTTAGTTGTGTATTATTATACACTGTATTGTTGTACGTTGTGCTTTGTTGTAATAATTTTGTTGTAGTCTTTTGACGACTCAAGTTTGGGCTGTGTGGGCCTAGATTTGGGGGCGTCACAGTAAGGTTATTCCCACAATTTAATACATGGAAGTAAATGGCACAAGAAAGAAACGATATTATTTTCGAGAATCAAAGAATGATAATCCCTTCAAGTAAGAAAGAAAATAATATCCATTTATGATGATGAAAAGAGTGATACCCCTTACCGTAGTAAGTTTCAATAATAGAATATGAAAGAAAATGATATTCCTTACCTTAACACGTGACTGGATATTGATTTAAATGAGGTTGATCAACTTGAAAATTTTCTGCACTCCTTTTGGCTTTCAAACTCTCAAAATAACCTTACTATTCTCAGAGAAAACTCATAAAATTCTTATAGAAAAATTTTATGTTTTATGTGTGATTTTTCTATTCAGCTGAACAATCTATTTATAGGAGAAAATAAGTTACTATGCATGGTAGGTGAACAGAAAAAAAATTCAGCAGAGGCTGCTGCGCACCCTCCAACAACTCTTCAGCAAATTCTCACATTTCTCACATTTCATGTGGGCCCCACAATGGGTCCCACATGTTTCTTACTATTCACGTCACTATTCACGTCACTATTCACGTTACTATTTCAAATAGTAAAATTAATTATTTTATTTTTTATTTATTTATTTATTTATTTATTTATTCTTCCTGTGAGTCCAACATATAAAATAATGTTACCACAATAATGTAAGAAACACGTTACATATTATTATTAATTTAGTAATATAAATTATAGTATATTTGCAACCGTGACAATTATTAGGTTCAATAATTTTAAAAACAGTGCAGCAACAATTATTGAGTCGATGATATGAAATACAGTGTAATGACAATTATTGAATCAATAATGCAAAATACTGTGTAACGACAATTATTGAATTGATAATATAAAATATTATGCAGTGACAATTATTGATGAAATGATGCGTAACAATTACGGTGTCAATTATCAGACCAATAATATGAGACACTGTGCAATACCGTGTGCTACTGTAGAGTACCGTGTGCTACAGAAAATACCATAAATTACCGTATGCTACTATTCTTTTATCACCGGTATTTTAACAGTTAACACCGTTGACTATTTTTATTTAAAAAGGTTACTTCTGTCGTTTTCTATATCCGACAAATATTCCGTTATGGGGTCCACAAATAATTTGTTATTTCGGCGCCGTCGTACGGCCCGAATATTCCCCGACAAAACGAATATTGTCCGTCAAAATAAAATTTGCATATAACATCCTTAACTTTCAATTTCGTCAATTTAACCACTTACTGTTTCAGGAAAAATATATATGAAGAAAAATTAAATTTTGTATTTCATAAATTCGGGGTCTTACAAAAATAACTATGAAAAATTACTAAAATAAAATAAAATAAGGATCACAAAAAAACACAAAAATAAATAAATCAATCATCGGCAATGGCGCCAAAATTTGGTGTGATGTCGCAAGCACCAAAAAATAAAATCTTACTTTGAAAAAATATTAATGTAGTAGTGCAAGTAAGAGTCGATCCCATAGAGAATGATTAATTTAATTTTATATTTTAGTAAACCAAAATTGGGGGGGTTTTAATTAAAGAAATAATTTAAATAAAATTAACTAAAAGAAATATGCAAGTAATTTAACGAAATAAATGAAAAGAAAAAGGCTTGGTTTAAGTGACTAAAAAATTACGAATTTGATATTTAATTTAGCAGTAGATTTCAACGAATAATAAACTAGTGTGCACCCTAGCAATCAAACGAATCAATCATAAAATTAAACGCAGAAAAAGATCTAATACTCAAAATATAAATTGAACAATTAAAATAAATTAGATCTCACAGTGTATTAATCTTGATGACTTCAATCACTTAAACTAAGAAAAATAGTTTAGCCACACATAGCTTTGAAAAGCACCAAAGAATAAAAGAAAGAATTTTTCTAATGAAAGTTGTGTATCAATTGTATATCTCAAACCCTCTATTTATAGGCTATATAATCCTCCTAACCTTAATAGGAATTACACTTTTCAAACCCTAATAGGATTTAAAATATAAAATAAAATAAAATATAAAATTCCTATTTAATTCCCTTTTCAAATTGCAATTAGAATTTATTTAATTTATTTGCTTGATCACGGAAACCACATGCGGAAATAATTTGCTGATGCTGATTTAATGATGCGCCTGGGACCCACGGTGTAAGACCCCGAATTTTATGAAATACAAAATTTAATTTTTCTTCATATATATTTTTTTTGAAACAGTAAGTGGTTAAATTAACAAAATTGAAAGTTAAGGATGTTATGTGCAAATTTTATTTTGTCGGACAATATTCGCTTTGTTGGGGAATATTCGTTTGGTCGGGGAATATTCGTGACGTACGACGGCGCCGAAATAATAAATTATTGGTGGACCCCACAACGGAATATTTGTCGGATATAGAAAACGACAGAAGTAACCTTTTTAAATAAAAATAGTCAACGGAACTGTTAAAATACCGGTGATAAAAGAATAGTAGCATACGGTAGTTTATGGTATTTTCTGTAGCACACGGTACTCTACAGTAACACACGGTATTGCATAGTGTCTCATATTATTGGTCTGATAATTGACACCGTAACTGTTACGCATCATTTCATCGATAATTGTCACTGCATAATATTTTATATTATCAATTCAATAATTGTTGTTACACAGTATTTTGCATTATTGATTTAATAATTGTCATTACACTGTATTTTATATCATTGAGTCAATAATTGTTGTTGCACTGTTTTTAAAATTATTGAACCCAATAATTGTCACAGTAACATATGCACAGTAATTCACATTATTGAATCAATAATTGTCATTACACAGTAACGTATGCTTTATTTTACATTATTGTTATCTCTATTATGATGTTATTTAAACAGTTGTATTTCATTAATTTATTGACTTGATATCTAAGAGCTAACTATACTGTATTTATAACAATTAGTCATAATAATTGAATTGATAAAGTTATTTGTTTATAATATAAAGTTAGGTGATTATTAGGTGATATGAAATGAATGGTGTAGATTAAAGTGTGAATTATTGTTGAATAATTGAATTGATTTGTTTATAATATAAAGTTAGGTGATTATTAGGTGATATGAAATGAATGGTGTAGATTAAAGTGTGAATTATTGTTGAATAATTAAATTGATTTGTTTATAATATAAAGTTAGGTGATTATTAGGTGATATGAAATGAATGGTGTAGATTAAAGATAATATAATATTTAAAATGGATGGTGTAGATTAAAAGATGATCTTTAAATGAATGGTTTAGATTAAATGAATGATAAGATTTTTGGCTATAAATAGAAGCCTTAACTTAAGGATTTTTCATAAACTTCCTTACTTGTTCTTTCTTTCTCTCTCTAAATACTTCTTGTGAAAGTTCTCTCTAAGTGTGCTTAAGTCATCTTGAGTATTTGTGAAGATCTATAAGTATACGTGTACTGTTCAAGTTAATCAACCTCATTTAAATCAATATCCAGTCACGTGTTGAGGTAAGGGATACCATCTTTTTCATCTTCCATTATTCAAACATACTATGGTAAGGGATTATCATTATTTGATTCTCGATAATAATATTGTTTCTTCCTTACTCATAAGACGTGCCTTTTATTTCCATGTATTAAATTGTGGGAATAACCTTACGGAGCGGATTGCCGCCTGTTGGTGAATAACCTTTCGTATTCATTCATTATTAATCTCTGAGAATAACCTTACGGAGCGGATTGCCGCCTGTTTGGTGAATAACTCTTTGTACTCAAATTCTATTAAATTGTGGGAATAACCTTACGGAGCGGATTGCCGCTTGTTTGGTGAATAACTCTTTGTACTCAAATTCTATTAAATTGTGGGAATAACCTTACGGAGCGGATTGCCGCCTGTTGGTGAATAACCCTTTGTATTAATTTCCTTCACCTTTTGTTAATCAAACCTGCTACGGTAAGGGATATTATTTTCTTTCATAGTCCTAAATCGAAATTTATTATGGAACTATTGCTTCTATAATTCCTGAAAATATTATATGTTCCATAATAGTTGAACTTCATTATTTCAACTGAACCTTCCTATTTACGTGAACCTTTCTATTGAATTGTAACCGTTATTCTGAACTGTGGATCTTGAATTTCACTCCACATCATGTTGACAATTTGGACATTATTTGAATCTGTACAAAGTAAACTTCCGATACTTATTGTTATCCTATTTCTTTTGTTCATCATTTACATCATTCTAATCATCCAAAAAAATCAAGCTGTTGTGAATATCTGTGGCCGGGGGCACAGATGTGATATATTTGTTGAACAGATGATAGGTTAAAGGCGATATAATAGGTTAAAGGCGATACATCTGTTCGGTGTCTTTTATGGCACGTGGTGAATGTTCTCTTTGGCCCGTAGTGCAAAGATGAACTGTTGTTTGGTATGATTATGACCAAAGGCTGAATCTGGTATAATCATGACCGTTGGTGCTATATTGAATATCTTTGGCCCGTAGTACAAAGATGAACTGTTGATGTGCATGATTATGATCAGGAACTGTGAATTTGTATTATCTTGACTAATGATATTTCAGATGATAAAAGTTGATGATGTTTTTCCTAAATAGAGAACCGAGTGGACATTATAGTCTGCATTATTCTTCTAATAGATTACTCATTCCGCTGCTAATATTGATCTGAACGTTGTTTAAGAATTTAACTGCAGTTTTTGATATAAACCTTGTAGTCTATTGTATTCTATCAAGAACTCAACTGTTGAAGACTAATGATAATTTATTCGTCATTATCTTAGTCATGTTATTCTTTACTGGGCTATTTGAGCTCACCCTTTCTTTTGTTCCATTGTTTTTCAACAGGAGATGAAAACATAACAGGGTCTAGCCGGGGAATGGAGTGAGGGTCCGAGGAATAGTTATCATAGTCTTCACGTTTTGTAAAATAGTGTGGCAATAATAGTGAAGACTTAGTTGTGTATTATTATACACTGTATTGTAGTACGTTGTGCTTTGTTGTAATAATTTTGTTGTAGTCTCTTGACGACTCAAGTTTGGGCTGTGTGGGCCCAGATTTGGGGGCGTCACAGTTGGCATCAGAGCTTAGGGATATGGTCTTTAATGGAGATCTGGGGTTAGAACTAGGAGGGGAGAGACGAATAGAATCAATCACTAGTGTGTCCTACCTAAATTAGATTTATTTTTTATCTAATGAATCGATTTGAATGTAGGAACATGAAGAGATGAGTCAGTTTATTTGAACTAACATTTATTTTGTGACCACAGTTAATTATGGCATCTGGAAATCAGGAGGTTAACTATGAAATTACCGAAACAAATGTAGCTGCAAAACAAGAGGCGACGAATAATCTTCTTACAAACTCAGAGTTGAATCATTTCCTAAGGCAAAAATTATGCGTGTTCTATCCAGTAAGGATGAAGGTGAAAGCTCTGCTACAGTCGTTCCAGATCCATTCTTAGAAGCAATTAAAGGAAGTAACGAACTTGCGGAAATTATTGCCTTTAATTTACTCACTAATTGGGAGAGTGATATCACCTGGTTATGCTCTATAACAAAGGATCAGAATATATGGACTTTTCATATTAGTCTTTGGGATTTATGGTGTTCCAGCTATGATTTTCAAGATTATTTAAAAATGATGTTTCTATACTTTTGGGCGTTACAATTTAGAGGAATTCAGGTTAAGTTAGTCACTATCGTGGAAACTGCAGTCTATCGAAAATACTATTTTAATGGAAATCATTGGTACCTTACTACTGATGAAGTTGATGAATCCGAGAAACAGTTTGCTAGAAAATTATTCAGTGGTATTCCCATGGTTGAAATACGTGAAAATCCGAATGAAGTATTCGGGATTCGATTTGACGATAACAGTCAAGAAACCGAATGAGGTGATAACCGGTAAGCTATTCATAAATTCTCGTGAAGTCTATACCATATTAAATACTGGCTCTATTCACTCTTTTATCTCACCTATATGTACTCAACGTTTAAATTTGACTATTGAAAACTTAAATCTTGTCTTATCAGTTGAAACCTCATTGGGAGAAATACCTATTACATTTACTATCTATAAATCTTGCCTAAGTTCAAATCAACAACCTCACATTACCTGTTGACCTTATTTCTTTGGAGATGCATGGATTTGATGTGATTTTAGGAATTGATTGGTTGACTACCCATCATGCTAAAATTGATTGTTTTCATAAGATTATTAGTTTTCATATTCCTAATCAACCTGTCATGCAAATTCAAGCAACTAAACCATTGAAATCTATAACTGTTATTTCTAGCCATAAAGCCATTCGTTTATTGAAAAATGGATGTCAAGCCTTTTTAGCTCATGTCACTGATTTGAACAAAAACACGTCAAACTTGAATGATATTCCCATTGTTAATGAGTTTCCTGACGTTTTTTTTCTGAGGAACTTTCTGGCTTACCCCAAACCGTGAAATTGAATTCTGTATCGATCTTGAACCCGGCACTAAGCCCATTTTTAAAGTCCCACACCAAATGGCTCCCATAGAACACCAAGAGTTGAAAGTTTAATTACTAGATATCGGTATCATTCATTCTAGTACAAAACTTATATCGAGCGAGGAATGCGAGAAGAGTTTTCAAGAACTCAAGAGGAGACTTGTTTCAGCTCCTGTTCTGACCATACCATCAGGATCATGAGAATTTGTTATCTACAGCGATGCTTCTGGCAAACGTCTAGGCTGTGTCCTTATGCAACATGGAAAGGTTATAGCCTATGCCTCTCGACAACTCAAAGATTATGAGAAAAATTATCCTACTCATGATCTAGAGTTGGCAGCAGTCGTTTTCGCGTTAAAGATCTGGAGACACTACTTGTACGGAGAAAAAGTGGATATCTATACGGATCATAAAAGTCTCAAGTATTTCTTCACCCAGAAGGAACTCAACATGCGACAACGACGTTGGCTTGAGCTGTTGAAGGATTATGACCACACAATCCAGTATCACCCGGGAAAGGCGAACGTTGTAGCTGACGCTTTGAGCAGAAAATCTTATGCAAGTACAAGTGCACTGCTGACAACACAAAAGTGTATTTTGTACGACTTGCAAAAGATGGAGATAGAGCTAAAGACACCAGGGACCCACTCGAAGATTGCTCACGTGCGAGTAGAACCAACTTTAATCGATAAAATTAAAGCTGCTCAAGCTACCGATCCGGAACTGATAAACATGATAAAGAAAGTACAAGAAGGTGCCATTCCCGAAGCAAGAATCGACGAGAAAGGAATACTTCGAGTCAACTCTCGACTCTGTGTTCCTAACGATCCTGAATTAAAGCATAAAATCATGATGGAGGCACACAACACGCCGTTTGCAATCCACCCAGGAGATACCAAGATGTATCGAGATCTTCGACATACATTTTGGTGGAACAATATGAAAAGAGAGATTGCGGAGTTTATCTCAAGGTGCCTAACTTGTCAACGTGTCAAGGCAGAACATCAAGTTCCTAAAGGTCCATTACAATCACTTGAAGTTCCCGAATGGAAGTGGGAACACATCAATATGGACTTCGTGACGGGTCTTCCAAAAGTTTCTCAAGGCTTAGATGCAATTTGGGTGATCGTAGATAGATTGACCAAATCTGCTCATTTCTTGCCTATACGAGAAAACTTTTCACTTGAACGTCTTGCCGGTATGTACATAAATGAGATCGTGAGATTGCATGGCATGCCAGTTTCATAGTTTCTGATCGAGATCCTAGATTCACTTCACGCTTTTGGACCAGTCTACAAAAAGCTATGGGCACTGAACTACGTTTTAGTTCTGCATATCATCCTCAAACGGACGGACAATCGGAAAGGACGATCCAGACCCTCGAAGATCTTTTGAGACTTTGTGTATTAGACTTCAAAGGAAGTTGGGATAAGTACTTGCCGTTGGTGGAATTTTCTTACAACAACAGTTACCAAGCAAGCATAGGCATGGCTCCATTCGAGGCATTGCATGGAAGGAAGTGTCGCTCTCCAATATGTTGGAATGAGGTAGGAGAAGCAAAATTGTTGGGACCCGAGTTGGTACGCTTGACGACCGAAAAGATCCAAATGATCCGACAACGAATACAGACCGCACAAGAACGACAAAAGAGTTATGCTGATCTTCATCGGAGTGACGAAAGTTTCAACGTCGGAGATCATGTATTCTTACGTGTTTCTCCATGGAAAGGGGATACGAGATTCGGAAAGAGAGGAAAGCTCAACCCTCGATTTATTGGCCCATTTGAAATCCTCGATCGAATAGGAACCGTAGCCTACAGACTAGCCCTACCACCAAGTATGTCTCGCATCCATAACGTTTTTCACATATCTATGTTACGTAAATATGTGAAGGACCCAAACCACGTCATTGAGTTAGAACCAGACGTTATAGCAGATGATTTAACATACGAGGAGGTACCTGTTAAGATCCTGGATAAGAAGAAGCAGATCCTACGCTCAAAGGTTATACCTCAAGTTAAGGTTTTATGGAGGAACCAAGATACTGAGGAAATGACCTGGGAGCTAGAATCTGAGATGAAATCTAAGTATCCTTACCTCTTCGATATGTCAGGTACGTCAATTTCGGGGACGAAATTTCATAAGGAGGGGAGGTTGTAAGACCCCGAATTTTATGAAATACAAAATTTAATTTTTCTTCATATATATTTTTTTTGAAACAGTAAGTGGTTAAATTAACAAAATTGAAAGTTAAGGATGTTATGTGCAAATTTTATTTTGTCGGACAATATTCGCTTTGTCGGGGAATATTCGTTTGGTCGGGGAATATTCGTGACGTACGACGGCGCCGAAATAATAAATTATTGGTGGACCCCACAACGGAATATTTGTCGGATATAGAAAACGACAGAAGTAACCTTTTTAAATAAAAATAGTCAACGGAACTGTTAAAATACCGGTGATAAAAGAATAGTAGCATACGGTAGTTTATGGTATTTTCTGTAGCACACGGTACTCTACAGTAACACACGGTATTGCATAGTGTCTCATATTATTGGTCTGATAATTGACACCGTAACTGTTACGCATCATTTCATCGATAATTGTCACTGCATAATATTTTATATTATCAATTCAATAATTGTTGTTACACAGTATTTTGCATTATTGATTTAATAATTGTCATTACACTGTATTTTATATCATTGAGTCAATAATTGTTGTTGCACTGTTTTTAAAATTATTGAACCCAATAATTGTCACAGTAACATATGCACAGTAATTCACATTATTGAATCAATAATTGTCATTACACAGTAACGTATGCTTTATTTTACATTATTGTTATCTCTATTATAATGTTATTTAAACAGTTGTATTTCATTAATTTATTGACTTGATATCTAAGAGCTAACTATACTGTATTTATAACAATTAGTCATAATAATTGAATTGATAAAGTTATTTGTTTATAATATAAAGTTAGGTGATTATTAGGTGATATGAAATGAATGGTGTAGATTAAAGTGTGAATTATTGTTGAATAATTGAATTGATTTGTTTATAATATAAAGTTAGGTGATTATTAGGTGATATGAAATGAATGGTGTAGATTAAAGTGTGAATTATTGTTGAATAATTAAATTGATTTGTTTATAATATAAAGTTAGGTGATTATTAGGTGATATGAAATGAATGGTGTAGATTAAAGATAATATAATATTTGAAATGGATGGTGTAGATTAAAAGATGATCTTTAAATGAATGGTTTAGATTAAATGAATGATAAGATTTTTGGCTATAAATAGAAGCCTTAACTTAAGGATTTTTCATAAACTTCCTTACTTGTTCTTTCTTTCTCTCTCTAAATACTTCTTGTGAAAGTTCTCTCTAAGTGTGCTTAAGTCATCTTGAGTATTTGTGAAGATCTATAAGTATACGTGTACTGTTCAAGTTAATCAACCTCATTTAAATCAATATCCAGTCACGTGTTGAGGTAAGGGATACCATCTTTTTCATCTTCCATTATTCAAACATACTATGGTAAGGGATTATCATTATTTGATTCTCGATAATAATATTGTTTCTTCCTTACTCATAAGACATGCCTTTTATTTCCATGTATTAAATTGTGGGAATAACCTTACGGAGCGGATTGCCGCCTGTTGGTGAATAACCTTTCGTATTCATTCATTATTAATCTCTGAGAATAACCTTACGGAGCGGATTGCCGCCTGTTTGGTGAATAACTCTTTGTACTCAAATTCTATTAAATTGTGGGAATAACCTTACGGAGCGGATTGCCGCTTGTTTGGTGAATAACTCTTTGTACTCAAATTCTATTAAATTGTGGGAATAACCTTACGGAGCGGATTGCCGCCTGTTGGTGAATAACCCTTTGTATTAATTTCCTTCACCTTTTGTTAATCAAACCTGCTACGGTAAGGGATATTATTTTCTTTCATAGTCCTAAATCGAAATTTATTATGGAACTATTGCTTCTATAATTCCTGAAAATATTATATGTTCCATAATAGTTGAACTTCATTATTTCAACTGAACCTTCCTATTTACGTGAACCTTTCTATTGAATTGTAACCGTTATTCTGAACTGTGGATCTTGAATTTCACTCCACATCATGTTGACAATTTGGACATTATTTGAATCTGTACAAAGTAAACTTCCGATACTTATTGTTATCCTATTTCTTCTGTTCATCATTTACATCATTCTAATCATCCAAAAAAATCAAGCTGTTGTGAATATCTGTGGCCGGGGGCACAGATGTGATATATTTGTTGAACAGATGATAGGTTAAAGGCGATATAATAGGTTAAAGGCGATACATCTGTTCGGTGTCTTTTATGGCACGTGGTGAATGTTCTCTTTGGCCCGTAGTGCAAAGATGAACTGTTGTTTGGTATGATTATGACCAAAGGCTGAATCTGGTATAATCATGACCGTTGGTGCTATATTGAATATCTTTGGCCCGTAGTACAAAGATGAACTGTTGATGTGCATGATTATGATCAGGAACTGTGAATTTGTATTATCTTGACTAATGATATTTCAGATGATAAAAGTTGATGATGTTTTTCCTAAAAAGAGAACCGAGTGGACATTATAGTCTGCATTATTCTTCTAATAGATTACTCATTCCGCTGCTAATATTGATCTGAACGTTGTTTAAGAATTTAACTGCAGTTTTTGATATAAACCTTGTAGTCTATTGTATTCTATCAAGAACTCAACTGTTGAAGACTAATGATAATTTATTCGTCATTATCTTAGTCATGTTATTCTTTACTGGGCTATTTGAGCTCACCCTTTCTTTTGTTCCATTGTTTTTCAACAGGAGATGAAAACATAACAGGGTCTAGCCGGGGAATGGAGTGAGGGTCCGAGGAATAGTTATCATAGTCTTCACGTTTTGTAAAATAGTGTGGCAATAATAGTGAAGACTTAGTTGTGTATTATTATACACTGTATTGTAGTACGTTGTGCTTTGTTGTAATAATTTTGTTGTAGTCTTTTGACGACTCAAGTTTGGGCTGTGTGGGCCCAGATTTGGGGGCGTCACACACGGAATTTGGAAATTTAAGAAGAAAGAAGCTTGAAGGACACAGCTGCTGGCACACGCCTTATTTTCTCTCTTTCCCTTTTCCGCGCATAGCGCGCGTTGCTGTTGAACCACATTATCTCTGCGCATTGCACGGCCTGCTATCATCTTCTCCTAGCCAAAATGGCGTCGTCCCTCTTCGTGCGGCTGACTCTCCTTATGCGCGCATGGCGGGAACGACAGCTACAAAAATTACTAAATTGCTATCATTATCTAATTATTTACCGTTTTGCCATTTGAATTTAGATTTCTTTATTCTACCTACAAAATAAAATTAAAAATAATATAAAATTACTAAAAATAATAAAAATACATAAAATTAAATAAAACACCTAAAATACTAAAAATACGTAAAAACTCACAAATAATTAAGCTAAAAAATACACAATAAATAGACATAAAATCTACTTATCAGATATGAGTAAAAGGTTTGAGTTCCTGTTACCCGGATGTGGAATTATTTGATACCCAAATATAGTTGACGTATAATTTGAATTATTTGATCCACAAACGCAATAACAAACTCACCATCTTACTTGAACGCAATACCATCTTATCCTGCAATGACTCACTCACCAGACCCGTCTTATCCTGCGCAATGACTCACTCACCACACCCATTTTCTTATGCAATTAGTTTATAACTTAGAAGGCCAAACAAGAGACCCAAGTATGGGTTGTCATTTTCAAACTCTATACACCTTAATTTTTGATCAAAATAAAGCACTAGTTCTGCATGTTTCAGAAACAAAAAAGATGAGAAATAAACTGTATTTCAAGCCACCAAAAGGATCAGAATTCATCGACTGACTTAGTTGTTAGAGTTTATGCCCTAGAGGCTAATTATTTGATGTAATTGCTTAACATTTTTGATATTATATTTGATTGAATAAATAGATTATTTTATTATGATTTCATTTACTGCGTTATATAAATGTTAACATAATAAAAGCCCTTAGAATAATGATACGAATTATATAGCTTTAAGTATGTGACTTGAACATGAGATTATATAATTATAATTAGTATCATTGCTCTTAAATGTCCCTAGTCGAGTATCATTGTTAATGGGACAACAATGATGCATTGAGACTAGTATGTGGATTGACTGATGGCCAAATCTCATTGGTCATAAATATATGAGATATTTGAGTCAATGCATAGGTACATGTTAGAGAACAATGTACTGGACTGACCCACCATGAGAATTCTACATGGAGCATTATGCAAAATGTCATAAGAAATTCTTATAGTGACAATGATGTAATGATCATTCGACCTGAAGTCACTATATTATTACACGAGAATTTGTGTACTTTGATATCATCAAATGTCACCTTTAATAGGGTGGACAATAAAGGTGATTATTGGGTACATCATGAATCGTGTGAGGAATATGAGTGATCTAGATGGAATTTAACCCTCCTATATATTAGGGGTGATATCCATAGGCCTCTTGATTGAGTAGGACTATGAAATGCATGGCCATGCTCAAATATTGATTTGTTTCATATAGTCTACTCATTGATCAAGAAAACTCAGATTAAATTATGAAGAGTATGACACATTCCATGCCTCGAGTTTAATCTAGGATATAAGGTTAAAAAGATTAAATTACATTGAAACATTGGTCACGAAAAGGTTGTATCGAATCACCGATCTTATTATTATTTGGGTAGCAGTGATGCATTACTAGATGCCGCTCACTGTTTATAATTTTATAATATGATTTTAAAATTATTGCCAACATAATAATAACCTATAGGGTCACACACTTAGAATGTAATTAAAAGGGAATTAATTTAAATTGTAAGTATTTTAAATATGTCAATATGATTGATAGTATTTAAAAATTACGAATTTAAATTAATAGGATAATTTGTATATATGTATATTAATTAAGTAAGACTTAATTAAAATATAATATATATAAATTCGGATTTTATTTTTCTATTGATTTTAGGTTTTAGTTAATTCCTATTAACTACTATATATATGATATATCAGTAGTCTAAAAGTCACGTAAGGAAAAACTAAAACCCTAGCCGCTTTCAGAAAGAGGCTAGAGAGAAAAATAGGTTAGAAATCCTGATCTTGGTGGCTAGTACCGCGGTTCCTTTTGCTGCAGATCGTGGGACGATTCGCGGAGCGTTCGTGTGGATACCGTAGAGACGTAGTCACTAGATTGCGTTGAAGATTCGAAGCCGTTCCAGAATTCCATCGTCTTCTCAACATCTCAGATAATCGGTAAAATAATCTAAACCTCTGATTAATCTGTTTTCGCATGGATCCTGTCTTAGGGTTTCGAAAAAAAATTTTAAATTCCGCTGCTTTCACTGTGTCGAAACCCTAACAATAGTGACATTATAATAGTGCCTACTAATCACAAAAACAAAGTCATCCATTCAAAGAGATGCAAAAATAACAAAATAGAAATGAAGTTTGGTGCATGCAGAATCACCGCTTTCAACACTTAAAACTTTTGTACAGCTAATATTGCTACTTCAGAATTAGTAGATCTCAGTTTTAAAACTAGAAAATCTTCATAGAGTTTGCATGGCTTCTGCATGATAGTTCTCCAGTTCCTTGTCAAGCTGATCAGCTGACTTATCGACATTTCTCTTCCCACCTCCTCGACCACGCCCTCGGCCTCTGCTATTGCCACGACCAGGGCCATTCATCGTGCCCCCACGGCCATTTGTCATGCCCCCAAGGCTCCTCTGACGATGACAAAACAATGCAGATCGTGTAAATTAAGAGACGAGTCAAACTAAAATTATTTTCATTCAGAAAAGAACCGAGAAAATAAATTTAAAAAACAAATGCTTTTTTATTTAATAGATAGGTAAGTCTTTACTAAGCCGCAAAAGCAGGTTTGAGCATCCAATATTGAGTACAAATATTATTGATATTTTTGTGCAATTTGAGGTAGGAAAAAAATGATAAAATTGGGTAAGCTAATTTTAGAACATCAGTACAAAGAATACTATATTTGGAAATACGTGTACTAATATACGATTCGCTAGCTAGATCAATAAGAGTATCTAACCAATCAAATAAAGATTAAATACTCGTAACAAATATCTCAGTCCCAAGAGACATGCTAGGTAATAAGTCCTAGAAAGAGATTTCTAACAGAGAGTGCCAAAAATTAAACAAGCGATGAGCAAAAGGGAAGTTAAACTTAGTCCGAACCCAATCCTCTCACCAAACAAGATTAAACACTAGGAAAAATCTCAATCCATAGCTACATGTTTGGCAAAAGTTCTAGAAAGAGGAACTCAGACCTGAGACGCACAAGAAGTGAACTTAATTCTAAATATGTAAAAACTTTTTTTAAAAGGAAAAAAAAATCTTCGTGCTCAAAACCATCAAGAATAAGGTAATCAAAAGAGATCAAATAGCATAATGGGCTAAAGATTGTGATGCTCAAGATAGTTCCAAGGACATGATTAATAGTTGCTAATGAAAGACTTACCCAGAAAAACGATTAACAGCAGCAGCGCCTCTGCCACGAAACCCGGCTTCCGGCCTGCACAATGTCAACTGTCAGTTGAAAATCAAATTGCTACATCATTTACAATTATTGGTGGGTACTTTGACAATAATCAACAACAAACTTGAAATGAACATTTCAACCAAGAACTCTGCTAATCTTGTCTTAAGTAGAACCTCATTGAAGTCCCACAAATTAAATACCACTTCTTTGTGGAGGGAACAAAGTAACACAACCAAATACATATACGTATCATGGATATAAACAATGACCTAAAACATAAAAACATAGCCGTCCTCACCACTCAAATCATATTCTTTTGACATCATACACCACTATTATTATTGGTCAAAAGTTATCTTAAGACCACAAACAGCAATCAAAATCTCAGAAATATGACTATACATACAATCTATGCAGATTACTTAAGCCTATACATATCTCACAGAGCTTATATATTTGTGTAACTGAATAGCTTTCCATCTTTACAACAAGATAAAGCTTGGTGCCATATATAATCTATTAGCGTAAAATATATGTCAATCATTTAATAGTCAAACAGGAGAAATTTACACATACAAAGGCTTAGCCGCTTTGGCGTCGGGGGTTTTCATGAAGAAAGAATGAATGTCACTTTTAATTGAAACCTTATTACTAAGTCGGATTATCGCTTTTCCACATCTTGCATGATGGCACAAATATGCAATTTGTATTACATGTGAACTGGAATAAAGAGTAATGTTAGTATGTAACACTGCTTGAGCACGTGAGAGCAACCGCATGAAAATATAAAAATTAATATTAATTTAAAATATATACTGATATAATTCATTTAAATTTAAAATATAATAATTTTTTATAACTACAAGTATATTTTAAGTTGTTTATGTCTTTTATAATTGTATTGTTATAAACTATATGAATTTATGTTATTTTGAGTTTGAAATTATTTACAACTAATTTTTAAAAACTTAATATTAATTTTATAATTTAAAACGGAATTAGTAATTTTTTTATTTCGTATTTACTCGTAATAATAACACTTTTATGTTAAAAAAAAGAGTTTCATTTGAATTTAATATGAATTACATTTTGAAAATTTTAAGCAATAGAATTATTACATTCAAGTTAAATAAATTTAAAATTTAAGATTTTATTGATTAACTATAAAAAATTAAATTACACTCTTTTGTAACAAAATAATTTGTTAATTTATTAGTCGTGACGTATGATAATAAAATTATGATAACAAAATTGAAAATCTAGCGTTATTTTATGTTATTATTAATAAAAATATAATTACTTCTAAAATTATCATATAAAACTCTTTTAGTGAAATAGAAGAAAATTTTAATTTATTCTTAATTTATTGGAGAAAGTAAAAAATTATAATACACACTTTTTTATAATTTTGTATTTAAATTTTTTTAAAACAATTTCATAAGTATGCAACTAAATTTATTTTTACTTCATAAAAAAATATATATACTTTTTTTTTTTTTTTATCATAAAGTGAACTATGGTTTATGTCTACACCAAACGGCAAACGGGAACTTACCAACTTTCTCCTTGACCGTCTACATGATTAAATTGACCCAACAACGTACTATGGACTATGGAGAGTCGTTTAACCACCGAAGGATCGGAACACCCTGTCGCGCCTCTCTGTCTCTTATTTTTCCGGTCAGTCGAATCAAATGCGAACCAGAAACCAGACCAAGCGACACTAGATCAGTCAGTACGTTTTTTTGGTGCTAAATATCAGTCAGTACGTTTGCATCTCTCTCTCTCTCTCTCTCTCTCACACACACACACACACACACACACTTTCTCTCTCTAATGCTCGGTCATACACAATATACTTACGTGCAGCTTGTAAACTCTACTGCTCCGTTTGGGTTGGAAGTACTATTTTCACAATTGAGGGTGTATTATTTTTGTTTGTGTATTTGTAATGGTTTAGGTTTTTTGCAATTTTTGTTTTTCAGAAACTTGCTAAATGAGCCCCCTTTATGTTTGTATAAAAAGTTATTTTCTTGCTTTTGTGATGATACATAGAATGGATTTCATTGAACCACAATAGTTTTGTCTCCTTCTTGGCAGGGAAAGAAGACGTGAAAAAGCATCAACGTGATTCCAGATGCCATTTAAAGCCTATTGATGATAATGGTTTGTTGTGTATCACAAATTGTCAATTGCATTACTTTACTATGTTGTTAAGTATAGAATATAGACAAATTAAGAAATAATGCAATGACATTGGTGTGAGCTGTAAACTAAGGAAATAACTTGATTTCAGACACTCTTACTGACATATCACAAGATGCTGTTGGCAAACTTTTGAAACGAGTTAATTTATGTGGCTCGCGAGGGTTGAAAAAGCAAGATAGTTATCTCCATCACTGTGATTCCATAGACAAGGTTAGTTTTCTTATCATATATTTGCAGTAGCCAGTAGGCAATTCAATTGTGTGTAATGGCAGAATTCTTGAATTAAGCATATCCATTTTCGTTTAGTTAAAATTTATTCCTTGTAAATACTCATCTAGTGGATTGCAGGACACATAAATAAAGTTGCTATTTCTCTTTGAAACTTTTTCAACACTTGATTTGCAGATTATAGAATTATTGGAAAATTCATACATGTGAAATTTATCCCTTTTTTTTATCTCAATTTTTAGTTAGAGAGTTGTTCAAAGGAGAATGAGATACAAAGCCCTCCTCCATCAAAAGAGAAGGCAGAAAGTGGAAGTGCTCAGCATGCTAATCCTCATGGTGATGATGAGATGGATGAGCCAGACTGGGAAGATGGATCAGTTCTCACTCTGAGTTCCACAAAGGATTATCAAGAGGACAAAGTCAATAGGGTTACTCTGAGTTCCAAACTTTGACGTGCATGTCGATAAACTTTTGATTATTTTTTTTATAAACATTCCCTGTATGAGTTTCAGTCGCTAAATGCAAGACTTCATAGGAAAAAGTGACCATAATATCCATTGCAGTATTAGGGTGTGTGATAAAATATGGCTACCGAATGCATCAACATTTGACTGTAAGATATTGATTCAATTTGCATGTCATGCAAATATAATAATCAGTATACAGGGACACCAACATATTCATATTGCAGCAAGCCTCATTCTAGGTCTTAATATCTTAGTTCGTATGATGTATGTTTTTTTGAACTGATTCTTTTGGAAAATGTGCTCGAATTCTTTATACTAAGTGACGCTTATAAGGCAGTTAGATTCATTGACTTCCACATCTCTTATTTGACATTGTTAATGTCATTGCCCTAGCTTTTCAATGACTCAGAGAGCTGTCCAGACATCCTATTTCACATTTTTACTGTCTTCATAACTTGACATGGTCCTCCTTTGTTGTTTTATGCACTGTATCCTTAGATCTATTTTTTTTTCTCCCAAAATATACGCTTCTGTATTTTTAGGCTCCTGTGGGCCTATTCTGTGCATGAGTGGCTTACATTTTTTGTGTATGACAAAGAGAAGTGTTGGTTTGTTTATTGTTTTCTATTTCCAGTCTTATCCTTTGCTCTTTCTAGCATTTTATATACTTGTTTGTTAATTCTGGTATATTTTGCTGTGATAGCAGGCTGCCTTACTGTCACTAATACCAACCCTGTTTTTGAAGATATCAGAGATCTCAAAACTTAATGCAATTGCTTTGGCTCCTTTAGTCAACTGTACAAACTCCATCTACCATCCCACCTGTCTAGTGTCTCACTTTAAAACTTTTTCCCATCTGTTTATTATTTGATTCCTTTTGCATCTTGCAGTTTCGTAATAACTTCCGTGTCACAAGTCCAGGTGGTACTGAAAGATCATTTCAATCGGCTTTGGCGTTGGCTCTTGAGAAGCATGAAGGAACTGCAGAGGAGGTATTTTTTCACTCTCATATACATACATTTTTTATGTATTTATATCAAACTTCCTTGTGCATGTGTATATACATTGTATACTTGTTTTTATATGCTGAATTACAATATGCTAAAACAGACTCCATAATATGGAAGTTACATGAGTTGTGTACTAGAGACAGGTTGTGATCCTTGTTGAGTATTTTATTTTCTTTATCTTCTTTTCTACACAAATTTGTTGGTCACTGAAAGTTCTGGTCATACCACTATGGATGAGACTCTTTTACAGTTTTGCTGTTTGGAGCATAGCACGTAGGGGGTATTTAATTCTTCAACATTGATGGTGGCTCTGCCAGATCTGGTTTCTGGATTTCATGATAAACAATCTGCAAATAATGCCAAGGACAATGTTTGTGAAACCTCTCTGAGAGGTTCTTGCAAAAATAAAGTTTACAAGACAACAAGTAGCGTCTCTCAGCTCAAACATTCTGCTGCTGCAGGTCAATCGACTGATAAAATGTTGAGACATTTAATAGTCAGAAATTTACTGCAAATTCGACCATGGAAGTGTCGAGACTAAATAGTCAGAAATTTACTGCAGCGTCTTCTGCGAAGAACTCCTTTGTTGCTTCTAGGAATTCTCTCGAGGATATGGAGTTGGAAACTAGGGCATTGACTGAGCCTCTTCCAACCAATCAACAGGTGCAATCAATTTGTATTGTTACTTTGATACAATATAGCAACCTTTGTTATATATGTAACTTTCAAATTCTTTGTTACACAGAAAACCCATGAGATGTATGCTCTTGAAAGATGGCTTACCAAGTACCAGATACTTCATCCCAAGGGTCCTGTATTGGGTTTTTGTTCTGGTCGTCCAGTTTATCCTCGAAATTGTGTCCAAATACTCCATACAAAAAAAAGATGGTTGTGTGAGGGACTGCAAATCAAAGCCAATGAGCTTCCAGCTAAGGTCTGATTTGGCTCGTGGAATTTTAGTACTTGACACTTCTATTAGCATTTATATTTCTCTCTGGCTATTCTAAGTAGTATCTGGTAGATAATTAAACTCTAAATATTGGACTTGTTTGTTTTAATCAGTGTTTGAAGTGGTCGCTACAGCAGAGCAAAACACAAGCTTGTGAATAGGATGACTATGATGAGGGAGACTCTGAACAAAATACAGCTCTGTATGGAAGGTGGCAAACAGAACCATTACAACTGCCTCATGCTGTAAATGGGATTGTGCCTTGGGTGAGATTATGTTTACCTCAAAATCATCTGGAAGACTTCAGTTGTTTGAAATAATATAGTTAACTTGTACTTTTATTTTAAATCACATAACATAACATTTGAGCTTATTATATAATTACTCATATTATATACAAGTATTCTCATATTAAGTTAAATTAATTAATTAATTAATTAATTTCACTTTTCTTCATTAATCCTACTAGTTAATCAATTCATGATTCTTAATCTTCTCTTTTGCCATTCAAGGCCAACATTCAAGCTTTATGACTTCATCATATAAGTATATCTTGCTTTTCATTAACTTAGTTAATTCTTCTTCATCTTGGCTTTCCTTTTCATCTCTTCGTTAATTCAAATTATATAACACATATATACATATATACATTACTACACATAATATAAAATTTCAATAATTTTAGGTTCACGTAGAATCTTTGATCGTTACAACTTCTAATCTATATGAATTTATGGAGGATAATTGAATCTTTTTTTTTCTTTCAATAATATAACTGCAAATAACTCATTTTTGTATATTTGTATCATCTTCTTTAGGAATTTCTCTGATTGGATTATGATAATTTATCCTAATTTTAATTTTCGGAATGAGCGTGGGCAAGTAGATGTGTGGTCTGAGAAGTGCCTTCCCCCAGGAACTGTGCACCTAAGGTTGCCAAGGTTGGTCCCAATTGCAAAGAGGCTTGAAATTGATTTTGCACCTGCAATGGTTGGTTTTGAATTCCGGAATGGACGCTCCTTCCCTGTATTTGAGGGCATTGTGGTGTGTGCCGAGTTGAGGGATGCAATTTTGGAGGTAACTTTATCTCAAATTTGATATTGAATGAGCACCATTGCTACAATTAGACCTAGCAAAAAGTGGGTTTGAAATGGTTTTGCGTTACATAATATATGGTTATAATTTTTTATAAACTAAAATTACATTACTTTTTTTTTAATATAGGTTATGTGGGTTGGACCCAAATGGTTATAGTTGGTCAACCCATTTTTCAAATACCTTAGTATTGTTATGAGCTAATAATTCAAGTTATTAGCCCAACATATGTTATAATAAATATCATAATCACAAATCGTATACATCCCCGTACAGATGAACAATATCATCAAATTTGTATAAACGGCAAAAATATCACATTAATTACTGTCTCACTCCGAAAAAAATAAAATTACACAAAAAATAATAATTACAAATTAGCATCATAACAGTTAAAATTGAACTTAAAACCTGAATATGACAAAATAAAGTCTTAAAATTTTGAGCCAATTAAAAAAATCATCTGTAACCAAACGCCAATTTGAAAGAGTTTAATTTTCAAATCCGTTGCCATTCCAGTACATAAAGATGTTTTGTTCTATTATATTATATATTATTTGCCATATAATAATACTGGTGATCATGTTAAGGAAGAGGAAAATAAGTGAAGAGACGAGAAGATGTATAGGAAATGAACCAAAACGACAACACATTGGATGAATACTTTGGCTTGTTATCAACGTGTAGATGCAGTGAGGATAAAGAAAGACGCATGTCTTTTTTTTGTTTGATCATCGGTGAGGACTAATTGGTCCCTTGGCTTAAGAACCGGAATGTATGAAAATGAAGATGGGTTGAAACACAGTTATCCATTTTAAGACTATTTTTCTTTTTAAAAATATGGGTTCAAACTTTATGCAACCCAAATGATATAAAATAGTTAACCAACGTTGTAGTTAATCTAAGTTGACCCGTTTAGTTTTGACCTGTATTGACAGGTCTAGCTACGAATTACGATTCAGTCGAGTGTCTATCCATAATATTGTTTTATTATCCAATGGTCCGCCTCTGATTTATAGTTTTACGTGATTAATCTAATACAGTAGGCATATCATCAAAGATTTGGTTACATCATTATCTCAAATTTTTCTTAAATCATACTAGTACTTGTTTAATAATAATTATTTCTATAATGATAAATGCTGCCCCTGGTAATGTGTTTTCCAGATCTTTTTTTGATATTCTTCCGGTACATTCTTGGATTCCATAGTTTTCATCACAAACGATGCTACAATATCTGAGGGTGGTTGTTTATCAGGCTTATGCAGAAGAAGAGGAGAGAAGGAACGAGGTGCAAGCTATTAATAAGTGGTATCAACTTCTTTCGTCCATCGTAGTCAAGCAAAGGTTGAAGAATGGTTCATCATCACTCACTTCACATGACATTCAAAAAACCAAAGATGAATCCCATGCACAGGTTGGTGGGCTAGTTTCTCACATTGGCCTAAAAGTTGTTTATGTTTATGTTTTTAAATTTGGCCTATTTTATTCTATCTTTCTCAATTTTGGCCTCAACGCTGCTTCAATTGGGGTTGAGTGTCTTTTTTAAAAATTGGCTTTGAATGCTAATGCCTTCATTCATCTATTAAGATTAACTTAACATTTTTACTTAATAAAAAAATAATAAAAATAAATTTAATGTCATATCAATTGGCGTTCAATTCACTTTAAAAAAAAAAACCCAACGGCATATTAATTGGCGTTCAACAGGTTAAGATAACAATTTTTTTTTTATTTTTTCTAACAAACTGCAATTCACTATTTTTTTTTTTTTAAAAAAAACTTTATTTTTTTTATAAAACAAACGGTAACAAAAAAAAAGTTGAAAAAAAAAAAACAAACACCATATCAATTGGTGTTGGTCTTATTTATTTATTTTTAAATTTTTTTGTTAACTGTTGAATGCCAATTGATATGGCGTTGGTTTTTATTTTATTTTATAATTTTTATTTGTTATAGTCTGTCTTATAAAAAAAATAAAAAGAAGTTTTTTTTAAATTTTGATCAGTTGGATGATAGAAATAATATCCTAAATTTTTTTTAGGATATCCCACAAATTTGCACTTGTCAAATATGTAACAAATTAAAAATGATTGCATAGATAAATCATTTTAGAAATTCTTTTGTATTTTGTATTCGTTCACATATAAAGTTCAACACCTTCTATATTCTATTTTGCCCAATGTTTTGAAAATCGGTTCGAAACCGGTTGAGCAGGGAATCGGTTCACTTTACGGTCCGGATTGGATCGATTCATCCAATTTGGTCAATAATTGGTTGTTTGAACAAATTTTGAAGTTTTTTTTTTCAATTTTTTTTTAGCAATAATATAACATAATTTTACTTTATTTTAGTTTACAAAAAATTAGATATTTTAAAATTTTATTAATTATTAATAATATATATTTTTATATATTTATGACGTCATTGGTTCAATAACGGTTTGACCACTGATTGAACTAGTAATTCATCCACCCGGTACCATTTTCAGTTCGATGACCAGTTCAGTTATGAAAACATTGATTTTGACCGAACGCTAATTGATATGGTGTTGATTTTTTTTTTAATTTCTATTTTCAACTTTTTGTTGTTGTAGATTATAAAAAAAAATAAATGATTTTTTTTAAAAAAAATTTAGAAAAATTTGACTAAACGGCATATCAATTGGCGTTGGTCTTAATTTTTTATTTAAATTTTTTTTTGTTAATTGTTGAACACCAATTGATATGGCGTTGTTTTTTTTAAAAAAAATAATGTATTTTCAATTGTATTTTGTTACAATTTGTCTTATAAAAAAAATAAAAGAAGTTTTAAAAAATTTGATCAGTTGGATGATAGAAATAATATTCTAATTTTTTTTTTTGGATATTCCACAAATTTGCACTTATCGGATATGTTACAAATAAAAAATGGTTGCATAGATAGATCATTTTAGAATTTCTTGTGTATTTTATATTCGTTCATATATAAAGTTCAAATCCTTTTATATTGTATTTTGAGTGAGCGTCAATTGATATGGCGTTGGTTTTTTTTATTTTTAAATTTCTATTTTTAACTTTTTGTTGTTGTTACAGTTTGTTTTATAAAAAAAATAAATGAAGTTTTTTTTAAAAAAAATTGATTGAACGTTATATCAATTGGCGTTGGTCTTTTTTTTTTTTTTTGTTAATCGTTGAACGCCAATTGATACGGCGTTGGTTTTTTTTTTTATTAATATTTTTTGGTTACAATTCGTTTTATAAAATAAAAAAAAATAAGCTTTTTAATTTTTTTTTTTTTTTTTTTAGTGAATTGCTGCTTGTTAGAATTTTTTATTTTTTTTTGTTATATTTACCTGTTGAACGCCAATTGATATGACGTTGAGTTTGTTTTTTTTTAAAGTGAATTGAACGCCAATTGATATGGCGTTGAATTTATTTTTATTATTCTTTTGTTAAGTGAAGATGCTAAGTTAATCTTAATAGAGAAATGAAGGAATTAACATTCAACTCCACTTGAATTGGCGTTGATTTTAAAAAACACACTCAATGTCAATTGAAGTGGCGTTAAGGCCAAAATTGAAAAAGATGGAACAAAATTAGAAACATAAATAACTTTTAGGCCAATGTTAGAAATTAGCCCAGGTTGGTGACGGTGAGGATAAGAAGCAAACATCCGAGTGCCAGCCAAGGAATCTGCATGATAGTAAGCAGGATGCTCCGCCTCAAGAAAATGTATTTTTGACAGATGATCAGGCTATTGACGAAGAGAGTTCCATGCGGTTGTGGTAGAGTTGTATTACCAAACATCTGATTATTTACTCTTTCTTGTAATATATCACGATGGTTTTGTTCATTCAACCTTGGGTAATTGGTTCCTTATCAGAACAGAACACAGTCGTATTTAGCTGTGCTGTATTTGCAATCTTTCTGATGCAACAGACGTGATGTATATGAAACTGAAGGAGCTGAAACATGCTCTACATCTTTCTCCTCCCCTTTTAAATATGCAGGATGAATGACAAAATTTATGCCAAAAAGAAAGGTTAGAGAAAATGAAATTAAAGAGCTTTAATTGCGTGTTGAAAGCCATTAAACTCTTACTGTGTTGGTCTGAAAATATGCCACCATTTGTTGGACATATTCAGTTAATTATAAATAACTTAAATTCATTAATTTAATTAAAATTAAAATTTAGTTGTTTCAGGATAATAAAATGAAAATCGAATAATCTAACTTCCGTTTACTTTTGCTCAACTATACCAACAATCAGGTTTAAATTTTGCTGAACTTTGACCGGGGGAAATTTTATCCAACTTTTGGTTCACAGAAATGCTATTGAACTAATTCGGAGTTATAAAAAAATAGCTCCTGAATGGCTCAGGATCTATGCACTCTTCAACAGCTAATCAAATGCTATCATAGTGATTATGAAGTCGCTATCTGCGGCAGAATTTGAAAATTTTCAAATTTTGATTTTCTACAAAATCCCTTTCACATGAAAATGACGGCATAAAAATATCACTTTTACTCGTAAAAATGTCATTTTCTTTTCTTAGTTGGTACATAGGTAGCACTTATTACAAGTATTAGTCTTTTAAATTGTCGGATCATTTAATACCCAAAACAACAATTAATAATCAAATGAAACATTTTGCAATTCAGACATCTAAAATTTCTAGTGCAACAACTATCTATAGAAAGACTTGGCTCCGGACAGAATATTCAAATTTGGTGAGAATTAAATTAAAGAATCACCCTTTTATCTTGTTGACAGAGGCTTCTTAATTACTAGTGATTAAGACTGCAGATAAAAAGAGTTATCTGCAACTTTTTGATTCTTTCTATCAGTATATCTTAATGTCCAGGCATAAGAAATCAAAGTAAATACTATGCAGAAACTACCAAAAGCCATAGGATATGGCATTGCACATATGAACTCTCTCTCTCTCACTCAATACAAAAGTAAAGCTCCAAACTATCTCCTCAGGCCCCCACAAGGAGTGAAAGTACCTACACATCTCCACGTTTAAAACAATATTTTATTTTTAAAATTAAATACACTTTTGTCCCTCTAAATATCACTCAACTTAAATAAATAAGATATAAAAATTAACGTCTCCCAAGTATATTTAAATAAGCAAAACCGACCCTAAAATTATTTCTAGCTAAAATTTTGACTGTGTAATAACATTATTATTATTTTTAATGTATTGACTGTATTTCAAGTAGTTTGACTATAATTTTTTAACAAAATAATGCAAATACATGAAAAACCCTTTTTCTCCCCCAAAATAACAAATTAAAATCCCAACCACAATGGTAACAGATCACCCTCATCAACAAATGCCTCCCGTGCCGCCCTCTGCAAGATGCTGAACCCAATAACCCCCAAATGGAAGAATCACCATCTCCGGGTACAAGTATATATAAAAGATAAAAATAAAAAAAAATAAAAAACCCAAAAAAAAAACTTGCAATCTGCGACAAATCTCTAGAGAAAGAGAGAGCTGCCCAAATCAAGTTGGATTACCAAGAGAGAGTCGACCAACATTGTGCCAAAGCTGCTTTTGTCTAAAGAAACAGTTGCAGTAAAAAATTTCAATAGCCCCCCCCCCCCCCCCCCCCCCCCCTGCCTAATCCTCACCTTATCCACGAGCATTTCAAGATTTCTTGTAGCCTAAACCTTTATATACAGCTCACCCAATATTACTATTATTGTTCTTCCCAAAAAAATTCCAAAACCCGGTTGCTATCGTGTCTCTACCATTTCTTCACCCTTCATATTATAGCAATCAAAGGACCCAAAATGACACTTCTAATTTTTGTTTTGACCAGAAAACCAATTTGGCGGTAAATCAATCAAAACCAGAATGCATATCAGTTGAATCGTCATTCAACCAATTAATTAAGCTAGTAAACCGATTTTAAAATATTTTTTATACAATAATATTTTTAGTAATATTATAATATAATTTTATTATATTTTAACTTGCAAAAAAATAAATATTTTAAAATTTTATTAATTATTAATAATAATTTTTTTTATATATTTATGACATCTTCGGTTCTAAGTGATCAATCCACATCCACCTGTGCCTTTTTTAATTCAATAACCGGTCCAGGAAAACATTACAAAAAAATATAAAATCTTTTGGTACTACCCACAGTTAGGTCCTTGTCAATTGAATGCGATGGCTCAATAAGCATACAGACAAGGCAGATCTATTCAAGAAAAAGGAATCATAAAACGCCCATATAAGAATTGAAATCTGACTACTGTTAAATTTAAAAACAGGCCTCAACCAACAACTACTAGGCTTGCTCCATAATTTACAAGCAACTTAGACATAATAGCATAACTGCACTACAATGTACCACCCATCCAACATTACAAACCCGAGAGATTTCATACTTCATAGCACATTAACATAGAAGAAATTAACAACTAGTAAATCAAAGGGTCCAATTTAATTTGCCTCCACGCCATTTTGGGCCAACTGTGGCTGCACCTTGCGAGGTCTTCCCCGGGGCCTCCCAGTCGTGGACGGTGTTGACTCACCGGTTTTTTCCGCAGGCTTAGCCTTCTTGGGTGCGGGTGGCGCATTTGGGTCCCTACGCGGGCGGCCTCTAGGCCTTGGCGGGCCTTCAACGGGCTCAGGAGCAGACGGTTCCTTAGCCTTTGGTGGGCGGCCACGGCCCCGTTTTGGTGGGGCATTTGGGTCAGGCCTCATGTAGTTGTTCTTCACTATAATCAGCTCTCCATTTTCCTTCAATTTGTTGAGATGATCAGTGAGCAGGTTGATGTGGCCAGCTGGTAGATCTCCATAGGTGGATTCGATGTACCTCGATACGGATGATTTGTTTGACCCATCTTTCTCATTCAGGGCATCAATGGCTGCAAAAATCATCTACAAACCCCATAAATCAGAACCATTATTAGAGCTGAAATTGGGTAAAGAAATGATTTTGATGAATCCATCACTACTTTTATGCTACAAATTTCGTTAATTAGTAAACAAAAATGCCTAAAAATTAGGGATTTACAAATTTTCGTTTAATGAATCTCTGAACAAACAAATTTTTCCTGATAAAATTAAATAGAAATTTGTGGTAAACAAAAAAAAAGGGGGGTTAATTTAATTTTGAATATAGTGAGTGTAGAACAATCTGAGCCGAGAAGAAGAAATGGGAAAGGAGGGTCAGACAGAGAGATAAGACTGAAAATACCTCTGGGTATGGTGGGAGTGATGGAGGTTTGCTTACTTCTTCCGTCGCCATTGAAATTTCAGAAGCGAGAGGAGAGAGAAAGTCCAGAGGAGAAGGGGAGGAGTGTCAGCTTCAAAAGCACAGTGACAACTGCTAAACGGCGAGGATACAAGAGAGAATTTAAGAGTGAAAAGCAAACAAGTTGTTTCATCTTGAAAGGGAATCAAAGGTTGGGATTGCGCAAGGGACGATGATCCAACGGTTTGTGTGGGAGACAAAGATATCACATGGATCTATGACGCGGCTTCTTGCAAGGCGCATATGGTTGTTGTCATAATTACTGCCCCTCCTTTGGACGAAGATTACCATAATATCCCATTCAGTACGTAGTTGACTTGATCCAGATGTATTTTGTCATTTTGTGGTACTCGTATTCAACCCATTGATTCATTAGGCCCAAACCCACTTCAGTGGGCCTCTCAAACATATTACAAGCCGTAAGTAAGTGCTTTGAAGGTCTTTTCACTATTTTAACATTTCCACAGGCAAGTCTACTGCACCAAAAAAAAGTGAAAAAAATGGAAAAATAGCATGTTTACAAGTTTCTACTCAAATAAATAGTGAATGAGCCTCCAAAACTCACATAAATAATAAATAAATCTCCTAAATTCATGATATCACCAAAATGATAAGTATATCTTTCGATTTATTCGTGTTAACTTTTTAGCTAATTATGTATAATAAAAAAATAAATAAGTATTTTATTCTATCTAATTATAATATATGTATTTTATCCTTATCCGCCCGAACCGTCAACAACCTTATAGTACTAGTTAAGCAAGCCAATATTGATCTTATATCTATGTTTAGAGAAAACATACATCTCTTCGGTCGGTTTTTAATGGTGCTTGTTAAGTGTCCATGTTTCTAACTGGAGACGACCAAAATTTGAGATGGCAAATTTTATTGCATTGTAGCCTGTTGAGGACCATTTTATTCAAGAAAAATGCAGTGCTTCAGAGGAAATGAATTCCTTTACTGCCAGATTAATGACAAAAACTCATTCTTTGTAACAGGATATAAGTTTACACATTGATCTCACCCTGATCTTAACTTGCCATTATCATACACTTGGATATAGAATATAGGCCTAGCCCTTCTTGCCTTTAACCTGCCCCAGAAATTCCCAGTAACACCCCACTCCAACTCTAAATGAAAAGGAAATGGAAGCTCACTAGAAAGACTTAGGTACTAGTCTTATGCAGTCCAACTTACGCAAGTACAAACTCCACCAGGAGGAGAAGAGTTGAAATTTCCAAACTTTGAAGCGGGTTTTCAAGAAACTGCATGAGCTTTACCAAAAGCAGCTCTCATCTGCATTGCAAGGGGAAAAAATCTCTTCATTTTTCTGTCTAATGTGATCACTGCAGTCTCAAAACTATTTGGTTTGCAAATTTTCTGATCAATCACCTCCAGAAACCTGCATACATGTAAAGTGGAAATCGAATTGTGATGAGAATTATACTATGAAACAATATAAATGGGACAAAATTATTGGTAAGACTATTATATATACCTCTATCTTTTAAGTATTAATGGTTTAAGAACTACAAAATGCTAAAGGACTGTCCCCACAATTTCTCACTCGGAGTTCCACAGTCCTCAGATCACGAAGATGTTCCAAGATTTCTTCAAGAAGATCCATTCCTTTATCTCCTTTCTTCAAGGAACTAAAACAGTGCTTTAAAAACTCCTTATCTGCTTCAAGTGCTTGTAATCTTTCATAGACATGATCAACCTCCTCTTCTATCGTAACCTTATTGTTCTCCAATTCAAATTTATTTAGCAAGGCGATTTGCATACCAGTAGACTGAGATTTCACATCATCATTGCCTTCCCCTTCTTCAGACTCGAAGCCCGCTTCATCAAAAAGAGGAAGAAGTCTCTTTGCTGTAGAACCCATTGATTTTTTCTCTAAAAGGCCTTCTCCATTCAAATCCTCTGAAAATTTTGTAAAAAACCCGTTTTCATCTGGGCTGCTACACTTGTAACTCTCATCAAACTCTTGGCCATAAGCATCTGTGAAATGTTCAGTTAGTTTTATATCCTCAAACAAGTGCTCATCATCATCAGCCAGTGTAAAAAGCTTCTGCTCCAATGCCTTGAGCTCCTCTAAAATGGACATCCTCTCATCCTCAAATTCTGCAATAGATTCATCAAGTACACTCATATGCTTTATGCAGTCCAGCCCACCTTCCTCCATATCTATAACTACCTCACCATGATTGTTATCGTTGCTGCTTTCTTTAGGGGCGCATATGCTACCATCATCACCCTTCTCTTCATGGATAAGATCAATGAACAGTTCATCATTGTCATCAACATTGATGGAAGAAGCATTAGAGTTTCTGCTTCTTACACTCCTACATTTCTTTTTGATCATCATTCTCTCTTTCGCTTCATAGTCCAAGACTTTCTTTTGACACATTTCTAGTTCCTTCTCAAGTTCTTGCTTCTCCTTTTCTCTCTTTATTATGAGGTTATTCAAAAGCTGCAAGGCTTCTTGATCATACTCAGATTGTTCTTCCATCATTCTCTGGTAATGCAGTGCTTCCATCTGCATTGTTGATTTCTCTTCTTGAAGCCTCGTTATCATAGCCATTGTCTGGTTGGCAGCTATTGCAGCAGCATTCCTATCTTCTTCTAGTTCTGCTTGTAAAGAGCTTAAAGACTTCCGTTCAGCTTCTAATTCTGATTTTAGCCGTTCAATTGTCAGAGCCCCTTCATCACCCTGCACTTCACTTATTACACTTCCATCCCAAGACTCCTCTGCTTCCAGTTCCTTTTTCTTGGTTAGCTGTTGCTCAACCTCCATATATGTGGATGCAAGAGGAGAATTCTCTTCCTCCACCATTTCAGACTCTAAGTTTGTAGCTAAATTATGATTTATCCCTGAATGAATGTTTGCAGCAAAAACTGTTGTCTCTTGTATTATAACTTTCTCCACTTGCGTTGCACCTAAAACATAAGTTAAATTAAATCATTAGAATTTTGCTTGGTATTGTTCTTTTTTTTTTCTTTTCGGTCACTATTAAAAGATAATGTGGGATTACTAAGACAGGTAGATGAGTCTTACCTTGGCCTTTCTGAACTATAGATGCATCAAGGTCAGTAATTATTTTGACTTCTTCATTGTCCATAGGAGAGTTATTTAGTTGGTGTGCCAATGGAGGAGTTTGTTCTTCAGGTTGAGATTGAATAGGTGGCACTTGATCAAATAAGTCCACTCCTATCGATGTTAGGGCTGTGATTTCATCACCAAACAAATCACAAGGTTCTTCTTCCTCTGCTGCTGCAGGTAAAAAATAAAATATAAAAAAGACATTTTTAGATAAAGATGCTTAAGAAATGAACAGATTCTTGCAAACTATATATAGTGTCTCTATACCTGGAGACTGATCTGGTTGTTTACTGACTGGTGGTTCAAAATCATTGTCTCCTTTTAGGTGATCATTCTTTCCCACCACATCATCCACTACATTTATGTCTGATCTTTGGCTTGTAACAGTGGAAGAATCAATTAGCTCAACTGGAATTAAGCGATCAAAATCACAGCACTCACTATTTTGCAAAGACAGATTCATGACTTCGAGTGATTCATCATCTCTATGGAATATTTGAATCATTGCATCATCATCAAAAGATTTGTCATTGAACTCTGTATCACTGTTATCTTTAGCAATATCTATTACTGATCCAAAACTAAAACTTTCAACTTCACTTTTTTCAACGAATTCATTCTTGCAGTAATCTTCATGAAAATCAGATTTACTCTTGTCCAACTTCTCACCTTCATTATCCAACACTTTGGCAATCAGATGGTTTTTTTCTGCATAATCCAAAACACCCCAAGAAGGGTAAAGTGAGAATCCCCTAGTGCTCATAATTTCCTCACAGCAACAACACTTCTCGTTTTCTTGATCATTCTCAACAACATTTTCGCCTACCCACGTAAAGAAAGCAACTTTAGGTGACATTTCAATGAACTTTCCATTGCATATCGACAAACAATCCACACACATATTTTGTGATTCAGCCAATCTGTTGTGACTAGAACAATAGCTCAATCTTGAAATCTCTGTGGCATGTTCCTCACAAATAAGATCTCTATAGGTATATCCGTCGTCATTAGGCTCCAAAAAGTGATCAATTCTTGAACACCATAAACACGGCGGTTTAAGGCCAAAGTACTTGGCAAATTTGCATATCAGATACCAAAATAAAGAGTTGAGAAGGAGGAGGAAAATAAGAACCCATTCAAGAACTGCATAGACTAGAATTATAGTCATTTTGTTGCTGTTTTTATGCAACATAGTTGCAAACTTGTTGGGAGCCATGAATTTTGCTTTCTTGTTTACAGAAAGGGAAGAGGAATCTTTTGTTAAAGTCTTGATAGAAGCAAATAGGTAATGGATTGAATGTATATTTGTGAAATAATACTAAGAATAAAGGGGAAAAAGAGAAGTTGATGTTTTACCAGAAGTTCAATATAAACTATCAACTGCAGCTGTGGTTGAGCAAATTAATTAGACCATGATTGAGCTAAGTTATTTCTTGGTCCAGCTGTGTCTGATTTGGGCTACAATAGGCGCGGGATGTCTCCACCGCCATTTACAAAATTGATTGGGTAGCCAAGATAAAAAGCATAGTTTGGGCCCATATAGAATAGCTCAATTGAAGTGCCACCACTCAAATAGTCAAATTTCTATAAAAGCAAATTTCTCTTTTCTTTAATTATTATTTCTTTCTTTTTCTTTGTAGGGGTGGGGTGTTATTTATTTATTTAAATTTGAATTTTATAACATTTTGGGTGTTTTCAATTTGGGACCCAGTGTACTATATTAATTATCATGCCAACTGAATAATTCAGAGACATGTTATTTCTCTATAGCTTTGTTATTTTTTGTAAATGAGTGTATCGATACACCATACAATTGATCTCGATTTGCTTCATGTTATTGAAGAGATTTCTCTTTGGAGTGCTTTTATACTTATTTTTTTTATCTGTATATAAAATAAATGAGTATAGTCCCACTATATTTTATTTTTAATTTAAATGAATAGACCACATTTATTTGTCTTATATACGAGTAAAAAAAATAAATAAAAAAAGTGGGTAAGTTTAGAATTTTCTTTCTCTTTGTCCCAACAATTAATTCTTATTTGTCTTATAGGAAGAAAGAGAAAAAAAGAAGAGAAAGTAATATTAAAATTTTCCTATTTTATTTAACCTTTTTGACAAATAATATTTGTAGTCAATTTATAAATAGTATAAATTGATCAGAGTCACCAACCTTGTTGACAGTGGTCCATCCTAATATACCCCAACACTTCAAATTAACCCCCAATATTCAACAGTCCCATAAACAAAAGAAGGCAACCCATTAACTTTACATTTTTTAAAAGGCATCCCAAAAATAATAACTGCCGTTTAAAGTATTAAAATGTCATATCGGAACAGTTGTAAAATAGTTACTCTATTTTCTTTATCGATATTAACCATTTTTAAAAAAAAAAACTATTTTCTCACTAGAATTTGTATGAATTCAAAATAAATTAGGCCCTGCTGTTGAGTGCCCTTAGCATACTTGTCAATAATTTACTTTTGTATAAATTCCTTAATTTAATGTATAGTGAAAAATTGGGATCCTAAATGAATGTCAAGGAATGATGGTCATGGCTGCCAGCAGTGGGCAGCGTGATAGAAACAGGAAAGGCTAGAAAGTAAAAAAGAAAGAAAAGAAAAAGCTGAAAGTAGGGAAAAGTGGATCAAATTAGGGGGACTACGCTAGTGGCCTGGAGCCTTTTAGGTTTTACATCTAAATGAAGCTGTAAACAATATCAAGGGCTACTGGATTCAAGGTTTCTCTCAGTTTGTGCTTTCTTTGTCTCAGCTTTTTTATACAAGAACCTTCTTTCTTTTATCTTTTATATATATATATATATATAGAAAGGATCCATGACATACCTCCTTAAAGAGCTCACCAAGCTCACCCCTTTAGCGACGGACCCGGCGACGGTTTGGTCTGTCGTCATAGGTTCGTCCGTCGCTAAATGTTTATCCGTCGCTAAAAGTTTTAGCAACGGACGAACCTATGGCGACGGACCAAACCGTCGTCGGGTCCGTCGCTAAAGGGGGTGAGCTTGGTGAGCTCTTTAAGGAGGTATGTCATGGATCCTCTCTCTCTCTCTCTCTCTCTCTCTCTCTCTCTCTCTCTCTCTCTCTCTCTCTCTCTCTCTATATATATATATATATATATATATATATATATATATATAAGGATAATTCATAATCAACGTTATAAAAGTAAAAATAATCATTACAATAGACTATAGCAATCTACTTACGGATTTAACAGTGAAAATAATATTTCGTTCGCACTATAGTATAGGGACGCTCGTACTTTAATAATAATGTGGATTGTAAAAGTGCTAAAAATGCTCTTTGTTATCCCCACTTTAGTAATGCAGATTCTAGATTTTTATTCGTACGACTCTTCTTTTCTTACTTTAGTAATGCGAATTGCAAAAATACAAAAAATATATTTTATCATCCACACTACTAAAATACAGGTTTTAAAATTATATATTTTATATTATTATTATTATTATATAAAAAACGGGGTTTGTAGCGCGGAATTTTGAGAGCTAATTCTTAAAATTAACTACTGTCCAGACCATCTGGGGAGCCTAGGCATATGGTTTTATCAAAGATGTACAGAAAATGTGAAATTGGGAGAGATCCACAAGGTTAGGAAGCTTTTATGGGCTGGGGTTGGGCTTGTATGGATAGAATCAGAAAAAATGGACAAGGGAATGTAAGGGCTTCGAAGTGAGAAATTGGCCCATACTCTTATTATATTGTTTATTTTGGATATATTTGCTATATCTATACTATATATAATATGGAGAACGACTGGTAAAATTGACCGAGTTAAATGAGTTTTTTTGATCGGTTATAAATGGACTAAAATATGAGTCGACTCAAATAGTATTATATTTCATAATTAGCTTTATTATAAAATTATTATATATATTTATTATTCAATTATCTTTCTTCAAAAAGTATTTATCCTTACTTCTTTTTATAAGATAATTATTGAGATTTTATTTCTCTATACTTTTTAAATTATGTTTAAACAGACAGAAAAAAAAAAAAAAAAAGTCCAACTATCTTATGATCCCTACATAATAACAAGCAGTTTGCGCCACTTAAGGAGGATAAAAGCTTGGATTCTGAGAATTAAACTATATCGTCATGGGTTTGTTATGTGAAAAAATAATATATATATATATATATATATATATATATATATATATATATATATATATTATTTTGTTTTTAAAAAAAATCTTTAAAACGACGTAATTTTAATAATGTATGATATTTAATAAGTATGTTTTAAATCCATTCATCTCTCTCTCTCTCTCTCTCTCTCTCTCTCTCTCTCTCTCTCTCTCTCTCTATATATATATATATATATATATAGGGGAATGATCCATAACAAGCGTTTGCTATGGACATTATTCCAGCAAATGTATCTTCAACCGTTAAAATAATGATTTTAATGGATAAGATGGAGTCTCACCCGCTATCTAAGATAACGGGTAGGAAAAAAAAAAAATTCTCAGTCCACCCGTCATCTTAGTTGACAGGTGGAGTTTTGTTTTGTTTTTAATCTAAGTTTAACAAAATCAAAAAAAATCAAAAAAAAAAAATTTCCCACCCGTCATCTTAATTGACGGGTGGAGTTTTGTTTTGTTTTTTAATATAAGATTAACAAAAAAAAAATCAAAAAATAAATTTTCCCACCCGTCATCTTAGTTGACGGGTGGAGTGTTTAGTTTTTATTTTTATTTTTTTAATATAAGTTTAACAAAAAAAAAAACAATTTTTTTTTCCACCCGTCATCTTAGTTGACGGGTGGAGTGTTTAGTTTTTTTTTTTTTTTTAATATAACTTTAACAAAAAAAAAAAAAAAAATCCCACCCGTCATCTCAGTTGACGGGTGGAGTGTTGAGGTTTTTTTTTTTTTTTTTTTTTAATACAAGTTTAACAAAAAAAAATAATTCCCACCCGTCATCTTAGTTGACGAGAGGAGTGTTTTTAATTTATTATTTTTTTTTAATATAAGTTTAACAAAAAAAAAAATCTCACCCATCAACTAAGATGACGGGTGAGATTTTTTTTTTTTTTTTTTGTTCAACTTATATTAGGAAAAAAAAAACTAAACACTCCACCCGTCAATTAAGATGACGGGTGGGAATTATTTTTTTTTTGTTAAACTTATATTATAAAAAAAAAAAAAAAAAACTCAACACTCCACCCGTCAACTAAGATGACGGGTGGAAATTTTTTTTTTTTTATAAAGTTATATTAAAAAAAAAAAAGCTAAACACTCCACCCGTCAACTAAGATGACAGGTGGAAAAAAAAAAAATTTTGGTAAACTTATATTAAAAAAAAAAAAAAAAACTCTGCCCGTCAACTAAGATGACGGGTGAGAATTTTTTTTGATTTTGTTAAACTTAGATTAAACAAAAAAAAAAACTCCACCCGTAAACTAAGATGACGGGTGGACTGAAATTTTTTTTTTCTTACCCGTTATCTTAGATAGCAGGTGGGACTCCATCTTATCCATTAAAATCATTATTTCAACGGTTGAAGATGCATTTGCTGGAATAGTGTCCATAACAAACGCTTGCTATGGATCATTCCCCATATATATATATATATATAATTGTATAATTTAAATTAATCATACAATAACATTTAAATAAATAAATTTGTATTTATTCATAAAAGTAATTAGGATTAGTTTAGGAATACTGATATGATGATAAAATTGTGATATTAATATTGAGAATTTTTAATTACAGTTATAAAAATAATATTCCTTTTTATGAAATCAAAAATATTTACTTATCAGACTTCTTCTTTTTTTGTAACCGAATGAGTAAAATATAAACATGTCATGGACTTTGATATTGTGACGACCCCAAATCCGGGTTCTTTAACCTCGGGTTTGGTTCTCACTGTATAATACTTAACAACACTGAAATACATAAATTGTATTCAAACTTCGCGGAATAATACAAAAGGTTCTTTATCAAAAGGCTACACTTTCCAAAGTCGATTAACCTTAATTGTAACATTATATATCTTAAGGGAAATACAAAAAAATTATAAAAGAAATTACATAACAGTAATTTAAATCTAACATGCATCTACTAATCTACGCATTTTGTTTTCCCTTTGCCTTTATCTGATTTAGAACATTCGGGCTTAACTGAAATATAGTCATGATATAGCAAGAATGAGCAACTAGATGACTCAGCAAGTTTATAAACAACAACATAAGATATATCATAATGAAGGAAATAACTTCAATGTTTTCAACAATAACAATTGTGAAATATATCAAGAATCAAAGTTCAATATAAGAATGGATTGACTATTTACTACTAAGTGGTCTTTAATGACCATGAACTGCTACTAAGGTAGAACAGATATATAATGTCTGACACCTTGAAAAACGGAACACTCGAGGGGATCAGTCCTCTTATGTCTTATGTATATGCATAACATTTAGATTTCTTGCGCAAATTCGGTTACCTGACAATATAAAAATCCCCTTTAACTAAGGTTGTTCTTTCTCAATCTTACTATAAGAATCCGCATCAGACAATGGTTTAGATAAGCTTTTATAATATTCAATTGGATGAATTTAAACATGCATTTGTCTAGCCGAAACAATTAGCTTAGACATTCTTAAACAGTTCGTAAATTATTGAACTATAACATTTGCAAAGGCACTATGTAAGAATGCAATACAATAATGATGTGAAGTAATTTTTGATAATTAATTCACTCAAATGTCTGTCAAATAACTACGAGTGTAGATACTTGCTCAACAATAATTGAATTGCTCAATGTAAATAAGGTTGAAGAATACTTGCAACAATAAATACAAGTTAGAGTTAAGAAGAAACTGCTAACCAATTCAATTTATTTCTCTTTGAATAGACCTAACAATTAATCAAGTTGATCTTTAAATTAGTATCATATATACATTCATATGATAACCTTTATACTTCTTACACCTCTAACAATTAACCAAATAATCATGTAGTTAAAGGTATATAAACACTTAGAAAATATTATCATCACTTGATAATATTTCAATCACATAAAACCTATATTAATTATTTAATATAGTTCAAACTCTTATATAATATTATTAATAATTTAATAATATTTTATTAACCTTATAATATTATTAATCATTTAATAATACTTTATTCATTACCTAATATTATTAATCATTTAATAATATTTTATTCATTATCTAATATTATTAATCATTTAATAATATTTTAATCATTATCTAATATTATTAATCTTTTAATAATATTTTATTATCTTAGTAATATTATTAATCATTTGATAATATTTTAATCATTTGATAATATTATTAATCATTGAATAATATTTTATTATCTTAGTAATATTATTAATCATTTAATAATATTTTAATCATTATCTAATATTATTAATCATTTAATAATATTTTATTCATTTTCTAATATTTTATTGACTTTATAATATTATTACCCAATTAATAACATTTTCATGATTTTCTAATATTATTATATTAATAATAATATTTAATTATAATATTAAACATTTGATAATATTTATCCTCTTTTAATTATTAAATCAATTATTTATCATTAAAAAAATACATTTATTGATTTAAAAATAATAAAAAAATAAAAATAATAATTTTTCTTTTCATGCAGGACGTCAAGACGCCTTCCCAAGGCAATTTTGGGGCGTCTAGACGCTAATGGATAGAAACTATGGCGTAGACTTGGCGTCTAGACGCCGGTCCCTTTTTGGCTGTCGGAACCTTTCTTACTAATTTGGTCATAACTTTATCATACGGAAATATTTTGAGGTGATTTTTGAGTCTAAATTCATTATAATTTCATGATCCACAATTTCTCTTTAGATCACAAATCCAAATTCCAAACGTAAGTATCCGTAAAATCGCTCACAAGGATAGAATGAAAACTAGTTTCATAAATCCTTGGTTCGATTGGTTCAAACTTGAATAAAATAAACTCTACACCTTCAAATGACACCAACTTGGTGTTGATGTCTTCCTAACTTCTTGTTTTACAACTTTTTATGGTTCGATCGCATTTTTGAAAACGTTGTACACGAAATTTAAGGATTGAACCACCTAGGGTTTAAAAACGACCTATTTTGCGGTAAAAGCCATAATTTTTTTGTTATTCAATATTTTTGAAAGCTTAAAGTTGAATTTTCTTTAAAACTCATAGATCAAACTTTCTAGCCATAAAAATTCAATTCCCAACTTGTATATTTCAAAATACAACATTAAACCTAACATGCATCGTTAGGATTTTACCGGTAAAATGTGTTATGAACATTTCTACTAATTTTTATGCATTACACACCTACCAAATCATGATATAAACACATCATACTATGAATATACATATATTACATAGTTAAATAGCTCTAACACATCAAAACGAGTCTTGATCGGTTAAAAATATATTTTAACCGTTCAAAATCGTTCTAGACCATAAAAATGAAATAAAGAGAAGTTAGAACACTTTTAAACCTTAGAGATTTGTGTGCTCTCCTTCTCCTCCTACCAAAGTATGTAGTGAAGGTTGTGGACATTCACCAAGCTCAACCTCTAGCCCTTTTCTCACAACTTTGAAGTGTATCTCTCAAATGCTCACAAATGCTCTCTCTTTTTCTTTCTAGCAAAGCTTTAAATGAACTAACCAACCAATGCAAGAGTGTGGAGTGTTCTATATATAGCCATATGGTAATTCGTCATTAGCTCTACTAATTCACCAATGTTGGTGAATTTAGTGCTAATTAAGATTACTATTCTCATGATTGACTAGTTGAATGACAAGTTGAATGACTAGGGTGGTTGAACCACTATGACAAAGTGTACAAGTGAAACAACTTTGCAAAACAAGCCAACCCAAGTGCCCCCCCTATAATTCTCAGCAAAATGGTATTTTTCAAGCTATTTTTCCTTTAATTTTTTTACTTTAAGTATACATATATATATATATATATATATATATATATATATATATATATATATATATATATATATATATATATATATATATATATGTATATGTAACAAGTATGACCAATTTTGACTTCCTATTGGGCTCCATATTGGACTCTAGGATTAAATATATTAGGCTCATCCATTGAATTGGTTTGAGCTCAATTTAAATAACATATTGGGCTTACATTAATTATTCTAGGTTACATTTAATTAAATCAAGCATCGGGTTTGTTTAATTAATTACATGGACTAGTAATTAAATTAATTATATGGACTACTAGGTAAATGTAATTGACCTAGTTTAACAACTCATTTGGATTTAAAATATAATCCAATTATATTTGCTTTAGTTAATTATACCATCTTGCTTCATTACTTTAAATAAATATACACATACACAAGCATATCTATTTAATTATCTAATGCACAATTAATTAGTACAAAAAATTTAATTCATTGCTAATTATATAATAATTATAATTACAATGTTTAATAAAATTCGTGGTCATTACATATATTATACTAACTAGATACGATTCTAAGCGTTGTGGCGGAATTATTCATTTTATAAAATATATATATATAATTAAAAATTATTTTTTGTGTGATTTAAAATAAAAAAGCTAGTCTTTATTTATAGGATGAATATATAAAACACTTGTTTAGATCAAATACCCATCAATTTGGCATATAATATCATTTTGAAATTACTGTAATTTTAGGATATAATATCAGTTTATATTTGTATTTATGGGATAATAAAACAATTTAAAAATCAAATTATCAGCAAAAATGTGTCAAAGTTATTTGCAAAGTGTTAGTCTCTATTTATAGGGTGAATAAAAAATATGGTACATCAATCACCCATGAATTTGGGATAATATCAATTTGAAATTGCTTAAATTATGCAATATAAAATCAATTTGGATTTGCTGTAATTTTGAGATATAAATATTAGTTTAGATTTGTATGCTGCAATTTTTAACTTTATAATATCATTTTTTTTTTGTTTTATGGAATTATCAAAATCTCAAAAAATTTATGCATGAAAATTATAGGATAACATTACATTTTTTTTTTGTGAGAATTAGATGTTAAAAAATTTAAAAACCAAAGATTATTTGTATAAAGAACAAAAATTTAGTTTTGGATGATTTCATATTTTTATTTTTATGTGTGAGAATATTCTGATTGAGTGTAGTGAAAAAATTATTCAATTGTAATTAATTTTAAATTACATATTTTCTTAAGTTGTTAGCTACAAAAATTTAGAAAATGTAAAGAATGGTAGTTTGACACGTGTTGATAGGTTTGTTGGATAATAACAGTTTTTTTTATGTAAGAGAGTTTTTTGTAAAAAAAAGTCCAAAAATTATCATTTGAGAATTAATTGTAAAAAAAATTAAATTCCAAATTATTTTTCAATATGAAATATTAAATAATTATCTGCAACAATTATGGGATAGTATTAAATAGTTATGTAGTTGTAAAAAAATTCAAAAAAGTATTGTGTGATAGTTCAAAAATAAATATTTTTTATGAATGGATAGTTTCATATTTTAATGGGATAATATTCAAAATCAAAAATATTGGATAATATCATAATAAAACATATTTTAGATCAATTATCCATGAATTTGGGATAATATTAATTTGGGATTGCTTAAATTTTGCGATATAAAAGTAAATATGGATTTGATGCAATTTTGTAGTCGTGAAATATTTATGGGTAATATCAGTTTTTTGTGTGAGAGAGTTGTCGTGTGAGAATTAGTTTTAAAAAAAATTAAATTCCTAATTATTTGTCAATATGAAATATTAAATAATTATCTACAACAATTATGGGATAATAATAAATATTTATGTAGTTGTAAAAGAATTCAAAAAAGTATTGTGATATATAGTTCAAAAATAAATAATTTTTATTAATGGACAGTTCTATATTTTAATGGGATAATATTCAAAACCAAAATTATTGGATAATATCAAAATAAAACATGTTTTAGATCAAATTATCTATGAATTTGGGATAATATTAGTTTTTTATGTGAGAGAGTTATGGGATAATATTAAATTATTGGATAAGATTTTTATGTGAGAAAGTTATGGGATAATAATCATAGTATTATAAAAAAAATATTTGTAAAAAAAAATCCAAAAATTATTGTGTGACAGTCATAATATGGATTTGATGCAATTTAGATTTGCAAGTATATTTTAACTTTTTGTTTGAGTATTGAATTAAAAATATTAGAAAAGGGTGATATTTGTTTAGTTGTAAAAAAATTGCATAATTATTGTGTGAGAGTCACATGCAATTATTGGATAGTTTGACAATATTTTAATTAAATAGTCACACAAAAAGTTAATTTTTTGTTGTTGTTGATAATTTATGATTTTTATGAGATAATATCAGTTTAAAACGTGTTTAGATTAATCACCCATGAATTTGGGATAATATTAATTAGAAAAGCTTGAAAATTATATGCAAATAAAATTTTAAAAGCAAAGTAAGTGTATTTGTTTGTACTTTGGAACGAATTCACTTGTAAAAAAAAATCAAAAAATGAGAATAATAATGTAAAATATTGTGCAATTATGGTATGGTATTTAAAAAATTGCAAAAGTTTTTGTGTGAGAATTAGATGTAAAAATAATATTAGATTGTGTGAGAATATTATGATTTTTATGTGTATTTGTTTATACTTTTGAAGATATTCAGCCGTTAAAAAAAATCAAAAAATGAGAGTAATAATTTTAGTAATGATTGGTTGTCAGGTGTCTTGTAATTAATGTTAAAAAAAAGTTAACTGTTTGAGAGATTAATACTTGGTATAATATGGTGTAAATATACTGTATTTTAATATATATAATAGATAGATAATAGATTGTGTTTTGTTCAATCTAAGAAAACAATAAGCATCTCTGGTGTTAGTTGTTGGATAGGACTCTCTCTTTCTCACTCACAAGCCAAACACCAAGGTAACGCACTTTTTAATGCCCACCTTTGTTGTTTCCTTCACGTCTTGTACTAAATACCAATGTTTGTAAATTCGGAGTGGTCATCGAACCGAAAAGAGTATCGAGTAGATGAGTCACTGGTCTAACTAGTAGTGGAAATGTTATTGAATCGATAACGTCATAAATATATATTATTAATAATTAATAAAATTTTAAAACGTATAATTTTTTATAAGCTAAAATATAGTGAAATAATGTTATAATATTAGTAAAAATATTTTTGTACAAGAAAAAAAACTTTAAAATAGGGTCAACCGGTTGAAGTAGCCGATTTTACCGGTTGGACGACCGGGTCACTAAAAATCGATTTTTTGGACAAAATCGGACTAGCGTGCCAACCAGTTTCGGTTGAACCGTGGTCGAACTGCTGATCCGGTCTAGCTTTACAAACATTGCTAAATACTATATCGGTTCCATAATATCTGATATTTTAGATTTTTTTTTAATTTTTAAATGTCTGTCGTTTTATGATTTTTAGAAAAATTTATATATATTTGTGCAATACTCTCTCTCTTTTCTATTAGAGTCCTACAGAGGATTAAAAACAAAATTATTAGATGCTCTTAACAGTGTTCTTAGACTCAGACCGATCATCGAACCGAAAAAGATACCGGGTGGATGGGTCACTGGTTCAACCAGTGGTCGGACCGTGATTAAACCGGTAACGTCATTAATATGTAATGAATAATAAATAATTAAATATATTAATTATTATTATATATTATATATAATATTTAGTAAATATGTAATATTAATTAATTTATCTGCACAAAAAAAAATATAAATAAACTTATTTGTATAATATTTACTTTACACAATTCGAATAAATACTAAATTTATATATATAAAAAGATACTAAATCATGATCATAACTCAAAATTTAAGACTCAAGAATAATAAAATCAAACGCAAATGAACATAAACATCTCTAATCTATATTCAATCAAATTCGGTAAAAATAAATAAATCTATTTGTATAATATTTACTTTATTCAATTCAAATAAATATTAAATCTATATGAAAAGAAAGATATTAAATTATGATCATAGCTCAAAACTCAATCAATGATACATTTAATCAAGTTTAAATGCTTAAATTTTTTTATTTTTTAAAAAAGGTAGGAAACTGATAAAATCGATGACCGGGTCACTGGTCGATAGCTCCGACCGCCGGGTTTGACCAAAATTGAACTGGACCGAAGAGCCGACCAATTTTGATTTTTTCTGGTCGGACCGACGGTCCGGTTCGAATTTGATTATCATGGCTCTTAGGGCATTTGCCACGTGGTGCCCTACACCACTCATGTGGTGCCATGTGAGCATTTAAAGTGAAATTCACTTTAAATGCTCACATGACACCACATGAGTGGTGTAGGGCACCACGTGACAGGTGCTCTAGGAGTATCTAATCCAGGAGTATCTAATAATTATTTAAATTAAAGACTTAACAATCCTCTCACTCCTTCTTATTGGAGTAATATAGAAAATTAAAGGCTTCTCACTCTTTTGTATTGAAGTCATTTATTTTCTTTATATATATTTGTGTAATTTTGTCTCCCTTTTTTATTAGTCTTTTTTTTTCTTTTATGTATATCTGTGTAAGATAATAAGGGCCTAGTCAAACATTTCATATATATATATACACACTCCTTAAATGTTGATGGAACAGAGAGAGAGCCAGACCTGAATGAGATATCTCGATCTCAGCCTAACATAATCAATCTTCAGCTTTTCTCCTTATAGCTTTGATTGATTAGAACTTTTTGTTCTTCCATATATATTATTAACAATCTAGCTAGATAGATAGATACATACATAGGTATAAAAATAAATATATTTATCTTTGCATCAACTATATAATTAAAATTATAAACTTAATTTCACATATTTTTGGTTTAATTTTTTTTCTTTAAATTACTAATAAGTATTATCTAAGTTTGTAATAATTATTAATTTTTTATTTAACTTTTTTCTTTCTTATCCGAATTAATATAAGTATTATCCAAATTTATAACAATTAAATACTATCCAAATTCATAAAATATTCAAAAGGAACTCCAACATGTTAGGAAAAATGGATGTGTTCTTTTATTTTTATTTTTATACCTCTGATTAAAAAAAAAAAGAACTACTAAAAGAACTTTTATTTTTGGTTTTACCAATTTTTTGTAGAATAATATATCTTAACAAATTTTATGTAGGATATTTTTAATACTGAAATTATATTAATATATTAAGATGTCAAAAAAATCTTTTGACATATCATGTAATTTAATTATATTAATATTAGTCATAAATTTTATTATTAAATTAATTTCTAACTAAATTAAAGTCACTAAAACTTGAAATTTTACTAAATCACATGATTGACTATATTAATAATATATGTGAATTTTTTTGAAACATGATAACTGTATAATTAGTTAAAAAATTATAGTAGACTCATTGCTAATTAATTGGCATAATTAAATTCAAGCTTATTAAAACATGAGTTTCATAATTGTATTCAAATTAAAATTTCAAGTAAATTTCGTCAATATAAACACTAACATAAGATTCTATTATAAACTTAAATAAAAATAAAATAATTATTTTCTCATAATTATAGCTAAATGAATTTATACTTCATTTAAATGTTTAACTTGATAATTTCAAAGGAACGTGCAATATATAATTCAACAATTTATCATTTAGATAAATATCTAATAATTTAATAACTATAACTTCCTTCTCAAACCTTAGTTAAGTATTTATCCTACATTAAATTAGTTATTTTAATAATTAACATAATAAACCATTATTTATATCATCTGTACTTCACATGGATTTGGTGAAATTATCTCATTATATTACATTCATTGGTTGACACAAACGCTTCAAAATATATTAAAATTATTTTCGTTGTTGAGTGATGAATGATGAATATTCGCATTACACATAATTGCAGGATAATGCGAAATGCGATTATCATTTTGTTTTTAGTTTTGGGTTTTATAGTTAGCTTACTGTTGATTTTTTTTTATTTATAGAATGGAAAATTATGTTTGTTAAATTCAATTTCTAAAATAAATAAATAGGACTCCCATTTCCAATAGAAGAAGTATTTGTGTAAGGAGGACAAAGTGATGGATTTGGTTAATTTGCATACTTTGCGACTGTTGTTTAAATGATATGGCCACAATTTGTATGTCATATATTCATTCTCCAATTATTGTTAGGTTTACTGTAATATCTCTTGCTTAGTAAGCTCCATGTAACTAAGCACTATGCCATTGTTTCTCGGTCACATCCTCTCTGTTAAATAAATATCAACTTATAAATACTAGAAGGGGTGAAATATTTTATAAACATGCCAAATTGGCACTTAACTGGAGAGATAATTATAAAGAAAAAGATTTAATTAAAATATATAGAGCTATAAATTCTATTGTATTGTCAAAAATATTGTTAATAATGAAATAGATAAGCGGACAAAAATACCTTTAATTTAATGTTTTGCCGCAATTATGCATGTCAGCTGTAGTTGCGACATATTATTATCCCATATAGATTGATAAACAAAAGCTTATTATAAATTGAAAGCTAATTAAGTCCGTTTATTTACGGACATTTAGGGCCGCCTTGCTGAGTCTTCCAGTTATTGTAGCAAGGGCATGTTTGTTTGTTGCCATAAGTTCCTGGAGGGACGCAGAGGCATTTGGCGCAGCACTTTTGGCAGAAGAACATGCATGGCTTCCTGTGTGATGTTGCCGAGCACCGGTGCGTACATCTTGGTTTGCAATCTGTACATATAACATATCGACCAAGAGTAGTGTGATTATGTATTTGATTATAAAAATTAATTCATCTTAATGCATCCCCAAATTGCTCACGCGTGCCAAGAGACTGTTTATAATAAATTCACATCATCGATCAAAATTTTGGGGAAGTGATATTTTTATGTCTTTTTGATATTTATACATAATTTTCTTTTATATGAGAATAAAATGAGTCTTATTTATAAAATTATATAAAAATATCAAAAAATTATATAAAAATAGTGTTATCCAAATTTTATAATAATCACTAACTTACATAAAAGAAGAATACACGTGCGACATTAAGGAGGAATAATATATCATATCTATAATGAAAAATTATTACTTGGTTCTGGGGCCTGGTCAATTAGTGCTCCACACTAATCACATGCTGTCAGAAGCGAAACTACATGCATCGGAGTGGGGTCAATTGACCCCACTGAAAAAAAATTATTTTGCTTTATAATATAGGGTAAAATTTTAAAATTTTTAGTATTATATATAAATTGACCCCACTCAAATTTTATAATTTTTTTATTATAATGGGTCAAATTAAAAATTTATAAATTTCTCAATCCACATATGACTTATATCTCTTCAATATATGTATCTCTTTCTATAATATTTAAAAACTAAATAATAATCTAATTTATATTACTTTTCAAAATAATTAATGAATTAATTATTTATGACAGTTGTGATTAGAAAAGCCTATTATGAATCGATATAGTGTATATATATCATATATTATTAGTTATTATATTGTCATTGTAATATAGTATATATATATGTGTGTGTGTGTGTGTGTGTGTGTGTGTGTGTGTGTGACCCGAGTGTACAAAAATATTAAAAAAAATTGGCTTGAGGGCGTTGCCTCCGAATCCCCACCAAATTATTTATAACTTAGTAATAATTTTGACCCCACTATAATACATATCTAGCTTCGCCCCTGCATGTTGTTATTTGTATGAGATTTGTGTAAATCTCAGCAAAACAGTGGATTAAGATATGAGAGTTGCGCAAAACTCATACAACTGATAGTATATAATTGATGGAGGGTACCACTTAACCCTGTTTCTAAAGTCCTGAATAATTACTGGTCTATAATAAGGAAAACGTGTTAAGGAGGTTTAAAAAATAATACCTTGGGGGCGGAGCCTATTGTAACCCTGTGACATTATAGGAGAGAAAGAAATTACAAGTTAATAAGGAAGAAATAGAATAGTCCCGCGTCTTAAAAAAGATGAGTACATTTTTTACGCATAAAATTAAGAGAAGTAAAATAAAGGAAAAAGAGTATAAAAATTCTAAATTTATTCTCAGTGATTTTTGCCGATCAAAAAATAGGGATCCAGTTTGCATGAATTTGTCCCGTCAAGACCATCGGTCAATTGATAGCTTCGGTTGCCGACACGTCATCGGACGGAAGAATCAATGGTTGGGATTCGGTATTAATTTTTTAATTTGAAAAAGAAGCGGGAAAATTCAAAAATTAATACCGAATCCCGACCATTGATTCTTCCACCCGATGACGTGTCGGCATCCGAAGCTATCAACTTACCGATGGTCAAGGCGGGACAACTTCATGCTAACCAAATCCAAAAAATAGGGATGTGTACTCTTTTTTTATTTAATAATATTAATGACATATTTTACTCTTCACTGTATATACCTTTCTAAGGAAAAGGGCATATAGAAAAAAAGGAAAAAAGTTAGTTTACTTACCTCAACTGCATTGGAGAATGAAGCAACCAATAAGAGCACCCACAAAAGCAACAAGAGGCTGCCGGTGTACGGACGCCCGGCTTCCATTCTCTCTGTGTAAATTTTTCTGATGAACTAATGGAACTTAGCTGAAGTGGAGCCTGCAGCTAGTGCTTAGTAAGTAAAGAAATGAAGAATTAATGAATTGGTAGAAGAGAAAGGAAATGAAGGAATTATATATAGGGATGAGGGAGGGATGTTGATGTAGAGGTGGAGGAGTAAGGGAATTAAGTTATAACAAGATGGATATATGGATCATGGATGCGTCATTTGTGGCGTCAATTCGGTTACGAATTCACAAGCAAACTTTAATATTCCAACATGGCCACAAAACCGGCGCCTACGTTTTTTTTTGGGCTCTGCAGCAGAATTAGTTTCGTCAACTTTTGCATGTTAGTTGTTTTTCTCATTTGCTTCTACATCACTCTCTTATTTGTTTTTCATTTGCTATATATTTTTACTGTATATAAAGAGATAAAATGAAGATAATAGTCGGTTTAGTAGTCTTTTTTCAATAAAAAATTTTCAACGGATGTTAATTATAAGCTGCAATAAATTTCTTTTGATGAAAATTATAATACGGAGTTATATATATGTTAGCATCAATTCAAGTTCAATTTCTCCATATGTTATAAACTCTTTAAATTTTGTCCATTCGTTAAATCCAGCATAAATTGGCCGATTTATTAAAAGTAAAATCCAAAAGATAGAATGTTATTGCTTAATAGAATACAGGAAGGCCACCAAACAAATTGGTATATATATATATATATATATATATATATGGGAAAAATATATATACACAACTGTGTAGTGTACGGTCGGCTATGACGACGATTTTTTTGTGTTACGTCGACTGTTGAACCGTTGGCATAGTTCAAAAAAACCGTCGTCATAGTCGACTGTGTATTACACAGCCGTGTATCTCCATATATATATATATATATATATATATATATATATATATATATATATAATACAATAATCACACATTTAATGTTCTAATATTAATCCACTTATGACACTATAATAACATACATTAATTACAATAAAAATAAAACTCTTTTAAATTTGTCAATACATTAAATCACATAATAATAACAAATATATATAATACAATAATTAATCATACATTTAGTACGTATCCTAATATTAATCCAATTATAACACCATAATAGCATACATTAATTACAATACATTAAAATGATTTAAGAATTTTAAATTAACATAATGTAACCGTTATAACACATACTACATATAGATTTGAAATATAAATAGATATATATTATTCTTTTCCGGTGAAATAAGTTAAAATATATCACATGCATGTTTAGTGGCCAAAGACTATGCCATGAAAATATCGATCCTTATTTGGAAAAAGCATAGTTGATACATTGGTTTCAAAATATATTTTTTAATAGTTTTAATGAAGAGATTGATGATTGACTTAGTTTTCATTGTTTTTCACTGGTTAAAAGTTCCATATTAGTGTATATATATGCTAGCTTAGCTACCCATGCAAAATATTTAAAAGTTATCTATTTTTAATTTGCAAGACATACATATGGTTTAGCAAATAAGTCGAATATGTGTTCTTTTACTCAACATGATAATGCACGAATAAGGAAGAAAACAAAAAGAGGGAGGGAGCGCTATCAAAATATGTCTCAAGATAAGTTGTGTTGTAAGCTCACTTAGAAGTATATATGTGTTTATTTGAATTCCATGTCGTAATTTTGTCTAATTATATTATGTTATAGAGTTATGTAAAAATGTATTATTTGTGTTATATATTGTTGGGTAACTCCTCAAATCATATTAAAAAAGGGATTGCTATTATGAAAATAAAGTTATCTTATTTTTAATAGAATATTTATTATATACTGTTAAAAAAAATTCCAAAAAGCAAGAATAATAATGTAAATAATGGTTGATTGCCAAGTGTTTTGTAATTAATATTGAGAAAAGTTAATCGCGAGAAAGATTAATACTTGACATAATATAATTTCAATGTACTATATTTTGATATAGATATATATAATAGATAGATAATAGATTGTGTTGTGTTCAATCCAAGAAAACACTAAGCATCCCTGGTGTTAGTTGTTGGATAGGACTCTCTCTCTCTCTCTCACAAACCAAACACCAATGTAACGCACTTTTTAACGCCCACCTTTGTTGTTTCCTTCACGTCTTGTACTAAATACTATTTCAGTTCCATAATATCTGATATTTTATTTATTTTTTATTTTTAAATATATGTCATTTTAAGATTTTTAATTTTTTTTTATGTATATTTGTATAATTCTCTCTCTCTCTCTCTCTCTTTCCTATTAGAGTTTTACAGATAATTAAAGAAAAAATTATTAGATACTTCTGAGACACCTGTATGTGGTGCCCTACACCACTCATATGATGCCAAATATATACAATACAATAATTAATCATAGATTTAATATCCTAATAGTAATCCAATTATAACACCATAATAGCATAAATTAATTATAATAAATTAAAAAGATTTAAGAATTTTAAATTAAAATAATGTAACCGTTATAACACATACTATATATAGATTTGAAATATAAATAGATATATATTATTCTTTTCCGGTGAAATAAGTTAAAATATATCACATGCATGTTTAGTGGCCAAAGACTATGCCATGAAAATATCGATCCTAATTTGGAAAAAGCATAGTTGATACATTGGTTTCAATATATTTTTTTAATAGTTTTAATGAAGAGATTGATGATTGACTTAGTTTTCATTGTTGTTCACTGGTTAAAAGTTCCATATTAGTGTCTATATATGCTAGCTTAGCTACCCATACAAAATATTTAAAAGTTATCTATTTTAAATTTGTAAGACATACATATGGTTTAGCGAAATAAGTCGAATATTTGTTCTTTTACTCAACATGATAATGCACTTTGGAAGAAAATAAAAAGAGGGAGGGACACTATCAAATACGTCTCAAGGTAAGTTGTGTTGTAAGCTTACTTAGAAGTATATATGTGGTCATTTGAATTCCATGCCGTAATATTGTCTAATTATATTATGTTCTAGCGTTATGTAAAAATTTATTATTTGTGTTACATATTGTTGAATAACTCCTCAAATCGTTTTAAAAAAAGAATTGCTATTATAAAAATAAAGTTGTCCTATTTTTAATAGGATATTTATTTTATGCTAGAATCCTATTATGAGAAGAAATCAACTTATTCTTTGTAGGAATATTTTTTTAAATGTGTTCTATTTTGAATAAGAAGAGGAGATTTGTAACTACTGTATAAATATAGTATTATTTTGTGTTGTTGAATTGTAACATGACCAAACATTATGTACCATCCTAAGAGTTACGAGAAGGTGTGAATGGATTTTGTGTTTGTGTGAGAAATAAAGTTTTTGCAACTTTTATATTTTGTGCAAAAAAGTTGTATCATGGGAGAGAGAATTTTGCAGCTTTTATTCTGTGTAAAAAGTTATGTGGTGGAATCTCAAGTTGTAGGGTATAAAACTTGAGAGAATTTTTGTAAGCCCATTATTTTGATATAATTAATATTCAAAATTTGACTCATGATTTTTCTCTTTAAAGGTTTTTCATGATAAATTTTATGTTATTTTATCTCTCTTTATTTTATTATTTGGTTTGTGTTGACTTAATTCTTAATAAGTGGTATCAGTGCTAGGATGATTGGATCCAAGGTAGGGGGAATTAGTCTAATTGGAATGACAAATAAAGAAATTAAGTACCTGGAGATTGAAGGAGTTAGAGAAGTTCGTCATGATGTTGATGAACAAGAGATTTTGTGCATATAGAAGATCATTGTTGAAGTTTTGCTAGTTGATAAAGATGCTAATGAAGATAAAGAAAACGACGCTGATGCTGAGGATGCTTGTAAGACCCCGAATTTTATGAAATATAAAATTTAATTTTTCTTCATATATATTTTTCTGAAACAGTAAGTGGTTAAATCGATAAAGTTAAAAGTTAAGGATGTTATGTGCAAATTTTATTTTGTCGGACAATATTCGCTTTGTCGGGGAATATTTGTGTCGTACAACGGCGCCGAAATAACAAATTATTGGTGGACCCCACAACGGAATATTTGTCGGATATAGAAAACGACAGAAGTAACATTTTTAATAAAAATAGTCAACGGTGCTAACTGTTAAAATACCAGTGATAAAAGAATAGTAGCATACGGTAATTTATGGTATTTTTCTGTAGCACACGGTATTACACAATGTCTCATATTATTGGTCTGATAATTGACACCGTAACTGTTGCGCATCATTTCATCAATAATTGTCACTGCATAATATTTTATGTTATCAATTCAATAATTGGTGCTACACAGTATTTTCCATTATTGATTCAATAATTGTCATTACACTGTATTTTATATCATTGAGTCAATAATTGTTGCTACACTGTTTTTAAAATTATTAAACCTAATAATTGTCACAGTAGCAAATACATTATAATTTATATTATTAAATTAATAATAATCTGTAACGTGTTTATTACATTATTGTTGAATTATTGTTGTAGCATTATTTTATTTTATATGTTGGACCCACGTGAAGAATAAATAAATAAAATAAAAAATTAATTAATTTTACTATTTAAAATAGTAACGTGAATAGTAACGTGAATAGTAAGTGAATAGTAAGAAACATGTGGATCCATTGGTGGGGCCCACATGGTTGGTGAAGCTTGAATTTGGAGAAATTTTTACGCAGAAGGAAAAGGCAGCAAGGCTGCTGCCGCCTGCTGAATTTTCAGCTGGCGTGCAGCACGCCATTCACCAACCATGCATAGTATCATCTTTTCTCCTATAAATAGCTTGCTCAGCTGAATAGAAAAATCACACCTAAAACATATAATTTTTCTATAAGAATTTTATGAATTTTCTCTGAGAATATTAAGGTTATTTTGAGTGTTTGAAAGCCAAAAGGAGTGCAGAAAATTTTCAAGTAAGTCTTTTATTAAATAGTAGTAATTTCATAAATTCCTGTTTTTCACGGTATTCACAAATCTTCCTTTAGAAGACTCTTTTTTGAGAAGATTCATTTTAAAAAAAAAACATTCTTTGGAAGATTTATTTTGGAATATTATTTTAAAAACTATTTTAAAGTAGTTATATTATACTACAAAAATTATGTTAAATATATATAATTTTGATAATTCATATTATACGAGTTATTATACACTTTGAAATTTATATGTGGTAATTACTAATTTTATTAAAAATATATAGGTTGATCAACCTCATTTAAATCAATATCCAGTCACGTGTTAAGGTAAGGAATATTATCTTCTTTCATATTCTAACTTACTACGGTAAGGAATACCATTCATTTCAAACTCTTAAAATTACTATGGTAAGGAATATTATTCTTTTCACACTCTTAAACTTACTATGGTAAGGAATGTCATTTTTTTCTTACTTGTAAGAAATATCATTCTTTTCATACTCTTAAATTTACTACGGTAAGGGGTATCATTCTTTTCATCATCATAAATGGATATTATTTTCTTTCTTACTTGAAGGGATTATCATTCTTTGATTCTCGAAAATAATATCGTTTCTTTCTTGTGCCATTTACTTCCATGTATTCAAATTGTGGGAATAACCTTACGGCGCGGTTTACCGCCTGTTGGTGAATAACCTTTTGTATTTATTCCTTATTAATCTTTGAGAATAACCTTACGGTGCGGATTATCGCCTGTTTGGTGAATAACTCTTCGTATTCAAATTGATGGGAATAACCTTACAGCGCGGATTATCGTCTGTTTGGTGAATAACTCTTCGTATTCAAATTGATGGGAATAACTTTACGGCGCGGATTACCGCCTGTTGGTGAATAACCCTTTTTATTTGTCTCATGTGAAAATAATTTGTCTACACGAATTATCACATGACACTTTTATTCCATATTCGTAAGTGATATCATTTTCCTTTATACTCATAAGGGATACCATCTTTTTCATCTTCCATTATTCAAACTTACTATGGTAAGGGATATTAATTTTTCTTCACCTTTTGTTAATTAAACCTGTTACGGTAAGGGATATTATTTTCTTTCATACACCTAAATCGAAACTTTTTATGGAACTATTGCTTCTATAATTCCTGAAAATATTATATGTTCCATAATAGTTGAATTTCATTATTTCAACTGAACCTTCCTATTTTCTGAACATTTCTATTGAACTGAAATCGTTATTCTGAACTGTGGATCTTGAATATCATTTTAAATTTCACTCCACATCATGTTGGCAATTTGGACATTATTTGAATCTGCACAAAGTAAACTTCCGATACTTATTGTTTATCATGTTCTTCTGTTCATCATTTGTATCACTGTTATTTATATTAATCATCAAGATTCAAGCTGTTGTGAATATCTGTGGTCGGGGGCACAGATGTGATATAATTGTTGAATAGATGATAGGTTAAAGGCGATATACTAGGTTTAAGGCGATACATCTGTTCGGTGTCTTTTATGGCACGTGGTGAATGTTCTCTTTGGCCCGTAGTGCAAAGATGAACTGTTGTTTAGTATGATTATGACCAAAGGCTGAATCTGGTATATTCATGACCGTTGGTGTTATATTGAATGTGTAATGACCGAGAAAATTACGAACCCAAATTTTTTTTTTTTATTTAATTATATCCATAAGAAAATATGAGGTATGAAGTATATGTATATGTGATAAGTGGTATGATGAGATGTATTAAATTAGTTAATTAAATTAATTAACTAAAGAAGAAAAAAGATTGCGAGAGAAGCTTATGTGATAAAATCACAAAGCTTGAATGTTGGCCTTGTATGGCAATTAAGAAGATTTTTATTAAGCAAGTTAATTACTTGTATGAATAATGCGAAAGAAGAAGCAAGTGAATTATTTGAGATAATTCAATGTGGGAATAATTGTTTGTGTACGGTTAACTATTTTATAAACCCAATTTGATGATAGAGGTTAGTGAATGAATTAAATTAATCAAGTCCAATGTACTTGTATTAATATGTATTAGGGTTTTATTAAAACAAACCCAATAATTGACAATTGATAGTGTTATGTAAGCTAATTTAATTAAGGAGTCCAATGGACTTATAATTAGCAAATCTAATTGGATTATATTTTAAATCCAAATGAGTTATTAAACTAGGTCAATTAAGTATACCTTGTAGCCTATGTAATTAATTTAATTACTAGTCCATGTAATTTATTAAATAAGCCCAATGCTTATTTTAATTAAAGATAACATAGTTATGTAAATGCTAGCCCAATGTGTGATATAAATTGAGCCCAAACAATTTAATTGAATGAGTCCAATAGAATTTAATACTAAGATCCAAAGTGGAGCCCAATAAGTTTGTATAGGTGAATATGTATACATATATGGATGTATATATATATGGATACTTATATAATTATATAGGACTTAAAAATAAAGTCAAATTGGATAAATATTTGGTCAATCCCGAATTTTGGGGCCCACATGGATATAAATGTAGCTTGTTGGTTGATTTTGGAGTGTAAAGTGGTGCAAGTAAGCCCCAACCACCCTAGTCAATCAATGGGTCAATCAAAATGTCCATCAAGTGGTCATTCCATGCATAGTAAGCAAGATTAGAGCCTTAATCAACCAATGTTAGTTGATTAGTAGAACTAATGGTAAAATCCTAGAGTTCTATAAATAGAAATGACCAACACTTGTGCAAATGTTGGTTCATTTGCTCCATTCACCAAAATTTAGAGAGAGAAGGTTGTAGAGAGAAGCTAGAGCAATTGTGAGAGTTCTAGAGAGCAAACACCTTGAGTGTTATCAAGTGTGAGTGATTTTTGGTCCATACAAGAAGATCAAAGAAGAGCTAGAACCATTTCCAAGAAGAAGATCTTCATTAAAGGTTTAAAAGTTTCTTTGAACCTTAACTTGTTAGTTAGTTTGTTATGTAAGAAATAAAAAGCCATGTGATGTTAGATCTTGATTACATATTAAGATATATGGTTAAATATGCTAGATGGGTGTTCTAACATGTTTGGTATGAAAGATGATGGAAGAAATGGTAGTATGAACATGTTTGGTTTTAAAGCCCTAGTTAAATGTCTAGGTTGTTGATTTATGATTTAAGATGTACAAGTTATTTTTGTGATCTAAAAGTCTAGAAAGCTAGATCTATGAGTTTTAAAGACAAACCCTTTTGGAACCTTTCAAAAATATTGAATAACGAAGAAGTTATAGCTTTTACCGAAAAAGATGTTGTTTTTAGACCCTAGATGGTTCGATCCGTAATTTTCGTGTAAAACGTTTTCAAAAAGACGATCGAACCATGGAATATTGTAAAACAAGAAGTTAGGAACACATCAACACTGATTTGGTGTCATTTGGATGTGTAGATTTCATTTAATCAAGGTTTGATCAAAGGGTATCAAAATTGTCTTAAAAATGAAAAATGGCAAAACATTCTGCCACACTGCGCCGGGGCGCAGTGTGTAGTGTAACACACTGCGCCGGGGCGCAGTCCACAGTTCCTGGAAAAAAATACAAACCGAATCGGGTCGGGTCGGGCCGGACCGGGTCGGGTCCGTACGGATCCGAAAATGGAAAATGTCCCAAAAATTATTTTATTATTTTTGGACTTAACAAATATATTTTTTTTAAATTAAATATAAGTGATTTAATAGATAAAAAGAGTTAAATATTATTAAAGGTTTAATAATATAATTAAGTTAATAAAATATTATTATTAATATAATAATATTAGAAAATCATTGAAATATTATTAAATGTATAATAATATTATGAAGTGAGTAAAATATTATTAAAGAGTTAATAATATTAAATAAATAAAATATTATTTAAATGATTAATAATATTAGATACTTAGTAAAATATTATTAAATAGTTAATAATATTAGATAATGAATAAAATATTATTAAATAGTTAATAATATTAGATAATGAATAAAATATTATTAAATGGTTAATAATATTAGTAAGTTAATAAAATATTATTAAATAATTAATAATATTAATAAAGGATTAAAATATTATTAAATGGTTAATAATATTAGTGAGTTAATAAAATATTATTAAATGATTAATAATATTAATAAAGGATTAAAATATTATTAAATGATTAATAATATTAGATACTTAGTAAAATATTATTAAATAGTTAATAATATTAGATAATGAATAAAATATTATTAAATAGTTAATAATATTAGATAATGAATAAAATATTATTAAATGGTTAATAATATTAGTAAGTTAATAAAATATTATTAAATGATTAATAATATTAATAAAGGATTAAAATATTATTAAATGGTTAATAATATTAGTAAGTTAATAAAATATTATTAAATGATTAATAATATTAATAAAGGATTAAAATATTATTAAATGGTTAATAATATTACAATATGAATAAAATATTATTAAATAGTTAATAATATTAGATTATGAGAAGAATATTATTAAATAATTAATAATATTATAAAGGGAATAAAATATTATTAAATGATTAATAATATTAGATAATGAGTAGAATATTATTAAATGATTAATAATATTAATGAGTTAATAAAATATTATTAAATGGTTAATAATATTAGTAAGTTAGTAGAATATTATTTAATGATTAATAATATTAATAAATGATTAAAATATTATTAAATGGTTAATAATGTTAGTATGAGGATAAAATATTATTAAATGGTTAATAATATTAATGAGAGAAGAAGATATTATTAAAGGATTAATAATATTAGTAAGATGATAAAATATTATTAAATGGTTAATAATATTTATAAATGATTAAGATATTATTTGATAAATAATATCCTTGGGAATAGTGTAAAATATTATTTAGTTATTAATAATGTTAATAAGTGTTGAGATAATGAAGAGATTAAGATGATTATTAGATAGTTAATAATATAAACGAACTAGATGATTTATTATTGAAATAATAAATGGTTAAAATATTATTATACGATTAATAATATTATTTGTGGTATTATATATTATAAAAGGTGATAATATTATAAAGCAATGAAGTGATAGTTATGTGATTTAAAATATCATCAAGGGATTGATAATATTATTAAGAGATGTAAGGTTATGATTAAGTGATAGATGATTAAGACATATATGGTAAGGTTATTAATGTTAAATAAACCTATATGTGTTATGCTAATTGGAGGATCAATGTTGTTGAATATTAGGTCACCCAAAGGAAGTATTTTTAAGTTGAATAGCAGTAGTCAGCGGAACAGGCAAGTTTCTCTGAACCCTAACTTGTATTTATTTGGCAAGTTAATTATGTAGAATCTGAAATTTATTTCAAATTGCATGATGAAATAATTATTAAGAATTATTTCATATCTATATTGTTATTGACGATCGCACTTAGGTGCATTTGCATGACCGTTCACGTTATGAACTGTTTAAAGAGAAATATCTATGCTATTTGTTTCAGCTAGATATTGTATGTGATATTATGACTGTTCTTGTTATGAACTGTTCTAAGTGAGGGTTCTATGCCAATTGTTTCGACTAGACCATGTACGATTTAAATTCATAATCTGAATATTATTGAAGTTAGTCCAAACCATATTGTTGTGGTACGGAATCTGATGGGTTAAGCTGAAATGAACAGAGCATTGTAAGCAGATAGCTTACGGTCGGATGGAATATTCCCGATCAAAACGAACTAGATGGTTATATTGTGCACTCTATAAACGTACGATAGGCTGATCACCTAAAGTACCCATCACCGGATATGTCAATCGAAATGATTGTTAATATTCAAAACGAACCGACAGACTTCTGTCTACAGGGTATTGTAAATACTCAAAACGTGTGTTCATGGTCTTGTGACCCTTTCAGCATGATGAAGCAGTATGTTATATCAATTGAATTATATTATTCAAAGTTGCATGTCTTCACAATTATTGTATATTGTTGAAGTTTTCTAGAGCTAAATCTTTTTCATTCATGATATACCTTTTATTGTGTATTTAAACTTGCTGAGCAAAGTAGTTGCTCACCCTTGCTATATCATGAACTATTTTCAGCTAAGTCGAGTTATCTAAGGAGTATCACGGCAAAGGACAGATGAACGAATAGACGTAGTTAGTCCGTACTTTTTGTGTAAACCTTTTGTATTATAAGGTAATGATGATATATTAAGGTTAGTGGAACCTGGGATTGAAGGTACGTATTGTAATGAAATGATGTATGATTTCCGTGAGTTATTGAAGTTATATTTTATGAATGTTTGACAAGTGTTGAATAGTGAGCACCGAACCCGAGGTTCAAGGGACCCGGATTTGGGGGCGTCACAGAATGTCTTTGGCCCGTAGTGCAAAGATGAACTGTTGATCTGCATGATTATGACTAGGAACTGTGAAGTTGTATTATCTTGACTAATGGTATTTCAGATGATAAAAGTTGATGATATTTTTACAAAAAAGAGAAGCGAGTGGACATTATAGTCTGCATTATTCTTCTAATAGATTGCTCATTCCGCTGCTATCATTGATCTGAACATTGTTCAAGAATTTAATTGCAGTTTTTGATATAAACTTTGTAGTCTATTGTATTCTATCAAGAACTTAACTGTTGAAGGCTAATGATAATTTATTCGTCATTATCTTAGTCATGATATTTCTTACTGGGCTATTTGAGCTCACCCTTTCTTTTGTTCCATTGTTTTTCAACAGGAGATGAAAACGTAACAGGGTCTAGCCGGGGAATGGAGTGAGAGTCTGAGGAATAGCTGTCGTAGTCTTCACGTGTTGTAAAATAGTGTGACAATAATAGTGAAGACTTAGTTGTGTATTATTATACACTGTATTGTTGTACGTTGTGCTTTGTTGTAATAATTTTGTTGTAGTCTTTTGACGACTCAAGTTTGGGTTGTGTAGGCCTAGATTTGGGGGCGTCACAGTTGGTATCAAAGCTTAGGGATATGGTCTTTAATGGAGATCTGGGGTAGAACTAGGAGGGGAGAGACGAATAGAATCAGTCACTAGTGTGTCCTACCTAAATTAGATTTTATTATCTAATGAGTCGATTTGAATATAGGGACATGAAGTGATGAGTCAGTTTGTTTGAACTAACATTTATTTTGTGACCACAGTTAAGTATGGCATCTAGAAATCAGGAGGTTAACTATGAAATGCCCGAAACAAATGTAGCTGCGAATCAAGATGCGACGAATAATCCTCCTACAAACTCAGAGCTGAATCATTTGCCTAAGGCAAAAATTATGCGTGTTCTATCTAGTAAGGATGAAGGTGAAAACTCTGCTACAATCGTTCCAGATCCGTTATTAGAAGCAATTAAAGGATGTAATGAACTTGCGAAAATTATTGCCTTTAATCTGCTCACTAATTGGAAGAATCATATCACTTGGTTATGCTCTATAACAAAGAATCAGAATATATGGACTTTTCATATTAGTCTTTGGGATTTATGGTGTTCCAGCTATGAGTTTCAAGATTATTTAAAAATGATGTTTCTATACTTTTGGGCGTTACAATTTAAAGGAATTCAGGTTAAGTTAGTCACTATCATGGAAACTGCAGTCTATCGAAAATACTATTCTTATGGAAATCATTGGTACGTTACTACTGATGAAGTTGAGGAATCCGAGAAACAGTTCGTTAGAGAATTATTTAGTGGTATTCCCATGGTTGAAATACGTGAAGATCCGAATGAAGTACTCGGGATTCGATTTAACGATAACAGTCAAGAAACGGAATGAGGTGGTAACCGGTAAGCTATTCATAAATCCTCGTAAAGTCTACGCCCTGTTAGATACTTGTTCTACCCATTCTTTTATCTCACATGCATTTGCTCAACGTTTAAATTTGATCCTTGAAAACTTAGACCTTGTCTTATCAGTTGAAACCCCATTGGGAGAAATATCTATCACATTTACTGTCTATAAATCTTGCCTAGTTCAAATCAACAACCTCACATTATCTGTTGACCTTATTTCTTTGGAGATGCATGAATTTGATGTGATTTTAGGAATTAATTGGTTGACTATCCATCATGCTAAAATTGATTGTTTTCATAAGATTATTAGTTTTCATATTCCTAATCAACCTGTCATGCAAATTCAAGCAACTAAAGCATTGAAATCTATAACTGTTATTTCTAGCCATAAAGCCATTCGTTTATTGAAAAACGGATGTCAAGCTTTTTTAGCTCATGTCACTGATTTGAACAAAAACACGTCAAACTTGAATAATATTCTCATTGTTAATGAGTTTCCTGACGTTTTTCCTGAGGAACTTCCTGACTTACCCCCAAACCGAGAAATTGAATTCTGTATCGATCTTGAACCCGGTACTAAGCCCATTTCCAAAGCCCCATACAAAATGGCTCCCATAGAACGCCAAGAGTTGAAAGTTTAATTATTAGATATCGGTATCATTTGTTCTAATACAAAACTTATATCGAGCGAGGAATGCGATAAGAGTTTTCAAGAACTCAAGATGAGTTTTTTTCAGCTCCTATTCTGACCATTCCATCAGGATCAGGAGAATTCGTCATATATAGCGATGCTTCAGGCAAAGGTCTAGGCTGTGTCTTTATGCAACATGGAAAGGTTCTAGCTTATGTCTCTCGACAACTCAAAGATTATGAGAAAAATTATCCTACTCATGATCTAGAGTTGGCAGCAGTCGTTTACGCGTTGAAGATCTGGAGACACTACTTGTACGGAGAGAAAGTGGATATCTATACGGATCATAAAAGTCTCAAGTATTTCTTCACCTAGAAGGAACTCAACATGCGACAACGACGTTGACTTGAGCTGTTGAAGGATTACGACCACATAATCCAGTATCACCCGGGAAAGGCAAACGTTGTAGCTGACGCTTTGAGCAGAAGATCTTATGCGAGTACAAGTGCACTGCTAACAACACAAAAGCGTATTTTGTACGACTTGCAAAAGATAGAGATAGAGCTAAAGACATCAGGGACTCATTCGAAGATTGCTCACGTGCGAGTAGAACCGGCTTTAATCGATAAAATTAAAGCTGCTCAAGCTACCGATCCGGAACTGATGAACATGATGAAGAAAGTACAAGAAGGTGTCATTCCCACAGCAAGAATCGACGAGAAAGGAATACTTCGAGTCAACTCTCGACACTGTGTTCCTAACGATCCTGAATTGAAGCATAAAATCATGATGGAGGCAGACAACACGTCGTTTGCAATTCACCCGGGAGGTACCAAGATGTATCGTGATCTTCGACATATATTTTGGTGGAACAATATGAAAAGAGAGATTGCAGAGTTTATCTCAAGGTGCCTAACTTGTCAACGTGTCAAGGCAGAACATCAAGTACCTAAAGGTCCATTACAACCACTTGAGGTTCCCGAATGGAAGTGAGAACACATCAATATGGATTTCGTGACAGGTCTTCCCAAAGTTTCGCAAGGCTTAAATGCAATTTGGGTGATCGTAGATAGATTGACCAAATCTGCTCATTTCTTGCCTATACGAGAAAACTTTTCACTTGAACGTCTTGCCGGTATGTACATAAATGAGATTGTGAGATTGCATGGCATGCCAGTTTTCATAGTTTCTGATCGAGATCCTAGTTCACTTCACGCTTTTAGATCAGTCTACAAAAATCTATGGGCACTGAGCTACGATTCAGTTCTGCATACCATCCTCAAACGGACGGACAATCGGAAAGGATGATCCAGACCCTCGAAGATCTTTTGAGACTTTGTGTTTTAGACTTCAAAGGAAGTTGAGATAAGTACTTGCCATTGGTGGAATTTTCCTACAACAACAGTTACCAAGCAAGTATAGGTATGGCTCCATTCGAGGCTTTATATGGACGCAAGTGTCGCTCTCCAGTATGTTGGAATGAGGTAGGAGAAGCAAAACTGTTGGAACCCGAGTTGGTACGCTTGACCACAGAAAATATCCAAATGATCCGACAACGAATACAGACCGCACAAGAACGACAAAAGAGTTATGCTGATCTTCATCGGAGAGACGAAAGTTTCAACGTCGGAGATCATGTATTCTTACGTGTTTCTCCATGGAAAGGAGTTACGAGATTCGGAAAGAGAGGAAAGCTTAACCCTCGATTTATTGGCCCATTTGAAATTCTCGATCGAGTAGGAACCGTAGCCTACAGACTAGCCTTACCACCAAGTATGTCTCGCATCCATAACGTTTTTCACATATCTATGTTACGTAAATATGTGAAGGACCCAAACCACGCCATTGAGTTAGAACCGGACGTTATAGAAGAGAATTTAACGTACGAGGAGGTACCTGTTAAGATCCTAGATAAGAAGGAGCAGATTCTACGCTCAAAGGTTATACCTCAAGTTAAGGTTTTATGGAGGAACCAAGATATTGAGGAAATGACCTGGGAACTAGAATCTGAGATGAAATCTAAATATTCTTACCTCTTCGAAATGCCAGGTACGTCAATTTCGGGGACGAAATTTCATAAGTAGGGGAGGTTGTAAGACCCCGAATTTTATGAAATATAAAATTTAATTTTTCTTCATATATATTTTTCTGAAACAGTAAGTGGTTAAATCGATAAAGTTAAAAGTTAAGGATGTTATGTGCAAATTTTATTTTGTCGGACAATATTCGCTTTGTCGGAGAATATTCGTGTCGTACGACGGCGCCGAAATAACAAATTATTGGTGGACCCCACAACGGAATATTTGTCGGATATAGAAAACCACAGAAGTAACATTTTTAATAAAAATAGTCAACGGTGCTAACTGTTAAAATACCAGTGATAAAAGAATAGTAGCATACGGTAATTTATGGTATTTTTCTGTAGCACACGGTATTACACAATGTCTCATATTATTGGTCTGATAATTGACACCGTAACTATTGCGCATCATTTCATCAATAATTGTCACTGCATAATATTTTATGTTATCAATTCAATAATTGGTGCTACACAGTATTTTCCATTATTGATTCAATAATTGTCATTACACTGTATTTTATATCATTGAGTCAATAATTATTGCTACACTGTTTTTAAAATTATTAAACCTAATAATTGTCATAGTAGCAAATACATTATAATTTATATTATTAAATTAATAATAATCTGTAACGTGTTTATTACATTATTGTTGAATTATTGTTGTAGCATTATTTTATTTTATATGTTGGACCCACGGGAAGAATAAATAAATAAAATAAAAAATAAATTAATTTTACTATTTGAAATAGTAACGTGAATAGTAACGTGAATAGTAAGAAACATGTGGACCCATTGGTGGGGCCCACATGGTTGGTGAAGCTTGAATTTGGAGAAATTTTTACGCAGAAGGAAAAGGCAGCAAGGCTGCTGTCGCCTGCTGAATTTTCAGCTGGCGTGCAGCACACCATTCACCAACCATGCATAGTATCATCTTTTCTCCTATAAATAGCTTGCTCAGCTGAATAGAAAAATCACACCTAAAACATATAATTTTTCTATAAGAATTTTATGAGTTTTCTCTGAAAATATTAAGGTTATTTTGAGTGTTTGAAAGCCAAAAGGAGTGCAAAAAATTTTCAAGTAAGTCTTTTATTAAAGAGTAGTAATTTCATAAATTCCTATTTTTCACGGTATTCACAAATCTTCCTTTAGAAGACTCTTCTTTGAGAAGATTCATTTTAAAAAAAACATTCTTTGGAAGATTTATTTTGGAATATTATTTTAAAAACTATTTTAAAGTAGTTATATTATACTACAAAAATTATGTTAAATATATATAATTTTGATAATTCATATTATACGAGTTATTATACACTTTGAAATTTATATGTGGTAATTACTAATTTTATTAAAAATATATAGGTTGATCAACCTCATTTAAATCAATATCCAGTCACGTGTTAAGGTAAGGAATATTATCTTCTTTCATATTCTAACTTACTACGGTAAGGAATACCATTCATTTCAAACTCTTAAAATTACTATGGTAAGGAATATTATTCTTTTCACACTCTTAAACTTACTATGGTAAGGAATGTCATTTTTTTCTTACTTGTAAGGAATATCATTCTTTTCATACTCTTAAATTTACTACGGTAAGGGATATCATTCTTTTCATCATCATAAATGGATATTATTTTCTTTCTTACTTGAAGGGATTATCATTGTTTGATTCTCGAAAATAATATCGTTTCTTTCTTGTGCCATTTACTTCCATGTATTCAAATTGTGGGAATAACCTTACGGCGCGGTTTACCGCCTGTTGGTGAATAACCTTTTGTATTCATTCCTTATTAATCTTTGAGAATAACCTTACGGTGCGGATTATCGCATGTTTGGTGAATAACTCTTCGTATTCAAATTGATGGGAATAACCTTACGGCGCGGATTATCGCCTGTTTGGTGAATAACTCTTCGTATTCAAATTGATGGGAATAACCTTACGGCGCGGATTACCGCCTGTTGGTGAATAACCCTTTTTATTTATCTCGTGTGGAAATAATTTGTCTACACGAATTATCACATGACACTTTTATTCCATATTCGTAAGTGATATCATTTTCCTTTATACTCGTAAGGGATACCATCTTTTTCATCTTCCATTATTCAAACTTACTATGGTAAGGGATATTAATTTTCTTCACCTTTTGTTAATCAAACCTGTTACGGTAAGGGATATTATTTTCTTTCATACACCTAAATCGAATCTTTTTATGGAACTATTGCTTCTATAATTCCTGAAAATATTATATGTTCCATAATAGTTGAATTTCATTATTTCAAGTGAACCTTCCTATTTTCTGAACATTTCTATTGAACTGAAATCGTTATTCTGAACTGTGGATCTTGAATATCATTTTTAAATTTCACTCCACATCATGTTGGCAATTTGGACATTATTTGAATCTGCACAAAGTAAACTTCCGATACTTATTGTTTATCATGTTCTTCTGTTCATCATTTGTATCACTGTTATTTATATTAATCATCAAGATTCAAGCTGTTGTGAATATCTGTGGCCGGGGGCACAGATGTGATATAATTGTTGAACAGATGATAGGTTAAAGGCGATATACTAGGTTTAAGGCGATACATCTGTTCGGTGTCTTTTATGACACGTGGTGAATGTTCTCTTTGGCCCGTAGTGCAAAGATGAACTGTTGTTTGGTATGATTATGACCAAAGGCTGAATCTGGTATATTCATGACCGTTGGTGTTATATTGAATGTCTTTGGCCCGTAGTGCAAAGATGAACTGTTGATCTGCATGATTATGACTAGGAACTGTGAAGTTGTATTATCTTGACTAATGGTATTTCAGATGATAAAAGTTGATGATATTTTTACAAAAAAGAGAAGCGAGTGGACATTATAGTCTGCATTATTCTTCTAATAGATTGTTCATTCCGCTGCTATCATTGATCTGAACATTGTTCAAGAATTTAATTGCAGTTTTTGATATAAACTTTGTAGTCTATTGTATTCTATCAAGAACTTAACTGTTGAAGGCTAATGATAATTTATTCGTCATTATCTTAGTCATGATATTTCTTACTGGGCTATTTGAGCTCACCCTTTCTTTTGTTCCATTGTTTTTCAACAGGAGATGAAAACGTAACAGGGTCTAGCCGGGGAATGGAGTGAGAGTCTGAGGAATAGTTGTCGTAGTCTTCACGTGTTGTAAAATAGTGTGGCAATAATAGTGAAGACTTAGTTGTGTATTATTATACACTGTATTGTTGTACGTTGTGCTTTGTTGTAATAATTTTGTTGTAGTCTTTTGACAACTCAAGTTTGGGCTGTGTAGGCCTAGATTTGGGGGCGTCACAATGCTGATGTCGTTGAAGAAGAAAAGATGATGCAGATGACGCAAAGATGACGCAAATAATACAGTTAGTACGAGTGAAGTAGATAATACGAATGATATGGAAGATGTCTGCGAATGACGCAAATGATGCGTATTTTGAATAATAAAAATAATGCAGACAATGCATATATTAGTGGTAACTACGACAACGGTAATAGTGATGAAGTCAAAATATTTGCAAATTCGAATCGAGAGATGAATTGTTAGGTTACTACTCGGATCTTATTTATAAAAATATTGTTAATATATAAAGGAATGTGTCCTATTTTAATAGGATATTTGTTATATGTCGGAATTCTATTATGAGATTGAATCTTATAAGATAGGAATATTATTTTAGATGTGTACGATTTTCAATAGAAAGATGAGATTTATGGGTATTTTATAAATATAGTATTAAAATGTAGCACAAATAAACATCAAGTAGCATCATAAGAGTTAAGAGAGAATGTGAGTGAGTTTTGTATTTATGTGAGAGATAAGGTTTTTATAACTTTTATATTACGTACAAAAAAGTTATATCGTGGAAGGGAGAGTTTTGCAGCTTTTATTATATGTAAAAAATTGTGTCCTTGATTCTCAAGTTTTAGGATGTAAAACTTGAGAAAATTATTGTAAGCCTATTATTTTAATATAGTAAAGATTCAAAATTTGACCCGTAATTTTTTCCTTTAAGAATTTTTTATTGTTAAATCTTATGTTATTTTATCTCTGTTTATTTTATTCTTTGATTTGCATTGACTTAATTACTAATATATATATATATGATTTTTATATTTTTGACTTACAGATGAAAGAGATATGACAAATATGAGAAATGTGGGAATTATGTAATAAAAAAAAGGTTAAATGTACAAATTTGTATTGGTATGATAGTTGTGTTTTTCTCTTTTTTTTTATTTTATTTTTTATTGGTTTTACAATATTACTAGTATTAAAAAATCCGTCCATGAATAAAGAGAAGTTAGGTCAAAAGTATTTAGCACACACAAACTATGTTTTTGTGAAAATTCAGAATTTGATCCGTAATTTTTTTTTAAGGATTTTTCTTGTTAAATCTTGTGTTGTTTTATCTTTCTTTATTTTATTTTTTTATTGCATTAACTTAATTACTAACACATATATTTATGATTTTGATACTTTTGACTTACAGAATAAAGAGATGTGGCAAATAGGAGAAAGAGGGAATAGTATAATAAAAAAAAGGTTGGAGGCACAAATTTGTATGGACAAGTATAAGTACACAACATCCAAACATAACATTCATCTTAATCATTAAAAAATGGGATATGACATTGAAATTCGTGTCATGCCCCACTTTTAATGATTAAGATGAATGTAGTGTTTGGATATTGTGTATGTAGACTTATCCAATTTGAATTAGTATGATGGTTGTGTTTTTCTCATTCTTTTTATTGTATTTTTTTATTGATTTTACAATATTACTATTATTAAAAAAATCCCTCCATGAGTAAAGAGGAGTTAGGTTAAAAGCATTTAACATGCACAAACTATGTATCTGTGGCACTAATTTTTTCACAAGTTAAACTATGTTATGAGTTCGTGTATGTAGTCATTCACTTTATGTTTTAGTCTTATATATATCAAGACTATATTTATTTTGTTTTCGAATCTTCTCCCTCAACGAGATGGGTCGGTATCACAATATTACTTTTTTCTTCAAATCCTACAAATTCTTTCAACACACAAATTCGACTACTACTTTACACGTCAATGATCCTCCTCAATCCCATCGGGCTCAATGGTCACCTCCGGCGGAGGGGGAAATTAAAGTTAATTTCGATGGAGCTCAGTTTCAAGATATGGGCAAAGCAGGCTTGGGAGTTGTTATACGAAATAGTAGAGGACAAGCTATGGCTTCTTTATCAGAGCAAGTAAGTCTCTCATTCTCTCCAGGCATTACTGAAGCTTTGGCTGCGGCTAGAGCTATTTCTTTTGCCAAGGGGTTTGGTTTAACTTCATTCATTTTGGAGGGGGATTCTGCAAATATCATTAAAACTTTGGATTCCGACGAGGAGTCTCTATCATCTTTTGGTCATATTCTCAGCTCAGCGAAATCTACTATGATAGGCGGTGACATCTGTTTTTCTCATGTTGGTCGATTGGGTAATAAGGTAGCACATAATCTAGCTAAACATGCTAGACATGTTAGGGGTTTTTCGGTATGGACGGATAATGTTCCTCCACACCTTTCTCATGTACTTTGTTCCGATTACGGTTGAGTTCTTTTATAAAATTCAAGGTTCTTATTTCTCAAAAATAAAAAAAAATAAAAATAAAAATCCAACCTAGTAATTGATCGTTGCATATTTTTATAGCGTTAAACCCTAACTGGTATAAGGAATGAGCAGATATCGTATTTATTGACAAATGTAATTCTTAATGGATGGCTAGATACTGATTTAATTATTAAAAAGCCAACTTCTTTTTATGGAGCATAAATAATAATTCTTTTATTTAATAATCCCGTACTTTAAAAATTGTCACAAGTTTAATTTTCACACTATTTTAAAAAGTATGGAGGAAATAGAATAATTTATTTTCTAATATGGCCTTTATGTTTAAATTTGAAATAATAATTAAATTGCACTTAAGCTGGATATATATCGTGATATAATATATATATATATATATATATATGTGTGTGTGTGTGTGTGTGTGTGTGTGTGTGTGTGTGTGTGTGTTTATGTTGAGGTTAATAATTCATGCATTAAAAAATTATGTACCTATGTCAATTTTTTCAAGAATAATTTTTATAGTACTTACGCCATCTTTTTGGAGAATATTACCTACCAGTTTTTATCATAAATATTGAATAATATATTACTATTTTTTTTAAATATTTAAATAAATCATGTGAAAATTTAAATTTAAATAGTTTAAAATGATTTTAAAATTTTAATGTTGGTCTAAAATTTTAATTAATAAATCATGAGAAAATTAAATTTAAAATAGTTAAAAGACTATAATACAAATAAAACTACCACATGCATACACAAATAAGCAGAATGTACCCTCTATAGAAAAACTGAATATGACAACAAGCACTTACAAGTGGGCCTATCACTTGGGCTTTGGGAGTTAAGTTTAAGATTATAAAAATCTAATCAAATTTCAAAATATAGGGTTCGAGTTTTGGTTTGGCCCATTCTGACTTTGACAAAATTGATCAACCTCAACGAAAATAAGATTTCGGGCTTTTTTTTATAAAGCCCATATAAAAAATAATATTATTAAGATAAAATCATAATCCAAAGAATAAAATTCAAAGTAACTCACTTATAATATTTAACATACATCATTCTTCTTATCAACGTAAATGAATTTCTAAAAAATACTAATGAGTTATTTTATAAATAATATAATATTAATTAATAACATCAATTTTGAATAGTACAAAAAAATATTTAAAAACTAACAAATGATCCTTTATTGAATAACAAGAGTATTTTTTTACTTTTACAAAAATCAATCCAAATGATAAATAATTTTATATGAATTACTCATTTATTGTCACAAGTTAAAAAAAAACAAGGACAAATTAATAATTTTTTATTGTAACAAATACAAATATATTGCAAAAAAAATAATATTAAAAGAAGTAATTTATGCCCCCTAAATCTGTGCCTTGCATAAGTTAAATGCTAGTATAAGGGAAAGACAGAGAAGCTGGGAAATATTAATTATAACCAAGCTTAACCATAAATACATTTACTCAATGATATTTTTATAAATTTGATTGGTCAAGTGTTTTATAAGGATCTGATTATAGTAAAATTGTCACATCACATATTATTATAAAATTTTATAGTTTTTTGTTGTATTGGAATTTTTGCTAATCCATAAATATAGCGTTAGAGTTAAAGTATAAATTCTATTATTAGTGAAGTCTGATTCAATATTTAATTCAGATGTGATTATAAATCTATCTAAAATGTAACTGAATCCATTCCTGGAGCGAAAGGCCGATAGGCCTGGAGCAGTAATTTTGTAATATATAGTATTTGTAGGGATAGTTTATTTTTTTAAATGAATTAAGATTACTTATATTGCGTTATAAAAGAAAAAAAATTTACAATTACAGTTTGTATGATTTTTTAAGTAGATAATAAAATTGTCAGCCATCTACTGTGAATTAGCTTATATATTTTGGATGAATAACATAAATTTTATGTCTTACGTGATAATTTTCTTTTGTTTTTTTTACGTTATTTTTCTCTAATAACTTTTACTATAACATGCGAAACAAAAAACTATAGAGTTTTATAATGGCGTATGGTGTGACAATTTTAGCATTAATGAATTCGTTTTACAGCTAGTCGCTTTGTTGCACTAAGGAGACTCATTGTTGTTATAAATGACCTGTATATGTTTTTTTAATATTATAACTCGGTCCATTCTCTATTGTGCCGAACAATTTATTGGCTAAATTGACCTAAATTAATTGGGTTCTTTACACTAATATATAATATTTAAAAATTAATTATAAGATTAGTATATTCATAAAATAATTTTAAAAAGAGTGCAACACATAAACAAATTATTGAGCCCAGTTAATATATTAATGAGTTGGACTTTTCTAAAAGGCAAAAACTAAAAAGGTTGAAAACTTAAGGCATCCTCCTCGTCGTCAAAATTGAAAAAGTCTGCAATGAAGATTTGGTTTGAAACCAGTCAAGCCTTTAACCATTTTCTCCGGTCAATCATGCTTTATGTTAGCGCAATTTCTTTTTTGATATATTTTCTCCGTAAAATTTATTCATACTTTTATATCAAATAACGAAAAAAAAAAAAAGTCAATTCTTCATGGATAAGTTACTGTCATATACGACAGTTACTAATTCTTTATGATCTAGCAATCAAAATAAATCGATGATTCAAAATAACGAAAAAAAGAAGAAATCGGAGTTACCAAACCGAAAAGCATTCAAAAGCAAGAACAAAGAATAAACGGAGTAGCCTAAGTTTGCAAAGACGAAATTCATGTAACACTTGGTAACCGTTCTAAATTTTTTTTATGACTATTTGACTACTCGTAAAAACTAAAATGGTTACCTGTGTATGAATGTTTGGCTACCAACTGCACCATATTCAAAATAATTTTAATTTTAAAAGGTTATTATAAGTAACCCTCTTTAAATACTTTGTCTCAAGAAGCCAGGGTTACTAAACCGAAGAGCGGCGACGAAGCAAGAACAGAGAATAAACGGAGTAGTCGAAGTTTGCAAAGATGAAATTTATGTAACACTTGATAACTGTTCTGAATTTTTTTCATAACTATTTGGTTACCCACAAAAACTAAAATGGTTACCTATGAAGGTTTGGCTACCTACTGTACCATATTCAAAATAATTTTATTTTTAAAAAGTTATTTATAAGTAACCAACATGATGAAGTTCTGTTACTCACTAATACACATTTGGTTACCTCTAGAAGAAAGAGTCCAAAAAACCCAATATGAACAAACAAAAATGTCAAACTACTGGTATTAGAATCAAAGACCAATCAGCAGTATCCAAATATATAAGTACTGGTAATCAAAACACAATTAACAGGTTTCCAAAACCCCCAGTTTCGGTGCTCTGTTTTTGTGCGACACCTATAACACACCAAAACTCAAGGAATAATTGCATGATTCAGGTATAAAACACTACTACTCTACTCGATTTTATCAAACTCAACTAGCCCATACTATAAACATCAATTATAACATCTCCCAAACAGATTTTAATTCAAACCCAACTTGTTTTTCACTTTCAGAAATTGAAGATGATGAGTGTATTTGGACAAATGATTATCATTCTTAAGATTAAACAGTAATGGAGCATTCTTGTTAATTGAGTGTGTATAGACAAATGATTATCATTCCTGAGATTAAATAATAATAAAATTTGAGGGAGTGAATTTCTCTCCATTCTAGTCTTTCAATTCTTTTCTGTTTTTGAGAAAGAAAAAAAAATTAAAGGAAGAGGCCCTGGAGCCGGCAAAGCCGATGGTAGGAGCTTTCTCCATGACAAAAGGAAGTTAACTATATTGTATAGAATTGTTTTAATTCTCTAATTAAAATATTGAAAATGTATTAATTCTGTAAATGTTTTCTGAATGCATTTTTGTTGTAATTTTTTCTAAAAATATACTAGAAAATGTAAATAACCCTAAATTTTACTTCAAATTTGACCCAACCTACTCCCATATCACATTTGAGTGGGCTTTTGACTGGCCTAACGATTTACTTGGGCTTGATCATCTGTATTAAAAAGTAAGTTTATTAATTTTTCATCCAAAACGTTTTCAAGTTGACTTAGTTGGTACATTATTATTAATAGTATTTGTGACATACGCCATATGTGTGCAATAAAAAAATTAAATAAGAATTTTAAAATATAAATGGAAAAATATGTGTAAAAAATTAAAAATAAAAGTGAGAAGGAAATGAAGCTGGTTTTAACTAAATCACTATCCTACACAGTAGTTAAGATAAAAATGTGACAGTTTCAAAAGAGAATTATTTTTACAGCTCTCCCTTTATAAAATAGATCATAGATAAACTTTTACCCTAGCAACCCTTCTAGTACTAAGGCTATGTTTGCTTACAAAAAATATATTTAAAATTGGACTATTTATATTAATTTAACATTATTTCGGACTATTTTATCCCATGATGAGGGATTATTAGTCTCTTAATATTAGACTATTAATCTCATAAAACTATCAAATAGTTTAAAATAAGAGAGACTATTAATCTCACATTTATCATGTGATTATATAATCCTCTATAAATAATCTTAAGAATGATAAAAAATAATCTATAAGATTATTTAAAAGACTATTAATTACTCCGAAATAATATTAAATTAATACAAATAATTTGATCCCAAATATATTTTTTATAAACAAAGGTAGCTAAAAGTTTTTAATAGGTTGATCTCAGAAAATAACAGAATGGCGAGAAGCACATGAAAGTAAAGTATAATGATGAGCTCTGATATTTGGGAAGAAATCCTTATAAGAGTTCCATTAAAAACCTTATTTAGATTCAAGTGCACCTCCAAATATTGGTATTCATTCATCTCGCAACCTTTATCTTGGAAGCATCTGCCCTACCTCCAAAATTTTCACAAACTCTCTTTTTTCGTGTGTATTTTTTGGAATGTATTTCCACCATGGCCATTACAAATACCAACTGCTTGTGAATTGACTCAATTGTGCAGGGTGTTGAGTTCTGCATTATTATAGCGGGTAGAGGAAAGGGTAACTGTACTGGGTGTTGAGTTCCTGCATTTTACAGTGGTAGTGGTAGAGGAGAGGGTAACTGGGATGTGTGTTGAGTGAGTTACTGCATTATTATTGTAACATCCCGAACTTGCTACATGTCCGAAATGTCACACGCCGCAAGCCCGAAGGCTCACAAGGCAACAATATCAATAGAGCAGTCCAAACGAAAACATAATAATGAAACCATCTTGAAACCGAACTGTCTTTCATTATCAAAATTACACTAAGGTTCAATAACTAAAAACTGAAAGCATAAATTTGGAGACACAACTCTCTCGTACAAAAGTCTTATCAAATTCAAAATACTAATAACCGTCATAACTAAAAGAACTTCAGCCCTCCCCAAAAGTATCCACAATGCTTGGCTCTTAATAAGGTATCCTGTAAAAATTAATACAAGGGTGAGCGGTAAAGCCCAGCAAGTAACAATCTTTACTATTTAGGTGGATCAAGTACAGTTTGCAAAACTTTTTTCGAAATAATTTTTTGTTCAATAACAATAGTAAACATAATTGTTAAAAATAAACTTTTCTTGTTCGATAATAATAGTCGATATATACATTCAAAACCAAAATCAATAATTATAAATACAATTCAAAAACGATTTCAATATGTTCAATAAGCGATTTTGATATGTTCAATATATTCGATGTATCTTTTAATCCACAGCCTCTACGACTAAGGTTACAACAGTCCTGTAATACGGCCCTTTTGTTCGATAATGTCAATGATACGCCCCCTACTAAGGTATCTTATCATGCACGTGCCCCGAATAGCGCCCCCCGAAGGGTATCTAATGGTGTGCGCCTTAGTAGGTCCTAAATTATTCCGGAACTAGCGTAAACATTAACGGTTTCAATACATAGTCAGACTGAGGTTTCTAAAAATAATTTCTCAATATTTTCGATATTCAAAACTATACTTATTTCACAGTTCAAAATCATATAATCTCATTTTCTAAATCAAAATTCTATTTTAATACTTGATCCGGGGTTTTAACAAAATATAAGTGTAACATTTTCATTCAAATGGAAGCCTTAAATGAAGAATAACAATTTTTGAAACAATACATTTAGGCATCCAAATAATTTCTAAAGCATACATAATCATAAACGATAATTTTAAAATACTAAATAGCTCAGAAAGTCACTTACACTATACAGTTCGAAAATACTAAACAGCTCGGAGAGTCACTTACCTCGATATTGCTGAACACAAAATTTAATAGTCGAACGATTCCTAAATATAAATTTAGAACAAATAAATGTCATTAGGATAATTCTATTATTTAACAGCTTTCTTATTTCTTTTTCAAAATAACTATAAGTATATTTACCAAAAATATTCTTTCAATATTTAATCATTTTTTAAACAAATATTATTATTATGTCAAAGTAATAATCTAAATTGCAATTATAATTAAAGCTAATAATGTTAATATAAAATTATTAACTAATAATCTAAATACAAAACAATAATTATAACTAATAATACTAATTTAAAACTATTTACTAATAATCTAAATACAAAACAATAATTAAAGTTACAAAAATAATAACAATGCAAAAATACTAATTACTAACTAAATATACCAAATACTAACAAAATAAATACAATATTTAAAATTATATAAAACAAATAATAACAATACATAAAACTAATAAAAAATATACCCAAAAATTACGAGTTCTGCAGATTGCTTACGTCCTCAATGAGGAAAATTTAACTAATGAGGTCTTTTTATAAAAAGCACTCACCCAACAAGATCCTTACTCAAATTGGAGGTCTTTAAGTTGGTGAAGGAAAACAAAAAGGGTAACATCTTATTTATAGCCTAAGGAATGAGTTGAGTTTTGCTAAAGGAGTGATGTGAGACTAAGTCTTGATGATTTCCTATTTATATGATGAGGGACTTGGGAACTTAGGGTATTACAATTATAGTGGGTAGAGTAGAGTAGGAACTAGATATTGTCAATTTTTTATTTTTGGGATTAATATTTTGTTTAAGTTACATTTTAGGGATGAAAAAGAATCGTCTTTTGCTTGTTTATTTCTATATTTCTGTCAAATTAAGTACAAACCTCGACCGAAGCTTTGGTTTATTTCTCTGCTTTAATTGAAATAGTCCCATTTCAGTTGGGGTGTAAATCTCTTTCTTCAAGGGCCTTCTTAATTTCTCTCGTTCTTCATCAATCTTCCATGCACAAAATCACTTGAAAAGGTGAAACACAACTTCATAGAAGAGAAAAAGAAGAAAAACACATGCAAGCTTTCATGCCTTGTACATGATAGGGGAGTCAGCACGTGCACAATTCAGAGGAAAATGGGCTAACATCACATATTATGCACATTAAAAAAATTAAGGGCGACTAACACAAAATGTAACTGTTCATTTTGAAAAACAAAGGGCGATTGATCAAGCCTAACTGACGACGGGTTTTCCAACAAGGGCTCTAGGAACTCCGAGCAATAGTTTGAACAATGAGTTACATTTACGTAACTTGAGCTTCACCACTACCCTGCACATGATTTATTCTTCCAACCAGCACCAATGCTTCAACAAAACTACTTCCATAACCTACTCAGAGAACCATAATTGGTACAAGCACTAAATCTTGCCACCAACTGCAGCTACAAACACCTCCACGATTACAATCACAGTAACTTCAAGTGCAATCTGTCAGAAAATAATAGTACTATACAACTCTACTTCAACAGCCCACCAGCAGTGACTCTTTAAAAATACAACTCCAAAGTCTGCCATTCACACATTCCAAATTTTTCATTCAACAAAATCCAAATTTCTCAACAGAGAGATTCAAGAACAAATCCCAGCTCACAATTGCACATTAATATGTAATCCCAGCTCACAATTGCACATTAATATGTTTTACTCATGAGTCATGACATTATCGTAAGTTGATAAATACACAAATTATTTATGCAACAAATTGAGTAATCAATCATTGTATGCTCGCAAGTTCACACTAATGGTAAACGAAAATAAGATGAATGAAACAAAAAAAACACAGTTTATTCAGTAATAAAAATGAGAACATGTTTATAAAAAATTAAACTTCCTATCTACGAGTGTACAGAATGTCAAAATTTGCTCAAAGAAAGAGAACAAAGAAAAACCCTACTGCAAATTTAAGTCAATACGCCATTATATTCGTTGCCTTTGGAGAGAATCCTTAACAACCAACCTCAACCTCTGAGCCAACACTTCCATTTCCGCAACCCTTAGCTCCCGCCACCGCTTTTCAAAACTCCCATCTTTGCCCTCTCCTCCCTGAGTAAACTTCATTCCCATTTTAGCCTCCTTCAAAGATTGATCAAAAACATCAACTACAGTTTTCGCCGCAGTTTCCCCAATTTGATTACCCTGATCATTGCCCATTCTTGGCAATTCCTCCTCTTCTAGAACACAATCCTCCTCAAATTTCACATTCACTTCACTCAATTTCACATCTTCATAACCACCACCGCCACCATCATAATTATAAAAAGCATTGTTATTATTAACAGAATCATCATTCGATTCTGCTTTATTAGATAAAGGAATTGAAGGCGAGAAGCCAACTTTAACTCCAACTAAATTACAAATCTTTACCGGTATCTTACTGTTAGTACCGCCGCCAGTGCCACCAAACGGCGACGTAGAGGAATAACCCGCGTGCCATAACTTCTCCGAGAGCTCGTACAAAGCCCTGTCGTGCGGCGACAATAGCGACTTATCGAGCCCCTTGGCGAGCCGAGCCGAGATCACGCGGAACTTCTTGCGCAGCCGACGGAGCTTCTCGGAGAGCTGGGATTTGGTGTAGGGTTGCGACATGGTGTTGGAAAATCGGTTGAAGAAGACGTTGAGATCTCTGGGGAAGGAAAGGGATTCGAAGGTGCAGTCGAGGAGGCCTTGAAGGAATCGGATCTCGTCGGGTTCGGTCCATATTCGGTGGAATTTGAAAGGCGGAGGACGGCGGAGATCGGATTCGTCGCCGCCGTGATCGGTGGTGGTGGTGGAGGATTCGAGTTTTGGGGTTTGAATTGGGGGAGAATTATTAGGGTCATTGTTAGGAGAAAAGAAGGCATCGGGGGTTTTGCGTTTGATTGGGAGCTTGCGAGGGGATGATTTAATGGAGATGAGAGGGGGTTGATGAGTTGAAGGGGTTGGGGTGGAGTCCATGGCTATAGGGCTATGGCTATTTTTTGCGTTTTTGAGCCTTTGAGGGGGTGAACCAGAACTGTTCAAGATTTGGTCAATTAAGTGTGAGTTATTATCGGTAATCTTTAGGAACTCTTTGATTTTATCTATCGGCTGCTTAACTTAAAAATGCTACTTTTATTTTTTTAAGATGATAATTTGACTCGTAATTGCATCAATAATCGAAATGGACATTTTTTAACCAACTCGTTGATTTAGCTGGTGCAAACAATTTCTATTAAAACTAATTCGATTTTAGTATTTAGAAGTATTAAATTGATGTGCCAAAAAAATATTTATTTTTATTCTGATGTTAAAAGATTAAAATTATGATATTCTTCTAAAAGAGGTGGCGTTTTATTAAAATAAATATAAAAAAAAAAAAGCATTGCATTTTATATTTTCGGTCATTTTCTTTTACATTTCAAAACACAGCATGCAAACACTGGATAAATCGTCACAAGACTTGAGGAATAAAGAAGTTTAAATGGCATGCTTACCTCGAATCCTTCCCCTGTTCACTCTTTTCTCTCCTTCCATCTCCAACTATGCCGGCCGATTTATAACCACCACCAATCAATTAACAGTAGTAGCCGCTCACCTAATCCACACCACTGCACCATCAGATTCACCCAAAACAGAAACTCAAATCATCATCTCCATTTGCAATTCCCTGAGAAAAGGCTTGAACTGGAACGCCCTCACCAAAAAATTCAATTTTCTTGATCACGCCAAAAATTCCCAATTCACCCAGAAAGTATTACTCCAGCTCAAAGAGCCCCAAGACGCAAAAAGGGCTCTTGGTTTCTTCCACTGGTCTGCCCAACACATTAAACACGACCCTTTTATTTACTGCATCACAATTCACATCTTGGCTCGTGCCAAGCTCATTAAGGATGCTCAAGCATTGCTGGAATCAGTTTTAGCCCAAACTAATTCAGGTATTACAGTTGTTGATTCAATGCTTGGTAGTTATGAAGTTACAAATTCGACCCCTTTTGTGTTTGATTTGTTTGTTCAATCTTGTGCTAAGTTGAGGATGATTGATGATGCCATTAGTGTTTGTCAATACTTGGGTGAACATGGGTTTAAGTTGAGTATTATTAGTTATAATACTTTGATACATGTGGTTCAGAAATCTGATAAGACCCATTTGGTTTGGAAGATTTATGAGCATATGATTGATAAGAGAACTTACCCAAATGAAGTGACTATGAGAATTATGGTTAGTGCATTGTGTAAAGAAGGGAAATTGCAGAAATTTGTGGATATTGTGGGTAGGATTCGGGGGAAGAAATGTATAGCTGGTGTGGTTGTTAATACTTGTTTGGTTTTTGGGATGATAGAAGAGGAGAGGATTGAAGAAGGGTTGGTGTTGTTAAAGTGGATGTTGCGAAAGAATATGATTCTTGATATTATTTCTTATGCTTTGATTCTTTTTGCTAGAGTTAAGCTTGGGGATTTGGGATCTGCACAGGAGGTTTATGAGGAAATGCTTAAGAGAGGTTTTAATGCAAATTCATTCGGGCATACGTTGTTTATTGGGGCATATTGTGAGGAGGGAAGGATTGAAGAAGCAACTGGGTTGTTCCAAGAGATGAAAACTGTGGGTTTGAAGCCATACGACGAGACCTTTAATCATCTCATTGTGGGATGTTCTAAAGTTGGAAGATTGGAAGAGAGCTTGATCTTTTGTAAGAATATGATAGATGTTGGACTTGTTCCTAGTTGTGTGGCATTCAATGAGATGGTTGAAAGGCTGTGTGATAATGGGGATGCAAAGCGGGCTGATGAGATGTTAACATGTCTGTTAGATAAAGGGTTTGTACCAAATGAAAACACATTCTCTCATCTTATTGCTGGATATGCTAAAGAAGGTGACCTTCAAGGAGTTCTCAAGCTTTATTATGAAATGGAATACAAATCACTATCTCCAAGTTCTTTGGTGTTTGCTTCCTTAATTTCAATGCTATGCCAATGCAGGAAAATGAAAGAAGCAGATAAATATCTTAAGATAATGAAAGAAAGATCATTAGCCCCATGTGCATACATTTATGAAACGTTAATCACCGGCCATTTAGCTAAGGGTAACAAAACAAGAGGTCACCAACTTTATTGTGAAATGGTTGGAAGTGGACTGAAAGCTAGCAGCCATACTCATTTACATGTGGAAGCATAAAACTTGTTGAAGGGCTTAGCAACTCAATTGGTTCAAATTATGTCCAACTGACTAAATGATCGGGCTGGCAGTGAGGCAATCTTTACAAATCTAATAACTGGTAAAGTACCTCAAAAGGAGCTAGTGTTTACTTGTTTCGGGAGGAAACAATCTTGTTTCAGTCAAGTACCCAAGTTTATGCATCTTGGGACACAATGGTGCTTTTATATACAAGAAGAGGTCATGATCATTACCCTTTAAGGAACACAAGCACAACTAGTTTCGAGAAATTCATCCGTATCACTATAACATCATCCTCATGGGCAGCACCACCTCTGTCTACTGTTAAAACGTACTGTGATGCTAAACCTCTGAGCAGCTCAGAAAAGGATTATTTGAACTTTAACGAGAATCTTGTTATCGGCACCAGTTTTTCAGCAGTGCCTGTACTTTGGAAGAAGCTTTCTCAATAAGACGCCGTGAGTAATCAAAGACTGTTGAGGCAAACTCATGATCTTTGAAGTTAGTGGTAAAGCAGTTTAACAAAAGATGATATCTTTGAAAAATAAACAACTGGAATGGGGGGAATGAAGTGAGGACAATCTGTGGTCAATTTCCTTATTAAAAGGCAGTTTGGTGGTTCAGCTAAAAAGTGTTTTACTTCAAGCAACTGGGTAACATCATAGCCTTGTTACTAGCCTTAAGCTGGATATTTCCATTATATAAATATACATGTCAAGAATAGTTTTCCTTTCTTCTTTACTTTATTATTATTATTATTTATAGCTATTATTTTTACATATTTTTTGTTCTGTACTAGTTATTTTGTTTTTTGTTTGGACATCCATTAACTAGTTCAAAATTCACAATTAAGATACAACTTAACATTATGATTTAACTGTCATTTTCAATTGTTTCACCTCCACAGCTGTTGAGCCTTTCACCAAAACAAAGTGCTTGTATCTGTTCTTTCACCAGTAGCACCCATGAATTAAGTTACAAGCAGATGAAGGTTAATAATGCTATTTCACCAGTATATTTTGTTATGGTTTAGTTTACAAGCAAGCAGATCGTGGATACTGGATACTACTATTTCACCGTTTTAGAAACAAAATCAAATATTAAGGGCACAAAAAAAATAATAATTCGGAGCTTTTAAAAAGCGCATGGTAGGCGAGAAATCCTGCCAGACAGTAAATTTTCAACAAAGACCTGCAACCACCTCCCTCCCATTAACCATCCATTAAATCCTTGGCGTCTCTTTGTTTCATCCATCAACTCCCAGACTGACCGACTACAAAAGAGCCAATTTTGGGGGCTTTTAACCCTATTTTATTATTATTATTTATGGTCCATAATCTTTGTCAGATTTGGAGCGAACCCACTAATCTGTTCATCAATGCTATATTTTTCCCTCTTATCGTATTTTTATCTCTAAAATCAATTACGATACACCCAGAGTAATTTTTAAGTTGAACTCTTAACAAGCTTGACCTTTTGGGCTATCTATCAAGTGCGCGGCTAAACCCTTGTTCTCGGTTCCGAGTCTGATCCTTCAAGCGAGACTCTTTACTTTACTAGGGTTCTTTTTACGATTCAAAAATTCGTGGTTGACTTACTTTTGTTTGGTTGTTTGGTTACAGGAATAATGATTTATTATATTATTAAATAAAAATATTTAATTAAAATTTTGAGAAGATAATAATAGTTATTAAATTATTAAATATTCATTTAAATAATAAATATTTGAATTATATTATTATAAATTCTTTTGATCAATTATTAAGTAAATATTTAAATGCAGTACATGTTTATTAAGTTATGATTATAAAAAAATATTTTAATTTTATTTAAGTTCGTAGTGGACTCCTATAGTAATATTTGTACTGACAAAATTTGCTTAAAATTCTAATTTGAATAAAAGTATGTAATTCAAGCTTTAATAAATTTTGATTTAGTTATTACAATTAGTTAATAATGAATCTATTATGATTTTTAACTAATTTTACTATTGTTATGTTTTTTTTAAAAAAAATCACATATTATTAATAAAATTAATCATGTGATTTGATAAAAATTTAAGTTTAAATGAATTTTATTTAGTTAAGACATTAATTTAATAATGAAATTCTTGACCGGTACAAATATAATAGATCACGAGATATATTATTAGATTTTTTCAATATCGTGATATCATAATAAAATTATAATAATAGAATTACCCTACATATTTTTTTTTAAAGATATATTAGCTTACATAAACTTGTGACAAAAAAACTTGTAATAAAATCGGTAGAACTGAAAATCAAAATTCTTTTAGACTATGTTTGTTTATAAAAAGCATACTTGTAATTTGACTATTTGTCTTAATTTAACATTACTTTATAATATTTAATCCTTTCGTGAGGGATTATTAGTCCCTTAATGTTGGATTATTTATCCCATAAAGTCATTTAATAACTTAAAAGGGGAGAGACTATTAATCCCAAATTTTTCATGGGATTATATAATCCCACATAAATAGCCTTATGAATAATTAAAAAATAGTCCATATGACTATTTAAATGACTATTAATTTTTCATCATGGGATAAAATAATCCGAAGTAGTGTTAAATTAATATAAATAATATATTTTTAAATATATTTTTTGTAAACAAACATAATCTTAGAGTATTACTTATACTATTATAAATACGAAAAACATTAATTTTATTTTAATATTTCAACTACGTTGACAAACAGCATCATAATTCCCCTAAATATTATATCCCGTGCGAAAATAATAAGAGATTGGTCTACATTATAAAAGTATTATCGACTTTATTTGTGAAATACAACGTTTTAATTATTCACTTAAGTTGGTATTCTGTTGCTTCTTTTACTAACAATCCTTGATGCAACCATGCAAGCTAATTATGTTTGTTCCTAGGTTAAAAGACATAGCTTTAATGAGATCTCCAATAATTAATCTTGGAACTTTTTCTTTGTTGACGAGCAGAAATTAAATCTAGCATATCAAAGTTTCCTTTTCATATTTTTTAGTTAAAGCATGTATACATGGTAATATTAGAATGAGAAGTTTTTAGCAGTGTTCTAAAAATTTCTGTCTAGGTCCGATTAATCTCCGCCTAGGCGTTAGCCCCCCCCCCCCCCCCCGACGTCACGCCTAGGCCGCCTAGCACCTAACTTATGTTCAAGGAGGAAAAAAAATCCCTTTAGAAAATTATACAGGACTGGGTGGACAAGACGGAGAAATTAGGCGAGACCTAAGCGAAAATTTTAGTGCTGCAATTTTTTTTTTAATTTTAATAACTAAGTTACAAAACGACGTCGTAGGAATAGATGAATAAATTGAGGGCTATTTGGACCTTATTTGAAAAGCGGTTGGTAAAGCATACGAAACGAATAGCGTGCTAGAGCCTAAGAGAAATAGTAGAAATGTTAGAGTAAGAGAACTCCATGAAGAAATTTTTTTGTCTGATGATGACATGAAAGAAGAGGGAGATGAAAAGTATGAGTGTGAGCCCGATTGAGACATTATCTTGGAGAGATATAGAGAAGAAGAGTTAAAAAGAGATATAGAGATGAGAACTATTAGTTTGCATTTTTTATTATTTATTTGTGTTTTAACTTTAAACAATTACATGTTTCTGTAATATCCCGGATATTTAAATGAATTAGAAATAAAATATTTAATATTTAATAAAGGTTGGAGTTTGATAACCTAGTAGTGATAGATAAATAGAGGTCCAAATTAAGTTTAACGGACTAACTTAGATATGGTGATATCCAAATTTTTGATAAGTTAGCAAGTAAAGTGATAATTCAATAAACTTGACTAACAGCAAGTCTAATTAAATTAAGAGAATTAATTAGTGGAGTTATGTAATTATGCGACGTGGTTGCATGTAAATTAAATATGTATTTATATGAATATATATATATATATGTGTACATATTTAGCAACATAATTTAATGGTTAATTAAATTGTGATTAAATACATAGATTAATATTAAATTAATCCGAATTGAATTAAAAGGTTTATTGTGGAATTAATTTATTCATTAATCAACAATTATGCAAATTGTTGATAAATTATTTGTGAGGAATAATTATGTAATTTATATAATTATAAATTATATAAAGTAGTTGAATTAATTAAGGGAGATTTATAATTGTATATATGTACAACCTTTAATTTCATATATATGTACATATATATAAAGGGATTAAATTAATTAAGTAATTTTAAATAGTAATTGAATATATTCTATAATTAAATAAATCATTGTAAATGATTTATGAGAGTGAGAAATTTAATTATACAATTATTTGTGTAATATTCATTAAATAATTAAATAAATTATTTAAATAAGAAATTGAGAAAATATATTAGTATTTCAATGTATTTTCGGGTAAATGGAATTATTTCCATAATTGATGAGAAATGAATTATTTAATGTAAATATATTAAATAATTTAACTTATGGCCTAAATAATATATATTAAATTATATATTGTATTTATTTTAATTTCATAATTTATTGTGAAATTGTTTTCGAGGTAAGGTAATGTGTATAAATAATATATATATAGATTATATATATTATTATTAGCGAATACACTCTAAAGTTTTAATATCAAAATAATTGATAAGTTATCATTAATTAAATATTCAATTAAATTGAATAAAATGAGTGAATTAAATATAATAAATTAATTAATATGATTATTAATCAATGTAAATAATGTGAAATATTAATAATAATATTTATTAGTCCATTTAGTAATTTAATACTTATGGGTTAAAATATTTAATTATTTATTCAATTTAATTATTTATTTAATCATGGATTGAATAAATAATGTGTAAATTATTAAATTAACCCAACATGGGTCAATTAGTAGCCCAAGTGGAGAATAATAAAATTTGACAATTTAGTAGCCCAAACAATTTAATAGAAGCCCAATTGGTATTTTAAATTAAAACCCAATGATTGGCCCACTTGAAAAATACTTAATAAAACTATTAATTCTTAAAAAGTGAAAAGTGACATTCATTTTGGGACACTCACATGCTTGTTGCCGGCAAAGGGAGTAAAAAGTAGTTAATTGATTTTTAGTTTATTTTATTTTTCTTTTAATTAAATAAAGGATTGCTTGTTTATTTATTTCAAGTACATGATACCATCCCTCTTCCACCAACTAAGTCATGGGCTAGCTTTCTTGAGCAAGTATCCAAGTAGGAGCATCATGAATAATAGATACAATTTTTGTATCTAAGAATTTTACTAGTATACTTGTTTTATTAAGGCAATTATACTTCATTTATTTCCTAAGTTCCAAAAGAGAGAGTTTGAGAGAAATAGTTAGGGAGAGTAAGAATTTTGAGAGAGAGCATGGAGAAGGTAGAGAAGGAGATCTTGGTGCATATCTTCAAGTTGCACAACCCATTTTGGAAGAAAAATGAAGATAGCCATTAGAATGAGGTAATGGTTATTTTAAATGTAGTTTATTTTTTTTTTATTAAATAAACCAACATGTGTGTATAAATATATTAATGTAGTTAATAATATGTAGTAGTAATATTTATGCCATGATTGAGTTTAATATACTTGGTTTGTGTTTTGGTATAATTTATATGCTAAAAACATGTGATTGGTAGTGTATAAACAAGTCTTGGAATTTATGACCAAAAATAATTTTTATAATATTTAGATTTAATGTTATAATATTATAGAACATTAAATCATGAGAAAAACAAAATTTGAATAACTCAAAATGGAGTTATACACAAAAAGTTATGATTTGTGGTAGTTTATGTGATGTAAAAAATTTTATAAAAATTTTTAATATTAAATCATGAAAAATTAAAATTTTCATGTTATAAATTGATACCAAGTGATTGGTAATTTTTTTGGATTTTTAAAGATTACTTGAATGTATAATTTTTATTAAAGTGGTGTATTAAAATTACTATTCACAATCTGCTAAGGGGAAAGAAAAAGGGGGTGCCGCGCAATGCGCGCGACCCTGTTCATTGTCGTACGCGGAGCTAAAAACGACGCCGTTTTTCCTAAAAAAAACGTCGCCGCGCATAACGCGCGGAAGCCAGCCGACATATCCCCAAAACGGTGCCGTTTTGGGGCCTCTAATTTCTTAAAGCGCGCAATGCGCGGGCGTAAGTTTTCGGCAGAAATTACCATAATGCCCCTCCGTTCGATTTTCTAATTAATTACGAAATTGCCATCGGTCCGGTTTTTCAGTTTATTTACGATTTTGCCATTCTGGATAATTTAAATTAATTTAAATGTTTAAAAATTAATTTAAAATTATAACAAAAATATTAATAATACAAAAATGATATTTAGGTGTTGAATATTATATTTTTCAAATATAATAAGTATTTAGGATTAATATTTAAATGTTGTAAATATTAATCTAGTTAGTTTAATATTATATTTTTCAAATATAATAAGTATTTAGGATTAATATTTAAATGTTATAAATATTAATCTAGTTAGTTTAATATTATATTTTTCAAATATAATAAGTATTTAGGATTAATATTTAAATGTTGTAAATATTAATCTAGTTAGTTTAATATTATATTTTTTTCAAATATAATAAGTATTTAGGATTAATATTTAAATGTTGTAAATATTAATCTAGTTAGTTTAATGTTATATTTTTCAAATATAATAAGTATTTAGGATTAATATTTAAATGTTGTAAATATTAATCTATTTAGTTTAATATTATATTTTTCAAATATAATAAGTATTTAGGATTAATATTTAAATGTTAAATATTAATCTAGTTAGATTAATATTATATCTTCTGAATTTATGATTAATATTAAATAATAAACAAGGATGATAAATTAATTAATTATTATTTAATTACTATTAAATAATAATTAAAGACAACTAAGATTGGGTATTTAATTATTTGTTATTTGATTAACTTTAAATAATAAATAAATTCAGTTAGTTATTATTTATTATTAAATAATAACTAATGATATTTGTGTATTACTATATAATTTTATTAGTTATTATTTAATTAACTTTAAATAATAAATGAATCTAGTTAATTAGTTATTATTTATTATTAAATAATAACTAAAGATATTTGATTATTTTTAATATAATATAATTATTTATTATTTGATTAATTTTAAATAATAAATAAATCTAGTAAGTTATTATTTATTATTAAATAATAACTAAAGGTAGTTAATTACTTACTATTTAATTAATGATAAATAGTAATTAAATGAAATTAGACTTAATGAAATAAAGAATATGTCTTTTAACTCTTTTGTTTAAACAATTATAACAAATTGTTTAATAGTTTAATAAGTGTTTAACACTTGAGAAAATTATTTTCTAACTTATTAAATTATTAACCTAATATGATTGAGGGTCTATAAGGTTAATAATATTGTTTTGACTGATGTATATCATGTGTTAGTACTTATGTGGTAGATAAGTTCCTTAGTAAGCGTATAGTTGTGCAAATACGCCGTATTAATTATTAGACCAACTTTATTGATGTTAGGTCTTTCAAAGCCAGTTAGTTAAAGCTAGACATTAATTGTAGCTGAGCAAACAGGCAAGTTTCCTAAACCCTACTCAATTTATATTCGAGCAGGATATATTATTTTATTGTTCAAGTCCCTAACTCAAATTCAAGTTATTACGTTTCAAGCATGCTATGGTTTAATTCTGTATAATTATTCCACATCTTTAAATTGTTGATTCGCACATAGTGCTTGTTGCATGTGTTCATCAGGTATGAAAGGCTGATCACCTTCATTACCATAAGGTTCAGTTAAAATTGTTCATGGTCATTATTGACACTCAACATTACTTGATTCAGTCATTCAATTATTGAAATTATGATTCGTACTCTTTCACAATTATTATATTGTTGAAAATCCGAAAGCTTGTTCTTTCTTTCAATCATGATATATCGTTATTGTATTTAAACTTGCTGAGCAAAGTCGTTGCTCACTCTTGCTATATCATGATAACAAATTTCAGAATAATACGAATGTCCGAGGAGAGACGGAGACAGACGCAAAAGACAAGATTATAGTGTTATTCATTATAACTAAATTGTTATATGATGTAAGTAATTTTGTAAACCTTTTTATGAATCTAAAGGTATATATGTAAGTTAAGGTTAGAAACCTTGGGAAATGTTGTAGAATAAACAATTTATGTTTATATATTCCGCATTAGTTATAGAACATGTATGAAGATGATGTATCGTGACGTACCAAGTCTAGGGTTTAAGGAACCCGGATTTGGGGGCGTTACAAGTTGGTATCAGAGCTGATAGGTTATAGTTCTTAGGTAGCGGTACCTTAGGCTATAATCATGGAAAGATAATGAAGACAGTGAAAGGATAAACTCAAATAGAGTTTAGAAATGAACATATACAGTTCGTAAAGGAGGAAATAAATCTATATAGATACATAGATATATGAAAAGATTCAAAGAAGGATATTCAATGAGTGTAATCCAAATAAATGGAATAAGAATCAGGGAACACTTGATTCAAGAATTTAAAAAGAAAAGGATCGTACAGTAAAATGATCAGAGATGAATGATAAGATGATAGAATTAAACGATCGTAGAATAAAGGAGAAATAGTACAGTGAAATCAATTGTGTTATAAGATCGCGATGATCATAGTAAAATCATGGAATGACAAATGGTCTGTTAAATGATTAAGAGGTTGTGTTGATAGCATGGTGCTATAACAATGAAGATACTGAAATAGTAACAAGTGGAATCTTGAAGTGTTAAGTGTGATAAGGTATGAATTGACAAAATTCATATCAAGTTAAGAGAAGTTAGAGGTTTGTAGGTTTTTAATTGAGGACTCATATTAGTGGCTGAGTTGTACAATTACTTGTATGGGCGGGGAAGTTGTGCTTGGTTTTAGAACCGCTTAGCTTTCTATATTGATACAGTGGTTGAGTTGAACAGTCCTTTGTATGGGCAGGGGATTTGTTCTTGGTTTAACGACCGCTTAACTTCCTATATTGATTAGTGGCTGAGTTGACCAATTTCTTGTATGGGCAGGAGATTGTGTTTGGTTTGACGATCACTTGGCTTCCTATAATGATAATCAACTGAAACCTGGTGTCGCGCTATTCACTATATGTATGTTGAGAAGGTGATTCTTTTATCATGTGTATAACGGATAGGTAGAGGATGTTAAGATAAGTTCGTGTTCTGAGAACTGACACGCATAGTAAGTTCGTGACTCATAGTCATGTGGTGGAGCCCCTCAGCGAATGGGCGACTTTGGCCTGACTAGGACAAGTTCCTCAAACCATATGATTGTGGTAAGTTGCTGAGCCCAAATATGTGGTAAGTTTGATGAACAGTAGGTATGGATAGAGTTAAGTAGTCAGGTTAAGGCTATAATAGATATAGTTATTAAGCTGGAAAAGAATGTGGAGGAAAAATTTGAGGTGTTTTGAGGTTTTAGGATATTCCAAATCTTCTAGCTATGCTAGACTTTGAAATTCTTAAAAATCGTGCCAAATTCGCACTTTTGTGCTTTTGAAAAGACAAATGTATTTTTGAAATCATTAATGCATTTAGTGCAGAGATGATAACCGATGGAGTCATCAATGCAGAGTAACCTAGTGTTGGATGTATTTTTAAGCCCACTATGGTATGATGTAATATGACAAAGTCAAAATGATTTTTAGTATTTTGAAACGTTTAAATAAGAGTCTATGCTAATTGTTTCGGCAAGACAAATTGATTTGAAAATATCAAAATGTATTTATAAAATCATCACACGCCATTAAAGCCATGGTGCAGAGATGAAAAAGACGGAATCCTCAACGCACTGTTGCAACGGTGCGGTATCATGAAGTCCTATAAATGAATTTTAGTACTTTAACTAATCTGAAATGATTTTTTTTCGTAATATACGAACAGTTAACTGATGTGAGCCTATGTCATTTATTTTGACTGGACACTTTTGGTCAGAAATGACTCAAGTTTTATTTTTCAATCCAACTTATGCTGGAGCGGAATTTTGTAGTAAGTCTGAGGTGAACAACCCCGTAATGGGGGATATGTCAGAGCCATGAATAAAGAACCCGCGAGGGGGCGCCCAACAGTGGTGGCATGCTGATATGGGTTGGTAAATCCAAAGAGTTCGACCCCGTGAGAAGTCGTTGTGCACAACGCAGAAGTACGATAGGCTGATCACCTAGCGTACACCTATGGAATGTTTTTAGTCTTTGTGATTGATAAACACTCTGTTTATAAGTATTTACAAGGATAAATACTATTTATTCGGAATTCAGTTAATTCCATGTTCACAGTCTTGATGACCCCTCAGCATATTATGAAAGTTTTAATGAATATTTTGATTTTCAAATTATCCTTCTGTAAGATATTGATTTTCAATTTATTCTTCTGCAAGATATTCCATTGTTCTGGAATTATGAGTTTAGAAGTATGAACTTCCTAGAAAAGGGTGGTCATAGAATTTGATGAGTAAAAAGTTATACTCAGAGATGAAAATTGGTAGAAATGTGTATGAGATAATTTCGGGGACGAAATTTTTAGAAGAAGGGGTGAATGTAATATCCCGGATATTTAAATGAATTAGAAATAAAATATTTAATATTTAATAAAGGTTGGAGTTTGATAACCTAGTAGTGATAGATAAATAGAGGTCCAAATTAAGTTTAACGGACTAACTTAGATATGGTGATATCCAAATTTTTGATAAGTTAGCAAGTAAAGTGATAATTCAATAAACTTGACTAACAGCAAGTCTAATTAAATTAAGAGAATTAATTAGTGGAGTTATGTAATTATGCGACGTGGTTGCATGTAAATTAAATATGTATTTATATGAATATATATATATATATATATATATATATATATATATATATATATATATATATATATATATATGTGTGTGTGTGTGTGTGTGTACATATTTAGTAACATAATTTAATGGTTAATTAAATTGTGATTAAATAGATAGATTAATATTAAATTAATCCGAATTGAATTAAAAGGTTTATTGTGGAATTAATTTATTCATTAATCAACAATTATGCAAATTGTTGATAAATTATTTGTGAGGAATAATTATGTAATTTATATAATTATAAATTATATAAAGTAGTTGAATTAATTAAGGGAGATTTATAATTGTATATATGTACAACCTTTAATTTCATATACATGTACATATATATAAAGGGATTAAATTAATTAAGTAATTTTAAATAGTAATTGAATATATTCTATAATTAAATAAATCATTGTAAATGATTTATGAGAGTGAGAAATTTAATTATACAATTATTTGTGTAATATTCATTAAATAATTAAATAAATTATTTAAATAAGAAATTGAGAAAATATATTAGTATTTCAATGTATTTTCGAGTAAATGGAATTATTTCCATAATTGATGAGAAATGAATTATTTAATGTAAATATATTAAATAATTTAACTTATGGCCTAAATAATATATATTAAATTATATATTGTATTTGTTTTAATTTCATAATTTATTGTGAAATTGTTTTCGAGGTAAGGTAATGTGTATAAATAATATATATAGATTATATATATTATTATTAGCGAATACACTCTAAAGTTTTAATATCAAAATAATTGATAAGTTATCATTAATTAAATATTCAATTAAATTGAATAAAATGAGTGAATTAAATATAATAAATTAATTAATATGATTATTAATTAATGTAAATAATGTGAAATATTAATAATAATATTTATTAGTCCATTTAGTAATTTAATACTTATGGGTTAAAATATTTAATTATTTATTCAATTTAATTATTTATTTAATCATGGATTGAATAAATAATGTGTAAATTATTAAATTAACCCAACATGGGTCAATTAGTAGCCCAAGTGGAGAATAATAAAATTTGACAATTTAGTAGCCCAAACAATTTAATAGAAGCCCAATTGGTATTTTAAATTAAAGCCCAATGATTGGCCCACTTGAAAAATACTTAATAAAACTATTAATTCTTAAAAAGTGAAAAGTGACATTCATTTTGGGACACTCACATGCTTGTTGCCGGCAAAGGGAGTAAAAAGTAGTTAATTGATTTTTAGTTTATTTTATTTTTCTTTTAATTAAATAAAGGATTGCTTGTTTATTTATTTCAAGTACATGATACCATCCCTCTTCCACCAACTAAGTCATGGGCTAGCTTTCTTGAGCAAGTATCCAAGTAGGAGCATCATGAATAATAGATACAATTTTTGTATCTAAGAATTTTACTAGTATACTTGTTTTATTAAGGCAATTATACTTCATTTATTTCCTAAGTTCCAAAAGAGAGAGTTTGAGAGAAATAGTTAGGGAGAGTAAGAATTTTGAGAGAGAGCATGGAGAAGTAGAGAAGGAGATCTTGGTGCATATCTTCAAGTTGCACAACCCATTTTGGAAGAAAAATGAAGATAGCCATTAGAATGAGGTAATGGTTATTTTAAATGTAGTTTATTTTTTTTTTATTAAATAAACCAACATGTGTGTATAAATATATTAATGTAGTTAATAATATGTAGTAGTAATATTTATGCCATGATTGAGTTTAATATACTTGGTTTGTGTTTTGGTATAATTTATATGCTAAAAACATGTGATTGGTAGTGTATAAACAAGTCTTGGAATTTATGACCAAAAATAATTTTTATAATATTTAGATTTAATGTTATAATATTATAGAACATTAAATCATGAGAAAAACAAAATTTGAATAACTCAAAATGGAGTTATACACAAAAAGTTATGATTTGTGGTAGTTTATGTGATGTAAAAAATTTTATAAAAATTTTTAATATTAAATCATGAAAAATTAAAATTTTCATGTTATAAATTGATACCAAGTGATTGGTAATTTTTTTGGATTTTTAAAGCTTACTTGAATGTATAATTTTTATTAAAGTGGTGTATTAAAATTACTATTCACAATCTGCTAAGGGGAAAGAAAAAGGGGGTGCCGCGCAATGCGCGCGACCCTGTTCATTGTCGTACGCGGAGCTAAAAACGACGCCGTTTTCCCTAAAAAAAACGTCGCCGCGCATAACGCGCGGAAGCCAGCCGACATATCCCCAAAACGGTGCCGTTTTGGGGCCTCTAATTTCTTAAAGCGCGCAATGCGCGGGCGTAAGTTTTCGGCAGAAATTACCATAATGCCCCTCCGTTCGGTTTTCTAATTAATTACGAAATTGCCATCGGTCCGGTTTTTCAGTTTATTTACGATTTTGCCATTCTGGATAATTTAAATTAATTTAAATGTTTAAAAATTAATTTAAAATTATAACAAAAATATTAATAATACAAAAATGATATTTAGGTGTTGAATATTATATTTTTCAAATATAATAAGTATTTAGGATTAATATTTAAATGTTGTAAATATTAATCTAGTTAGTTTAATATTATATTTTTCAAATATAATAAGTATTTAGGATTAATATTTAAATGTTGTAAATATTAATCTAGTTAGTTTAATATTATATTTTTCAAATATAATAAGTATTTAGGATTAATATTTAAATGTTATAAATATTAATCTAGTTAGTTTAATATTATATTTTTCAAATATAATAAGTATTTAGGATTAATATTTAAATGTTGTAAATATTAATCTAGTTAGTTTAATATTATATTTTTTTCAAATATAATAAGTATTTAGGATTAATATTTAAATGTTGTAAATATTAATCTAGTTAGTTTAATGTTATATTTTTCAAATATAATAAGTATTTAGGATTAATATTTAAATGTTAAATATTAATCTAGTTAGATTAATATTATATCTTCTGAATTTATGATTAATATTAAATAATAAACAAGGATGATAAATTAATTAATTATTATTTAATTACTATTAAATAATAATTAAAGACAACTAATGTAATATCCCGGATATTTAAATGAATTAGAAATAAAATATTTAATATTTAATAAAGGTTGGAGTTTGATAACCTAGTAGTGAGAGATAAATAGAGGTCCAAATTAAATTTATCGGACTAACTTAGATATGGTGATATCAAAAATTTTTTTTAGTTAGCAAGTACAGTGATAATTCAATGAACTTGGCTAATAGCAAGTCTAATTAGATTAAGATAATTTAATTAGCGGAGTTATGTAATTATGCGACGTGGTTGCGTGTAAATTAAATATGTATTTATATGAATATATATATATGTGTGCATATTTAGTAACATAATTTAATGATTAATTAAATTGTGATAATTAGATAGATTAATATTAAATTAATCTGAATTGAATTAAAAGGTTAATTGTGGAATTAATTTAGTTATTATATTGATTATACTCATTAATCAATATTTATGTAAATTATTGATAAATTATTTGTGAGGAATAATTAAGTAAATTATATAATTATAAATTATATAAAGTAGTTGAATTAATTAAGGGAGATTAATAATTGTATATATGTACAACATTTAATTTCACATATATGTACATATATATAAAGGGATTAAATTAATTAAGTAATTTTAAATAGTAATTGAATATATTAAATGAATATATTCTATAATTAAATAAATCATTGTAAATGATTTATGGGAGTGAGAAATTTAATTATACAATTATTTGTGTAATATTAATTAAATAATTAAATAAATTATTTAAATAAGAAATTGAGTAAATATATTATTATTTTAATGTATTTTCGGGTAAATGGAATTATTTCCATAATTGATGAGAAATGAATTATTTAACGTAAATATATTAAATAATTTAATTTATGGCCTAAATAATATATATTAAATTATATATTGTATTTATTTTAATTTCATAATTTATTGTGAAATTGTTTTCGAGGTAAGGTAATGTGTATAAATAATATATATAGATTATATATATTATCATTAGCGAACACACTCTAAAGTTTTAATATCAAAATAATTGGCAAGTTGTCATTAATTAAATATTCAATTAAATTGAATATAATGAGTGAATTAAATTTTATAAATTAATTAATATGATAATTAATTAATGTAAATAATGTAAAATATTATTAATAATATTATTAGTCCATTTAGTAATTTAATACTTATGGGTTATAATATTTAATTATTTATTCAATCTAATTATTTATTTAATCATGGATTGAATAATTAATGTGTAAATTATTAAATTAGCCCAACATGGGTCAATTAGTAGCCCAAGTGGAGAATAATATAATTTGACAATTTAGTAGCCCAAACAATTTAATAGAAGCCCAATTGGTATTTTAAATTAAAGCCCAATGATTGGCCCACTTGAAAAATACTTAATAAAACTATTAATTCTTAAAAAATGAAAAGTGACATTCTTTTTGGGACAATGATCATGGATGGTTGCCGGCAAGTGGGAGAGAAAGAGAGTGAAATGTGTGATTGCTATTTTATTATTTAATTATTTATTAAATGGTTGCTTGGATGGTTTTTTTTAAGTACATGACACCATCCCTCTTCCACCAACTAAGGCATGGGTTAGTTTTTCTTGTGCTAGTATCCTTGCTAGGCTCTTGATTGCTAGAATAGATAGATATATTTTTATATCTATAGAAATGCAAGAATACTTGCATTTGGAGGCTAAAAGATTTAGTCATTTTTATCATCTTCATTTTTCAAGCTAAGGAGAGCTAGAGAACATTTGAGAGGTGAGAAAATATTTGAGAGCAAGGATAATGAAGGAGAAGGAGTTCTTGGGTTATATCTTCAAGATTCACAACCATTTTTGGAAGAAAAAGGAGAATAACCATTAAATCAAGGTAATAGTTATTTAAATTTAATTTTTGTTTTTAAATTAAATAAACTAACATATGAGTATAAATATGTTAATATAGTTATTAATGTGTGATAGTAATATTTATGTCATGCTTGAGTTTAATATACTTGGTTTGTGTTTTGGTATAATTTATATGCTAAAAACATGTGATTTGTGGTGTTAAATCAAGTCTCAAGGTAATGACAAGAAATTAATTTTTATAAAATTTAGATTTAATGTCATAATATAATAGAACATTAAATCATGAGAAAAACAAAGTTTGAATCACTCAAAATGGAGTTATACATAAAAAGTTATGATTGGTGGTAGTTTATGTGATGTAAAAATTTTTATAAAATTTTTTATATTAAATCATGAAAAAAATTAAATTTTCATGTTATAAATTGTTGTTAAGTTATTGGTAATTTTTTTGGATTTTTATTGAGGAGTTAAAGTTTATTTGAAGGTATAAATTTTATTAAGATGTGTATTAAAAAGCACTGTTCACCTTCTGCGAGTGGAAAAAAAAAAAAAAAAAAAAAAAAAAGGCTGGCCGCGCAATGCGCGCCAGCCAATTTTCTGAAAAAAACGCGGAGCCAAACGACGCCGTTTGGCGTAAGAAAATTTTACTCCGCGCGCAATGCGCGGAGGCCAATTCCTGTTCTCACAAAACGGCACCGTTTTGGTCCGTTTATTTGGTACGCGCGCCATGCGCGGTAATAAATTTCCGACGAAATTACCAGATTGCCCCTCCGGTCTTTTTCTGCGTAATTACGAAATTGCCCTCGTATCAGTTTTTCGACTTAATTACAGAATTGCCATTCTGGATAATTTTAATTAATTTAAATGTTTAAAAATTAATTTAAAATTATAACAAAAATAATAATAATACAAAAATGATATTTAGGTATATAATATTATATTTTTCAAATATAATAAGTATTTAGGATTAATATTTAAATGTTGTAAATATTAATCTAGTTATTTTAATATTATATTTTTTTCAAATATAATAAGTATTTAGGATTAATATTTAAATGTTGTAAATATTAATCTAGTTAATTTAATATTATATTTTCAAATATAATAAGTATTTAGGATTAATATTTAAATGTTGTAAATATTAATCTAGTTAGTTAATATTATATTTTTTTTAAATATAATAGGTATTTAGGATTAATATTTAAAAGTTGTAAATATTAATCTAGTTAGTTTAATATTATATTTTTTTCAAATATAATAAGTATTTAGGATTTATATTTAAATGTTGTAAATATTAATCTAGTTAGTTTAATATTATATTTTTCAAATATAATAAGTATTTAGGATTAATATTTAAATGTTGTAAATATTAATCTAGTTAATATTATATCTTCTGAATTTATGATTAAACTAATTATTATTTAATTAATATTAAATAATAAACAAGGATGATAAATTAATTAATTATTATTTAATTACTATTAAATAATAATTAAAGACAACTAAGGTTGAGTATTTAATTATTTATTATTTGATTAACTTTAAATAATAAATAAATCTAGTAAGTTATTAATTATTATTAAATAATAACTAAAGGTATTTAATTACTTACTATTTAATTAATGTTAAATAGTAATTAAATGGAATAAAGAAAATGTCTTTTAACTCTTTTGTTTAAACAATTATAATAAATTGTTTAATAGTTTAATAAGTGTTTAACACTTAAGAAAATTATTTTCTAACTTATTAAATTATTAACCTAATTTGATTGAGAGTCTATAAGGTTAATAATATTGTTTTGACTGATGTAAATTATGTGTTAGTACTTATGTGATAAATAAGTTCCTTAGTGAGCGTATAGTTGTGCAAATACGTTGTACTAATTATTAGACCAACTTTATTAATGTTAGGTCTTTCAAAGCCAGTTAGTTAAAGCTAGACATTTATTGTAGCTGAGCAGACAGGCAAGTTTCCTATCTTCAAACTTTACTTTGTGCAAGTTTCCTAAACCCTACTCATTTTATATTCGAGCAGGATATATTATTTTATTGTTCAAGTTCCTAACTCGAACTCAAGTTATTATGTTTCAAGCATGCTAGTGGTTTAATTCTGTATAATTATTCCACCTCTTTAAATTGTTGATTCACACATAGTGCATGTTGCATGTGTTCATCAGGTATGAAAGGCTGATCACCTTCATTACCATAAGGTTCAGTTAAATTTGTTCATGGTCATTATTGACACTCAACATTACTTGATTCAGTCATTCAATTATTGAAATTATGATTAGTACTCTTTCACAATTATTATATTGTTGAAAATCCGAAAACTTGTTCTTTCTTTCAATCATGATATATCGTTATTGTATTTAAACTTGCTGAGCAAAGTCGTTGCTCACTCTTGCTATATCATGATAACAAATTTCAGAATAATACGAATGTCCGAGGAGAGACGGAGACAGAAGCAAAAGACAAGATTATAGTGTTATTCATTATAACTAAATTGTTATATGATGTAAGTAATTTTGTAAACCTTTTTATGAATCTAAAGGTATATATGTAAGTTAAGGTTAGAAACCGTGGGAAATGTTGTAGAATAAACAATTTATGTTTATATATTCCGCATTAGTTATAGAACGTGTATGAAGATGATGTATCGTGACGTACCAAGTCTAGGGTTCAAGGAACTCGGATTTGGGGTCGTTACAGGTTGGTATCAGAGCTGATAGGTTATAAACCTTAGGTAAGAGTACCTTAGGCTATAACCGTGTAGAAGATAAGTAAAATGATAAATGAATAAACTCGGAAGAGTTTAAGTAATAAAAGGTGAATTTGAAAAATTCATATATAGAAGATTATCCAAAGATGGATTTGAGAAGCTATAAGAGAAATGAAAAAGATCACGTTGTACCTAATTTGAGGAAATGATAGAAAAATATTTTATGATAAGATTTTGAGAAGCATAAAGAAAATGCTAATAAGGTCATGAAATGATCTAGAGAGATGAACTCGTAATGAGGCAAATGTGCTAAAATATGAATGGATAGAATTCGTATTCAGTTAAGAAAAATTAGAGGTTTAGGGGTTTTTAATTGAGGACTCATATTAGTGGTTGAGCTGTACGATTCCTTGTATGGATTTGTGCTTGGTTTTAGAACCGCTTAGCTTCCTATATTAATATAGTGGTTGAGTTGAACGAACCCTTGTATGGGCGGGGGCTATGATATGTCAGCGAACCAATTTGGGAGATGCTGCTGCGAAACTTGGCACGATCAGTGTGTATCGTAGAATAAACGTATGCACTGATGGCAGGTGTTCCTTACAGTGTTGAAGAGTTGGGAAACTGATGTATTTGTTCTTGGTTTAACGACCGCTTAACTTTCTATATTGATTAGTGGCCGAGTTGACCAATTTCTTGTATGGGCGGGAGATTGTGTTTGGTTTGACGACCACTTAGCTTCCTATAGTGATAATCGATTGAAATCTGGTGTCGCGCTATTTGTTATATGAATGTTGAAAAGGTGATTCTTTTCTCATGTATAATGAATAGGTAGAGGATGTTAAGTTAAGTTCGTGTTCTGAGAACCGACACGCATGGAAAGTTCGTGACTCATAGTTATGTGGTGGAACCCCTCAGCGAATGGGCGACTTTGGCCTGACTAGGACAAGTTCCTCAAACCATATGATTGTGGTAAGTTGCTGAGCCCAAATACGTGGTAAGTTTGATGAACAGTAGGTATGGATAGAGTTAAGTAGTCAGGTTAAGGCTATAATGGATATAGTTATTAAGCTGGAAAAGAATGTAGAGGAAAAATTTGAGGTGTTTTGAGGTTTTAGGATATTCCAAATCTTCTAGCTATGCTAGACTTTGAAATTCTTAAAAATCGTGCCAAAGTCGCACTTTTGTGCTTTTGAAAAGACAAATGTATTTTTGAAATCATTAATGCATTTAGTGCAGAGATGATAACCGATGGAGTCATCAATGCAGAGTAACCTAGTGTTGGATGTATTTTTAAGCCCACTATGGTATGATGTAATATGACAAAGTCAAAATGATTTTTAGTATTTTGAAACGTTTAAAGAAGAGTCTATGCTAATTGTTTCGGCAAGACAAATTGATTTGAAAATATCAAAATGTATTTATAAAATCATCACACGCCATTAAAGCCATGGTGCAGAGATGAAAAAGACGGAATCCTCAACGCACTGTTGCAACGGTGCGGTATCATGAAGTCCTATAAATGAATTTTAGTACTTTAACTAATCTGAAATGATTTTTGAGTCGTAATATACGAACAGTTCAATGATGTGAGTCTATGTCATTTATTTTGACTGGACACTTTTTGGTCAGAAATGACTCGAGTTTTATTTTCCAATCCAACTTATGCTGGAGCGGAATTTTGTAGTAAGTCTGAGGTGAACAACCCCATAATGGGGGATATGTCAGAGCCATGAATAAAGAACCCGCGAGGGGGCGCCCAACAGTGGTGGCATGCTGATATGGGTTGGTAAATCCAAAGAGTTCGACCCCGTGAGAAGTCGTTGTGCACAACGCAGAAGTACGATAGGCTGATCACCTAGCGTACACCTATGGAATGTTTTCAGTCTTTGTGATTGATAAACACTCTGTTTATAAGTATTTACAGAGATAAATACTATTTATTCGGAATTCAGTTAATTCCATGTTCACAGTCTTGATGACTCCTCAGCATAGTATGAAAGTTTTAATGAATATTTTGATTTTCAATTTATTCTTCTGTAAGATATTGATTTTCAATTTATTCTTCTGCAAGATATTCCATTGTTCTGGAATTATGAGTTTAGAAATATGAACTTCCTAGAAAAGGGTGGTCATAGAATTTGATGAGTAAAGAGTTATACTCAGAGATGAAAATTGGTAGAAATGTGTATGAGATAATTTCGGGGACGAAATTTTTAGAAGAAGAGGTGAATGTAATATCCCGGATATTTAAATGAATTAGAAATAAAATATTTAATATTTAATAAAGGTTGGAGTTTGATAACCTAGTAGTGAGAGATAAATAGAGGTCCAAATTAAATTTATCGGACTAACTTAGATATGGTGATATCAAAAATTTTTTTTAGTTAGCAAGTACAGTGATAATTCAATGAACTTGGCTAATAGCAAGTCTAATTAGATTAAGATAATTTAATTAGCGGAGTTATGTAATTATGCGACGTGGTTGCGTGTAAATTAAATATGTATTTATATGAATATATATATATGTGTGCATATTTAGTAACATAATTTAATGATTAATTAAATTGTGATAATTAGATAGATTAATATTAAATTAATCTGAATTGAATTAAAAGGTTAATTGTGGAATTAATTTAGTTATTATATTGATTATACTCATTAATCAATATTTATGTAAATTATTGATAAATTATTTGTGAGGAATAATTAAGTAAATTATATAATTATAAATTATATAAAGTAGTTGAATTAATTAAGGGAGATTAATAATTGTATATATGTACAACATTTAATTTCACATATATGTACATATATATAAAGGGATTAAATTAATTAAGTAATTTTAAATAGTAATTGAATATATTAAATGAATATATTCTATAATTAAATAAATCATTGTAAATGATTTATGGGAGTGAGAAATTTAATTATACAATTATTTGTGTAATATTAATTAAATAATTAAATAAATTATTTAAATAAGAAATTGAGTAAATATATTATTATTTTAATGTATTTTCGGGTAAATGGAATTATTTCCATAATTGATGAGAAATGAATTATTTAACGTAAATATATTAAATAATTTAATTTATGGCCTAAATAATATATATTAAATTATATATTGTATTTATTTTAATTTCATAATTTATTGTGAAATTGTTTTCGAGGTAAGGTAATGTGTATAAATAATATATATAGATTATATATATTATCATTAGCGAACACACTCTAAAGTTTTAATATCAAAATAATTGGCAAGTTGTCATTAATTAAATATTCAATTAAATTGAATATAATGAGTGAATTAAATTTTATAAATTAATTAATATGATAATTAATTAATGTAAATAATGTAAAATATTATTAATAATATTATTAGTCCATTTAGTAATTTAATACTTATGGGTTATAATATTTAATTATTTATTCAATCTAATTATTTATTTAATCATGGATTGAATAATTAATGTGTAAATTATTAAATTAGCCCAACATGGGTCAATTAGTAGCCCAAGTGGAGAATAATATAATTTGACAATTTAGTAGCCCAAACAATTTAATAGAAGCCCAATTGGTATTTTAAATTAAAGCCCAATGATTGGCCCACTTGAAAAATACTTAATAAAACTATTAATTCTTAAAAAATGAAAAGTGACATTCTTTTTGGGACAATGATCATGGATGGTTGCCGGCAAGTGGGAGAGAAAGAGAGTGAAATGTGTGATTGCTATTTTATTATTTAATTATTTATTAAATGGTTGCTTGGATGGTTTTTTTTAAGTACATGACACCATCCCTCTTCCACCAACTAAGGCATGGGTTAGTTTTTCTTGTGCTAGTATCCTTGCTAGGCTCTTGATTGCTAGAATAGATAGATATATTTTTATATCTATAGAAATGCAAGAATACTTGCATTTGGAGGCTAAAAGATTTAGTCATTTTTATCATCTTCATTTTTCAAGCTAAGGAGAGCTAGAGAACATTTGAGAGGTGAGAAAATATTTGAGAGCAAGGATAATGAAGGAGAAGGAGTTCTTGGGTTATATCTTCAAGATTCACAACCATTTTTGGAAGAAAAAGGAGAATAACCATTAAATCAAGGTAATAGTTATTTAAATTTAATTTTTGTTTTTAAATTAAATAAACTAACATATGAGTATAAATATGTTAATATAGTTATTAATGTGTGATAGTAATATTTATGTCATGCTTGAGTTTAATATACTTGGTTTGTGTTTTGGTATAATTTATATGCTAAAAACATGTGATTTGTGGTGTTAAATCAAGTCTCAAGGTAATGACAAGAAATTAATTTTTATAAAATTTAGATTTAATGTCATAATATAATAGAACATTAAATCATGAGAAAAACAAAGTTTGAATCACTCAAAATGGAGTTATACATAAAAAGTTATGATTGGTGGTAGTTTATGTGATGTAAAAATTTTTATAAAATTTTTTATATTAAATCATGAAAAAAATTAAATTTTCATGTTATAAATTGTTGTTAAGTTATTGGTAATTTTTTTGGATTTTTATTGAGGAGTTAAAGTTTATTTGAAGGTATAAATTTTATTAAGATGTGTATTAAAAAGCACTGTTCACCTTCTGCGAGTGGAAAAAAAAAAAAAAAAAAAGGGCTGGCCGCGCAATGCGCGCCAGCCAATTTTCTGAAAAAAACGCGGAGCCAAACGACGCCGTTTGGCGTAAGAAAATTTTACTCCGCGCGCAATGCGCGGAGGCCAATTCCTGTTCTCACAAAACGGCACCGTTTTGGTCCGTTTATTTGGTACGCGCGCCATGCGCGGTAATAAATTTCCGACGAAATTACCAGATTGCCCCTCCGGTCTTTTTCTGCGTAATTACGAAATTGCCCTCGTATCAGTTTTTCGACTTAATTACAGAATTGCCATTCTGGATAATTTTAATTAATTTAAATGTTTAAAAATTAATTTAAAATTATAACAAAAATAATAATAATACAAAAATGATATTTAGGTATATAATATTATATTTTTCAAATATAATAAGTATTTAGGATTAATATTTAAATGTTGTAAATATTAATCTAGTTATTTTAATATTATATTTTTTTCAAATATAATAAGTATTTAGGATTAATATTTAAATGTTGTAAATATTAATCTAGTTAATTTAATATTATATTTTCAAATATAATAAGTATTTAGGATTAATATTTAAATGTTGTAAATATTAATCTAGTTAGTTAATATTATATTTTTTTTAAATATAATAGGTATTTAGGATTAATATTTAAAAGTTGTAAATATTAATCTAGTTAGTTTAATATTATATTTTTTTCAAATATAATAAGTATTTAGGATTTATATTTAAATGTTGTAAATATTAATCTAGTTAGTTTAATATTATATTTTTCAAATATAATAAGTATTTAGGATTAATATTTAAATGTTGTAAATATTAATCTAGTTAATATTATATCTTCTGAATTTATGATTAAACTAATTATTATTTAATTAATATTAAATAATAAACAAGGATGATAAATTAATTAATTATTATTTAATTACTATTAAATAATAATTAAAGACAACTAAGGTTGAGTATTTAATTATTTATTATTTGATTAACTTTAAATAATAAATAAATCTAGTAAGTTATTAATTATTATTAAATAATAACTAAAGGTATTTAATTACTTACTATTTAATTAATGTTAAATAGTAATTAAATGGAATAAAGAAAATGTCTTTTAACTCTTTTGTTTAAACAATTATAATAAATTGTTTAATAGTTTAATAAGTGTTTAACACTTAAGAAAATTATTTTCTAACTTATTAAATTATTAACCTAATTTGATTGAGAGTCTATAAGGTTAATAATATTGTTTTGACTGATGTAAATTATGTGTTAGTACTTATGTGATAAATAAGTTCCTTAGTGAGCGTATAGTTGTGCAAATACGTTGTACTAATTATTAGACCAACTTTATTAATGTTAGGTCTTTCAAAGCCAGTTAGTTAAAGCTAGACATTTATTGTAGCTGAGCAGACAGGCAAGTTTCCTATCTTCAAACTTTACTTTGTGCAAGTTTCCTAAACCCTACTCATTTTATATTCGAGCAGGATATATTATTTTATTGTTCAAGTTCCTAACTCGAACTCAAGTTATTATGTTTCAAGCATGCTAGTGGTTTAATTCTGTATAATTATTCCACCTCTTTAAATTGTTGATTCACACATAGTGCATGTTGCATGTGTTCATCAGGTATGAAAGGCTGATCACCTTCATTACCATAAGGTTCAGTTAAATTTGTTCATGGTCATTATTGACACTCAACATTACTTGATTCAGTCATTCAATTATTGAAATTATGATTAGTACTCTTTCACAATTATTATATTGTTGAAAATCCGAAAACTTGTTCTTTCTTTCAATCATGATATATCGTTATTGTATTTAAACTTGCTGAGCAAAGTCGTTGCTCACTCTTGCTATATCATGATAACAAATTTCAGAATAATACGAATGTCCGAGGAGAGACGGAGACAGAAGCAAAAGACAAGATTATAGTGTTATTCATTATAACTAAATTGTTATATGATGTAAGTAATTTTGTAAACCTTTTTATGAATCTAAAGGTATATATGTAAGTTAAGGTTAGAAACCGTGGGAAATGTTGTAGAATAAACAATTTATGTTTATATATTCCGCATTAGTTATAGAACGTGTATGAAGATGATGTATCGTGACGTACCAAGTCTAGGGTTCAAGGAACTCGGATTTGGGGTCGTTACAACTAAGATTGGGTATTTAATTATTTGTTATTTGATTAACTTTAAATAATAAATAAATTCAGTTAGTTATTATTTATTATTAAATAATAACTAATGATATTTGTGTATTACTATATAATTTTATTATTTATTATTTAATTAACTTTAAATAATAAATGAATCTAGTTAATTAGTTATTATTTATTATTAAATAATAACTAAAGATATTTGATTATTTTTAATATAATATAATTATTTATTATTTGATTAATTTTAAATAATAAATAAATCTAGTAAGTTATTATTTATTATTAAATAATAACTAAAGGTAGTTAATTACTTACTATTTAATTAATGATAAATAGTAATTAAATGAAATTAGACTTAATGAAATAAAGAATATGTCTTTTAACTCTTTTGTTTAAACAATTATAACAAATTGTTTAATAGTTTAATACGTGTTTAACACTTGAGAAAATTATTTTCTAACTTATTAAATTATTAACCTAATATGATTGAGGGTCTATAAGGTTAATAATATTGTTTTGACTGATGTATATCATGTGTTAGTACTTATGTGGTAGATAAGTTCCTTAGTAAGCGTATAGTTGTGCAAATACGCCGTATTAATTATTAGACCAACTTTATTGATGTTAGGTCTTTCAAAGCCAGTTAGTTAAAGCTAGACATTAATTGTAGCTGAGCAAACAGGCAAGTTTCCTAAACCCTACTCAATTTATATTCGAGCAGGATATATTATTTTATTGTTCAAGTCCCTAACTCAAATTCAAGTTATTACGTTTCAAGCATGCTATGGTTTAATTCTGTATAATTATTCCACATCTTTAAATTGTTGATTCGCACATAGTGCTTGTTGCATGTGTTCATCAGGTATGAAAGGCTGATCACCTTCATTACCATAAGGTTCAGTTAAAATTGTTCATGGTCATTATTGACACTCAACATTACTTGATTCAGTCATTCAATTATTGAAATTATGATTCGTACTCTTTCACAATTATTATATTGTTGAAAATCCGAAAGCTTGTTCTTTCTTTCAATCATGATATATCGTTATTGTATTTAAACTTGCTGAGCAAAGTCGTTGCTCACTCTTGCTATATCATGATAACAAATTTCAGAATAATACGAATGTCCGAGGAGAGACGGAGACAGACGCAAAAGACAAGATTATAGTGTTATTCATTATAACTAAATTGTTATATGATGTAAGTAATTTTGTAAACCTTTTTATGAATCTAAAGGTATATATGTAAGTTAAGGTTAGAAACCTTGGGAAATGTTGTAGAATAAACAATTTATGTTTATATATTCCGCATTAGTTATAGAACATGTATGAAGATGATATATCGTGACGTACCAAGTCTAGGGTTTAAGGAACCCGGATTTGGGGGCGTTACAGTTTGTGTTTGAACTTTGACATTAACAACATAGATACGTGTTTGAACTTGAAGCAAAGACATTTATTATCTTTATTATATAGTATTTTCCTTTATATTATTGTTTTATTTGGATAAATGTAAAATAAAATATTAAAATTGACTTAAAATAAAAAAAAAACCGCTTAAGCCCCGCCCAGGCCCCCTAGGCACTAGACCCCCGGCCTCCCTAGCACCTTTTAGAATCTTAGTTTTTAGCATCTCTTAAATAAATAAAGATGGTCAGGAGATGGATTAATTATTATATAGTGGAGTATTTGAGATGTATACATTACTATATAGTGTAACGCTGGTGATGATATGTATAACTAGGTGAATATTCAAGTGACAAATGGGACACTAAGAGATTGGATGTATGCTAATTGTAAAATGATACAAAGTCTTCATGGATAATACTTGAAAAATTTCTTCGTATGTTCATCTTTCATAACCATAGATGTGATTGTATTTATTCATATTTATATACTTTTAATAACATGATTTATATTTTTAGTCGGATTGCACTTTAGACGTCGTCTTTAGAGAGCCACGGGCACACATACTAGTTAGTATAATTAGAGAATTGATATTTTCACAACAACAAAAAATTGATACTTCCGCAAAGTCTCACTCACATGAATAGTAAGTAGAACCCACCTTCATATAAGTAAGATCTTACGAAACTATTAATTTCTCTTGTGAAAATAACAACTCTATAATTAAAGGGAATTGATATAGCACTCCATCATTCACCAGTTGCAATCCGCTGTAGAATAAATTTGCACTATATTAATCTTATAATGGAGTGCATTACTGCATTTATCATCTCCCTAGACGAATGGTATTTGCATATTTTACAGTAAAGAGACCGCAGCTATAACTGGTAATACCCTAAAAGGAAAAATGAGTTACCCCCATGCTTTACACGAGTTCAATATCCTTAGCCCTTGGATGACGGAACTGTACTGTAGGGATAGATTAAGCCGAGCAATTTACACACTTCATTCTCTCCTCTGAAAGGCTAGTGGGAGGCTTCACCAGCATTACAGTGAATGAAATGTTTTTTTGTAATACGAGTCTATGAGATGAGAACTTTCATTAGAGAATATGGAGCAAACACCGATCAATAAGGCAACAGAGTGACAGTTGGAAATACCCAATGGAACTTGATCAAGCATCAGATTTGGGGTTTGATTGTAATCTAGCTTCTAGTAAAATAAGAACTACTGTGAGACCAAAGCTGTGGATTTGAGGAAAACTAGCCGGTTTTTGGTAAGAGTTAATTTCTCTTCTGCTTCTGATGCCTTTTCTCGAACCCCATTAACAACTTCCTCAGGAGCTTTCTCTATGAACTGTACAACGCAATTAGAAGTTGTCAGATGACATAGCCCAAGAAAGTAGATAAACATCCAAGAAAAATAGTTAATATGATGCATGTGTGAAACAAGCTAAGGAACATGATAAACATCTTATTTTGCCTAGATAATTCTTCCCAAAATGAGTTTCTTCCCTTTCCAACTATGTACTACAGTTATGTGACACTTGATCAGAGCATCTCACTCTTGATTTGATGAATTTACGAGGAAAAGAACTGTTGACATCAAGAACAAAAGTAAAGAAAAATTCCTTTTATGGAAAGTTAGGGGCCATCCATCAAATACCAGGTACATTTTCAATCATTTTCCTCATGCATTTTACATAAGAAACCCATATGTTTCTATGAGTGAAAGTCAGTCAAGTCACCACAGATTGTATGAATTGCCAACCCAGTGTTGCACATAAATAGGTAGGGTAAAGTCCTTGTGCATAAACTGGATAGGATAATTTAAAGCATCTCTACTTCACCGTAATAATGTTGTGTATGATGTAGGATTTGGAATCACTAGATAGTAGTCAAGTGAATATGTCGCAACACATACTTTAGGAGAATTCAAGCGTGCCACAAGTCCATCATACTCTGTTTGCATCTTGGAAATGCGCTTAGAAAGGCGCTGAACTTCAGTAGAGATATCTACCATATCAGCGAGGGGAAGATATGCCTCCAGGCCATCACCAGCAACAAGATGGACAGATTGATTTGCATCCCCTAAAGCATTTTCAGAGGTCTATATCAGTAGCATTAACAATTTAGTATTAACTTATTAGAAAAAAACAATTTAGTACTGCATACTACTAGGACAAACAATATATAAATTTAAACTCGAGGCAAGATAACATAGCCCGTACATCCATTGTATCTATCTGGTATATAAGAAAAGTTTATTTAGTGGCATACCTGGGGGAGAGTCAGTAAAGTGGATGCTTTGCAAATCTAGTCTGGAGAGAAGAGCTAAAACTTCCTTCTCTTTCTGCATCAAGCAATAGTATTTATGAGTTTCGAAACAAAAACATGCACAGAAATGCAGGATTGCAGATTCCCACCTAATTTTATTTTATCTAGTGCTAAGCAAAAGTATTTACTCTTTCCTACCAGGTATATAGTATAGGTTTACGTTTAAAGAAAAGTAGATAACATGAACCATGCAAAGGCAAAAAGATCAGCATTGAGTTGGCTCAGGAGTAGTACACTTAATATTATATCTGTAGGCTGTAGTGTTCAAAATAGGTAAGTATATGCAAAACACCACAATTGAGACTGCTGCAATAATTGTTCACTATAACATCAGCAATTCTTAGACTAATTCACGCATGCACTGCCTATGCAATGTCGGCATAAACTGTTTCTTTGAAGGTCACACTTTGTACGGGTAATGCATGCATAATTAGTCACACATTGCTTGATAGTGGAGGTTAGAATTGAACGATGACACTCCTACCAATTGAGGATTGGAGATCATGGTTGGAGAATTTAGATGGTTGAATCCAAGAGAATCAAAGCTGCAAAGATGTTACACAACAGGAAATTATGAATGATAACTGAAGTGGTGAGGCCTGCTCTTATGAATGGTTGGTGCAGGAGATGTCATGCCCCTACCCAAAAAAAAAAAACAACCGAAAAAGAAAAAAAAAACCATGTTGGGGAAACTTTTTAGATGCCTCGGAGGCATTCAAGGTAAGCATTCTGTTAGCACATGAAGTTTTTGGCCTGCATGCCACTTCAATGGTGATTAGGCATTATCAGTAGTCAAAAAATTAGCATGTGTACTATGCACTGCAGTCATGCAAAGTTGAGGCAAATCCACAAGGAGGAAGGTAACCTAGTGAAGCCCTTGTTTCATACACCATTGAGAAACCCTCGAGGCTCCCAAAAAAGGTGTATGAAAGCACAACTTAGCTTATGCTTACAATCATGGCACTAAGTCTTGTGGGGTTGGGAACCCTAGCCCAGCCTCGCCTGGCTAGAACACGAAAGGGGAGCCATGCCTCACAGTGGATGCATTACCCATTCAGCAGCAATTAGTACCATGATGAATGCTCTAGTGGGGTTTGCAAAGATGTTCCGAAACCTAAGTAGGTTCTCCGGGGCTTCAAAGTTTTGCATGAATAGAACACAAACGTGGCATAGTTAATGCCATATTACATTTGCCCTTTACATGACTGTTTGCACATAATGGGGACACACGTGTATGCACAAGTATATTAATGCAGATTTGGTTTCTGCTAATCCAAAGAATATGAAAGCAAACATTGACAAGGAAATCTCTATTTAGGATTGGGAGAAAAACTCAGGGACACTTCCCTATGATCATAGTATATAGTTTTCCTACAATAGATACATTATTACATATATTATTCAACAATTCCTGACATCCAGCAGACTCGGAAGCAGGCAAAGAACAAGGACACTTACAGATATATACTGGGTGACTTCAGAATTTGCAACAATAGATGCAGATATACGCTTTGCAGGCTCAACAGAGTATTCAGCTCGAGCATTTCTTATTGCTCTTGTCTAACTCACATGTAAATCACAAGTTAATGGTCATTTAATTTCCCGAAAGGTCCGCCTGCAAGAAGGAGAGTGTGGTAATAGACATGTTGAAAGAACGAAGTTTAACGAACTTACCAATGACTGTAAGTTTTCAAATCTTTTAATGGAGTTGGTATGCCTTGGAAGTGAAGTCTGTGGCCAACACGAAACTATAAGAGCTTCCTTCCGATTAGGTAGAGCCTACAGATATACAAAGGATATCACCAATCTCTACAAAACATGATAGGATTCAAGTATACATCACTCCATAAAACTCCAAGCGGTATATTACAATCTGTCAAACTGATGATAATTTCATAGTTTAACATCGATATTGTTCATAGTTAATCAGCACCTAAAGTGAGATGTTTGATAAAGATATAGAGGGCCAGAAAACCACATGTATATCAGAAGCAGAAATATAAAATAAAGAGAACATTTCTCTAACTCTTTAACATACATATATTAAAGATACATACACAGAAAGTTGAGCAATAAATATTCATCAAAAAGAAGGTGAAGAATAATTATACTTTTTTTGGATAAGCAGTTAAGAGTTGCTTCTACTGAAGTAGCTAAGAGCAACAATAGGTCACTATGTCGCTGGTGCAGATCTCCAATTCCATGCAATTAATAGTTGTGAAAAATCACAATCTGTCTCAAAATAAGAATCAAGAGACCATAAAAAGGTAAAAGTTTTACCACAACCCTGTCCCCAAGTACCTAATGCCAAATTCACTATATCCTCAGAAGTATGTACCATCCACCAATTTGCAAAATCTGCAGGCTCAAGTTTGCATGAGAACACATTTCAAGCAGGAATTGGCAAGTCGAGTCAGTTTAGTAGGTTGAAGATCAAACTAATTTGGTCATTCATTTTGATGATCCATATAGAGAAGATGTTACTAACTCTTTCATTGTATCATCATTTTTTGGCTTGTCCCATTATTCAGAGTTTCATATTAAAATGGAACTTTAACTAAGCCAGCTCTTGGAAAAAGAATGAACTTGATTAAAGATGAATTTGACGTTTATAATAATTATAGATAACACAAAACTTCTTTGGCTATTCACTGAAACTAATAGGCGGGCCTAAACATAAGGTTCACTACAAATTTTAGTTCAATATTTCTTTTTGCTTCTGGGAAGGTGTAGATAGATAGCTATATGTATCCAGAGAGAGAGAGAGAGAGAGAGAGAGAGGAAAAGAAGGGAAAAATTAGTGATAGGTGCACAACAGAAGAGAAGATCAATATCAAAAAGGTTGTGGAGGTTGAGTTTCCAAGGACCAATGATTGCACCTTTGAAAGCCAACATAGAAACACCACTTACAAGTTACAACATAAAAAAGGACGGTAGGCAAAGATTGATCTTCACAAAAGTAAAATTGAGCAAAAAACTCTAATCTGAAAAATGATGAGGAACTGCATAATAATACCATGCCACTAATAACTGTCCTAAACAAGGTGCTATATTTTTGGAAGTATGGTATTTCTTATAACATCAATAGTTCTATCATTATGAGACAACAGAATATGCAAAACATTGATAATCAAATTCAGTCAATACATTGAAAAGATTTAAGTTATTATTTATTTATAAGGTGCACAACTGCATAACAACTTTCAGATATTCTTTCTGAAGCTTCTAACTGAAAAGTCACATTGGTAGAGCCACCATACAATTTACACCAACGGTAAGAAGTTTGAATACAACACATTACCTGCCACAATTCCTCAGTCACATATGGCATAAATGGATGCAACAACTTCAATATGTTCTCAAAAACATATAAAAGAACAGCCTGTGCTACAGAAGATTCTGGATAACCTTCAGGCTGGTAAAGGCGAGCTTTACTAGCTTCAATATACCTGATAAGAAGTAGGATAATGGAAACAGATCATGAACCAGGAGTAAGGAGGACCATCTTAACAAAGAAAAGAACTTATATAGAAAGCTGTGGTGCACCAGTCGCACCTAAAATAAACTGACATAATTTTAAGAAAAAATGTGGTACAAAATTCAAATTTCTTGTTTCTTTCACCCTCTTGTTTCTGATAGGTAACCAACTCTAACTCTTATTTTACTATGACATGGGTTACCTCATGAAAATGGTACTTTTATATCTAATCAACATTGATGACCTTTTTGAAATTTCCTAATATACAGAAAATAATACTTTCACCTACAATGAATGAAGCTGCTTCAGTGCTTAAAACTGATACAAATAAGCTACCAATATCTATCATGCATCTGTTCCAGCCAATTTATCTCAGAGGTTAAAGAGAAATAAGATCCCCAACCAAAAAGATAATCACATTCACTACATTAGATATAAATAAAGGGTAAAGTTTTAGAAGTAGAGGGAGTGGTTTACAAGCAACCAGTTTCCCTGCTTCAACAGTTGCAGTTTTTATGGCAAGGATGTGTACAATGTCGAATTTCACAGGGAACTCAAAACGAAACTTACCATTACCGAGAACTTATTCTTATATACATGCAGTGAGTAATTTGTAATAAAAGCAAATTGATCATGCAAACAAACTTACGTTTTTTGTAAACCTATAAAATGTCCTCTGAAACTTAGAACTAAATAAAATCTAAAAACTGCTAGTTTCCATTTAAGTTCCACAAAGCATTGATTAGACCCACATGCATAGGGCAACAAAAATATTTAACAAAAAGTTTCCTAGAACCTCTTAGTATATACCAAGTATCTCAGTTCCAATAACATAAACCTAAAAGGGCCTTAACATGAACCAAACATGCTGCAGATTCGTGCATTCAGATCAACTAGAGAACTACAAGACATCTAAACAACAAAGTTGCTCTAAATATAAAAGAACATACCAATCAGCAAAATCACCCCAAAAGAAATCATATATTTCCCTTCCAACATCTCCAAAGAAAAACTTGTCATAACTTGTAGTGACCATGTCAACAAGTATATGAAGTTTTGAGACCTGAACATAGGACAAACTTACTGAGTTAATTATAGGAGAAGGAGAAATTGGCAGTTGCATAAGATGCATAGAAAGGATCATCTTACCACCCAACACTCTGGTAAAGGTAGCTTGAGCAGGCATGCCTCATTATTGAACTGAGAAAAAAATAAAAAACTTTCATTATGCAGTATAAAGCAGAATGCACCTTCCTTACAAATGGAGTAGGTTCGCTTGATGCAGAATGTAACTTCAATCCAACTTCAGTGAGACCATATAAAGTCATGGGATTACAAATAAATTTTGTATCACCTGCAGTTTTTCTTTACAGTTTGTGGTTAACTATACAACTATTACTTTGTGACTACTGTAACCAACAGAAGAAGTTGCGAAGCACTCTTTCTTAGTTTGAGAAGGTCTACTTTGTAACTTCACTAGCTAGAAGCTAAATTTTGTGGTTGGTAATGTTGGTCATCGATGTGACTTGGGAGCAACAAAGTTTACTTTATGATTCGGCATATGACACCCAGTGTCCACATGGTGCACACTTTCTTTCTTTTATTTCTTTTATTTGTTTTTATTGGTGCAAGATATCCAGTTTTGACATGTAATGTAATAATCTAACAAGTGCCAAGATAATGTAGGCTCAATTGAATTCAATTCAGCATAAAGAGGAATTAAGAAAATAATACGCCAAGTCGTCCAAAAATTCTATAAAGAGGGGGTTTGCAGGAGATCCCAGAGGCTCACTCGGAAAGGCTGCTATACCATACCTTTTGACTTATCCTTGGACACTTGGCATCATTCGGTAGCCAATGCAATTAACTTAATATTGACTGCTGCAATTGCTAACTTGAGAGGGCCTTTTCTTAAAAAGGCAGTCTTCTACTTCCCTTCCAGCTAGACCTCTATTGCAATGGGAAGTAAGAGAGGAGAGAAAGAGTGAACTACATAATACTGCAGTTGAACTAAACAAGATATTGGCCTCAGCCTAACCCCCATATAACTGTATATAAAACCTAAAATCACAGTACCAACTATAACAAAATGATATATAAAAACAGGTATTGGAAAATCTCGTTATGGCAGAACATAAAGATGATAATGTTTACATTCTTACAGCTTATTATGTTGGTGGTTATACACGACATGCTATCTGTTCTCAGATATTATAAGAGAAGATAACATTATAATTTCTGGGTAACTAGGCCCACTATCACGCTGTAAACTGAAATTCAGTGCATTTTTGAATAAATTTCAAGTTGTTGAACTCCATTTAAGTTTCATAAAAACAAGAGGAACAAACCTCATAGGCCAGTAAAGTTTCTAGAGCAGATATATCACTTTGACCGGGCAAATTCTGCAACACAAACTTGCCAGCATTCCACAATTTGTTTGTGAATGCCTTGTTAGAGGTCAGTCTCTCAGTTGACAAATTTAGATCCTGCAAGAAAGCTAGTCATATCAGTCAAATGTTTAAGAACTGAAAAGTTACAAACCAGCCACCACACGCATTCGCAACAAAAGACACTGATAAGTAAAATGAACACTAGATAAGTTATGGACCCATCACAAGCAAAGCAGCAAAACACAGACATGTGATCTTCTTCAGAGGATAGTGACCCATATACATGATTTTCTTTAGACAATGACAAACCTGACCAGCAGTTCCTAAAGCAAGTGTGAATCGTAACGCGTCAGTGCCAAACTCTTGCATTGTGTCAATTGGATCTATAACATTGCCCAATGTTTTGGACATTTTCCGCCCCTGAAACAATATCAGACAATATAATATATATATATATATATATATATATATATATATATATATATATATATATATATATATATATAAATTCTTTCGTATAATGATAAGGAGCTTCAGAATAACAAGAAGCATGAATAAATGACCTGTTAACTAACCCCTAAAGAAAAGAATGACACAATTTTAACGAAAGATATTACCATCCAGTTAATCTAGCTGCTCATATAGTGATTCCAACCAGAAACTTTCTCAAACAAGATATCCATTTTAAGAGCAATTGTTTTTTAATATATTAACAAGCAGCAAGGTGAGCATCTCTAAAATATACCTATTTAAAACAGGTAAACTAATTCCATCAGGAGAATATCCAATTACAGAACCAGTTAACTAATGTTTTTGGCAACAAAACAGCTAACAATTTTAGCGCACTGGTAAAAAACTTAAAATTAACATGAGTGAGTTTGCACAGATATATTTGAACAAATACAAGTGAGAAATTCCCAGGAAAGAAAGAGAGAGAAAGAGAGACAGGGAAAGGAGGTGAGATAGAGAGATTCACACTTGAAAAAAAGAAAATAATGAATAAAAATAGCCAAGCCGTAATACAATGTCCCCAAAAAAAAATCTTGGCACATGGTAAATCAGTTGTAGCCTTACTCGTAAGTTCTACTCACTTGAGAATCCCTGATAAGTCCATGTAGATAAACATTCGAAAATGGAACAGTCCCTGTGAACTCAATTCCCATCATCACCATACGTGCCACCCAAAAGAACAATATGTCATGCCTGTTTAGATATAGTAAAGGTATTAATCTTCATACAACCAAGTAAATGCAAAAAAAATTATCACTACTCGTTATAATTTGAAAATCAAAGGAACAATGGAATAAGTTTAACTATATACATAAAGCTAATGATACATCATAATAGCTTCAAGTGAGCCATTTCTCTGACAGAATAGGCAATAACAATTTTTTACATGCATAGGCATGAAAAAACGCATAAAGCCAGTTATACTTCAAAACTCTAACAAATCTAACTGATTAAAACATTCATAAATCAGTACTAATTTCTAGGTACGTAATTCTCATGGATTATATTCATTTACTCATTCCTATGACAAGATTACATGGTTTTATCAGATAAGCTTTTGCTTAGCCAGGACAGATACTGAAAAGTACAGATAATATGTTGTCACGCTAGTACTTCATAATTTATACTCTCTCTCTCTCTCTCTCACATGCGCAAAAGTAATAATTTTCATAATAGCATAATAGTGTAAACATGTTAAAACTAGGCACACATCCAAAGGAGAGATACGAACTTTGACCAAAATGATCACTAAAGCATTAATAGACGCCTAAAGATAAAAGATTAAAAGTAGACATTTAACAATGTAACAATCTGGTCAAGCTCTAGAATCTAAATTTTGAAAACATATGTTCTTCCCTAAAAAATAAAGAGATTTATCCTCTATAGCGAGTCAAATTTGGCTACTGAAGGGAAGTAGAAGCTGGTCTATAATGTTAAAGGAACTCCTCATCTAGATAAAAGCTTGATGCATAGACAACCTTGCAGTCGGTAATTAAATCGCCCACGTGCATGTGATAAGGAGTGTGAGTCCTGACACTGTCCATAAGTTATTACCTTCATTAAGGCATTTTGGTCGCTACAGGGGAGATTAATGGGAGGGACTACACAGATATAAACCTGACCTTTGCATAATGTGCAAAACTGGATACCTGTAAATCCAAAACTGCAATCTCACTGTTGCTTTCCTAGGTAAAGGAAGAGTTTATTGAGCATGTATTGACTGTTTTCATTTCCTCTTCTTACACTTTTCTCCCCTTTCCCCAGTTGCTAAACCAATCCTAACCATAAATTCAGTTCTCACCATTTACAGCCAATTTCGCAATATAGAAAGAATGACAAAATGTCTATCAGACAATGCCTCACAACGAAAGTCAGTAACAACCAGAACTCAAACTTATCCTTTCACAAGTTTCTGATTTATCACGGGAATCTCCTCATTGATGATCTTTTGGTGGGGTGCCAGTCCAATGCAGCAAACTTACCAAAACTCTATCTATTACCATGATGTGAAAGGAAAGAATAATTACTTCAATTGAGCAAATGGTAAAGGATTAATTTCCAGAGTCTGTCCTCTCATTAATTTTTGGGACTTCAAGAACTCTATATACAAAACTTGTGAACAAAGACGAATGAGAAAGACTTTCTCTCCATTTAGCCATGAACATATAAAATAATAACACATAATTTAAAATCATTACTCCAACTTTCTGTCTTGTTCACGTGCACCCGTTCTCTAAACTTCAAATTTTACTTGCGCATAAATGAATAAAGCAAAAAAGAAATATCCCTTTCACATAATTAAGGTGATGTTTCTTCTCGTACTAGGTCTCTGAAGAAGAGATATCAAGAATAAACCAGTAATTTGCTAAATCATAATTATATTAAAATTTTCAGCAACGTAATAATATTTCAACAAATCAAGAACAAATAAAATGTAGTAGACGGAGGTATATACCCCGTTTCGAGCACAGATGTTGGGTAGAACCGCTTAAAATCTTCGGCTGACAGATCAGGCCATCCCAAAGTACTAAAGGGCCACAGCGAACTACAAGAGGCAAGCATGTACTAAGTCAACTGTTCAAAAATTCTGTATCTGCATAGTGCATACCTTATGTAACCACATGACATAGTTCACCTATTATTTTACTAGTAAGTACACATTAGTTCACTCTCAAAGAAATACAAGGGGAACATAAAAAATACCTTTACAACTTGGCTTCATGAATCAAACAAGTTGATAAACTGAACATGAATGAGTTCCAAGCTGACAATATTTATTAGCTTCAAACAACTATTAATGAAATAGTACTACAAAAGAAAGATGTCCTGAGATCCTTTACTTATACATGAACTGATGCTGTACTCAATCTATTTTAGTTTATAAAATTTTAGGCTAAACTAAGAATTGCCCCATAATAGTCGGCATATTTTACTTATTAACCCATTAAACTTTAAAAAGTGCAATTAACCGATTATACTAATTAAAATTATGAAATTGCACCATTCTGTTAAAAAAATTAGATTGCCGTCAACTTGGTCTCAAAATTTTCATACGTGGCAGAAAAAAAGAAAAAAAATAAACATAACTGATGTGGCTATATTATATTACCAAGGGAAAAATATGCAAGCTACTAATTGATTCATCTTGGTGAAGTGAGGTCAGAGACCTCTTACAAACAAACTCATACATAATAAATAAATATTTTACACACATAGCACAATTAGATTCAAAGCTTTCTTCCAAAGTCTGGTGCTGAAATCTTATCTTTAGAGATTCAAAACATCATCAAACGGTGTATTTCAATGAGGGTAATAACGAAAAATCTTAATCCATTACTTTTTTTAAAATTCCGATTTTCTTGCTTCGTGATCTTCAAATTCTCATTAAGTAATGTAATTTTGTTGAGTGGATATTTTAGATTGTGGGTTTAGGGCTTGGATTAGATGGCTGGTGGAGAGAAGGTTTGAAGGACAACAAAGTAATGGAGATGAGGAGTACAAGGAGAGACAGATTGAAATAGATGCTTTGAAATTAGCTTTTGACCCATTTTACAGGTACATGGGTTGGGTAAAGCCCACTAGAGGTTGAAGATGACAATATTTTTGGGACTTTCAAAAAAAAATTCCTTTTCAATCTCACGTGGCAGTCAACCACTTCTGTTTTTTCTTATGTTTCTCTATTTTCTTACCATGTCATTTTTATTGATTTTACATTTTTTTTCCCCACATAGCCATGTAGGAAAAAATTAACCTCCATCCAACTAATTTAACGGAATGTTGTAATTTTAAAATTTTAATTAGTTCAATCGGACAATTACGTTTTTTAAAGTTTAGTGAGTTAACGAGTAAAAAGTGCCAACTAAAGTGGGGGTAAACATTAGTCTTGCCAAATTGTTACTAACCTGGTAATTTAATATTGTTCTTTCCTTTTCTCTTAGACTGATGGTGGAAGGGGGAAGTATCAGATTGTAACACTCAGAAGTAACATAGTTCTGTGCAAATTCAAAGCTCTCAAAATTTAACAATGGAAAATTTCAAAAAACAATTAATTGAAATCATTTCTATCCAAGTTTAAACAACTGCTTCTTCAGTCTTCACTTGATATATTTCTCAAGCATAAGCAAAATGAAGTTTGAGAACTTGACTATAGACTTGCATGATTAACACCTTAAAGCCTGTTCTGACATATAAGAACGTTAATCTCTATTATCAAACAAAGAGTTGAAGGCTTAAATCAAGCAGAAACAGAATGGTGTGCCTTTATTGTACTAGACATGTCATGTGATATCCATAGGTAAGTTTCAGTAAAGTTTATCTTCTATTACTTAAAAGACCCTAGTAAGTTTTGACATCCAAAAAGTTGAAAACCTCTTCATAACTATAAATTTGCTATACTATTATTACAACTCATACTAATCTAACAATTATTGGCTTCTTATTTTGTTCTCAGAGGTATTTAGTACTCATACATCCATAAATACAATTACGGAAAATCTTGGCCAGTACAGACCAAAGATGGTTCATAATTGACAGACCTGCAGTAATAACTGCAACTAACTGATCAAAACCATATGTTCTATCAACTTATGTATGGCAGAACCAACTCTCAAAAAGCCTGAACCAAAACAAGAAAATCTGATCTACAGACACATGTTCAAATGAGCAGAAACGATCATTATATATATAAGTTAGCAACAGCTTGCATTTACTTATGTTTACTAAATCAAATAAGCATTAATCAATAGAAACATACAAATCCATGTGAGAAGTTGAAGACAATAACTTGTTAAGAAATATCATCAATCAAGGTACATAAGTCTATATAATGTACATTATTTGTGTTCAATCATGACAAACCTCGAAAACCAAGTGTCAAGAACATCAGGATCCTGATATATTTCAACATTTTTTCCATACTTCTCACGAGCTTTGTTAAGAGCTTCTTCTGAGGTCCTAGCAACTATATATTCTTCTTCACAGTCTTTGCTCACAATGTACCAAACTGGTATGCGGTGTCCCCACCACAGCTGCCGACTTATGCACCAATCCTTGATATTTGATAGCCAGTGATTATATATCTGAATTCAACAAGCAGAACATACATGTAAGCTAGCATGCAGCCCTAAAATATGAATACCTTAATATCTATGAAGCATGGATACTATTATCAGCTGCAGAAGTGCCCATTTGTGAATGCATAAGATACATGCTGGATATGTCCAGATATGTGAGATGTTTAATGGAGGCTTATTTTTTAAAATTCAAATTTTAATACCTATTGGATACAGTATGGATATGAATTGAATATGCCAGGGATACATCAAAGGACAAATATTGAGGTTTTTAAAGCGGGACAAAGTATAAAATAATTAAGACATGTGCAAAATACCTAGTTCGTATGGGTATTCTCAAAACAACGTCTAAAGTATATATCTAAGGTTGCTTCCTCACCTATATAGTTCAGTTTCAGAAAAATGTTTTCTAATCTGAATCTCTGTCCCCACAAAACCTCTCTCTCTCTCTCTCACACACACACACATCAAAACTCCAGCGACCCCAAAATTAATTAATCAATTTTAGCCAAGTTCAGCTCTGATTAGCAAGACAATACGGCAGGAAGAGAATTCAATGCATTATGGTTTCTGAATTGGCAGAAAAGCGTATCTTAATTGATCATGGATGTCTCATAAAATATATTAACTATACTATATTACTTCCATATCCCGCCTTATTTTCATCCTAATCTTTTAAATTTTGTCATACCATACAATTTGTCCTTCTCATAATGTCATATCCCATGTACCATTACGTCAAAGAAAAAGTAAGGTGGATAGGTGTTTGATAACATGGAAGGATTTAAGAACACATGAATGCCACTTGAATATGTTCATACTTCATAGACATATCAAGTGGTGTGGATGAGAACTGAATACTCAACCAAACGGTGAGAATAAAAGCAACAGCTCCATGACAAGGGCTACCAGAAATATGAAGTTGAGAAAAAACTGAAGGTTGTGTTTATTGTGCATATTGGCTTCCTATTTTAGATTCTGGTGTTTTGAAAAAGTGTATTCTCGCTTGTCTATTGTCTCTTTTGTTGTTTTTTTGGTAGAGTTTGCGCTAAGGAGCAGATGTGATTATTTTTTGTAGGGAGTCTATCTTTTAGGCAGACCCCTTGTTTATAGGTAGACTCGCAGTCACCGTGTACATGGGCTCTGTCCCTGTTTTGGCTATTTCTTCTAATATATCTCTAACTTATCAAAGAAATAAAGGGAAAAAAACTGCAGGCTGGGAAACAAAAGGCCATATAAAATCACTAAGAAATTTAAGTTTGCATACCTTCTCAAATCTCTCAGGCATGATGGTTAGTTCTCCTTTCTCGACTGCCTTGAGAGCCTTCTCAGCCAAGGGCTCCATAGTTACAAACCATTGCTTGCTTACCAAAGGCTCAATTATCTGATTGAAAATATACTAGTATTAAAGCATTGCAACTACGTTCAGTTTAAATAATAAAGAGGATATATCAAAACAGAAACACACTTCTCCACCACGTTGGGATCTAGGAACTCGTAAAGTGTAAGGCTCCTTTTTAACAGCTAAACCTGTCTCCTCAAGATCTATCCAGAGCTTTTTCCGCGCTTCAAACCGATCAAGGCCACTAATTAAACAAGTGTAACGGCCATAAATTAGGCACCATATTAGTACCTTTCACCAATGCAATATGTTTCAAACTTTATACAGCCTAAAAAATTGATACTGTAACTTACCAGTATAATCCAGCAACGTCATTGAGTGTCCCATCCTTGTTCATTATGTTAAGTATGGGAAGACCAAGTTTACGGGCAAGAAGGTAGTCATTGTGATCATGGCCAGGACTTATTTTCAATACACCAGTTCCAAAGTCTTTATCAACATACTGCCACGTTATCAAGTTCCAGTATGTTTTAAATCATGTCCGGAATAAAATGAAATACATGCAATAGCTCCAAAAGAAAGATGGTAAATTTAAACAGCCTGTTAAAAAAACTTTCGAAAAATAAACTTTATTTTTTTAAAGTCGAACATTGTTCACTTTACAGACTATATCTGTAATAACCCAATTTTTTTTTTAATAATTAAATATTAATTGATTTTTCCTAAAAGCGTAATTGAATTGGAAAAAGGTAAGTTACTAATTTTATTTTATATTTTTAATTTCGTCTGGAAAGTTAAATTATTTTAGTAGATAATTAAATGATTGATTTAATTAAAATTAAGTAGTTCATTAGGGTTTTGGTAACTCCTATTGTTTCCTTGTTATATTTAAAGAGTGTTAGATATAACTCTAATCCTATTATAACTTGATCAGTTGAATTCCCAAGTAGAATATTTATGTGCACTGCAGTCTATTAGAAAAATCATAATTAATTCATCCGATGTCGGAATTTAGTGAATCTAAAGCCTATTTGTTCAAATTTTCATCCCCTTTAATTGTAGAGATAAAAGTTATTTGACACCGTTTTTCAACCTTAATTTAATGACAACCGCAACTTGTCCCGATTCCCGTCACTGTTTTCACACCTAATTAAAATTCATAACTCAGTCATTTTAACCCCGAATTGAGTGATTCTTCATACATTTTTTCGAGAGTTACAATTTCCGTTAAGATGTTAAGAGATTCTGAGTACTCTAGAAGACTCAAATTCTTTACTACTGCGTATTGAAAAAAAATGAACAAGCAAAGTAAATATTATTCTGTATTTTAAATTTAAGTTTAGTTATGCGGGTTTTAAATTAGAGATTGTTTTTAAACATAATATAGACATGGAATTAGATATCATAATACTCAAAAAGAGAAAATGAATTTATATAAAGAAATATAATTTGATTGAATGTAAAAGTTAAAATCTAAAAATCTATTTCTATATATTTAAGGTCTATTGCGTGAGTTATATCTCCTAATCCGACCATTAAGTCATTATAAATTTTTGATATGTTATAAATAAACTGAGAATATTTTCACCAATTTTAAACCTTTAAAGTTAATTATTTTATTTGTTAAGAATTTTAAGAAAGGGCTAATCTAAATTTTTTATGCCAGAATTTTCAGCAACAAGTTCTAACATTTAAAAAATGATAACTTAATGAATTTAAATCCGATTTGAGTGATTCTTGAGGTTAAATTGGAGTATTTGAAATCTAGTTTCTGTAAAAATTAATTAATTTAAAAAATAATTATAAAATCAGATTAATATGACAGATAAAATGGACTGAAGACTTGAGAATAATTTATCGTATTGGGGTTTTAAGATTTCTTAACTTTTGCTATTGATTTTTATGCTTTGGGGTATTAATAAATGATATAAGACGAATAATTAAAAGCACCTTGAATAGATTAAAAAGTGTTTTAAAGTTGTTAGTTTGAATTTTATACTTAATTTGGGGTAAATATGTTTAGGTGGTGAATAAGATTTCGTATTTAATATCGTTGGTATTTGGGATTAAGATTTTGTTGAGTGTGTTATAAGTGGATTTGATTATCAAGTATGGATTCCGTACTCCGCACCTTTGATTATTGTTAAATTATTTATATCTCGTGATATCTTGTCATTCGTTACCTTTTCCTTATATTTCTATTGACACTTTTAAATAGAAGTTTGATATTTGATACCTTGAATTTATTCTGTAATTTGAACTTTTTAACTTCTATTATAATTTAAACATATTTTATAGTACTTTAGCGATACTCTCATTATGTTAATTTGTTTGTTTTGCTAATCGTTTAGAATTTGGTACCCGCTTAATTGTTTCGTTTCTAGTCAAATCCTTATTTTGCTTTATTTTGGTCTAGATTCCGAACTTCGTATTTTGTACTCTTTTAAATTTGTTCTTCATGCATAGAACTTTGATGATCTTTGTAGAGCGGTACAAGTTACCTTCATTTGAATTTATATTTACGATTTGATTTAGTTCAACATGTACGTTTAAAACCCTTTATTAGTATTATGTCGCATGTGTTGTGATATTATATTTTTGGTAGAATAAACGATAGCGTATAATTGAGTTATAACCACCCGTGGGGGAATAAAGGCATGTCCTCTTGGCATCAAGGACACTTTAAGTAGCGGTGTGATCAATCCACGGCATAAATCCTTTTGTGCGCAGCGATTTGGTGATATTGTAACGAACACACCTTCCGGTTTTGCATGCATTTAAATTTACTATCCGGCGTGTGATTTGTCTGTGTAACATTATTTTGACTTGTTTGCGTAACAAGGTATATTTTTGTTTGTTCTAAGTTTGGTATGAAATAACCACTTATCCACTTTGTTTCAGCCTTCTATTTTGATTCATTAGTTCTATTAGATTCAATTATGTCTTGTTCAGATTCAGAGATTTTGTTAACGTCGGTGTTTATATTTGAGGATATCTTTCGTATTCCGCTCAGGTAGTTTTATATTTCAATTATACATCTTTTGTATATCCTTATCCGTTGAAGAGGTGATTCAGAGTTATGCGAAGAGAGCTTACCTTTGACCATCTAGATTGATTTGATTTCAAATTTTGATTATTTATTATGCAAATTTTAGAAAATTTTATTTAATTCATTTATGGATTTTAGATTATAAAAAATATTTAAAGTTAATATTGTTCTGTTTACTTATTTTAAGGTTTATTGTACTTTGGAAGTGACCTCCATTTTCGGGAAGGGAGTGTTACAATATCAGTCAAGGAAAAAAGAGAAAACAAGAATAAAGATAATTGCAAAGCAGATAGTGAATACACCGACTCATTTAACGGCTACTGGCTAGACAATGAAAGGGAGGAAGGGTCAGCTCAGAGGCCAAACAGCCATCTTCTTTCAATATTTTCTCTTCTCCACATGAGTTAGAAATGAAACCAAGTTTTGAAAGCAAGCCACTAGTTTATTGGGTACCACTGTGGTGGTAGTGAAGATTATCAGATTCTAACACTACTACTTCCCAATTACGAGGCTTAACCTTAAGGAATCGACGTATAGCTTTTATGATTTTTGTTCTCAAGGTAAAGTAGCCTCCAAATAGAAATTAAACTTGAATATAAATTTGCATCCCTTATTTTGTTTCTTTGATAAGAACTGGAAAGTGGATTTATGTACCTTATCTGAGATGATAGGTACATGACGGCCATATGCCATAGGAACAATAGCTTGCATTCCTATGTACTTAGAATAGCGTTCATCCTGCAAGAAAAATGAACAAATCCATTAATGACAGGAGCTTGTTTTTTCAACAATATGCCACCAATAGCATGCAACTTTTAACGGCTCAAATAAAAAAGAAGCAACAGTGTCAAATATAATTAGAGTCGGACCAAAATGTCAAGCACCCTTCAAGGGAAGCATGTTTTATTTTAATATGTATGAAGTCCAGAAAGTTGAAAAACAAATATGTAATGAGCACCAAGCAAAACAATACCTTTTACATGCCTATCAGCATCATCACCATGTAAGCAAGATGGATCAGGTCCAAAATCTAATGAGTGCAAATTATTTCAAGGCTGATGGTCATCGCAATATTGATGATGGGTTTTAATCAGTTAGTATATTGCTCACTGGGTTTTCATATATTGGTTTGCAACTCTTTAAAAGTTTGTCTAGTTAAAGTCAAGAAATTCCCCAATAAGGAGTCTAAGTCCTCTTTTATGGAAAGGGAAAAAGCCCAAAAACTGAAGAGAAAATGGTCTCAGAAAAGCTACAACAGAGATGTAATTTACTACTGATTTCATAATCAGCCTCCAAAACCCTTTGTCTGTGCAAACTATGTGCTACAAATTTAGAGAAGTGTATCCTAATTAATTTTCATCTTACTTGTCAAGGAGACCCCTCCATTCCATCTCTGTTGTCTTCCTGTATATATTGCTCTATTGTCAGATATAAAATTGATGTGTTCTGTTTTTGAGGTAATTGTCATGAAGACTATGTGGCTTCAAAATTCCAACTAAACTGGGTTGGAAGCAACTAAGGTTCACCGCTTAATATAATTTTACATAAACATTCTCAGATATATTAATATTTTAAAATCTACCGTTAAGGCGATGTGTATCAGTTGACACAGATGATCAGCTTCTAGAAACTGTAAAATCATTAAGTTGATTAAGGTACACAGAAATAAAGAATCTTTAACAGGGACATGAAACAGCTGAAGAAGCTACTTTAAAAAGATTTTGATTAACAGAAATTGACCTACCAGAAGATCCAAATATGTTCTATACAAGGCTAGTTTGGCATATATGACCTATTAGAAGATCCACATATGTTCTATGAGAAACTAGTGTAGTATAGTAATCCATAACCTACCACTTATGAGTAGCATCATAGGGCTTCTTCAACTCACAGTTACCAGTTATGGTATGAATACACATAACATTTCTTCCTCATAGACATGCTCTAATATAGTCAATTTAAATAAAGGTAAACTGATACTACCCATCTCAAAATAGAATTAAGAACAGAAATAAAGAGAGCCAGAAGAAGAGAAAAGGAATGTGACAAATAGGGGAAGAGAGAACCCATTTCGAAGGGGGCAGAACCTCAAACGATTTAGTTTCATGGAGAAACAAACCTCCATTAGATTAATCTAATATATATTCTTCTACCCTTTCCACTGAACGCATGATACATATAAATACAAGACGCAAATAAAATAATAACCCACTTATTACAACTCCTAACTCACTCCCACCACTAAATATTACTATCTAATCCACTACATCAAGTGCATAAAATTAGAACTCAATTACTCTACCACTATTTCCATAAAACTACAATTCTTCTAAAAACTAATTAGAAATTACTTAGTTAGGAAGTCTACCTGTCTAGATATTAGACACTTGTAAACCTTCAATATATAAGGTTCCACCAATCATGCCCCCATTATAAAAAAAACAATTGTGTAATGGATAAGATTTCTGGTGTAGGGACTATCTGTATGTGTAAGTAAGCATATTATTTGCTAAAATTCTCAATGTAATAACAACATTTGACTAAGCATCTAGAAGTTGCCGCCCATAAGTTTCTAAGAGGTCCTTCACATTGCAGGTTATGCACTGTCCTATTGCATTCCAAATTTTTTCCAATTTCATTTGGTAGATCAAAACTCACTAGTCACTACTGTGAAGTACTATACTATAAGTCTATGGGCACTACCGTAAGACGAAGAATAGACAGTCAAACTGGTAAACGAGTAGTGAACAGAATACCGAGTAAATAATTTAAGAGCACAATGCTAGCTTACATAATCTAGAATCGTTGTTTCCTGAAATTCTTATGAGCAAGGCGGATAGAAGCATATTTTAAAAGCATTGGCAAGTACCCGACAGAAAACTTTCACAGTTGTACATGAAAAACACTTTAATTCATTTCCATAGAGAGAAGAAAGAATAGCATGCCATTTTGACTGATTCATATTAATAAAAAGAAAATCATACACCTCATAGTAGGTAGGCTGTCCATCTCCCACATATGAGTCCAACTGCAATCAACCTTACCTCAGGATGCACTGCAATAGCAGTATCGCCAAATAAAGTCTCTGGCCGCGTAGTTGCAATTGTCAGAAAGTCACTCCTAGAGGTATACAAAATTGAAAAGCCCATCTGAACTTAGTATGGACTATAAGACAGAAAACAACTCACATAACTTCAATTTTGAAGGAAAAATAAATAACTGCTCATGCATTTAACATAATTTTTGCATAAGCATCTACATGGATTCTAAGCACTAAACAAGGGAGAAACAAATAAACATAAGGGCACCAGTATGCTATAGCCACCAGTGTCCTATAGCATCTACAAGCAGCACCTCAATCTAGTAAATAGAATCTACTATGCATCAAGTGCTTGAACTGCAAACATGGCTTGATATCTTAGGGTTCTTATGCTTTTTATCTTCACTTTGGAAATTGAGCCGCAGACCAATTGTTAAGGATTATTATTGTATTCAAGAGGGTTTCTTCTCCAGATTCTTTACGATTTCTATAAGAACATTGAATAAGAACTGGAAGGGTTTTTATTACTTAACTTGGTCAAGTAAGTATACCGAAATTACTAGAACAACATTACTAGATCACTAGGCCACAAACTTTAATAATTTATTAAACAGAAAGAGTAGGGGAATTTGTTTATCTTTCAAAACTTTCCTTTGATACATTTCTATAAACCATAGATATAAATTATACAATACATAAATTGATTGCAAATAAAAAATAAAAGATGACATAAAAATTAAAAACGGAAAACAAAAAATTGGGGGCACATTTATGTTTTTCTCTACTTGCAACCAAAAAAATAGAGAGAGAAAGAAAGAAAAGATTATGTATAATCTAAAAAGGAAAATAACATAGACCAGATGACCAAGTGCTCCAATTAGTGAGGTTACCATTAGATCACCCCCACCCCTAAAAAAAGGAAAACAAAAAAGAGACAGAGAGAACAACAACTGAAGAATAATCAAACAAGAAGAATAGCCCGAGCAACAAAGTGTTTGCTTATCCATTATGCTAATAATTTTGTACCAGAATTAAATAGGAAAAATGGAGAGCCACATTTCACTGGGGCTACTTTTAGCATCCCATTTGTCTAGGGTCATTGTGATTTTTCAAATTTACCTTTGTCCTAGGCACGTCAAATTCCAATCAATTTCTAGCTTCATTTTTTATACCACTCCCTTTTTCAACCCTCGCTTTCTCTTCTTCTTCTTTTTTTAATGCAGAACACAATGAATTTAGTACCAGTGATATATGCCCAAAGAATGAAAGAATTTCTGCCTAAAACGCATGAATGTGGATATCCACAATTCAACTACAGACTAAACCTATATCACAATAGCTAAACCCTTTCCCATTCTAAAGTCAATGGCAAAAACATTTCCCTATTCATTTCCAGTTATCATAGTTTCTAAAAAGTCACTAAGATTGATCCAATGAATATTGAAGAAATAAAAGCTGAATATTCATTAAACAACCAGTGTTTCGAAGGCAATTTCAAGAGTGGGAGCTAGAGGAGGTGGATGGCTTATTGTCTCTGCTTGCTGAGGTTGGTCCATTCAGGAGGGGGTTGATTCCGTGTAATGTATCCCTCATGAGGTGTTAGGTTCTTGGTGAGTTCATATCAAAAGACTTTACAGGGCCAGGGTGGTTGTTTTCCTTAGAGAGTAATCTGGTGTGTGGGGTTCCCAAAAAGGTGACATTTTTCTCTTGGATGACTGCTTGGGGAGCTACTTTCAGGATTCCTTGTGACGGGCTAAAGCATGTGGTAAACCAGTGTTACATGTGTAAGAAGGCTAGAGAACCGACCGGTCATTTACTTTGTGAGTTCATTAAACAGTTATGGATACTATTCTTTATGCTGTTTGGTGTGCCTTAGCTGATATCAGGATAGATCCAAGCCTTGTTAAAGGTGTGGAGGGAGTAAGAGTCCCAAGGAGAGGCAAAAGGCGTTGGCTGATATCGCCACATTGTTTGTGGTGGAGATGTGGAGGGAGAGGAATACTAAATATTTTGAGGAGAAGGACTGTTCTGTCATGCATATAGAAATTTATTATTGAGCCTCCTGTGGCTATCCGGATTCGATCAAGTCTTTTATTTATTTTGTGGTGGGGTTTAGCCTTGTAGATTGAGATAGCCTCTTTTCTATTCTTTTCTTCTTCTTTTTTCTAATGTCTGGGCTATGGTCCTGCTTGTTGTGTTTGCTTGCTTGCCACTTTTTTTGTATAACATATACTCCATGTGTACTGGCATCCCCTTTTGATGTTTATCTTGATGACTATATATGGTTATATATATATATATATATATATATAGGGAATGATTCAGGTCCAAAATTGGATCGGAACATGTATCCATCCAACCCAATTTTGTCCGTCCGTTGTGAGATCGAAAAGTTCAGAAAAAAGAGTACCGCATAACAGTTGTGTGATGTCTAACAAACTGTTATGCAATCTATGACCTACATAAAAAATAACCAAATTAACCCTCAGCTTGCCAAAAGAAGCACATCACAATTGTTATGCAGTACCTATTGGAATTGCATAACAATTATGCGATAGCAACAAAAAATAAAAAAAGAGCGGCGATAGGGGAAAAAAATGAATCGCACAATTGTTATGCGGTACCACATAACAATTATGCGGTAACAACAATAAAAGGCATCAAGCATTGTTGCTTCTTCCTCTAGCACCTCGCCCCAATTTCAAAACTATATGGAGGACAGAAAGCTCGGGCGTCTTCACTTCCATCACCATCTCAAAGTCACATATTTTGTTGTTGGACGAGCCGACAAATCATTTGGATATACAAAGCATTGATGCATGGCTGACGCACTGGATCAGTGTACTGGTGGAATCATCTTCGTTAGTCATGATTCTAGACTAATTTCACGAGTTTGTGATGACGAAGAGAGGAGTCAAATATGGGTGGTAGAGAATAGGACTGTAGAGACTTCCTCAGGTTCATTTGAGGAGTGCAAGGAGTAGCTCCAAAAGAAAATCAAAGCTGAGGTTGATGATTGATATATGTATTCATGCTCGTATTGTTCACGAATGGATTTGTTTTGAAAGGAACCAGCAGAAGCAGGATTTTGTTCCTACCGCATAATTGTTATGCGGTACCACTAGGTATAGCATAAAAATTATGCAGTACCTGTTTTTAATATTTTTTGCTACCGCGGTACCTCTTTTTAATACATGGTGGTACGGCATAACTGTTATGAGGCTTCAATAGGTACCTCATAACAATTGTGTGGTACCTCTTTTAGTAAGCTAAGGGACAATTTGGTCATTTGTTATGTGAGTCATATACCGCATAACAATTTGTTAAGCACTGCACAACTATTATGTTGTATCCTATTTTTTGAACCTTTCCATCTTGCAACGGTCGAACAAGATTGGGTTAAATGGATAAATGCTCCGGTCCAACTTTGGATCTGGATCATTCCCCCCCCCCCCCCAACACACACACACACACACACACACACACACACACTAAACATACACATATAGACCTAGAACTTAAACTTCAAATGATCAACTAACTGAGTTAGACACTCATTTAAAAGCACTATAATGCATGCCAAACATTAAATTGAGTCAGGAAATTACCTTCCAGCAACACGATACTTGATGTAATATAAAGCACCAGGTTCTTCAGAATATTCTACTTCCTGAGTCAGCGAAAGATTTTTCATGTTAAATGGTAAGACTTTTAGAACATCGAAAAGCAGCAACAATATAACGCACATCAGACTAAACCCAGGATTATACCAAGTCTGACACTGCAGTCTGTAAACAAGGGGACCAATTGACCATGTAAGAGCCTGCAAGAAACATTGATCTATGTAATCGCTGATAAAAACTCGTACTAAGAACAAATATTCAGGAGGCCTAATGATGAAGCTCCGCACATCGCCCACCCCAACAAAAAAAAAACCCACAAAAAATAATTAATAAATAAATAGATACATAATAATAATAATAATAATAATAATAATAATAATAATAATAATAATAACAATAATAAAGGGAGAAAAAAAACAGTGAGCATACTTTATCTTTTTTCTGTCTATGATGAAAGCTAGCTGGCAATAGCTATGCCTGGTGAAGGTGTATCCTGTCCCAACCCAGCCCGACCCATTAAGAACCGTTTTATTTTTCATTTCTCTTTTCTCAGAATATAAATATTACATGAAAACAGTAAAACAGGATCAAGCAGCCATGCATATTACTTCAAATCTTGTATTTCATGAGAAAATGAAAGGTACTTTGTCCGAAATATGGTACCAAGTAAAAGGATTCTCCAAACATATGTCAAATCAGAAGCGATGTGACTTATTTACTAAAGCTCTAGGAAGAGTCAGTTCGCATAACTATGTAGGAAGTTGGCATAATTGATATCTAAGCTCCATCTTGAGGAGGAGTGTTGAAAACTGAAAAGTATTCCTACATTAAAAGGACAAATATATTTTCCATTTATCTTAATAATCTATAAGAAGGGGGTGGTCAAACCCATCACAGGTTAACCCTCTAATTCATAACGCTCTAAATCTTTTCTAATTGCTGCCACAACATACAACAAGGGCAATAACATTCCAGTTCAGATAGAGACCTATTGTAAGAGAGCAACCAGCAACTACAAACATGTGGTACTCTACTCGTTATTACCCACAAAAGATCCTGCAGGAAATGGATAGCCAAAGGATCATATCTACATCCCACTAGGACAGTGGAGGAAGCTTATCTATACCTCACATCAATAGACTACTATGTGAGATTGGTAGGAAGTAGGAACTGAGCTACTGAAAAGGACGTCAAGGATTTAAGGAGTAATTCTGATGTCCCAAAAAACTAGTCATAGATTACAAAAAGTATGAAGGTTTGCAGTTTTATAAAGACATTTCAGGTAATCAATACTAACAACTTGGGCTTGAACTTTTAGACCCACTTTGGTAAAAATCATTCCTTCAAAAGTTTTGTTTAGCCATCAACATTCGAAGCTTGGGTCGTGATAGAAATCAGCTCTGCAATTATATTATCTATAATTAGATATCTAGCTCTTAAATTTTGAAGTACAAAAAGAATTCTGAAAATTAAGTTTAGACCCACTTTGGTAAAAACCATTCCTTCAAAAGTTTTGTTTGGCCATCAACATTCGAAGCTTGGGTCGTGTTAGCAATCAGCTCTGCGATTATATTATTTATAATTAGAGATCTAGCTCTTAAATTTTGAAGTACAAAAAGAATTCTGAAAATTAAGTGTGCAGAGGTTGCCATGTCAGGTAAAGGAGAAGCAAGTCAGCAACTACACTACAATATAAGAAATCACATCAGCAACACCATAAAAAAATGGGGTATAATCATATGCATTCATATTTGGTAGACCTACTGCTCAATTTTTTATTAACCTCTCTTTCAGAACACGAAAGGAAAGAAAAAAGTATGGTTCTCCTAAAAATTATTAGTAAAACACCCGAGGACTTTGACAACCATGCTACCTAGATACTGGAAGTCCCTCTTTTCTCTTTTTCTAGATTGTTTTTATTTCAGTGATACTGGAAGTCCCTCTTAGGATCATAAGTTGCATTTTTACTCTTTAGTTGAATCACACTCAGAAACTATAATGAAGAATAAACAAAAAACTATAAGCATTAGAGAACCAACAACAACGAAAATAATGAAAAATGAAATTAGGTTTGGACCTTGATAGATGAGGCCTTTCTCATGAAGCCTAATAAAAGCCTCAACTACAGCTCCTGCAACAATCAAAATCATAAACTCAGAAAATATTACATACAGCTGAGACCAATGCCAAATGTATTTATACGTATTAAAAAAATTTGCCAAAGGTATAAAAGAAGCCAAAGACAAAGATTATAAATATATTACTTTAAAACTTCATATAAGCAACCTGATATACTATCCTTGAGATCAAAATATTAAATTATCCTGAACTATCTCAAACACCGTTCTTTTACTGGTTCAAGTTTTACTGGATTGAAAACTGTCTTACGACTTAGCTGCTCATCAAGAGTGAAACATTCTCTGCTCCAATCACAAGAAGCGCCAAGTCTCTTTATTTGATTTGTGATAGTTCCACCATACCTACGGAAAACGTATAGAAAAGAAAGGTAATAAGTATCAAAGTAGGAGCAATATTTGAATACATACATACGTATATATACATATACATATGTATGTATATGTATATGTATATATACGTATGTATGTATGTATATGTATATATACATATGTATGTATGTATATAGCAGATCTAAAAAAATATATGTCCATATATGAGTATGTGTATATAATGACCTGCTAACTAAAACTTTTGACCAACAATTCTTCACAATAAGTAATCACTCTTTAGGAACTGAGAGCAAATCATCCTCCAAAAGTTCAACTCAAGTGTATATGCATTTGTGAAATGGAAACTCATTTTAATTTTTGTTTCTGTTAATTGAGATCGGGGGATGATTTAAAATGCAAGAGCTCAGAATAATATGGCACGACAGTTATTCAGTGAATCATTATATTTTAAGTTATCTAGAATCAAACAACCAATATAGTGAAAAGTGAACTGTATAGTTTCCAGTTTATACTATAAATCTCTCCATATACAGAAGTACACTCACCAATCAAAAGAAAATCAAGAGGGGTAAAAAATACACCCAACATAAAAATATCATGCAAATATATGTTACTACTTTCTACCACTTAAACTTCAACAATTCATATCCTATAATGTCAGATATTTTCTCAATATTCTTAATCTCGTAATCTCTTTATCCTGTAATTGGCTTCACTATCATTTGAAACTTTGGAAAATGTAGAAGTAAATGAATTTCATCTATTGAAGCTAGTTCTTCCCTTCTGAATCAGGTAGATTCATATCCAAAAGAGGCTGACAATAAGTTCCTTCAAAATTGACTATTTGTCCCTCTATTAAAGGTGGGATGAAATTTCCAAAAACAGGTAACATATACTCATAAAGATCAACTCTGCAATAACTTAAAAAAACAAACAAAAAAAGATACGAACATCTTTTGCATAGTCAGAGCAAGATGAATGAGTAGCCATACTTCTCTTTCCACTCCCAAACTCGCTTTGAGAACTCATCTCTACCCAGGTCAACTCGCTTTGTTCCTTCAGAAGCCAGCATTCTTTCCACAACTAACTGAAAGTAACACGCATTAGCTTCAAAGAAGAAAAAGAGAGTATTCAAAAAGTAATAACAGCAAGAAAACAGAACAGAACAAATCACATGTGCCACAAACTTATGAAAATCATACCGCATCGCATCTTATATGATACTCTACAAAAACCAAGGAAACTCACAGATATGCTCGACAGACTCAGAATGAACTGGAATCATCTTTTTCAGTTAATCGTATTGTGCATTACTAAGCATCGTACTCCATCTTTTATTCTTCAGCACAAAAGCATCATAATCATAAATAGGATAGGGGAGGAAATAGCATAGTGACTAGACATACTTAACACTCCAACTCCCATATTCAAATTCATTTTAACATCTAGATTATTCCTAGAATTTTTTCCAAACAGAAGCTCGTGTTCATTGCATTAAAATACATTAATGTAATTTAAAGTTAATGAATATCTATTATGTTCAAAGAACTTCTACATCTTCAGCAATCATAAGAAAGGATATGATAGTAGCAGTGATTAAAGAGACCAAGAGCTACACACACAAAAATACGGAGCGCAAATAGTGCAACCAACTGCAGATTGTCATTTATTAGCACACATAAAGATTGGGTAAGAAAATAGGAAAAAATTTAACCTATAGATCTGGAATCAAACCTGAGTTGCAATGCCCGCGTGATCAGTTCCAGGAAGCCAAAGTGTAGGATTTCCCTTCATGCGGTGGTATCTGACCATAATATCCTGGAATGTGAACCACAAACATGAATTAAAGGTGAAAGGATAATTGTTGGTTGACATTATCACATTGAACAAAATGGTGAACGGAGGACTATAGTACAGCATTTGTTACGGGCCTTACGACTTCCTACAACACCATTGGATAAGGATGTCACCAAGAATCATATCTTTAGGCGGTAATCCTTCCTCTAAATCTTTTTGAGATACGGTTATGGAGAGGGTATGTAAGAGATTGGATAGGTGGGAGGGTGCTATCATTTTGTTAAGGAGACATATAACGCCAATTCAGTCATCATTCTAGCATTCCTATGTACTATATGTCTCTCTTTAGCTTCCAATTAATGTGGTTGCTTCTCTTGACAGTATTATGAATCGGTTACTTTGGGAAAAGGCCGAAGGAGGAACAAAAGGATCAGTCGGTTATTTGGGATCAGGTTTATCGTCCTAAGAAGGAAGGGGTTTAGGTTTGGAGAATCGTGTCGAAAAATCTTTCCCTTGCAAGTAAATGGTTGTGGTGATTCCCCTCGGAGTCGAATTCTATCTGTCATAAAGTTCTTAAGATAATATACAGTCTTCACACTCATAATGTTGTCACTCACGCTAGCCCTTGGAAATTTGTATCTCAGTGTCAAAGTTCTTTCCTTCCTTTGCTATCATTCAGATTAGGATTGGGGAACGTATTTTTTTTTCTGAGAAGATAATTAGTTTGTAGGTTCTCCTTTACTAACAACATTTCCAAAGTTGTCCAATCTTGCTCGTTGCATTCTCAGAGAGAGATGAGGCTATTGCTTGGAATTTCCAATTCTTTAGGATTTTAATTAATGTGAAACTAATGATGTAACTGCTCCATTGGCCTTCTCAGCCAGATTTCTTATTATTTTTCTATTTGTGACTATTTAGATTTCTCGTAGTGAAGGAATCCTAAAACTAAGTGAACATAATGAACTACAGCGAAAAAATTGGGGTCTATCAGCACATGTTAGTATCAAAATGCACAAGAAGAGATGAACATGTTACAAATGGCCCGCATGAGTACACTATCTAGCATATATTTTATAAGTAAATAATTTTAGTATAATATCTAGCAATTAGATTGACAACAATTATACAATTCAATATGTACATTGCCAGTGATAAAAGTAGCAAGTCATTAAATTGCAAGAAAAATATAGTTCATTCAAAATTTCAGTAACCGTTTTTCCAACCTCAAGAGTCACAAACATAGCATGCCCCATGTGCAATGAACCAGTAACATTTGGAGGTGGCATTGGAACAACGAAAGGATCACTTCCTCTGTCAAAGTTTGGCTTGAAATACCCTTGAGATTCCCACCTAACATTCATTAATATACTACCATCAAATAAAGAACATTGTGATTTTCTCAACTTTTTCAAGCACAAATAGTTTTATATTAGCAAGCAATTGGCACACCAAATAGATTTCAACAAATATTCATGTAGAAAGATATTGTTGCAAGCATGGTAAGCACCATAACACAATGTACAAAATTAAAAAAAAACACCAACATCACCAAAACAACAGGCAAACTTTAAGGGACACTGAAGCACATATATTAGTGTAAGAACCATGACAAGATCTTCACTGATGATAGATTATGCCAGAGATTTTATAACATGTACAGCTCTCTACAACCTCTACAGATAGTTTCTGCCTAAGACATTGAGTTGAAAGAATGTTTCTGTTCTACCACTTTACGTGGAACACATCGGAAATGTAGAGGCGTATATGAAACCATGCAAGTAGAAAACTTCTTCCTGATAGCGGACAAAATTATCCGGAATAACAATATAGTAGGACGATGGGTTAGAACCCCCTCCAGAATAAAGATACTCATCAACTTTATTTTGGGAAAGTAGTACTCCCTCCATTCCAAAATATAGGTTCAATAGTGAATATTTAAATCTAATTTGAGATATTTTCAAATTCAAAATTGATATGAGCTCATTTAATTTTAGACACTACAATTATGAAAATTATAAAGTGTAAACTATCTAAATAATACTATTAATTTTAAGATTTATTGTTTTCAAAAAATTATGTGAATCACATCAATTTTGAATTAGAAAATATCTCAAATCGACTTTGAAAGTCAAGCTTAATCCTATATTATAGAGCAGAGGGAGTATTATTTAAATGGTTTCCTATTATTCAAAGAGGAGTAACGGCCTTCATGACAAAATTAACAATTAAGAGTAGGATCTAATCAAGAAAAAGAAACGGTTACCTCTGGCTATCCAAAAAAATAAAATCCATCTCAAAGATTTTTCAGGTTTCTTAAGATGTTATTTTCTTCTTTTTTTTTAAATCTAGTAAGTAAATTTATTAAAGGAATGTCAAGAAGGTACATGCAACGTACACAAGCAAAGGGAACCAAAACGCCTTCTCCAAGCCACAAAACACTAGCCCTAACTATGGACGTATTCCTAACCCCTTACAGTGATGCAGGTCGAGTCCAATGAGCCCGTCGTGAAATATGATTGGACCAATATAAAAGATTTTGAAAGCCTAATAAGAAGTTGTATTAAATTAGATGTTGTATTTTAATTAGTTTTGGTAATTAGTAGTTACCTTGTATTTATCTTATTAGAGTCCAATTTAGGTTAAGAGTGTTGTATAGGAGTATTATAAATAGGGATGTATTTCAATATTTTTGATACATTGAAATATAGAATTAATTGAGTTTCTGTTTAAGATGATTGTGTGAGAAATTTCTGTGGTGCCCCGTTATTTTTGTTGGCAAGTTTAAGGATGTTGTTATTTGTGATGTTCTATCCCTTAAAGTTTGTCACACTATTTTGGGGGCGTACATGACTATGGGATCATCACGCATAACATGATACTCATGTTAATACTTATTCAATTGTTAAGGACAATACCATTGTTCTTGTGTTGCTAATTCGACGGAGTCGAGAGTAGAACTGATGCAGGACAAGCCCAACGAACTCGTCGTGAAAGTTGGTTGGACCAATATAAAAGACTTTATAAGCCCAATTAGAAGTTATATTTTAAATTAGATGTTGTATTTTAATTAGTTTTGGTAATTAGCAGTTATCTTATTTAATTTGCAATTATCTTATTGGAGTAAAATTTAGGTTAGGAGAGTTATATAAGATTATTATAAATAGAGATATATTTTATTATTTTTGATACATTGAAATATAAAATTAACTGAGTTTCTGTATGAGATCATTGTGTGAGAAATTTTTGTGGTTTCCCATTAACCGTGCCCCATTATACAGCATCCAAAATATACGCATATTATTAAGACTAAGATAATATAAAGAAAAAATGTCAGTCAGAGATCAAGGCTTCTACCATGTTAATACAAGAACGTATTGCCCAGCAAGACAAGAATCAGCAGCACCATTCATTCATCATATAAAATTTTGGCTTGCAAAAATATTCTTCGTACTTTCAACATTAAGAATCTGGGTGGGTTTTAACATGGTAAATTGTTAAATAATCTTCACGTTGATTCTTAGCATTTTCGACTATTTTAAAATTGTGTGCTACATGGTTAAAGTAGGATCCTTTCTTTACTGTTCTTTATAATCCACATTATCAATTTCAAATTCTTATAGAATGCGCCCCCCCCCCCCCCCCCCCCTATTCATATATACATACACATATATAAGAAACAGTATATAAGTTTACAACATGTATACAAAATGTATTAAGCCCTTACACATTAAGTTAGTAGAAGGCAAATAGGTTCCTTTCTTTATTGTTCTTTATAGTGCATATTATCAATTTCATAGTCTTGTAGAAAAACCATATTCATAAATTCAATAAGCCCTTCATGTATACCTAAAATTTTGTATACTTTTGCAAAGCTGGCACATTAAATTAATAGAAAGCAAATAGAATCAACTCAACTAAACAACAGGGACAAAGCAAATGGAGTAAAGAATATAAACTTATCATGCGAAAAATAGAACACTAATACGTCAACCAAATCTCAAGCGTAAAGGACATAATAAGTAAAAAAACAATAGTGTGAGAATGAAGTACCAATTGTATATCCGTTCCTCAGAAGTGAAGTCAAATGACTTAGCAATCTCAGGAGAAGTAAACACACCATTCTCTGATGATGCAGCAACTGTAATTCCCACATTAACTAATACAGAATTATGCTAAACCCAATATAATTCATCACGTTAGGACTTCAGGATTATTATACGAAACGTATAAGAAACCTCTACTAACCAAAAGCCCAAAATAGCTTGAATTACGACTTCAAGGAGAGGACAGAAAATCAAAAAATACTGATCCAATTGGAAATTGCAATATTAATTACCTGCAAAAAACCTTGGTTTGAAAGGATTGAAATGAAGGCGAGACAGTGTGAGACTACGGCGTCGTTGCGAGAAGAAAAGAGGGTTGAATCTGTATACGGAGTAAGAAGAAGATAAGAGGAAGGGATTTGAGAACGCCATTGGAGATGGAGATGGAGATGGAGATGGAGATGAAAAGGTATTTATAGGAAAATCAAAAACCCCATGGTGTTGGGTTTTAGTGGTAGATAAGAAGAGAGTTTAGATAGATAAAGTGGTGCACCATGGTTGGAATCAAAATCTTTGAAACATGGGACCATCTACGTAGGGTTAAGCCCAGCAAGAGGGGTTCCAAAATCTGAGCAAAGGTTAGGTTGGGTTGGGTTGGGCTGAGTTAGGTAGTTATAAATTGAGTTGGGCATAAATTTGGGTTCATCTCGATTCTAGATAGAGAATGTTATTTTTTTATGGTTTAAATATAAATTATTAACTTTTTTTAATTGTCATCATTTGTAATTAGGAAATTTTAAATTTTTTTAGTTTTATTTAATTAAAAATGTCACATCATAAATTAATGATGTGAACCATTAACTAGGCCAATCAATTTATATGTGCAATTAAAATATATTATTTTAAATAAAATTTTCATATTTATTAAATTTTAAAGGGCAAAAACATAATAGATTTTCATGAACTTTTACCCTTGGTGTTAATAAATGTGAAAAAATTTATTTAAAATATATATTTTTTAATTATACAAGTATTTATTGGCCTACCTAATCAGTGAATCATGTTATCAATCAATGACGCGACATGTACAATAAATCGTAAGTCAAAAAAAAAACTGATCACCTAATTACAATTTATAAAAATTAAAAGGGTCGATCATCGAAATAAAAAAATAAATAAAATCAATAGTTCAAGCTAATAATTTATATTTAAGCATCTTCTAAATGACACAATGCAAATAAGTAAGGTCTCGACTATATTACTAAGCATATTAAATTTTTTGGATTTTTTAGGTAATTTTATAATAAATTAAAATAACTCAATTTATTAGTAAGGTTAATTATTTTGGAAATATTAACTTCATTACCGAGACTACCAACAACAATTGTATTGATCGGACTCATAAATCATTTTTAATAAAAAAATATATATTTTGTTGTTATATCATATTTGTTTTAGTATTTATCATATTTTGTCGTGTAGTATCTTTTAATGGCAAGTAAAGTTAATTTGAATTATTAATAATAATTTTTATTATTATTTTTTTCATCAACAATACTTGTAAAGAACGTTGGAGCTCATGTGGCTCTTTACCATTAAGTAGCTAGTACGGTGTCTACTGTGAGATTTTTGATATGAAAATTTTATTTATCTATTTATTTAATATTTATATATATTAAATATTTATTTATTAATAAATATATATTATTTGTCATTCATTAAATGGTCATTTATTTTATTTATATAAATTTCTAAATTTATATATATTATGATTTATGTATATAAATAAGTATTATACACAGAAGATATAAATCATATGTAATATATATAAATAAAGATATAATGGTTTTTCTTGATCATAAAAGTTAGACTTCTAATTAAAGTACTAGTGCATTAAACGGATTATGTGATGATATTTTATTAATAAAATATTTTCACATAAATACTAATTTGTGAATTTTCTTAATTTTGAAATAATAATGTATTTAATATTTTTATATATATTAATTTAATATTTTAACGGGTGAAATTACATTGAGTTAATTAATACCTCGAAATGTTAATTAATATTAGGAATATTGTTATTGTCAAAACATTTATAAGATTTTTCATAAGATAATTTATTATTGATCATAAAATATTGGTCAAGTCTTTTAATATTTATTATTAAAATGATTTATTTAATTGTTAAATCAATTTATGATCAAATGAAGATAAATTATGGACTTATGAAATTAGTTTAAATATATCGGGATTATATTTAGTTCTGAAATATTTATGTACATCTATAGAGAAAATATTTATAATTTATTAATAAATAGTTTATTTTAATTAATTCTTGAACTGAAGTGCAATTACAATTATTTAGTGAAATTAATTATAATTAATATTTATTTTATATATTATTATAAGATAATAATATATAAATAAGTATTATAGTTATAATAGAAATCCTTTAGGATCCCCGTCCTAGCCTAATATGAATTAGTTTTATAAAAAAGATAAGGATCAATAAGAATATAAATATATCATTGATCAGATACGTGAAATAAGATTTTTTCAATCAGAGTAAAAGAAAATATAGCGTATTCTTTCTGCCTAAGGAGAAATACGTAAAAAAAAATTCAAAAATGTTCTTTTGGTGACTACACTCCAGATTCAACATAAGGTCATAGGAATAAAGATCTTGAGAATATTAGAGACTATTCGAAAATTTAAACGTGTTAATCCAACCAACCACTAAGTAACAATTCGTATTCTAGATACATAATATATATATATATATATATATATATATATATATATATATATATATATATATATATATATATATATATATATAATTGATGTTTTATATAAAACTATAAAGATAATCTTGTTTTGTTAAATTTTTAAAATTATTTTTCGAGAATTTTTTCACAACACATTAATTGCATATAAGAAATTAATTTAACGTAAGGAATAAAAATATACTGGAAAAGGGTCATCTCTTAGAGGGTATTTATACGATTAATACGTTTATTTTTAGAGATTTTTAGATAAATTTAACCATGCGAATTTAAAGAATATATAAAAATATTTGAGCATATGAATTTTCATATAATTGTTAATATCTATTATTAACTTTATGGTAATAAAAGTTTAATTAATTTTAGTCGCCAAAAATATATTTATTTTACAATTTTATAATAATGGTACTATACGGCCTCAAATTAAATACAAAAATTATGTTTACACATATTTTTGTGTGATCTTTTTATCCGTAAAATTAAATTTTACTAAAAATATGAGATAATATAAAACTAAGTTATATAACTTATATACCCTAAAAATATATATCTATTTTGAAATAACAAATCTATAGATATGATAATTGATCGATTGAGGCATATAATATTGGGTAATGTTATTCGTCTTAAATGATGTGATACTAAATAATGTTAGAAATTAAAATTGATATTTTTATGAGTAAAAGTATTAGGTCTACGAGACTCTCTCTGTCTCATAATAGTGTACGATATTATTCATTTGAACTTATGGAAGTATCATTTTAGCTTTTGAAATATTAATTTCTTGATTTTAATGATATTTTATAATATAGTTAATTACAAGAGTTGTACTTAACAAAGTAATAATTACACATCATTTGAGACACTTTTTAGAACCAAATATTTAATACCTTTAACATTATCCGTCTGCATTAAGTTCTTTAGGATTAGATTTATTTGATTTCAATGATTTTAATATCGATTATTTGCCTTAATATCATCTCTTTAATTAGTTTACATGTTTATACATAAATTTCTTAATTCAAATTATATAATTTCCTAATGTATTGAGCTAGACTTTATTATGTTGATTGATTTTGAGTTTTGTAAATTGTAATAACGGTTGAGGTGTGACGCCCCCAAATCTGGGCCCACACAGCCCAAACTTGAGTCGTCAAAATACTACAACAAAATTATTACAACAAAGCACAACGTACAACAATACAGTGTATAATAATACACAACTAAGTCTTCACTATTATTGCCACACTATTTTACAAAACGTGAAGACTATGATAACTATTTCTCGGACCCTCACTCCATTCCCCGGCTAGACCCTGTTATGTTTTCATCTCCTGTTGAAAAACAATAGAACAAAAGAAAGGGTGAGCTCAAATAGCCCAGTAAAGAATATCATGACTAAGATAATGACGAATAAATTATCATTAGTCTTCAACAGTTGAGTTCTTGATAGAATACAATAGACTACAAGGTTTATATCAAAAACTGCAGTTAAATTCTTAAACAACGTTCAGATCAATAATAGCAGCGGAATGAGTAATCTATTAGAAGAATAATGCAGACTATAATGTCCACTCGGTTATCTTTTTAGGAAAAACATCATCAACTTTTATCATCTGAAATATCATTAGTCAAGATAATACAAATTCACAGTTCCTGATCATAATCATGCACATCAACAGTTCATCTTTGTACTACGGGCCAAAGATATTCAATATAGCACCAACGGTCATGATTATACCAGATTCAGCCTTTGGTCATAATCATACCAAACAACAGTTCATCTTTGCACTACGGGCCAAAGAGAACATTCACCACGTGCCATAAAAGACACCGAACAGATGTATCGCCTTTAACCTATTATATCGCCTTTAACCTATCATCTGTTCAACAAATATATCACATCTGTGCCCCCGGCCACAGATATTCACAACAGCTTGATTTTTGGATGATTAGAATGATATAAATGATGAACAGAAGAAATAGGATAACAATAAGTATCGGAAGTTTACTTTGTACAGATTCAAATAATGTCCAAATTGTCAACATGATGTGGAGTGAAATTTAAAAATGATATTCAAGATCCACAGTTCAGAATAACGGTTACAATTCAATAGAAAGGTTCACGTAAATAGGAAGGTTCAGTTGAAATAATGAAGTTCAACTATTATGGAACATATAATATTTTCAGGAATTATAGAAGCAATAGTTCCATAATAAATTTCGATTTAGGAGTATGAAAGAAAATAATATCCCTTACCGTAGCAGGTTTGATTAACAAAAGGTGAAGGAAATTAATACAAAGGGTTATTCACCAACAGGCGGCAATCCGCTCCGTAAGGTTATTCCCACAATTTAATAGAATTTGAGTACGAAGAGTTATTCACCAAACAGGCGGCAATCCGCTCCGTAAGGTTATTCTCAGAGATTAATAATGAATGAATACGAAAGGTTATTCACCAACAGGCGGTAATCCGCTCCGTAAGGTTATTCCCACAATTTAATAGAATTTGAGTACAAAGAGTTATTCACCAAACAGGCGGCAATCCGCTCCGTAAGGTTATTCTCAGAGATTAATAATGAATGAATACGAAAGGTTATTCACCAACAGGCGGCAATCCGCTCCGTAAGGTTATTCCCACAATTTAATACATGGAAATAAAAGGCACGTCTTATGAGTAAGGAAGAAACAATATTATTATCGATAATCAAATAATGATAATCCCTTACCATAGTATATTTGAATAATGGAAGATGAAAAAGATGGTATCCCTTACCGTAACACGTGACTGGATATTGATTTAAATGAGGTTGATTAACTTGAACAGTACACGTATACTTATAGATCTTCACAAATACTCAAGATGACTTAAGCACACTTAGAGAGAACTTTCACAAGAAGTATTTAGAGAGAGAAAGAAAGAACAAGTAAGGAAGTTTATGAAAAATCCTTAAGTTAAGGCTTCTATTTATAGCCAAAAATCTTATCATTCATTTAATCTAAACCATTCATTTAAAGATCACCTTTTAATCTACACCATCCATTTCAAATATTATATTATCTTTAATCTACACCATTCATTTCATATCACCTAATAATCACCTAACTTTATATTATAAACAAATCAATTTAATTATTCAACAATAATTCACACTTTAATCTACACCATTCATTTCATATCACCTAATAATCACCTAACTTTATATTATAAACAAATCAATTCAATTATTCAACAATAATTCACACTTTAATCTACACCATTCATTTCATATCACCTAATAATCACCTAACTTTATATTATAAACAAATAACTTTATCAATTCAATTATTATGACTAATTGTTATAAATACAGTATAGTTAGCTCTTAGATATCAAGTCAATAAATTAATGAAATACAACTGTTTAAATAACATCATAATAGAGATAACAATAATGTAAAATAAAGCATACGTTACTGTGTAATGACAATTATTGATTCAATAATGTGAATTACTGTGCATATGTTACTGTGACAATTATTAGGTTCAATAATTTTAAAACAGTGCAACAACAATTATTGACTCAATGATATAAAATACAGTGTAATGACAATTATTAAATCAATAATGCAAAATACTGTGTAACAACAATTATTGAATTGATAATATAAAATATTATGCAGTGACAATTATCGATGAAATGATGCGTAACAGTTACGGTGTCAATTATCAGACCAATAATATGAGACACTATGCAATACCGTGTGTTACTGTAGAGTACCGTGTGCTACAGAAAATACCATAAACTACCGTATGCTACTATTCTTTTATCACCGGTATTTTAACAGTTCCGTTGACTATTTTTATTTAAAAAGGTTACTTCTGTCGTTTTCTATATCCGACAAATATTCCGTTGTGGGGTCCACCAATAATTTATTATTTCGGCGCCGTCGTACGGCACGAATATTCCCCGACCAAACGAATATTCCCCGACAAAGCGAATATTGTCCGACAAAATAAAATTTGCACATAACATCCTTAACTTTCAATTTTGTTAATTTAACCACTTACTGTTTCAAAAAAAATATATATGAAGAAAAATTAAATTTTGTATTTCATAAAATTCGGGGTCTTACAACCTCCCCTCCTTATGAAATTTCGTCCCCGAAATTGACGTACCTGACATATCGAAGAGGTAAGGATACTTAGATTTCATCTCAGATTCTAGCTCCCAGGTCATTTCCTCAGTATCTTGGTTCCTCCATAAAACCTTAACTTGAGGTATAACCTTTGAGCGTAGGATCTGCTCCTTCTTATCCAGGATCTTAACAGGTACCTCCTCGTATGTTAAATCTTCTGCTATAACGTCTGGTTCTAACTCAATGACGTGGTTTGGGTCCTTCACATATTTACGTAACATAGATATGTGAAAAACGTTATGGATGCGAGACATACTTGGTGGTAGGGCTAGTCTGTAGGCTACGGTTCCTATTCGATCGAGGATTTCAAATGGACCAATAAATCGAGGGTTGAGCTTTCCTCTCTTTCCGAATCTCGTAACCCCTTTCCATGGAGAAACACGTAAGAATACATGATCTCCGACGTTGAAACTTTCGTCTCTCCGATGAAGATCAGCATAACTCTTTTGTCGTTCTTGTGCGGTCTGTATTCGTTGTCGGATCATTTGGATCTTTTCGGTCGTCAAGCGTACCAACTCGGGTCCCAACAATTTTGCTTCTCCTACCTCATTCCAACATATTGGAGAGCGACACTTCCTTCCATACAATGCCTCGAATGGAGCCATGCCTATGCTTGCTTGGTAACTGTTGTTGTAAGAAAATTCCACCAACGGCAAGTACTTATCCCAACTTCCTTTGAAGTCTAATACACAAAGTCTCAAAAGATCTTCGAGGGTCTGGATCGTCCTTTCCGATTGTCCGTCCGTTTGAGGATGGTATGCAGAACTAAAACGTAGTTCAGTGCCCATAGCTTTTTGTAGACTGATCCAAAAGCGTGAAGTGAATCTAGGATCTCGATCAGAAACTATGGAAACTGGCATGCCATGCAATCTCACGATCTCATTTATGTACATACCGGCAAGACGTTCAAGTGAAAAGTTTTCTCGTATAGGCAAGAAATGAGCAGATTTGGTCAATCTATCTACGATCACCCAAATTGCATCTAAGCCTTGAGAAACTTTTGGAAGACCCGTCACGAAATCCATATTGATGTGTTCCCACTTCCATTCGGGAACCTCAAGTGATTGTAATGGACCTTTAGGAACTTGATGCTCTGCCTTGACACGTTGACAAGTTAGGCACCTTGAGATAAACTCCGCAATCTCTCTTTTCATATTGTTCCACCAAAATGTATGTCGAAGATCTCGATACATCTTGGTACCTCCTGGGTGGATTGCAAACGGCGTGTTGTGTGCCTCCATCATGATTTTATGCTTTAATTCAGGATCGTTAGGAACACAGAGTCGAGAGTTGACTCGAAGTATTCCTTTCTCGTCGATTCTTGCTTCGGGAATGGCACCTTCTTGTACTTTCTTTATCATGTTTATCAGTTCCGGATCGGTAGCTTGAGCAGCTTTAATTTTATCGATTAAAGTTGGTTCTACTCGCACGTGAGCAATCTTCGAGTGGGTCCCTGGTGTCTTTAGCTCTATCTCCATCTTTTGCAAGTCGTACAAAATACACTTTTGTGTTGTCAGCAGTGCACTTGTACTTGCATAAGATTTTCTGCTCAAAGCGTCAGCTACAACGTTCGCCTTTCCCGGGTGATACTGGATTGTGTGATCATAATCCTTTAACAGCTCAAGCCAACGTCGTTGTCGCATGTTGAGTTCCTTCTGGGTGAAGAAATACTTGAGACTTTTATGATCCGTATAGATATCCACTTTTTCTCCGTACAAGTAGTGTCTCCAGATCTTCAACGCGAAAACGACTGCTGCCAACTCTAGATCATGAGTAGGATAATTTTTCTCATAATCTTTGAGTTGTCGAGAGGCATAGGCTATAACATTTCCATGTTGCATAAGGACACAGCCTAGACCTTTGCCAGAAGTATCACTGTAGATAACAAATTCTCCTGATCCTGATGGTATGGTCAGAACAGGAGCTGAAACAAGTCTCCTCTTGAGTTCTTGAAAACTCTTCTCGCATTCCTCGCTCGATATAAGTTTTGTACTAGAATGAATGATACCGATATCTAGTAATTAAACTTTCAACTCTTGGTGTTCTATGGGAGCCATTTGGTATGGGACTTTAAAAATGGGCTTAGTGCCGGGTTCAAGATCGATACAGAATTCAATTTCACGGTTTGGGGTAAGCCAGAAAGTTCCTCAGAAAAAACGTCAGGAAACTCATTAACAATGGGAATATCATTCAAGTTTGACGTGTTTTTGTTCAAATCAGTGACATGAGCTAAAAAGGCTTGACATCCGTTTTTCAATAAACGAATGGTTTTATGGCTAGAAATAACAGTTATAGATTTCAATGGTTTAGTTGCTTGAATTTGCATGACAGGTTGATTAGGAATATGAAAACTAATAATCTTATGAAAACAATCAATTTTAGCATGATGGGTAGTCAACCAATCAATTCCTAAAATCACATCAAATTCACGCATCTCCAAAGAAATAAGGTCAACAGGTAATGTGAGGTTGTTGATTTGAACTAAGCAAGATTTATAGACAGTAAATGTAATAGGTATTTCTCCCAATGAGGTTTCAACTGATAAAACAAGATTTAAGTTTTCAATAGTCAAATTTAAACGTTGAGTACATATAGGTGAGATAAAAGAGTGGATAGAGTCAGTATCTAATATGGCATAGACTTCACGAGAATTTATGAATAGCTTACCGGTTATCACCTCATTCGGTTTCTTGACTGTTATCGTCAAATCGAATCCCGAATACTTCATTCGGATCTTCACGTATTTCAACCATGGGAATACCACTGAATAATTTTCTAGCAAACTGTTTCTCGGGTTCATCAACTTCATCAGTAGTAAGGTACCAATGATTTCCATTAAAATAGTATTTTCGATAGACTGCAGTTTCCATGATAGTGACTAACTTAACCTGAATTCCTCTAAATTGTAACGCCCAAAAGTATAGAAACATCATTTTTAAATAATCTTGAAAATCATAGCTGGAACACCATAAATCCCAAAGACTAATATGAAAAGTCCATATATTCTGATCCTTTGTTATAGAGCATAACCATGTGATATCACTCTCCCAATTAGTGAGTAAATTAAAGGCAATAATTTCCGCAAGTTCGTTACTTCCTTTAATTGCTTCTAAGAATGGATCTGGAACGACTGTAGCAGAGCTTTCACCTTCATCCTTACTGGATAGAACACGCATAATTTTTGCCTTAGGCAAATGATTCAACTCTGAGTTTGTAAGAAGATTATTCGTCGCCTCTTGTTTTGCAGCTACATTTGTTTCGGTAATTTCATAGTTAACCTCTTGATTTTCAGATGCCATAATTAACTGTGGTCACAAAATAAATGTTAGTTCAAATAAACTGACTCATCTCTTCATGTTCCTACATTCAAATCGATTCATTAGATAAAAAATAAATCTAATTTAGGTAGGACACACTAGTGATTGATTCTATTCGTCTCTCCCCTCCTAGTTCTAACCCCAGATCTCCATTAAAGACCATATCCCTAAGCTCTGATACCAACTGTGACGCCCCCAAATATGGGCCCACACAGCCCAAACTTGAGTCGTCAAAATACTACAACAAAATTATTACAACAAAGCACAACGTACAACAATACAGTGTATAATAATACACAACTAAGTCTTCACTATTATTGCCACACTATTTTACAAAACGTGAAGACTATGATAACTATTCCTCGGACCCTCACTCCATTCCCCGGCTAGACCCTGTTATGTTTTCATCTCCTGTTGAAAAACAATAGAACAAAAGAAAGGGTGAGCTCAAATAGCCCAGTAAAGAATATCATGACTAAGATAATGACGAATAAATTATCATTAGTCTTCAACAGTTGAGTTCTTGATAGAATACAATAGACTACAAGGTTTATATCAAAAACTGCAGTTAAATTCTTAAACAACGTTCAGATCAATAATAGCAGCGGAATGAGTAATCTATTAGAAGAATAATGCAGACTATAATGTCCACTCGGTTATCTTTTTAGGAAAAACATCATCAACTTTTATCATCTGAAATATCATTAGTCAAGATAATACAAATTCACAGTTCCTGATCATAATCATGCACATCAACAGTTCATCTTTGTACTACGGGCCAAAGATATTCAATATAGCACCAACGGTCATGATTATACCAGATTCAGCCTTTGGTCATAATCATACCAAACAACAGTTCATCTTTGCACTACGGGCCAAAGAGAACATTCACCACGTGCCATAAAAGACACCGAACAGATGTATCGCCTTTAACCTATTATATCGCCTTTAACCTATCATCTGTTCAACAAATATATCACATCTGTGCCCCCGGCCACAGATATTCACAACAGCTTGATTTTTGGATGATTAGAATGATATAAATGATGAACAGAAGAAATAGGATAACAATAAGTATCGGAAGTTTACTTTGTACAGATTCAAATAATGTCCAAATTGTCAACATGATGTGGAGTGAAATTTAAAAATGATATTCAAGATCCACAGTTCAGAATAACGGTTACAATTCAATAGAAAGGTTCACGTAAATAGGAAGGTTCAGTTGAAATAATGAAGTTCAACTATTATGGAACATATAATATTTTCAGGAATTATAGAAGCAATAGTTCCATAATAAATTTCGATTTAGGAGTATGAAAGAAAATAATATCCCTTACCGTAGCAGGTTTGATTAACAAAAGGTGAAGGAAATTAATACAAAGGGTTATTCACCAACAGGCGGCAATCCGCTCCGTAAGGTTATTCCCACAATTTAATAGAATTTGAGTACGAAGAGTTATTCACCAAACAGGCGGCAATCCGCTCCGTAAGGTTATTCTCAGAGATTAATAATGAATGAATACGAAAGGTTATTCACCAACAGGCGGTAATCCGCTCCGTAAGGTTATTCCCACAATTTAATAGAATTTGAGTACAAAGAGTTATTCACCAAACAGGCGGCAATCCGCTCCGTAAGGTTATTCTCAGAGATTAATAATGAATGAATACGAAAGGTTATTCACCAACAGGCGGCAATCCGCTCCGTAAGGTTATTCCCACAATTTAATACATGGAAATAAAAGGCACGTCTTATGAGTAAGGAAGAAACAATATTATTATCGATAATCAAATAATGATAATCCCTTACCATAGTATATTTGAATAATGGAAGATGAAAAAGATGGTATCCCTTACCGTAACACGTGACTGGATATTGATTTAAATGAGGTTGATTAACTTGAACAGTACACGTATACTTATAGATCTTCACAAATACTCAAGATGACTTAAGCACACTTAGAGAGAACTTTCACAAGAAGTATTTAGAGAGAGAAAGAAAGAACAAGTAAGGAAGTTTATGAAAAATCCTTAAGTTAAGGCTTCTATTTATAGCCAAAAATCTTATCATTCATTTAATCTAAACCATTCATTTAAAGATCACCTTTTAATCTACACCATCCATTTCAAATATTATATTATCTTTAATCTACACCATTCATTTCATATCACCTAATAATCACCTAACTTTATATTATAAACAAATCAATTTAATTATTCAACAATAATTCACACTTTAATCTACACCATTCATTTCATATCACCTAATAATCACCTAACTTTATATTATAAACAAATCAATTCAATTATTCAACAATAATTCACACTTTAATCTACACCATTCATTTCATATCACCTAATAATCACCTAACTTTATATTATAAACAAATAACTTTATCAATTCAATTATTATGACTAATTGTTATAAATACAGTATAGTTAGCTCTTAGATATCAAGTCAATAAATTAATGAAATACAACTGTTTAAATAACATCATAATAGAGATAACAATAATGTAAAATAAAGCATACGTTACTGTGTAATGACAATTATTGATTCAATAATGTGAATTACTGTGCATATGTTACTGTGACAATTATTAGGTTCAATAATTTTAAAACAGTGCAACAACAATTATTGACTCAATGATATAAAATACAGTGTAATGACAATTATTAAATCAATAATGCAAAATACTGTGTAACAACAATTATTGAATTGATAATATAAAATATTATGCAGTGACAATTATCGATGAAATGATGCGTAACAGTTACGGTGTCAATTATCAGACCAATAATATGAGACACTATGCAATACCGTGTGTTACTGTAGAGTACCGTGTGCTACAGAAAATACCATAAACTACCGTATGCTACAATTCTTTTATCACCGGTATTTTAACAGTTCCGTTGACTATTTTTATTTAAAAAGGTTACTTCTGTCGTTTTCTATATCCGACAAATATTCCGTTGTGGGGTCCACCAATAATTTATTATTTCGGCGCCGTCGTACGGCACGAATATTCCCCGACCAAACGAATATTCCCCGACAAAGCGAATATTGTCCGACAAAATAAAATTTGCACATAACATCCTTAACTTTCAATTTTGTTAATTTAACCACTTACTGTTTCAAAAAAAATATATATGAAGAAAAATTAAATTTTGTATTTCATAAAATTCGGGGTCTTACATGAGGTATCTCAACCTCCTTTATATAATCCATCTTTTCCACCCACTCTGATACAACAAACACTGTAGTTCATAATTCTTAATCAAAATCTTACATCCATGGCATTCCTTTCAACCATCTCAGACAATGAAAACCTACTTCCCAAAAACCTCATATATGATACACTCAAAAATTCAACTAAAACCCCATATAGCCACCCTAAGCTCTTCCCCAAGAAAATTCAGGCAACTCATGTTGTAAATTCAATTGATCTTGTCCGATCCATAAAACCCCAAAAGCCCTTGAACAAGCCACCAAGCACCCAGGTTCCCGAATTTCAATTTGAAGAATACATGGAAATGATGACAAAAAAGGAGAACAAAGCACTTGATGAAGCACATCCATTGCAAAAGCCCATACTAGTTCACGAGGCGATGCGCTACTCATTTCAGGTCGGAGGAAAACGCATTTGGTCAATCTTGTGCATCGCCTCGTGCAAGTTAATGGGAGGGCACGAGTGATAGGGTTAAATTATACGATATTTTTATTCCCTAATACTTAGTTTTTATATTTATTGTGTGCTTAAATGTTTAATTATTTAGCTTATTTTGGTTTTAATAGGTTTTATAGGATTTTAGTTAATTTATGTTAATTTAGGTAATTTTATAGTAATTTTATATTTCTTTTTATTTATGTGTTTTTATTTATTTTTAGTATTTTAGGTGTTTTATTATTAAGTATGTGTTTTTATTATTTTTAGTATTTTTATATTATTTTTATTTATTTTTAACTATTTTATATTTTATTTTGTAGGAAAAATAAGCTTTGGAGGCATTTTTGTAAATCCTGCAAAGCTCTGATGGCATTTTGGTAAATTCTGGAAAAGTTGGGCTCGTGCAATGTGCGTGGAAGATTTGGCCGACAGCTGAAACGACGCCGTTTAATCATTACGTCCGCGCAATGCGCGCAATAAGCAGAACAGTAGCAGGAACCGGAACAAAACGGCGTCGTTTTGGGCTAAAGGGCGCGCGATGCGCGGGAGCGGCGACCGGCACTGTAAGACCCCGAATTTATGAAATACAAAATTTAATTTTTCTTCATATATATTTTTCCTGAAACAGTAAATGGTTAAATTGACAAAATTGAAAGTTAAGGATGTTATGTGCAAATTTTATTTTGTCGGACAATATTCTTTTTGTCGGGGAATATTCGTTTTGTCGGGGAATATTCGGGCCGTACGACGGCGCCGAAATAACAAATTATTTGTGGACCCCACAACGGAATATTTGTCGGATATAGAAAACGACAGAAGTAACCTTTTTAAATAAAAATAGTTAACGGTGTTAACTGTTAAAATACCGGTGATAAAAGAATAGTAGCATACGGTAATTTATGGTATTTTCTGTAGCACACGGTACTCTACAGTAGCACACGGTATTGCACAGTGTCTCATATTATTGGTCTGATAATTGACACCGTAATTGTTACGCATCATTTCATCAATAATTGTCACTGCATAATATTTTATATTATCAATTCAATTATTGTTGCTACACAGTATTTTGCATTATTGATTCAATAATTGTCATTACACTGTATTTCATATCATCGAGTCAATAATTGTTGGTGCACTGTAGTTTAAAATTATTGAATCTAATAATTGTCACAGTAGCAAATACACTATAATTTATATTATTAAATTAATAAAAATATGTAACGTGTTTCTTACATTATTGTGGTAACATTATTTTATATGTTGGACTCACAGGAAGAATAAATAAATAAATAAATAAAAAATAAAATAATTAATTTTACTATTTGAAATAGTAACGTGAATAGTGACGTGAATAGTGACGTGAATAGTGACGTGAATAGTAAGAAACATGTGGGACCCATTGTGGGGCCCACATGAAATGTGAGAAATGTGAGAATTTGCTGAAGAGTTGGTGGAGGCTGCGCAGCAGCCTCTGCTGAATTTTTTTCTGTTTACCTACCACGCATAGTAACTTATTTTCTCCTATAAATAGCTTGCTCAGCTGAATAGAAAAATCACACCTAAAACATAAAATTTTTCTATAAGAATTTTATGAGTTTTCTCTGAGAATAGTAAGGTTATTTTGAGAGTTTGAAAGCCAAAAGGAGTGCAGGAATTTTTCAAGTAAGTGTTTTATTAAAGAGTAGTAATTTCATAAATTCCTATTTTTCACGGTATTCACAAATCTTCCTTTAGAAGACTCTTCTTTGAGAAGATTCATTTTTAAAAGCTTTCTTTGGAAGATTTATTTTGGAATATTATTTTAAAAACTATTTTAAAGTTGTTATATTATACTACAAAAATTATGTTAAATTTTGATAGTTCATAATATACGAGTTATCATATACTTTGAAATTTATATGTGGTAATTACTAATTATATTAAAAATATATAGGTTGATCAATCTCATTTAAATCAATATCCAGTCACGTGTTAAGGTAAGGGGTATCACTCTTTTCATCATCATAAATGGATATTATTTTCTTTCTTACTTGAAGGGATTATCATTCTTTGATTCTCGAAAATAATATCGTTTCTTTCTTGTGCCATTTATTTCCATGTATTAAATTGTGGGAATAACCTTACGGCGCGGTTTACCGCCTGTTGGTGAATAACCTTTTGTATTCATTCCTTATTAATCTTTGAGAATAACCTTACGGTGCGGATTATCGCCTGTTTGGTGAATAACTCTTCGTGTTCAAATTCTATTAAATTGTGGGAATAACCTTACGGTGCGGATTACGCCTGTTTGGTGAATAACTATTCGTATTCAAATTGATGGGAATAACCTTACGGTGCGGATTATCGCCTGTTGGTGAATAACCCTTTTTATTTGTCTCGTGTGGAAATAATTTGTCTACACGAATTATCACATGACACTTTTATTCCATATTCGTAAGTGATATCATTTTCCTTTATACTCATAAGAGATACCATCTTTTTCATCTTCCATTATTCAAACTTACTATGGTAAGGGATATTAATTCCCTTCACCTTTTGTTAATCAAACCTGCTACGGTAAGGGATATTATTTTCTTCCATACACCTAAATCGAAACTTATTATGGAACTATTGCTTCTATAATTCCTGAAAATATTATATGTTCCATAATAGTTGAATTTCATTAGTTCAACTGAACCTTCCTATTTTCTGAACATTTCTATTGAACTGTAATCGTTATTCTGAACTGTGGATCTTGAATATCATTTTTAAATTTCACTCCACATCATGTTGGCAATTTGGACATTATTTGAATCTGCACAAAGTAAACTTCCGATACTTATTGTTTATCCTGTTCTTCTGTTCATCATTTGTATCACTGTTATTTGTATTAATCATCAAGAATCAAGCTGTTGTGAATATCTGTGGCCGGGGGCACAGATGTGATATAATTGTTGAACAGATGATAGGTTAAAGGCGATATACTAGGTTAAAGGCGATACATCTGTTCGGTGTCTTTTATGACACGTGGTGAATGTTCTCTTTGGCCCGTAGTGCAAAGATGAACTGTTGGTTGGTATGATTATGACCAAAGGCTGAATCTGGTATAATCATGACCGTTGGTGTTATATTGAATGTCTTTGGCCCGTAGTGCAAAGACGAACTGTTGATCTGCATGATTATGACCAGGAACTGTGAAGTTGTATTATCTTGACTAATGGTATTTCAGATGATAAAAGTTGATGATATTTTTACTAAAAAGAGAAGCGAGTGGACATTATAGTCTGCATTATTCTTCTAATAGATTGCTCATTCCGCTGCTATTATTGATCTGAACGTTGTTTAAGAATTTAACTGCAGTTTTTGATATAAACCTTGTAGTCTATTGTATTCTATCAAGAACTCAACTGTTGAAGGCTAATGATAAATTATTCGTCATTATCTTAGTCATGATATTTCTTACTGGGCTATTTGAGCTCACCCTTTCTTTTCGTTCCATTGTTTTTCAACAGGAGATGAGAACGTAACGGGGACTAGCCGGGGAATGGAGTGAGAGTGCGGGGATAGCTATCATAGTCTTCACGTGTTATAAAATAGTGTGGCAATAATAATGAAGACTTAGTTGTGTTGTATTATCCACTGTATTGTTGTACGTTGTATTTCATTGTAATAATTTTGTTGTAGTCTTTTGACGACTCAAGTTTGGGCTGTGTGGGCCTAGATTTGGGGGCGTCACAGGCACTGTAGCGAGTGACGCGTTTGTCTTGCGCGTTAATTGTCCAAATCAGATTATTTCGCGAATTTTGCTACTTTTTGATTCTAAATTGGATTTTAATTCCAATTAGGGTTAGGATAATAATTATTTTATTTCTCTTTTATTTTTATTTGTATTTTAAATCATATTAGGGTTTGAAAAGTGTACTTCCTACTAGGGTTAGGAGGATTTTGAAGCCTATAAATAGAGGGCTTGACACACAATGTAAACAACAACTCTCATTAGAATAAAAATTCTCTATTCTATTATTTAGTATTCTCTATTATTATAAGTAGTTAGTTTATTTTTCTTGGTTTAAGTGATTGAAGCCATCAAGATTTATACACTGTGAGATCTAATTTATTTTAATTGTTCAATTTATATTTTGATTATTGAATATTTTTCTATGCTTAAATTTTATGATTGGTTTGTTTAATTGCTAGGAGTACTACTAGTTTATTATTCATATTAATCTACTGTTGTTGGTGACACAACTAAGTTTAATAATTATTTTGCAGATCAAAATATTATTTTATCTTAGGAAGAATATTCATCTAAATTAAATGCAAACAAGTGGCTTGTGTTGTTTAGTTCAACGATCTCTCAAATTCTTTATGCTGCTATTAAATTAAATCTTTAGCAAATGCCGGAGGTTGTTTAATAGTAAGGGTATTTTGACCAAGTGGCTCTACTTATCTGAAATTAAGGAGAGAGGAGAAAAATTATTTCACCTGCGAGTAGTTCTTTCTACGATGAATCTTCAAAATATTAATTGATTTATTTTTGCATTAGTGATCAGTTGTAAATTCTTGATGGTGGATACTAACTTAAACCAAGGCTTTTTCTTCTTATTTATTTCTTACATATTTATTTTAGTTAATTTTATTTAAACTATTTCTTTAATTAAAACCCCCCCAACTTTTGTTTGCGAAAACATAAAATTAAATTAATCATTCTCTGTGGGATCGACTCTTGCTTACACTACTACATTAATATTTTTTCAAAGTAAGATTTTATTTTTGGGTGCTTGCGACATCATACCAACGAGTCAATGGCAATACTAATAGCTTGTGCCCTCGAGATGATCCACACCATGTCATTAATCCATGACGATCTCCCATTCATGGACAATGATGATTTTCGACGTGGTAAACCCACAAACCACAAGGTTTTTGGGGAAGAAACCGTTAATCTTGCCAGTGATGCCCTTCTCTCCCTTGCATTCGAGCACGTGGCAGGGTCCTCCAACAATGTGGCACCAGAATGGGTGGTTCGAGCTAGCCATTGTTGAGCTAGGTTCCGCAATTGGTACATGGCCTTATGGCAGGGCAAAATGTGGACCTTTGCAATGAAGGCAAATATGTGGATTTGGAGGTGTTAGAGTACATACATGTACACAAGACATCAAAGCTTTTGGAGGCTGCGCGCGGTGTGTGGAGCAATAATTGAGGAGGAAATGTGGTTGAAGTGGAGAGACTGAAAAAATATGCTAGGTGCATTGGGTGGTTGTTTCAGGTTGTGGATGATATATTGGATGTGACTAAATCGACGACGGAGTTGGGAAAGACGGCCGGAAAGGACTGGGCGACCAATAAAGCGACATATCCGAAGCTGATGGGATTGGATAGGGCTAAGGAGTTTGACATATCCGAAGCTGATGTGATTGGATAGGGCTAAGAAGTTTGTCGGAGAGCTAGTGGCTCAGGCGGAGGTTAGGCCGAGGAGGAGCTTAGTTACTTTGGTTCTGCAAGGGCTGCACCGTTGTACCGTATAGCTAAATACATAGCTTATAGTAAAAATTATCTTAATTACACTTGGTTTACTTCTCCTATGCCTCGGATAGGAGTGAGCAAAAAACGGATAAATTCGAACAAAATCAAATTTTTTTAACCGAATTATTTCGATTATTTTTAAAATTTTGGTTATACCCGTTTTAAGTTTCAGTTTTCAGGGGATTAGATATTGATTTTGAATATTTCGGTTACCCGAATAACCGATCTAGGAAAGGAAAAAAATATTAGGCCCTGACCCTTGACTCATGACTACACTAATCTAATAATCATGACTCAAATATATATAGAGCACAATTTTATGAGGTTTAGAAAGCGTTTCTCTTCTTCATCATCTCTCTCAGATCCCCAACTCAACCGATCATCGTGGTGCAACAAACCAATTTACAATTGCACAAATAGAAATATACGTGTGCAAGAAGCTAAAAATGATTCTCAGCCATCTGATCCTCCAAATCAACCGCCTCTTCGGCCACTCCTTCCGATTAGCAAACGATCATCGCGGCTGAAAGAAGCAAGAAGATTTTAATATCAAACTCAAGATCAAACAAAAGGTGTGTTTGGTTGGTGCTTAATATATACTGTACCATACACACACACACACACACACACATATATATGGAGTACATTTTGTCATTTTCTGCTGATAAAATTAATTACAAGTGCACTAGAATTTCAAAGGGACCAGAAATTAAAGCACACCCACAAATAAATGCATTAAGTACAAGCATATATGACGTGTAGATCAATTCTATTTTTGTTTTTGAATAATTTTCGGTATATATGTTGACTGTTGTTAATTATTTTTATTAAAAACTCTTGTACTGAAACTTTGAATCATGTTAATTATGTATTGTTAATTTTAATCATTTTAATTATTAATTAGACTGCTTGGCTAGTAGGTTGCCTTTACTTTTGTGTAATTATGTTGTTAATTATGAAAATTTTAATTTCGGGTATTAACCGAATAACCGAATTGTAAATCCGGTTATTCGTTATTTGGTAATTCGATTATTTCAAATTTCGGGTAACTATTCTGATAATAAAAAATTACAAATTTCGATATTCAATTTTCACTAATCGGTTTTCAATTTTTGGATTTACCCGAATGATCAGAGTTATTCCATGATCTTGGAGCATGGTTACTGTTTGTTCTACCCTCTCATATGAGAATGAGTTTCACACGAGTTCCACCACGTGTGAATCCCATCTTCATGTAAGAAGGTAAAATAAACTATAACTATACTCCAAGAACATAACATGGTATAATTTTTTCCCCTAACCTTGGATACATATGGAGTCTACTAAGTACTAACCACAAAGAATGGATGTTTTTCTCTCTCAATTCGAGGCAAATGTAATACAGTGTTATGCTGAATATTGTAATCCTTTTTTAGTTCAAAATGGGAATCACCTTTAACGTTCTTTATTCTTTTTTCATTTTTTGTAATTGAAAAAACTGCATTTGTCATTTACTCTAGGAGATTAGAACATACTATATATATATATATGAAAAATTATCACAACCGATCGTAAGGAGCAATATTTTAAAAATTGGACTGGTCATCGAACCAAAAAAATTACCGAATAAATGAATCACTGATTAAACCAGTAGTCGAACCGTTATTAACTCATAGACGTCATTAATATGTAATAAATAATAAATATATTAATTATTATTATATAAATATATATTATATAATATCTATCAAATATATAGAATTAATCAATTTATCTACAAAAAAAATAAATTAAACATATTTGTACAATATTTACTTTATACAATTCAAATAAATACTAAATTTATATAAAAAGAAAAATATTAAATCATGCTCATAACTCAAAAGTGATAAAATCAAACACAAATGAACATAAACATCTTATGTAATTTATTTTTATAGTTAACTTGAACTGATAAAACCGGTAAACTAGTAGCCGGTTCACTGGTTCAACTACTGATTTTTATCGATTTTTTTTTATCAAAACTGGGTTGATGGACCAAACAGGACCGAAACATGAATCGGTTTTGATTTTTTTCTGTTGAACCATCAGTCTAGTCCGATTTTTTAAACATTGGCTGGAAGCAACCAAAATTAATCTGTTGCAAGAAAGATGAGCAACATGGTCAATTATGCTTAATTTTGGTCTGCCGCAAAACATGGTAACGACAGGGCCAAAATTAAGCATAAATTGACTTGTGTCGCAAAAAAGATGAGTTGCATTAATTGTCAAAACAGTAACCCAATAAACCGGTTGTCATGGATGTGAACCTATATATATAATTTTTTATTATTATATTATTATGTTTTTGCAGCAAAGAATTCTATTCTCAAACTTAAGAGTGGAAATTTTTCAAACAGAATTATCACCAAGTATGTCCTTACTGCCAATTTTTTTTCTTTTTAATGTCATTTATAAATTCTGACTACAACTTTGCGACATCTCAGGTTTACTTAGGACCCGTAAAAATCAAAACCCAGGTACTTCATTTATAAATGAACAGAACTTAAGATGTATGCTGAATAAAAATTTAAACTCCATACTCCATATTTTTCACCTGAAAAGAATGCAGGTGAGAGTCTAATACCAGAACAAGACCTCCAATGGTACTAGGCAAGGTCAAACGGCCTACCAAACCGTTTGTAAACAGACTTGAATAGAAGTAATGGACCCTTCTTTGGTCTAAGTAATTCTTTCCTCTAAAGAACCCATCTCAAAATTCTTATAATTTGATATCTTGAAAATGGGTTGGTTTAACTTGAAAAGTCACTCATTGAATTAAGAAAAATAATTGAATTGGATTCGGTTGGATGATACCAGTGAAATCACATGCTAACTCCCATTTCATTTGTTATTGATATGGAGAACATAGTTTAGATTCATACTTGCTATACAATTTTCTACATCTGAAATATCATCAGTAAATGTATATCAGATCAATAATTGATCTAAAGAAAAACATGTTAAACTTGATTTAAACACGAGTAGGTAACAAACAAGAGAGAGATCTGAAAAAATGGTTACAACAATAGAGTAATTTACCCCATGACTTTTGGTCGCCAACCCTCGATCACATCCTCAGTGAGAGCTCGCGTATTGATGAATGATTCCTTTGAGAATATAGTCTGAGTATGAAAATCAACAGGTTAGAAGTAAAGACAAAAATTGATAAAACTTGCTTACATTTGCTGTGCCATAATTGAAAAGGTAAAACTGCTATAATCAAACAAGAATATGCCTAAATCCACAACCATTGCATTTGGCTAATAGTTAATTTCAATATATATTATGTTGAGGCTAACTCAATATCGATTGATAGGAGAGAAATGAACGTTCAGAAGAATGAACAAACATTCCTATGAAAATTGGATAAAAAGAAAGACGAAAACACAGAGTTGTATGAACATGAGCAACAATGAGAAGGAAGATTATAATCCTCACTCAGAAAAATTGGGGATTTATAGGTCATGCTTAGAGGTATAGTGCAAAAAGAACATGAAATAGAACCCGCCTGTTGCCAAGAATGTTTTCCCATTAAAGGCCATATAGTAGCCAAAGCTTAAAGAGTGAAGTGGAAGCATGGATAGAGTGGTTAAAGACACTCTGGTTCAGTTAAGCTTGGGCAGGGCAAGCAAAAAATGCGGCAGACCCAGGACAGGTCATGATGGAGTTCTGAATTTATTTTTGACACCGATATTGTACCCTGAACATTTCAAAGTCAGTATCTTGTACTCTTCCCTCTCCAGCCCAGGGCCCATACTAGGAAAGTCCGAAAGTTTACTAAATTCAACTGTCCTAAACAAAATTGAGCCCTATTGCTGGTTTTGGTTTTCTCTCAGATTAAACTATTATTGCAACTAAGCTACAATCTACTGTATCTCATTACTGTCCCAAATCTATACTAAATTGATAAACTCTCTTGCTAATGGGCATTTGTGAAACCCTCATGTAAATATATACCAACATTCTCTGCTTTTCTTGAGGAAAATGTTCTAGAAAACATACATTCATATAGGTCTTCACATAGGGAAGTGAATCTGGAACAGACCAGTTCTTATAATACCCCAAAGCAACCTCTAGGTGATAGAGCTTTGGTCCCAGGGCCAAATCTGCAGCTGACACTTCTTTTCCATTGATAAATGGACCCTTCAAGCAAAAAGAGAGATTTTATGAATTAACGTTACTGTAACATTAAACCATGTCTGCACAGAAATATACAGCATATTTGGAAATCATTTAATTCATGCAACACCACTAAAAGTCTACAACCAACAATAAAATTCCCAGGGAGGAATAAAATAACTTGATGTTCATCCAACTATCTTGGCATAACTTTAACTCAAAAGGCCAATACTGTCAAAGAAAACTTAGGACCCTAAGTATACAGCTTATCTATTTCTTCACTTGTACAGGATGCTGAATGCTTGGACTTGAGTAACTTCATCCAAATAAGCAACATTAAGATTAAAATATCATCTAATAACTTCTCTTAAAGATACCTGAGAGAGAGAGAGAGAGAGAGAGAGAGAGAGAGAGAGAGAGAGAGAGAGAGAGAGAGAGAGAGAGAGAGAGAGAGAGAGAGAGAGAGAGAGAGAGAGATTATATGGCTCACATTTTCTTTGATATAATCGTTGAAAGCAGTCAGCTCACTGAGTAATGCTTGCTCTGTTCCATCAGCTGGATCTTTGCTTTTCAGGAAACCAATAAATGTGGAGAAGATCTTTGACCCACTACAAGAATACATGAACAAATGCGAGAAGAAGTTGCTGCTTACTATTTCAAGACAACAAACTGGAGGGATTGAATTAAGTGGAGGACTGATAGTCTCTTATATGGGGAATATAAAATCCAACCCCCCTCCCCCCACCTAATAGTCCCTCATATGGGGGATCATTTTAAGAATTGGACTAATAGTGTCTATAGATGACAAAACACACACAATATTATTTTTTAAATGAGACTAACAATCCATCCCCATGCTCTAACCCTGCAAACAAACATAGTCATAACTCATGTAGTTTAATGTACAACTAGTCGCATACAATATAGACAGGAAGTTAAAACCTTTTTAGATCAACAATGATTCTGATTTATATCAACAACGATTGTGAATATATTTAAAATTGACTATTCTAAATCAGGATTAACAATACGGTTGGAACTCGAATCCACCAAAAACCCAAAAGTCACCGGTCAATACTACTCAGCACAGTGTGGGCTATATGAAAAATGATTGAGCTATTAGAACTAGATATCCATGGTTAATGCTGATACCTTTACAGGTGCATGTATCTAATGGAAGATTAAAGTGAAAGAAACATTAGACTGCTTATGTTATGGCCTTAATTAAGGTTTTGATTGTAGAGCAGAAAAAGAAGAATTACTATTGACAGGGAATGAATAAGCTACAATAGCCAAAGTGAAGATAGTATATAGAGCCAGAATTTAATAGTTAAAAACTGAAGGAAGTTAAATTATGAAATTAAGATATTAGACTGCGAAAAATAGTTTAATACACCATTTGTTCTAAATTATAAGATTATTATTGACTTTTTAAAAGTCAAATTGAGACATTTTCAAATTTAAAATTGACATGATTAATTTAAGTTTTCAAAGCAATAAACCTTATAACTAGTAATACTTTTTAGGTAGTTTATGATATTCATAATTGCATTGACACAAATTAAATGAATTCATCTCAATTTTGAGTTTGAAAATGTTTGAAATTGACTTTTCAAAAGTCAATATCAATCTTATAATATGGAACGGAGGAAGTATTAAATATCACATCATGATAGATAATATACACAACTGAAATTTATGAGAACGCCTTTATCCAATGATAATTAGCATCAATGCTCTATGTGAATATAGGAGTAAGGAAGGGAAAGAAAATCAAGGGTAAACAGAATGAAAAGTGAAGAAAGACAAATCCTCATAATTAGAGATTGCAATTTGTGGCGCTCTGTCCAGCCCTGATGGGATGGGTTTGGGGGCTTTTAAACAGGGTAAAGGAAGATGCAGGGTGTATAAATAAAACCTGTATGCAGTAGTGCTGTAGATGGGATTTAGGCTTTTAGCATTCCCTGGTCAGAGTATCAATGTGATTATTATCTACCCCTCAGGCCCCTCACTTTCTTTTTTCCTTCTTCCATTCTCTGTTTTCTTTCTCTCAACACTGATTGGTGACAGACCAAAGACCTATTTTGTGGTGTCAATATGTTTTCCTCCCTTCTTCATCTACCTATAATCATCGAATATAGTATCACAAAATTTCACAGAGAATGACCAACAAGTTTAGAGACCTTTCTAGCTTCTGATCTATTCTTATATGATATTATTGCTATCAAGTTCTAGAACAATAAAATGATACTCATATCTTGTCTCATTTCAGTTAACTAGTTTTAACTCTATTTTATCAAGGTTAAGAAAAAAAACATGCTGATGTTGTAGATGAATGAAACCTGACTTCTTCATCTTTGTATGATCGAGTATGGTATCTCTATGTTTCACGGTGTATGACCTACAGTTTATAATAATTTTCTTGTTTCTAATCTACTTTGACCTGAAAATGTTGCTTTCAAGTTCCACCGTTCCAATTGTAGGGCGATAAATTATCAGTATATGTTGAACTACTGGAAACAAATGAAAAAGAAACACTGAGTGGGGTCACGCGGACCTATTACAAACATCAATTCACCTAGCCAGGAATTTTTAAAGGTTACCTTACTAAATTCTTTTAAAAGATGAAACTCTCTAGATTTAAAGTATAGTTCCTCATTACGACATCAAGATATTGTTATTAAGCTTACTTTGACAATTACTCGTTTGCAAATCTTGTTGCTTAAGTTTTATTTTATGAAACCTTCGGTGAAAGATTTTAACCATTAGAGACACAGACAAAGGATTCTTCAAATATGATAATACAACCTACAACAAAAATGCAGTATTTCATTTAAGCTTATGGTGACAAAACTAATTAACTCTGGCGTTAAATATTTATAAAAAAAATTCCAGCAATGAGCAAAAACTATGAGACCAATATCAATTGTAAAACTGAACATAATCATACACTGAAGCCTTCTCAGGAGGAGTCCCCAAAGGTGGAATCGGAAATTTTTCTTCCAATGCTTGTGTGATAACATCTGAATCTGCAACCCACTTCTCATCAAGCTTTATCACAGGTACTTTCCCTTCCGGACTTATTTTCAAGAACCTACAACATATTCAAATAATTGACAAAACAATAAAGAATATTAATAATAATAAATAAATAAATAAAAAGTAACATTACATGAAAAAAACAAACTACAATAGTAATTGGGAAATAATATTTGCACTCCAAATTAATTGTAGAACAAAATAAACATAGTTATAACTTATAAGAGTACCATTCAGGCTTGTTAGCCAAGTCAACAAACTTCATGTCGTAAGGAAGATGCTTTTCCTCTAGAGTCAACAAAACTCTCTGCGTAAAGGGGCCTGAAAAAAGTACATGAAATTGTAAACTAGCGTAATTTTTCATTGGGTCATTTTCACAGTAACCAAACAGACAAAAGGAAAGACTTACAGTCGCCAAGCTTGTTGGGGGTGGTGACAGAAGCTTTTACGCAGATTTCGAGAGGGCTTGTGTCTGAAGAGGAAGACATTGTTACAGTGGAGCTTCTTCTAAGTCTCAAATTGGTGGAATTTTGGGTGAAGAGGGTGCGAATACGAGATCTTTGAAAGTTGCAGGCAAGGTGTTTGATGGTTGTCGACAGAGCCGCAGCCGAGGGATTTAATTGAGCGGTCGACATTTTTCCGATGATAGTGTGCGTAAAAGTTTCTTTAACAGATGAGGTTCTGTTGGTGTGGGAATAGAAGGAGAAAGGTAAAAGACTGAAGTCCAGAGTATTCTGATTCCGGGTGGATGACGTAGTTTGTGGGTTCAGCACACAACCGGATCATTTCCTTCACCAGAGATATATAGATTAATACTAGAAAAATACATAAAGATTTTCAAATGGAGTAAATAAAAATTTTGAGCATTCAATTTTTTAATTAATAATAGTATTAAAATATAATAGTATCAATTTTGACTTTTCAAAATTGATATAATATATTTTTATATTTTAAATTAATTTAATTTTTAAAATCAATAATAATTTTTATAATTAATAATATAATGTATACAAATTAAAAAAATTCATAATTGTATTATCTAAAATTATATTAATTTTCTCATATTTTGAAATGAATAGAGTAATATTACTCTTTGATAATTTTAATAAAACCTTATCCTATACTTTCATTTATTTCAATAAAAAATAGAAGTATAAGTTATTTTATAATGATAAGATTGGTGATGTTTGACTCCCAAAATTATGCTTTTTCTGCTGACCATATTTTCAATATTATTCAAGCCTAAAATAAATTTTCTTTTAAAATCATTCTATTCGGATTCAAATTTAGGGATATATTTCATTTTGGAGTTTAGCTCTAACTTAAAAAGTGGGCCGGAGGTATCAGGAGAAAGGAAACCTTTATTCGAATTTGTGACTGTGCATAATAAAGAAAAATGTCTCTACCGTTAATTACTTTGGTTATAAAATATGAATAAATATAAACACATAATAATTAAATATTATATTTATTTATATTATTAAAAAGTAAGGTATGATACTAAAATCTGTATCATACCCTATTTTTAATGGTGCAGTGTTTAATATAATATTTAGTTATTATGTATAGACTTGTCCATAAAATATAGAATAAGTATAAGTATATAACAACTAAACACTATATCTATTTACACTATTAAAGAGTGGGGTATGACATTGAAATTCATATTATGTCCTATTTTTTAATAGTGTAAATGGATATAGTGTGTGATGTAATATTTAATTGTTGTGTGTGTAAACTTATTCTAAAATATATTTCATTCGTTTCAAATTATAAAATAATTATTGACTTTTAAAAATAAATTTGAGACATTTTTGGACTTCGTTTGCTTCATTGAAACCTTTGTCGAAAAATATTTTCATAGGAAATTGTTTTGAATGAAAATAAATTATTTTTCCTTATTTGGCTGCTAAACTGAAAAAGATTACTACGGTCAAAATTATTTTTAATAAAAATGACTTATTTTTCCTTTGTCGGAAAATGTTTTCTTAGGAAATTGTTTTTAATGAAAATGACTTATTTTCCCTTATTTGGTTGCTAAACAGGAAATTAATTTTAATGAAAATAACTTCAATTAATTAAATAATTTTTTTAGTGTGCTTTCTCTTTTTTTTTTATTATACACCGCATTGTAATAAATAAATAAATAAATACTATCAAATCTATAATTTCTTTTAAAGAGCAAAAAAATTGATGAAGGAGAATTGAAAAGAGAGCAATATTACCAAAATTGAGAGTAAAGAAATGAATAAGAGATATAGATAGGGGTGAGTAAAGAACCGAATTACTTTCGAAATAGCAATAAAAATCGCACAAACTGCACCAATTAAAACCACACAAATAATTTTCGCATATGTGGCGGTTTTAGGTGGGTTGAAAAATCGTAAATGCGATTTGAGTTTTATTTATGGGCAAAACAGCATGCAATAAATCGCACCGCACCATGCATTGTCAAAATGGAGCATATCAAGAAGTATTATTATAATGTACAAACATTTAAAATTATCCCAAATTATAATTATTTTTGTTTAGAATTTTCATATATAAAAAATATAACATCATTCATGTTTTCAGGTTCTATCTACATTGGAAGTGACAGCCTAGTTAGATTTCCCCCCATTTTTTGGTTTATTTTTAATCTTAATGAACATGATTTTATAACCTGGCGTCTAAAATACTCAGTGGTGAAAGGCAATATTGTTTTCATGTAGTTGATCAATTGAGTGATATAATTGCGGAGGAACCTGCAACCACTACCCTTATCATGAGAAATTGATATTTTATTTTGAGAGGATGAAGATCATCGTATGTTCACTTCATTGAGAAATTAATGATATATTATGTTTAATTGCTTCAATAAAAATATTTAAGTGTTTTTTTTTTGTTTGGTGAAATTAAGTATCCAAGTCTTTGAACTCATATAAAATGTCAATTTTTTTATACTTGCGCAGTTGTGCTTTATCTCACATTGAGTCAAGTTCTTGATCTGCCACTGGTGCATCTAATACACTTTGATATATATGTTGTCTTTGAAGCCCAGCCATTGAACGGAGTTTGGTGAGATCATAATAATAGTGTGACCTAGTAGATTTCAATACTTTCGCAGAGAATATCCCCCTCCACTCTTATAGTCACAGAGGTTCCGGATTATTTTAAATTTTTAATTAATTATTTTCTAAGCACATGTTTAAAATTTGTTTAGACAAAATATTATAAATAAAGTTCTGTGTGGTTGTGTGTTATCAAAGTGATATTTAATATTGTGTTATGTTAAATTGTTAATTTAAATTGCATAAAATTTAATTATTTTAATTGATTTTGGAACCAAAACCACACCAAATGAAATCGTACTACACGGTTTAAAATCGTACTGCACCAATCACAAGTTTCATGTGCGGTTTTGAATTTGCCAAAACGCACATAAGTGATTTCATGTGCGATTTGAGTTTCAAACCGCACCATGCTTACCCCTAATTATAGATACGAAAAAAGTAATTGAATTAATTGGGTAAAAGTGAATTAATTTGTTAAAGCGAGATGAAGAAAAAAAAGAGAATAAAAGTAAAGCTTATTGTTGGGAGACATTGTCGGATAGCCTGTCCAAAAAACGACTTGCGGATCTCAAATTTGTAAGTCGTTTTCTTAAAATAAATGATGAGTTTTTCATTGATTGAAAATTATTTTACAATTGATCATATTTTTCTTGACATTTCGAAAATTATTTTACTTAAAACGGACAAAGCCATAAACTCAAAATTAAGATGATTCATTAAACATTATAAAATAATATTCTTTTATTAATTTAAAATATATTTTATTGTATTAATTAAAATTAGCATATTAATTTTAAATTTAAAAATATATTAAATTAATTTTAAAAAATCAATATTTTTATATTTCGAGTGGATGTAGTATTGAAACTTTTCTCGTCATATAACTATTTTCTTTAGAGACAAGTGAAACCTTATTCACTGACCGAATTGGGCAGGCCTTAGGAGTGAGCCGACATAATTGAACTAGGCCAGCATGAGTAAACTAAAACTTGGGCCAGCATTATCAAAGTAAATGTTTATATTCTTCATTATATAAAAATAACAAAATTTTGATAGAGATGGGCCAGATGGAAAATGAGCTTTTTCGATAGGTTTGTGAGTTATAGAGGGGTTTCAATTTTATGAGTTGGCTGGGGGATGGGCTTCCTTTTTTTTTTTTTTTAATACCATTCTCGGTTTCAAAATATGTGAATATTATTGATTATTAAAACTTAATTTAAATTGATATAAATTAATTTTATTTTTATTAACTACAATGATGAATATTATAAAATTTATTATTTCATAATCTTTAATGAATTTGATCAATTTATAATTTTAAAATATTTTAATTAATTTTTAAAAATCAATAATAATTTATAATTTGCACGGAAAGATTTTAAAGAAAATGTACGAGTCTTGAACCGAGTTGGTAGGGATTCATGGTCCGAACATATCCCCAAGGCAAGGGCACCAAACACATTTATAAGGAATGGTCCTGAATACATCTCTAAGGGTCTCAAATATATTCTTAAGTGAAAACATTCAGGACCTTGGGAATGTGATCAGAACACATAAATATACATATTCACGACCCTCCGGGATGTCTTCCAGACTCTTAAAAAGATGTGATCGGGACATTTAGAAATTATTGTATGAATTATTACGTATAACAAAATTCTTTTTAAAAATATGTTTGAACCTTGAAATGTGTTCGGGTCCTTGAGATGTATTCGGACCATCAATTTTAGGGAAGGGTGACCACTTAATTAGCGAACCACCTATTGTGCCCATTATTACATGTATATTATCAAAATCTAGTTAGTTCAATCAAACCGTAGACTTAACTAAAATGAACCATTATAAGTAAAATGATTCGCATTATTAAACCATTTTCAGAAAAGAGTCGTTCCCTCCGGAAAGAAAATATAAACCATTTAATAAAATTTCACAACCACTTGTTGCATTCATGTGAAGTTCTTCATGCTCATTTTTTGGTTCTCTCTCTCTCTCATCTGTTATCTCCAAAACTAGATATTGCTAATCGATTACCCAACCATGAGTTGCCAGTTGGAACCCCAATCAAATCATGGGAAGAGGCAAAAGCTGAGAAAATCAAATTCAAGATTTTCCACCAGCATACGGAAAATCCCATTAACACAATTCCATCAGTGAAAAAGCTCACCAGGATAAGTCCATACTTTAATTCACACTATCTGGTGGGTTCTAAAGGACCTCAACCACCATTTTCGAATAACAAAATTAAGCAACTTCAAGTTTTTATCTTTCTTGTCACGCCAAAGTAAAATTTAAAATTATGTTGAAAAATCTAATTCAAAATCAATTTAGAAATGATTATACTTCATGAATATAATACATATCGAGTATCCACATCTTATTTGTTTTGTATCTCAACACGTTGTTTTAAGTGTAACATAATACGTGAACTATTTATATTAAATGACGCGAAATATGTGTGTTGTTGGAACTTGCACATAATTAAAACTGGTCAGCTGATTTTATATTAAAATATTTAACTCAAAACCATATATCAATGATCCGAAGTAATTATTTGTATCTCAACAAATTCATCACATCTAGATAGAATTTCCATTTGGGCCTCTAAAAGATCTATAGTTAGTTGATGGAGTTGGGACTCCTTTGTCCTAAAATCATATATAAACAACATGTGGGAGTCAGTTTGAGTAAGCGACAACTGCACTTAAACTTGGCACAGAGAGCCCACAGTCCATTATTCTTCTCCTTTTCTAGGACCAAAGCTGCCCCAACAACAATAAACACAAAATGCTCGTACTTTGGAATTGGGGACCCCTAAAATAATAGAGGCAACAAGCTGAAGCAGTATACCTCCCCTTTTATAGCTAATCTTGTACAGTGTGTATTTTGGGGAACATTATGCACATGGGAGAGATTGGGTTCTTATTTTAAGGTCCTCATTTAAAGGCATGTACTATTCATGGTGGAGATTGGGTTCTTATTTTGAGGTCCTCATTTAAAGGCATGTAATATTCATGGTGGTACTCTTTGTTAAATTGGTGCAAGATTCATCCATGATTGGTAGTAGGGGTGAAAATGATCCCGAGTCGATCCGAACACTCTGATGCTCAAGCTCGACTCGGATCAGAAAATTTGTGTTCAGGTTCGACTCGAATTCGAAATGATAATTTCTAAGGCTGCTCAAGTTCGACTCGATGAATTACTCGATACTACTCGGCTCGAAGTTACTCGACTCGTTTTCAGAACGAGTAATTCGCGAGCCTCTATTCGAGCTCGAATCTGAGATGGATCACACCAAAATGAGACATAAAAATGAAAACTTAAAAAAACTTCAGTTTTATTTATATATAAAAATACAAGTTACAAAAATTACAATGATAAATTTATAATATTAATTATACTATAATACAATATCTAGTAACATCATTATATTTATTCAATCTCATACATCGAACCCTTAAACGAGTAGGGTTCATTGAGTAAGGATCGAGTATGGATCAGATGAAGGCAGTGTACTCGAACCCTAAAACGAGCGAACAGTGTGCTGCTCAGATTCGAGTTCAGTATTATAATCTCATAAACGAGCTTGGCTCATATTCGGCTCGGATGCCTACCGAATCCGAGCCCCGGATCATATTCTCGAGTCGAATCCGAGTCGAGTACCGAGTAACTCGGATCGATTTTCACCCCTAATTGGTAGGATTATCTACACTAATTTTATTTGCTTGGTCACAAGTTCTGGGAACTAGATCATGGAAGATCCATTCATTTAGTTAGAAAGATCCCAACTAAATGTATGATAGAGTTAAATGGATACCTACCAAATCCAAAAATAAATCAGAATTACAAGCTTTCATGATTTAAGTAGGAAAATAAAATAAAATCAAGAATCAACTGTAGGAGACATACCACATCCAATAAGTATATCTACAATCACTAATCATCGTAGATCAAATCAACTCTCTACATAAAAAGAACTCAAGTTCTTAAAAAGAGAAAAATAATTCTCATGACAATAGAGAAAAAACGGGACAACTAACCAAAAACTAGAAGAAATTTTTTCCCCATAAAAACAGACCCCCCCCCCCCCCCCCCCCCCCCCCAAGAAAATGGTCTCTATCTTCAAAATAAAAAAGATAGTCTACAAATAAAGTCCAAAGTTTTAGAGTTTAGAGTTTCTAACTAGAGAAAAGTGAGAAAAAGAGCCTTAAATCTTTGGGCCCTCCTACCGTGTCAATAATGTTATGGGATCTTCATAATTTGTTGGTAAATTATTGGCTCTTTTCCTTTATTTGGAAGGGAAAGAATGAGGGGGTGTAAAATCAAGGATATAGAATGAAAGCAACTACTTGGAAATAGAAATTAAGAAATCAACGGACTAAAGTTGCGAGATTAGTGTAAAACGCATAATGTGAGCTTTGAGATTACTGATTAATGTCATTAGCACTTGAAAGCTTCTTCCATTTTTTCTCGAATGACTATCCAGGAATGGATTACGTTGTCTGAGTTTTGTTGACTTTTATACCGTCAAACAAAAAGACTTGAAATCAATTTTTATAATTTGCTCTTAATTTTTTAAAAACAACGTACTAGCCATAAAGTTATAGTCTCCCGCCATTTTTGTTGTTATTCTTAACTCGAGTAAAAAAAGAAAATCAGTAAGAGGGCAGAATTTGTTTAAAATTAGCACGCCCTTTGCTATAATTTTGTAGTTAGCGAGACTTGAATCATATTACCCTATATGTTAATAGAAAAGAAAAGTCGTGTCAATTAAACTGTAAAAACAATATAAACATGTCTACTATTTTACTTTAAACACATGTTTGTACATTTTGTAGCAACGAGACACGAACCTTATTGTCTTGATTATATGCTAAAGGAAGTGGATTGTGTCAATTACATTACCTTGCGTGTCTTTGTTGGTTGAAACGAGTCGTATTCTTGAGTATTACTTCTAACTTTAATTTGACTTTTTTTGACATTTTTCCTTTCCTTCTTTTCAGAAAATAAAGGATAGAGCAATTTTAGTGGATTCATTTCCATCGGTGTCAATCACATTCAAGAATTGAATCATTTGAAGTTTAATCCTCTTGGCCAAAAGGGTTTGATCCGTGAGAACGGATAAAATGAATTGATAAAGTTTGGTGAATATTGTGACCACTGACCAACTAATAACACTAACCAAGGATTTCGACTATGGTATATATCCATCCTAAACTTTTTTATTGAACAAGCAATAGACCAAAAAAGAATCCAGTACTAAATAAACAAACCCATGATTGATTACAAAAAAAGGAGAAGTTATCTTTTAATTAGGAAACCATCTCTTATTATACACTCCTTCATGAAAAGATCCCAATAAAGTTTGCAGAAGACATGAATTTAAAATTATTTAGTTCTGAATTCTTGGGCTAAAATTTGTTATTTTGCACGTAAGGAACTGCCCTAATGAACTATCAAGGGTCTACCCTAAGTTCATAGAGCTGTTTTAGTATTTTTTTTTTTAGCAGGTTAAGGTTTGTTCGTTTTGAGCAACTGCGATAGTAGCTTTTAGTACTATTTTTAATATATTGCGTCTTAACTCAAAATAGTACGTTTAAAAGTTAAATAAATTGTATTTAAAATAAATTGGTTACCACGAAACGCTACTGACGCTATATAATCAAAGATACAATTTGACCAGGAACTTGAATTGAAATTTTGAGTTTATAAAAGTGTCCAGTAACATCATAAGAATATTTACTTGGCAGTAGTTTTTTATTATACAACTTGGGTAGTTACTATTTTTAGAAAAAAGTTAAAATTTGACTGTTGGATTTGGCAATGCAAATTGCTCGACTCAGCTTAATCTCTAATGTGGTGTTGCCTAAAATGTTTGATCGAGGGTATTTAGATAATTTTATACCTTTCTTGTACTTGTATTAAAAAAAGGTTAAGACTGTTGAAGAATATGCTATGATGAATCAGGCAGTTGAGAGGATAAAAAGAATACTGATTACAAAAACGTAGTAGTAGTAGTACTACTATCTAAGAATGAGAGAGCGGGACTTAACTAGGTGTCTTGGTCTAACCGGGTCCCTCCTTTTTGATTTTGTTTACTATTTATAGACAAAAATAATAAGTACTCCATTAGGATATTAATTGTCCCATTACTCTAATGACTATGGTCATTTGGCTCATCCTACTGCCATTTTCAGATCAGCTTTTAGATTAATTAATGTACACACACACACATATAATATATATATATATATATATATATATATAGAAGATAATGATCTATAAAAAATTAGTTACTATTAACATTATTTCAACAAATTAAAATAAATAAACGGTGTAACATCAATTTGTTAAAATAATATTCATAGAAATCATTGGTTATAAATTACTATTCATATATATATATATATATATATATATATAATGAAACATAATACTGAAGAGCTTAATCAGCTACACAATTCATAGTTGTAAAATTGCGCGAAAGATCTCGTGTATTATGATGAAATTGGAATGTCTTTGGTACTCTTTTGTGAAGAAACATACAATTAATTCAGATAAATATCAAGAACATACAATTTTGTGTTATTGAAGATCCGACGAGCTTATCTTAATAACCAAGTTACTGTAATGTTATTACAGGCATAACAAGTTTTGTGCTGTAGTATTCATGCTAGGGACTTTACTTTAAACTTAAAAGTTGTACCACCCACATGTTATTGTGGAAGCCGAATAGATTCACCACTAAAAAAAAGGAAAAAAGAAAAGGGTTTTTGCTGAATTCATTTAATATTCCCATATATGAAAATAAGGAACAAAATGCAATAATTGAACTTATTTTCCTTAAATTATGTGCCTAGTTAAAATAACCAAGTAAAGAGTTGGACAGAGCACCATTTTTACATGTTCCATGTCATGTGTACTTTCTAACCAAGTTTTATATACGGAGCAAGTCCTTCCTTAACACAGGAACCGGTAATGGAAAATATCGGTTCTGGTGAGTTGAAAACTTACTTGGCCAAAACTCATTTACCTGTAGAGTTTCTGGAAATGATTGACATTTTATTCCAAGTCAAAATATAAACACATCGGCTATGTCATTAACCACCCTTGAGATAAAAGAGATTTTCACTTTTTATAGAAATAAGATAATAAAACTACTAGCAAAAGACAAAAGTACATGAACTCCCAAAAGGTCAAAGTAAAAAATAAAATAAAAAACACTAAAAAGGGTAAAAAGTAAAGAAGCCCACTTAGAGAGAGGTAAGGAAAGTAAAAATAAGAAATTGACTGGTAAAGATCTCTCTCACTCACTCACTCTCTCTCTCTCTCATTGTCCTTTCAGTTTAACACCAACGCCTCAGGATATTTCCACCCTGTAATAATCTAGCCGTCAGCAGTCATCGGCTGTAACTGAGTTCGTCCGAGTTAACTCACTCAGAGAAACAAGAGTCGGGTCGTTACAGACCCTCAACCGGTGAGTTGCCAAACCGAGGTGGCAATGAGTGAGCGAGTATGCCAACCAAGCATGAGACATCCATCATTTTCTTCGACCCGATACCCGTCCCCACCCGCAAACAAAGCCAATAACATACTGGCCTGCTTGTAAGCGTTGGATCCGAGGTGAACCGGGTCAAACCCGGCATTACCCATCCTCGCTCGCCACTGAGTCAAGGTCTCGTGTCGCTCGACTCGGTCCGTTCCTTCACAAGACACCACGTTGCAAATCTGACTTCCCAAATAAACCTCGGACATCAACAAATCCCGAGTATTGTTACTCTGAGTCAAGCCGGAACTCTCCAACGAGTCAAACATAGTGGAATAATAATGCAAAGCCTCATTAAACCTGTCCACAAACACCGGCCCGTTATGGTTAGATTCTTGCTCAACAATAGTCACAATCTTTGGCTTCATGGCCTTGATAGAATTCAGAACTTTCTCAATTGCCCCAGGCCAAGCTAATAATTTGTGCAGCTCAAAAACTGAATTCACCACCACGGCCTCCACCTCGCTTGGGCTGATATCGAGCATAGTTGCATCGATATCCGCCAGCGAATTCGCAACAAACCCACGAAATTCAAACTCTATCCCAATAGTTTCTGCAAATTGTGCCAACTTCAACCCCACTTGCTGCAGAGCATCTGTGTTATCCGGCTGTGGCGGGCCAATTCCTGTCAACCTAAATGCCGGCGGCCCGCCAGGCCGCCGTGCCAGGGCTTGCATAAGCGCTGGCCACTGCATCCCTTGTTTTAGGCTAAAATCTACGACATGAACTCGATTCATACCAACAAAGGCCTCCAAAATCGCCTGATTGGCGGTGAAGTGGGCGAATTTTAAATAAGGGCACGATTCATAGAAATGCATCTCCAACTTATCGGATTCTGAAATCTCCAATGAATCCTGAGGATGAATCTTGTAAATCCGCCTAGCCAAGGCTCCGGCGAAGTACGTGGCGACTTTCCTCATTGCTCCGGCTTGAGACACGGCCAGTAGTCCTATGTGGTTCACAAGTGCATCAGCCACCTTCAACTTTTCCTGCTGGATTGCTTCGGCGCAAGCTCCTAGGGTGTGCACAAGTCGGATTCCGGCCTCCTGTGAATCTACAAGTACCAATGGCCGCCCTGATTCAGCTGTCACCGCCGGTGCAGCTAAAGAACTCTCACTTATTTCACATACGGCTGATGACTTCATTCGTTTATTCCCACAATTTCTAGTACTATCAGCTCTATTCTGCTGCACATAAATAGCACCACCGGGAATTGCTCTCAAATCATACTCCGAATCGTCGTCGTAGATCTGATTAGTCTGTTTCCGATTTGTGAAATCGATAATAGTTGAGGAAGATTCATTAGGCGGTGCCAGAGCATTCGGATCGGAAGGGGTAATGGCGGTGCCGAACTCCGACAGCATGCTCTGAACCCACCGAGAAATATCAGCAGGGTTGTAATGAACTGTATCCGAAAGCTGAGAAATCCCATCTTCAGTGTTGGTACCCATAGCCATCTCAAGGTGCTCTAGCTTCTGTGCCACGTCGGCCATGTCAGATGACCGGACTTTGTAACCCAAGACGGCCAAAAGCTCGTCCATGCCGCCGGCGTCCGGCTGATCTTCTTCCCACATATTGGCTTTTCCGGCAGCTGGCTGTGGCGCCATTGATGAAGAGCTTTCACCTTTCTCACGCTCGCGATCTCTCTTTGTAACCATTTTGGTGGATGGATTTGATTTTCAGAAAATAAAAGAGGTTAAATTAATCAAGGGTACGATGACATGGATGAATTAGTTCATAAAACATGGACGATCTCAAGTGGGTGGATAGGGTTGCTTGGTTTTTGGCGTAACATTTTCGCAGCTTGCACTTTGAAAACTTTCTAGTGGTTGTTTAGCTTAGAAAATAATGACAAGGGCTCGTGATGGGCGCAAGCTTCAAGAGAGGAGGAAGAGAGGGAGAAAGAGAAACGCAGGAGATAAGGAAGAGCTCTTGGCCAACCATAATAATACTTCATGTATTATTTATTTATTTATGATTTTACTATTACTCTCCCCGTTCTATTATATTTTTTTTTTAAAATTGAGAGGATACATTTTACTTTAATTGTGAAATCTTAGAATTAATAATTTTTTTTGATGCATTAATACTTCATCTAATTAATTTTTTTTGATATTTTTATAAGTTAATTTAATATTTTTATAAAATTAAATAGAATTCACCTGTAAAAATATCAATTCCCATATGAAATTAATATTTTCACAAGTTAATTTGATATTTTCAAATTAAAGATCAAATAAGATCCACTTGTAAAAATATCAAATTAACTCGTGTAAATATTAATTTTCTTAAAAAAATGAAGTCCTACTTGAGTGGAATTCGAGTTAACTTATAAAATTTTAAAATTTAAGTTATAATTTAATTTTTTTTGTACTTAGTAATACTTTTCAATATAGACTGATGTTAATCAATAATTCAAAATTGATTTTGAATTTTAAGATATAACAAATTGCTTAGAAAAATTGAGTAAATGAAACACTTTTTTGGAACAAAGAGAGTATAAAATTAAGGAATCTGATATTTTCACATGAAATTTTAATATTTTCACATATAAGACTCACATGTATAGTTTATAGCGACGATTTAACCGTCATTATATATCTATGAAAAAAATTTGGTGAGACCTACGTGTGGAATATCAAAATCTCATGCAAAAATATCAGTTTTCAAAATTAATTAGTTCAGTTTAAGTAGGTATAATTATTAAAAAATTAATTGGGAAATATCAAATTTAACATATTTCTTGATTTTAAAATTTAAATAAATGTATATAAATTTTAATTTGATTCAGAAATTACTTTTAAAAAGTTTTATGTATCTCTTATTTTAGGTTTTACTACAATTAAATTTTGTACGAGGGAGGGAGGGCCGGCAACAAATTTACAAAGATTTAAAAGAGGAGGGGCAGGCTGCAGATGCACCCTTGCCCGTGCCGATGAACATGCGCCTTTAAAACCTGGTGATGGCCGCACGCATTAATATCCTTACGATAATTATATTACCAATAGAGGTGTATGTCTAATTTCATATCTAAAAATAAATATAAAAATAAAAATAATACATAAAGAGGAGGGAGAAGATATCACAGAAGAAAGAGAAAAAAATATTATTATTATTATTCTATTTTTAAATATGAAATTAAATATGTACATAAATATACTTCAAAATTATTATTAAAAAATAATATATTTTATAATTTTTTATCATAAATTTCGTGAATAATTATAAATATCTTAAGGATGTGTCAAGTTGTCAACCTTCTAAGCATAGGTCGGAATGAAAACGATGGGGGCCCATGCATGTTGGCATTGTTAGGATAAAATTAAATGGTACATACGCGCTCAATGGTGGCATGTCCTACACGATTGGCTCTTTGTAAAAATATATATTTTTTATATTGAATTTTTTAACACATGTTAAACGTAAATATATTATTTGGATTGTATTTTTAAAAATTTAAAGTAAAATACGAAAAAAATTACAAATTTTTTGTATTGATTTTATGGGGGGAAAATTTCACCACAATAGTATTATATTTTTACTATTCACTCATTAACAAACAAAATCTATTTTTAACAAATAAAAATAAATAATTATATATAAAAATCGCCGCTTATCTTTAAAAGAATTCAAGAACAATCACTAGTTTTTTTTTGTCTGAAATTAAAAATATTGACTCTTTATTTCACTAAAAAATATACAAGTTTTTTTATAATAAATAATTTATAATATTTATCTCATTTGTTTTGAATTTTTTTTAGTAAAATTAACAAATCATGAGTTATCGTATAGTTTTCGTGTTTTAATTTCTTCTTTATAAAAATCTTATTTACCATGAAATTATTACTTTTATTAAGCCAATACACAAATGATAGGTAAAATTTGAGAAAGACACAGCGGTGTTAGTTTATTATAGTTTTTACAAATTACAAATGTATCAAAACAATAGTTGTAAGATCGATTGGTACTCACGCTCCTTTCGAATCGAGTTGAAATTGAACCTTGCATTTACTATATTTAGTAAAAACGTACCACCTTATTGGTCATGACCACATGAAAAGCAATTAAACTTCGGTCAACTTTAGTTGTGACGCCATATTCTCGATCGTAGATTTACGCTCCTATAGAGAAGTGTAGATCTCCAAGGGTGCAACACACGCGAAACAAGCCGTCAGCACTGTTTTGCTCTACCTTCATTTGGGACCCACCAAAAAGAACATACAGTTGGAACAGAACGTTAAAGTTAACGGACGTTAGAACAACATCCGTTCGATCGTCTCATTTCAACTTTCAACCGTATATTCGCTACGAGAGTTCTTCAAACAAGAATCTCTAAAAATAGAAAATGGATGGGCCAGTCACTGTCGAAGCTGACGTAGCCACATTTGGCCTAAATTTCAAGATAGAAGGCGAGAGCCTAGAGGAAAGTCGAACATCGCCGCATTGACATCGTGACACATCCACCCTTATATTGATCTAGTGCTAGGATCAAGCAATAAATCGATTTCGGCTTCATAATCGAATAAAAAACATATCAAACCACACTAATATAATTGTATCAACGATTCTAGCGTATATGACAGTTTTAAGAGAGTTGAGAAGCTGCATTTACAGTTTAGTTTCGAGTCCTTACCTGCATAAGTAAGTGTCATATATTTTCCCTCCGTAGACGAAAGAGCAACAAGACTTTGCTTCTTGCTCATCCAATTAACAGGATCACCAAACAAGTTGAATGCATAACCATTTGTTGATTTTTTACTATCAACATCTCCACCCCAATTTGCATCCACCAATCCTATCACCTCAAAGTTCCTCTCATCTCTCTTACCCCCAAAATGCAATGCAAAATCAGAAGTATCATAAAGATATATGAAAACTCTTTTGATGGCGATCCAATTCTCCTTCCTGGAATTAGACATGTACCTGCTCAATACTCCCACTGCTTAGGTAATATCTGGCATCGTACAAATCATTGCATAGATCAAACTTTCAACTACGTTTGCATATGGAATGTGAGTCATCTCATTTTTCCTCATTGGTCTTAGGACACTGATCTACTGATAATTTTGTTCCTGTAGCCAAATGGGTTCCAACCGATTTACAGTTAATCATGTTGAATTTCTACAACACGCCTTCAATGTATTTCTTTTGCCCTAAAATAAATTTTTGAATCATACGATCCCTGTGTATATGCATACCCAAAATAAAATTTGCTGGCCCAAGATCCTTTATATCAAATTATTGTGCCAACAACCCTTTCACATACTTGTTCATTTTTTTGTTATTTCCAATTAACAACATATCATCAATATTCAAGGTTAGAATAAAAAAATTGCCGCCTAACATTTTCACATAAACACAATGATCAGCTTGACACCGCGTGAATCCAAGCTATAAAACATAAGAATCAAACTTTTGATATCAAATTCTAGGAGATTGCTTAAGCCCATACACGGACTTCTTCAATTTACATACCAAATCCTCTGTTGAACATTGAATATTTGATTTGATGATAAAAATTAAGCTGTTAAATGCATTCAATAGTAGAGTTGTAAAGTCCTTTGATTTATTATGATGTACAAGGACTTAATTAGATAAAATCAAAACTGTTAGGTTGGTCTTCTGAATATGAATGTATTGAGTTGTAAAGTCCTTTGTGATGTACAAGGACTTAGATTTTAAAATAAGATCAAATCTGTTAGGTTGATCTTGTGGTGTATCTCTTCAGATAGTTTGATCGTAGAATGGACTCTACGACTCCGCGCCAAGAAGACTCAACGACTCAGTCTGATCGTAGAATGAACTCTACGACTTCGCGCCAAGAAGACTCAACGACTCAGCCTGATCGTAGAATGGACTCTACAATTCTGCGCAAGGAAGACTCTACGACCAAAGTAAGCAACTGTAGACGGACTCTACGACCAACAGAGTGGTCGTAGAGTAAACTCTACGTTATGCCTTATCGCAGAACAAGCACTACAACAATAGTGATCGTAGAGATTCGTTGAGCAAAGACAAGAGTCATTTAAAGCAATACTACGACTCTTCTTAGCTACACGTCATGCAAATTAGAACCTAAACATCTAATGGTTCTTCTCTTGTACTAAAAGAAAAAAGCAACTTCGTTGAGAAGAAAAGTCTACATCGATGTGATAGATAAACCTCTGCCAAAAGCTTAAAGTTAGAAAAATCAGAGGACTGACCAAAGCATGCTAAAGCAAGAGAGTGGAGATTTCAAGGTAGTGCTAAAGTCAGAAGACTATGTCCTATCAGCCATGTTTTATGGAAGACCAAACGCCTTTATAAAAATTAGCAGAAACCTACAACTGACATGTCTTATCCCAAGGAAAAAGGAAATATTTTTTTGTGGACAGTGTTTGAAGGTCAATTAATACCTCGTCAGAGCATTGTTGAGCTAAATAAATATAATATTCAGCAGCTCTACATCATGAGGTAACGGGTAGAAACTGAAGAATATGACATATTTCAAACGGAAAAAAATCTGAAACTCCTAGAAGAGACGCCCAGATTTGAAAAAGAAAACACAGACATACAAGAAAGAAAGTATACGCAAGAGTTCAAAAAGATTAAACAAAAAAAGAGTATCTTGCTTCGCTACTAAGTTCATCAAGAAACTTATGCTAAACGCAACTTAGTAGCACACACAAACCAACACAACTCACTAGAAGAGTTCTTAAGTGAACTAAAGTTCCAAGGCTGCTGGTCTTGAAGGAATCTTAGTGATTCAGAAATTGTAAAAGTATACTTAGTGGATTTGCTGCTCGAAGAGCAGAACAGTAGAGTAAGAGTCTTGTGAACTCTGAACCACTTAAAACCTGGTGTCTTTTATCTTGTGTCTATTAACTGTTATATCTGCTTGTTGAATTATTACATTAAGAAGGGCAAATAAATCATATTTCGCTGAGCGAAATTAATTGATTAATAATTCATTCTCTCTTAAAATAAAGAAGAAAAAGGTTTGAAAGAATTTATTCAACCCCCCTTCTAGATATCTTTCGTATCATTGGTAACTAACATCATCTTTGCCATTGATTTCAAAACCATATGGTTGCTTCATGTAAATTTCCTCCTTCAAGTCACCATGAAGAAACGTTGTTTTGACGTCTAGTTGTTCAATTTCTAGATCATAAACAGCTGCTACAGATAAAACTGTCCGGATGGATGTCAACTTTGCTACTGAAAAAAATATCTCATCATAGTCAATTCCCTCTATTTGAGAATACTCTTTTTCCACCAGTCGTGCTTTGTACTTTTCTACCTTTCCATCCGTTTTTGTCTTCTTTTTGAACACCTAATTGCCTATCGATTCTTACGCAATTTAACAAGACTCCATGTTTGATTCTTATCAAGTGACTGTATTTTCTCATTCATAGCAAACTCCCATTGATTCGACTCCCCCTAGGCCCTCGCCTCTATAACTGTGCATGGTTCATCATTAGTGACGTGTAAAACATGATATGCACTAAATGAATACCTGTTAGATTGTTTTCGAACCCGTGTGGACCTCCTCAATGTAGGTTCAGCTTCTTCCTCAGCCTCAGCCTCAACCTCAACATCTTCTTCAATATTAGATTCATCACCATCTTTCTCATCATGTTTGACCTGAATTGGTTCATCATCTGCAAAATTTGTAGTCAACTGTGATTTTTTAGCCTCCACCTGCTTTCCCATGCTTACATCAATCTGCACACGACCAGGTTCTTCATAAGACTTATCCACAACTGGCTCATTCAGTATTTCTCTAAAGATCACATCCCTACTATATACACCTATTATAATATCTGGATTCCACAACTTGTACCCCTTGACACCTTCCTTGTAGCCAATGAACTTGCACTTTTCAGACTTGAAGTTAAGTTTGTTCATTTTCTCCTTGGCACATGCATATACGCATCACAACCAAACACTCGAACATGAGACATACTGGCTTCTTTCCGAATAGTACCTCAAAAGGAGTTTGATCCTTTAATGCAGATGTAGGTGTCAAGTAACATGCTATAGCAACTGACTCAGCCTAGAATTCAGGCTCCAAGTCTGTCTCGATGAGCGAGACCCCCAACTACCATGTCGTAGTGACCATTAGTCGAACCCGCATAAGTATGAGCCAATCCCAACACAGGTTATAACACATATATTGCTCAAAAATTAACTTTTTTGTGAAGGCTTTAATAGATTGAATAGTAGTTAGTTTCCTTGAAAAGATTATTTCTTAATAAGCATACTGTCAATTTTAGCTGTATGCTTTGTCATAAATTTTAAAACACTATCTCTTGTTAATATAGATGATGTATTTTGCTTTGATTTATTTTGCAGATTTAGTTTCAACATTCTATGCCTATCCTTCATAAACGATTGGTCGAGCAGGCATCATGAACATATATATTGGATCATGAGTATATTGTTCATTATTAGATATGACCATTCTGAGTGTTGAAATAAACCTTTATTTTCTTTAAAAAAAACACTTAATTTAACTGTGGGATTATTTGATCTTTTAATATATGTCACATAAATAATTCATGAAAAATAATTTATTTTCAAAATTGTAGCTTAACACAACGCTCTTTTTCTCATGAAAAAAAATATTTTTCAGTACGTATATGTTCAATTGGTTTTGGAACTGAAGCTGTACCAAATAAAACCGTACTGCACATTTTAAAATCGCATCGCACCAATCACAAGCTGTTTCATATGCGGTTTTGAATTTATCAAACTGCACCTAAGTGATTTTATGTGCGGTTTGAATTTTCAACTGCACTATACTCTATGATATCTAGTGCCATGTGATCTCACCCCGTATCCCCCGTAACCCTGACAATGGTCCCTACCTCCATTACCCCTGCAGCCATCTGGCCACTTGTATTATTTTAATCTTTGTTAAAAATTAAAATTTTAGTTTGTGTTGATATTAGGTTTTCAAGGTGTAACGTTCGAGTTAATATTAAGGAAGTGATATTTTTATTAATAGAAGTGATACTAAATAAACTATAAAAGTAACATTTTTGGCAAAACTAACTATTAGAACACTGTAATTGTCCTGTTTTGTGCGATAAGTCACTGAACTTTTAATTTTTCTAATTGCCCCATTAACCTAATTAAAATCGTTCAATTAAGTCATTCTGTCCAATTAAACTAACAAACGTTAATTTTTTTTTTGTCCAAACAGGTTTTCTATTTTATTTTCGTAAAACACAGTTAATGACATTGAAACTAGTTGGTGACATAGAAAAGCATGTTGATTATAAAAATGAAATTACTAAAAGTACTAAAGCATTAGTAGCATCCAGAAAACCTTAACTAAAATCCCTTTGCGATGGAAGATGGAAATCGAGAATAGGCGTCATCGGTTGAAGAAATTGGCCAAAGGAGAGCGTGAAAAATTGATTGTAGGCATCAAAAACCAGTACCTTAGACTTGGATCCTCCGAAAAACGATGTCGCACCAACAAATCTTGTTCCGATTTTGGCTTGGATTATTACTCCGACGACACCTCCTTTGGTGACTCGATTTATCTATACCAAAATCCTCACTGCTGCCCCTTTTTCGGTCAACGGTTTGGTGCCGATGTGGTGTCCTTTCTTTTGACCTTTTTTTCAAACTTGGTAGCTAGTTTATATTTGCAGAACTCTAACAACGGTGGGGTACTTTTATTCTTACATTTGCAAGACTCCAGCAATGGTGGAGTCAATTCCATTTGTCGAAATCGTAACCATGTGATGTTCATCACCAACAAGTTCTCATCATCAACGGGAATTTTGTCTGTGATGATGTGGTTGTTTCTCCAAAAAATAAATATAATTCTCCTCAGCCTCACTATATAGAACGGCGATGATGTCAATGCCTTTGTTCTTTAAGCTTTGTTTAGTTGCCTTCAATGCAATTGAAATCCCAAGTCCCCAAAGGCAAGATTGCTACAATCATTTCTTCTTCTCCTTTCATTTTTTTTTTTCTGTTCTTTTTTCCAATTGAAAATGATTTAATGGAGATTAATTCTGAATCAAGGGGTTTTTTTTTTATTTTTTATCTTGGGTTAGATTTCGTTCAAGATTGGGGGCTTTATTTTGTTTGATTTAGGGTTTACATATAGTGAGATAACATAGTATTTATATAGTATATACATATTGGAAGCCACGTGAGTTAGGAGTGCCTTAGTTCTAGCACAAACAACCATTTGGATTTTCCATATCATTTTCCATTTTTGAAACAAGCCACGTTAGAAAAAAAAGCTAATGTCTGTTAGTTTAATTTAACAGAATGACCTGATTGAATAATTTTAATTAGTTTGATGACTCAATTACAAAAATTAAAAGTTCAGTGGCCTATTGCACAAAATTGGACAACTTCAATGGTATAATAACTAGTTTTGTGGTAACATTTTTATTATAAGAGTTATATTTTTAGTAAATGTTATCTAATGTTATAATCATCTGTAAAAGGATGAACAAAATACAATTTGCACACATATTAAAAAAAGTAAAAAGAGAGGAAAATGAGTAAAAAAAATTCTAAAGTTATTCTTAGTGACCCCACAAGATTATATAAAGTGATAATAGATCCCACTAAAATACTAAAAGAAAATCTCATATTTTTGACGGAATTAATTTTGATGTAACAAAATTCATCATAAATAAGTTATTTTTGACAGAATATTCTGTCAGAATTAATTCCCTCGAAAATAATTTATTTCCTACGAAATTTCGTTGGAATAGGTAAAATTTATTGGCGCCATCTTTTCTACTAGCACATAGCTTATTCTCGATGGAATATTTTGTCAGAATTATGGTATTTTCATGGGAATTAATTTCGACGGAATATTTTGTCAAAAATAAGTTTATTCTTTTTCAAACCTAATTGCTTCCCTGTTGCGTCGCATTTGTGCATCTGTAAAAAAAAAAAATATCCTCATCACCTGATCCTTCACCTCTGATTCTCTTCTCCTCTCCTCCTTATTCGTCTGATCATAGCCCTCCACCGCCGATCCCCTACCTCATGACCTCGCCCCTGTCACCGTTTATACCCCTTCACTGCGCGGTGCCTTTTGGTGGTTTGGGGGAACTACTGTGGCATTGTGGGTGCTCAATTTAGTGGTTGTTAGTGCTCAATTAGGTGACTATTGAGAGGTAAAACAAGTCTTAAATTTCCTTAATTATTTCCTCTTAAATTGAAGATTAGTCCCAATTGCTTTAATAGATTTAATTTGTATATGATATATATATTTTCCTTCATTATCAAGCCTTATGTGATGTTATAGCTTTAATTTGTATGAATCTTAGTACTTCGATTTTGTACGTTCTTTCTTTTTTACATGCTTCTTTTGTAAGAAGGAAAGAATATATAAAATTATAATTGAGTTTTTATACAAAATTGGTATACTTGTGTTGATTTAACTTGAATACTTGTATGAATATTTGGATTTGGATATTTTCATTTTCAGATGTTGGTTTAATTATTGTGTTAATGTAATTTTCAGATGTTGGTTGGCAACAAATTACTTTATAATGTTATACTTTTGAGTGAAATATATTATTTTGGTTCATAATTACGACTTAATAAGGCTTGTTGGTTGCCATTGGGGGTTAATTTATTTTCAAAAGAATTTCCATCGAAATTATAAAAGAGAATTGACAAATCAATACTTAACTATTAAAAGTAAATTAGAACTTAGTTTGCCACAATTAAAAAACTAAGTAGTATTTACTTAGTTTGTTACTATTACAATAAAGTATAATAAAAATAATATGGTATAATATAATAAAATACATAAAATAAACTAAGTAGTATTTACTTGGTTTAATACTACTAAAATAAAATATAATATAATATTTAAATATAATGTAATTTATTTATTACATAAGATAAAATAGAAGATAAAATAATTATATTATATTATATTATGTTATATTAAATTAAATTAAATTAATATAAATAAAAAAATAAAATTAATTTTATATAAAATAAAATAAAATGAATTAATATAATATAACATAATAAAATAAATAAATTAGTATTTACTTAGTTCGTACTATGTACTAAATAAAATAAAGTAACTAAAAAAGCTAGTAAACTATTGTATTTGTTTAGTTTCTCACTGCTAAAATAAACCGAATATATGTGAATGTAGTTTATTTAGGAGTTCAGAAATTCGTTCGACATTTACTCATTAGAAGAGAATGCCGAATAGTTTCCTGTCTGAGACTTTTCTTGGATGTTATGTCTCTCACTTAAACTGGTGCCAACAGTTTGAGTTTTCGTCTTTTCTGTTTTGAGGATTTTTTGACTAGTTCTACATGTTCTCTTAGTGCGTATTTAGACTAAATTATCTTAGTCTATTTCATGTATTTGGAGACCATGGAATATGCTGTCGAAATTTACTTGAAATAGAATAAAAGTGCTCAAAGTGTTGGAACTAGTGAGGAGACGCATCCAAGAACGGAATAAAAGTATGGTCCCTTTAGACTAGAGATGAAGATATATATGATTCATGCATGGAGCACATATGTTAACCCTGGTCTAATTGTGCCTTTTGTTTAATTAAAAGTGTCAGACGACTAGAGTTGAATGTACCATAGGATATCGCCTTATGGGAGGGAATTAGTTGATGAGTACCGTGATGAGGTGTGCGAATTTTTGAAGTTTGCAAATGAACATGCTGCTAATCCGAACGAAAATATTTGATGCTCGTGTGTTAAGTGTAAAAACCTGATTTGAAAAAAAGTTGATGACATCAAATTTGACTTGTTTTCACGTGGGTTTGTGGATGGGTATTTCATATGAATTCATTACGAAGAATCAACTAAGGTGCGGGAAATGATCGTTAGTGTAGACTAACCAGTTCACGAGAAATTAAATGGCGATAACTATGATGTTGTGTACATGTTCATTGATGCTTATGGTCCTAACAATATTAATTGGGCTACAAACGAGCATTTGTCAAGTAGTGCTCAGTATGAACCAAATGAGATGACAATTGCTTTTTATAAGATGTTATCTGAATCTGGGGTCCCATTATACCATAGATGTAAGACCCCGAATTTTATGAAATATAAAAATTAATTTTTCTTCATATATATTTTTCCTGAAACAGTAAGTGGTTAAATTAACGAAATTGAAAGTTAAGGATGTTATGTGTAAATTTTATTTTGTCGGAGAATATTCGTTTTGTCGGGGAATATTCGGGCCGTACGACGGCGCCGAAATAACTAATTATTGGTGGACCCCACAACGGAATATTTGTCGGATATAGAAAACGACAGAAGTAACCTTTTTAAATAAAAATAGTCAACGGTGTTAACTGTTAAAATACCGGTGATAAAAGAATAGTAGCATACGGTAATTTATGGTATTTTCTGTAGCACACGGTACTCTACAGTAGCACGCGGTATTGCACAGTGTCTCATACTATTGTTCTGATAATTGACACCGTAACTGTTACGCATCATTTCATCAATAATTGTCACTGCATAATATTTTATGTTATTAATTCAATAATTGTTGTTACACAGTATTTTGCATTATTGATTTAATAATTGTCATTACACTGTATTTTATATCATTGAGTCAATAATTGTTGCTGCACTGTTTTTAAAATTATTGAACCTAATAATTGTCACAGTTACAAATATACTGTAATTTATATTATTAAATTAATAATAATCTGTAACGTGTTTATTACATTATTGTTGAATTATTGTTGTAGCATTATTTTATTTTATATGTTGGACCCACGGGAAGAATAAATATAAATATAAAAATAAAATAAAATAAAAAAAATGTTACTATTTGAAATAGTAACGTGAATAGTGACGTGAATAGTGACGTGAATAGTACGTGAATAGTAAGAAACATGTGGGACCCATCGTGGGGCCCACATGAAATGTGAGAAATGTGATTTTGGTTGCTGAGAGTTGGCGGAGGCTGCGCAGCAGCCTTTGCTGAAAAATTTTCTGCTCACCTACCACGCATAGTAACTTCTTTTCTCCTATAAATAGCTTGTTCAGCTGAATAGAAAAATCACACCTAAAACATAGAATTTTTCTATAAGAATTTTATGAGTTTTCTCTGATAATAGTAAGGCTATTTTGAGAGTTTGAAAGCCAAAAGGAGTGCAGGAATTTTTCAAGTAAGTCTTTTATTAAAGAGTAGTTATTTCATAAATTCCTATTTTCACGGTATTCACAAATCTTCCTTTAAAAGACTTTTTTTGGAAAACTTTATTTTGAAAAATTATATATTTTTATATACTGTGAATAGTAACGCCGTGAATGAATAGTAACCTCGGAATGAATAGTAACCTCGGGATGAATAGTAACTCCGGGATGAATAGTAACCCGCGAGTGAACAGTAACCCCTGAATAGTAACTTCGAGAATAGTAATTTAATTTTAAGTTTTTATTATTTTGTTATTATATTATACTATTTGATCAAATCACTTTTAACAAATTTATAATATACGAGTTAGTACGCACCATGAATTTTTATATGTGATATTTACTGATTATATTAAAAATATATAGGTTGATCAACCTCATTTAAATCAATATCCAGTCACGTGTTAAGGTAAGAAATGTCATTTTTTTTTACACTCTTGAACTTGCTACGGTAAGGGATATTATTTTCTTTCATACTCCTGAATCGAAACTTATTATGGAACTATTGCTTCTATAATTCCTGAAAATATTATATGTTCCATAATAGTTGAACTTCATTATTTCAACTGAACCTTCCTATTTTCAAAATCTTTCTATTGAACTGTAACCGTTATTCTGAACTGAGAATCTTGAATAATATTTTTAAATTTCACTCCACATCATGTTGACAATTTGGACATTATTTGAATCTGCACAAAGTAAACTTCCGATACTTATTGTTTATCCTGTTTCTTCTGTTCATCAATTGTATCACTATTATTTGTACTAATCATCAAGAATCAAGCTGTTGTGAATATCTGTGGTCGGGGGCACAGATGTGATATATTTGTTGAACAGATGATAGGTTAAAGGCGATATACTAGGTTAAAGGCGATACATCTGTTCGGTGTCTTTTATGGCACGTGGTGAATGTTCTCTTTGGCCCGTAGTGCAAAGATGAACTGTTGTTTGGTATGATTATGACCAAAGGCTGAATCTGGTATAATCATGACCGTTGGTGTTATATTGAATGTCTTTGGCCCGTAGTGCAAAGATGAACTGTTGATCTGCATGATTATGATCAGGAACTGTGAATTTGTATTATCTTGACTAATGATATTTCAGATGATAAAAGTTGATGATGTTTTTCCTAAAAAGAGAACCGAGTGGACATTATAGTCTGCATTATTCTTCTAATAGATTACTCATTCCGCTGCTATTATTGATCTGAACGTTGTTTAAGAATTTAACTGCAGTTTTTGATATAAACCTTGTAGTCTATTGTATTCTATCAAGAACTCAACTGTTGAAGACTAATGATAATTTATTCGTCATTATCTTAGTCATGATATTCTTTACTGGGCTATTTGAGCTCACCCTTTCTTTTGTTCCATTGTTTTTCAACAGGAGATGAAAACATAACAGGGTCTAGCCGGGGAATGGAGTGAGGGTCCGAGGAATAGTTATCATAGTCTTCACGTTTTGTAAAATAGTGTGGCAATAATAGTGAAGACTTAGTTGTGTATTATTATACACTGTATTGTTGTACGTTGTGCTTTGTTGTAATAATTTTGTTGTAGTATTTTGACGACTCAAGTTTGGGCTGTGTGGGCCCAGATTTGGGGGCGTCACAGTTGGCATCAGAGCTTAGGGATATGGTCTTTAATGGAGATCTGGGGTTAAAGCTAGGAGGGGAGATACGGATAGAATCAGTCACTAGTGTGTCCCACCTAAATTAGATTTTGTTATCTAACGAATCGATTTGAATGTAGGAACAGGAAGTGATGAGTCAATTTGTTTGAACTAACAATTATTTTGTGACCACAGTTAAGTATGGCATCTGGAAATCAGGAGGATAACTTTGAAATGCCCGGTACGTCAATTTCGGGGACGAAATTTCATAAGGAGGGGAGGTTGTAAGACCCCGAATTTTATGAAATATAAAAATTAATTTTTCTTCATATATATTTTTCCTGAAACAGTAAGTGGTTAAATTAACGAAATTGAAAGTTAAGGATGTTATGTGTAAATTTTATTTTGTCGGAGAATATTCGTTTTGTCGGGGAATATTCGGGCCGTACGACGGCGCCGAAATAACTAATTATTGGTGGACCCCACAACGGAATATTTGTCGGATATAGAAAACGACAGAAGTAACCTTTTTAAATAAAAATAGTCAACGGTGTTAACTGTTAAAATACCGGTGATAAAAGAATAGTAGCATACGGTAATTTATGGTATTTTCTGTAGCACACGGTACTCTACAGTAGCACGCGGTATTGCACAGTGTCTCATACTATTGTTCTGATAATTGACACCGTAACTGTTACGCATCATTTCATCAATAATTGTCACTGCATAATATTTTATGTTATTAATTCAATAATTGTTGTTACACAGTATTTTGCATTATTGATTTAATAATTGTCATTACACTGTATTTTATATCATTGAGTCAATAATTGTTGCTGCACTGTTTTTAAAATTATTGAACCTAATAATTGTCACAGTTACAAATATACTGTAATTTATATTATTAAATTAATAATAATCTGTAACGTGTTTATTACATTATTGTTGAATTATTGTTGTAGCATTATTTTATTTTATATGTTGGACCCACGGGAAGAATAAATATAAATATAAAAATAAAATAAAATAAAAAAAATGTTACTATTTGAAATAGTAACGTGAATAGTGACGTGAATAGTAACGTGAATAGTGACGTGAATAGTACGTGAATAGTAAGAAACATGTGGGACCCATCGTGGGGCCCACATGAAATGTGAGAAATGTGATTTTGGTTGCTGAGAGTTGGCGGAGGCTGCGCAGCAGCCTTTGCTGAAAAATTTTCTGCTCACCTACCACGCATAGTAACTTCTTTTCTCCTATAAATAGCTTGTTCAGCTGAATAGAAAAATCACACCTAAAACATAGAATTTTTCTATAAGAATTTTATGAGTTTTCTCTGATAATAGTAAGGCTATTTTGAGAGTTTGAAAGCCAAAAGGAGTGCATGAATTTTTCAAGTAAGTCTTTTATTAAAGAGTAGTTATTTCATAAATTCCTATTTTCACGGTATTCACAAATCTTCCTTTAAAAGACTTTTTTTGGAAAACTTTATTTTGAAAAATTATATATTTTTATATACTGTGAATAGTAACGCCGTGAATGAATAGTAACCTCGGAATGAATAGTAACCTCGGGATGAATAGTAACTCCGGGATGAATAGTAACCCGCGAGTGAACAGTAACCCCTGAATAGTAACTTCGAGAATAGTAATTTAATTTTAAGTTTTTATTATTTTGTTATTATATTATACTATTTGATCAAATCACTTTTAACAAATTTATAATATACGAGTTAGTACGCACCATGAATTTTTATATGTGATATTTACTGATTATATTAAAAATATATAGGTTGATCAACCTCATTTAAATCAATATCCAGTCACGTGTTAAGGTAAGAAATGTCATTTTTTTTTACACTCTTGAACTTGCTACGGTAAGGGATATTATTTTCTTTCATACTCCTGAATCGAAACTTATTATGGAACTATTGCTTCTATAATTCCTGAAAATATTATATGTTCCATAATAGTTGAACTTCATTATTTCAACTGAACCTTCCTATTTTCAAAATCTTTCTATTGAACTGTAACCGTTATTCTGAACTGAGAATCTTGAATAATATTTTTAAATTTCACTCCACATCATGTTGACAATTTGGACATTATTTGAATCTGCACAAAGTAAACTTCCGATACTTATTGTTTATCCTGTTTCTTCTGTTCATCAATTGTATCACTATTATTTGTACTAATCATCAAGAATCAAGCTGTTGTGAATATCTGTGGTCGGGGGCACAGATGTGATATATTTGTTGAACAGATGATAGGTTAAAGGCGATATACTAGGTTAAAGGCGATACATCTGTTCGGTGTCTTTTATGGCACGTGGTGAATGTTCTCTTTGGCCCGTAGTGCAAAGATGAACTGTTGTTTGGTATGATTATGACCAAAGGCTGAATCTGGTATAATCATGACCGTTGGTGTTATATTGAATGTCTTTGGCCCGTAGTGCAAAGATGAACTGTTGATCTGCATGATTATGATCAGGAACTGTGAATTTGTATTATCTTGACTAATGATATTTCAGATGATAAAAGTTGATGATGTTTTTCCTAAAAAGAGAACCGAGTGGACATTATAGTCTGCATTATTCTTCTAATAGATTACTCATTCCGCTGCTATTATTGATCTGAACGTTGTTTAAGAATTTAACTGCAGTTTTTGATATAAACCTTGTAGTCTATTGTATTCTATCAAGAACTCAACTGTTGAAGACTAATGATAATTTATTCGTCATTATCTTAGTCATGATATTCTTTACTGGGCTATTTGAGCTCACCCTTTCTTTTGTTCCATTGTTTTTCAACAGGAGATGAAAACATAACAGGGTCTAGCCGGGGAATGGAGTGAGGGTCCGAGGAATAGTTATCATAGTCTTCACGTTTTGTAAAATAGTGTGGCAATAATAGTGAAAACTTAGTTGTGTATTATTATACACTGTATTGTTGTACGTTGTGCTTTGTTGTAATAATTTTGTTGTAGTATTTTGACGACTCAAGTTTGGGCTGTGTGGGCCCAGATTTGGGGGCGTCACAATAGAAATGATAGGCACACTATAATATTTGTAGTGATAAAACTCTTACACTTAAAGAATGAGTATGACTATAGTAAGAGAGGTTTGACCGATTTGTTTGCTCTTATCAACGAGTTCTTACCTAAAGACCATACCATACATTCAAATTACTATAAAATAAAGAAGATAATGATGGGGTTGAATCTAGGTTATGAGACGATCGATACTTGTGAACATGATTGCATGTAATACTACGGGGATGATAGAGATAAGGTGTAGTGTGATATCTACAAGTTACCTCAGCACAAGATATTAAAATGTGCGGGGAAGGAGAAATATGTACCTAAGAAGATCTTACAGTACTTTTCTCTTGCATCGAGGCTTTAACTACTATTCATGTCGTCACACACTACTAAGCATATGAGTTTGCATAAAATAAATGATATTGTGTCTGGTCAGCTGACTCACAATGCAGATGGAGATGAATGGAAGAAGTTTGATAAAAAAAAATTAAAATTTGTTGAAGAGGTTCGGAATGTTAGTTTGGCATGATTACTGATGGCTTTAGCCTGTTTAATGGTTTTAGCTAGCCTTACTTAGTTTGGCCAGTGATCATGGTAGTTTGCAATCTTTCACCATCACTGTGCATGGAGGATCCTTATTTGTTTTTTACTTTACTCATACCAAGGAATAAGATTTTTACAAAAGACATAAACATGTACCTCATGCCGTTAATTGATGAATTAAAGATGTTGTGGGAGACGGAAGTCCATACTTATGATAAATCGGTAAAGAAAAACTTTATATTGAAGGTAGTTTTGTTATGGATTATCACTAACTTTTTGGCACTGGGGATGATCAGTGGATGGTCAACTCACGAGAAGTTATCATATCCAATGTGTATGGAAGATATTCAAGGCACACAGCTAAAGCATTATGGGAAGGATAATTTCTTTAGAATTACTCGTAGATTCTTACCTGTTAATCACAGTTATAGAAAAATGTCTATACAGTTCAACATAAGGATAGAGAAAAAGAGGGTTGTTGGCTGATTGTTGGGCAACGAGGTCTTATGTTGACTGCACGAGTTAAAATTTCCACTAGAAGGGAAGAAGTACAATAAGTTGAGAGCAATAGATTATGGGAAGACTCAAAATTGGACACCCTCGTGTATGTTATTTAAGTTTCCATACTAGGTCACGCTGATAGTCCGTAATTATATATATGTAATGCATACAGAGAAGAATGTATTTGACAATCTATTTTACATCGTGTTAGATGCGAGTGATAAAATAAAGGACAATGACAAGATAAGATTATATTTGGAGCCACTGAACATAAAGTGGGAGTTATGACTCCGACCTGACAAGTCAAAACCTAAAGCTATATTTTCTCTTATCGAGCCATAGGTTGCAGACATCTATAAGTGGGTAAGTGTGTTGAAAATCCTATATAGATATACTTTTAACATATCTTGTTGCAATAAGGTTATGCAATTAAAAATTAATGGGTTCAAGAGTCACGATTGTTATATATTCATACAAAAGTTGATGCTAGTTGCATTTAGTGAGATGTTACCTAAGAAGGTTATAGATGACTTGATCGAACTTTTAAATTTCTTTCACAATGTATGTTCAATGGTTATAAGGTACAATGATATGGAACAGATGGAGAAAAATATAGTGTTTACAGTGTACAAGCACGAAATGATTTTCCCTCAAGAGTTATTTGACTCGATAGAGTATTTATCTATTCATCTACTATACGAATTTAAGCTTAGAAGAAGGGTGCCATATCGGTGGATGTATCATTTTAATGATCTTAATGCTCATCTTTATATTTAATTCTTATTAATACATTATATTTCAGGTATATGTGTCGATTACAGTAGAAAGTGAAATTTAAAGCTCATGTAGAATGTTCAATTGCTAAAAGTTATACGGAGGAAGAGCTTGTCAACTTCTACTCCTTATACTTTAAGGATGTTGTCTCAATGAAGCACAATCGTTTAAGTTAGAATGAGTTGGTTAGACTGTAAGACCCCGAATTTTATGAAATACAAAATTTAATTTTTCTTCATATAGATATTTTTTAAACAGTAAGTGGTTAAATCGATAAAGTTAAAAGTTAAGGATGTTATGTGCAAATTTTATTTTGTCGGACAATATTCGCTTTGTCGGGGAATATTCGTTTGGTCGGGGAATATTCGTTTGGTCCGACGGCGCCGAAATAACAAATTATTGGTGGACCCCACAACGGAATATTTGTCGGATATAGAAAACGACAGAAATAACCTTTTTAAATAAAAATAGTCAACGGAACTGTTAAAATACAGGTGATAAAAGAATAGTAGCATACGGTAGTTATTGGTATTTTCTGTAGCACTCGGTACTCTACAGTAACACACGGTATTGCATAGTGTCTCATATTTTTGGTCTGATAATTGACACCGTAACTGTTACGCATCATTTCATCGATAATTGTCACTGCATAATATTTTATATTATCAATTCAATAATTGTTGTTACACAGTATTTTGCATTATTGATTTAATAATTGTCATTACACTGTATTTTATATCATTGAGTCAATAATTGTTGTTGCACTGTTTTTAAAATTATTGAACCTAATAATTGTCACAGTAACATATGCACAGTAATTCACATTATTGAATCAATAATTGTCATTACACAGTAACGTATGCTTTATTTTACATTATTGTTATCTCTATTATGATGTTATTTAAACAGTTGTATTTCATTAATTTATTGACTTGATATCTAAGAGCTAACTATACTGTATTTATAACAATTAGTCATAATAATTGAATTGATAAAGTTATTTGTTTATAATATAAAGTTAGGTGATTATTAGGTGATATGAAATGAATGGTGTAGATTAAAGTGTGAATTATTGTTGAATAATTAAATTGATTTGTTTATAATATAAAGTTAGGTGATTATTAGGTGATATGAAATGAATGGTGTAGATTAAAGATAATATAATATTTGAAATGGATGGTGTAGATTAAAAGATGATCTTTAAATGAATGGTTTAGATTAAATGAATGATAAGATTTTTGGCTATAAATAGAAGCCTTAACTTAAGGATTTTTCATAAACTTCCTTACTTGTTCTTTCTTTCTCTCTCTAAATACTTCTTGTGAAAGTTCTCTCTAAGTGTGCTTAAGTCATCTTGAGTATTTGTGAAGATCTATAAGTATACGTGTACTGTTCAAGTTAATCAACCTCATTTAAATCAATATCCAGTCACGTGTTACGGTAAGGGATACCATCTTTTTCATCTTCCATTATTCAAACATACTATGGTAAGGGATTATCATTATTTGATTCTCGATAATAATATTGTTTCTTCCTTACTCATAAGACGTGCCTTTTATTTCCATGTATTAAATTGTGGGAATAACCTTACGGAGCGGATTGCCGCCTGTTGGTGAATAACCTTTCGTATTCATTTATTATTAATCTCTGAGAATAACCTTACGGAGCGGATTGCCGCCTGTTTGGTGAATAACTCTTTGTACTCAAATTCTATTAAATTGTGGGAATAACCTTACGGAGCGGATTGCCGCCTGTTGGTGAATAACCCTTTGTATTAATTTCCTTCACCTTTTGTTAATCAAACCTGCTACGGTAAGGGATATTATTTTCTTTCATACTCCTAAATCGAAATTTATTATGGAACTATTGCTTCTATAATTCCTGAAAATATTATATGTTCCATAATAGTTGAACTTCATTATTTCAACTGAACCTTCCTATTTACGTGAACCTTTCTATTGAATTGTAACCGTTATTCTGAACTGTGGATCTTGAATTTCACTCCACATCATGTTGACTATTTGGACATTATTTGAATCTGTACAAAGTAAACTTCCGATACTTATTGTTATCCTATTTCTTCTGTTCATCATTTATATCATTCTAATCATCCAAAAATCAAGCTGTTGTGAATATCTGTGGCCGGGGGCACATATGTGATATATTTGTTGAACAGATGATAGGTTAAAGGCGATATAATAGGTTAAAGGCGATACATCTGTTCGGTGTCTTTTATGGCACGTGGTGAATGTTCTCTTTGGCCCGTAGTGCAAAGATGAACTGTTGTTTGGTATGATTATGACCAAAGGCTGAATCTGGTATAATCATGACCGTTGGTGTTATATTGAATGTCTTTGGCCCGTAGTGCAAAGATGAACTGTTGATCTGCATGATTATGATCAGGAACTGTGAATTTGTATTATCTTGACTAATGATATTTCAGATGATAAAAGTTGATGATGTTTTTCCTAAAAAGAGAACCGAGTGGACATTATAGTCTGCATTATTCTTCTAATAAATTACTCATTCCGCTGCTATTATTGATCTGAACGTTGTTTAAGAATTTAACTGCAGTTTTTGATATAAACCTTGTAGTCTATTGTATTCTATCAAGAACTCAGCCGTTGAAGACTAATGATAATTTATTCGTCATTATCTTAGTCATGATATTCTTTACTGGGCTATTTGAGCTCACCCTTTCTTTTGTTCCATTGTTTTTCAACAGGAGATGAAAACATAACAGGGTCTAGCCGGGGAATGGAGTGAGGGTCCGAGGAATAGTTATCATAGTCTTCACGTTTTGTAAAATAGTGTGGCAATAATAGTGAAGACTTAGTTGTGTGTTATTATACACTGTATTGTTGTACGTTGTGCTTTGTTGTAATAATTTTGTTGTAATCTTTTGACGACTCAAGTTTGGGCTGTGTGGGCTCAGATTTGGGGGCGTCACAGTTGGCATCAGAGCTTAGGGATATGATCTTTAATGGAGATCTGGGGTTAGAACTAGGAGGGGAGAGACGAATAGAATCAGTCACTAGTGTGTCCTACCTAAAATAGATTTTATTATCTAATGAGTCGATTTGAATGTAGGAACATGAAGTGATGAGTCAGTTTATTTGAACTAACATTTATTTTGTGACCACAGTTTAGTATGGCATCTGGAAATCAAGAGGTTAACTATGGAATGCCTGAAGCAAATGTAGCCGAGAATCAAGAGGCCCCAAACAATCCTCCTGCCAACTCAGGAAATAATGTTCCTGATAACATGATGAATGATGGATTCTTTAGGAATTTCATGCAGTTCATACAGAATCAAGGAAGAGGAAATCCAGTCAATAATAACGGTAGAAACGCTGGCAATTTGAGGATGGTCACTGTTAAGCAATTTAAAGAATTAGGACCACCTGAATTCCACGGGAAGCCTGACCCACTCAAAGCGGAGGCATGGCTAAAGCAGACGATAAAAATACTTGATGTCTTACAATGCGCTGATGATCAGAAGGTGCCATTTGCCACTTTTATGTTACGAGGTGAGGCGGACCATTGGTGGGAAGCGGTAAAACGTATCCAACCTTCAGCACTCGAAATGTCTTGGACAGAATTCGAAGAACTGTTTAACGAGAAGTATTTCCCAGAAAGCATCCGCCATATGAAAGAGGTGGAATTCATTAAGCTGGAGCAGGGAAACATGACAGTTTCCCAATATGAAGCCAAGTTTGCCGAGTTATCTCGCTTTGCCACCCATCTTGTGGATGACGAAACACGAATGAGTCGGATGTTCCTAAGAGGTTTGAGATTCAAAATTCGTCAACAACTTAGCTCTCATAAATTTAGTTTGTATTCAGATGTTGTAGATAGGGCTCAAAGGGTGGAGCAAACAGATGAAACATTGCAGCCAAGAGTTAATGATCAGCATAGAGAAAGGAGTGACAACAACCACAGGAACGAGAACCATCGAGGAGGTAACCAACACTTCGGTGGTAATTCCATACCAAATAACAGAAGAGGAGAATCTAGTGGGAACAATTTCAAAAGAAAGAGATTCCATAATAATTATGGAAGGGCACCAGCACCAGTACCAACACCAGCACCGACCCCAGTTTCAAGGGGAGAAGATCGACCACCAGTGAGATGCTATAGGTGTGGTCAGGAAGGTCACATCAGCCCAAACTGTACACTGCAGTCCAAAAAGTGCTACAGTTGTGGGAAAGAGGGTCATCTTGCGCGGTTCTGTCCTGCCACAAAATCAAGTCCAGCTGCAATGATGATACCAAAAGCTAGCGCGGATAAAGGAAAATCTGTAGTTCAAGGGAGAGCTTTTGTTGTGACATCCCAAATGGCACGAAACTCGAACGAGGTGATAACCGGTAAGCTATTCATAAATTCTCGTGAAGTCCACGCTTTGTTAGATACTGGCTCTACCCATTCTTTTATCTCACCTACATGTGCTCAGCGTTTAAACTTAACTCCTGAAAATTTGGACTTTGACTTATCAGTTGAAACCCCATTAGGAGAAATGACCATTACATCTACTGTCTATAAATCTTGCCTAGTTCAAATCAACAATCTCACATTACCTGTTGACCTTATTTCTTTGGAGATGCATGAATTTGATGTGATTTTAGGAATTGATTGGTTGACTACCCATCATGCTAAAATTGATTGTTTTCATAAGATTATTAGTTTTCATATTCCTAATCAACCTGTCATGCAAATTCAAGCAACTAAACCATTGAAATCTATAACTGTTATTTCTAGCCATAAAGCCATTCGTTTATTGAAAAACGGATGTCAAGCCTTTTTAGCTCATGTCACTGATTTGAACAAAAATACGTCAAACTTGAATGATATTCCCATTGTTAATAAGTTTCCTGACGTTTTTCCTGAAGAACTTCCTGGCTTACCCCCAAACCGTGAAATTGATTTTTATATTGATCTTGAACCCGGTACCAAGCCCATTTCCAAAGCTCCCTACCGAATGACTCCCATTGAACTTCAAGAGTTAAAAGTCCAACTACAGGAATTGTTGGATACCGGTTTCATTCGTCCGAGTGCATCACCTTGGGGTGCTCCTGTTCTATTTGTGAAGAAGAAAGACGGGAGTATGAGATTGTGCATTGACTACCGAGAATTGAACCATGTCACCATCAAGAACAGGTACCCGTTACCTCGGATTGATGACATGTTTGATCAATTGCAAGGCGCTCAACATTTCTCAAAGATTGATCTCCGTTCTGGATATCATCAGTTAAAGGTTAAAGCTGAGGACATTCCAAAGACTGCTTTCAGAACTCGTTATGGGCATTATGAGTTCTTCGTCATGCCTTTTGGACTAACTAATGCTCCTGCAGCTTTCATGGACATGATGAACCGGATATTCAAGGAACATTTGGATCATTTTGTGGTTGTCTTTATTGATGACATCCTCATATACTCCAAGAGTCGCGAGGATCATGAACAACACCTGAGATTGATACTACAAAAGCTCCGTGAAAACAAATTATATGCCAAGTTGAAGAAATGTGAGTTCTGGCTTGAGGAGGTCGCGTTTCTTGGGCATGTGATTTCTAGTCAAGGAATATCAGTCGATCCTGCGAAGATTGAAACGGTACTAAATTGGGAACAACCCAAAACAGTAACCGAAGTCCGAAGTTTTCTGGGTCTAGCTGGTTATTATCGGAGATTCGTAGAAGGATTTTCTCGAATCGCCACTCCATTAACGCAGCTTACTCGGAAAAGCACAAAATTCATATGGAGCGAGGAATGCGAGAAAAGTTTCCAAGAACTCAAGAAGAGACTGGTTTCAGCTCCTGTTCTGACCATACCATCAGGATCAGGAGAATTTGTTATCTACAGCGATGCTTCTGGCAAAGGTCTAGGCTGTGTCCTTATGCAACATGGAAAGGTTATAGCCTACGCCTCTCGACAACTCAAAGATTATGAGAAAAATTATCCTACTCATGATCTAGAGTTGGCAGCAGTCGTTTTCGCGTTGAAGATCTGGAGACACTACTTGTACGGAGAAAAAGTGGATATCTATACGGATCATAAAAGTCTCAAGTATTTCTTCACCCAGAAGGAACTCAACATGCGACAACGACGTTGGCTTGAGCTGTTAAAGGATTATGACCACACAATCCAGTATCACCCGGGAAAGGCGAACGTTGTAGCTGACGCTTTGAGCAGAAAATCTTATGCAAGTACAAGTGCACTGCTGACAACACAAAAGTGTATTTTGTACGACTTGCAAAAGATGGAGATAGAGCTAAAGACATCAGGGACCCGCTCGAAGATTGCTCACGTGCGAGTAGAACCAACTTTAATCGATAAAATTAAAGCTGCTCAAGCTACCGATCCGAAACTGATAAACATGATAAAGAAAGTACAAGAAGGTGCCATTCCCGAAGCAAGAATCGACGAGAAAGGAATACTTCGAGTCAACTCTCGACTCTGTGTTCCTAACGATCCTGAATTAAAGCATAAAATCATGATGGAGGCACACAACACGCCGTTTGCAATCCACCCAGGAGGTACCAAGATGTATCGAGATCTTCGACATACATTTTGGTGGAACAATATGAAAAGGGAGATTGCAGAGTTTATCTCAAGGTGCCTAACTTGTCAACGTGTCAAGGCAGAGCATCAAGTACCTAAGGGTCCATTACAACCACTTGAGGTTCCCGAATGGAAGTGGGAACACATCAATATGGATTTCGTGACGGGTCTTCCCAAAGTTTCTCAAGGCTTAGATGCAATTTGGGTCATCGTAGATAGATTGACCAAATCTGCTCATTTCTTGCCTATACGAGAAAACTTTTCACTTGAACGTCTTGCCGGTATGTACATAAATGAGATCGTGAGATTGCATGGCATGCCAGTTTCCATAGTTTCTGATCGAGATCCTAGATTCACTTCACGCTTTTGGATCAGTCTACAAAAAGCTATGGGCACTGAACTACGTTTTAGTTCTGCATACCATCCTCAAACGGACGGACAATCGGAAAGGACGATTCAGACCCTCGAAGATCTTTTGAGACTTTGCGTATTGGACTTCAAAGGAAGTTGGGATAAGTACTTGCCGTTGGTGGAATTTTCTTACAACAACAGTTACCAAGCAAGCATAGGCATGGCTCCATTCGAGGCATTGTATGGAAGGAAGTGTCGCTCTCCAATATGTTGGAATGAGGTAGGAGAAGCAAAATTGTTGGGACCCGAGTTGGTACGCTTGACGACTGAAAAGATCCAAATGATCCGACAACGAATACAGACCGCACAAGAACGACAAAAGAGTTATGCTGATCTTCATCGGAGAGACGAAAGTTTCAACGTCGGAGATCATGTATTCTTACGTGTTTCTCCATGGAAAGGGGTTACGAGATTCGGAAAGAGAGGAAAGCTCAACCCTCGATTTATTGGCCCATTTGAAATCCTCGATCGAATAGGAACCGTAGCCTACAGACTAGCCCTACCACCAAGTATGTCTCGCATCCATAACGTTTTTCACATATCTATGTTACGTAAATATGTGAAGGACCCAAACCACGTCATTGAGTTAGAACCAGACGTTATAGCAGAGGATTTAACATACGAGGAGGTACCTGTTAAGATCCTGGATAAGAAGGAGCAGATCCTACGCTCAAAGGTTATACCTCAAGTTAAGGTTTTATGGAGGAACCAAGATACTGAGGAAATGACCTGGGAGCTAGAATCTGAAATGAAATCTAAGTATCCTTACCTCTTCGATATGTCAGGTACGTCAATTTCGGGGACGAAATTTCATAAGGAGGGGAGGTTGTAAGACCCCGAATTTTATGAAATACAAAATTTAATTTTTCTTCATATAGATATTTTTTAAACAGTAAGTGGTTAAATCGATAAAGTTAAAAGTTAAGGATGTTATGTGCAAATTTTATTTTGTCGGACAATATTCGCTTTGTCGGGGAATATTCGTTTGGTCGGGGAATATTCGTTTGGTCCGACGGCGCCGAAATAACAAATTATTGGTGGACCCCACAACGGAATATTTGTCGGATATAGAAAACGACAGAAATAACCTTTTTAAATAAAAATAGTCAACGGAACTGTTAAAATACAGGTGATAAAAGAATAGTAGCATACGGTAGTTATTGGTATTTTCTGTAGCACTCGGTACTCTACAGTAACACACGGTATTGCATAGTGTCTCATATTTTTGGTCTGATAATTGACACCGTAACTGTTACGCATCATTTCATCGATAATTGTCACTGCATAATATTTTATATTATCAATTCAATAATTGTTGTTACACAGTATTTTGCATTATTGATTTAATAATTGTCATTACACTGTATTTTATATCATTGAGTCAATAATTGTTGTTGCACTGTTTTTAAAATTATTGAACCTAATAATTGTCACAGTAACATATGCACAGTAATTCACATTATTGAATCAATAATTGTCATTACACAGTAACGTATGCTTTATTTTACATTATTGTTATCTCTATTATGATGTTATTTAAACAGTTGTATTTCATTAATTTATTGACTTGATATCTAAGAGCTAACTATACTGTATTTATAACAATTAGTCATAATAATTGAATTGATAAAGTTATTTGTTTATAATATAAAGTTAGGTGATTATTAGGTGATATGAAATGAATGATGTAGATTAAAGTGTGAATTATTGTTGAATAATTGAATTGATTTGTTTATAATATAAAGTTAGGTGATTATTAGGTGATATGAAATGAATGGTGTAGATTAAAGTGTGAATTATTGTTGAATAATTAAATTGATTTGTTTATAATATAAAGTTAGGTGATTATTAGGTGATATGAAATGAATGGTGTAGATTAAAGATAATATAATATTTGAAATGGATGGTGTAGATTAAAAGATGATCTTTAAATGAATTGTTTAGATTAAATGAATGATAAGATTTTTGGCTATAAATAGAAGCCTTAACTTAAGGATTTTTCATAAACTTCCTTACTTGTTCTTTCTTTCTCTCTCTAAATACTTCTTGTGAAAGTTCTCTCTAAGTGTGCTTAAGTCATCTTGAGTATTTGTGAAGATCTATAAGTATACGTGTACTGTTCAAGTTAATCAACCTCATTTAAATCAATATCCAGTCACGTGTTACGGTAAGGGATACCATCTTTTTCATCTTCCATTATTCAAACATACTATGGTAAGGGATTATCATTATTTGATTCTCGATAATAATATTGTTTCTTCCTTACTCATAAGACGTGCCTTTTATTTCCATGTATTAAATTGTGGGAATAACCTTACGGAGCGGATTGCCGCCTGTTGGTGAATAACCTTTCGTATTCATTTATTATTAATCTCTGAGAATAACCTTACGGAGCGGATTGCCGCCTGTTTGGTGAATAACTCTTTGTACTCAAATTCTATTAAATTGTGGGAATAACCTTACGGATCGGATTGCCGCCTGTTGGTGAATAACCCTTTGTATTAATTTCCTTCACCTTTTGTTAATCAAACCTGCTACGGTAAGGGATATTATTTTCTTTCATACTCCTAAATCGAAATTTATTATGGAACTATTGCTTCTATAATTCCTGAAAATATTATATGTTCCATAATAGTTGAACTTCATTATTTCAACTGAACCTTCCTATTTACGTGAACCTTTCTATTGAATTGTAACCGTTATTCTGAACTGTGGATCTTGAATTTCACTCCACATCATGTTGACTATTTGGACATTATTTGAATCTGTACAAAGTAAACTTCCGATACTTATTGTTATCCTATTTCTTCTGTTCATCATTTATATCATTCTAATCATCCAAAAATCAAGCTGTTGTGAATATCTGTGGCCGGGGGCACAGATGTGATATATTTGTTGAACAGATGATAGGTTAAAGGCGATATAATAGGTTAAAGGCGATACATCTGTTCGGTGTCTTTTATGGCACGTGGTGAATGTTCTCTTTGGCCCGTAGTGCAAAGATGAACTGTTGTTTGGTATGATTATGACCAAAGGCTGAATCTGGTATAATCATGACCGTTGGTGTTATATTGAATGTCTTTGGCCCGTAGTGCAAAGATGAACTGTTGATCTGCATGATTATGATCAGGAACTGTGAATTTGTATTATCTTGACTAATGATATTTCAGATGATAAAAGTTGATGATGTTTTTCCTAAAAAGAGAACCGAGTGGACATTATAGTCTGCATTATTCTTCTAATAAATTACTCATTCCGCTGCTATTATTGATCTGAACGTTGTTTAAGAATTTAACTGCAGTTTTTGATATAAACCTTGTAGTCTATTGTATTCTATCAAGAACTCAGCTGTTGAAGACTAATGATAATTTATTCGTCATTATCTTAGTCATGATATTCTTTACTGGGCTATTTGAGCTCACCCTTTCTTTTGTTCCATTGTTTTTCAACAGGAGATGAAAACATAACAGGGTCTAGCCGGGGAATGGAGTGAGGGTCCGAGGAATAGTTATCATAGTCTTCACGTTTTGTAAAATAGTGTGGCAATAATAGTGAAGACTTAGTTGTGTTATATTATACACTGTATTGTTGTACGTTGTGCTTTGTTGTAATAATTTTGTTGTAATCTTTTGACGACTCAAGTTTGGACTGTGTGGGCTCAGATTTGGGGGCGTCACATAGACTCTCATCTCATGGTGAGTTGTATTCACCTATTCGAATAAATCATTTAGCCATGAGATGAAACGTTACTTGAGTGACAAAGATTTGAAAATTGTATCTTTAGACGTACTTCTAAATATGCTTGAAGTATCGTTGTACATAAAGTGAGTATATATCTGCATTTATGAAACTTTTAATTTTAAAGGCAAAAACACATATATGATATTAAAATGTGTGATTAATCATTCAGTTCATTCGAACACGGAGTGTGTGCTTTTAACCTAGGGTTAACTGCAGCACAATTGGAAGTATTAACTATAAAAAATTTACAATAGTGGTTTAGGAGAAGGGTTACAGAAGATAACGTTTATGAGCATGTTAGAAATATTATTCAATATAAACTTGTCAATTCATTTTTTGGATGCATCGTGAATGGGTACAGATGTAAGGTCGATGACTTAAATGAATTAATATCAGTGAATTTTGGCATTGTTGTATTGGGAAGCTGTTATCAAGATTCTGAATCCAATTATTATGGACGTTTAGAAGAAATGGTTGTACTCAATTATCTTAGGGGTAAAAAATGTAGTTACATTTAAATGTCGATGATTTGATACTGATAAGGGTATTAAAGTTGATCATAATAGAATCATCGCAGTGGACATAAACTCAAAGTTAAACTCTGATGATGAATTCGTGTTAGCCAGTCAAACGACTCGAGTGTATTACGCGCGTAATGTCGTCAATTCTAGAAGCTCCTAGTATACAATTGTGACAGTAAAGACTTTGGTATTTGATGATACACGTCTGTTTGACCATGATGAGGCATTACAAAAAAATGTTAGCAACCCTAACTAGATAGTGTTAAATGATGACGATATGCTTGTATATGATATCGTTAAAGTACCCGATGATATGGAAGCAGAAGAAGACATGGTCGTCAATGACCATGTCGTTGTTGATGATGACAACAACGAAGAAACTAATGATGAAGAAGAAAAGATAGAATCACAAGATGAGGATGATGTTAATTCTTATTGTAGTAAGTTTCAAGTTCTTTATGTATTATTTATAGTTCGTATTAATATTAATTAAATTATTTTTGTAACTCGACTTAATTATGAGAATTTAATTTTTTCAGTAGTATATATGGTTAGACATAACAACGGTTGTCGTCGTGGTATTTTTATAATGGATTGCTCATTTTGCTGCTATTATTGATCTAAATTTTTTTATTTATTATATTTTATTAAGAATTCAACTGTTGAAGACTAATGATAATTTATTCATTGTTATCTTAGTCATGATATTATTTACTAGGCTATTTGAGCTCACCATTTCGTTTGTTTCATTATTTTTCAGAAAATAAACGAGTAGCTGGGTCTAGCCGGGGGATAGAGTGAATGTCTGAGTGATAGCTGTAGTAGTTTTCACATGTTGTAAAATAGTGTGACAATAATATTGAAAACTTAGTTGTGTATTATTGAGTTCTGTATTTTTGTACTATGTACTGTTTTGTAATAGTTATTGTGTATTTTTAGCGTCTCAAATTGGGCTGTGTAAGCCCAAATTTGGGGCCGTAACATGATCCGTGAAATTGAAGGGCCGCGAATGAACGAAGAATTGAAACTTGATAATTAATTTGTCTTCATATGGTATGATTTTAAAACTTCCTTAATTAATAATATCGCATAAATGTAATTTCTAGTATTACAATTTTTTTAAAAATACGATATATGTTATACTTTCGTATTTTACATTAATATAATTGCGTGTAATTATATTTTCTGCACTAACAGTAAGTAGTAAATTAGTCTTGCATTATGATTGAGAAATATTTGAGAAGAATATTAAAAAATTTACTTGTAAAGAATACACTTTTACAAATTAGGGAAATGAAATATTCAGCTAAGAATTAACTTCCTATCTAGCATAAATATACAAATTTTAATTTATATGGTACAACTGTGTGCATTGCGCTTCAAAAGATATATATATATATATATATATATATATATATATATATATATATATATATATATATATATATATGAGTTAAAAAGATAATAAATTTAAATAAAATAATAGTTCTGTAATGTGGAACCGATTAGTATTATGGTAGGCTCAGACCACTCTGCCACCGTCATTAAATCTCTTCTTCTTTCTATTCTTTATTTTTATTCATTTTTGTAGTCGCAAAATATTATACTAAATCTGATCAAATTAATATTGAATTCCAGAGCAAAAATTTAAGAAATGTTCTAATTTTAAAAATAATATATGCGGATAATATTGTAATTTAATATGGGTTGCACGTATAAAGAGGCTTAGGTTCTTTTCTTAATCGGTTTATGATTTTCGTAACACAACAATAAATTTGTTTTTTCCAAGACTATATGAATGATATATCACTTCTCTAAATACTATAATCACTATAAAATACTCCCTTTGTTTAAACTTTTTTTTTGGTTGTCTTTTTTATTTAAATTCAATCAAATTCTAATTATATTCTCTTGGATGTGGGAAGCACCATGAATTTACTTGCCAACATGAGTACACAAAATGATTTTGGCGGCTTACAATATATTAGTTATATGATCGATCATTAACCGTATAAATGCTAACAATTTTTTTGCATATATATATATATATATATATAAAACGTACTATCTTTTTTTTATTTTTGTTCAAATTAAATTTAAATTTAAATTAATTCATTTTAAATAAAAAAAATAGAGAGTCATAACAAAATTCAAATTCTTGTGTTTGGCACATAAAAATGACTAATATTATTATTTAAAATAATATATATATGAATATGGTTGTTACGGTTAACAAGTGTGACAATATTTCAAAATAACGAAATTTTAATTAAATAATAATAAAACGGTAAATCCATGAGTAGCTAGCTATTAGCTGGCCAAGTCATGAATGCTCTATCCAGTGTACTTTCTTTTCTTTTTTCCTTCTGATTTAGATTTCCAATTCCTTCCCAAGTATGGAAAGTTAGGGTTAGGCGCCATGCAAAGCATAAATCAAATCAGTCCTTCTTCCTATAAATAATATTCTTGAGAGTGGTGGCGCGCCATGCACGAGCTGCTGATCAATCCCTTATCCAGTCTCGAAATTGACCAATATTCCACGACTACGTACGCTAAGTATGTCATAGGTGAGATTCAGACGGTGACAGTCTAACCTAATTACTTACCTCCTCTATTTCAATCTCTCTTCTTCTATGGTCAAATTTTTCTGTACTTTTTTTCAATTTTGTCCATTCTAATTATATATATATATATATATATATATATATATATATATATATATATATATATAATATCATATCAAATCATGATGATATATTAACACAATAATATATTATAAATTATATTATTATTATTATTTATATCTTTTCAAAGGTGTTAATTTCCCTCAAAATTTATATATAATACGACCTTTATATCTCTGAAGGAATAGTACCTTTATTTAAGGTGATATTTGCGGGGATCCATTAATTTTATTTTTTTTCATTAAAAAAAAAACTTTATAAAGAGTGATTTACCATATACCACCAGGAAAGGATGACTTCTAACTAAGATTAAACTATGGAAAGTGATAAATGCATTTTATTTTTGCACTATTTTTTGGCTTGTGGAATTAAATAAAACAAGTTTTATTATACAATAGACTAGAATTGATAAAAATAAAGACAAATTTATATATACAACTTCTAAATATAAAATTAAATATTATATTTATCTTAACTATTAAAAAATAGGGTATAATACGAATTTCAATATTATTTTATATTTTTTAATAATTAAAATAAATATTATATTTAAATGTTCAACAATTATATTTATTCTAAAAATAAACGCATCCGAGATACTAATCAGTCAAATCAATCATCTAATACATGATTAAACTACCATTTTCTGAACTTTTAAACTGCATTTTTGGATTAAAAAATTATCAGTAGTTCGTTTTTTTAGCAGTCCCTTGGGGACATGGATTGTGCAATTTTGCCTCCTGGTTTAGGTTTATATTACTATTACTTTAAAATTATAAGTGCTAAATATTACAAGTTAATTAAAATTTCATATTAGAGAAATAATAAAAATGTGAAAGATTAATATTTATAAATGAATTTAAAATTTAATAGTTTAAATTAAATTCTAAACTTGCATATTAGTACTTTGTGTACCTGCATACTCCCTAGTTTTTTTTTTTTTTTTTTTTTTTCTGGCAATAGGAAAATGTCTAAATATGGGAAAGAGTAAGGAACAGGAGGATAAGATACGAAAAGGAACACTAGAATTTTGGAGAATAATGCAAATATGCAATAGACCTAGAATTTCAATCATTACACCTTATTTTATGTTTTTGTGAAAATTGCTAGCTCTCATTGTTTAAAATTTTGGGTCACACTTTCTTTCGAAAAGGAATCCCACGCCTTTGTTCACTCTTCAAACCTGTGCATGATTGACTGATGACCATCTTATCACGTATTAAAATGGATAGGACGTAGCTGGCATGGGTTTTTCCAATCTCTAGCTCTTTCAAAAGGGAACTATTGTTTTGGCGTGGAAATGATTTGAAACCAATAAGACTCTGAGGTAGGTAGCTGTATAAGATTCAACTCTATCCAAGTAACAATATAAAGGGTACAAGCAGTAGAATTTTAAATCCGGATAAAGCCGTATATCTGATTATTGAACAAAAAATACACCACTTTCTTTGTCATTAAGATAATTATTCACTGATTCAGAAAAAAAAAGAAAGAAAAAAATAAAAAGAAAGAAATTAAAATATAAGGATAGTTATCACAACGTACTGGCCAAATTCAAACGATCTAGTCATCATTAAGCAATTAATTAATTAATTTAATTACTTTTATATGTTTACTGATTAATTTTATCATTTAATTATATATATTGTGACAGAATTGTAGTCGCTGCTAATCATAAATTAGCGAATAAGATTTCATAGCGGTTGGTTAAGATCCCATAAGTACCAAGTTGTCCCTTTGCATCACAATCTTCACCGAATTAAAATAATATTAAGTCGCCATCTCAATGCACGTAAGATTGTAAGAATTGTATTTTAAATTTCATGATAATTTAAAATAATTGTACGTCTTTTCATATGTACTATATTATTATTGCCACTGTTGCTGACATCGCCTTGAAAATAATCGAAAAAGACCCTCCCCTTACAACCAAAAGAAAATTAATAATCCCTAATTGGACTTAATTAATTAGGAGTCTAATATTGCGTGTATGTTGTATGTATGTGTATATATGATTTGTGCGTTCCAAAATTATATATTCACTTTTTAAAAAGTGGTATAATAATTCAAACGTGCCATTTGGATCTCTTTTATTATATAATTTATTTATATTTTAAAAATAATAAATCTTATAATTAATAATATTTACTTGATATGTTTACAATATTTATAATTCGATACATTAAGAATATTAAATAAATTAATACAAATTTTGAATTTGAAATGAGTCTAATTTATTTTTAAAAAATCAAAATCACTCTCATATTTAAGGACAGAGAAATAATAGAAAAGAATATTGGGTTTGATGGAAGTTTGACCTACATTAGTGAAAAATAAAAATAGGACATAAATGTAAAATGTTTGGCAACACAACAATATTTTTCGAAAATTGAATTTAGTTGTCAGACATTGCTCAATTTTCATTTTGCTTAGCTATATTATTATGTTTGTCTGTATTATTACGGGAGAGAGAAGAAAATAATTGATTTCTTGAGACTCTGTCCCTGTTTTTTATCCTTTTACTTTATTCTCTTATCCCTATTTTTACTTTTCTACTCTCTCAAAACTTTTATCCTTTAACTCTTATTTTTATTTATTTATTTATTTTTTCCCACACACATAGTGTGTACATGGCACATTGCTAACAATTATGAATAAAAGAGTATATCTATGTACACATCTAATTTCACATTCAAACACACAAATATAAAATAATAGTAGTAAAAATATTTCTCTCTCATTTTTTTTATAATATTTATCTCTTCTTTCTCTATATTATTTTTACCTTTATATGTATTTTTATATGTAAAGTTAGATTTGTATATAAATATGTATTCTTAATAAAATCAGTATAAGAATATCATCAACCTAATGATTAGATGAAAATATGGAGTGATTTTAAGTTTTCAATAACACAAGCAGTTGGAAACTCTCCCACTAATAGGACATCAACATTGAGCAAGATCGATAATATGTGTCCCCCATTCTATCAACATTGTCACATCCTACCAAACCTAATGCCATAGCCACTCCTCTCCAAAAGCAAATCATCTCAATTTTAATCGAACTTAATGATAGTTCCTCATCTGTTTAGATGAGAGACTCACTCAATTCTAATTCCTTTACTAACAGATGATATGACATTGAATTATACAAATCAAAGAGAAACGTAAAAATGTTACGCTCAAAATTATTTAATTTTTACGTTAATCTTTTCCCCCTTCTCCCTTCTTGTAATTATAAGAGTATAGTAATCCTAAAAAAAATAATTTTTTTCTTTTTTTGTACGCTAAAGATATTCTCAAGTTAGTTTACACGTCATAATCAAAACTAAATTTTTTTTCCGACGATCTTGAGAGTACACTCCCACATCGATCTGATGCATTCAAGAGAATTCTCTAAGTACTGACCTTCCAACCCATAAAATTAAGGAAGTTTGAAAAACTAGTTTCCGATACTCTATTTTTAGGGGAAGGAGAAAGAACTTGTGCATTTACAATTAGTGAGACTCGGGAAAAAATACAAGAACCAAGCTACCTTGTGAGTTTGCACTGGTTACTGAAACTTTCACTATTTAAAAATACCTAATCAATCTTTATTAACAAGTTAATAACTGTTTCTTCCGTTCCACCAAAAATTGAAAAGAAATTTGGATAACATTCAAAATAAAGAAAAAGTTCGGCAAAACTTATAAGCATATTGCATGCAAGGAGATCAGCTTCATAGAACCAAGTCATACTAGCTAGTAGTTGAGGCAAGGAGTTTTTATTTCTCATTTTTTTCGGTGATTAAAAAAGGCGGGCCGAAGGAGGGATACTAATAAATATAGTGTTCCCTGGCTGTGAGTTTGCCGCTCCCTAATCACACAAAAGGATAAACCTTCAAATTCTAATATTCTTATTACAAATAATGACAAATTTATATCGATAATAAATAGCAAATTATGTATATACGTAAGATAGATAAAAATTAAGTATGATTATACAGTTTAATTTATTCTATTTTATCGTTTAAAATTTTATGTTATACATAATTCAATTTTATCATAAATTTATCCGCATATAAATTATTTTTCAAAAGTCAGAAGTTGAACCCAAAAGCATGTTTGTACCCGACCCATGCTCACAAACTCTCTACTCCGTCCATTCCCTTTTTCTAGCCCCACACGCATTATAAATTTACCACACTTCATGTCTGCCTGCATGATTAAGATTAAAATAGACTATTTTTGAAAACAAACAAATGCCGAAGCTCACTAAGATCTCATCCAGGACGTTATATGTTTACAAGTGCTTAGCTTAAAAAACATGGTGCTTGTATCATTAGAATATTATATTTGATCCGTTCTATAAAAAGAGCTACACTTGAATTTGATCTTAATTAATTTTTATAAAAATCTAAATTTTAAATTGTAATGTTTTAATTCATTTTTTATAATCACAGTTTTGCACCATTTACAGTAATAACTATTGTGGTAATTACATCAAATAAATTCACAAATTTTAATTTTAATTAAGTGAAAAATTAGATGATTTTTTTTTTTTTTGGTATGAAATGGAGGAAATAAGTAGGTAGAAGTAATATTCAAGATACTAATGTAGCACAACATAATTCGGCCTATTTAGAAATAAAATAAAATAAAATAATAATTCGGCCTTAGGCTTAATATTCAAGATACTAGTGTAGCACAACATAATTAGGCGCAGGTACCAAGACTGAAGTAATAATGACCAATATCAGTATGGCCCAACTTTAAGTCGGCAGAGTCCAAAAGTAGACAAGCCTAAAGGGTTTATAAGGGGCTTACCCTGCAGAATACAATAATCCTATACCCAGTTCAAACAAGGTCTCCCAAATTGGTTGTAATTGTAATTCTTTCTTGTGCTTCGTAGCCCATAGGTTTGGCCCATATTAACCTGGAATGGACTTGGCAACTCTTGGACACAGCTTAAACAAATCCCTCCTTGGCCGATGATCCTACCCACTCAGAGTCTCTACATCTAGCTACGTAATTACAACATGATAAATGATACCAGTTACAAATTTAAATTTTAAAGGAAAGTTAAAATATGTGAAGAATATGAGCCAAGTAAAAAGGACTAAATGCAAAATCGTCTCTCCGGTTTGTATTATTTTTGTAAAATTTTTTCTTTAACTTGTTTTTGATAAAATTCTCTCCCCGGTTCGTATTATTTTTGCAAAACTCTTTTTAATTTTTTTTGTGACAAAACTCTCCCTTCAAGATGTATTAATTAGGCAAAATGGGCCCTTATATCTTTATTTTTTTTATGTGAAGCTTATTTTCTATTTTGTAATATTTTATATTAATTATATATTTTGGAACATAGGAAATATATTGAATAATTGCAGTTTCCTTTGAAAAATGCAATGAAATATTAAATTGTTATTTGTTTAGTTGATAAATGAGGCTTTGCGATAGAGGTCATTCACTTTTACGGTGATTTTGAGTTTTAAAATAAACAAATAAGAAAATAAATGGACAAAAATTTGTTGTCTAATTTTTTTTGTTAATGAATTTTTTATAAAACAAAAAAATAAATGATAAATTAAATAACATAGACAAATCTTTTATATTTTTATCAAAAATTTTATATTACTAACATAACAAGGTCAGTTTATGGGCTTATCGGTCAAAAGGCACAGAAAGTCGAACTAGTACTAGCTTGCAGTAAAATGATAATGAAATAAAATTATTGGTACTAATTTATTATTAATACCTACTATTCTAATCTATTATTTAATTCGAACTATTTTTTAATGATTAGTTTTTCATTAAATTTTGAATTTTTTTTTTATCATTTCTAATGTCATTTAATACCTTAAAAATAAAATTATATAATATCAGCTTTTCACTTAGAATTATAATCATTCATCAAATGGTCTTAAAAATGTTCAAACACAACCCATAGGTTTTAATAACAAATTAATCATGAGATGAGTAATTCGAAGTGATAATAGATTAGTATAAATAATTTTATCTCATCATAATTCTTGAAAATAAATATTATCTGATTATATTTTTACTAAAAATAGGGATGACATAAAATTATTCAACTAATCTAATATTATTAGGAACCACATAATTAGTCATTTATTTAAAAACATATTTATTAATGGTCCCTTTTGCTTAACTAATATATCTTGGAGGGAGAATTTTGCCAAAAAAAAGTTCGAGAGAGAGTTTTCAAAAAATAATACAAATCGGAGGGAGAGTTTTACCAACAAAAATTCGAGGAAGAGTTTTATAAAAATAATACAAACTGGATGGATGGTTTTGAATTTTAGTCAAGGGAAAAGTATCTTAAATACTTATTCCATTCTAAATTATATGATCGTTGTTGACTTTTGAAAGTTAATTTAAATTATTTTCAAACTAAAAATTGAAATGACTCATTAAAATTTATGAAACAATAAAACTTATAATGAGTAATACTTTTTAGATAATTTATAATATTTATTATTGTATTGATTAAAAGAATTTATATCAAATTTGAGTTTAAAAATATCTTAAGTTGATTTTAAAAAGATAATAATGATCAAATAATATAATACGGAGGAAGTAATATAAATCACTAGTTTAATATTTCATAACAACAATGACTTTTTTGGAGCACTCTGCATAAAATTTATATTGTTTGGTGTGTATGATTGGTGGGGTATTAGGTAAATAATGCTTATACATCTACTATGATGTAAAATCGAAAAGTAAAACGAGCTAAGCTCTTATTTTGGGACAAAGAGTATATTTTATTAAACAATTTGATGGTATATTTTAACTCCTAATCCTTGAAACTTTTATGACTAATATAACTTGTAAATTGACAGGCCGGCGGCTTCTTTCCATCATGATATATATTAGTAATATAACTAGATGCACCCACCCAAATTAAGCCTTGGGAAGTTTCGCCAGTACGTTTGTTTTATATACTAAAATTAAATGTTAAAGTTGATCCAGACATTCTTATTGTATCAATCTAGACGCTCTTATTTTATCAGGCGAATATGTTGATGATTTTGTTATAGTAAACAACGATGCTGCTAATAATAGATGGTATATCAAGCCGGCCGTCGTCGTCGTCCTCCTTGTTTAAGAGACCCGTTACACGTTGTCCTTATAATTGGATTTTATCTTTTACTCAAACGAGTTGAACAAGTTTAGTCTTGTAACGCGACATTTGTCATAGAATTAGTCCCCAAACAAATAACATAATACTCGAGTTAGAGCAGCTAGATACTTCTTCAAATTATCATGGATGAATTAAATAAATGCATCTGGATTGCCGCCCAAACACCACCAAATTTTGTAGTAACAATGTAGTACATCATCAGTTGTTAATCACCTAAACATATATCTTCCCAAATACCAACATTTATTCTCATTCTCTTTAACATATATCCAAAAACCATGATTTTCTTTTGGTCAACAAGTTCATCCAATTTGCCTGTACTTTTTCATAGCTGCCGCCACATCTTGCTCATTTTAATCCTGCTAACTGATAATGTAAATTCAACTTTCTTCAACTTCACCAATTTCCAACCGAACTTGAACACTATATTCTACCAAGGGGACGCTTTCGCGGCCAGTGGGGTAATCCAAGTCACCAAAAATCAGCGAAATATAGCCCTGACTAATAGCGTTGGTCGCGCCTCATACTCGGAGCCTGTGCAAATTTGGGATGCCAGAACTGGGAAAATGACAGATTTCACAACCCATTTCTCATTTGTTATAGACGCGCTTAATTCATCGCGATATGGCGATGGCCTTTCCTTCTTTCTTGCTCCTTTCCATGCCGAAATTCCTGACAATTCATTTGCAGGATACCTTGGCCTATTTAACAAGTCGAATTCAAATTCTGTGGATAATCATATTGTTGCGGTTGAATTTGACAGTTACCAAAATACATGGGATCCGAGTGATGACCATGTTGGTATTAATGTTAACTCGATTGAGTCGGTGGCTACTGTTAAGTGGAAAAGTAGCATAAAAAATGGATCAATTGCGAATGCTTGGGTTCGTTATAACCCGAGCACTAAAAATATGAGTGTTTTTCTTACTTATGCTGATAATCCTGTTTTCGGTGGGAATTCTAGCCTTTCTTATGTTGTTGATTTGAGCAAAGTTTTGCCAGAGCGCGTTCGTGTTGGATTTTCAGCTGCCACGGGTGATTGGATTGAAATACACAACATTCTCTCGTGGAGTTTTAGTTCTACTTTGGAGATTGATGAAGAGGAAATAAAAAAATCGTTAGTGGTTGGTTTAGCTGTGGGTATAGGGCTTTTGAGTTTAGGGATTGGCATTTTTTGGTTCATTTGGCGGAGGAAAAAGGTTATTGAAAGAGCGAAGAAAATGGCTCATGATTCTTCTATGGATGATGATTTTGAGAAAGGGACAGGGCCAAGAAGATTTACATTCCGCGAACTTAGTCGAGCTACAAACAATTTTGCAGAGGAAGGAAAACTAGGGGAAGGAGGATTTGGAGGTGTTTACAAGGGTTTATTGAGTAAACCAAGCTCGGAAGTGGCGGTTAAGCGAATATCAAGGGGTTCAAAACAAGGGAAAAAAGAGTATGCATCTGAAGTGCAGATTATAAGTCGTTTGAGGCATAGAAATTTGGTTCAATTAATTGGTTGGTGCCACGAGCAAGGCGAATTCCTTTTAGTCTATGAGTATATGCCTAATCGGAGCCTTGATTCACATCTTTTTGGTGGCATCACAAAGCTAACATGGACAGTGAGGTACAAAATAGCTGTGGGCTTGGCATCTGCGTTGCTTTATTTGCATGAGGAGTGGGAACAATGTGTGGTGCATCGCGATATTAAGTCGAGCAATGTAATGTTGGATTCGAATTATAATGTGAAGTTAGGAGATTTCGGTCTAGCCAGGTTAGTAGACCATGAGTTGGGGTCACAAACAACAGTTTTAGCAGGCACAATGGGGTATTTAGCCCCAGAATGTGTGACAACAGGCAAGGCTAGTAAAGAATCGGATGTGTATAGTTTTGGTGTTGTGGCACTTGAAATAACATGTGGACGAAAACCTGTGGAACCGAAGGCAGAGCCAAACCAAATTAGACTTGTGGAGTGGGTTTGGGAGCTTTATGGAAAAGGGAAAGTTCTAGAAGCATCTGACAAGGGATTAAGCGTGGAGTTTGATGAACGAGAAATGGAGTGTTTGATGGTTGTAGGGTTATGGTGTTGTCATCCTGATCACGCATTTAGGCCTTCTATAAGGCAAGTGATAAATGTGCTTAATTTTGAAGCTCCCTTGCCAAGGCTTCCATCAAAATTGCCTGTGCCCATGTATTTTGCACCTCCTATGGAGATGTGTAGGTTTTCCTATACATCATCTGCCGGTGTCACGGACTCCGAGAGCGATCAGAATCGGACACAGACTACGAGTAGCAGTTCCGGTTCGTCGGCAGGATCTTCTAAAGCTCTGCTTCAATTGCGTGGGGATCGTGTATAGTGTTGCAACTTATATTTACTCTTGGTTGAAGGAACTTTGGGAGGGAAACAGGCAGGACTAACCATATGTTTCTTCTAAACGTAACTGTTTAGTTTGTAATTTCACTGTTTGTGCTTTGTATTGATTGAAACACATGTTTAGTTGTTGAGAATTTTTTCCTTCTCAATATTCACGAATCAAGTAGTCATCAAGAATTAATGGCATTAGCATTTACGATTGATTTTTGAGACTTGTTTGGATCAGCTTTTGAGTTTTTTGTATGTGCGTGTGTGGAGACTTGGCTGTGTGACAAGTGGTGCATGCATATTTTTCTATGTAGCCGAGTCTATTTGGTTGCAATCATGTAATTCTTCTATCAACCAAAAAAATTTGCTTAGCCAATAAATAAATAAGTCAATAATGCAATAGTTCTTTGATGAATTTAATCTTATTTTTGGTTCTACATTTGCACTATGGAAGAGGAATATATTATCCTAACCTCCCCAAGTATTGTATGTATAGTCCAGCAATTAAATGATGGCTCGAACATTAAAATATTGAAGACAAATATACTCTTATTTTAACTACCTCATATGTAATTCCCCAGAAACAAACGTAGTGAGTATTATTTAAAAGAATAAAATAGAACCTATATAGGATCACTAATTCTAGAATTATTAGTAAAACATTTACAACAGAGATCTAAGAAACATAGATTTAATAAATTAAAACATAACAACAAAAGGATTTCATGTATATAGCACATTTGACCAGATTGGATATAGAAAATAAAACTTTAACCAAATTGTTCCAAACATAAGAGAAACTCGTGTGTTAATGCTTGAATTTGTATGATTGCCCAAATCACCAAAAAATTAGTTAACCTGCATAAGGAATAGTCAATAATTACACCAAAAAGCATGACGACTTGGGTTGTCAAAGGATATCTCTGGTGTGAGAATCAGTACACGTTAAAAGAGCTAAAATTAGAGGATTTTGACTGCTTGAATAATGATAATGAATATAATAAAAAGTGAGTACCGTTGACCACCACTTATGACTGTAGTTATAGTTGCTCATCATCCTTTGTCCATACATGCTTGAGATCAATTAGAAGTAAAAGTCTGGATTAGAGTCTCGTCATAACTGAAACCCGTATCTAGATGAGTCTATAGTGTAATAAGTCTCCTTATCCCCCAATGTTAAAAATTCAATCATATTCAACCAATCTAATTATATTCAATTGTGGACTCTAACCCTTTTAGAATACAAAGCCGTCAAAATATATTCTAATGGGCCAGTATCTTTGCCGAACTCAAAGTACAATGTTAATATGGATCAACACCTGAATCAGGCCTTAAACACAAGATTAATTCGAAGCAGCACCTATACCAGATTCTGAATAATTTCATCACAACAAAGTGGAATATTAAAGTTCACCCAACAAAAACTGAACTAAATAACACATATATCTTCCAAAAGTTTTGCCTCATCGGCTCCTCATTCTAAAAGGAAAAAACAAAATATTTTATATTTTGCAGCTTATTAAATCAATTACAATGTACAAACCATATTAAATGATAATATTACCCCTATAAATATTATTTTATAAATAAAATTATTTCTTGAATTCTTGTTTGAGATTCAATATTTGATTAGGTTCGTATAATATTTTGCGGCGATTAAAACAAAAAAAAAGAGACTTCATGGTGGTAGTGGAGCATCGCTAACATTAATCAGCCCAGTGGTATGGACCTGTTATTTTATTTGAGTTTGTTATATTTTTAGTGCAACAATATATATTATCATAGCATTCAGATATTAAGGTGTGAGAGTTTTATTAACGAATTATGTTTTTATATTTTAATATAGAGAATTGATATTTTCACAAGAAAAATTGATAGTTTCGTAATATCTCACTCACATGAATAGTAAGTAAGACCCACTTTTATATGAGTGAGACTTTACGGAACTATCAATTTCCCTTGTAAAAATATTACGTTTAAGAACACATTTTGAATACGAAACATATTTTGGAGAAAACCTGGCAGCAATTATTTAGGAACAGACTCTTAACTTTGAATTTGTTGTTACACCAAAATAAGAGTTTTCCAAACGGATATGGAAGTTTTAGCTCAGGAAATCTTTTATGAAAATCATGGGTTTTTTAAGAGAAATTTCTAGCAAAAAATAAAGTGCCTTGTAAGTAATGTGGACTGTTAGAACTAGAAATCTTACACTGCTTATTTTCCTAAGCCGTATTCCAGAAACCTACTCCACTACGGCTTCTTAATTTTGCCTTAAAAAAAGGTGACCATTAACTGGGGGTTGGATTGTCCTCCTGTCAATTTGGTTTTGCTGCGTGCCCAATTTTGTCACAAGGTCAGCTCCTCCGTGGTTATTACTTAATTCCTCTTTAAATCCACAGAATTTGCCATAAAAAGTTAGCTTAGTAATTAGAAGTCCTCATAGTTAACCGCTACTACTTTCTGATGTAGCTAATTTGTATACTTTTCTACGTTATTGGCGATTCTTAATTAGAATTCCATTTCCATACCCTATTAGTGTTTGTCACCTTATACCATATAACTTCCAAAACCAAAACTCAATGTGGAGAAAAATTAAGTTGGTGGAAACTAAACTGATTTGCCGAGCCTTATTGCTTCCAATATGACTGAAACACTCCGCATATATATGGACTTCAACCAACATGGTTTTGGTCAAGCATGTGGTTCTTAATTTTATGGCAAACAGAATTCAGCTTTCACCATACCCAACTCCACCTTCTTTCTCATTTCTCAAAGTAATTAATTAAGTCAATCCATCTCCCTATCCATCAAGATTCAAGAGATCCGACGGTCAAGATTTTAAGTGTTTTTTCCCTTCCTTCCGAAGATTTTGTGGAAGAAACAAAATTTTAAACTCCTGTATATAGAATTTTCCAACGGATAGTGGAAAAAGTTTGGTCGAATAACCAATGCTGGCTATGAATAATTATTAGAGATTAATAAGATTAACAAATTGATAAAATTACCCTTAATTTAATGCTTTGGTACAGTCATCTTAGTTGCGATTGCCGCATGCCCACATTTAAGTTACCCATGCACAAACATATATACTCCATTCGTTCTAAAAATTAAAGACACATTTGTAGAATAATTACTTCTATGAAAAATTTTATTTTCCAAACTTACCACTAATATCGGATAAACATGTAGCGGTGATATTATATTACTCAATCAATTAAATGTAAAAGTAGCAATAAGGTTTTATCCCATTGATTAAAACTCTTTATATGAGCCTTGATTTATATTATTATGGGATTATATTTGTTGGGCTGAGATAGTTTGGGTCCGGGTTTGGACCCATACTGGTTTATTTGGTTGGTCCCTATTAATTCATTGGGCTGGGCCCGACTGAATTAGCTATTGGACCCTTCATTTGGACGGATGGGTTGTTTGGAATAATAAAAGTCAGCCTACTTGGAATATGAAGAGACTGCTTGGGGAATAACGGTTGTTTAAAAGAGAGACGTTTATTTGGTTGATTAATGCTGGCAATTATGGCTGCATGAGCATATAAAAGGGAAACAACAGAAAAGAAAAAAGACTACTGAACGACTGATTACTTACTTATTAAAAACAGAACCAATTTTCCAGCATACAAGCTCTCTACTACCAGAGAAATCTGTAAACACCATTATCATTTTAGTGAATTATTCTCTTTCCCAGTGGTTTTTTCCCAATTTGGGTTTTCACGTAAATCTCTTGTGTCTTTACAGTAATTTCTCTTAATTAATTGTGTTTGACGTTTGATTTCACTCGTTATTTTGTGATTTAAACGGGTGCTACAAAATTTGGCGTTAACATTGGCGCTAGAAAGAGGGCGGGTTCTGTTTGAAAAATCACAGTTGAAGTAAGAAGCAAGTTTAACAGGATTATGGATTATCAGAATAATCATGTGGAGCGGACAGGTTCGTCAACACCAACGGGTAGAGGCTCGGTGAAGGATAGATTGGGTCCTTCCCATCAAAGGGGAGGATCGATGGCATCACACTCTAACTCAGTTCGTCAGCGTTTGTCTTCCTTTGACTCTCCTGGTTTGGGACATGATAGGGGGACCATTCGTCAAGATTCTGTTCGGGAACACACGGTTGGAGGAGAAGATCTCCATGAGCAAAGGGAGTCTATTAAAAGACAGAGGATTAAAGCGGCAGAGGAGGCTATGTTATCTCTTCAACATCAGCAAGAAGGATGGGCTGTTCTACTGACAGAATTGAAAAGAGATGAAGAGCCTCAGAACACAGTGCAAGTGTTTGGAGTACAGACACCCCAGAGTAGAAGGGTTCGGGGACGGGTGAATGACCCACCCACATCACAATATGGAGTCGAAAATAGCTATGGCCCACCAAAGCCACAGTCGGAGCAAGCAGGTGGAGGGCCGACCCCCTTTAGGGATAGGGGATCCACTTATTCAGATCGAAGGAGGCGTTCACCATCTCCCCAAAGACGTCATGCCCGAAGTAGGAGCCCGAGGAGGGGTTCGGGATATGGGCCCAATGATCGGGAAATACGAAGCCCGAGGAGAGGTTTGTGATATGTGCCCGATGATCGGGAAAAACGGAGTACGATGAAAGGTTCAGGGTATGTGCCCGATGAAAGAGAAATCAGGAGCCCGAGGAGAGGTTCGGGGTATGTGCCCGATGATCGGGAAATACGGAGCCCGAGGAGAGGTGCGGGTTATATCCGTGATGATCGGGAAGTTCGTAACCCGAGAAGGAATTCAGGGGCTGAACCTGATATTCAGAAAGCTAATGATAGTGATGATCCCTTACTGAAAAGGATGGTTGAATTGGAACGACAACTGGCCGAAGTAAAGGCAGTAGCAAAGCCCACCAATACCAATTCTCCATTCTCAGCTGTGATCAATATGGAGAAGGCTGATCCGAAGATGAAGCTGCCACCATTGGAGTCTTTCGATGGCACTGGAGATCCCTACGACCATACCAACTCTTATGAGATTGTGATGGGGTACTACAACCATTCAGATGCAGGGATGTGCAAGATTTTCATAACCACTCTGAAGAAGGCAGCAAAACAGTGGATTGAGTCTCTGCCGCCGGGGAGCATTAATTCATGGAAGGAGCTGTGTGATAAATTCCATGACCGGTTCGGCAGCAACAAAAGAAGGGGTAAGCTGACTGCATCGTTGATGCAAATCAAACAAAAGGGAGATGAGACCCTTGGCCAGTACGTGCAAAGATTCAGGGAGGCAGCAGGGGCCGTAGTAAACCTGGATATGACCCAGGCGTTGGGCTTCTTCACAACGGGGTTGGACATCTACAGATCAAAGAAGCTAATGAAGAATATAATGTTCAAACCACCGAAGGATCTGACCGATGCTTATGAACGAGCCGAGAATTTCATTGCCATTGAGGAGGCCATGACTACTTTGTCCAAAAATCAGAGGGGATCTGAACAGTACAAACCTAAGGAAGGGAAGTCGGATGTGATGGATAGGTTGGGCCCGAGGGGAAATAATCAGGCGAATAAACCACCCGCCCAACCTAGTTTTGGACAAAAACAATTTACTCCCCTGAATACTGATCGGGTGCATGTGCTGAATGAAATCAGGGGTACTCAGTTTTATGAACCCCCACGGAGTAAAAGGGGTTATGAAGGATTTCAAAATCAGTTCTGTGAATACCATCAGAATAGAGGACATGATGCTGAAGGATGTCCAGATTTAAAGAAATTGATTGAGAAAAATATCCAACATGGACGACTGCAGCATTTTGTTGCCGGGAAAACAGTCCCACGGGGGGTTCGGCCCCAAAAGAACGATCATAACGAGGCTAGTGGGAGTCAGCCGAGACGGGTAATTGATGTCATAAGTGGGGGTATGCCCATAAAGTCATCGAAAAAACGCAGAAGATCCACCTCGGATGTGGTGATGGCTGTAGCATAGCAGCCGATTAAAACAGAACGACTATATCCGGGGTCGGTGATTTCATTTTCAGATGATGACTATCCAGTTGACTCAGTTGAACCTCATGAAGGGGCATTGGTGATAACTGCCCAAGTAGGGCCCGTTGATATGAAAAGAATTATGATTGACAACGGGTCTTCGGTTGATGTTTTATACAGTCATGCTTACCAACGCATGAACCTGGAGGGAATCAAGCTGAAGGTTGGCCAGGAATCTCCATTATATGGGTTCGGGAATGAAGCGGTGCCAGTAATCGGCACAATAGAGCTGCCCATGGTGTTCGGGGAGTCTCCCAGACAAGTGACAGTCAATGTCAAGTTCTTCGTGGTGCAAGTAGATTCGGCTTACAATGCCATTCTTGGAAGGACGACTTTGTCAGCACTCCAAGCAGTTACTTCAATTGCCCATTTTAAAATGAAGTTCCCTACCCCACATGGAGTCGGGGAAGTTAAGGGAGATCTGGACATTGCCAGAAGATGTTATAGGCATACTCTTACAGCACCCGTGATCGGGGTCAGCAAAATGAGACAAACTTTGACAGTTGATGTTGAGCCGTTCACGGAGGGACTCACTGAGCCATTGGCCTCTCCAGCTGAAGAGACTGAAAATGTGCAGCTTATTCCGGGGAATACCGAGAAGCTGATTAAAATAGGGGCCGGGTTGCAAGATACTTTAAAAAGGGGGTTAATTGAACTACTCAGAACTTATGCCGATATCTTCGCCTGGACACCCCGAGATATGCCTGGGATGGCAGAAGACGTGGCCATTCACAAGCTATCCGTTGATCCCGAGAAGAAGCCTGTCTTTCAGAAGAGGCGTATTTTTGCTCCCGAACGCCAGAAAATAATTGATGAAGAAGTGGAAAAGTTATTAGATGCCGGGATTATTGAGGAAATTGAATACCTGGAATGGCTTGCAAATGTTGTGCTGGTCCGCAAACAAAATGGGAAATGGAGAGTTTGCATAGATTACACGGACCTAAATAAAGCATGCCCGAAAGACTTCTATCCTCTACCCCACATCGACCAGCTGATCGATGCTACTTCGGGGAATACTATACTTAGCTTCCTGGATGCCTTTTCGGGATACAACCAGATTTTGATGGAGAAGCAAGACATCCCGAAGACATCATTCATTACTCATAGGGCTATTTATGCATATAACCGGATGACATTCGGGCTGATCAATGCTGGGGCCACTTATCAGCGAATGATGAACAAAGTCTTCCGAAAACAGATTGGTCGGAACATGGAAGTTTATGTGGATGATATGATCGTTCGAAGTGTAAGGGTGCATGACCATCTAAATGACTTGGAAGAATGCTTTCAAACAGTTCGGCATCATAATATGCGGTTGAATCCTACCAAGTGCACTTTCGGGCTCGGTGCAGGCAAATTTTTGGGTTATTTAGTCAGTAAGAGGGGGATAGAGGCTAACCCAGAAAAAATTAAAGCAGTTATTGATATGAAGTCCCCAAAGACATTTAAGGATGTGCAGAGATTGGCAGGTCGGATAGCTGCTCTTCGGCGATTCATGTCCCGATCGGCCGAAAGATGTTTGCCTTTCTTTGACACTCTTAAAGGGTCGAAGAACGAGAAATCATTTCACTGGACTTCGGATTGTGAGGATGCATTCCAGAACATCAAGAAATATCTATCTTCGGCTCCGTTGCTGCAGAAGCCAATTAACCGGGAGGTACTTTATGTATATTTGGCTGTAAGTGCATTGGCTGTTGGTGCTGTACTGATTCGGGAAGAAGGAGGCCGACAGAATCCGGTTTACTATGTTAGTCATGCCTTGATGGATGCAGAAACGAGGTATGCCAACTTAGAGAAGTGTGTCTACTCCTTGGTAATAGCTAGCAGAAAGCTAAGGCATTACTTCCAGGGTCGGGTAATAATTGTTTACACCGACCAACCTTTAAAAAAGATTCTCCAAAAGCCTGATGCATCGGGAAGGATGGTGGCTTGGGCTGTTGAGCTAAGCCAGTTCACGATTGAATACCGTCCTCGGACGGCGATAAAGGGCCAAGCATTGGCTGATTTTCTGGTGGAGTGCATGTTCTTCGAAGAAGAGACAATCGGTTCTTCGGGATCGGATGTAGCACTAATAGCTGGGGGGCAGCCAGATCCTTCTCATTCTTGGACTTTGAATGTTGATGGATCATCCACAGCAGACTTGAGTGGAGCCGGGGTAATTTTGACAAGTCCTGAAGGTTTCAGAGTCCAACAAGCAATCCGGTTTAAATTCAAAACCACCAATAATGAGGCGGAGTACGAAGCTATATTAGCTGGCCTAAGATTGGCTCGAAGTTTGGAGGTCAGGAGCTTGCTGATCATGAGTGATTCCCAGCTTGTGGTAAAGCAGATTCAGGGAGAATATGAAGCTCGGGGAACAAGAATGACAAGGTATCTGTCCGAGGTGAAGAGTGTTTTGCAATACTTCGTTTCTTATTCATTGCAAAACGTGGATCGGAATGACAATACTGTGGCTGATGCTCTGTCAAAGCTTGCTACTACCCCGAATGAGTCTTTATCGGGATCAGTGTACATTGAAGAATTGATTGAACCTAGTATACTGAAAAAGGAGGTCAAATGTGTGGAAAGATCTAATTGCTGGTTGACTCCTTATTTAGAGTATCTGGCCGAAGGTAAGTTGCCAAGTGATAAAATTTTGGCAAAAAGGATAAAATATAGAAGTGCCTACTTTTGTTTGATTGATGGAGATCTGTTCCGAAGGGTATATTCGGGACCCATGGCAAAGTGTTTTATCCCGTCGGAGGCTTCGTATGCTCTTCGGGAAGTGCATGAAGGAATTTGCGGTGACCATATGGGGGCCAAGTCATTGGCATATAAACTCATCCGTCAAGGATACTATTGGCCGACGATGTTTCGGGAAGCAAAGGATTTTGTGCAAAAGTGTCCCAAATGTCAGTTGAACAGTTCTGTTGCACATCGGCCACCTGAAGAGTTATCTTCAGTTCTTTCCCCAATTCCTTTTGCAGTTTGGAGTGTTGATCTGGTGGGGCCGATGCCGAAGGCCAAGGGACAATTCTCCTATATGATAGTGGCAATTGATTATATGACCAAATGGGTCGAGGCGAAGCCACTTCGGCGAATTACCGAGCAGGATTGCATTCATTTCCTCAAGGAAAATATTGTCTTCAGATTTGGAATCCCGATGGTCCTTGTATCCGATAACGGGCTGCAGTTTGTAGGAGCTGAGTTCGAAAAATTCTTATCTGACTTGGGGATTCAGCATCGAAGGGTATCGGTTGCCCATCCTCAAGCCAATGGACAAGTGGAGGTAACGAATAGAACTCTACTGAATGGCATCAAAAGGAGATTGGATGATGCTAAAGGAAGATGGCCCGAGGAGTTACCAAGTGTTTTATGGGCATATAGGACAACTCCCCGAACGACTACGGGAGATTCACCTTTTCGGCTTTCATACGAGACTGAAGCTTTAATCCCGGTTGAGGTTGGCTCTCCTTCTTTTCGGAGAGTTAATTTTAATGAACTATACAACGATCATGGACTTCGTCTTAACCTTGACTTAGTGGATGAATTTCGGGATGCTGTAGTTATGAAGTTGGCGTTATATCAACAGAAAACGGCAAGGCACTATAATCGGAGAGTTAAACAAAGACGTTTTGAAGTCGGGGATTTAGTCCTTCGGGAAGCAGAAGCATCTACTCCCTTGAACACGGGTAAGTTGATGCCAAATTGGGAAGGACCCTATGAAGTAATTGAAGTTGTAAAATATGGGACATATCGTCTTCGGGATATGTCTGGGTCTGAATTGAAGAATTTTTGGCATGTAACTAGATTAAGGAAATATTTCCAATAGTCGGGTAGAATGTCTTAGTTACTTGTACTTAGCTAAATTTTGAAGAAAATTTCAGTACATACTATATTGTTGCACAAGACATTAATAAAATCCCGAAATATTCATTGATAAGATTGATGTGGATTACATGGAAGAAATAAAGAAAAAATACAAAGAAAAAACTTTGCAGTTTGGGGTCAATTATTATCCTCGGGAGAGTCAGAGTCGGAATCGGAGAAAACTGAAGGGTCCACACCGGCTTTTGCTGCCTTTGCCACATCAGCTTCAAAACCTTTGTGGAACTGTTTTAATATTTCCTCCAGCAGTTCGGGAGATGCTCTGTACTCTTCCAAGATCTGATAACGAAGTTCGGGGGTCCCAAGGCGAGCTTGTTCCCTTAGAATTTCGTTGGCGGTTTGTTGGCGTTGGATATCGGAGGCTAATTGAGCGTTCTGTTCTTTCAGCTTGGTGAGTTCTTCGGTTTGTTGCTGAAAGTTCTTCAATGTTTCAGAATTCTCTGTTTGTATTCGGGTGATCTCTTCTGTCCGTTGGTTATTGATGTCAAGAACACTCTCAAATTGTTGTTGGAGGTTCTCGTTGGATGTTTTGAGGTTGGTATTCTCGGCGGTCAGTTCTTTGTTCTTCTTCTTCAATGCCTTATACTTGGTCTTCATCTTTTTGGCCTTTGTGTCACTGTTTTCCTTCCTTGATTCCCGACCAAGGAGACGGCTGAAGGTGGCCAAGGCCTACATAGAGAATTATCAAGAAGGATGGTTAGAAATCTTTAAGAAATTTTTGGAACAACTTAAAAGGCAATTCTTACCCGGCCTTGATGAAGGGCGGTGGTATATATAAGCTCCCGATTGGTATAGTCATGGAATTCGTTATTATCGGCTCGGAAGTTGAAGCTGTTGTAAGCCGTGTATGGAAGGCTAGTGTTGGCTTCGTCTGGGAAAAAAGAAGGACGGGGTTCACCAGTTGGTTGTTCCGGAGGTGGCTCGGTTGCAGAGGGATCACCTTCAGGTATCGGCTCTTCCACGGGTTCGGCTTGCTCTACCATTGGTCGTTTGCCGGCCGATTTACTGGTCTGCCCCGAAGATGGTTGAGGTTGATCGGGTGTCCTTTCTTTGTTTGGCTCGGGATGTTGTTCTGTTGGTTGTTCGGGGGTTGTAGTTTTTTGCTGATCGGGCGTGGGCTTGGTCTTCTTATGACTTCGGGGTTGGGAAGAATCTGGTTGTGAATGGGAAGTTTTTTGTTTTTTGGTCTTCAACATTTTTCGGAGCTCAGACTCGGATATGTCAAAGACGCTCCGTTTTTTGGATGTCTCCGGGCCTTTTCTTTTTAAGGCATCCGAAGATTGGTCGATTGAGGCTGTTGAAGTAATTGGAGGATTTCCCGATGCGGGTTGGGCTTCAGTCTGAGGGGCAGACTCTGTTTGTTGTTGGGTTTGTTTGGCTCCTTGAGCCAGAAGGTTTTTTCCCGATGTTGCCGAAGAGGAAGAATTCTTCTTTATTCGGACCAGTGGTTCGGCAGGCGGTTCGGATTCTTCCGAAGAGGCAGGAGATTGAATGAAGGTAGGCCCCTCCTGGGTCTGTCCTCGGATGATCGGGGGAGGACTTGAAGCATTCCCTTCCGAACTGCGAAAAAGTACTACTGCACAGAAGATGGATAAGGATAAGATGGGCAGTTTAAAATAAATTAACTTTTATGAATGATTCGGGTACTTACTTCCATGAGCATAAAGCCAATCTTGGTCGGAAAGAAGGTTGTTGGGCCAGAGGTCGGTCGGCATAGAAGAAAGAAGCTTTTCGAGATCGGCCTCCCGAACATCCTCAATGTGGTCAAACCCTAGGGACGCCTTGCTCGGTTCTCCCCAGGGTGGTAGAAGAACGATATCCGTTCCTCGGATGAAGAACCAGGAGGAATGCCATCCTTTGTTACTTTGAGGGGTGGCCATCCAGACTTTCCGATTGGCGAATCGGGTTAAGACCTTGAATCCCTTTTCCTTTGAGTTGATGAGTTTGAAGTAGCTTAAGAACAGATCTAGGGCCGGATCCACATTCTGATCTCGGCAATGGGCTATGAAGCAGATCAGGTGACTATAAGAGTTGGGAACAAGTTGGGAGAACCCGATCCCTATAAACCCTAGAAACTCAGTGATGAAAGGATGGAGAGGGAATCAGACGCCATGTTTGAGGGTTAGGGATGGAACTCCTATCCAGCCCCCCTCGAGTTGCCAGAACGATTCTCATGAGGTTGGGGAACTCGGAGCTCGTACTGAAGCGGGATCTAGTACTCATGGCGGAATGATTGAAGCTTGGCGGGGGTTACAGATGACGGGGTGTTCGCTGCTAGGGCATCTCTATACACTCGACGGATGACATTTTCTTTTTCCCTATCAAAAGTAGGTTGGGCTTGGGAAGAAGAAGCATGACCTTGAGCTGCCATGGATTCCGATAAAGAAAAACTTTTGGGGATTTTTCAGACAAAGAAGGAGAGAGAAAAGGGGATTTCAGAAAATAAGTAGTGTGTTAGGAAAAAGACTTTTGGGGCTTTTATAGATGAAAATAATACAAACAGACGTCAGTTATGGGGTGTAGGGAGGCGCACGAACTTCAATAGGCGTCAGTTTTGGGAGTGTAGGGAGGCGCTCAGAGATCAAACGGAAGCAGATTTTGGGGGAACGTGATAGGAGGGTGATGATCGTGTGCCAGACGTGGGGAGTTAGGGCCTGTTTGGATATAATCAGTTACGAGGGATGTAAGACCCCGAATTTTATGAAATACAAAATTTAATTTTTCTTCATATAGATATTTTTTTTAAACAGTAAGTGGTTAAATCGATAAAGTTAAAAGTTAAGGATGTTATGTGCAAATTTTATTTTGTCGGACAATATTCGCTTTGTCGGGGAATATTCGTTTGGTCCGACGGCGCCGAAATAACAAATTATTGGTGGACCCCACAACGGAATATTTGTCGGATATAGAAAACGACAGAAGTAACCTTTTTAAATAAAAATAGTCAACGGAACTGTTAAAATACCGGTGATAAAAGAATAGTAGCATACGGTAGTTATTGGTATTTTCTGTAGCACTCGGTACTCTACAGTAACACACGGTATTGCATAGTGTCTCATATTTTTGGTCTGATAATTGACACCGTAACTGTTACGCATCATTTCATCGATAATTGTCACTGCATAATATTTTATATTATCAATTCAATAATTGTTGTTACACAGTATTTTGCATTATTGATTTAATAATTGTCATTACACTGTATTTTATATCATTGAGTCAATAATTGTTGTTGCACTGTTTTTAAAATTATTGAACCTAATAATTGTCACAGTAACATATGCACAGTAATTCACATTATTGAATCAATAATTGTCATTACACAGTAACGTATGCTTTATTTTACATTATTGTTATCTCTATTATGATGTTATTTAAACAGTTGTATTTCATTAATTTATTGACTTGATATCTAAGAGCTAACTATACTGTATTTATAACAATTAGTCATAATAATTGAATTGATAAAGTTATTTGTTTATAATATAAAGTTAGGTGATTATTAGGTGATATGAAATGAATGGTGTAGATTAAAGTGTGAATTATTGTTGAATAATTGAATTGATTTGTTTATAATATAAAGTTAGGTGATTATTAGGTGATATGAAATGAATGGTGTAGATTAAAGTGTGAATTATTGTTGAATAATTAAATTGATTTGTTTATAATATAAAGTTAGGTGATTATTAGGTGATATGAAATGAATGGTGTAGATTAAAGATAATATAATATTTGAAATGGATGGTGTAGATTAAAAGGTGATCTTTAAATGAATGGTTTAGATTAAATGAATGATAAGATTTTTGGCTATAAATAGAAGCCTTAACTTAAGGATTTTTCATAAACTTCCTTACTTGTTCTTTCTTTCTCTCTCTAAATACTTCTTGTGAAAGTTCTCTCTAAGTGTGCTTAAGTCATCTTGAGTATTTGTGAAGATCTATAAGTATACGTGTACTGTTCAAGTTAATCAACCTCATTTAAATCAATATCCAGTCACGTGTTACGGTAAGGGATACCATCTTTTTCATCTTCCATTATTCAAACGTACTATGGTAAGGGATTATCATTATTTGATTCTCGATAATAATATTGTTTCTTCCTTACTCATAAGACGTGCCTTTTATTTCCATGTATTAAATTGTGGGAATAACCTTACGGAGCGGATTGCCGCCTGTTGGTGAATAACCTTTCGTATTCATTCATTATTAATCTCTGAGAATAACCTTATGGAGCGGATTGCCGCCTGTTTGGTGAATAACTCTTTGTACTCAAATTCTATTAAATTGTGGGAATAACCTTACGGAGCGGATTGCCGCCTGTTGGTGAATAACCCTTTGTATTAATTTCCTTCACCTTTTGTTAATCAAACCTGCTACGGTAAGGGATATTATTTTCTTTCATACTCCTAAATCGAAATTTATTATGGAACTATTGCTTCTATAATTCCTGAAAATATTATATGTTCCATAATAGTTGTACTTCATTATTTCAACTGAACCTTCCTATTTACGTGAACCTTTCTATTGAATTGTAACCGTTATTCTGAACTGTGGATCTTGAATATCATTTTTAAATTTCACTCCACATCATGTTGACAATTTGGACATTATTTGAATCTGTACAAAGTAAACTTCCGATACTTATTGTTATCCTATTTCTTCTGTTCATCATTTATATCATTCTAATCATCCAAAAATCAAGCTGTTGTGAATATCTGTGGCCGGGGGCACAGATGTGATATATTTGTTGAACAGATGATAGGTTAAAGGCGATATAATAGGTTAAAGGCGATACATCTGTTCGGTGTCTTTTATGGCACGTGGTGAATGTTCTCTTGGGCCCGTAGTGCAAAGATGAACTGTTGTTTGGTATGATTATGACCAAAGGCTGAATCTGGTATAATCATGACCGTTGGTGCTATATTGAATATCTTTGGCCCGTAGTGCAAAGATGAACTGTTGTTTGGTATGATTATGACCAAAGGCTGAATCTGGTATAATCATGACCGTTGGTGCTATATTGAATATCTTTGGCCCGTAGTACAAAGATGAACTGTTGATGTGCATGATTATGATCAGGAACTGTGAATTTGTATTATCTTGACTAATGATATTTCAGATGATAAAAGTTGATGATGTTTTTCCTAAAAAGAGAACCGAGTGGACATTATAGTCTGCATTATTCTTCTAATAGATTACTCATTCCGCTGCTATTATTGATCTGAACGTTGTTTAAGAATTTAACTGCAGTTTTTGATATAAATCTTGTAGTCTATTGTATTCTATCAAGAACTCAACTGTTGAAGACTAATGATAATTTATTTGTCATTATCTTAGTCATGATATTCTTTACTGGGCTATTTGAGCTCACCCTTTCTTTTGTTCCATTATTTTTCAACAGGAGATGAAAACATAACAGGGTCTAGCCGGGGAATGGAGTGAGGGTCCGAGGAATAGTTATCATAGTCTTCACGTTTTGTAAAATAGTGTGGCAATAATAGTGAAGACTTAGTTGTGTATTATTATACACCGTATTGTTGTACGTTGTGCTTTGTTGTAATAATTTTGTTGTAGTCTTTTGACGACTCAAGTTTGGGCTGTGTGGGCCCAGATTTGGGGGCGTCACAGTTGGCATCAGAGCTTAGGGATATGGTCTTTAATGGAGATCTGGGGTTAGAACTAGGAGGGGAGAGACGAATAGAATCAGTCACTAGTGTGTCCTACCTAAAATAGATTTTATTATCTAATGAGTCGATTTGAATGTAGGAACATGAAGTGATGAGTCAGTTTATTTGAACTAACATTTATTTTGTGACCACAGTTAGGTATGGCATCTGAAAATCAAGAGGTTAACTATGAAATTACCGAAACAAATGTAGCTGCAAAACAAGAGGCGACGAATAATCTTCTTACAAACTCAGAGTTGAATCATTTGCCTAAGGCAAAAATTATGTGTGTTCTATCCAGTAAGGATGAAGGTGAAAGCTCTGCTACAGTCGTTCCAGATCCATTCTTAGAAGCAATTAAAGGAAGTAACGAACTTGCGGAAATTATTGCCTTTAATTTACTCACTAATTGGGAGAGTGATATCACCTGGTTATGCTCTATAACAAAGGATCAGAATATATGGACTTTTCATATTAGTCTTTGGGATTTATGGTGTTCCAGCTATAATTTTCAAGATTATTTAAAAATGATGTTTCTATACTTTTGGGCGTTACAATTTAGAGGAATTCAGGTTAAGTTAGTCACTATCGTGGAAACTGCAGTCTATCGAAAATACTATTTTAATGGAAATCATTGGTACCTTACTACTGATGAAGTTGATGAATCCGAGAAACAGTTTGCTAGAAAATTATTCAGTGGTATTCCCATGGTTGAAATACGTGAAGATTCAAATGAAGTATTCGGGATTCGATTTGACGATAACAGTCAAGAAACCGAATGAGGTGATAACCGGTAAGCTATTCATAAATTCTCGTGAAGTCTATGCCATATTAAATACTGGCTCTATCCACTCTTTTATCTCACCTATATGTACTCAACGTTTAAATTTGACTATTGAAAACTTAAATCTTGTCTTATCAGTTGAAACCTCATTGGGAGAAATACCTATTACATTTACTATCTATAAATCTTGCCTAGTTCAAATCAACAACCTCACATTACCTGTTGACCTTATTTCTTTGGAGATGCATGAATTTGATGTGATTTTAGGAATTGATTGGTTGACTACCCATCATACTAAAATTGATTGTTTTCATAAGATTATTAGTTTTCATATTCCTAATCAACCTGTCATGCAAATTCAAGCAACTAAACCATTGAAATCTATAACTGTTATTTCTAGCCATAAATCCATTCGTTTATTGAAAAACGGATGTCAAGCCTTTTTAGCTCATGTCACTGATTTGAACAAAAATACGTCAAACTTGAATGATATTCCCATTGTTAATGAGTTTCCTGACGTTTTTTCTGAGGAACTTTCTGGCTTACCCCAAACTGTGAAATTGAATTCTGTATCGATCTTGAACCCGGCACTAAGCCCATTTTTAAAGTCCCATACCAAATGGCTCCCATAGAACACCAAGAGTTGAAAGTTTAATTACTAGATATCGGTATCATTCATTCTAGTACAAAATTTATATCGAGCGAGGAATGCGAGAAGAGTTTTCAAGAACTCAAGAGGAGACTTGTTTCAGCTCCTGTTCTGACCATACCATCAGGATCAGGAGAATTTGTTATCTACAGCGATGCTTCTGGCAAAGGTCTAGGCTGTGTCCTTATGCAACATGGAAAGGTTATAGCCTATGCCTCTCGACAACTCAAAGATTATGAGAAAAATTATCCTACTCATGATCTAGAGTTGGCAGCAGTCGTTTTCGCGTTGAAGATCTGGAGACACTACTTGTACGGAGAAAAAGTGGATATCTATACGGATCATAAAAGTCTCAAGTATTTCTTCACCCAGAAGGAACTCAACATGCGACAATGACGTTGGCTTGAGCTGTTAAAGGATTATGACCACACAATCCAGTATCACCCGGGAAAGGCGAACGTTGTAGCTGACGCTTTGAGCAGAAAATCTTATGCAAGTACAAGTGCACTGCTGACAACACAAAAGTGTATTTTGTACGACTTGCAAAAGATGGAGATAGAGCTAAAGACACCAGGGACCCACTCGAAGATTGCTCACGTGCGAGTAGAACCAACTTTAATCGATAAAATTAAAGCTGCTCAAGCTACCGATCCGGAACTGATAAACATGATAAAGAAAGTACAAGAAGGTGTCATTCCCGAAGCAAGAATCGACGAGAAATGAATACTTCGAGTCAACTCTCGACTCTGTGTTCCTAACGATCCTGAATTAAAGCATAAAATCATGATGGAGGCACACAACACGCCGTTTGCAATCCACCCAGGAGGTACCAAGATGTATCGAGATCTTCGACATACATTTTGGTGGAACAATATGAAAAGAGAGATTGCGGAGTTTATCTCAAGGTGCCTAACTTGTCAACGTGTCAAGGCAGAGCATCAAGTTCCTAAAGGTCCATTACAATCACTTGAAGTTCCCGAATGGAAGTGGGAACACATCAATATGGACTTCGTGACGGGTCTTCCAAAAGTTTCTCAAGACTTAGATGCAATTTGGGTGATCGTAGATAGATTGACCAAATCTGCTCATTTCTTGCCTATACGAGAAAACTTTTCACTTGAACGTCTTGCCGGTATGTACATAAATGAGATCGTGAGATTGCATGGCATGCCAGTTTCCATAGTTTCTGATCGAGATCCTAGATTCACTTCACGCTTTTGGATCAGTCTACAAAAAGCTACGGGCACTGAACTACGTTTTAGTTCTGCATACCATCCTCAAACGGACGGACAATCGGAAAGGACGATCCAGACCCTCGAAGATCTTTTGAGACTTTGGGTATTAGACTTCAAAGGAAGTTGGGATAAGTACTTGCCGTTGGTGGAATTTTCTTACAACAACAGTTACCAAGCAAGCATAGGCATGGCTCCATTCGAGGCATTGTATGGAAGGAAGTGTCGCTCTCCAATATGTTGGAATGAGGTAGGAGAAGCAAAATTGTTGGGACCCGAGTTGGTACGCTTGACGACCGAAAAGATCCAAATGATCCGACAACGAATACAGACCGCACAAGAACGACAAAAGAGTTATGCTGATCTTCATCGGAGAGACGAAAGTTTCAACGTCGGAGATCATGTATTCTTACGTGTTTCTCCATGGAAAGGGGTTACGAGATTCGGAAAGAGAGGAAAGCTCAACCCTCGATTTATTGGCCCATTTGAAATCCTCGATCGAATAGGAACCGTAGCCTACAGACTAGCCCTACCACCATGTATGTCTCGCATCCATAACGTTTTTCACATATCTATGTTACGTAAATATGTGAAGGACCCAAACCACGTCATTGAGTTAGAACCAGACGTTATAGCAGAGGATTTAACATACGAGGAGGTACCTGTTAAGATCCTGGATAAGAAGGAGCAGATCCTACGCTCAAAGGTTATACCTCAAGTTAAGGTTTTATGGAGGAACCAAGATACTGAGGAAATGACCTAGGAGCTAGAATCTGAGATGAAATCTAAGTATCCTTATCTCTTCGATATGTCAGGTACGTCAATTTCGGGGACGAAATTTCATAAGGAGGGGAGGTTGTAAGACCCCGAATTTTATGAAATACAAAATTTAATTTTTCTTCATATAGATATTTTTTTTAAACAGTAAGTGGTTAAATCGATAAAGTTAAAAGTTAAGGATGTTATGTGCAAATTTTATTTTGTCGGACAATATTCGCTTTGTCGGGGAATATTCGTTTGGTCCGACGGCGCCGAAATAACAAATTATTGGTGGACCCCACAACGGAATATTTGTCGGATATAGAAAACGACAGAAGTAACCTTTTTAAATAAAAATAGTCAACGGAACTGTTAAAATACCGGTGATAAAAGAATAGTAGCATACGGTAGTTATTGGTATTTTCTGTAGCACTCGGTACTCTACAGTAACACACGGTATTGCATAGTGTCTCATATTTTTGGTCTGATAATTGACACCGTAACTGTTACGCATCATTTCATCGATAATTGTCACTGCATAATATTTTATATTATCAATTCAATAATTGTTGTTACACAGTATTTTGCATTATTGATTTAATAATTGTCATTACACTGTATTTTATATCATTGAGTCAATAATTGTTGTTGCACTGTTTTTAAAATTATTGAACCTAATAATTGTCACAGTAACATATGCACAGTAATTCACATTATTGAATCAATAATTGTCATTACACAGTAACGTATGCTTTATTTTACATTATTGTTATCTCTATTATGATGTTATTTAAACAGTTGTATTTCATTAATTTATTGACTTGATATCTAAGAGCTAACTATACTGTATTTATAACAATTAGTCATAATAATTGAATTGATAAAGTTATTTGTTTATAATATAAAGTTAGGTGATTATTAGGTGATATGAAATGAATGGTGTAGATTAAAGTGTGAATTATTGTTGAATAATTGAATTGATTTGTTTATAATATAAAGTTAGGTGATTATTAGGTGATATGAAATGAATGGTGTAGATTAAAGTGTGAATTATTGTTGAATAATTAAATTGATTTGTTTATAATATAAAGTTAGGTGATTATTAGGTGATATGAAATGAATGGTGTAGATTAAAGATAATATAATATTTGAAATGGATGGTGTAGATTAAAAGGTGATCTTTAAATGAATGGTTTAGATTAAATGAATGATAAGATTTTTGGCTATAAATAGAAGCCTTAACTTAAGGATTTTTCATAAACTTCCTTACTTGTTCTTTCTTTCTCTCTCTAAATACTTCTTGTGAAAGTTCTCTCTAAGTGTGCTTAAGTCATCTTGAGTATTTGTGAAGATCTATAAGTATACGTGTACTGTTCAAGTTAATCAACCTCATTTAAATCAATATCCAGTCACGTGTTACGGTAAGGGATACCATCTTTTTCATCTTCCATTATTCAAACGTACTATGGTAAGGGATTATCATTATTTGATTCTCGATAATAATATTGTTTCTTCCTTACTCATAAGACGTGCCTTTTATTTCCATGTATTAAATTGTGGGAATAACCTTACGGAGCGGATTGCCGCCTGTTGGTGAATAACCTTTCGTATTCATTCATTATTAATCTCTGAGAATAACCTTATGGAGCGGATTGCCGCCTGTTTGGTGAATAACTCTTTGTACTCAAATTCTATTAAATTGTGGGAATAACCTTACGGAGCGGATTGCCGCCTGTTGGTGAATAACCCTTTGTATTAATTTCCTTCACCTTTTGTTAATCAAACCTGCTACGGTAAGGGATATTATTTTCTTTCATACTCCTAAATCGAAATTTATTATGGAACTATTGCTTCTATAATTCCTGAAAATATTATATGTTCCATAATAGTTGTACTTCATTATTTCAACTGAACCTTCCTATTTACGTGAACCTTTCTATTGAATTGTAACCGTTATTCTGAACTGTGGATCTTGAATATCATTTTTAAATTTCACTCCACATCATGTTGACAATTTGGACATTATTTGAATCTGTACAAAGTAAACTTCCGATACTTATTGTTATCCTATTTCTTCTGTTCATCATTTATATCATTCTAATCATCCAAAAATCAAGCTGTTGTGAATATCTGTGGCCGGGGGCACAGATGTGATATATTTGTTGAACAGATGATAGGTTAAAGGCGATATAATAGGTTAAAGGCGATACATCTGTTCGGTGTCTTTTATGGCACGTGGTGAATGTTCTCTTGGGCCCGTAGTGCAAAGATGAACTGTTGTTTGGTATGATTATGACCAAAGGCTGAATCTGGTATAATCATGACCGTTGGTGCTATATTGAATATCTTTGGCCCGTAGTGCAAAGATGAACTGTTGTTTGGTATGATTATGACCAAAGGCTGAATCTGGTATAATCATGATCGTTGGTGCTATATTGAATATCTTTGGCCCGTAGTACAAAGATGAACTGTTGATGTGCATGATTATGATCAGGAACTGTGAATTTGTATTATCTTGACTAATGATATTTCAGATGATAAAAGTTGATGATGTTTTTCCTAAAAAGAGAACCGAGTGGACATTATAGTCTGCATTATTCTTCTAATAGATTACTCATTCCGCTGCTATTATTGATCTGAACGTTGTTTAAGAATTTAACTGCAGTTTTTGATATAAATCTTGTAGTCTATTGTATTCTATCAAGAACTCAACTGTTGAAGACTAATGATAATTTATTTGTCATTATCTTAGTCATGATATTCTTTACTGGGCTATTTGAGCTCACCCTTTCTTTTGTTCCATTATTTTTCAACAGGAGATGAAAACATAACAGGGTCTAGCCGGGGAATGGAGTGAGGGTCCGAGGAATAGTTATCATAGTCTTCACGTTTTGTAAAATAGTGTGGCAATAATAGTGAAGACTTAGTTGTGTATTATTATACACCGTATTGTTGTACGTTGTGCTTTGTTGTAATAATTTTGTTGTAGTCTTTTGACGACTCAAGTTTGGGCTGTGTGGGCCCAGATTTGGGGGCGTCACAGTTGGCATCAGAGCTTAGGGATATGGTCTTTAATGGAGATCTGGGGTTAGAACTAGGAGGGGAGAGACGAATAGAATCAGTCACTAGTGTGTCCTACCTAAAATAGATTTTATTATCTAATGAGTCGATTTGAATGTAGGAACATGAAGTGATGAGTCAGTTTATTTGAACTAACATTTATTTTGTGACCACAGTTAGGTATGGCATCTGAAAATCAAGAGGTTAACTATGAAATTACCGAAACAAATGTAGCTGCAAAACAAGAGGCGACGAATAATCTTCTTACAAACTCAGAGTTGAATCATTTGCCTAAGGCAAAAATTATGTGTGTTCTATCCAGTAAGGATGAAGGTGAAAGCTCTGCTACAGTCGTTCCAGATCCATTCTTAGAAGCAATTAAAGGAAGTAACGAACTTGCGGAAATTATTGCCTTTAATTTACTCACTAATTGGGAGAGTGATATCACCTGGTTATGCTCTATAACAAAGGATCAGAATATATGGACTTTTCATATTAGTCTTTGGGATTTATGGTGTTCCAGCTATAATTTTCAAGATTATTTAAAAATGATGTTTCTATACTTTTGGGCGTTACAATTTAGAGGAATTCAGGTTAAGTTAGTCACTATCGTGGAAACTGCAGTCTATCGAAAATACTATTTTAATGGAAATCATTGGTACCTTACTACTGATGAAGTTGATGAATCCGAGAAACAGTTTGCTAGAAAATTATTCAGTGGTATTCCCATGGTTGAAATACGTGAAGATTCAAATGAAGTATTCGGGATTCGATTTGACGATAACAGTCAAGAAACCGAATGAGGTGATAACCGGTAAGCTATTCATAAATTCTCGTGAAGTCTATGCCATATTAAATACTGGCTCTATCCACTCTTTTATCTCACCTATATGTACTCAACGTTTAAATTTGACTATTGAAAACTTAAATCTTGTCTTATCAGTTGAAACCTCATTGGGAGAAATACCTATTACATTTACTATCTATAAATCTTGCCTAGTTCAAATCAACAACCTCACATTACCTGTTGACCTTATTTCTTTGGAGATGCATGAATTTGATGTGATTTTAGGAATTGATTGGTTGACTACCCATCATACTAAAATTGATTGTTTTCATAAGATTATTAGTTTTCATATTCCTAATCAACCTGTCATGCAAATTCAAGCAACTAAACCATTGAAATCTATAACTGTTATTTCTAGCCATAAATCCATTCGTTTATTGAAAAACGGATGTCAAGCCTTTTTAGCTCATGTCACTGATTTGAACAAAAATACGTCAAACTTGAATGATATTCCCATTGTTAATGAGTTTCCTGACGTTTTTTCTGAGGAACTTTCTGGCTTACCCCAAACTGTGAAATTGAATTCTGTATCGATCTTGAACCCGGCACTAAGCCCATTTTTAAAGTCCCATACCAAATGGCTCCCATAGAACACCAAGAGTTGAAAGTTTAATTACTAGATATCGGTATCATTCATTCTAGTACAAAATTTATATCGAGCGAGGAATGCGAGAAGAGTTTTCAAGAACTCAAGAGGAGACTTGTTTCAGCTCCTGTTCTGACCATACCATCAGGATCAGGAGAATTTGTTATCTACAGCGATGCTTCTGGCAAAGGTCTAGGCTGTGTCCTTATGCAACATGGAAAGGTTATAGCCTATGCCTCTCGACAACTCAAAGATTATGAGAAAAATTATCCTACTCATGATCTAGAGTTGGCAGCAGTCGTTTTCGCGTTGAAGATCTGGAGACACTACTTGTACGGAGAAAAAGTGGATATCTATACGGATCATAAAAGTCTCAAGTATTTCTTCACCCAGAAGGAACTCAACATGCGACAATGACGTTGGCTTGAGCTGTTAAAGGATTATGACCACACAATCCAGTATCACCCGGGAAAGGCGAACGTTGTAGCTGACGCTTTGAGCAGAAAATCTTATGCAAGTACAAGTGCACTGCTGACAACACAAAAGTGTATTTTGTACGACTTGCAAAAGATGGAGATAGAGCTAAAGACACCAGGGACCCACTCGAAGATTGCTCACGTGCGAGTAGAACCAACTTTAATCGATAAAATTAAAGCTGCTCAAGCTACCGATCCGGAACTGATAAACATGATAAAGAAAGTACAAGAAGGTGTCATTCCCGAAGCAAGAATCGACGAGAAATGAATACTTCGAGTCAACTCTCGACTCTGTGTTCCTAACGATCCTGAATTAAAGCATAAAATCATGATGGAGGCACACAACACGCCGTTTGCAATCCACCCAGGAGGTACCAAGATGTATCGAGATCTTCGACATACATTTTGGTGGAACAATATGAAAAGAGAGATTGCGGAGTTTATCTCAAGGTGCCTAACTTGTCAACGTGTCAAGGCAGAGCATCAAGTTCCTAAAGGTCCATTACAATCACTTGAAGTTCCCGAATGGAAGTGGGAACACATCAATATGGACTTCGTGACGGGTCTTCCAAAAGTTTCTCAAGACTTAGATGCAATTTGGGTGATCGTAGATAGATTGACCAAATCTGCTCATTTCTTGCCTATACGAGAAAACTTTTCACTTGAACGTCTTGCCGGTATGTACATAAATGAGATCGTGAGATTGCATGGCATGCCAGTTTCCATAGTTTCTGATCGAGATCCTAGATTCACTTCACGCTTTTGGATCAGTCTACAAAAAGCTACGGGCACTGAACTACGTTTTAGTTCTGCATACCATCCTCAAACGGACGGACAATCGGAAAGGACGATCCAGACCCTCGAAGATCTTTTGAGACTTTGGGTATTAGACTTCAAAGGAAGTTGGGATAAGTACTTGCCGTTGGTGGAATTTTCTTACAACAACAGTTACCAAGCAAGCATAGGCATGGCTCCATTCGAGGCATTGTATGGAAGGAAGTGTCGCTCTCCAATATGTTGGAATGAGGTAGGAGAAGCAAAATTGTTGGGACCCGAGTTGGTACGCTTGACGACCGAAAAGATCCAAATGATCCGACAACGAATACAGACCGCACAAGAACGACAAAAGAGTTATGCTGATCTTCATCGGAGAGACGAAAGTTTCAACGTCGGAGATCATGTATTCTTACGTGTTTCTCCATGGAAAGGGGTTACGAGATTCGGAAAGAGAGGAAAGCTCAACCCTCGATTTATTGGCCCATTTGAAATCCTCGATCGAATAGGAACCGTAGCCTACAGACTAGCCCTACCACCATGTATGTCTCGCATCCATAACGTTTTTCACATATCTATGTTACGTAAATATGTGAAGGACCCAAACCACGTCATTGAGTTAGAACCAGACGTTATAGCAGAGGATTTAACATACGAGGAGGTACCTGTTAAGATCCTGGATAAGAAGGAGCAGATCCTACGCTCAAAGGTTATACCTCAAGTTAAGGTTTTATGGAGGAACCAAGATACTGAGGAAATGACCTAGGAGCTAGAATCTGAGATGAAATCTAAGTATCCTTATCTCTTCGATATGTCAGGTACGTCAATTTCGGGGACGAAATTTCATAAGGAGGGGAGGTTGTAAGACCCCGAATTTTATGAAATACAAAATTTAATTTTTCTTCATATAGATATTTTTTTTAAACAGTAAGTGGTTAAATCGATAAAGTTAAAAGTTAAGGATGTTATGTGCAAATTTTATTTTGTCGGACAATATTCGCTTTGTCGGGGAATATTCGTTTGGTCCGACGGCGCCGAAATAACAAATTATTGGTGGACCCCACAACGGAATATTTGTCGGATATAGAAAACGACAGAAGTAACCTTTTTAAATAAAAATAGTCAACGGAACTGTTAAAATACCGGTGATAAAAGAATAGTAGCATACGGTAGTTATTGGTATTTTCTGTAGCACTCGGTACTCTACAGTAACACACGGTATTGCATAGTGTCTCATATTTTTGGTCTGATAATTGACACCGTAACTGTTACGCATCATTTCATCGATAATTGTCACTGCATAATATTTTATATTATCAATTCAATAATTATTGTTACACAGTATTTTGCATTATTGATTTAATAATTGTCATTACACTGTATTTTATATCATTGAGTCAATAATTGTTGTTGCACTGTTTTTAAAATTATTGAACCTAATAATTGTCACAGTAACATATGCACAGTAATTCACATTATTGAATCAATAATTGTCATTACACAGTAACGTATGCTTTATTTTACATTATTGTTATCTCTATTATGATGTTATTTAAACAGTTGTATTTCATTAATTTATTGACTTGATATCTAAGAGCTAACTATACTGTATTTATAACAATTAGTCATAATAATTGAATTGATAAAGTTATTTGTTTATAATATAAAGTTAGGTGATTATTAGGTGATATGAAATGAATGGTGTAGATTAAAGTGTGAATTATTGTTGAATAATTGAATTGATTTGTTTATAATATAAAGTTAGGTGATTATTATGTGATATGAAATGAATGGTGTAGATTAAAGTGTGAATTATTGTTGAATAATTAAATTGATTTGTTTATAATATAAAGTTAGGTGATTATTAGGTGATATGAAATGAATGGTGTAGATTAAAGATAATATAATATTTGAAATGGATGGTGTAGATTAAAAGGTGATCTTTAAATGAATGGTTTAGATTAAATGAATGATAAGATTTTTGGCTATAAATAGAAGCCTTAACTTAAGGATTTTTCATAAACTTCCTTACTTGTTCTTTCTTTCTCTCTCTAAATACTTCTTGTGAAAGTTCTCTCTAAGTGTGCTTAAGTCATCTTGAGTATTTGTGAAGATCTATAAGTATACGTGTACTGTTCAAGTTAATCAACCTCATTTAAATCAATATCCAGTCACGTGTTACGGTAAGGGATACCATCTTTTTCATCTTCCATTATTCAAACGTACTATGGTAAGGGATTATCATTATTTGATTCTCGATAATAATATTGTTTCTTCCTTACTCATAAGACGTGCCTTTTATTTCCATGTATTAAATTGTGGGAATAACCTTACGGAGCGGATTGCCGCCTGTTGGTGAATAACCTTTCGTATTCATTCATTATTAATCTCTGAGAATAACCTTATGGAGCGGATTGCCGCCTGTTTGGTGAATAACTCTTTGTACTCAAATTCTATTAAATTGTGGGAATAACCTTACGGAGCGGATTGCCGCCTGTTGGTGAATAACCCTTTGTATTAATTTCCTTCACCTTTTGTTAATCAAACCTGCTACGGTAAGGGATATTATTTTCTTTCATACTCCTAAATCGAAATTTATTATGGAACTATTGCTTCTATAATTCCTGAAAATATTATATGTTCCATAATAGTTGTACTTCATTATTTCAACTGAACCTTCCTATTTACGTGAACCTTTCTATTGAATTGTAACCGTTATTCTGAACTGTGGATCTTGAATATCATTTTTAAATTTCACTCCACATCATGTTGACAATTTGGACATTATTTGAATCTGTACAAAGTAAACTTCCGATACTTATTGTTATCCTATTTCTTCTGTTCATCATTTATATCATTCTAATCATCCAAAAATCAAGCTGTTGTGAATATCTGTGGCCGGGGGCACAGATGTGATATATTTGTTGAACAGATGATAGGTTAAAGGCGATATAATAGGTTAAAGGCGATACATCTGTTCGGTGTCTTTTATGGCACGTGGTGAATGTTCTCTTGGGCCCGTAGTGCAAAGATGAACTGTTGTTTGGTATGATTATGACCAAAGGCTGAATCTGGTATAATCATGACCGTTGGTGCTATATTGAATATCTTTGGCCCGTAGTGCAAAGATGAACTGTTGTTTGGTATGATTATGACCAAAGGCTGAATCTGGTATAATCATGACCGTTGGTGCTATATTGAATATCTTTGGCCCGTAGTACAAAGATGAACTGTTGATGTGCATGATTATGATCAGGAACTGTGAATTTGTATTATCTTGACTAATGATATTTCAGATGATAAAAGTTGATGATGTTTTTCCTAAAAAGAGAACCGAGTGGACATTATAGTCTGCATTATTCTTCTAATAGATTACTCATTCCGCTGCTATTATTGATCTGAACGTTGTTTAAGAATTTAACTGCAGTTTTTGATATAAATCTTGTAGTCTATTGTATTCTATCAAGAACTCAACTGTTGAAGACTAATGATAATTTATTTGTCATTATCTTAGTCATGATATTCTTTACTGGGCTATTTGAGCTCACCCTTTCTTTTGTTCCATTATTTTTCAACAGGAGATGAAAACATAACAGGGTCTAGCCGGGGAATGGAGTGAGGGTCCGAGGAATAGTTATCATAGTCTTCACGTTTTGTAAAATAGTGTGGCAATAATAGTGAAGACTTAGTTGTGTATTATTATACACCGTATTGTTGTACGTTGTGCTTTGTTGTAATAATTTTGTTGTAGTCTTTTGACGACTCAAGTTTGGGCTGTGTGGGCCCAGATTTGGGGGCGTCACAAGGGAAATAAGAATGTTTGAATTACTCTCCTATTTAAGGCTCTTAAAAATAGGAGAGTGGGGGGCAATGTTGGACTGAGATAGTTTGGGCCCGGGTTTGGACCCATACTGGTTTATTTGGTTGGTCCCTATTAATTCATTAGGCTGGGCCCGACTGAATTAGCTATTGGACCCTTCATTTGGACGGATGGGTTGTTTGGAAGAAGAAAAGTCAGCCTACTTGGAATATGAAGAGACTGCTTGGGGAATAACTGTTGTTTAAAAGAGAGACGTTTATTTGGTTGATTAATGCTGGCAATTATGGTTGCATGAGCATATAAAAGGGAAACAACAGGAAAGAAAAAAGACTACTGAACGACTGATTACTTACTTATTAAAAACAGAACCAATTTTCCAGCATACAAGCTCTCTACTACCAGAGAAATCTGTAAACACCATTATCATTTTAGTGAATTATTCTCTTTCCCAGTGATTTTTTTCCAATTTGGGTTTCCACGTAAATCTCTTGTGTCTTTACAGTAATTTCTCTTAATTAATTGTGTTTGACGTTTGATTTCACTCGTTATTTTGTGATTTAAACGGGTGCTACAAAATTTGGCGTTAACAATATTGTATTTCCTATAATGAAGTTTTAAAATAATTTTTTTTTTAAAAATAGTGATTTTTAAAATTTTTTATGTCACTTTATAATCTAAAATATAAGTATATTTTTATTTTTGAATAAATTTAAAAATAAAATATATTTATAATTTTAAAACAGCGTATATATATATTATATACACATCTGACTTGCATTTATATATTATAAATCTTACTTGCATTATTCTAAGGAACTGGCATCAAACTTCTACTAGTTAGTTGAATTATACCTGCTCTAACCACTCATCGATGTCATCCCAAAATTAAGAAATGTAAGAGCAACTAACACTTGAGCGATGGGTTTCGTTACGCAGTTATAATTAAAATTTATTCTACATCACAGGGAAGAATTGCTGTTACCAAATTTTACTTAGCTTTTATGCGGTAACATGACTAAACACAGAACTATATAATATTAAAATTGATATTTTTATAGGTAAAATTTGATATTTTTACAATATCCTTCCTACAAATATGGGATTTTTTATCGCTGGATATGAACGTGGAATAAAACTGCAAAATGGAACACACCTAGAGAGAACCCTGTGAGAAACAGTACAAGATTTGGGAGAATAGAGCGATTAACAATAAATATATTAGGGTTTAGAGTCACTATAATAATATTGTGTGTCTTGCACCACATGTACCTTGTATTTATAGAGCATTAAGAAGAAAGGGTCCTTAGTTGACTCAACTTAAGGAATTGTCCTTTGTTAATTCCCCGCAAGAAAAGAGATTTTCATTTAAAGAAGAATTTTTTTATGAAAATTATTAGTCGATACTTGGATGACAAGTAATACTAAGGTAATAACAAGACCAAAAATATTTTAGACATGTCCAAGTTTAAGAAAAACTAACATGTATTTAGCTAGAGCTCATTGGGTGAAGTCCAATTAAAAGCTGTTGAAATATGACCTTGATAGAATCTATTTATTATTTATTTAAGAAAATTTTATAAAATTATTATTATTATATTTTTTTGAAAATATCAGTCTTAATAATATATACAAATCTTCAGTCTTTAATTACCTTGTCTTGAGATAAAAGTAAAGATTGTTTTGGTCAGGTTTTGAAAATAATTAAGGGAAATTTTCAAGGGAGGATAGTTGCCAACCAATGGCAACCATGGCGTAGGCTGTATGACCTAAATTAGAATAGTCTAAATTTATTTTATTTGTTTTGTTTTGAAAGAAGGTCAAAAAATGGTTGTTAAAACTCCACTGTTACGTTGATAATATTACCAAATGTTGATGGGACATCAAGTTTTATACCCAACATATATCATCAGGACTAGCAACTTGTCCTTGGGTTGATATTCTAATTTGGTTGCATTATTAATCCTAATCATCCGATCCACATGCACATATTATGTGTGTAAAAAAAATAAACAATAAAAAATTAAAGTTAAAGAAAAGAATTTATGAGATAATAATAAAATAAAAATAAAAATAAAAGAATAAAAAATAATGACAATCTAAAAAAAACGATTATTTTCTCTCTTCGCACTTAGTAATATAGATAAATAATATGAATATAAAAATCCTTCTCTCTCGTTCTAAAAAAACCCTAGAATTAGTACATCGTTTGCCCTCATTCTAAAACATTTAATCTAGGAAAGTGTCAACTTTCTCAATCAGGAAAGTCCCTCGGTTTGTGGATGGAATAATGACCAAATTGTCTCCGTGTTGTCCGTATCTCCCAGACTCCAATTCCCAATCGGAACAAAAGCAAAAAGGATTACTTTATACGTGGAAAAAACGGTTTAGCCAGATTAGACCATCCTTGTGGGGGTTTCTAAAGTACAATTTTCAAAACAAGCTAGGCAAACATCGTAACACACGAATCCATTTCTTTTTCTTATCTTACTTTCAAGTACGGTGGTGGTATTTAACTTATTTATCACGTTATTCGATTCCCTGCTGCTTTACTTTTGGCTAGATTTCAATTCGGACCTTAAACTTTAACCTTAAATCAATTTGCACCCTAAATTCAAACAAAATTTTAGGGTGCAAATTGATTTAAGGTTAAAGTTTAGGGTCCAATTTGAAATTTAGTATTTAATGTTTCCTTTGTTTATCCTTAAAGATTGGCATATGGTCTTTTGGATGTCTCGTTTCTCCAAAGACTTGTCCAAAATCGATTCTTTGAGTTTTATATTGTCTCAAAATAATAATTAGTTTTTATTTTAGCGGAATAGTAGGCATATTTTTTCCAGTAATATATTTACAACTTTGTAATTCTACGTCTGGCTTCCAACATATTTTCACAAATTACATTCTTAATTTTTAAAAATTGACTTTCCTGATTAATGTGATATATTTTATCAACAGAAAATATATAGAGATAACAATTGATATCCAAATTAGTAGTACACCCAACCTTACTTAATACATGATCGACATGGAAGGAGAAAAGGTTGACAATATTTTTGTTCAATTAAAAATTCACGTAAGAAATTAAAAAGGTGTGCTTCCTTCCTCTGGGATTCCCTTTTATTCCTTACCCTTTTTTGGGACTACTCTCATTAAAATTGAAATATAGATTTAAATTTATTATATTATAATAGTGTAAATTCTTAAATAAAAAAAAGGTAACCAAGAAAAAAATATCAAGATGTTCACAAAAACTATGCATTATATTTTATTATTCATATTCGTTAATCATTTATTAACGAATAAATATAAACACACAATAATCAAATATTATTAAAAAATAAAGTATGACATTAAATTTTATGTCATACCTAACTTTTTAATGACGTAGATAAATATAATAATTGATGTAATGTTTAGTTATTGTGTATGTAGACTTGTCTTTTATTAATAGAATAAATATAAGCAAACAACAGTTAAATATTATATCTATTTACATAATTAAAAAATGAGTTATAAAATTAAAATTTATATTTTATTTTATTTTTTAATAATATAAATAAATGTAATCTATTATACATACTAAAATGCAGTACATAACACCGTTGCTTGACAGTGGCTTTCTCACAATAAAACACATGTCTTACGTATTTAATACCCTCAATCCTTACTACGATTTTGAAAATTTACTCCACTTTTTGTAATTTTCTAATATTATACATTTTATATAATTATACCGTACATATAACTTACTTCCCAAATTACTAACCATAATTACCCATTAAATCCGACTTTTGGAATTTTAAAATATTATATACCATTTATAATATTATATTTTACATTATATCATACATATTATTATTAAATAAATAATAACAAAATTGAGCTGAACCATTACTCATACTTTTCGTATTTTATAATATTATACTACACATTATACATTAAACAAGTAAAAAAATATAATTTACTAACCATTAGATACCATTTACAATATTATACCACACACAAATAATAACAAAATTATTTTTATAATGTATGGTATAATTTACACGATCACTACAAATTTAAATTTAATTATGTTCAAACATAATTATTATATCCTAAAAACAAAATCAGTACATATCTAAACTGTTTTGATAATCTCAAGTGCTCTGTTAATCTCAACTGCAAAAATGTTATCATTACTAATTTAATTATATTATAGCATAATATTATACTATTTATTTACACTTATATAACAACATTAATTATATGACAGAGTAATATTATACCATTTATCTCAATTCCACGTTAAATCTAAACTTATGCCACGTGTTGCTCTATGATGAAAACATTACTGGAAATATTACTCACAGCTTGCACTTTCAGTGAAACCTTAATACACCCATTTTTTTAATTATTTCACATTCACAGAATAATTCAACATATCTTAATTCGATATACATATCACATCTCACAATTGGATATTTCTATATTTTTTCGGCTTTCAAAAATCAGACCATAATCACCATAAAAATAATTATTTTTACATTCAGACTATTCTCACAGACAATAAAATTATTTTAACTCATACAATTCATGCCTATGTATTAAACTTTTAAAAATTAATTTTATCTCACAAAAAAATAATATTAATTCCATAATTACACAATAAAATTGTAATATAACCAATAAATATGTTGCGATTACAAAATTGCATCAAATCCATGTTATGACTGTCATGCAACAATTTCTAATTTTTTTTACATATAATATTAATTATCTGATAATATTATTAGATCCCCAACTTCTGGCGACTCTCCCAACAAAAAATAAAACTTCTCCGTAAATATTGCATTAGGATTCGAAACTAAATCCATAATTACTTTATCCAATACATTCGGATTTGTACATATAATATTATTGTTTTTTACCTCCCAAAGTTGTTGCAAAAAATTCTACCACAAAAAATATTGCATAATTTAAGCAATCTTAATTTGATCTTATCAAATTAATTCAGTTTAGAATATTATCCAATTAAAATCCTATTAATTTTAGCAATCTCAAATCCTCAAATCCCATTAATTTAATCTTAACAAATCAGACTATTATCATAAAAAATAGAATGTAACCCATAAATATGATTGTCATTTAATAATTCTAAATTGTTGCAAATAAATCTATCACCTAAAAATGTTGCATAATTTAAGTAATCTCATTTTGATCTTATCAAATTAATTCAGTTTTGAATATTATCCAATTAAAATCTCATTAATTTAAGCAATCTCGAATTGAATATAACACAATCGAATATTATCCAATAAATTGAAAATTCAATATTATCCCATTAAAATATATAAGTATAGCACAAAAAATAATATTAATTTTTTTGTCACAAATCATATAAAATTGCAAAATTAAAGAAATACCAAATAGATAATAATCCAATTTTATGTATGGTTGGTCTACACAATTTTTATAATAACCCTATAAATATATACCACTTTTTTCATTCTAAATCACACCACATAACAGTTTTCTTCTTCATATATTTTGCTTCTATATGGTAAGCTTATTTTTCTTTTGTTATTGATCTTTTTCTATTTCTATTACATTATGTTTCTTTGCCTCATCATGAATCTGACTTCAAATTTTTTTTCTACTTCTACTTCATTCTGAACCTTTGTCCCACCACGCATCTGACTTCAACTTTTTGTTGTTTGATTATTTAGCTGGCGCAACTACTAAATACAATTGTGTTGCTAACATCAGTCCCGTAAAGAGAAACGTGGAAAATTAAGGCACAAATAACTAAACTTTGAAATATGCTTTGCTTCTATAAAGGTGACTACATAAACAGTATTAAGATGATATTGTTGAATAAGAAGATATATATACATTCATAAACTTTACCGTTACTATAAGAACTTGATGCATCTACAAATTGTTTACCTTTATTATAACAACTTAACATCTACAAGTTATTCCTTCGTAGAATGGCAGAATACAAGCCAACAATATCAAAGAACACTTTAAAATAAATTTCAACCATTGGTCAAGAAAAACAAAGTTTTTATTATCACCAATTTTGTTGTTAGTCAAAACGGTGGTTCTTTTAAAGCTACCAAACATCCATATAAGATTAATTTCGTATATTCCACCTCATTGCAAGAGTCAGATGATGCTTCAATTCATACATATGGACTGAATTCAGTACATTTAATCAAATACTAGCTAGCGCGATTGATGATTCCTACTTAGTTGGTATGTTTCACAATGATTTTGAAGCCATCTTTTTTATACAAATTTTATTATTTAACTGTATAATTGTAATGTTTTGTGTTTAGATGTTATTGCTCAACTAACTGCAATTGGAGATTTACAACTCAGCACAAACAATGGAAAACAATGTAAGAGAGTTAATATTGAATTAATTGATAACATGTAAACTATACATATTGCTCAAAACTACAATTATACAATAGATTCGTATGAATTTTTTGTTCTAATGTTGTATTCATATACCAGTCAAACTATATTGACTTGCCGCAATTTCAAATTTATTTTATCCAATAATTTAATTTTTGAATTGTTTTATTATCTCATTTTTTGCTAATAACTCTCAAGCAAAAAAATATGTTATATTATCCCATCATTGGGCTTTAGAACTTTATTTACAAAAAAAATTCATGCATAATTTTTAAAAATTTTAAATTCCTTAATCAGACAAAAAAAAATTAATATTATCTCATAAATACAAATCTAAACTGATATTATATCCCAAAATTGCATCAATTCTAAATTGATATTATATTCTATAATTTTATTTTTATATTATATCAAATTGATTGGTGATTAATCTAAACAATTTTTAATTTTTTTTAACAAAACGAATAATCCCACCGCAACGTACGGGATTGTATCTAATAATTAATATAATATTTGGTTATTATATGTAAACTTATCCCTTTACTACATACACTCTGACACTGTACCTCATATGCCACATTTCGTAACGTAATTGGAAAGTAGTTCTCCAAGTTTTAGGCCAACCGCCCAATTCTTAAAGTTTTTGGTCAACCGGCTCCACTATTGCTCCTTTAATTTTTACTTGTATTCCTTTAATTTTTAATTCTAATTTAAAAAGTGGGTGGATCACAATTCCCTGTCTAAAATCTAAAACCCAAACCCAATTCACACAAATAATTGGAGAAAATGAGAAGTAAACACCAATTATAAAAAAATGATATTTTTACAAGACATTTCTCATATAAATAATAAATAAAATTTATCTCATGTGAATAAAATTTTATAAAAATATCAATTTCCTAATTATAATCACATAATTCTTGACATAGAAATAGAATATATCGATCTTTAGTTTCTATCTGTATAATCTAATTAGTTAAATTTATAGTCCTTTTACATAATTTATACTCATATTCAGTCCAAAAAGTCAAAACAAAAGTCCTTTTGTGCAATTAAAGTAGTACTCAGTCGGTCCATATTAAACACTCACTTTTAAATGCCACCCGGATTAGGTGATAATTTTTATTTGTTTATTTATTATTATTTTTTTATATTGAGCAAAATTTAATAATTTTGACTTTGTCAAGATTAAATTTCAAGACCTCTTAATTCTTCAAAAATAAACTTAACCACTGTACCAAAAAGACTTGATTTAGATGATAAATTTGTTCTTAATATATCCCTACTAAATTAATATCTTCAACTCATTCTCTTTCATTCAATATATAAATATATTAAAATTTTCAAAAATTTAATTACTTATGTCCACATAATTAACATTAATATTTAGTCAAAATTTTATTTTTTTAAGAGAATCAAATTGTTAATTATTTTAGTCTCTCATAAACAATCTAGCAATTGCGGAGGATATGCTTAAAAAAAGTGAGAAAAAATAATATAAACTTAAAAATAGAACACAAATAAAAAAAAATGAAGGTTTAATATGACCCCAGAGAGTAGTATAATACTGGCCCCTGTCAAAATCAAAACTTGTCTTCCTTTAAATCAAACCCATTCCTTAAAAGTCGAATAGAAAATGATATATATAATGCTTTAAATGTTGGTCAAAATTGAGCTTTTCATTTTATGCTTTTTATTTATTTAATGTACTTTTCATTTCATGTTGATAATGTTAAATAGATTGAGTTACGAGTATTCAATCACTAAAAAAAGAGTTGAATTTGATTTTTTTTACTCAGTTTGTAAAATTATAAAGTTCAAAACTGATATTAATTTATATAAATTTGATTATTTTAATAGTTATAACGTTGTAAAGTATTTAAAAGTATTAATTTGTTAATTTAAAATAAATTCACAACACAATTTAAAATTTAAATTTTTATAAATTTACTAAAATCAAAAATTCAATATGACTCGTTCTTTGTTCTTTTTTAACCGAAGGGAGGGAATAATACCTTCCCTTAAACTCAATAATTTTCAATGCAAGTTTACTTGACTATATGACTCAAAGAAACCACCCACTAAAAGTGATATGCAAAATAATCCATGAATCAATTGTATTGCTTTCAAAAAATATGACTCAAAGAAACTCCTCTAAATACAACGCCGTGGAGCACGAATCCTCCTCCCTTTTATGCGCTTCAACTCGAATATATGTCCCAAAGGTCAAACATAATCAACCAAATATAATTACTACAATTTTAAGTAATATTAATATCCATCAAAACGCCACCTTTTTATAGAAAATTAAGACCTAGCTAGCCTGCATAATAATTAACTAAGATTTTGTAACCACCCTTGCGCTAGCTAGCTAGCTAGTAGCTACATTTGCAAATACGTACTGCTCTCTCTCCCTCTTCATTTCGCTCTTTCTTTCCAAAACTTTTCCACCACACACACACACACACACACACACATATATATATATATATATATATATTTGTAAAAAAATTATTTATAAATAGTACAACAGCAGCAGCTTCCATTCTTCCAGTTGATTGTTTTAAGCAGAGCACCTGAGGTATTACTTTGTGAATGCTCCAACATTTATTCTTCTTTGTCTTCTTCGATTACTTATTATTTCATATAATCCCTTTTTAGCCGTTCTTCTTCATCCTTTTTTTTTGGTACCCTTTATGTTTTCTTTAGTATGAAGTTACACCAAGGAATCAAAAGGTGCAATTAATTAAAAAAAATTTGTGTTGATGATTATTCGCAGGTTTGCGTTGAAAATGGGAAAGGTGGGCCGGGAGAAGCAATGGAGAAGGCTTGTGGGGTGCTTGGGAATCCTGATTCACTTGTTCTTGCTTACTGAATCCACTGTGAGAAGAGAGTTAGGTTCTTTCCCATTTCTTGCTTTTTTATATATATATATATATGAAATATATATTTATGTTAAAATACACGAGTATGAAATATTAGGAACATTAAAGAGGTCTAGATTTGTGAATGCATGTTACTGTAATCTGGGATTAAGCTGCAAAAAGTATGGTTTGAAGGAGATGATGATACAACATAATATTATAAAACGTGTGAAAACAAATGGTGTGTTAGTATCGTTCTCGTAGTATTCTTTCCAAAATCAGAGTTCAAGTCTTTTGGGCTTATCGATCAAACATTGTAAATTCCATGGGGTGAATTATCATGGTGATAGTCAAATAAAAAGTCCTGATTATGGGTTAGCGACTACTAAGATTTCCATGTCATAGCATATGTAGTAGTTGGAGAAAAATTTGTACATATGTAAGAAAAGAAAATTTGTGATGAACAGAGTGCCCTGTTTCTGTCTCCCATGGCAAATTTGTTAGATAACATAGGTCATAGAATTAAGTTTGTGTTTGGAACTTAGAAAACACATAAGAAAAGAAAGGAAAAGGAAAAAATAACTCTTTTATTTTAGAAAAAGACTATCTTAATGAAAAGAAATCTAATTATCTATATTTCTACAAAATCTAATATCAATAACAATATTAAAATATAATGGAATAAATGGCTAAAAAAGTCGCAATAAATTCTTCTTTCCGTTCTAAAATATAAAATCATCATTGATTTTTTAAAGCCAATTAAAAATATTTTTAAACCTAAAATTGACATGAATTCTAAAATATAAGATCATTATTAATTTTTTTTAAAACCAATTAAACACATTTTTAAATTTAAAATTGACATAAATTCTTATAATCGATTTCCAAAACATACCACAGAAGAAATTTGGTGGAAAGGGAAGAGAATTGAATCGGAGAATGGTTTTTCTTTTTTCTCTTGATTCTTTTCCTTTTTGGCCCTGGTGTATCATAAGGCCTCACAATACCTTCTTGTGATTTTGTCCTCTCACAGAAAGTTCTCTATATTCCATGTCATAACTTTTGCACCTTAAACTGATCAACACAAGAAAATCTATAATTTCTTGTCAATATGTTCTCACACTCTTTGATATGGTATATCATTAGAATTTTAAATAGTCATTTATATTGCTAGAATATTTTAGATATTATTATTAGTTGAAGATTTGATATTTTTCATAGTATTAAGTATGTATTGGTTACGAAATTCCGTGGGCCCAAGTTAGATAAAGCAATATATAAAAACAATTATTTTTTGGGAACTGATATCTTCATATGAAAAAATTATATTTTCATATGATCTCTTTTACATGAATAGTGAGTGAGTCTCACATTCATGTAAGAAAAATTCATATGAAAATATCGAATTTCTTATTATTTTTTTTCTAGTTAAGAACCGATCATTCCATATAATTATTATCTCTTTATATTATATATGCCTCTTACAATTGGGTTGAAGAAACCATAAAATGCTCCCTTGAGAACACAATAAAGTTGCAATTTCAATATTAGTCATGGCTATCGGGTAATTTTGTAAAATTAAAAATTATATGCAGCCTTTTTGGGAAGAAAAGCAGCTTCACCCTCTGTTTCCAATGGTTTTACAATTCACTTACATTATCAATGCAGTAGAGCTCCTATATGAAAGCCTGAAATTGTAATTGCTTCATTTATTTATTTATTTATATTTCTTGTTGGAATTGCAGAAGGATTTCGAAGAACAACTTTGGGGACTTCACTCCATCTCAACCGATGCAGCTTCATATATTGGATGACCATGTAAAACTGCATGAACAAAGCTTTTATCCCATTAGTCAGCAAACGTCCTCAACCACTAAAATACAATTATCATGCTGAAATTTTAACTAATCCATTTATGGCAGGTTGTGGTGGACAATGGACTTGCCAAATTCACTTTCTCAACTCCCGAGGGTACGATAACCGGGATACAATACAATGGAATTGACAATATATTGGAAGACAAAAATAAAGAATCCAACAGAGGGTAGTTAATCTTTTAAATTTTACTCAAATTATAGAAAATATTATGGTGCGCATTTAATATATGTGCCTACAGCCCGCCATATGAATTATTCGGGTTTAATAATCGAATTAACATTAAATTTTAGGTATTGGAGTATCGTTTGGAGCAATTCAGAAAATCCTCGAGGCAATTTTGACAAGTACGCATTAATAAAAATTCTTTTTGGCATCTAAACTAAACGAACACAATTCTTTTTTGGCATCTAAACTATTTAAGTTGCTCTTCATCAGGCTAGAAGGGACACACTTTAAAGTTATCATGGAAGATGAAAATCAAGTAGAGATTTCATTTACAAAAATATGGAAACCTTCGCGTAATAGCAGCACCGGACCTCCACTCAATATAGACAAAAGGTGTTGTGTACGTTTTATTTATGTGCTTATTTTAATCAAGAAAATGATAAATGCAGCAACATTAATTTTGTGTTTATTTTATTAGGTATATAATTCTTCGAGGCATTCCTGGTTTCTACTCGTACGCAATATTTGAGCGATTACAAGGATGGCCCGATATGATTATATACGAAGGGAGAATTGTGTTCAAGCTTCGACAGGAATTGTAATAACACAAAAATAGCACAAAGAACCTTCATTTTAGTATATGTACTAAATAAAAAATTGTACGAAAAAATAGATTTGACCTTGGTATATATGTTGGCTGGTTAGGTTTCGGTACATGGCGGTGTCCGATCAACGACAAAGAATTATGCCAACGTTCGAAGATCGTAGCAAGGGAGAGCCCCTTGCCTACCCAGAAGCTGTGCTATTGACAAATCCATCAAGTTCATTTCTTAGAGGAGAGGTGGGCACCTTCTTTCCCTACTACAATCTTTTAAGTATGATTTAGATGAAATTGTACTTTCTTTATTAGACTATAAATAGTGCACGTGTGTTGCATCGTGATTGGTAAGATGTGAAATAATATGTGACGAAAAACTAGTGATATGTAATTTTTGTTTTTTTAATTTATGCTGAAATGAACTAATTTAAATATAAACCAACCCAATTGATTATTTCTTATACTGATTTATATATGGGTTCAGATATAAGTAGCTTTTGTGATTTGTGTAGGTGGATGACAAGTATCAATACTCAGCTGAAAATAAGGACAATAGGTTGCATGGATGGATATGCTCCAACCCTCCGACTGGGTTTTGGATGATCACACCAAGTTCCGAGTTCCGGGTTGCTGGTCCTCAGAAGCAGGACCTTACCTCTCATGCTGGCCCTGTAACTCTATCTGTAAGTATATACCAATTCTTTTCCAAAATCTAATTATTACCCAGCCCATAAGAGTTTAACTTAGATAAGCCCTCTTTAAGAGCAAATTCACAAAAAGATACCATCAAATTAAAGAGTAAAATGTCCACAAAAGGGTGTCTTATGAGTCAAATGCCACCAGTTGAATAGTGCAGCAAAATAAATTAAAGATACTTTTTGGGAAAAAGTGAGAACCAATATACGTATTTGGAACACATACCCAAAAATTTAAACTCTTATGTCTTGTGCCCATATATAGTAATTTTTTATTATTTCATTATTTATCCGATGTGAGACTTTAATTCACTTGTAATGATCTAACAATGGTTACTTATCAAATAACTCAGTCTAATGTGTGGCTATTCATGTTCAGATGTTCTTTAGTACTCATTACGCGGGCAAGTCATTGGGAGTAAGTTTTAGTGAAGGAGAGCCATGGAAAAAGGTTTTTGGACCTGTTTTTATCTATCTAAACTCTGTTTCATCTGGTGAGAGTCCCCTTACACTATGGCAAGATGCTAAACAACAGGTACTCCTCCAACTTCACCCATTTTCTACTTATTGGTAATCAAATAATAAGCAATACTTCATACCACTAATTCTAATTAGCCACTTCAATTCCAATTAGATGATCATGGAAACCGAAAGCTGGCCATATGATTTCCCACGTTCAGAAGACTATCCTTATGCCAATCAACGAGGCACAGTTGGTGGAAGGTTACTAGTCCGCGACAGGTACCTCATGTCACATTTTTTTTACAACTTAGCATTATGCACTATTTTCCATTATTTTCTTAAGACAATTAATCTTGTTTGTTAGGTATATCAACCGGAGTCTAATGACAGGCGACTTTGCTTATGTGGGATTGGCTCCACCGGGAGACGTCGGATCATGGCAAACAGAAAACAAGGTTAGCATTGGTAAACAAAAAAACTTTTCAAATCGTTGTTGTAGAAAAATTCCTACTGTTTAATTTTTAATTCTATTTTCAGGGTTATCAATTTTGGACAAAAGCTGATGCTGATGGGAACTTCTTGATTGAAAATGTTCGTGCTGGGAACTATAACTTATATGCTTGGGTGCCTGGAATTATTGGTGATTACAAGTATGAATTTGATGTCTCCGTCGGACCAGGTTTGAACTTTTTAAATACGATGCTTTCTTGTTTATTGTGAATGTAGAATATAATATTGAAAACTTTAGATACGACTATTTCATGTAATATGTTTTGTCATTCCTAAGGTTTTGATGATAGATTATAACCCTAAGTAAAAATGTGATATTATATAATATCCTTTTGATGTATCAAATGACCTTAGAAATGATAACAACTATTACAAGGGATTAAATAACACACTAATTATCACATAAAATACTCCATAACAGTGTTAAGTTTATACAAATAATCATATCACATTCATCATTTTTACAAACAAACGTAGCTCTAGCTCTAGTACTTTCAACCGAGAAATTGGGTTTATATACATATGAAATGATACAAATACACACTTGATATTTATGCAGGAAGTAGAAGCGGATTGGGTAATCTTGTATATGTTCCTCCAAGAAATGGCGCTAGCCTTTGGGAAATTGGCTATCCTGACCGCACTGCTGCTGAGTTTTTCATCCCCGGGCCGAAGCCAACTCTTATGAACAAATTATATGCCCAACATACTGCAGAAAAGTAATTAAACATTCTGCAATACAAGCACTTAATTGTTCCTTTTATTTCAATTTCACTACATATATATAAATCATACTTAAGATTTCCCATATACTTTTGATGTACAGGTTCAGACAGTACGGATTGTGGGACCGTTATAGCGATTTATACCCTAAGGAAGATCTAGTCTACAACACCGGTGTTAGCAACTACCGTATAGACTGGTTCTTTGCTCATGTTAACAGGTGTTTATTACACTTCTATTTTGAGCCTTTTGGTTTGTTAATTTTGGAGTTGCTGACTATAACCTTACATTGCAGGAATATAGGAAATAAAACATATGTACCAACCACATGGAAAATTTTATTTGATCTTAAAGAGGTGGACAAGAATGGAAGTTATGCATTATGGCTGGCATTAGCATCAGCCAATGAAGCTGAATTACAAGTAAGGAATATATGCCTGTATTTATCAACGAGCTCTCACTCAAGTGGAATCAAATTCTTTCTAACATGGTAATTTAGTCTCATAAAACAAAATAATTAAGAAAGACAGAAATGATGATATTGTCCGCATCATATTTTCTTTGGCAATATCAACCGATTTAAAAAATGGAAAGAATTTATATTACAACAAAAAACTGTTGACTTTTGTTGGGAGTAGAGACAATTACCCATATCATAAAGGTTACTCGCAGCAAGAATAGATATGTTTTTGTTGCAATATAAGAGACTCTTAATTAAACTTTTTTTTTCCTAAAGAATTTTGCCTCTGATTACATGTTAAGTACAAAATGAATGCAAGTTTTCTCATCAAGTTATACGGTGCAAAGATTATTTTTTTCTGATATTTTTCTAACCTTTGTGCGCGCCTAAGGTTCGGATCAATGACCAAGATGCCGAAGTCCCTCATTTTACAACAGGGCTTATAGGCAGGGATAATTCAATTGCAAGGCATGGTATTCATGGGTTATACAAGTTATACACTGTTGGTGTTTCTGGATCTCTGTTTCAAATTGGGAAAAATACAATCTTTTTAACACAGGCAAGAGGCGGTAGCCCTTTCGCAGGAATCATGTATGACTATATACGTTTGGAACAGCCACCGGATACAAATTAAAGGAAGAGATTTACAAGTCACATTCATTTGTTAGCCACAATGAAAGGAACATACAAATGGTTTGCACCAGAACAAGATTTGATTTGATTATATAGCAGCAAGCCCAAAATGTGAGTATATAGGCTATAGAAAAATTATTTTATTATTTAGTTGTTAGACTAACTGGGATTGCAATATTTTATTCAGACAAATTTAGGGGCACTTTACAGTTTCTACCTGGTTTTGACCCTCTTTTTGTAAAAAGGCACTTTCCTCGCGTGTGTGTAGATATATACACACATTTTTATGTTATGGTTCTTATACAATTATCAATAATAACCCGGAAATGAATGAGATTTTTGTTCCACTATTATGGTGCAAAGTTTATTCGTTTTGCTGATCAAAATCTTGACTTTCATGCCTAAGGTTGGGATATATATGACCAATGTGCCACAACTCCTCACTGACAGGGCTTTAAGTCCAGAATAATAAATTACAAGACATGGATTTCATAGGTTATATAGCGGTTACACTTGTGGGATATGACTATTTGTATTAATATCATACCTCTAGGCACTGTGGATTCATTTGTTAACCCAAAGAAAAAGAATGAGGAAGATTTCATATGTTATGAAGCTGAACTTCAACATCATGAAAGAAACATGTCTCTCTTTCTTGAAATTGACTTTGTAAAACACCAATAATATAATACACAAAAAACAAATACAGAAGTTCTTTTTAATTGTATGCAACTTAATAATGCCCAAGTTGGCCTAGAAAGAATAGTTTTTCATCATGAAAATTAATGTCCACTACTATCTACACCAAAATTGTGTCAAATAACTTGTATGCTCCAAAAATGGCTCTACCAAACACAAACAGAGTGTTGAGATTGGTTCATACTTCTGCGGGTTCGACTAATGGCCACTACGACAGGGTGGTCGGGAGTCTCGCTCCCCGGTGCGCGAGCGGCTGCCTAGCTCGTTGGTGAACTGGCGGGGGTTGCAAGAGGGCAGCGTCCCTTAGAAGCCAAACACAATGATGTAATTGGGCTTGAGAATTTATTAGTGGTCCAATCTTTGGTTTACTAATGTATTAGGCTTGAACCCGTGTTATAGCAACTAGGGTTTTTCAGTTACTATAAAAACAATTGTTTGGTGTGTGAATTATTGTAGAGCGTGTGAGACATCTAATGAATACGTCAGACAAGCAGGACTAGCCAAATTAGTGAACCTGGGTATATCGCGTATTCTTACTTTTCTATCCTTCATTTAATATTCTGTGTGATTGTATTTTATTATTCGATCTTAAATTCTAACACAGAGTCAATACATTTCAATAACAATATTGACAATCACTTCCTAGTGCACTATTTTGTTAGAATATAAGCACTGTTACATATATAAATTCTCACACACACACGCACACACACGCGGACACACATGTATATGGACATATAGTTCCCCTTAGTGCATGCATGGACGGGATGGAGTTGTTGGAAGGAAATCTTAGGTTGTGCACCGGATAGTTGGCCTGAGGCACCAGTCTGTTTAATTTGTCTCTGAATGGGTTACAGCCCAATCTTTCATTCCAAGTATATATGTTTGACAATTTTAGAGAATGAAAGAAATATTTTTCTCAAGTAAATAAATTAGTTATTGTTCAATAATTTAATTTATGGATAAATAATTTGTCAACTATCATTTTGTTTACATTTTCTTTTTGCCAAAGTGATTAGTCTCATGTTAATTTGTGCTAAAATGATTATTGAAATATCTTCCATACTTCCATGCATGCGTATTTCGAAAACAATTTAATAGGTTCTTAAATTTAGAAGGTAGGAACCCGTCGGCCTATGAATTAGCCCTATAGCAAATTGTTTCTATTTAACTTTTAAAGCTTAATTATAGCTGTATTTGTTCTCTTTGCAAACCATAGAATGGCTAAACAGAAACCAAACAAAAAGAGAGAAGAAAAGAAAAAAAAAAGTTATTCAATGTTAGCATATCTATTCTAACGCAACAAGCGATCCTTTTGAGTCAATTTTGTTCGTACCTCTCAACTCAATTCACCGAGTTTATCTTTAATCATCCCTCTCCTTCATCCATCGGCCGCCTCTTCTCCTTCATCCTTCAATCGCCTCTTCGGCTTCATCTTTTCGACTTCAATGCTCATTGCCTCTTCCGCTTCCCCTCCTTCTCCCTCATCTGTGTTCTTTCTTTTTCTATTTCTGCAAGCACTCTAACCATTTCTGCTCCTTCAATCTTCAATCGTCATCGCTTATCGATCTTTGTTGAAAATTGGCTCATATTTATCAGACGGTGGCCTCCTCATTAAACCTCATTAATGCTTGTGCACATTTGTCAATAGTCAGCAGACACTAAAAATGAAATTGTATGCGGTATGCATGCGCAAATCTGATTTTGTGTGCTGCAGATTTTGATATTTGACTTTGTCCCAAGAATCAAGGAATATTGCTCCCTCTATTTCAAGTATAAATAGAGCACTCGTTTGCAAGAAATATACAACAACATCAGAAGCTTATACTAAGCATCAGAAAGACATCTGAGAGACAGAAAGAGATAAAAGCTCAATTGAGCTAGAGTAAAGAGTGAGGTAGGTAGAGAAAGAGAGAAAATAATCAGTGAGTTTATTTTCTCAGAAAGAAGGATTGTATTCTCCATATTATTTTCATAGTGGATTTCTGAGATCTCTCCCCGTGGTTTTTTCTCAGTTGGGTTTCCACGTAAAATTCTTGTGTCATTATTTTTATCTCATACAGTTGTGTGCGTGTGTTATCTTAGTGTTATTTTGTGAGCCTGATTTATCAACAATTGGTATCAAGAGCTTTTGGTTCACGCCGTTGGTGTCTAGGAACGATCCGTTTATTGAGAAATCTCGCAGGTCACAAATACAAAGATGACAAGTACGAGTTTGAGATACGATGTTGAACCATTTGATGGAAAGTCAAATTTCAGTATTTGGCAGAGTACAGTCAAAGATGTATTAGTTCAACAAGGACTGACGAAGGCACTAGAAGGGAAAGAAAAGAAACCAGCAACTGTGACAGAAGAAAAATGGACAGAACTTGAAGCAAAGGCTGTGGCAACAATCAGATTGAGTTTGGCGCCACAAATTAAATATCAGGTTTTGACAGAAACCTCTCCGAAAGACTTGTGGGGAAAACTTGAGAAAGTTTACAAGTCGAAGTCTCTGTCGAACCAGTTATATTTGAAGAAGGAATTATACCAACTTCGGATGGAAGAAGGGTCAGATTTGACCAATCATATTAATGAGTTTAATAAATTGGTGACCCAACTGACCAGTATCGATGTAACGCTGAACGAAGAAGATAAAGCCTTATTGCTTCTTGTTTCTCTACCAGATTCATACTCAACTCTCCAAACTACTCTCCTTGTAGGGAAGGAAAAGCTTGCAGTTGATGATGTGATGTCTGCAGTCCTGGACTAGGATAAGTTCAGGGGCACTACTTCCAGAGATCAAGGAGATAGTCTTCTTGCATTTTCAAATGGGCGCGACAGGGGTCTTAATCGGAAGAAAAATTTCGGCAAAGAACGAGGAAGGTCTCAGTCGAGACCAGGCAAGAAGGATATATCTCAGGTTGAGTGTTATCATTGCCACGAGAAGGGTCACTTCAAAAATAAGTGTCCATTGTTGAAAAAGGAGAACAAGAAGAAAGGTAAGCAGATTGAAAATTCTGCTAATGTTGCTGAGAAAATGGATGTCTGCAGTAATGGAGAGCTGTACACAGTGGCAGAAAATGAAGCTTCACGAGGTGATCTCTTATCCATTAGAGACAGTAGCAGCCTTACAGATTGGTACATGGATTCCGGTTGTTCTTTTCATATGTCCCCTCACAGGGATTGGTTTGATACTTTTACATCCTGCAATGGTGGTTCTGTGATATTGGGTAACAATGCAATCTGCAAAGTTACCGGGATAGGCACCATCAAAGTTAAAATGTTTGATGGGATCGTCAGAACATTGGGTGATGTAAGGTATATTCCAGAATTGAAAAAGAGCTTGATATCGGTTGGAGTACTTGACTCTATAGGCTGTAGTATCTCAGTCAGAGATGGTGTCATGAAAATTACCAATGGTTCAATGGTAATTATGAAGGGAAAGAAAAAGAGCACCCTCTACAAGTTGATAAGGGACACAGTTACTGGTGAAGCAGCGGTTTCTGTGCAGGATAATTCCAACAGTGATTGCACAGAATTATGACACATGTGACTTGGTCACTTGAGTGAAGGTGGAATGAAAGAACTTCACAAAAGGCAGTTGCTGAAAGGTGTCAAAACGTGCAGTTTGAAATTTTGCAAGTATTGTTTGTACGGCAAACAACGAAGGGTCGGCTTCAAGGCAGGAGCACATACCAGTAAGAATGTACTTGATTATGTACATTCAGATGTTTGGGGCCTAATAAAAAATACATCAATGGGTGGAGCTCATTACTTTGTCAGCTTCATAGATGATTACTCCAGAAAGGTGTGGGTGTATTTTATGAAGCAAAAGTTCGAGGTTTTCAGAATCTTTAAGCAGTGGAAAGCTAAAGTAGAAAACTAGACCGAAAAGAAGCTAAAGTATTTCAGATCAGATAATGGCATGGAATACAAGGACAAGGCATTCCTACAGTTTTGCCAGGATGAAGGTATCACCAGGCACTTCTCAGTTAAAAGAACTCCAGAGCAAAATGGAGTTTCAGAGAGAATGAACAGAACTCTATTGGAACGAGCCAGATGTATGAGGTTGAATGCAGGTTTGTCCAAGAATTTCTGGGCCGAGACAGTCAATACAGCCTGTTATCTGATAAATCGATCCCCTTCAGCTGGAATTGATTACAAAATCCCCGAGGAGGTATGGACTGGAAAATTAGTTGATTTTTCTGTAATGAAAATCTTTGGTTGTCTAGTTTATGTTCATCTGCCGGTCGAGGAGCGACAATCCAAACTTGATCCAAGGTCAAAGGAATGTATTTTCCTTGGATATGAAGATGGAGTCAAGGGATACAGGTTATGGGATCCAGTATCCAAGAAGAAGGTTGTTAGCAGGGATGTGGTGTTTAATGAGAAACACATGCTGAACAAATTCGAGAATGAAGAATTTATAGCAAATGAGTTGCAAAAACACCCAGTTGAGGTGGAGCTTCCTGAAGAGACAAAAGAAGCTGAAGAGATTGAAGATGATCATCCTTCAGATCCCCAAGAGAGGTCCTATAATCTTGTTAGAGATCGGGAAAGGCGAGTCAGCAAACCAGTGCAGAGATATGAGTTTGAAGACATGGTTGCATTTGCCTTGATTGCAGGTAGTGGAGATCCAACTAGCTATCAGGATGCTATTCAGTCCGAGGATAATGATAAATGGACGATAGCGATGACAGAAGAGATAGAGTCTTTACAGAAGAACCAGACTTGGGAGTTAGTTCAACTTCCAAAAAGATCAAAGGCTATAGGATGCAAGTGGGTGTTTAGGAAAAAGGAAGCTCAGTCCAATAAAGAAGGTGAAAGATTCAAAGCCAGATTGGTGGCAAAGGGATTCTCTCAGAGAGAAGGAATCGACTACAATGAGATCTTCTCACCAGTTGTGAAACATACATCGATTCGGTTGATCTTGTCTATCGTAGCATCACAGGATATGGAGTTAGAGTAGCTTGATGTGAAAACAGCTTTTCTTTATGGTGATTTAGAAGAAAAGATCTACATGAAGCAACCAGAGGGGTTTATTGAACCAGGGAAAGAGAGTTTAGTTTGTAGTTTGAAGAAGTCTCTCTATGGTTTGAAGCAGTCCCCGAGACAGTGGTACATGCGGTTTGATAGCTTCATGGTGGCTCATGGTTACTTTCGTTCTGGGTATGATCCATGTGTGTATTTCAGATCGCTTAATGATGGTTCTCTAGTACTGCTGACGTTATATGTCGATGACATGTTGATAGCAGCAAAGATGATGACAGATATTATTCAGTTGAAGAATTTATTAAGCAGTGAATTTGAAATGAAGGATCTTGGGTCAGCCAAGAAGATCCTAAGTATGGAAATTCACAGAGATCGTCAGGCAGGAAAGTTGTGGTTAACTCAGAAATGATATGTGCAGAAGGTCTTGGAGAGGTTTAACATGCATAATGCTAAACCAGTTAGCACTCCATTAGCAACACATTTCAAGTTATCTTCACAGTTGGGCCCATATACAGAGGATGAGGTGGAGTCTATGTCCAAAGTACCGTATGCAAATGCAGTGGGTTGTCTCATGTATGCTATGGTATGTACAAGGCCAGATATCTCACATGCAGTAAGTATGGTTAGCAGGTATATGGCAAATCCAGGGAAAGAGCATTGGAATGCTGTTAAATGGATTTTTCGTTATTTAGCAGGTACAACCAATTACGGTCTTATGTTTGATCGTGATACTGCGAGAAGTGAGGTTACAGTGTTTGTTGATTTGAATTATGCTGGAGACCTAGATTCAAGAAGATCTACAACAGGGTTTGTATACACCTTTTGTGGAGGATGTATATATTGGAGGTCAATGTTGCAGTCTACAGTAGCGTTATCAACAACAGAAGCTGAATATATGGCGTTGACAGAGGCAGACAAGGAGGCTTTGTGGCTAAAGGGGCTAGTTGAAGAACTAGGTTTCATGCAGGGCAGTATCCAGATACAGTGTGATAGTCAAAGTGCTATTCATTTAGCGAAGAACCAGGTGTTCCACGCCAGGACCAAACATATAGATGTTCGGTATCACAAGATTCGTGAGTGACTGAATAGTGGTGACATTGCAGTTCGCAAAGTCCACACAAATGAGAATGCCGCGGATATACTCACAAAGTCAGTTACGGCAGAAAAGTTCAAGCATTGCTTGGACTTAATTCATTTCGTTGAATGCTGAGTTCGTGGTGGAGTATCCAGGGAGAGGGATACATTCACAAACACGAAGAAGTTCACAATACGTAATATTTGGAGAATATGAACCAAGGTGGAGATTGTTGAAAATTGGCTCATATTTGTCAGACGGTGGCCTCCTCATTAAACCTCATTAATGCTTGTGCACATTTGTCAATAGTCAGCAGACACTAAAAATGAAATTGTATGCGGTATGCATGCGCAAATCTGATTTTGTGTGCTGCAAATTTTGATATTTGACTTTGTCCCAAGAATCAAGGAATATTGCTCCCTCTATTTCAAGTATAAATAGAGCACTCGTTTGCATGAAATATACAACAACATCAGAAGCTTATACTAAGCATCAGAAAGACATCTGAGAGACAGAAAGAGATAAAAGCTCAGTTGAGCTAGAGTAAAGAGTGGGGTAGGTAGAGAAAGAGAGAAAATAATCAGTGAGTTTATTTTCTCAGAAAGAAGGATTGTATTCTCCATATTATTTTCATAGTGAATTTCTGAGATCTCTCCCCGTGGTTTTTTCTCAGTTGGGTTTCCACGTAAAATTCTTGTGTCATTATTTTTATCTCATACAGTTGTGTGCGTGTGTTATCTTAGTGTTTGTCGACGCCGGGATTTTCGTCGTCTCGTTTTTTAATAATAAAAGCCCTTTCCAATTTTAGCCTTTGAATTTGAGACGTGCTTTTGAAAAGGGTCGGCTTAGTGTCGACGGGGTTTGAAATGTCGAATTTTTTATGAGCCAATTGACCAGAGTCACCAGTTGGTATATTTGAAATGGATGTACCAACTCATCCGAATTTAGTTTTCGTAATCGTGATGGCTCATATGTGACTCCGATTCAATTGGTCCGCAAACCGAGATTCATAGAGTTCGGGGGCTTGCTTAAGCGAGGGGAAGGTGTTAGGCAACCCCCGACTTCCGTGAAATACGGTTGCCGCAATCTCGATGTTTTCCTATCCTTTTAAAATCCTAAAAATGTGTGTGTGTGTGTGTGTGTGTGTGTGTGCGCCTAAATGAATGTTTGTGGTATCCTTTTATATAAAATTGCTTTGATTTTATATGGAAAACGTGTTTTGTCAGGAAAGTGTTTAGACGTCTTTTGATCCAAATGACGAGGCTTCGCTTTTTATAAGAAAGATTGATTTTAATTTCGAAAACATTGAGGGTTTTTTATTAGATGTCATTTTAGAAAACAAACAATTTTAAACTTTTGTCAAATAGGAATCGAGACTATACATTGCCTTCTAACAGTTAGTATAAATAAAACGAGGGCAACTTCTAGAACTCTTTAACCCTATGCACAAAGTTTAATGAAAACGTTTATTTATTTTGTCGAAAGCGTCTTTCATGACATTTCAAAACCAAAATAGCCTTTTCGTCAAACGAGGATCAAATTTCGCCAAAACTCTTTACTTTTTAAACCTCGTGTATCTAATATCCTAATTTGATTCTTTTTAGAAGATCTTTATCGTTTGCTTTATTTTTTGGAAAATCGTTTTGTGTCGTAAATCAAAACAAGCACTCAAAAACCGTGTCAGGGCCATCCATGGGCATGTGAGCCATCTAGACAACCCCAAACACCCACAATCACATATCTTTATTATTACGGGGCCTTAACCCGATCCCGATTCGGTACCGCTTGAAGGCCCAAAATTACATATATACAATCATGCACCATTTTTAACGATTACATACACCCAACAATGTCCATCATCGGGATTTGACCACGAGGATCTCCTCCCTAGGCTCACAGACACCCAACCGTTGCGCAAACAATTTCTAAACCAAATCTACAAGATTGAACATTATTAAATAACTCCAATATCACAAACTCAACATTTCGAACCACTCATGACCATAACGGATGATATATCACCGTACGGATGTCATCGGGGTGTTAGGAGGAGTTACGTTCCGATGGAACCCTCGCTAACAACACCTAATCCACGGATCATCATCATCAACAACAAACTATACTACACAAACCCAAAACACAACATTATCACATTTATATAAACAAGAAAAAATCAAAAGAAACACCCATTTTCACCTTGCAATAACCCGAAACAAGCTTTATATTCAAAGATTTGAGCAAACCCACAAGAATATGCAACTATCTAGCAAAAGAAAATGAATTTCCCTCAAATCTTTCCAAACCCGAGCCCCTCCTTCTTCTTCCTCGCGATTTTCTCTCTCCAAAATCTCTAATTTTTCTCTCTTTTTTTGTTCTCGGGTGGAAATGGCCGCTCTATAGGCATTTCCAGGCAGCCGCAGATCCATCTGCGGCTGGGCGGCAAGCCGCCTGCGCCGTTTCCTCGGCTGTCGTGTGCCGTCTCCTCGAGCCGTGCGAAACCTCAAAAGTCGTTGGCCGCAGATGCATCCGCGGCTGTCTGGCTTGTTTTTCTCGATTTCCGTGCCACGCGGTCTTAATTCGCCAATTTCTGCGGTATTATTTTGGAAGGCTGTATTTTTGCAATCCGGAAATCCCTGGGAAACGTGCCATATTGTTCTGGGAGGCTAGTTCGGAGCGAGACCCCCGAACATCGTAAGCGTAGTGGCCATTAGTCGTTTTTTATGATCAAATCAGGTTCTTCTGGATCAACTGTTTGTCTTGCCTCAAGTAACCTGATGCTCGTTGTTCGTTGTGGCGGCTTTGACCGTAAGTCGTTGGGGTGACTTCTTTTTGGGGTCCACCTTTCTTTTCGCATTCCGGCTCAAGTGACGACTTTGCCCTCCTGCCAGGGTTAGTAGAGAAGTGCAAAATTTGGGTGTCTACAGTGTTATTTTGTGAGCCTGATTTATCAACAATCTTCAATCGTCGCCGAGATAAGAAAGAGAGGAGACGACTGAGGGGCAAAAGAGTTTATACTCAAGATAGAAATCAAAGAAGCAGACAATTGAGTACACAGTACATTTACAGATTCCAGGTACATAAAGTTTAAGCCTTTCCAATTACTGTATTTCTACATCCAAGTTATTTACTTCTGCATATGAAAATTTGATTTGTTCCAATTTTACTGATGTCTGCCATATGTAAGTTACCTGTTTGATAAAATGCCTAAGAGAAAAAAATATTTGATATTGGTAAGGTTGCTTTAGCTTCATGGTATTCATTTAAGTTTTTGAATTTTTTTTTTCAAACAATAATCGCTTTATTGAGAAGTTCAGACTAATGGAACTCAATTATCTTCCCTCTCTCTAAGTTCCTATCTATTTTTGCGGATTTAATTTGTGAATTAAGAATGCACATATGCAGTGCATGTGTGTTAGAAAAAGTAAATTTTGGGTTTGAATGATTTGCAAGTATTGTTTTGAAGATTATTTTGTCCTGGCATGAAGTTGCAGATATTGTTCTATTTCAGCCTTAAGAATGCAGATATGCAGTGCATGTGTGTGAGAAAAAGTAAATTTTGGGTTTGAATGATTTTGCAGGTATTGGCATGAATTTACCTTTGCAAATTTCTTTGTACTTTGATTCATACTTTGATTTGCAGGTATGTTTTTGGGGCTTAAATCTTTTTAAGCTAAGTTGAATTTGCCCAGTAAAATGGTGTTTGTAACATATTTGGCGGGTTTCTAAAAAGCTGAGTTGAGTAACATTTGCCCAGTAAAATGGTGTTTGTAAAATGGTGTTTGTAACACTTGCTTATTGATCTCGGTATTAGCTGGTAATTCTCCAAATTTTTCTTATTCATTTTTTTTTCTTTTGGGCTACACATAACACTACGAGTTCTTCTTCATTGTTATTCTGGAAAAATTAAAAAGGAAGGCAACCAGAAAATTGACTTTTTCAGATTTTCCCTGTTCTCTGTTTTTTGTAGTTTCGCAATGAGTTGGTATACTGTTTTAATGCGCTTCAATTTTAGATGATTAAATTTGATTTAATATAGACTATTATTTCTGTTTAACATCATAATTCTGATGCGCAATTTGATTGGCATTACATTGATTGATGAAATAGAATGTTCATCCAGAGTTTCATATTATTATCCTTCTAATGGAAATTGTGACTTGAGAAATTGGTTATTTTATTTTGGCACAATGTGTGAATGTTACTCTTTGACACCGAGTTTATCAGCATTTATTTGAATATCCACAGTTAAAACAGTACAAGTTCAATTTTAGATAATTAGAAATCTCATTTAATTATAGATTAGCAACTTGGTTGGCATTTCATCTTTTGATGAAATAAAATTATAGAAGATTCATCATCATTTAAATTATTTTATTTTATTTTTATTGGAATTTGTAACTAGATAAATTGATAAGACATACTACTATCGTATTTGGACGCAATTTGTGAATGTTACTCTTGACAGAGTTTATCAACATTTGTTCGAATATCCACTGTTATAAAAGTGGAAGCATCATCTAATGCTGATACAATGCATTCGCCTCTATAATCTATAATCTGAACATCAACCGCGCCAAATATTTGACAACTCCCTCTCTCTGTCTCACACCAAACTATTGTACTATTGACGATGATATATGATTTTAAAATTATGATGGTGTATACTGATTGGTTAATTTTATTTGTTTAGTTCAATGTGGTCATTTTTTACGAGTGTTTTTTTTTTTTGGATTCATTGATTACTATTGGGTTTATATCATTGGCACCCATATGGAAATAATTGAAAATACTGGTATAGTTTATGAAAGAGTAGCAAATTATTGTACTATTGTTGATGATATATGCTTTTAAAGTTATGATTGGTGTATAATGTTTGGTTGTATTGTTAGAACAATTTGATTCTGGAGGACGACGGATATTAGTTTTAGTGTAAGGGAATTGAAGTTAATATTGTTAGAAGAATAGGGTAGTATTGAATTTAAGATTAATTAAGAGGAGGAAATTTGGGTCCTGATGTGTGAAAATAACAAAATGTTAAGAGAATGGGTAGAGTGTGGTTATTTTAAAATATTTTTACAGATTTTGGATGTTGTATATGTGAAACTTTTTGTACAGGAAAAAGGGGTTTAATAAAAGGCTGATCGGAGAAAGCTTAGCTGTGTCTAAGATGGTTGAGGGTGAAGGTACAACATTGACTTCGGATGTGAAGTCGGGAAATATGGTTTTCGAACCTATTCTAGAGGAGGAGTTTTCGGGTTTGATTGCTCTGCTGATGATATAATTGCAGTGTTTTCAAGCCTTTATTTTGTTAATCCAAAAGATAGGGACACACCTGTTACACGTACTCGCAGAATTCCATTATATACCCCTACTTTTGAGTGTGTTCGTGGACAACAAATTGTTAATTTAGAAGATAGCTGTTTTGTCAATCTAGGATTTAAGTTTGCTAATTTTAGTTTTTGTTTCATTGATGAGGAACTCCTTTAGATCATTTGTCTGGGTTTCTGTTTCTTGATAAAGAGACTTTGGAGTTGATTCTTTATATACTTCAGAAATAGGTACATGGTGTTATTATATTTAATTGATTTGTGTATTGGTTGTTTTGATAGAACTCCCTATTGTGGATATGTACTTTGACTATTCTGTTAGCTTCCTGATTATCATGTAGTGGTTAAGAACATTGCAATCGATGACTTAACTCGAATAATATTAATGAGTTAATTTGAATGGTATTATTACATTTAATATGATCTAATATATAATTATAATTAATTTCACTTGAGTTATGGATGAAGAATAAGAAAAATTTCTTCTTAAAATATTAAAAGTTATATATAATTTTACTTAAATAAATATAATTAATTTTACTCAATTTGTGGACATAAAAATATGAAAAAAGTTTATTCTTAACAATTAATTTATAATTTTTAATCACATAATATTTAAAGTAATTAAATTTCTTTTAGTTGTAGTAGAATATGTTAAATAAAATTACTAACACTATATATGTATTATGTCAGTGAAAAATAATCACAGGGTTGCTAAGGTTTGAAGGGAGAGTCTAGGTACCGTTAGATCCGGAGCTTCGGGAAGAGATTCTTCAGGAAGCTCACAGTACAAGGTACTCAGTACATCCCGGGAGTACGAAGATGTATCAGGATTTAAGGCAATATTTTTGGTGGCCGAATATGAAGAGGGAAGTGGCAGAATGTGTCAGTCGATGTCTGACATGCCAGCGGGTTAAAGCAGAGCATCAGCGATCGAGCGGACTGCTTCAACCACTAGAGATTCCAGAGTGGAAGTGGGAGCACATGACGATGGATTTTGTGGTGGGTTTGCCACCGACACATAAAGGTTTGGACGCCATCTGGGTAATAGTGAATCGTCTGACCAAGTCAACTCATTTTCTACCTATCAGAATACGGTACAATCTTGAGCAGTTAGCGAAGCTTTATGTGAAGGAGATAGTGTCACGACATGGAGTGCCGGTATCGATTGTGTCCGATAGAGATCCGCGCTTCACGTCAAATTTTTGAAAAAGTCTGCAAGCAAGGATGGGTACACAGTTGAGGTTAAGCACAGCGTACCATCCTCAAACTGACGGCCAAGAGCGAGCGAACAATTCAGACCTTGGAGGATATGCTTCGAACAGTCGTGATGGACCTAAAGGGCAGTTGGGATGACCATTTGCCACTGATGGAGTTCGCTTACAACAACAGCTACCACGCTAGTATCGGTATGCCACCATACGAAGCACTTTATGGAAGAAAATGTCGAACACCGTTGTGTTGGGACGAGGTCGGTGAACGAAAACTGCTTGGACCTGAAATGGTGCAGCAGACTGCAGACACAGTACAACTTATCAAGAATCGACTAGTAGCAGCTCAAGATCGTCAAAAGAAGTATGCGGATTTGCATCGCCAAAAGCAGGACTTCGACGTGGGCAGTTTCGTATTTCTGAAGGTATCTCCCTGGAAGGAGAAGATCCGTTTTGGTAAGAAGGGCAAGTTGAGCCCTAGGTTCATATGACCTTTTGAAATCTTGAGGCGAGTCGGTGAAGTGGCGTACGAGGTAGCATTACCTCCTGAACTGGAGCACATTCACAACGTGTTTCATGTGTTAGTGTTACGGCCGTATAAACCGGACTACAAACACGTTATCTCCTATGAACCAATTCAAGTCGATAAGGACTTATCATACGAAGAAGTTCCTGTTCAGATACTCGATAGGAAAAATAAGAAAAATATGGATGAAGAATAAGAAAAATTTCTTCTTAAAATATTAAAAGTTATATATAATTTTACTTAAATAAATATAATTAATTTTTCTCAATTTGTGGACATAAAAATATGAAAAAAGTTTCTTCTTAACAATTAATTTATAATTTTTAATCACATAATATTTAAAGTAATTAAATTTCTTTTAGTTGTAGTAGAATATGTTAAATAAAATTACTAACACTATATATGTATTATGTCAGTGAAAAATAATAAATATATTAATAAAAAATTATTAAATATTTATGAAAAAAATTATACAAACTAACACGTGCCTCGCATAAGTTATCAAACTTGTATTATTAATAACAAGTTTGATAACTGCGGAATGCACGGGCTAGTTTGAAAGTTTTTTTTTTTAAAATAGTTTATTTATAATTTTTTATATATAGTTATAGTATTTTTATAATATTTTTTTTCACTAACTTGATATCATATTTTGTTAAGAATAATCGTGTTTTATTACGAAAGTAATATACACATTTCATAACAATATCAATATACAACTTTATTTAACGCTAAACAAAAAATAAATAAAAAAAATGAAGTTGTCTAGCTAGCTAAATAACTAAGTTAATTAACTAATTAACTTTGCGATTTTGTACAAATTGATATACAAACTGTTGCGATATAATTATTTGGGCTCGGGTATAGTGTAACTCACTTTATTTAATGGCCCGGATCCAAGTTGGCTCACATACACTTATTTTGATAGTTTTCACATATATTGGGAGAATCCTTATTAAAGTAAGTTTATGTTACCATATTTCGGGGAAATAGGAAGATCTAATTTGAGGAGTCTATGAATAATTAATTGCAGTTATAAGGTGATTCTAAAAAGGACTCCTACTCTTAATTGGTTTAGGGTGGACGTGACAATTATAAATTAAATACAACCGTAAGCAAGGTATTGAATGGGATATATAGAACACATAACAGAGAAAAGAGTGAAAGTACGGAGTGTGAGGATGAAGAGGAGAGAAATAAATAATTTGTGCTCTTCATATTATTTTTATAGTAGATTTCTTATCTCTCCCTGCAGTTTTTTTCCAATTGGATTTTCACGTAAAATTCTTTTATCCATATTTTATCTCTTTTAAAATAATGTGTGTGTGTTTATCTAAATGTATTCAGCAATTATTAGCGTTTTTTTGGCCTGTTATTTTGGTGATTTCTTCATGCGTACAAAATTTGGCGTTAATACAAACAAATATACAATAAACCTAAATGGTGACCCACAATGAAAGAAAAAAAAATATTTACTTTACCTTCTCTCTTATAATAAACACAACACACATATCCCTGATTTGATATCATCTCTTATTTATCCTTTCTATGAAGCTTTATCGATTGAGTTTTCAAACTTTAAATCTGCTAACCAAAATTCAAATTTTCGCCAACGAAATTCGTTAACGAAAGTTCAAAACGCATTAATAAATAAGTATAAGGTAGATAACTAATCTAAATAACGAAGAAGCAACGAAAATCCCAAATCCCCAATTCCAATCGTAACTTCCACGATTTCTTCGATGATTATATTTCGACTGTAATGTCCTAGAATTTCCACGTCATTATTAATTAAATTTCCAACGAGTTAATTTTACGAGATTATTTAAATCTTTTTATGTGATTAATTAATTACGTAATTAAATAATTATGTGATTAATTACTAGAATTAATTAAAGGGGGTTACTAATATGTTATTAAATTAGTAAACAAACCGTAAAGTTTTAATATCAAAATAATTGATAAGTTTCCTATTAATTAAATATTTAATTAAATTGAATATAATGAGTTAATTAAATATAATAAATTAATTAATATGATTATTAATTAATGTAAATAATGTGAAATATTAATAATAATATTTATTAGTCCATTTAGTAATTTAATACTTATGGGTTAGAATATTTAATTATTTATTCAATCTAATTATTTATTTAATCATGGATTGAATAATTAATGTGTAAATTATTAAATTAGCCCAACATGGGTCAATTAGTAGCCCAAGTGAAGAATAATAAAATTTGACAAATTGTAGCCCAAATAATTTAATAGGAGCCCAATTGGTATTTTAAATAAAGCTCAATACTTGACCCACTTGGAAAAACAATTATATAACTTATTAATTATTAAAAAAAAAGTAGCAAGTGACTATCAATTTGGGACAAGAAAAGAGGTCAGCCGAGCAACATGGAGAAGAGAGAGAAAAAAAATTGATTTTGTTTTATTTTAGTTTATTTTTCATTTATTTAATTAATGGATTGCTTGTTTGATTTTTCAAGTACTTGGACCATCCCTCTTTTCACCTAATGTGTCAAATAACCCATTCCTTGTGTAAGTTGTCATCTAGGGGCATGGGCTAAATTATTAGATATATTATGTGTATCTAATAATTTTGCAAGTATACTTGAAATTGGTAGATTTTATTTCATTATTTTCTCCAAGTCCAAAAGAGAGAGCTAGAGAGCATTTGTAAGTGTAAGAAAATATTGAGAGCAAAATACCAAGAGAAGAGAATGAGTTCTTGGTTTATGTCTTTAAGATTCACAACATATTTTGGAAAGAAGAGGAGAATAGCTATCAAAACAAGGTAGTTATTTTTATAAACGTTAATCTTGTTTTCCTTCAAGTTTATGGTAGAAATGTTAACATAGTAATTTATATGGTTAAAATCATGCTATGTATGCTTCTATAATTGATCATGAGTTTAACTTATGTTTTATAAGTTTTAATTATGGGAAACATGTGTTTAGTAGTGTGTAATCAAGTCTTGAAATTTATGACCACAAATATTTTTATAAAACTTAGGTTTGATGTTCTAATATTATAGAACATTAAATCATGAGAAAAACAAAGTTTGAATCACTCAAAATGGAGTTATATACAAAAAGTTATGATTTATGGTAGTTTATGTGATGTAAAAAAATTTATAAAAAAAGAATGATATTAAATCATGAAAAATTAAATTTTCATGTTATAAATTGATATTAAGTGATTGGTAATTTTTTTGGATTTTTATTGAGGATTTAAAGCTTACTTGATGGTATATTTTTATTTAAAATAGGTATTGCCGGAACACTGTTCACATTCTGTCGGAACAAAAAAAAAAAAGAGGTTGGCCGCGCAATGCGTGTGCCACTGTTCACTGAGGACGCGGAGCCAAACGACGTCGTTTGGCGTCTGTAGAAATTTATTCCGCGCGATACGCGCGGAAGCCGTATCCGGCTTTCCAAAAACGGAGTCGTTTTGAGCCGTAAATTTTGTAACGCGCGCCATGCGCGGTAGGAAAATTTCGGCGAAATTACCAGACTGCCCCTCCGTGTTTTCTTTTCGGCGAAATTACTGTTTTGCCCTCGGGTCAGTTTTTAACTTATTTACAGAAATGTCATTCGGGTTAATTTTAATTAATTTAAATATTTAAAAACTAATTTAAAATTATAACAAAAATAATAATAATACAAAAATGATATTGGGGAGGATATTTTTCATTAAGTTTAATATTTAAATATTTTAAATATTAATCTAGTTAGTTAAATCATGGTTAAGTTAAATAAATTTATTATTTATTTATTATTTAAAATGTTAATAATAAATAAAGGGGATAAATTAGTAATTATTATTTAATTCCTATTAAATAATAATTAAAGAGAGATAAAAATTTATAAATTAATTATTCATTATTTAAATATTATTAACTAATAAACAAGGATAATTAAGTAATTAATTATTATTTAATTAGCATTAAATAATGATTAAGGGAAAATAAGTTATTTAATTAATAATTTAATATTTAATTTAAATAATAAATAAGGATAAATAAATTAAATTTTAATCTTAAACAATAATTAAAATTAATTAAATAATTAATTATTAAAATTAGTAAACTATTATTTAATTTTCTTAAATTAAATAATAAGTAAGGTTAATTACTTAGTTAACTATTAGTTAATTAATATTAAATTAAAGAAGGTTAAAATTAAATCAATAATTATTATTATTTAATTATTATTAAATAATAAGTAAGTATAATTGTAATATCCCGGATATTTAAATGAATTAGAAATAAAATATTTAATATTTAATAAAGGTTGGAGTTTGATAACCTAGTAGTGATAGATAAATAGAGGTCCAAATTAAATTTATCGGACTAACTTAGATATGGTGATATCAAAATTTTTTTTTTAGTTAGCAAGTACAGTGATAATTCAATGAACTTGGCTAATAGCAAGTCTAATTAGATTAAGATAATTTAATTAGCGGAGTTATGTAATTATGCGACGTGGTTGCGTGTAAATTAAATATGTATTTATATGAATATATATATATGTGTGCATATTTAGTAACATAATTTAATGATTAATTAAATTGTGATAATTAGATAGATTAATATTAAATTAATCTGAATTGAATTAAAAGGTTAATTGTGGAATTAATTTAGTTATTATATTGATTATACTCATTAATCAATATTTATGTAAATTATTGATAAATTATTTGTGAGGAATAATTATGTAAATTATAAATTATATAAAGTAGTTGAATTAATTAAGGGAGATTAATAATTGTATATATGTACAACATTTAATTTCACATATATGTACATATATATAAAGGGATTAAATTAATTAAGTAATTTTAAATAGTAATTGAATATATTAAATGAATATATTCTATAATTAAATAAATCATTGTAAATGATTTATGAGAGTGAGAAATTTAATTATACAATTATTTGTGTAATATTAATTAAATAATTAAATAAATTATTTAAATAAGAAATTGAGTAAATATATTATTATTTTAATGTATTTTCGGGTAAATGGAATTATTTCCATAATTGATGAGAAATGAATTATTTAACGTAAATATATTAAATAATTTAATTTATGGCCTAAATAATATATATTAAATTATATATTGTATTTATTTTAATTTCATAATTTATTGTGAAATTGTTTTCGAGGTAAGGTAATGTGTATAAATAATATATATAGATTATATATATTATCATTAGCGAACACACTCTAAAGTTTTAATATCAAAATAATTGGCAAGTTGTCATTAATTAAATATTCAATTAAATTGAATATAATGAGTGAATTAAATTTTATAAATTAATTAATATGATAATTAATTAATGTAAATAATGTAAAATATTATTAATAATATTATTAGTCCATTTAGTAATTTAATACTTATGGGTTATAATATTTAATTATTTATTCAATCTAATTATTTATTTAATCATGGATTGAATAATTAATGTGTAAATTATTAAATTAGCCCAACATGGGTCAATTAGTAGCCCAAGTGGAGAATAATATAATTTGACAATTTAGTAGCCCAAACAATTTAATAGAAGCCCAATTGGTATTTTAAATTAAAGCCCAATGATTGGCCCACTTGAAAAATACTTAATAAAACTATTAATTCTTAAAAAATGAAAAGTGACATTCTTTTTGGGACAATGATCATGGATGGTTGCCGGCAAGTGGGAGAGAAAGAGAGTGAAATGTGTGATTGTTATTTTATTATTTAATTATTTATTAATTAGGTTGCTTGTTTTAATTTTTTGGTGAGTCTTTTCCCACAAAATCCTCACCAACTAAGGCATGGGTTGGCTTTCTTGTGTAAGCATCCAATAGCTAGCTTGTGTTGGTCAAATTTCATAGATATAAGATATATATCTATACATTATGGAAGACTTAAGTCATTAGAGAGAGAGAATTGTTAGTCATTTATTCTTCTTTCACTTTTCAAATTAGAGAGAAAATTATTTGAGAGCAAGGATATGGAAGGAGAAGGAATTCTTGGTTCATGCCATCCTCCTTCACAACCCATTTTGAAAGAAAAATGAAGATAGCCATTAAAATGAGGTAATGGTTATTTTAAATGAAGTTTGTTTATTTATTTATGTATTAAATAAATTATCATGTGAGTATAAACATGTTAATGTAGTTAATAATATGTGATAGTAATATTTATGTCATGCTTGAGTTTAATATACTTGGTTTGTGTTTTGGTATAATTTATATGCTAAAAACATGTGATTTGTGGTGTTAAATCAAGTCTCAAGGTAATGACAAGAAATTAATTTTTATAAAATTTAGATTTAATGTCATAATATTATAGAACATTAAATCATGAGAAAAACAAAGTTTGAATCACTCAAAATGGAGTTATACATAAAAAGTTATGATTTGTGGTAGTTTATGTGATGTAAAAATTTTTATAAAAATTTTTACTATTAAATCATGAAAAATTATATTTTCATGTTATAAATTGATATTAAGTGTTCGGTAATTTTTTTGGATTTTTATTGAGGAGTTAAAGTTTATTTGAAGGTATAAATTTTATTAAGTTGTGTATTAAAAAGCACTGTTCACCTTCTGCGAGTGGAAAAAAAAAAAGGGGCTGGCCGCGCAATGCGCGCCAGCCAATTTTCTGAAAAAACGCGGAGCCAAACGACGCCGTTTGGCGTAAGAAAATTTTACTCCGCGCGCAATGCGCGGAGGCCAATTCCTGTTCTCACAAAACGGCACCGTTTTGGAGCCGGTTAAAGTTAGGCTCGCGCCATGCGCGGGCGACAGTTTCCGGGTGAAATTACAGTTTTGCCCCTCCGTTCGGTTTTCTGATTAATTACGAAATTGCCATCGGTCCGGTTTTTCAGTTTATTTACGGAAATGCCATTCTGGATAATTTAAATTAATTTAAATGTTTAAAAATTAATTTAAAATTTTAACAAAAATATTAATAATACAAAAATGATATTTAGGTGTTGAATATTATATTTTCCAAATATAATAAGTATTTAGAATTAATATTTAAATGATTGTAAATAATAATCTAGTTAGTTTAATATTATATTTTTTCAAATATAATAAGTATTTAAGATTAATATTTAAATGTTGTAAATATTAATCTAGTTAGTTTAATATTATATTTTTTTAAATATAATAAGTATTTAGGATTAATATTTAAATGATTGTAAATAATAATCTAGTTAGTTTAATATTATATTTTTTCAAATATAATAAGTATTTAGGATTAATATTTAAATGTTGTAAATATTAATCTAGTTAGTTTAATATTATATTTTTCAAATATAATAAATATTTAGGAGTAATATTTAAATGTTTTAAATATTAATCTAGTTGGTTTAATATTATATCTTCTGAATTTATGATTTAATTAATTATTATTTAATTAATATTAAATAATAAACAAGGATGATAAATTAATTAATTATTATTTAATTACTATTAAATAATAATTAAAGACAACTAAGTTTGATTATTTAATTATTTATTATTTGATTAACTTTAAATAATAAATAAATCTAGTAAGTTATTATTTACTATTAAATAATAACTAAAAGTAGTTAATTACTTACTATTTAATTAATATTAAATAGTAATTAAATGAAATAAAGAAATTGCCTTTTAATTCTTTTGTTTAAACAATTATAATAAATTGTTTAATAGTTTAATAAGTGTTTAACACTTGAGAAAATTATTTTCGAACTTATTAAATTATTAACCTAATTTGATTGAGAGTCTATAAGGTTAATAATATCGTTTTGACTGATGTAAATTATGTGTTAGCACTTATGTGCGGTAGATAAGTTCCTTAATGAGCGTATAGTTGTACAAATACGCCGTACTAATTATTAGACCAACTTTATTAATGTTAGGTCTTTCAGAGCCAGTTAGTTAAAGCTAGACATTTATTGTAGCTGAGCAGACAGGCAAGTTTCCTAAACCCTACTCAATTTATATTCGAGCAGGATATATTATTTTATTGTTCAAGTCCCTAACTCAAATTCAAGTTATTACGTTTCAAGCATGCTATGGTTTAATTTTGTATAATTATTCCACATCTTTAAATTATTGATTCGCACATAGTGCTTGTTGCGTGTGTTCATCAGGTATGAAAGGCTGATCACCTTCATTACCATAAGGTTCAGTTAAAATTGTTCATGGTCATTATTGACACTCACATTACTTGATTCAGTCATTCAATTATTGAAATTATGATTCGTACTCTTTCACAATTATTATATTGTTGAAAATCCGAAAGCTTGTTCTTTCTTTCAATCATGATATATCGTTATTGTATTTAAACTTGCTGAGCAAAGTCGTTGCTCACTCTTGCTATATCATGATAACAAATTTCAGAATAATACAAATGTCCGAGGAGAGACGGAGACAGAAGCAAAAGACAAGATTATAGTGTTATTCATTATAACTAAATTGTTATATGAAGTAAGTAATTTTGTAAACCTTTTTATGAATCTAAAGGTATATATGTAAGTTAAGGTTAGAAACCTTGGGAAATGTTGTAGAATAAACAATTTATGTTTATATATTCCGCATTAGTTATAGAACATGTATGAAGATGATGTATAGTGATGAACCAGGTCCAGGGTTAAAGGAACCCGGATTTGGGGTCGTCACAGGTTGGTATCAGAGCTGATAGGTTATAGTTCTTAGGTAGCAGTACCTTAGGCTATAATCATGGAAAGATAATGAAGACAGTGAAAGAATAAACTTAGATAGAGTTTATAAATGAACATATACAGTTCATAAATGAGGAAATAAATCTATATAGATACATAGATATATGAAAAGATTCAAAGAAGGATCTTCAATGAGTGTAATCCAAATAAATGGAATAAGAATCAGGGAACACTTGATTCAAGAATTTAAAAAGAGAAGGATCGTACAGTAAAATGATCAGAGATGAATGATAAGGTGATAGAATTAAACGATCCTAGAATAAAGGAGAAATAGTACAGTGAAATCAATTTTGACATAAGATCCCGATGATCATAGTAAAAAGCATGAAATGACAAATGGTCTATTAAATGATTAAAGAGGTGGTGTTGATAGCATGGTGCTATAACAATGAAGATACTGAAATAGTAACAAGTGGATTCTTGAAGTGTTGAGTGTGATAAGGTATGAATTGACAAAATTCATATCAAGTTAAGAGAAGTAGAGGTTTGTAGGTTTTTATTTGAGGACTCATATTAGTGGCTGAGTTGTACAATTCCTTGTATGGGCAGGGAATTAGTGCTTGATTTTAGAACCGCTTAGCTTTCTATATTGATACAGTGGTTGAGTTGAACAGTCCTTTGTATGGGCAGGGGATTTGTTCTTGGTTTAACGACCGCTTAACTTCCTATATTGATTAGTGGCTGAGTTGACCAATTTCTTGTATGGGCAGGAGATTGTGTTTGGTTTGACGACCACTTGGCTTCCTATAATGATAATCAATTGAAACCTGGTGTCGCGCTATTCACTATATGTATGTTGAGAAGGTGATTCTTTTCTTATATGTATAACGGATAGGTAGAGGATGTTAAGATAAGTCGTGTTCTGAGAACCGACACGTATGGTAAGTTCGTGACTCATAGTTATGTGGTGGAGCCCCTCAGCGAATGGGCGACTTTGGCCTGACTAGGACAAGCTTCTCAAACCATATGATTGTGGTAAGTTCCTGAGCCCAAATACGTGGTAAGTTTGATGAACAGTGAGTATGGATAGAGTTAAGTAGTTAGGTTAAAGCTATACTAGATATAGTTATTAAGCTGGAAAAGAATGTGAAGGAAAAAATTTGTGGTGTTTTGAGGTTTTAGGATATTCCAAATCTTCTAGCTATGCTAGACTTTGAAATTCTTAAAAATCGTGCCAAAGTCGCACTTTTGTGCTTTTGAAAAGACAAATGTATTTTTGAAATCATTAATGCATTTAGTGCAGAGATGATAACCGATGGAGTCATCAATGCAGAGTAACCTAGTGTTGGATGTATTTTTAAGCCCACTATGGTATGATGTAATATGACAAAGTCAAAATGATTTTTAGTATTTTGAAACGTTTAAAGAAGAGTCTATGCTAATTGTTTCGGCTAGACAAATTGATTTGAAAATATCAAAATGTATTTATAAAATCATCACACGCCATTAAAGCCATGGTGCAGAGATGAAAAGACGGAATCCTCAACGCACTGTTGCAACGGTGCGGTATCATGAAGTCCTATAAATGAATTTTTGTTATTTTAACTAATCTGAAATGATTTTTGAGTCGTAATATACGAACAGTTCAATGATGTGAGTCTATGTCATTTATTTTGACTGGACACTTTTTGGTCAGAAATGACTCGAGTTTTATTTTCCAATCCAACTTATGCTGGAGCGGAATTTTGTAGTAAGTCTGAGGTGAACAACCCCGTAATGGGGGATATGTCAGAGCCATGAATAAAGAACCCGCGAGGGGGCGCCCAACAGTGGTGGCATGCTGATATGGGTTGGTAAATCCAAAGAGTTCGACCCCGTGAGAAGTCGTTGTGCACAACGCAGAAGTACAATAGGCTGATCACCTAGCGTACACCTATGGAATGTTTTCAGTCTTTGTGATTGATAAACACTCTGTTTATAAGTATTTACAGAGATAAATACTATTTATTCGGAATTCAGTTAATTCCATGTTCACAGTCTTGATGACTCCTCAGCATAGTATGAAAGTTTTAATGAATATTTTGATTTTCAATTTATTCTTCTGTAAGATATTGATTTTCAATTTATTCTTCTGCAAGATATTCCATTGTTCTGGAATTATGAGTTTAGAAATATGAACTTCCTAGAAAAGGGTGGTCATAGAATTTGATGAGTAAAGAGTTATACTCAGAGATGAAAATTGGTAGAAATGTGTATGAGATAATTTCGGGGACGAAATTTTTAGAAGAAGGGGTGAATGTAATATCCCGGATATTTAAATGAATTAGAAATAAAATATTTAATATTTAATAAAGGTTGGAGTTTGATAACCTAGTAGTGATAGATAAATAGAGGTCCAAATTAAATTTATCGGACTAACTTAGATATGGTGATATCAAAATTTTTTTTTTAGTTAGCAAGTACAGTGATAATTCAATGAACTTGGCTAATAGCAAGTCTAATTAGATTAAGATAATTTAATTAGCGGAGTTATGTAATTATGCGACGTGGTTGCGTGTAAATTAAATATGTATTTATATGAATATATATATATGTGTGCATATTTAGTAACATAATTTAATGATTAATTAAATTGTGATAATTAGATAGATTAATATTAAATTAATCTGAATTGAATTAAAAGGTTAATTGTGGAATTAATTTAGTTATTATATTGATTATACTCATTAATCAATATTTATGTAAATTATTGATAAATTATTTGTGAGGAATAATTATGTAAATTATAAATTATATAAAGTAGTTGAATTAATTAAGGGAGATTAATAATTGTATATATGTACAACATTTAATTTCACATATATGTACATATATATAAAGGGATTAAATTAATTAAGTAATTTTAAATAGTAATTGAATATATTAAATGAATATATTCTATAATTAAATAAATCATTGTAAATGATTTATGAGAGTGAGAAATTTAATTATACAATTATTTGTGTAATATTAATTAAATAATTAAATAAATTATTTAAATAAGAAATTGAGTAAATATATTATTATTTTAATGTATTTTCGGGTAAATGGAATTATTTCCATAATTGATGAGAAATGAATTATTTAACGTAAATATATTAAATAATTTAATTTATGGCCTAAATAATATATATTAAATTATATATTGTATTTATTTTAATTTCATAATTTATTGTGAAATTGTTTTCGAGGTAAGGTAATGTGTATAAATAATATATATAGATTATATATATTATCATTAGCGAACACACTCTAAAGTTTTAATATCAAAATAATTGGCAAGTTGTCATTAATTAAATATTCAATTAAATTGAATATAATGAGTGAATTAAATTTTATAAATTAATTAATATGATAATTAATTAATGTAAATAATGTAAAATATTATTAATAATATTATTAGTCCATTTAGTAATTTAATACTTATGGGTTATAATATTTAATTATTTATTCAATCTAATTATTTATTTAATCATGGATTGAATAATTAATGTGTAAATTATTAAATTAGCCCAACATGGGTCAATTAGTAGCCCAAGTGGAGAATAATATAATTTGACAATTTAGTAGCCCAAACAATTTAATAGAAGCCCAATTGGTATTTTAAATTAAAGCCCAATGATTGGCCCACTTGAAAAATACTTAATAAAACTATTAATTCTTAAAAAATGAAAAGTGACATTCTTTTTGGGACAATGATCATGGATGGTTGCCGGCAAGTGGGAGAGAAAGAGAGTGAAATGTGTGATTGTTATTTTATTATTTAATTATTTATTAATTAGGTTGCTTGTTTTAATTTTTTGGTGAGTCTTTTCCCACAAAATCCTCACCAACTAAGGCATGGGTTGGCTTTCTTGTGTAAGCATCCAATAGCTAGCTTGTGTTGGTCAAATTTCATAGATATAAGATATATATCTATACATTATGGAAGACTTAAGTCATTAGAGAGAGAGAATTGTTAGTCATTTATTCTTCTTTCACTTTTCAAATTAGAGAGAAAATTATTTGAGAGCAAGGATATGGAAGGAGAAGGAATTCTTGGTTCATGCCATCCTCCTTCACAACCCATTTTGAAAGAAAAATGAAGATAGCCATTAAAATGAGGTAATGGTTATTTTAAATGAAGTTTGTTTATTTATTTATGTATTAAATAAATTATCATGTGAGTATAAACATGTTAATGTAGTTAATAATATGTGATAGTAATATTTATGTCATGCTTGAGTTTAATATACTTGGTTTGTGTTTTGGTATAATTTATATGCTAAAAACATGTGATTTGTGGTGTTAAATCAAGTCTCAAGGTAATGACAAGAAATTAATTTTTATAAAATTTAGATTTAATGTCATAATATTATAGAACATTAAATCATGAGAAAAACAAAGTTTGAATCACTCAAAATGGAGTTATACATAAAAAGTTATGATTTGTGGTAGTTTATGTGATGTAAAAATTTTTATAAAAATTTTTACTATTAAATCATGAAAAATTATATTTTCATGTTATAAATTGATATTAAGTGTTCGGTAATTTTTTTGGATTTTTATTGAGGAGTTAAAGTTTATTTGAAGGTATAAATTTTATTAAGTTGTGTATTAAAAAGCACTGTTCACCTTCTGCGAGTGGAAAAAAAAAAAGGGGCTGGCCGCGCAATGCGCGCCAGCCAATTTTCTGAAAAAACGCGGAGCCAAACGACGCCGTTTGGCGTAAGAAAATTTTACTCCGCGCGCAATGCGCGGAGGCCAATTCCTGTTCTCACAAAACGGCACCGTTTTGGAGCCGGTTAAAGTTAGGCTCGCGCCATGCGCGGGCGACAGTTTCCGGGTGAAATTACAGTTTTGCCCCTCCGTTCGGTTTTCTGATTAATTACGAAATTGCCATCGGTCCGGTTTTTCAGTTTATTTACGGAAATGCCATTCTGGATAATTTAAATTAATTTAAATGTTTAAAAATTAATTTAAAATTTTAACAAAAATATTAATAATACAAAAATGATATTTAGGTGTTGAATATTATATTTTCCAAATATAATAAGTATTTAGAATTAATATTTAAATGATTGTAAATAATAATCTAGTTAGTTTAATATTATATTTTTTCAAATATAATAAGTATTTAAGATTAATATTTAAATGTTGTAAATATTAATCTAGTTAGTTTAATATTATATTTTTTTAAATATAATAAGTATTTAGGATTAATATTTAAATGATTGTAAATAATAATCTAGTTAGTTTAATATTATATTTTTTCAAATATAATAAGTATTTAGGATTAATATTTAAATGTTGTAAATATTAATCTAGTTAGTTTAATATTATATTTTTCAAATATAATAAATATTTAGGAGTAATATTTAAATGTTTTAAATATTAATCTAGTTGGTTTAATATTATATCTTCTGAATTTATGATTTAATTAATTATTATTTAATTAATATTAAATAATAAACAAGGATGATAAATTAATTAATTATTATTTAATTACTATTAAATAATAATTAAAGACAACTAAGTTTGATTATTTAATTATTTATTATTTGATTAACTTTAAATAATAAATAAATCTAGTAAGTTATTATTTACTATTAAATAATAACTAAAAGTAGTTAATTACTTACTATTTAATTAATATTAAATAGTAATTAAATGAAATAAAGAAATTGCCTTTTAATTCTTTTGTTTAAACAATTATAATAAATTGTTTAATAGTTTAATAAGTGTTTAACACTTGAGAAAATTATTTTCGAACTTATTAAATTATTAACCTAATTTGATTGAGAGTCTATAAGGTTAATAATATCGTTTTGACTGATGTAAATTATGTGTTAGCACTTATGTGCGGTAGATAAGTTCCTTAATGAGCGTATAGTTGTACAAATACGCCGTACTAATTATTAGACCAACTTTATTAATGTTAGGTCTTTCAGAGCCAGTTAGTTAAAGCTAGACATTTATTGTAGCTGAGCAGACAGGCAAGTTTCCTAAACCCTACTCAATTTATATTCGAGCAGGATATATTATTTTATTGTTCAAGTCCCTAACTCAAATTCAAGTTATTACGTTTCAAGCATGCTATGGTTTAATTTTGTATAATTATTCCACATCTTTAAATTATTGATTCGCACATAGTGCTTGTTGCGTGTGTTCATCAGGTATGAAAGGCTGATCACCTTCATTACCATAAGGTTCAGTTAAAATTGTTCATGGTCATTATTGACACTCACATTACTTGATTCAGTCATTCAATTATTGAAATTATGATTCGTACTCTTTCACAATTATTATATTGTTGAAAATCCGAAAGCTTGTTCTTTCTTTCAATCATGATATATCGTTATTGTATTTAAACTTGCTGAGCAAAGTCGTTGCTCACTCTTGCTATATCATGATAACAAATTTCAGAATAATACAAATGTCCGAGGAGAGACGGAGACAGAAGCAAAAGACAAGATTATAGTGTTATTCATTATAACTAAATTGTTATATGAAGTAAGTAATTTTGTAAACCTTTTTATGAATCTAAAGGTATATATGTAAGTTAAGGTTAGAAACCTTGGGAAATGTTGTAGAATAAACAATTTATGTTTATATATTCCGCATTAGTTATAGAACATGTATGAAGATGATGTATAGTGATGAACCAGGTCCAGGGTTAAAGGAACCCGGATTTGGGGTCGTCACAATAATTAGTTACTATTTATTTTAAATAATAACTAGAGTTAATTAATTAATTTCTATTTAATCAAGATTAAATAGTAATTAAATAGAGATTGAGTTAATAAAATAAATTGAACTTAATTATGCTTTAATTAAACAATTGTAATAAGTTGTTTAAGGGTTTAATAAGTGTCCAACACTTAAGAAAAATATTTTCTAACTTATTAAATTATTAACCTAAAATGATTAAGGGTCTATAAGGTTAATAATATTGTTTTGACTAATGTAAATTATGTGTTAGTACTTATGTGATAGATAAGTTCCTTAGTGAGCGTATAGTTGTGCAAATACGCCGTACTAATTATTAGACCAACTTTATTAATGTTAGGTCTTTCCAAAGCCAGTTAGTTAAAGCTAGACATTATTTGTAGCTGAGCGTACAGGCAAGTTTCTTATCTCTAAACTCATTTCATTGAGCAAATTATTTATTTAAGCTTGAACTATTATTTCCAAGCATGCTTTGAGTGGTTTAAGTACTTTACAATTATTCCACATCGATATTATTGTTATTCGCACTTGTTGCACTTGAGATTGTACAGTCATTGACTTGTACTTAATTACTGTTCTACTGTTTAAAGAACTGTTCAAAGTAGGTCTAAGCCATTGTTCGGCTAGACATTTATGTTAAAGATTTTAAAAGCTATCCAAATCATTGAAGATGCGGATTCTTAGACTATTATGAACACCCCTTTATTATAGGGGAGTACCCTATATCTAATATCAGGTACAAAAATACGGAAATTAAATGTTATGCATACACATATTGTACTGAGGCTGATCCCCTCGGGTACATATTTCTAGTAGTAACCATTGGGTCAACCTGCTATTGACTCCAGTGGATATTTATAGTTCATAGTCTATTTGACTATCCTAATTTTAAAAGCAAATTATTATTCCTGCTTATGTTATTCACATTATTGAATTGTTCAGTTATTCTCTTTCATTCATGATATATTGTTCCTTGTTGTTATTTAAACTTGTTGAGCAAACTAGTTACTCACTCTTGCTATATCATGAAACCTTATTGCAGTGCAACCCGAGACTTCGGGAAAGAACAAGGATAAAGGAAAGATGAAGTAATAGACTTCGAGATGCAGCTTTGTAGTTAATTAAATTAACTGTTATGTAATATAAACCCTAAGTACTTTATTAAGGGTATTTGTGTACTTTTGTGTAAGGTTATCGTATCTTGGGACTAGTAACACCTTTTGAATGAACAACATATGTTTATCATTCCGCATTTAGTTATTGTATGTTGTTTAGAGGTGAATGTTTGTATTGGATCGTGATGACCGAATCCGGGTATTTGGAACCCGAATTTGGGAGCGTCACATCGACGGTGACGAAATCTTCTAAATACTTATTCTTTTTCTTTTTATTTATTTTTTTTTTTTTCTATTTTGGCTCAGATATAAAGATTATTTTGTCATTCTTCTGTGATTATTGTTTGTAGATATTGTTAAGGCTTATTGATTATAAATAATGGGTTTGAAAAGTGAGTAGTTTTGTACTATTTATTAGAGTAAATCATACATTAATGATTAATTTTAGAGAAGAAGAAGATACAATCAGAGGAAGAGACGAAGGGGAGGCGTTAGAAGAGACGATAGGCAAGAGTTAAATTTTTAATGCGGTAAAGTCGAGTTAGCTCATCAATTAGAATGAGTTAATTAACTCATTTTAATATGGTAGCTCAATTTTAATTTATCTCATTTTTTTTTTGTTTTTATATATAAGAATTGATTATTATAAATAGCATTATTTTGGATATATTACATATAAGGTATGTTTGATGCTCAAGTTAGGTTTTTCCTATATAAGACTTTGATTCTCTATGTAATTTGTGGTAAGATTTAATATAAGTTTCTCTATTATATTTATCATGGGATCACTCTTGCTCAGTGGCGGAGGGGAGGGGGGTCCTGGGGGGTCCACGGACCCCCCTGTCATCGGAAGGGAGTATATATATTTTATGTATTTTATTTTGATGCTGGGTGCATAACGGCATAAATTATATATATTATGTGTTTTATAAGATTTTTATTCATTTGTAAATGCATAAAGAAGTTTAAACATGAATTTTTATAAATTGTTGTGTCAAATACATAAAGAATTAAAGATGGATATATAGGTGTCAGCCCCCTTTATGCCAATCAAATATTCTGATGAACTGTTGATTTTAAACTATAAATAAAATCGAAACAAAAAATATGAGTTATTCACAACTTCAATTAAAGTACTGCACATGTAAGACTGGTGCTATACATGTTCTTGTCGTGCAGTTGACTAGACACAAATATCACACACTAAATATACCCTTTTTTTTGTAAATTTTTATTATTTCTGGGTAATAGACTATATGTTATAGTCAATATCTTTAAAAGAAAATGATTTATATTGTGATATTTATGTAAGTCAACTTTTTTATCGTCAATTATAGGGATTAATATTAATGATAAATCATTTGGAGAGATGTCTAATAAATAAAATCCTCTTATAATTTTATCTATTCTCATATATTAATATATTTTTCAATTGTAATTCAGCATAAATTACTCAAAACTAAGAATTAATCAATATATAAATTCATAACATGAACAAACACGAAAAAATTGTCTCACCCCAGCAGGAAAATTATTTGTACGTACTTAATCCTAAGAATTCGTTCTCCAATTTTAGTCTTCCAAAGTTGGTTCGTCTTGCAGAACTATATCCACAAGACTTTTCAATGGATGATCGAATGGAGCTTAAAGAACAATTAAAGATGTGGATTTCTGAAATGAGAGAAAATGCAAGATTTTCTAAACTAGAAGATGTCGGAGAACTTGCAACTAATATGGTTGAGGTGGGATATCACACTACTTTTTATTTGGTATATCTTCTTATCAAGTTGGCTTTAGTTTTGCCTGTTGCGACTGTTAGTGTGAAACGAGTATTTTATGCGATGAATATTGTTAAGACAGATTTGCGCAACAAGATGGGAAATGACTTTTTCACCGACTGTTTGGTGTGCTATGTCGAGAGAGATGTTTTTAGGCGCATTGATAATGAAGTGATTATCCAACATTTTCAGAGCATGAGAACTCACAGGTTGGATTTACCACCTTTACGGTCTGAACTCCGAAGAGAGACTCCGCCGTTCTAGTACCGGACTAAGAGGCCGTCGAAAAAAAATTTACATGCATAATCCGGACCCCCTCGCTAAAATTCTCTGGCTCCGCCATTGCTCTTGCTTCCAGTACATTAGTCCTAAAGTTTAGTTTAGTTTTTTATTTTAAGTTCGTCTTTTGTTTCAGTTTCGTCTTCGTATTCAATTTCATTTGAACTTTGGTTAGTGCTCCGACTTTTCACTAATTATTGTTCATTAATTTTGGATTCGATTACAAATGACAATAATATTACTATTTTGTGAAGAGACCTGATTTATGACACGTCTTTTTAACTTATCATTACTTAATTTGGCACAAATGTTACTTTTTTTGGGATGTTTATGATTTAATTTATAATATAAAAATTATAGATATAAGACTTTCAGCTTCACTACGATGTTAACATATATTATTTATAATTATATTAGGAATATTACTATTTAGATATATACATATGAGGTCTTTTTTGGTAGTTAAATTAGGTTTGCCTATATAAGCTTTTGATTATCTGTGTAATTTGTGACGAGATTTAAAATAAGTTTCTCTATTATATATATATATATATATATATATAGTTTAAACTGAATTTAAACACATACACCCTAACTCTATTATATTTATCCTTTTCAAAAAAATAAAAGCTGAAAAATAACTAGAATTTAGTCAAAGTTATAAAGCTAATGAGCAAAAGTATTTTATTTCACTAAAATAATTAGCCATACATTTAATTAGGTTCATTATTAGAGGAAGAGTATTATTTTATGTAAAATATTACTCTCTCCGTTAGGTCAAACGAGTAGATTAAATTTTAAATTGATATAAATTTAATTAATTTAGTTGATAAAATTATTATAATCGTATAGTATATATAACAAAAAAATATTAATTACAAAATTTATTTTATTCTAAATTTTTTAATGTCGTCGTCGTCTTTAAAAATTAAATTAAATTTTTAATTTTGAAACAAAATGTATTACATTTTTTAGTTTGAAACCGATGATAAGAGAAAGTGTTGATTTTCTTAATTTGCAGAAAAATACTTTAGCCATTTTCTTAGGGTGCGCAAGGGAGATTTTATATATGTTTTGAAACACGAACATATGATTAGAGTAGAATATACTAGCTGATTTGTTTTGTTATTCCAAGCTAATATAGGGAGAGTTATTCTATATTTTTAGAGTAAGTGAAGAGTATACTTTTCTCTCTTATATATTTATAAGACTCATTTATGATGAGGTCCACATGTATATGTGAGAAAAAAGTATACTATTTACTTACTTCAAAAATTTAGAATAATTTTTTCAAGGGGTTATGTTATGAAAGCTCGCCCGCCTTTGATATATATATATATATATATATATATATATATATATATATATATATATATATATATATATTAAAGCTTATGGATAAAGTCGTGTACGGTCATGTACTAAAACATGTTTTACTTAATTGGATTCTAATAATCTTAAGAATTATTAATTTAGTGATATAGGTATAAACCAAGTACATGCACCAAATTATGGAAGAAAGATTATTCCATCTTCTTATTATCTTGTGGTAAGTGAATAATATACTCTTTCTTTTTACATATTTGTAGGGTTTATTTATAGTGAGACTTACAGATATGTGAGAGAGAAAAACCTACTATTCACTTACTTTAAAGATATGAAATAATTTTTTATTGTAGAGACATCAACTAGTCCATGCTATATGTATAAAGGGTATTATTATTTTTATAAGTAAAAATTAATAATTTTATAATATTTCTTTCATAAGTGTAAGACTTATTTACTATTTATATGACTGGAGTCTTATAGAAATATTACTTTTGTTTATAAAAATATCAATTTCCACGTACAATTTATGCACACACACACACATACACACATATATATAGAAAATGATTCATAACAATTATTCTAACAAATATATCTTAGACCGTTCAAAAAATAATCTAATGATTAATATTAAAATTAACTTTTTACTAGTCGTTACTAAGAGTAATAGTCTGAAATTTTTTTAAATGTTTTTTCCTCGACCTCTACCAAAATTAGCGATTGAATTTTTTTTACTAAATTACCCTCCTGGTCGTCTCTCCTACGGTGGCTCAGCATATTATTTACAACTTGTATCATATTAGAGCATCTCTAACAGTTTCTTCAATCACTTTGGGATACTCAAATATGTGAGCCACATCAAAAAAATTATCTTCAACAACCTCTCCAACTTTAGTCATCAAATCTGTAACATCATTCTCTCTCTTCAGAACTGGTAAGTTAACCTTGCATCTTCAAAAGGCTAAAAACATATGAAAAAGGCTAAAAATATTTATTTTATTTGATGGGTTTGATTGGTAGATATTTGGACAACTCCATACTAATTACCTTTTTCATAAATAATATTTCTTCCCTTCGAAAGTATTTATAATTATAATTAATTTTTTAAAATTAATTTAAAATAATTTTAAATTAAAAATTAATATATATTTTTTATTTTAGTCAATAAATTTTATAAATTATCTAAAGATTAGTATTTATTGTAAAGTTTATTTTTTATAATTTTTAATTAATTATTTCATTTTTAAATTAAAAAGATTACAATTTATTGTAATCTTTTTTATTTATAATTTTTAATGAGTAAAATACATTGACACCCCTTCTAAACAACTATAATAATACTCACCTCTCCTCTAAATTTTTAAGTAACAGTCAGGGGCGGATCCAAGAATTTTTTCCAACAGGGACGGATTTTATTTGAGATATTTTGAGTAGTCTCATCGACTCGAATGAATTGTGATGTGGATGATTCGGTTTTGGAGTGTTTAAATTTTGCAAATATATCATAAATGCCTAAATCAATAAATATACAATTAACAACCCCAAACAACATAAAAAATCAATATTCATAATCCAAACTAAAAAAAAATCTAAATAAAATATGAGTTAAGACTCGAGAGATGATTTAGTAACTTGCCATAGTTTAATTTGAACAATTTTTCGAAGAAATATAATTTGAACCATCCAATATTAATATCCGTTAAATGTCTTCTCAAAGTCTCAAACCAAATTTGTTTTCTATATTCAAACAAAATCAACGCAAAAAACATCAAAATCAGCCTACAAGCACAACTCAATTGAATAATAGATAGATAATAAAAAGGCAGGAATTTAAGATGTGAAAGAGAAAAAAATCATGACAAAGGAAACCAATTTAAAATTAAAGGAATGTTACTTATCTAAATATGGCATAAAAACACATCTTTTTTTAATAAGTACATGTAATGAGGTAACTACCATGGCAAGAAAATAACTCAGATTCTCAAAAGTAATATGTTTAACTTAATTTCCTAGATTGCCTCCTTTGTGACTCTGTCTCTGTTTTACTTTTCAACTTCACAAATCCATACTCATTATACTTTTCAACTTCACAGCTCCAACTTCTATTCTTAAAACATCACATACTTGAAAGTTGAAACATAACATTTTACTTCATTTTTTAGATCGATACACAATTAGACGCGACAGATAAATAGCACTAGTTTAGAACATAGAAGGAAATGATTGACCATAGAATACTATATTTTAGTCTTTGCATGGCAAGAGAAGATTTGAAGAACTCCACTTATCAACAAAAAAGCAAAACAAACAAACAGAAAGCAAGTTTGTGCAACTGTGCAAGAGAATCGACATAAAAAGCCTACTGCAATGCAAGCATTCAAGACATGCAATCAAACTACACAATTACACACTATACAACAGTCAACAAACTCACAAAATTAAAGATTAACCATATAATTTGATGAGAGAAAGCAAAAAAATCGCCGCCGCTAGGCGCCAGTAGAACTACCTTCTTCTTCAATTTGGAACTAGGACAAGGACTAGGGCTAGGGCTAGGGCTAGAGGGAGAGTCAGAGAGAGATAGGGGAAACAAAGAGAGGAAAGAGCTACGACTAGGTCAAGAGGAAGAGAGAGAGGATGGATAGTCGAGACTCGAGAGAGTTGGGCCGAAGGGGCCGCAGGGTTAGATCGATCGCCGCATGAGAAGAAATTTTTGTGTAGTTTTGATCGTCTATATGAGTGACAGTCAGACAGAGTTAGGTAGAGGTTATATTTTTACCCTGAAATCAATACTAAAAAATAAATAAATACTGCCCTCCTAACAGCTCCGCCATGGTAACCGTTAATATTCTTACAAAGTTTTAGGGTTGATTAAATAAATATAGTTATATATTTATTTTTGTATGTTATTAAATTTTAATTCATGAATAATATATATATATATATATATATATATATATATATATATATATATATATATATATATATTTTGAATTATCATTTTTAAAAAAATATATTTTAATTATAGTTTTATTTATAATTAAGATTATCTCATTTAAATTGTTGGTAACTTATATAAAAAACTTAATTTAGTTTTATTAACATACTTTTGGATAAGTGACACAAATATTAAGAATTTTAAATTAAATTATTAATGGAGTTGTTTTAATTAGAGTGATTGAGTATATTGATAGTTTAGTTTTGGGTGTTTAACAGTAAAAATTAATATTTGAATTCTTAGTTTTATATTATGATTTTTATATGTTATTTTTTCTTGAGTATACGTTAAAATTTGGGATGTTTATGATTTTGATTATATTTTTTGGCATGCAGTTGGTGTTGTTTTTTGCAATGTTGAAAAAGAAAATATAATAATAATTATTATTACCTCTATCTCGTAAAAAGATTTTTCTTTTAATATATATTTTTTCTCTTTTTGAGCAACAATAGTTGTCATTTTTACTGTAAATAATTATGTTTAAGTGTGACTTATGTTTAAGTTTAATATTTGAAAAAAATAATTAACATTATTTTTAATACTTTTTTATATGAATAATAAGATTCATTCTGTAATAATAAGTTTGTTTTATGTAAATTTTAATATTTGGAAAAAATAATTATAATTTTTTTTTTTTGCATTAATTTGTACTTTTATGGGTATTAAAATTTTAATTTTAAATTACAAAAAATATATATTTGAATGTATATTATGTAAATCTTAATCTTTGAGGAATTTAATTAGCAAAAACTGTATGACTTTATTATAAAATCAATATTTGTTATTTTTTGAAATTTATGTTATTTATTACACAAGTTCATTATTTAATTAATTAGATCAAGTTAAGTGAACATTATAATATACAAATTTATATTTAGTGGATATATTAAACATTATAATTTGAAGGGTGTATTAGACATTATATTAAAAATATTTTTGGATATTAGTTGGTTAATCACACTAGGGATAGTGAATGTTATATATTGTAGACTAGAGGTAGAGGTGTTCAAAAAATTCGATTTTTTCAATTTTTATCGAACCTGTCAGTATTAGTTTTTTGGGTATCGATTTTTTTTTTGTTCCGATTTTTTTGGTTTTTTATATTTTTCGATACTAGTAGCGGTATGAACATTTTTGAATTTCAATAAAAATCGGTATACCGAAAGAACCGAAATAAAAAATATAATATTAAATTTATAATAATTATTATAATATATATAATAATTATATATATTATTATATATACAATAATATATATAATTATATATATTATTATAATTTATAAATAAATTAATATATAATTATTATTTATAAATTATAATTATATATATTACCAATTTGTATAAATCGAAAATCGAACTAAATTTGTACCGAACCTATATCGAAACCAATAATTCGGTACCGATTATGTTTTAGCGGCATTTTCGGTTCGATTTTTTTGGTACCGGTTTGATTTTTTACCCATGGACACCCCTAACTAGAGGGATTACTGACTGTTACTTGAAAAACTAATGGAGTGGTTAATGTTATTATAATTATATGCGAGGGGTGTCTATAAGACCCCGAATTTTATGAAATACAAAATTTAATTTTTCTTTATACATATTTTTTCTAAAACAGTAAGTGGTTAAATTGATAAAGTTAAGGATGCTATGTGTAAATTATATTATATCGGATAATATTCGTTCTGTCGGGGAATATTCGTATAACGGCGCCGTACATTGGTGGACCCCACAACGAATAATTGTCGGATATAGAAAACGACATAAATAATTTTTAAATGGTCAATGATACTATCACTTTTAATTGTTAAAATATTTGGTGATAAAAGAATAGTAATATACGGTATTACAAGTAACACACGGTATTGCATAGTAGCACACGGCATTGCACAGTGTTTCGTATTATTGAACTGATGAAGTGGTTATCGTACAATATTTGACTTTATTGTTACATGCACAATCATTTATATTATTAAACTAATAATTGTCACAGTAGCATATGCACAGTAATTCACATTATTGAATCAATAATTGTCATTACACAAGTAACGTATTCTTTCTTTTATATACGTTTTGCATTATTGTTATCTCTATTATGATGTTAATTAAACTGTTGTATTTCATTATTAATTAATTTGATATCTAACTCAGAGAGCCAACTACACTGTATTTATAACAATTAGTCAAAATAATGAATAAGTGTGAATTATTGTTGAATAATTGAATTGATAAAGTTATTAATTTATTATGATAAATAATATAAAGTTAGGTGATATAAAATGAATGATATATATTAAAGATAATGTAATAATTATAGAATTTTAAATGAACGGTGTAGATTGAAGATGGTATTTAAATGAATGGTTTAGATTAAGAAAATCTTAAAAGATGAAATAAATGGTATAGATTAAAGATAATATAGAATTTAAAATGGATGATGTAGATTAAAGATGATCTTTAAATGAATGGTTTAAATTAAAGAAATCTTAAAAGATGAAATGAATGGTATGGATTAAACATTATTTTGAAATGAACGGTTTGGATTAAATTAGGAAATTTTGGTTATGATACGATTTTTGGCTATAAATAGAGGCCTTAACTTAAGATTTTTTCATAAACTTTCTTGCTCATTCTTTCTTTCACTCTATAAATACTTTTTTGTGTAAGTTCTCTCTAAGTGTGCTTAAGTTATCTTGAGTATTTGTGAAGATATATAAGTGTACGAGTACTGTTCAAGTTAATCAACCTCATTTAAATCAATATACAGTCACGTGTTAAAGTAAGGGATTCCATTTTTTTCATCTTCCACTATTCAAACTTACTTCGGTAAGGAATTATCATTCTTTGATTCTCGAAAATAATATTGTTTTTCTCTTACTCATAAGATGTGTCATTTATTTCCATGTATTAAATTGTGGGAATAACCTTACGGCGCGGATTACCGCCTGTTGGTGAATAACCTTTCGTATTCATTCCTTATTAATCTCTGAGAATAATCGTACTGCGCGGATTACAGTCTGTTTGGTGAATAACTCTTCGTATTCAATTTTTATTAAATTGTGGGAATAACCTTACGACGCGGATTACCGTCTATTGGTGAATAACCTTTCGTATTCATGCCTTATTAATCTCTGAGAATAACATGACTACGCGGATTACCGCATGTTTGGTGAATTACTATTTGTATTCATTTCCTATTTTTTTAAACATTTATATTGAACTGTAACCGTTATTCTGAACTGTGGATCTTGAATATCATTCTTGAATTTTACTCCACATCATGTTGACAATTTGGATATTATTTAAATCTGCACAAAGTAAACTTCCGATACTTATTGTTTATCCTGTTTCTTCTGTTCATCATTTGTATCACTGTTATTTGTACTAATCATAAAAAATCAAGTTGTTGTGAATATCTGTGGTCAAGGGCACAGATGCGATATAATTGTTGAACAGATAATAGGTTAAAAGTGATACATCTGTTCGGTGTCTTTTATGACACGAGGTGAAAGTTCTCTTTGGCCCGTAATGCAAAGATGAACTATTGTTTGATATGATTATGACCAAAGGCTGAATATTGGTATAATTATAACCGTTTGTGTTATATTGAATATCTTTGACCCGTAGTACAAAGATGAACTGTTGATTTGCATGATTATGACTAGGAATTGTGAATTTGTATTATCATAACTAATGGTATTTCAGATGATAAAAGTTGATGATATTTTTCTGAAAAAGAGAAGCGAGTGGACATTATAGTCTGCATTATTCTTCTAATAGATTGCTCATTCCGCTGCTATTATTGATCTGAACGTTGTTCAAGAATTTAACTGCAGTTTTTGATATAAACCTTGTAGTCTATTGTATTCTATCAAGAACTTAACTGTTGATGACTAACGATAATTTATTTGTCATTATCTTAGTCATGATATTCTTTACTGGGCTATTTGAGCTCGCCCTTTCTTTTTGTCCCATTGTTTTTCAACAGGAGATAAGAACATAATTGGGTCTAGTCGGGGGATGGAGTGAGAGTCCGAGGGATAGCTATCATAGTCTTCACATGTTGTAAAATAGTGTGACAATAATCATGAAAGACTTAGTTGTGTATTATTATACACTATATTGTTGTACATTGCACTACTTGTAATACTTTTGTTGTAGTCTTTTGACAACTCAAGTTTAAACTGTGTGGGCCCAGATTTGGGAGTGTCACAGTGTTAGTGTATTTTACTCTTTTTTAATTGATTATTTTAATTTTGAGTTTAAAAGTATTTTAAAGTTAATTTTAAAGTGAATAATAATTTTATAATTTAAAAGAAAGGGACTATACTCCTTTAATCCTTAAAAACTATACAATTATCAATCTCATAAAATTTATTTATTCATGTATACTCTTTTCATCTTCTTGTTTATTTCTTCTTTTCTTAATAAAAGAAATTACTAGCGTCTTACTCCCTCAGTTCTACGGGAAAAAATAATCTAATTTTGCAAATATTTAAAATATATTTTTATATATTTGTAGTTTTAAAAATAATAAATTATTAATTTAATAATATGGTATGTTATGATGACAAACTTAAAGGTATTGAGTTTTATTTTATTTTTAGAATGTCCTAATAATTTATTTTAATTTAAGGGGATAGGTCTACATGACTGGGGGAGAGAAAACTTACTTTCTTCATCGCGCTGCTATTTTCTGTTTTTAAACTTGTTCAATACTCAACCTTTATATCAATAGTCATTGCACTACTGACTTTTGCTTCTGGACTTATTAGTACCCTCGATCTCTATAGACCAAATGGCCCGGTAAAGAAATTGGATCATTTAATACTAATATTACTTATAAAAAATGAACTTTTTTGTAGGATAATTTTTTTTGTTGATAAATTGCATTCATTTTGTAGAACTAATGGAGAATTATTTAGATTATGGGCTGGGCGGGGTTGAATAAGTTTGGTTTGGGTTCTTAAATGTTTCTAACTAATATTATCTGGAATTCCAGTAAAGACCAACACCCTGTCACCGTAAAATATTCCACGAACCATGATTTTGATTAAATACGATGGGGAATTAGGTGCCATTTTTATTTTTTGGAATTTATTGTTCACAATGAGTTTCATCTAAAACCTTGGTCAAAGTCTAATTCTTAATGCTATTTGTATTAATTTAAATTTACTTCGGACTATTTTATTTCATAATGAAAAATTAATAGTATTTTAAATAGTCTTATGTATGAATTATTTTTTATCATTCCTAAGATTGTTTATAAGGGATTATATAATCCCATGATGAAAGTAGGATTAATAAGGCCCATCATTTTAAGTTATTAAATAGTTTTATGAGACTATTAGTTCAATATTAAGGCACTAATAATCTCTTATTAAAAGATTAAATAATATAAAATAATGTTAAATTAAGATAAATAATTCAATCTCAAATATATTTTTTTTATAAATAAACGTGGCCTAAGTGTCTTATGTTTCGTAATTACCCGATTGTTTCTTAGCCAAAACTTCTTGCAACTTAGGAATGAAATTCTCCGGGACTCCATCCATTCTATATTAAAAAAAAAAAACAATTTCTTATAAATTTTTTGAATTTTGAGAATATATTGTTGTTTTTTGAATATTCTTAAAAATAATAAAATATTAATTTAATAACATAGTATAATAATAAAATTATAATAAATACACGAGAATATTGTGTATTTTGTACTATTAGCAGTGATGGAGCATATGCTACTCATCTAATATTTTTTTCAATCAAACATAGTCCAAGATTAATGAGTAGGAATGAACATGATGCGGTTTGAAACTTAAACCGTACATGAAATTACTTAGGTGTGGTTTGACAAATTCAAAATCGCACATGAAACTGCTAGTGATTGGTGCGGTGTAGTTTTGAACCGTGCAGTGCGGTTTCATTTGGTGTAATTTCAATTCCAAAATCAATTGAAATAATTAAATTTTATGCAATTTAAATCAATAATTTAGCGTCACACAATATTAAATACCACTTTGATAACACACAATTTTATTTATAATATTTTGTCTAAACAAAAGCAAAATAGAACCTAAAAACATGAATAATGATATATCTTTACAAATGAAAATTCTAAACAGAGATAATTATAATTTCGGATAATTCCAAATATTTGTATATTATAATAATATTTTTTGATATGTTCCATTTTGACAGTGCATGGTGTGGTGCGATTTTTTAGATGCGATTTTACCTAGAAACCAAATCCAAGCTGCATTTGCGATTTTTCAACTACCTAAAATTATCACATATGCCGAAACCGTTGGTGCGATTTTAATTAGTGTAATTTGTGCAATTTTTAATACGATTTTAAAGACAATTTAATTTCTTGCTCATCCCTGTTAATGAGAAATAGAAATCCTAAAAAGTCCATGCCCTCGTGCATAGAGGATGTAGATGGGGGTGGGGATCTCAATTTTTGAGACGTGAGACCAAACTCCGCACATGGCCACATGTATTGCAAAGTTGATAATTGAGTTACGGAATTGCTATTTTTACAACGTTTTTATTTTTATTTTTTATATAGGTGTAGATATTTATTTTTTGATTGTGGTGACAATTTCTTAGTAATATGAGACCAATCAATTAACATTAAATAAATAAAATATATGCTTACTCCATCTCTTTTAAATTATGAAATTATTATTAACATTAAAAATTAATTTAAAATATTTGTAAACTCAAAATTAAAATAATTAATTAAAAATAATAAAAATAAATAAATTTTACAATAAGTAGTAATTTTTTTTTAATTTAAAATATTTTTAAATTTAAAATTGAAATAATTAATTAAAAATTATATAAAAAGTAAACTTTACAATAAATACTAATCTTTAGATAATTTACAAAATTTATTGACTACAATTATAATTATATATATATATTAATTTTTAATTTAAAAATATTTTAAATTAACTTTAAAAAATTACTACCTCCATTCCTTTTTAAGTTACTTTTCAAGGTTATGCACATAGATTAAGAAATACAATTAATATTTTGTCTGATTGATTAAACTAAGTATAAAATTTTAATATTAGCCTTTTAAAATTTATTGAAAAGATAATAGAGAAATAAATTAGCCTTTATGCATAAAAAATAATACGAAAAATTAAGTATTTAATGCTTTTTTAAAATCTATAAATGATAAATAAAAAAGAACAAATTTTTTTCTCTAAAAAGACAAATAAAAAGGAATGAATGTAGTAATAATAATTATAAGCATTTTGAAAGGGAGGAAGTATTATTTATGAAAAAGTTAAGGAAGAAATATATTTACTAATACATTTTTTAAAAATATTACAACAAAAATGCATACATAAAATATTTATAAAATTAGTGCATCTTTAATATTTAATTTCTAAATTAGTGCATTGTTATTCTTTTAATTTAGTTAGGTGATTTAATGGGAAGTTGGTTTCAAATTTCAAAATTCAAATTACTTAACAATATCTACATTACCAAATACTCTGATATTTCTTTTCTTTCATCTTCTCTAAACTTCCTCCGCCGCTTTTTCTTTCCTCCATTTTCTCTTCATCTGCTGCTTTTTTTCATATTCTCTAAAACTTCATACACCGCTTTCTTTCTCCTCCATTTTCTCTGTTGCTATCTCGACTTCGTCTTCACGTTTATAGTGGTGTCAATGATCGAAGCCGTGATAACCATTGTCAATTCCTTCTACACCACTGCTGATAAGCTCATGGTGGCGTCAATGGAGTCTTCGCGTTCATGGTGGTATTAAGAGTGGCGTTAATGGAGTATTCACACTCATGGTGGCGTCAATGGAGTCTTCACATTCATGGTTGAATTTCTCGATTTGTCAAGATAACCAAATACTAGTATGGAGATAACCAAATAATAGCATGTCGATTTTTTGCTGCATTTAATCTAAGTAACCAAACATTAGTATGGAGGTAACCAAACACTATTATGATGATTTTTTGCTGCAGTAAATTTAGATAACCAAACACTAGTATGGAAGTAACTAAACACTAGTATAGAAGTAACTAATTCCTAAATGTGTAGTAACTAGTTTTTGTGTGCAGTAAATCTAGATAACCAAACACTAGTATGATGGTAACCAAACACTAGTATAGAGGTAACCAATTCCTGAATTTACTTAGCTTCGGTATGTACTTATATTTCATGTTTATTGGCGCTTATGTAAAGATCATGGTCTTCTTTTTTTCCTCAAGGTGGTGATCAACTATGACTTCTTATTAAATCTCGGCGGTGGTGTAGAAGGGATTGACCAGGGTTATGATGACACCGATCATTGACGCCACTATGAACGTGAAGACGAACTCGATGGAGTTTTGAAGGAGATGACTTTAATTATACTTAATGGCGTTGGTATGCTAGTGAAGTCAAATTAGGAGAGAGAGAGATGAAGAAATTGAATTGAATTGAAGTAATTTAATTTACTTCTTTTTGATTTAAGGGATTTGTGAAATTTAATTTACTTCTCATTGATTTAAGGGATTTGTGAAACTGAAATGATTTAATGTGAGTATTGCATTGCACTTTTTTTGTAATTATTTTGTGGATGCACTAATTTTGTATTTTTTTTTTCTTAATTGTTGTATATTATTGTAAAGAACCCAAAAGATAATTAGTATGGAGTTGTCCAAATATCTACCAACTCTTTTATAGGAGTTCGTTTTTGAGGAAATGGACATATTAATGTTGTTTGAAGTGCTGGTTTTGTCTTATTAAGAAAAAGAGAGAAATGATAGCATGATACAAGTTGTAAATAATATGCTTAGCTGCCACTTCTAATATGCCTAATGGCCACCGGGATCGACGACTAGGAGGGTAATTTAGTAATTTTTTCTGAATGCTATTTTTAGTGACGGTTGAAAAAATGTTACTCTAGATCATTCTCATATATATATATATATACGAGGGCGCATTCACAACAAATGGCTACTGGGAGTACTGTTACAGTAATCATATATAGAGACAAATTGACTTTAGCTGTTAGAGTTTGTAGTGGCAGATATATGCCAATTTTTTGCGTTGTCGCTACAAGCTTTAGCGACAGGGCCAATTTTATAGAAATAATATATGTCGCTAGAGCTTGTAACGGCATGGTCAAATGTGTTTGCTCCCAGCAACCGTTTATTATGAATACATTGCCTATATATATGTGAGAGTTGTTCATAGCATGTATTTAATATGAAATAAGATTGGACAAATACTATCCGTATATGAAATTAAATACTTAAAACTTGTCGTCTACTACTATTACTAGTAGACGATACGTTCGCTACGGACTATGACCATCATCGTCCGTAACTATTAATAGCGGATTTTTGAAAATCTTTTAAACATCCACTATTAATAATAACGAACGTTTTCTAATCATGACCGCTCCTTATTTTCAATGGTATAGATATTGTATACTATTTTTTGATTCATAACAAATACTTGTTATGAATCATTCCCATATATATATATATATATAAACAATAATTATAATAGTTGATACAATTATATAATTTTATAGTATCATATAATAAAAATTATAAATTACTAAATTTATTTTATTCTAAATTTTTATAAATCTTATTAATTTTAAAATTTAATATATCACCGTTTAATCTCAAAAATTAAATTATATATTTAATTTTAAAACAGAGAAAATAACTTTTTTGTTAACCTTAAAAAATTAGTTTTCTAGTGAATCGGTCAATGCCTATTACTTATTCACACCAAATTGTTTTTGCATTCAATATAGATCTGTCTCTTGTGAATCAGTTTGGAGTTCGTATGTATATCCTCGCCTTACAAAGTCGACAGCCCATCTATCCTGCTGCATTCGATTCAAATTATAAAATTATTATAAATTTTTTAAAAATTAATTGATAATATTTTTAAATTTTAAATTAATATAATTTATTTAAAATTTTAAAATAATTAATCTTATAATTAGTAATACTTTTTAAATAGTTTATAATATATATAATTGTATTAATATAAACTAAAAAAATTTATTTCAATTTTGAGTTTAAAAATATTTAAAATTGACTTTTCAAATAATAATATTAATTTTATAATTTAAAACAAAAAAAATATATTAAAATTTATAAAATAATTTATATATCAATAAATTTTATAAAATGTTAAATTACGACTATTTACTAATAAAAAGTTGTTCATTGTAGACTTGTACTTTAGTAGTACTACTAAATTTTTTCTAGTATATTAAATTTGATTATTTTAATCCAACAACGTCAAGTCACGTCTAACGTTGTACGTAGTCAACTGTAATATTTAATTCATAATATTTATGAGGTTGAAGGACATTGATAATGATAAAATGGACCCAGCTATTTTTTAAAGTTTTTCACAGAATCCTACAGTTAGATTCTCAGGATTCAGCTCTTGTCGGTTATAAAATTTAAAAGTATCGAAACTTTCAAATATACGATTAATATTAATTTAAAAAATTTTAATTTAAAATTAGCACAATTAATTTAATTTTTTAAAAAATAAAATTTATAATTATTAGTACTTTTTTATTATTATAGTTTTTTACTTTTTTAATTGTATTGACTTAAACTAAATAAATTTATTTCAATTTTAAATTTTAAAATATTTAAAATTAACTTCTAAAAAAGTTAATAATAATCAAATAGTTTAAAATGGATGAAGTATTTTATTTAAAAAATATTGTATCATAAAATATATTTAAAATTCACAATTTAAATATAAAATGTTAACATTTATTTTAATTTTAGGAGAAAAAAATTATTATACTTATGTGAGGTTTATTGTATGTAGTGTGTGAGTTTAATTATATTATGCTTTATTTTATGTTTCTTGATTTGTAAAAATATCGTTAAGACATTTTTTATGGATCAAGAGAATATATTTTAATAATAATTTATATGGACAAGTTAATTCCTCGTACGATGACGGCTTGTGATTTCCAAGAAATGTCGGGCCATTAAACCGTCCACAAAAAAACGGACAACAAGAAGAGAATTCAAGCCGCCACTATTTTGGATTCTTATATGTACTTTCGAGGACGAAGAAAGTAATGTAAGTAAATAACTAAATTTAGAAAATCTATAAAGCTTTTCTCTCTTTGCTATAAGTTTTTGAAATTTGCAAAATGTATCCCAACATAATCGAACTTTCTCAATTTTTCGCTAGTTACTCTACCTCACCCCTTACGTAACATAGTCAAGTGACCAAATTGCTGATAATGTTCATGCCGGCTATCCACTCTCTTTTTCCCTGATCCTCTGCCTATTCTCTAGTATTTATACCCTTCCAACGCTCTCCCTTCCTTCAAACTACTTCACTCAGCTTTCTCTTCCCTGCTTTATTATATCAGTGAGAGTTCTTAATTTCATATCCACCACCAAATTAATCAATCGGAAATGGCAAATCCAGAGACAGAGCATCCAGTGAAGGCTTTTGGATGGGCTGCCCGTGACACATCCGGGATTCTTTCTCCTTTCAATTTCTCAAGAAGGTATATATTTTTTTTGTTTCAATAATTGTCATTCTAATTTAGATCTTTAACCCATTATGTAATAACTTGCAATTGTATACGTAAAAGATCAATTTTTTTCTCCTGGGTACTTGTTTATTTTGATTTTACTGATGATTATGGGAATTTTAAATGCATGGGTGCAGAGCAACGGGTGATAAGGATGTGAGGTTCAAAGTAATGTATTGCGGGATTTGTCATTCGGATCTTCACATGATCAAGAACGAATGGGGAACGTCTCAGCATCCAATTGTCCCTGGGTAAGTATATATCACCTTTAATCTCTCTGTTTATATATAGAATTAGCATTTGCTTTTAAGGGATATATGATAACTATTAGATCCACAAGCTGATGAGAAAATATATAATGGAAAAGTATTATGAGGTTGCAATGTTCTAACTCTTGTTGGAACCCAACACCTTAAATGATGGACAATATACATTATTTCTAATTTATGATTGTGAATTATTTGCGTTGTAATGCTTAAACTTAGTATTAACTGTTATATGGGATTGTTATTTGATGGTGGACTGGAATGATAGAAACATTAGGGAGTTGTTTGAATTATTTCTACTGTTTTAGCAGGATTTTCATTAATAATGTTTCAATAAGTTGCGACTTTTTTAGGTCTGAGAAAAAAAGTGAATGCATATATTTTAAATGGGGGTCTATTTATTGGGAAAGTAAAATAAGAAGCAGATTGAGGCGCAGGCCTTCTGGCTACTTTGATACAATTTCTAAAATATTTTGATGATGATTTTTATAGAAAATATCTTGAGCAAAGAGCATTACCTGTATTATGGCTAAAAGGGTCTTAATCTCAATATCTTAATTCCTCAAGCATGTTGAGGAGGAAGGACAATAAATCAAGAGTTAGAATTCCTCACATGACCAATTTGTATCACGGTGTTTAGTCTATCATTTAATGTAATTACCTCAATATACTGATACAGGCACGAGATTGTGGGTGTTGTGATGGAAGAGTGGGAAGCAAAGTAGAAAAATTCAAGGTTGGGGACAAAGTTGGTGTAGGAACCCCGAGCAATTGCAGGTAGTTATCCTTAATATCTCCTAAAATTGTTGCTTGAATTATTATAATTTTATTGAAATATACCTTAACAAATGACTAACTTTAATATATATGTCTGTATGTTGAATTTGATTAGGCTGCAATGAGCTCACTGGATGGTATCATTGATACTGTCTCTACTACCCACCCTGTTTTACCATTGCTTGGGATGTTAAAGCCTCAAGGAAAGCTTGTTTTGGTTGGTGTGCCTGAGAAGCCTCTTGAGCTGCCGGTTTTTCCTTTAATTTTGGGTGAGCATTCGACCTCACTATTGTACATACTAATAGGGAGCAAGAAATTGTATCTCTCTCTTTGATTTAACTGAGAAGTTGATACTAAAATGTAACGTGGATTGTGACAGGGAGGAAAATTGTTGCTGGGAGTGGTGTCGGTGGGTTGAAAGAAACGCAAGAAATGCTTGATTTTGCAACAAAACACAACATAACAGCAGATGTCGAGATTATTCCTATAGACTATGTGAACACTGCAATGGAGAGGCTCGTGAAAGCTGACGTTCGATATCGTTTTGTCATCGATATAGCGAAAACCTTGAAGGCTTAAGTAAATTGACCCTTGTCATTCTTTGAACAAGAATTATTTACCTAGAGAATGTTTTAGTTACGGGCATTGGTGTTTCTGGGTCTTAGTATTTGGTTTTTGAGAGGCGTTTGTCATAGTGTTTGTTTGTATTCGATTGTCAATGGTGTTTTGTCATAATATATGCTATAATTTCGAATAAAATAATGTGTTTAAGATTGAACTTTCTGTTGTTTTTTCTATGTTTCGATGTAAACATTATTCCAATGTAGTATGTATGTTGTGTCCAGAAAGGATCTTTCGTATGATTAAGCCAACATTGTGACGTTGGGTATACAACTTAATCAAATCTAGTTGTTAGTTACTTTCGGGTGAAGTAGTAGGAGTTTAGAAATGGGTTGTGACGCCGTGTAGTTGAAAAATTTACTCTATATTGAAGTACCAAATAAAGAAATCCATTTTCATTTATTTATTTATTTATTTTTACATTCTATATCTTATATAAAGCGAGCATACTGCTTAGCTTTTTTGGTCTAACTAAATTTATGTTTAAAATTCAGTCCCTAAGTTTATAAGTTTTCATATTTTATCCCACAATTTTAACAAAATTTTTATTTTATCCTCAAATTTAAATTTTAAATTCTTAAATATAATTAGGTGTATCCCGGCAATGATAATGTAGCTTTCTTAAAGAAAAACTCGATCTGTTTCAAATACTTGTAACAGTTCCTTCATCGGCCTAAAGCACTAAAGAAGGGACATCATATGTTATGCCTTGGTGATAAGTGAAAAATATATATAGAGTGAGAGAGTATTCAAGTCACATTATGGACTTTAAAAGAATCCAATTAAGGTTTCCACTGGCAACTTAATAATGACGAAATTATTAATGATTGTGCAGTCAATTGATATTTACGTATTTTGTCTACAAGGGCTTAGGTTATGTTGTTTGTGCAGACAGGCTATTTTCATTATATTATATTTCCAATAATAATTTTATCATTAATCGGTATGTTTATTTTCGTTTTTGATTTAATTAATAAAATTTATTAATATAGGGTAACGATAAGGTATTTGCAAACGTTGTTAGATAGATAATGCTCACAGGGCCATTCATTGGTTGGTGAACTCCATGCTTTCGCCTCTAGGGCCTCCGGGCTTTATCAAACGGGGAAATAATTAACTTTGCCAAAATCATCATTTTACTTATTTGTTATTCCCAACGCATTCTTTCAACGCACGCGACAATAAGCCCGACAATCTCTCCCTAATTTGATTGGACTTTCGATTTTAATCTTAATGGAATACGATTTTTTTTTTAAATTTAATATTTTCACAAGAGAAATTAATATTTTTATAATACTTTACTCACATGAATAATAAATGAGACTCACCTTCATGTTAGCAGAGACTTGCGAAAATATCAATTTTCTTTATAAAAATATCAATTCTCTTTTTCAAATTATATATAGTTAGAATCGGGTATGAAATATTTCCTCTCACCCTGCCTGTAACATTCCCTTCCTGACTAGTGCAAAGGGAGGCTACGCACAAACGAATTCTATGCAGAATATCAAAACAAAAAGAAAGTTTTTTTCACACTTACCTTTGAATTTCTTTACAAACCTGTCGGAAGAAAAACACAATATGAGTCAAATGGCCAGTACGGATAAATAATGCAAAAAAAAAGAAATAAAATTGAATAATAAAATCAACTGAACCAAACTGAGATTAACAAAATCAACTGAACTAAATAACATAATTTTACTGAACTGAACTAAATAATATAATCTTACTGAACTGAACTAAATAACACAATCTTATTGAACAGAATTGAATAACATAATAGGCTAAATCGAATGACTGAGTTTATTCCATACCGAGCTTCGAATAAAACAAAAGTCACACATTAGACTGTAGATCCAAATGCATACAAAATTGCAAAGGTGTGCTCGACACTACAACAACACTAGACAGCAGAACAGAACAGAATATAACAGAATGTCAGGGTCGACCAACATGCCTCCCACAACAAAACACCAAATGACCACCTCTTATCGGAGCACACAAAATGAAGACGTCGTGGACTAATCACACTGTCATGGAAGTGTTATGCCTCAGTGTCAAGAAGATATGCTTGTGGTATCCCCACAAGTGGTTATAACTCAAGTATACCTTACAGTACATTCTAACAAAAATATTATGTCACAATACATGCGAAACAATACTAACAAAGGGATTCTAATACACATATGTTAAACCAAAACACATCCACACAAAGGCTCCTAAATATATTAGCATGTATGATCCTATAGAATCAAAATAAATACTAGATGTGCTAAACAAGTTCAAAGAGTACAAGTTATAAATTTATAAATATCCAAAATTAAGCAAAACGATCATATGAATTCAACTAAGACCAAAGTATTGAAAAAATATCCGAATTTCTAAATAAGGAGCAAAACGAACGAATTAAAATTAAAGGAATGTCGCTGAAAGAGTACATAATACGTACCTGAAATAAGTAATGTAATTGTAACGACCCCAAATCCGGGTTCCTTGAACCCTAGACTTGGTACGTCATGATACATCATCTTCATACACGTTCTCTAACTAATGCGGAATATATAAACATAAATTGTTTATTCTACAACATTTTCCAAGGTTTCTAATCTTAACTTACATATATACCTTTAGATTCATAAAAAGGTTTACAAAATTACTTACATCATATAACAATTTAGTTATAATGCATAACACTATAATCTTGTCTGTTGCTTCTGTCTCCGTCTCTCCTTGGACATTCGTATTTTTCTGAAATTTGTTATCATGATATAGCAAGAGTGAGCAACGACTTTGCTCAGCAAGTTTAAATACGATAACGATATATCATGATTGAAAGAAAGAATAAGCTTTTGAATTTTCAACAATATAATAATTGTGAAAGAGTACGAGTCATAATTTCAATAATTGAATGACTAAATTAATTAATGTTGAGTGTCAATAATGACCATGAACAAATTTAACTGAACCTTATGGTAATGAAGGTGACCAGCCTTTCATACCTGATGAACACATGCAACAAGCACTATGTGCGAATCAACAATTTAAAGAGGTGGAATAATTATACAGAATTAAACCATAGCATGCTTGAAACGTAACAACTTGAGTTTGAGTTAGGAACTTGAACAATAAAATAATGTATCCTGCTCGAATATAAATTGAGTAGGGTTTAGGAAACTTGCCTGTCTGCTCAGCTACAATAAATGTCTAGCTTTAACTAACTGGCTTTGAAAAACCTAACATTAATAAAGTTGGTCTAATAATTAGTACGGCGTATTTGTACAACTATACGCTCACTAAGGAACTTATCTACCACACATAAGTACTAACACATAATTTACATCAGCCAAAACGATATTATTAACCTTATAGACCCTCAATCAAATTAGGTTAATAATTTAATAAGTTAGAAAATAAATTTTCTCAAGTGTTAAACACTTATTAAACTATTAAACAATTTATTATAATTGTTTAAACAAAAGAGTTAAAAGACATATTCTTTATTTCATTTAATTACTATTTAACATTAATTAAATAGTAAGTAATTAACTACCTTTAGTTATTATTTAATAATAAATAATAACTTACTAGATTTATTTATTATTTAAAATTAATCAAATAATAAATAATTATATTATATTAAAATAATCAAATATCTTTAGTTATTATTTAATAATAAATAATAACTAATTAACTAGATTCATTTATTATTTAAAGTTAATTAAATAATAAATAATAAAATTATATAGTAAATACTCAAATATCATTAGTTATTATTTAATAATAAATAATAACTAACTGAATTTATTTATTATTTAAAGTTAATCAAATAATAAATAATTAAATAATCAATCTTAGTTGGCTTTAATTATTATTTAATAGTAATTAAATAATAATTAATTAATTTATCATCCTTGTTTATTATTTAATTTTAATTAAATAATAAATAATTAATTTAATCATAAACTCAGAAGATATAATATTGAACTAACTAGATTAATATTTAAAACATTTAAATATTAATCCTAAATACTTATTATATTTGAAAAAAATATAATATTAAACTAACTAGATTAATATTTACAACATTTAAATATTAATCCTAAATACTTATTATATTTGAAAAAATATAATATTAAACTAACTAGATTAATATTTACAACATTTAAATATTAATCCTAAATACTTATTATATTTGAAAAATATAATATTAAATACCTAAATATCATTTTTGTATTATTGTTATTTTTGTCATAATTTTAAATTAATTTTTAAACATTTAAATTAATTAAAATTATCCAGAATGACAATTCTGTAAATAAGCCGAAAAACCGAACGGAGGGACATTATTGTAATTTCGGCCGAAAACAGGTTACCGCGCATCGCGCGCGCTGCAATTTCTATGGTCCCAAAACGGTGCCGTTTTGAGTAACCGTCTGTTGGATTCCGCGCGTACGCACGGCGATAAAATTTTCGTGCGCCGAACGGCGTCGTTTTTGGTCTCCGCGTGCGAAAGTGAATAGGATTCCGCGCAATGCGCGACAGTCCTTTATTTTTATTTTCCAGCAGAACGTGCACAGTAACTTTAATACACATCTTAATAAAATTTATACATTCAAGTAAACTTTAACTCTTCAATAAAAATCCATAAAAAATACCAATAACTTAACTACAATTTATAACATGAAAATTTAATTTTTCATGATTTAATATTAAAAATTTTTATAAAAATTTTTACATCACATAAACTACCACAAATCATAATTTTTTGTGTATAACTCTATTTTGAGTGATTCAAACTTTGTTTTTCTCATGATTTAATGTTCTATAATATTATAACATTAAATCTAAATATTATAAAAAATTATTTTTGGACATTATTTTGAGACTTGATTTAACATCACCAAACACATTTTTTTAGCATATAAATTATACCAAAATACAAACCAAGCATATTAAACTCAAGCATGGCATAAATATTACTACCACACATTATTGACTATATTAACATGTTTATACTAACTTGATAATTTAATTAATTTAAAACAAAGTATATTTAAAATAACCATTACCTCATTTTAATGGCTATCTTCATTTTTCTTCCAAAATAGGTTGTGCAACTTGAAGACATGAACCAAGAACTTCCTTCTCTACCTTCTCTATGCTCTCTCTCAAAATACTTACTCTCCCAAACTATTTCTCTCAAACTCTCTCTCTTTTAGAACTTGGAAAAATAAATGAAGTGTAATGTCTTACAATTTCAAGTATACTTGCAAAATTCTTAGATACAAAATTATATCTATAATTCATGATGCTCCTACTTGGATACTTGCACAAGAAAAGTAGCCCATAACTTAGTTGGTGGAAGAGGGATGGTCCAAGTACTTTAAAAAATCAATACAAACAACCATTAATTAAATAAATGCAAAATAAACTAAAATAAACACCAAATCAATTCTTTTCTCTCTCTCCTCCTACATGGTCGGCTGACCTCTCTTTCTTTGTCCCAAAATGTGAGTCACTTTCCACTTTTTAAATAATTAATAGTTTATATAATTGTTTTTTTCAAGTGGGTCAATCATTGGGCTTTAATTTAAAATACCAATTGGGCTTCTATTAAATTGTTTGGGTTACTAAATTGTCAAATTTTATTATTCTCCACTTGGGCTGCTAATTAACCCGTGTTGGGCTAATTTAATAATTTATACATTAATTATTCAATCCATGATTAAATAAATAATTAGATTGAATAAATAATTAAATACACTAACCCATTAGTATTAAATTACTAAATGGACTAATAAATATTATTATCAATATTTCACATTATTTATATTAATTAATAATCATATTAATTAATTTATTATATTTAATTAACTCATTATATTCAATTTAATTAAATATTTAATTAATAGGAAACTTATCAATTATTTTGATATTAAAACTTTAGAGTGTGTTCGCTAATAATAATATATATACTCTATATATATTATTTATACACATTACTTTACCTCAAAAACAATTTCACAATAAATTATGAAATTAAAATAAATACAATATATAATTTAATATATATTATTTAGACCATAAGTTACATTATTTAATACATTTACATTAATTAATTCATTTCTCATCAATTATGGAAATAATTCCATTTACCCGAAAATACATTAAAATAATAATATATTTACTCAATTTCTTATTTAAATAATTTATTAAATTATTTAATTAATATTACACAAATAATTGTATAATTCAATTTCTCACTCTCATAAATCATTTACAATGATTTATTTAATTATAGAATATATTCATTTAATATATTCAAATTACTATTTAAAATTACTTAATTAATTTAATCCCTTTATATATATGTACATATATATGAAATTAAATGTTGTACATATATACCATTACTAATCTCCCTTAATTAATTCCACTACTTTATATAATTTATAATTATATAATTTACATAATTATTCCTCACAAATAATTTATCAACAATTTGCATAATTGTTGATTAATGAATAAATTAATTCCACAATAAACCTTTTAATTCAATTCGGATTAATTTAATATTAATCTATCTATTTATCACAATTTAAGTAACCATTAAATTATGTTACTAAATGTGCACACACACACACACACACACACACACACACACACACACACATATATATATATATATATATATATATATATATATATATATATATTCATATAAATACATATTTAATTTACATGCAACCACGTCGCATGATTACATAACTCCACTAATTAATTCTCTTAATTTAATTAGACTTGCTGTTAGTCAAGTTTATTGAATTATCACTTTACTTGCTAACTTAAAGAAAAAAATTTGATATCCCTATGACTAAGTTAGTCCGTTAAATTTAATTTGGACCTCTATTTATCTACCACTGCTAGGTTATCAAACTCCAACCTTTATTAAATATTAGATATTTTATTTCTAATTCATTTAAATATCCGGGATATTACAGTAATACCCGAAATTATATTACAAAACTGACTCGTTAAATTCCCCCTGTCGGAACTAATTAAACAAAATAAATGAATAGATAAATAAATAGTTAATCAATTGATTAAGTTTTACACATTTTCTTTCTCTTAGGCGAATTTGAAATTCTTCCGTTCTAAACAAATTTTTACCTAAAGATATACATATATAAATATTTTGATCATGGTAACGTATATATTAATAAATAATAGACTTCTTGTTCCTTCTGAAATATATATAAAAATATTTACAAAAATATTCTTTCCATTTTTAATTTTATTACAAACAAATATTTTTATTATTATTATTATTTTCTGTCAACACTATAAAGTTATAAAAATACTAATTTAATATTCCCAAAATGTTAATTACTAATAAAGATATACTAAAATATACTCCATCTATCCCATAATAAACGTCATATTTTGACTTCAATGGTCAAACTGATCATTTTTAAAATAAATAATTAAAAATATTTATATAGAATTTTCAAATTCCGAAACTTTACATTAATAATACATTCTTCATAGTTTATTATAATCATAAATCTCAATGTATATCTTGAATATTTTTAAATATTTATTAATTTTAAAAATGCTTAATTTGACCATGAAAGTCAAACTAGGACGTTTATTATGGGACGAGGGGAGTATAAACTAACAAACTAAATAGCATACACAAATTAAAATTACAAAATTAAAACTAATACAGAAAATTAAATAATTACACAAAGAAAGAAAAAGAAACATGCCCAAAATTATAAGGTTCGTAGTCCGTCTACGTCCTCGATATCGAAAATTTTTAACTAAAAAGGTTTTTACAAAAAAGGTTCTCACATAAAAAGTTTCTCACAAGAATATGAGGTACTTAATGTTTGTAAAATAAAACAAATGTTAGTGTTATATTTATAAGCTAAGGGAAGGGATAGGTTTTAAAAGAATGGGCGATGTGGGACTTTAAAATGACCGGGTATTACACTGCCCCCTCCTCGGCCCCGGCCCAGGCCCGATTATGTATATATATGTTATTTTTTAAAATTAACATTTTTTATATATATCATAACTTATTTTAATATCATGTGAAGCACCTTGATTTAAATCCTTATGCCAATATTTGATCCCAGATATAGAATTTTACTTTTGTTAAATGGTGTTATAATAATATTTCTTAGAAAACTAATGTTCATTCAAATCAATTAAGCTGGAGTGAAGAACTGATAAGACATAATAATTTTTTTTTTATTTTTAAATTTAGGCTTTTTGTCCCTGTTGTAACTATTTGTTTGAAGTACCATCTCTTTTGTACCAATTAGTTTTATTTAGCAAAAACTGATCAATGCGGACATGGAATCTGTTATGATTGCTAATTGAAGTGTATGCAATGCGGACTGAGTAGATAAATGCAGGTATAAAATTGTGGGAGAAGTAACAGAAGTAGGTAGCAAGTTACAAAACTTTAAAGTAGGTGAATAATTCCTAATACCCATCTCAGATGTACACCCATCGAACTTTGCAAAAGTAACTGCTTTAGTCAAGAAGTCTGTGATGTTCTCTGCTGTGTCAACCTTCTCCAACAAAATCGGTTTCTTATTAACCTTCTTTCTAATGAAGTGATACTGAATATCAATATTCTTTTACCGTGAGTGAAATGCAGAATTCTTCGCTAAGTGAGCGAGACCCTTAACTACCCAGTCGTAGTGGCCATTAGTCGAACCAGCAAAAGTATGAGCCAATCCTAACAAGCTTGGCGCTGATTCATTTTTGGTCAGTCGTGATCCAGATCTATAAAGGTATCAATTTATTTTACCAATTCGTAATTGAGTGAATCACTCTATATAGTCTCTATATAGTCTAACATTTTGTCTATCTCAATACATATAGGCTGCTGCAGGAACAATGAATGGTATAATTGATACTGTATTTGCTGTTCACCCACTTCTACCATTGCTTTTGTTGTTGAAATCTCAAGGAAAACTCATTATGGTAGGCGCTCCAAACAAGCCGTTTGAGCTACCAGTCCTTCCTCTACTTGGTGGTAAACACTTGACATCTATAATCCTCAAATTAGTCTAACAATGTTATATTTATGCATTATGATGGGGAGATAACATTTAGTATTTTTTATGTGTAATCTTATATTTTTGTGCTCTTCAAACAAGAAATGGTTAATTGATATGTATGTGTTATGGTAGGTAGGAAAATTGTAGTAGGGAGTAATGTTGGTGGGATAAAAGAGACGCAATAAGTGATTGATGTTGCAGCGAAACACAACATTACAGTAGATGTTGAGGTTATTCCAATCGACTACGTGAACACTGCTATGGAGCTTCTTAAAAAAACTGACGTTAGATATCGCTTCGTCATCGACATTGGCAACAAAGCTTCCTAGTTTGAGCCTTGTAGCTTTAGAGTTTAGAATTTGGATATTGTGACATGGTCTGATCAGGATGCATATGAAATGATTGTAATTTTCAAGGTTTTATGTGTGTTTTTCCATATTGTTGGTGTTGGGATCTTTCTTCTGTGCTGTAGAATCCTAAAGTTGCCTTACATAAGTTTTCCAATAATGAACTTGGTAATTCAGCTTTCAAGTTATTAATTCTTTGTATAAATGAAGATCAATGTTGATTGATTTGTGTAATAATTATATTTTGGCTACAATATGGATTGTGATTGTCATATTGTACAATTGAAAATCAATAACAAAAAGTAATAGTTGAATTCAACTTCAGTAGCCTATATAGACGTATATGTTTACTGAAAGCAAGAATACCGCATGTGTTTGTTTTTTGACAACTAAGGCTATGAAAACAATTCTTTTTGACAATTAAGCCTATGTGCAATTATTTTTTGACCAGTAACCCTGTGTGCTTTTCTACATTGCAGTTACGCATAATCAAACATTCAAATGGTATCAATTTATACATACAATGTACTGCAAAAGAAAATTATGTGCTCCTGTGTGTGTATTGAATTGAGCAAGCTTGTGTACACTGAGCAGGCCAACCATGTCCTGATAACCAGTGAGGTGTCTAATTCAAGCATCGTTATTGATAACAATTACTAGAAGCGGTAAAGGTAATTATGATGTTATGGATTTTAATGTCAATAATGTACCTTGAATTGCTTTAACTGACAACAAGGTATTAGCTAAATGTTGCCATCTTTTTGAGAAGGATGGGGAAAGAAGGGAAGTTGGGAACGTAATAACAACAACTGTATTTGAAGCTCGTACCATGCTTTTCAAAGATCTAATAAAAGAAAGCATATCCCAGTCCTACAATGATTATATTAAAAAAGTTATAACACATTAATAATGTTTATTACTTCTTTTTTTTCGACAAGTAGCATAGTGATGATGTTTATGAGAGTTGTAGCTAACAAATTAAGAACCCTAGTAAAAAAAAGGCACCAAGTTTTCTGTGATTTGTGAGTTTCATGTTTATTAGGGATATTAGCTTTCAAAAAGTGGAAAGATTTTTAAACGAGGGGTACCACTGACTAAGTTGGAGAAAACATGTTGTAGAGCACAAAATGATTGAATAGCGATTCGTCCACCACATGTAGCATTGCTATCATGTCTGAAAACAGAAACACGACAAGAAGAGTAAGGTTTTAAAGTTAGTTAAATGATACGTACAAATATATATAAACCACCTAGAACATTGATATATAAGCAATTAGTCTCAACAAAAGCCAAATAGGTGATCCACTATAAGGAGAATGATGTGATGCATTTGCTGTCTACTACCATAACTAAGACAGTAATGTAGCCTCAAGTTATTATTGAAATATCTTAAAATAATAGGACACGAATGCTTCAAGGTAAGAGACCCTAAATTTGTATTGGCTGCAGTCCTATTGGGGTGTTGAACTCTCACCCTCCAATGTTCCTTTGCATCCAACTATACAGACCAGGCTTATGCAAATAGTTATAGAAATAAAAGAAATCACTATAACTGACTCCCAATTTAATAACTGTTTCCTTATATTCATATTCCAACACAAAACCAATTGTATGCTACATATTTATAAATTCCCCAATGTTGTCTTACATTGGTCTCCATAAAAGATCAAACTAGTTATGTGATAATCAAGAAAGAAAATGCCAACACCTTTGAGCCAAAAAGTTTGAACAACGGTCACAAAATGTGGTAACATTAGGGCAATCTTGAAGGCTTATGCAATCAATCTTTTGTCCATTAAGAAAGTGTCTGTCTAGGGGTTTCCGCAAGTCAAAGTCATTGCAGTACTGAAGCTTTTCATCTACATGACATGTTCAAATGAGTTACTGCTTAATAGTTGCAAACCTCAAAGCACCTCACTAGCATATATAATTGTTTAGCATAAAATAGTTAATAAATATATGAAAGGCGTAATAGTAGGAACTTTCCTTATATTCAAAACTGTCTAAAGATTCAAAACTGCAATCGATATGTATTACACACTAAAAAAAATTCAAATTGCAAATAAAAAATTACCTAATCTTTCCTTAATAGTATATAATCTTTCTAGATTTACTTACAATCCCCATACTTTGGGGACAAAATTGCCTACAAAAAAATAAAAAGAAGAAGAAAATATCTTCATATAACTCACATCGTACAACATATAACTAATTTATCTTTCTCCACATATGCATAAATCCTTTAACCTTGGATATCCCTTCATAATTTGGACACATAATAAGATCTCTATGAATAATGGCCCATATTGTGTTAATCTGACCATCCTTTTTTGTTGTTGTTGGTAATTAGAGATGAATTTTAACATTCGTGTCTTTGACAATAATGGATCTAAGACCTCATGCACTCAAAGTCTTATGAGTAGTTGTTTTACCATTGAGCCATGAGGGGCTTGGTAATATCGTCATCTTACTTGTGTTATGTGACATCAAGACATTCATTACATGATTTAAAAAGTTTTCAAGAAACTCATTTCATTGACATCTATTGACCGAGAGAAAAGTCTCTAAGATACAAATATGAAGCTAAAAAGAGAAGAAAATAGGTATTTGTTAATATTTCCTTATTCTTTTATTTTGGATAAGAATATTTCCAACCACTTACTATCAATGTTGTGAGTTCTCAATAATTAGATAGATGTGTGTGTTACTCTCTGCTGTGTATATATGTGCGTGCGTCTTTGTGCATTTGAGAAAAAAAGGGGGGGACCTGTTCTACATCACGATCAAGCCGAAGACTTATCATCTTTTGACATTACTGGACTAGGTAAAGTGCCAAGAAATGATCGAGAGTCTCTTGATGGACAAGCATAGAGAAGGGGTTTGTTGTGAAACAGTCCTTGAGACATGAAATTCCTTAACAAAAGCATATGATGAGGTGCATCAGGGTCTTCCATAACCATTACTAGACTTCCCAAAAGGAATCCACCTCCTAGAATCTCTACAAAAATGTCCATATAACAAACAAAAGAATTAGAGGGAAAACTACAAAAGGTAAATACTTCACGAATTATGCAGACGATATAATCCCTATAATGATTCACTTAACGCCTTCTAGTATATATTTCCAATCACTAGTGATATGGGGAATTACTGTCAAGATCTGGTATTCCTGATGAAACAAAGAACGTTCCATTTGAAACACGAACATATGATTAATAGTACATTAGAGTATAATATATTAGCCAACTACAAATCATTGTTTTGTTATTCTATGCCAATATGGGGTTATGCTATGAAAGCTCGCCTTTGTTTACTTTCATTAATTTTCTTTGTTGCTCTTCCACCGACTTCTAATTGTTAACAAACTAAACCAATTTATAAATATCTTATAGATTGTTCATGAATTATCTTAATTAGTATTAGTATATGAATGGGTAATGTCTAAATGCGCATGATACATATATGTACATAAATGTATTTAGAAATATCTTGAAACATATATGGTTATATTCATGTACATGTATTTAGTCATGTAGTAATTATTAAAATGGATCTAGAAATGTCCTAGGAGCCCTATAAATAATATTATATGTGAGTCATTTTATATAAGTGAAATGAAAGTGTTTTTGAATGTTCTCCAAAGTTATATTTCACTTCATCTCTAAATTTATCCTTTTCCAAATTATCCAATAAACACCTTAAGAAGCATCTTGAACAAACTAGTTGCTAGACTTGGTGAACTGATTCAATGCAGGTGGGACCTTGTATATTTTGCCAACTGCTAAATCATCTTTGTTTGAAACTTCTAAAGGTGTAGGAAAGTGGTTGGACACCCGTGACCAAGGGCAGACGTACATGGAGGGTAGGGGAGGCAACTGCCTCCCTTGACATTTTTTTATAGGTATAAAAATACTAGCAAGTGCATTGTGTGAGTTTCATTCATCTGATAAAGTACGGTTCTTCCAAATGAGTCTCCACTGAACATTTTAGAATCCGATGATCATTTCTCTGTAGGTTGGTTTTTGATATTTGTCTTGAATTCTTTGATTCTTTATTTTGTATAGTTTCTGCTAATTCTGTTATATTCTTTATTGCACAGTAGCAACTATGCCTTCCTCTTTATGTCTTTCATAGATTCATTTTCTCCTCTAATTTTTTTTTATAGACATAGGACAATGCCTTCATCTTTCTGTCTTTTATAGACTCATTTTCTCCTATAATTTCTTTACCTTTCCATGTGGGACAAATTCCATCCCCTTTCCATCCACACGTTAAAGAACAGACTTTATACATTAACCCTATTTTGGAAACATCTAACCAGAGAGGTGTAGAACAAACTTTAGGAAATTAGTCAACCCTATTTGCGATTACATACCATGTAAAAGAAAGTTCTGACTGTTAGGTTCATGTAAAAGAAAGTTTTGATTGCTAGGTAAGTTTTCCTAAGCAAGCTTACAAAAGAGGAAAGGAATAAATGGCAATAGGCTTAATTAAATACTTGCTGGAACTTCTTTTGAGCTGCTTGGAAGATCCTAAATCAGCAATGATGACAAACGTTAATAGGAACAAAGAACAACAACTAAAATTTGAAACTGGGCATATCCATGTCATTATAACTTGAATCAATAGGATGTCAACTAAATTTGTGAGGGTTGCATTACAATTTCTAAATTATAGATGAAAATCAATTAATGTTTAAATCTAATAAATTTGTTGGATGATCCAAATCTCAATAAGAGAGAGGCAAACTAAATCAACTTTTAAACTACTACTCTCTTGTCAAAATAGCTCCATATAAAAATACCCAGATGCTGTAACTCACTTTTTTTCTTAGCACCACCGCCAGCTCTGACTAATATGTGTTGGCTAAATTAGAACAAAATTGCATATGCTTTGACTAATATTTTACCGACAGAGTAGAAAAGGAATAAATTGCAAAATTTAGAGCTTCAGATGAAGATGATTGCAAATTTTTACCTTTGAGATGAAAATGCAAAAGGGTGGAACTTGGAGGGTTAGGTTTTCAGTTACGACTTAATTAACTACAAACACGAGAATTTTTTTCGTGGCCGGTCCCAAGGAGTAATTGCAGAGACTCTGCATCACCACAGAATATGACAAAGACACTTTATTTAACAAGGAGCCTCCCACCCCAATGATGAGGGAACAAGGCTCAAATGATGTAAAGTACAACATAATCTTTGATGATTTGTCTTTGCGGTTTTCAATTGTTGCGTACTTTGCCCTAATTTCATTATAAATTCTCAAACTATCAAAGGACACAACTTTAACTCCATATTCAATATTCATAGAGCAATATGAATATTTAAACCTCTAATTAGAAATCAAAACCAACAAGAACCATTTAAGAACAAGTTATACTCACTGCAGCTAAGTCATTTTTCAAACTTAATGTCCCACATCGAATGGTCAAGAAAATGAGGGGAGAAAAAAAGTCTATAGAAGAAAGAGTAAGGCTTGGTGTTAAAAGAACTTAAAAATTTAAAGCCGAAGTCTAAGGGCTTTATATTTTTAGCTCCAAAAAATTGGGTTATTTTGGCTGGGTCTGAATTTAGTTCATTTTTGAAATTTTGTCTTCGCTACCTTAATTTTCTGGCTTCACCCGTGACCACCATCCAGTTGTCATTATTAGTCCATACCAAAGATCTGATATCTCGATCATAAGCCTGCAAAATTAGTCAATCTTTTTAGAGAGCCTCCTGTAATCTACAACAACATTGGTGAAGACTTACTGGTCTCTTAGTAATTTCAAAGCAACGTCGCGATGACAATTTTAAGCAATTTGGTTATTGGAAAAGAAAATAAGTAGACTACTAGACACATCAACTAATTAAAAAATTATGCTATTGTGTTTACTTGCAATAAGAGAGGACATGTTTCTTTCGTACCATATAGCGGTATAAGTGTCTTTGACTATTTGTACGTATAGCAGTTGATAATGAGATTTTATACCTATTTATTTAATATTTTTAAGCTTAATTAATTGCGAGTTTTTGAATATTTTTACTAATTTAAGTGTTTTATTTATTATTACGCATTATTATTATTTTTAATTAAGTTATATTTTATTTTGTAGGAAAACATAAAGTAGATGACAAATCTGTAAATTCTACAAGAATTTAATGGCAAATTGGTAAATAAGCAATTACTAATGGCAATATCGTAATTATCCTGAAACAAGGCGGTTGGGCGCATTGTGACGACCCCAAATCCGGGTTCCATAACCTCGAGTTTGGTTATCACTATTCAACACATTACTAACAATTAAATACATACATTGCATTTAAATATCGCGGAATAATACATATTGGTTCCCTTCAAAAGGTTACAATACCAGGGTCTATCAACCTTAACATAAAAACAGTTCCTATCATAAGGAATTACAAAAGGTTTAACAACCGTAAATACATAAATAAAGATCTAACTAGCATGCATAAGCTACTTAAGCTTTGGCCTTTCCTTTTCCCTTATCCTTCCTGGAGCAATTAGGATTATCTGAAAAATGGTTCATGATATAGCAAGAATGAGCAACTAGTTTGCTCAGCAAGTTTATAACAATCATATAGATTTAATATATCATGAATGAATGGGAAAGATCATCAATGGTTCAACAATAGATATAACAATTGTGAATGAAACAGGATTCAAATTTTAATAAACAGAATATTTGAATCTTAAAATGCTGAGTGGTCTCTAAGGACCCTGAACTAACTAGGGTATAATAGAGTTTCCTCTGACCCTTTGAGTTGTTTGGTTTTCAAGGGGATCAGCCTATTCAACCCGCTGTATATGCATTACATTTAGTCACTGGCGCCCAAAGTCGGTTTCCCGACACAAAATCCCCTAATTTAGGGTTGTTCAATTCTCAGACTTAATATAAGAAAATCCGCACCCAACAATGGTTTGGATAAGCTTTTAAAAGTATTCAAGTTATTGAATTTAGAAACGCAATGTCTAGCTGAACTATTAGCTTCAGACATTTTTAATACAGTTCATGAATCAAGAACTAACAAGCTTCAAATGCACTAAGTGCGATTTTATAAACAATATGGATGTGGAATAATTTTAAATAATTAAACCACTTCAAGCTTTAACAATAAATACAAGTATGAAAACTTGTTCAACGATAATAATTGAGTAGGGTTAGAGAACTTGCCTGTTTGCTCAGCTACAATAATTGTCTAGCTTTAACTAACTTGCTTTGAAAGACCTAACATTAATAAAGTCGGTCTAATAATTAGTACGACGTATTTGCATAATTATACGCTTAATAACGAACTTATTTACCACATAAGTACTAACACATAAATTACATTAGTCAAAACAATATTATTAACCTTATAGACACTTAATCATTTTAGGTTAATAATTTAATAAGTTAGAAAATATTTTTCTTAAGTGTTGGACACTTATTAAACCCTTAAACAACTTATTATAATTGTTTAATTAAATCATAATTAAATTTAATTAACTCAATCTCTTTTTAATTACTATTTAATATTGATTAAATAGAAATTAATTAATTAACTCTAGTTATTATTTAAAATAAATAATAACTAATTGTACTTACTTATTATTTAATTATAATTAAATAATAGATAATTATTAACTTAATTTTAACCTTCTTTAATTTAATGTTAATCAACCAATAATTAACTAAGTAATTAACCTTACTTATTATTTAATTAAGGAAATTAAATAATAGTTTACTAATCTTAATCCCCTTTAATTATTATTTAATGTCAATTAAATAATAATTAATTATTTAATTAATTTTAATTATTATTTAAGGTTAAATAATAACCAAATCATTCTTATTTATTATTTAAATTAAATAATAAATTATTACTCTAATAACTTAATTTCCATTAATCGTTATTTAATGTTAATTAAATAATAATTAAATACTTAATTATCCTTATTTATTATTTAATAATATTTAAATAATAAATAATTAATTTATAAATTTTATCTCTCTTTAAATATTATTTAATAGGCATTAAATAATAATTGCTAATTTATCATCTTTATTTATTATTAACATTTAAAATAATAAATAAATAATAATTTATTTAACTTAACCATGGTTTAGCTAACTAGATTAATATTTAAAATATTTAAATATTAAACTTAATGAAATATATCCTCCCATTATTATTTTTGTATTATTATTATTTTTGTTATAATTTTAAATTAATTTTCAAATATTTAAATTAATTAAAATTAACCCGAATGGCATTTTCGTAAATAAGTTGAAAAACCGGACCGATGGCATTTTCGTAATTAATTCGAAAACTGAATCGAGGGCAGAATGGTAATTCTGCCAAGAAAAACACGGAGGGGCAAACTTGTAATTTCGCTGGAAAATAACTCCCGCGCATGGCGCGCGTTATAATATTTTCGGACCAAAACGGCGCCGTTTTTGGCAATCCGGAAATGGCTTCCGCGCATAACGCGCGGGGAAATTTTCTGCCGATGCCAAACGACGTCGTTTGGCTCCGCGTCGGTGGGTGAACAGTGTCTCGCGCATTGCGCGGCCAGTGTTAAATTTTCTCTTCCAAGCAGAATGTGAACAGTGTTTCCGGCTACCCATTTTAAATAAAAATATACCTTCAATAAATCTTTAACTCTTCAATAAAAATCCAAAAAAATTACCAATCACCTTATATTAATTTATAACATGAAAAATTAATTTTTCATGATTTAATATCATTATTTTTTTATAAAAATTTTTACATCACATAAACTACCACAAATCATAACTTTTTGTGTATAACTCCATTTTGAGTGATTCAAACTTTGTTTTTCTCATGATTCAATGTTCTATAATATTAGATATCAAACTTAAGTTTTATAAAAATATTTTTGGACATAAATTCCAAAACTTGTTTACACACTATTAAATACATATTTTAGCATATAAAATATACAAAAATACAAACCAAACATATTAAACTCAAGCATGGCATATATATTACCACTACACATTAATAACCATATTAACATGTTTATACTAACATGATGATTTATTTAATTTAAAAACAAAACTTCATTTAAAATAACCATTACCTTGATTTAATGGCTATTCTTCTTTTTCTCCCAAAATATGTTGTGAATCTTGAAGGCATAAACTAGCTTAGCACTCCTTCTCCTTCTCTTGCTCTCTCTCAAAATATTTTGCTCTCAAACTCTCTCTTTTGATTTTTGGAGCAAAATGAAATAACATCTATCAACTTTTCAAGTATACTTGAAAAATTAGTAGATACACATAATGTATCTAATAATTTTGACCACTACAAGCTAGCTATTGGATACTTACACAAGCAATTTAGTCCATACATAGTTGGTGAAAAGAAGCATGGTTTCATGTACTACAAAAATTAAAACAAGCAATCCTTAATTAAATAAATGGAAAATAAAATAAAATATCAAAAATTCAATTTTTCTCTCTCCCAAAACCAACATGGTCGGCTGATCTCCCTTCTTTTTGTCCCATAATTTGAGTCACTTTTCATTTTTTTTAAATAATAATAGTTAAATTAAGTATTTTTCAAGTGGGCCAATCATTGGGCTTTAATTTAAAATACCAATTGGGCTTCTATTAAATTGTTTGGGCTACTAAATTGTCAAATTTTATTATTCCCCACTTGGGCTACTAATTGACCCATGTTGGGCTAATTTAATAATTTACACATTAATTATTCAATCCATGATTAAATAAATAATTATATTGAATAAATAATTAAATATTCTAACCCATAAGTATTAAATTACTAAATGAACTAATAAATATTATTATTAATATTTCACATTATTTACATTAATTAATAATCATATTAATTAATTTATTATATTTAATTCACTCATTATATTCAATTTAATTGAATATTTAATTAATAGGAAACTTATCAATTATTTTGATATTAAAACTTTAGGGTTTGTTCACTAATTTAATAACATATTAGTGACCCCCTTTAATTAATTTTAGTAATTAATTACATAATTATTTAATCACATAATTAATTAATCACATAAAAAGATTTAAATAATCTCATAAAACTAACTCGTTGGAAATTAAATTAATATTTTCATTAATAAAAAAAAAATGTGGAAATTCTAGGACATTACATTCTCCCCTCCTTATAAAAATTCCGTCCTCGGAATTGTAAAATAAGGTTACTCAAATAAAAACGGGTAATTTGTCCTCATTTCCTCCTCTAATTCCCACGTAGATTCTTCAATGGCGTGATTCCTCCAGAGTACTTTGACAGAATGAATTATCTTATTTCTCAGTTTCTGTTCCTTCCTATCGAGTATCTGAACAGGAACTTCTTCATATGATAAGTCCTTCCCGACTTGAATTGGTTCATAGGAGATAACGTGCTTGTAGTCTGGTTTGTATGGCCGCAATACTGACACGTGAAACACATTGTGAATATGTTCCAATTCAGGAGGTAAAGCTACCTCGTATGCTACTTCACCCACTCTCCTCAATATCTCGAACGGTCCTATGAACCTTGGACTCAGTTTCCCCTTCTTTCCAAACCTGATCTTCCCTTTCCAGGGAGATACCTTAATGAACACAAAACTCCCCACCTCGAAGTCTCGTTTCTGTCGATGTAAATCGGCGTATTTCTTTTGACGGTCTTGAGCTGCTACTAGCCGAGCTCTTATTACCTTGATAATTTCTACCGTCTGTTGAACCAATTCTGGCCCCAACAGTCGGCGTTCTCCTACCTCATCCCAACATAGAGGTGTTCTGCATTTTCTGCCATATAAAGCTTCGTAAGGCGGCATACCTATGCTCGCATGATAACTGTTGTTATATGCAAACTCAACTAGTGGTAGATGGATTTCCCAACTGCCCTTGAAATCCATTACGCAGGCCCTGAGCATATCTTCCAATGTCTGAATTGTTCTCTCACTTTGCCCATCGGTCTGCGGATGATACGCTGTACTCATTCTCAACTGTGTCCCCAATCTCTCCTGAAGACTTCTCCAAAATTTTGACGTGAAGCGCGGATCTCTGTCTGACACAATCGATACCGGCACCCCATGTCTTGAAACTATCTCTTTGATGTACAATTTGGACAACTGATCCAAACTGAACCTAATCTTGATCGGCAAAAAGTGCGCTGACTTTGTTAGCCGATCCACAATCACCCAAATTGCGTCATATCCCTTCTGTGTTGCTGGAAGTCCTACCACAAAATCCATTGTGATATGCTCCCATTTCCACTCAGGAATTTCTAACGGCTGTAACAATCCACTTGGTCTCTGATGTTCGGCCTTTACCCTTTGACAAGTTAGGCATCGGCTGACACATTCTGCAACCTCCCTCTTTAAATTCGGCCACCAAAAATGCTGACGTAGATCTTGATACATCTTCGTACTCCCCGGATGTATCGAGTATCTTGTACTGTGGGCCTCTTGCAAAATTTCCTCTCGTAATTCAGGCACTAGCGGTACCCAAACACGATTTTCAAATCTCAGCAATCCCATGCTATCAATTTTAAACTTGACCTCTTCTCCATCGGTCATCCTCTTCCGGATTCTGTCACATTCCTCATCTTTGTCTTGAGCCTCTTTCACCCTATCTAACAAGGTTGGGCTCACCTCGACTTCTATTGACTCGTTTGGACTTCTCACTTCCAACTCTATTCGAGCCATCTCTTGAACCAATTGTTCTTGATCTGTCAATATGAACAATTTCTCCCTGCTCTTTCTACTCAGAGCATCCGCTACTACGTTGGCCTTGCCGGGATGATATAGAATTTCACAATCATAATCTTTGATCAATTCCAACCATCTCCGTTGCCTCATATTCAGCTCCTTCTGTGTGAAGATATACTTCAGACTCTTATGGTCTGTGAATATCTCACATTTTTCTCCGTACAGATAATGTCTCCAAATTTTAAGGGCAAACACTACCGCTGCCAGCTCCAAGTCGTGGGTAGGATATCCCTTCTCATAATCTTTTAATTGTCTGGACGCATACGCAACGACTTTGCCGTTTTGCATAAGCACACAGCCAAGCCCCTTGTGCGATGCATCACTGTAGACCGTAAAACCTCCTGTATCGTCTGGTAAGGTCAATACAGGTGCTTCACTAAGTCTTTTCTTTAACTCCTGAAAACTTTCCTCACACTTCTCTGTCCACACGTATTTCACCGTCTTTCTTGTTAAGTTGGTCAACGGTGTTGCTATCTTTGAGAAGTCTTGAATGAACCTCCGATAGTAACCCGCTAACCCTAAGAAACTTCTTACTTCTGTCGGCGTCCTTGGTTGCTCCCAATTCATTACCGATTCAACCTTCGCCGGATCAACCGAAACTCCCTCCTTGTCAATAACATGACCTAAAAATTGAACTCTTTCCAACCAGAATTCACACTTTGAAAACTTAGCGTACAACCGCTCCTTCCGTAAAACCTCCAACACCAATCTTAGGTGTTCAGCATGCTCCTCCTCCGTTTTGGAATACACCAGAATATCGTCAATGAACACGACTACAAATTTATCCAAGTATTGCTTGAATATTCTGTTCATCATGTCCATAAATGCGGCTGGCGCATTCGTTAGTCCAAACGACATCACCAGAAACTCATAATGCCCATATCGAGTTCTGAATGCCGTCTTGGGTATATCCTCCTTCCTGACTTTCAACTGATGATAACCAGTCCTTAAGTCAATCTTTGAAAAGTACTTCGCCCCTTTCAATTGATCGAAAAGATCGTCAATTCTTGGTAACGGGTACTTGTTCTTAATTGTCACCTTATTCAGCTCTCTATAATCCATACACAATCTCATCGATCCATCCTTCTTCTTTACAAACAGCACCGGTGCTCCCCATGGAGAAACACTTGGCTGAATGTACTTATTGTCTAACAACTCCTGCAATTGCACCATCAATTCCTTTAGTTCTACCGGAGTCATCCTATATGGTGCTTTCGATATCGGTGCTGTCCCCGGTACTAAATCAATCACAAATTCTATCTCCCTGTCCGGCGGTAAACCCGGCAGTACATCTGGAAAAACATCCGTAAACTCCCTAACTACTGGTATTTGCTCCATCTCGGGACTCACCACTTGTGTGTCAACCACATGAGCCAAATACCCTACACAACCTTTCTTCAATAATTTCTTGGCCTGCATCATCGTCAGACAAGAAGACTGTCTTGACGATTTGCTGCCATAAAATACGACCTTAGACTTATTTGGTGTCTTAAGGTGTATGCACTTCTTCTGACAATCAATTATCGCCCCGTGGTTAAACAACCAATCCATCCCAAGTATTACATCAAATTCCCCCAGACGTATTGGAATTAGATTCACATTTAATTTCTGACCCCTGATTTCAGTACAACAATTTCTATGTATGTACTCTACCGGAATCACTTCTTTATTAGCAACTTCTATGTTCATTGAGTTTTCTAGTTTGTCCCTAGGCAACTCTAATCGTCTAGCGAAATCATCAGACACAAATAAACAGGTAGCACCCGAATCAAACAATACATATGCATTTATATTATTGATCGGAATAATACCTGACACCACGTCTTTTGACCCCACGGCATCCTGTACCGTCATATTGAAAGTCCGGGCTGTCGGCTTGTTCTGTGGTACCGGTCCCCCGATAGCCAATTTGCTGTTATTGCCCCTGTAGCCGCTACCCCCGTCATTCTTCTTCTTAGGGCAATCCTTTATCAGGTGGTCAGATGCTCCGCAAGAAAAGCATCTCACTTTCTTTGGGATGGGACAATTTGGAGAAATATGTCCCACCTGACCACAATTGTAGCATGTATTCTTCCCTTTCCTGCACTCTCCGAAGTGGTTCTTTCCACATATATTGCATGCTGGCTTTTTCTGAACACTTCCTTGTTGATTCCCCGAGCTCTTGTCGTTGCTGCTGTTGTCCCATTTGCGCTTGTTGTTATTATTGTTGTTATTATTGCCTCCACTGTTGCTGTTCTTGCTTCCCCCTTCATTTTTCTTCTTGTTTCTCTCCTGGTTGTACTTGGTTAACGCGTCACTTCCTCCTTCAGCAATGATTGACTTCTCTAGCAAAGTTGCGAACGAGTCAATCTGCAGTATTGCTACCTTGTTGAATATCCAAGGTCTCAATCCATTCTCGAACCTTCTGGCCTTGCGTTCCTCCGTGTCTACCTGATGTGGAGCGAACCTGGCCAACTCATTAAATTTTGCCGCGTACTCCGGTACCGACATGTTCTCCTGTTTTAGTTCTAGAAACCTTACCTCCATCCTACTCTTCATACTTTTCGGGAAATAATTCTCGTCGAATATTTCCTTAAATTTCGTCCAGGGCACCACACCATCCCCAGCCCTATTCTGATTGGCTTCCCACCAGAAATTGGCTTCGCCCTTCATCATGTAGGTAGCAAAAACTGTCTTTTGCTCCTCAGCTACTCTTGCGATAACAAACGCCTTCTCTATCTCCTTTATCCAAGACTGGGCCTCTATCGGGTCCGACGTTCCCCTAAACTCTGGCGGTCCCACCGCCTTAAAATCTTTAAAATTCGCCAACTGATTTGGTGGTGGTGGCGGATTTGCTACTACAGGGTGGCGGTTTTGCATTGCTTCAGCTAGCATGTCGACGAAGTTTTGCATAGGGTCTACGTTGTGTCCCCCCGCGTCGTTGTTAACTGACTCTTCTACCCCCTGGTTCCTTGGTGGTTGTCTACGTGGCGGCATTTTCTGTTATAAACAAAAATTTACATTATTATACTGGTTTCATCTTTTTCATTTCATTATTTTGTATCTTAGACAATGTTTAGCTAAAATACAAGTAATTATTTCAACACGCATATAAACATAAATTCAACTGCATTTATACTCATATGCTAAAACAGGAGTGCGTAGCACTTTACATCAAAAGCATACTGCTATAAATGCTTCTATCCCAGAGAAGCTACAAAAGATGGGATCTGACATATCCTACAACTTCCTAGAGTTGGGATTTAGTGACATATTAACCCTCTAATAAAACAAAAGTTGGGTTCTACTGCATCTATTTACATACGAAATTAGAAAATAACTACTACTACTACTGACTGCGCATCCCCCTACGGATCGCGTCGTCATACTCCTCATCCCCGATGGCCATCACCACGCTCCTGCTGATGGTGTGCATAGACTGGCCCTCCTCAGCTGGGTAGTAGTGCACCCTGCTCTGAAGCCTACCATATGAAGATCGGTAGACGTAGCTAAGTCTATCCGTCCTCACCCGCTTCTCGCGGACCTCCTCCTCTAGCTCAATTATCTGTCCATAAGCGGCATCCCGCTGTCTCTCCATCTCAATACGGTCCTCTATCGCCTCCTGCCAGTGTGCATGGATGGCGGCCTTCTCTGCCTGAACCTGCTGAACCTTCAGCTCAGCCTCGGCTAACCTAGTCTCAGCTACTGCTAACTTAGCCTGCAGCTCCACATCCTGATCTACCAGCTGATGTGTCAACACTGCAAAGTGCTCCACCGAATCCTCGTACTCCTGTACCTGATCCTCCAGTCCTACTATCCTCTCCTTCAGCTCTGTGTTCTCGCCAGAGAACTGGTAAGCCGCATCCCTATACTGATCCTCCATGTGCTGGTGGGTCAGATTCTGCTCCTCTAGATGCTGGACCCTTGCCTCCAGCCCCTCGTTCCTATCGGTCAGTCCCTCTATGATGTCAGCGGCAGTGGTGCCCATGCCATCAGCTGACTCCTCCTCCTCAGACTCCTCTGACTCTGCCTCATCCTCACTGTAAGGCCTCATGACTCCGCCCCAGACGGGCTCCACACGATCCCCCTCCTCAGGATCTGACTCTGGCTCCTCTACGGGTGCAGCCACCAGCGGCTGTGCAGTATCCATATGGATATCAATATAGTCCTCCTCAGCAGTGCGACTCGACTGTCCGATCTCTGCCATCCTATATCATAAAACAATAACACATGTTAGTACAGCAATAAAATATATTCATTGATGAAATGAAATGATATTTTATCATGTACATCTCGGCTCGATGGATTTTCTCAATCCATCTCCAAAAATACACAACATGATGAATCTCCCCGATTCATCCCCTAACGCACCCGATATGAGTTTAATACTAAGGTTATAACTTAGGTTTCGCAAATCCTAACGTTTCTAACCTACGACTCTGATACCAACCTGTGACGACCCCAAATCCGGGTTCCATAACCTCGAGTTTGGTTATCACTATTCAACACATTACTAACAATTAAATACATACATTGCATTTAAATATCGCGGAATAATACATATTGGTTCCCTTCAAAAGGTTACAATACCAGGGTCTATCAACCTTAACATAAAAACAGTTCCTATCATAAGGAATTACAAAAGGTTTAACAACCGTAAATACATAAATAAAGATCTAACTAGCATGCATAAGCTACTTAAGCTTTGGCCTTTCCTTTTCCCTTATCCTTCCTGGAGCAATCAGGATTATCTGAAAAATGGTTCATGATATAGCAAGAATGAGCAACTAGTTTGCTCAGCAAGTTTATAACAATCATATAGATTTAATATATCATGAATGAATGGGAAAGATCATCAATGGTTCAACAATAGATATAACAATTGTGAATGAAACAGGATTCAAATTTTAATAAACAGAATATTTGAATCTTAAAATGCTGAGTGGTCTCTAAGGACCCTGAACTAACTAGGGTATAATAGAGTTTCCTCTGACCCTTTGAGTTGTTTGGTTTTCAAGGGGATCAGCCTATTCAACCCGCTGTATATGCATTACATTTAGTCACTGGCGCCCAAAGTCGGTTTCCCGACACAAAATCCCCTAATTTAGGGTTGTTCAATTCTCAGACTTAATATAAGAAAATCCGCACCCAACAATGGTTTGGATAAGCTTTTAAAAGTATTCAAGTTATTGAATTTAGAAACGCAATGTCTAGCTGAACTATTAGCTTCAGACATTTTTAATACAGTTCATGAATCAAGAACTAACAAGCTTCAAATGCACTAAGTGCGATTTTATAAACAATATGGATGTGGAATAATTTTAAATAATTAAACCACTTCAAGCTTTAACAATAAATACAAGTATGAAAACTTGTTCAACGATAATAATTGAGTAGGGTTAGAGAACTTGCCTGTTTGCTCAGCTACAATAATTGTCTAGCTTTAACTAACTTGCTTTGAAAGACCTAACATTAATAAAGTCGGTCTAATAATTAGTACGACGTATTTGCATAATTATACGCTTAATAACGAACTTATTTACCACATAAGTACTAACACATAAATTACATTAGTCAAAACAATATTATTAACCTTATAGACACTTAATCATTTTAGGTTAATAATTTAATAAGTTAGAAAATATTTTTCTTAAGTGTTGGACACTTATTAAACCCTTAAACAACTTATTATAATTGTTTAATTAAATCATAATTAAATTTAATTAACTCAATCTCTTTTTAATTACTATTTAATATTGATTAAATAGAAATTAATTAATTAACTCTAGTTATTATTTAAAATAAATAATAACTAATTGTACTTACTTATTATTTAATTATAATTAAATAATAGATAATTATTAACTTAATTTTAACCTTCTTTAATTTAATGTTAATCAACCAATAATTAACTAAGTAATTAACCTTACTTATTATTTAATTAAGGAAATTAAATAATAGTTTACTAATCTTAATCCCCTTTAATTATTATTTAATGTCAATTAAATAATAATTAATTATTTAATTAATTTTAATTATTATTTAAGGTTAAATAATAACCAAATCATTCTTATTTATTATTTAAATTAAATAATAAATTATTACTCTAATAACTTAATTTCCATTAATCGTTATTTAATGTTAATTAAATAATAATTAAATACTTAATTATCCTTATTTATTATTTAATAATATTTAAATAATAAATAATTAATTTATAAATTTTATCTCTCTTTAAATATTATTTAATAGGCATTAAATAATAATTGCTAATTTATCATCTTTATTTATTATTAACATTTAAAATAATAAATAAATAATAATTTATTTAACTTAACCATGGTTTAGCTAACTAGATTAATATTTAAAATATTTAAATATTAAACTTAATGAAATATATCCTCCCATTATTATTTTTGTATTATTATTATTTTTGTTATAATTTTAAATTAATTTTCAAATATTTAAATTAATTAAAATTAACCCGAATGGCATTTTCGTAAATAAGTTGAAAAACCGGACCGATGGCATTTTCGTAATTAATTCGAAAACTGAACCGAGGGCAGAATGGTAATTCTGCCAAGAAAAACACGGAGGGGCAAACTTGTAATTTCGCTGGAAAATAACTCCCGCGCATGGCGCGCGTTATAATATTTTCGGACCAAAACGGCGCCGTTTTTGGCAATCCGGAAATGGCTTCCGCGCATAACGCGCGGAGAAATTTTCTGCCGATGCCAAACGACGTCGTTTGGCTCCGCGTCGGTGGGTGAACAGTGTCTCGCGCATTGCGCGGCCAGTGTTAAATTTTCTCTTCCAAGCAGAATGTGAACAGTGTTTCCGGCTACCCATTTTAAATAAAAATATACCTTCAATAAATCTTTAACTCTTCAATAAAAATCCAAAAAAATTACCAATCACCTTATATTAATTTATAACATGAAAAATTAATTTTTCATGATTTAATATCATTATTTTTTTATAAAAATTTTTACATCACATAAACTACCACAAATCATAACTTTTTGTGTATAACTCCATTTTGAGTGATTCAAACTTTGTTTTTCTCATGATTCAATGTTCTATAATATTAGAACATCAAACTTAAGTTTTATAAAAATATTTTTGGACATAAATTCCAAAACTTGTTTACACACTATTAAATACATATTTTAGCATATAAAATATACAAAAATACAAACCAAGCATATTAAACTCAAGCATGGCATATATATTACCACTACACATTAATAACCATATTAACATGTTTATACTAACATGATAATTTATTTAATTTAAAAACAAAACTTCATTTAAAATAACCATTACCTTGATTTAATGGCTATTCTTCTTTTTCTCCCAAAATATGTTGTGAATCTTGAAGGCATAAACTAGCTTAGCACTCCTTCTCCTTCTCTTGCTCTCTCTCAAAATATTTTGCTCTCAAACTCTCTCTTTTGATTTTTGGAGCAAAATGAAATAACATCTATCAACTTTTCAAGTATACTTGAAAAATTAGTAGATACACATAATGTATCTAATAATTTTGACCACTACAAGCTAGCTATTGGATACTTACACAAGCAATTTAGTCCATACATAGTTGGTGAAAAGAAGCATGGTTTCATGTACTACAAAAATTAAAACAAGCAATCCTTAATTAAATAAATGGAAAATAAAATAAAATATCAAAAATTCAATTTTTCTCTCTCCCAAAACCAACATGGTCGGCTGATCTCCCTTCTTTTTGTCCCATAATTTGAGTCACTTTTCATTTTTTTTAAATAATAATAGTTAAATTAAGTATTTTTCAAGTGGGCCAATCATTGGGCTTTAATTTAAAATACCAATTGGGCTTCTATTAAATTGTTTGGGCTACTAAATTGTCAAATTTTATTATTCCCCACTTGGGCTACTAATTGACCCATGTTGGGCTAATTTAATAATTTACACATTAATTATTCAATCCATGATTAAATAAATAATTATATTGAATAAATAATTAAATATTCTAACCCATAAGTATTAAATTACTAAATGAACTAATAAATATTATTATTAATATTTCACATTATTTACATTAATTAATAATCATATTAATTAATTTATTATATTTAATTCACTCATTATATTCAATTTAATTGAATATTTAATTAATAGGAAACTTATCAATTATTTTGATATTAAAACTTTAGGGTTTGTTCACTAATTTAATAACATATTAGTGACCCCCTTTAATTAATTTTAGTAATTAATTACATAATTATTTAATCACATAATTAATTAATCACATAAAAAGATTTAAATAATCTCATAAAACTAACTCGTTGGAAATTAAATTAATATTTTCATTAATAAAAAAAAAATGTGGAAATTCTAGGACATTACACGCATGGTGCGTGGTTTTTAAAAGGGACAACAATTGGACGACGTCGTGTAGCGTTGAAAGGAGCAGCAGGAAATGACCGACAGCGTATGGCGAGGAATGACGAATCAGGATTCTAAACGGTGTCGTTTGGTTGTGTGGAATAGTGCAAGGCCTACGCCTGCGTGAGAGGCTATGTTTGCATGATACAGAGATGAAATGGTGTCGTTCTATTAAAGGAGGAAATGTAAGACGGCACTATGCGCGTATGTTTTTGGGCGGTGTTTGAGCAGCCAACTGTCACCGTTGAGTTGGTCAAATGACGCACTAAGGACTTGTTTGGCACGCGGAATTAGTAGTAGTTCGGGATTAAAGCTTTATTTTGATTTCTAATTCCAATTTTACTTAGGATTATTAATATACTTATATAAATAAACTATGTAGCTCTTATATTCAGTATATTAATATGCATTAAGATAGATTAACATAGTTTTAGAGCAGAATATTGTATTAGGGTAGATTTATTTTATTAGCTTATGAGCAAATATTTAACGCGAATGATTCAAGAATTGAAAACGGAGCTTGGGAATTGGAAACTATGATCTGAGTGACAGACGGATGTCAACAAAAATTTAATTTCTTTTCTTTTACTTTTATTTTTATAATTTTGAGATGTTGAATTATTTGTTGTTAATTTATTATTTAGTTATGAGTTAATTTATTATTAAGATTGCAATTGAACCCAATGCGTAGTTTTATTTAATTTATTTCCTTTTTAATTATTAATGATTATATATGAGTTGTTTATTATATTTTATGCGTTCATGTATAATTATTTGAACAATAATTAATTGTGTTGTCTTAGAAGGAATTGAAAAAAAGAATTCTAGGAATTGTAATCATTTTCATTAGTTTACTTTAGTTAGTAATTTTAATTAGTTTATTTTATAATTAAATTGTATTTGTTTAAATAGAATTAATTTGATATTAAATTAGTGTTTGGTAATAATTATTTTTAATTTTCTATGGGTTCAACACTCTCTTTATTATTATATTACTTATGAGTTGCGTATACTTGCGTGTAAATTCCTATTTAAAAACAGCAGTAACTAATTACGCAATTTATCCTGATTGTGCACATTGCGTGACTATGGACTGAAGTCAATAAACAGTACTCCCTCTGTTCCACAGATGGTATTTTATTTATCTCATTTTCCTTCTAAATTATTGATTTTTTAAAAAGTAATATGGTCTGAAGTCAATAAAAAATATTCCCTCTATTCCACAAATGGTATTTAATATTTATCTATACTCCCTCTTAAATTTAAAATGAATTGCATAAATTTTGAATTATTATATCCATTTCGTAGACAAGGTTTGTTCCGAACTTGACTTACGAGCTCGTATAACACTCGCCTCTATTTTTAAAAGAGCTTGTGCACTTCACTCATTGTATACCAAATAAGCGTTCAAGCGAGTAGACGAAACCTTCCTTTTAGTTGCTCCTCTCTCTCTCTCTCTCTCTCTCTCTCTATAGAGTAAAAAAATTAATAGCACTTAAATTGATCCGATACAGATCGTGTTATGTGCCAAATCTCAATATCTCTTTTATGAGAGTCAGGTATGGCATCTCGATTTTATTCACTCTACTAAACTTGCTACTAAATTATTATGATCCTAAATATAAAATCAATGTATATTTTTTATTGGTATATATTTATGTCAAGAGCAGAGCAGAGTAACAATTTTTATTTTCGGATGAATTTTAATTAAAATCCAATTTAATTATAAAAAGATATTCCTCAAACACGATTTCGATGTAATCAAAGTAATTAATGCATCTGATTTAGGAAAGGAAATTTCCCTGCGGTCTGTTAATTGGTGATCAAGTAAACGCATTTTCCCTACGAAAAAGCTGTTCGCTGTAGACTTGTACTTTAGTAGTACTACTAAGATTTTCTAGTATATTAAATTTGATTATTTTAATCCAACAACGTCATGCCTAACGCTGTACCTACGAAGCTGTAAGCCATGACATAATATATTACGCCAACTTATTTATGTTATGTTTGAATTAAAAGAATATAATATAAAAAAATATTTATTTTAAATTATTTTAAATATATATTTAATTATTAATGTAAATGAGTAATTTAATATAACGATAAAATTATGATACATATTTATTTTATTAGAATAAATTATTTCTCACTCCTATCACATGAAATTAGTAGTTGTCCTTAAAATTATTTTATTAGAGTAAATTATTAAAATTATTTATTTTTTAAAAATAATTATCTAATACATTATTTTTTATTTAATATTTTTATTCATTCTATTCTCTCGACCAAACATAAAATTAGTAGTTGTCCCAAGTTTTTTACGGAATCTTACCCCGAGGCTTCTCAGGATTCAGCTATTGTGGATTGTGAAATTTAGAATCATCGAAAAATATATTTCTATAGTTCTCATTATATAAAATTAATATTAATTTTTTTAAAATTAATTTAAAATATTTTTAAATTTAAAATTAACATAATTAATTTTAATTTTAAAATAATAAATATTATAACTATTAGTAGTTTTTATATAGTTTCCTACGTTCATAATTGCATTGACTTAAATTAAATTAATTTATTTTAATTTTGAATTTAAAAATATTTGAAATTAGCTTTTAAAAAAGTTAATGATAATCAAATAATTTTAAAGGAGTATTTTATTAATAACAAAATTATATCATAAAATATATTTAAAATTCCCAATTTAAATATAAAATGTTAAAATCTATTTTACTTGACAATACTTGAGTAAAGTTTACTAATTTTAAGAGAAGAGAATTATTATACTTATGAGAGGTTTATTGTGTGTAAAATACGAGTTTAATTATATTATGCTTTATTTTATGTTTCTTGATTTGTAAAAATGTAATTAAAATATTTTTTATGGATCGAAATAATATATACTAATAATAATTTATATGGACAAGTTAATTCCACGTACGATGAGTGCTTGCTTATAATGTATGAACAAATAAAGTGATTTTCAAGAAATGTTGGAGTTGGACCATTAAACCGCCCACAAAAAATGGGACAACATGTGAATTCAAGTTTTGGATTCTTATATATACTTTCGAGAACATCCACAGCAACACTAAAATTGTATGAACAAAAATTCAACCGATTTCATTGCCTAGAATATAACAAGTACGGAAAATAAAATATAAATATAAATAATATTTAATCTTTAATAAAGTTTACTCTCCCTCTATATGTTGATATTTTTCAAGAAGTCTTGTTATTTTCGTAGAAGTATAAAATAAATTTAATATTTCTAAGTTATTATCACAGTTTATCATCATAATATCATAATTAAGCTAAAAATTTATTAAATTTAAGAGTAAATATATATCCCTTCGTCATCAATAAACAATACTCCCTCTATTCCACGTATGGTATTTTATTTATCTCATTTTCTCCCTAAATTATTGATTTTTTTAAAAAGTAATATGGTCTGAAGTCAATAAACAATATTTCTTCTGTTCCACAAATGGTATTTAATATTTATCTATACTCCCTCTCAAATTTAAAATAAATTGTATCAATTTTGAATTATTATATCCGTTTCGTAGAAAAAGTCTATTCCGTACTTGACTTACGAGCTCGTGTAGTACTCGCCTCTATTTTTAAAAGGGCTTATGCACTCCACTCATTGTATACTAAACAAGCGTTCGAGCGAGTAGACAAAACCTCCCGTTTAGTTGTCTCCTTTTTTTCTTTCTCTCTGTCGTTCTAGAGTGAAAAATTGATAGCACTTAAATTGATTCGATATAGATCGTGTTATGTGCCAAACCTCAATATCTCTTTTATGAGATTCAGATATCGCATCTCGATTTGATTGGCTCTATTAAGCTTGCTATTAAATTATTGTGATCCTAAATATAAAATCGCTGTACATTTTTTATTGGTATATATTTATGTCAAGTTCGTGTAAAAAATTGCATTTAAAATACATATTATGTCTTGCTTACATATTCCAAATTGGAAAGTTAGCGCTACCGGTTGAATGAATCAAATGTGAATTATGGCTTGGGCGGTTCAATTTTAATTGGGTTCAGTTATGAATTAAAGGACTGATAAAAGCGAAGCAGAACAATAATTTTCCGTTATTTATTTTTGGGTGAGTTTTTAATTAAAATCCAATTTAATTTTTTAATTAAAATCCAATTTAATTTTAAAAAGATATTTTTTAAACACGATCTCTAAATAATTAAAGTAATTAATATATCTGACCTAGGAAAGGAAATTTCCCTTCGATCTCTTAATTGGTGATCAAGGAAACTCATTTTCCCTACGATAAAGTTGTCCGCTGTACACTTGTAGTTTAGTAGTACTACTAACATTTTCTAGTATATTCAATTTGATTATTTTAATCCAACAACGTCATGCCGGTACCTACTAAGCTGTAAGCCATGACATAATATGTCACGCCCACCTATGAAGTAGTAGTAGTGTGTATATATATATATATATATATATATATAATTTATAATAAATAGTTGTTATAGATATTATTTTAATAAATTAATTTTATATTATTTTTTATAAAGAATTAAAATTATAAAATAGTATAAATTTTAATTTTATCAGCTGTTAGTTCTAATAGCAGTTTGAATATTGCAATCGTTATTCCTACTAGTAGTTGACCAAATTAAATTTTTTTTTCTTTCTAATCTAGTCATTTTCATATAAATAGTGTGTAAAATTAATTTACTGAAATAATATTCATAACAACTATTTGTTATGAATCATTACCCTATATATACAACAATTATAATAGTTGATACAATTATTATAATTATATAATATATAATAAAAAATATAAATTACAAAATTAATTTTATTCTAAATTTTTATAAATTATACCAATTTTAAAATTTAATATGATATTATTTAATCAAAAAAAATTAAATTATCTCTTTAATTTTAAAAAAGAAGAAATAACTTTTTTGTTCACCTTAAAAAAGTTAGTTTTCTAGTTAATTGGTCAATGCCTATTATTAATTCACACCAAATTGTTTTTGCAATCAATAGATGTCTCTTGTGAATCGGTTTGTAGTTCATAAGTATATACTCTAGCCTTACAAAGTCGACAGCCCTTGTAAAATATTTCATCCATTTCAAATAATAAAATTATTATTAATTTTTAAAAAATTAATTTATGATATTTTTAAATTTAAAATTAACATAATTTATTTAAAATTTTAAAATAATTAAATTTATAACTACTAACATTTTCTAGTATATTAAATTTGATTATTTTAATCCAACAACGTCATGCCTAACGTTGTACCTAGTAAGCAGTAAGCTATGACATATTATCATAATTTAGTATCACAGTTTATCATCAAACTATCATAATTAAACTAAAAAATTATTAAATTTAAGAGTAAATATATATTCCCTGCGTCATCAAAATAATATTTTAAATACTAAATATTTAGTAAAGTAAGGTCTATTAAATTTAAAAGAGAGAAAATTTATTAGTGTACTTTTATTTGATTTATTATAGATAAAATTGATATTTATTGATATTCTTTTTTTTTTAATACGTGTAAAATCTATATTTTTAATATTCTTTATAGACGAAGAAAGTAATAAGGATAAATAATTACAATTTATAAATGTATCCCAACAAAATCCAACTTTCTCAATATTTTGCACGATACTCTACCTCACCCCCTACGTCACATACTCAGTGGTCTTATTGCTAGGAGTCTTTTTATATTTATTCATAAATTTTATTCACAAAATTTATTTATAAAAAAATAAAAGAATATAATTTTATTATATTTCTCTTAATAATTAAAAATAAATTTATATATATATATATTTTTTTTATATTGAATAAAATTTATGAATAAATTTAAAATTTTACTATTGCTAATAATGTTCATACCAGCCATCCACTCTTTTTTTCGCTGATCCTCTTGCCTATTCTCTAGTATTTATACCCTTCCAACAGCTCTCCCTTCAAACTACTTCATCAGCTTTAAGTCTCCTTCTCTCTCTTCCTTGCTTTATTATATCAGTGAGAGTTCTTAAATTCATATCCACCACCAAATTAATCCATTGGAAATGGCAAATCCAGAGGCAGAGCATCCAGTGAAGGCTTTTGGATGGGCTGCCCGTGACACATCTGGGGATCTTTCTCCTTTCAATTTCTCAAGAAGGTATGTATATATTTTTTGTTTCAATAATTTTCATTCTAATTTAGATCTTTAACCCATTATGTAATAATTTGCAACTGTATACGTATAAGATCAAAAAAATTTCTTCTGGGTATTTGTTTACTGATGATTATGGGTATTTTAAATGAATGGGTGTAGAGCAACAGGTGATAAGGATGTGAGGTTCAAAGTAATGTATTGTGGGATCTGTCATACGGATCTTCACATGATCAAGAACGAATGGGGAATGTCTCAGTTTCCAATTGTCCCTGGGTAAGTATATATTGCCTTTAATCTCTCTGTTTATGGCTTATGGGCATGATCGGCGCCAACTTACAAGTGAGTCAATCCAACATATAAGTTGATTTCAAAAAAAAAGTTATTTGGAATTGACTTAAATTTGAACTTATAAGTTGACTTATTAATCAAAAAAAAGTTAAGCACGTTACTTATTTTTTATTTATTTATAAGTCATTTTTTAAAAGTTGGTCAAACCTTATAAAAGATCCATTTTGCCTTCTTTTATTTTTCTAATCTTCTTTTTATTGAAGGATATTTTAGTAATCTTTATATTTTATTTGAACTTATAAGTCATTAGCCGAATACATCTACAACTAGTACTTATAATTTTCGACTTATAAGTAAAAGTGATGCCGTCCATTTTGCCTTCTTTTATTTTTCTAATCTTCTTTTTATTGAAGGATATTTTAGTAATCTTTATATTTTATTTTAACTTATAAGTCATTAGCCCGAACATATCTACAACTATTACTTATAATTTTCGACTTATAAGTAAAAGTGATGCCAAACACTTTTACTTATAAATTTACTAAAATTTTAACTTATAAATATACTAAAATTTTAATTTTAAGTCAAAAAAAAAAAAAAAAATTACTCCTGAACAGGCCCTATATATAGAATTAGCATTTGCTTTTAAGGAATTTATGATAACTATTAGATCCACAAGCTGATGAGAAAATATACAGGGAAAAGTATTATGAGGTTGCTATTTCTAATTCATGTTGGAACCCAACACCTAAATGATAGACAATATGCATTATTTCTAATTTATGACGTGAATTATTTGCTTTATGTATGGAGATAATGCTTAAATTTTGAGTATTAACTGTTATATGGGATTGTTATTTGATGGTGGAATGATAGAAACATTAGGGAGTTGTTTAAATTTTTTCTGCTGTTTTAGCAGGACTTTCATTAATAATCTGTCAATAAGTTGTTACATTTTTAGTTCTGAGAAAAAAACAAATTGATGTTTGTTGGAATGCATATATTTTAAATTTTTTGATGTTGATTTATATGAAAGTTGATTTTTATGAAAAATATCTCGAGCAAACAAATTGATCTTTATTATGGCTAAAAGGGTCTTAATCTCAATATCTTGATTCCTCAAGTTTGTTAAGAAGGACAATAAATCAAGAGTTAAAATACCTCGCATGACCAATTTGTATAGTGGTCTTTAGTCTATCATTTAACGTAATTATCTCAATATATTGATACAGGCACGAGATTGTGGGCGTGGTGACGGAAGTGGGAAGCAAAGTAGAAAAATTCAAGGTTGGGGACAAAGTTGGTCTAGGGTGCTTGGTCGGATCATGTGGTTCATGTGACAGTTGCAGTGACAATCTGGAAAATTACTGTTCTAAGCAGATACTGACCTACAATTTTCCATATTTTGATGGAACCAAAACATATGGAGGGTATTCTGATTCCATGGTTGCAGACGAGCACTTTGTGCTTCGTTGGCCAGAAAATTTGCCTCTGGATTCAGGTGCTCCTCTACTATGTGCTGGGATCACAACTTACAGCCCCCTGAGACACTTTGGACTAGACAAGCCCGGTATGCACGTGGGTGTTGTAGGCTTAGGTGGACTTGGTCATGTAGCTGTTAAAATGGCAAAGGCTTTTGGTACAAAAGTTACAGTTATCAGTACTTCCGAAAGCAAGAAGAAGGAAGCAATTGAAAATCTTGGTGCCGATTCATTTGTGGTCAGTCGTGACCCTGAGCAATTGCAGGTAGTTACCCTTAATATCTTCTAAAATTGTTGCTTGAATTATTATAATTTTATTGAAATATACCTTATCGAGTGACTAACTTTAATATATATGTCGGAATGTTGAATTTGATTAGGCTGCAATGAACTCACTGGATGGTATCATTGATACTGTCTCTGCTACTCACCCTGTTTTACCATTGCTCGGGATGTTAAAGCCTCAAGGAAAGCTTGTTATGGTTGGTGCGCCTGAGAAGCCTCTTGAGCTGCCAGTTTTTCCTTTAATTATGGGTGAGCATTCGACCTTACTATTGTACATACTAGATAGGGAGTAAGAAATTGTATCTCTCTTTGATTTAAATGCAAAGTTGATACTAAAATTTAATGTGGAATGTGATAGGGAGAAAGATTTTTGCTGGGAGTTCTATCGGTGGGTTGAAGGAAACACAAGAAATGCTTGATTTTGCAGCAAAAAATAACATAACAGCAGATGTCGAGATTATCCCTATAGATTATGTGAACACTGCAATGGAACGGCTCATAAAAGCTGACGTTCGATATCGTTTTGTCATCGACATAGCGAAAACCTTGAAGGCTTAAGTCAATTGACCCTTGTCATTCTTGATCAAGTATTATTTACCTAGATAATGTTTTAGTTGCAAGCATTGGTGTTTTAGGTGTTAGTATTTGGTTTTTGGACAGGCGTTGGTGTTTGTTTGTATTCAATTGTCAATGGTGTTTTGTCATATTATATGCTATAATTTTGAATAAAATAATGTGTTTAGGTCTGTACTTTTTGTTGTTTTCTCTATTGTTTTGATGTAAACATTATTCCAATGTAGTGAGTATCTTTTGTCCAGAAAGTATCTTTCGTTGTACAACTTAATCAAATCTAGTTGTTAGTAAGTCACTTTCGAGGTGGAGTAGTAAGAGCTTAGAAATGGACTGTGACGCTGTGTAGTTGATAATTTTATTTGTTTATCTATTTTCATTTTTTCATTTATTTGCATTCTATATATCTATATATAAAGCGGGCGTACCGCTTAGTCTCTTTGGTCTAACTAAATTTATTTTTAAAATTCTGTCCCTAAGTTTATAAGTTTTAATACTTTATCCCACAATTTTAGCAAAATTTTTATTTTATCCTCAAAATTAAATTTTAAATTCTCAAAAATAATTACGTGTATCCTGGCAATGATAATAATGCAGCTTTCTTAAAGAAAAACTTGACAAAGTGGCCCAATGATCTCTTTTTTCCTTTATCGGCTTAAAGGAATAAAGCAGGGACATTTACAGATTTCTTAACAAAAAACTTGACAAAAGTGTCCCAATGATGTCTTTCAAATATTTGTATGGTGATAGGTGATAGGTGATAAGTGATAAGTGAAAAGTGAAAAAATTATAGAGAGAGAGTATTCAAGTCACATTACCGACTTTAAAAGAATCCAATTAAGGTTTCCATTGGCAACTTAATAATGACGAAATTATTAATGATTGTGCAGTCAATTGATATTTATGTATTTTGTCTACAAGGGCTTACGTTATGTTGTTTGTGCAGGCAGACTATTTTCATTAGATTATATTTCCAGTAGTAATTATATCATTAATTTATATGCTTATTTTCATTTTTGATCTAATTAATAAAATTTATTTATTAATATAAAGTGGTGATAAGGTATTTGACAAACGTTGTTAGATAGATAATGCTCACTGGGCCATTAGTCTAGGGCCTCTGGGCTGTATCAAACGGGGAAATTATTAACTTTGTCAAAATTATCATTTTACTTATTTTGTTATTCCCAACCCCGCGACACTAAGCCTGGCAATTTCACACGAATTTGATTGGACTTTCGATTTTAATCTTAATGGAATACAATTTTTTTTAAAGAGAATTGATATTTTTAAAAGAGAAATTAATATTTCTGTAAGACTCTACTCACATAAATAATAAATAGTATCCACCTTAATATGAGAAGAGATTTGCGAAAATATTAATTTCCCTTATAAAAATATCAATTCTCTTTTTTTAAAATTATATTTAGTTAGAATTGGGTATGAAATATTTACTCTCACCCTGCTTCTGCCTTTGCCCCTGCCCCAATTTTACATATATATATATATATATATATAATTATTAAATTATGTACTTATTTAGGTGATTTTATCATAAAATTTTAATATTTATAATATGTTACTAGTAATAGAAATATTGTATGCTATTTGATTTTGAATTAAAATTAGTTGTACAAAGTAATATATAAAAAATTAGAAAATTTTAATTTGAGAAAAAAGAGATAAATCGGATAAACGAGGAAGAACGGGGACGTGTATAAGATAGTGCTTTTGGGGTCAGGGTTTTGGGGAGATCTATATATTGGTGAGACAAGTATGAAGAATGGTCTATTTATTTTATTCCTTAGTCTTTTCTTTTCCTTTATCTTTTTCGGATCCTTCAGATTTATCTGATTTAGCTAAAAATATTTATAACACAGTAAGGGAACCATATCTAAAGGTGTAGGAAAGTGATTGGACACCCGTGACCATCCAGTTGTCATTATTAGTTCATACCAAAGATATGATAGCTTGATCGTAAGCCTACAAAATTAGTCAATCTTTTTAAAGAGCTTCCTGTAATCTACAGCAACATTGGCGAAGACTCTAGTAATTTCAAAGCAACATCGCGATGACAACTTTAAGCAACTTAGTCTCTCTAATTCCTCGCTTCAACGGAGAAGACTATGATTATTGGAGCCACAATATGAAGGCAGTATTGAAGTCCTTAAAGCTGTGGAGTGATGTAGAAGAGGGTTTGCACAAGCCCAAAAAAATACCCTGAATGATAAAAGAGAGAAAGATAGCAAAGCGCTCTTCCAAATTTATCAAGCAATTGAAAGGCCAATTTTTTAGAGAATTTTGAAGGCAGAAAATTCAAAGGAAGCTTGGAATATTTTGCAATCAATATATAAAGGAGAAGAAACGGTAAAAAAAAAAGGTACAACTTCAATCTTGTGTTTAGAATTTGAAAAGTTACAAATGCTAGAAAATGAGACTATTACTAATTATTTTTCAAGAGTCACTTCAATTGTTAACCAAATGGCAACCAATGGAGAAATTTTACAAGATCAAAAGGTAGTTGAGAAAATTCTTTGGAGCTCATCATAAATGTTTGATTTTATTGTAGTAGCTATCGAAAAGTCCAAAGATGTGTCAAAACTTCCTTTGGAAGATTTGCGGGCTTCGTTAAAGGCACATGAGTTCCGTGTTAATCAAAGAAATGCACCTTTTAATGATCAAGCTCTCAAGTCCGAAATTACGTGAGGCCGAGGTCTACCCATGGTCGCAGCAGTGGTCGAGGTCGTAGACGTGGAAGAGGTGGCTTCCATGGAAATAGAGGTAGAGGCTCTAACTTTCATATCAATGAAAGAGGCTCACCAGGTAACAATAATTATTTTAAAGAAGAGTTAAATGAGTATTCAACTGATTATCAAAAAGGAAGAGGTCGTGGTTTTAATCAAAGAGGGTGAAAAGGCTATATTAAATGTTTTCATTGTCATAGGCCTGGTCATTAAATTAGTGAATGTTGGTTTGCACCATCTAACAAAAAAGAATATGGATTGGTGCATAAAAATGAATCAGTTGAGAAAGATTGTTCAAAGTCGTTATTAATTGCTTGTCAAGAAAGTGATAATTACGTTTGGTATTTGAATAGTGGTGCCAGAAAACATATGACAGCGAATAAGGATTTATTTTCTAACCTGCTTGAGTCATATTTTGGCAAACAAAAATTGGAGATGCTAGAGCCTATACAATTAAAGGAGTTGAAGAAGTCACTTTTAAAACAAAATCTGGAAAATCTAAAAAAATGACAGATGTTTACTTTGCTCCAGGCATAAAAAGCGATTTGTTAAGTACTGGACAACTTTTGCGAAAAGGATTTGATATATTTTTTCATGATAAATTATGTACCTTGTCAAAAAATAATCAGTTTGTGGCAAAGATTGATTTGGCGGAGAATAATTTATTTCCACTTCGACTCCAAGTGAAAAAATTTCATTGTTTCGCTAGTTTTAATGAAGAAGTTTCCAAGTTATGGCAGGGGGCCTAGTGCCCAGCTCCAATTCAATCTATGATCCACAGCACGCCTAAGAGGAATGGTCTTTGGTAGTTCGGAGGCATCACATCTTTGAATTCTTCCAGCAACTCCCCAACTGAATTTGGCACCTCTTCAACTTTACCCGGCTTGATCTCAATCAAGGCACACAAGTAGGTCTCTTCACCACGTTTAAGTCCAAACTCCAACTGTACCACAGGCAACAAACCCTTATTCAGTTTGCCTTATTTTTTCTCCAGGTTTGGTATAACATTCATAAAACCCGACATTTTCTCTTCAGTGATCAACACACCACCAAGATGAGGCATCTTCATGCCCTTTGCCATCATCAAAAAATCAATTCCTAGGATAAGATCAAAGTCATCCAAAGGAACAACAATCAAACCGCATTTTCCTTCCCACGGTCCAACCTTCAAATCCGCCACCGCTGTGCCACGGATTGGCTAGGCCTCAGAATTCACAGCCTTAATCTTGCTTGTGTTTTGTTGCATGTCTAACTTTAGATAATCCATTCCCACTCTGCAACAAAGTTGGTAGTAGCACCGGTATCAACCATCGCCAGTACCTCCTTTCCATTGACGACCACCGTCACATATATCAACCTTCGCAGAGTAGGGGTCTTTGTTTTTTGAGTCTGCAAAGCCCCTAATAATTGTAGAGGGTTCATCCTCGGACCATGCGATGTTCCTTCTCCATCATTGTCGTTAGCAACTAACGCATTTACGTTCTTTCGTTTCAAGCATTCCCCCATCTGATAGGGGCCACCACATAAGAAGCAGCCTTTGCTATTCTCTTTAAACTGTCCATCTCCCTTGGGTTTAAACTGACTATCTCCACCCTTCTTTGATTTCTTATCCTCTTGCCATCTTTGGAGAAACCCTTATCCTTCTTACCCGTCTGCAGATTCTTACCATCAGCAGTACCACTAGGATTAGAATATTTGTAGTTAACTAGACTATCAACCACTGCAATTACGTTAGGTAAGTCTTTGACACCCTGCCTACGTAATTCAGTCTGCGCCCGTTGTTGCATACAAGATAGAAAATTGAACAATTTATCCTCCTTCGACATGTTCTTGATGTCAAACAACAAAGAACTAAACTCTTTAACATACTCTCGAACAGAACCACTCTATTTCAACCATTTTAGATTTTCCCTCGTCAGCCACGAAGTATTAAGAGGAAGAAACTGATCCTTCAGTTCCTTCTTCAAGACTTCCCACGTCTGGATCTTAGGACTTCCTGTACTCACGTCGTCCTCTGTCCGAGTCCGCTACTATAGCTTTGCATTCTTCATCAGATACATGCTTGTAATCATTTTTTCAAGTATGCGGTGTTCATCCCAGCACCACTTGCTTGTACATCAGATGTTGCTGCGAGTTTATTTTTTAGACATGTTGTGAAATATTTCGGGTTGCCAGAAAACATCATAAGTGATCAAGATACTCGATTCATGGGCATATTTTGGACAGTGTTATTTGTGCTGATTGTGTCTGAATTAAAGTTCAGTACGACGAATCATCCTCAAATAGATGGCCAAACTGAAAGAATGAATCAGTTGCTCGAGGAGTATTTGCGACACTACGTGACTGCGAGTCAGAAAAACTAGCTGGAGTTGTTGGAACCAACATAGTTCTGTTACAACTTGCAGCGGTCCTATGCAACAAGAATGAGTCCTTTCGAGTTGGGAATGGGTTTTCAACCCCAGACTTCGAATAATGTGGCAGTACAGCGTACCTGTGGAAATTGTCCTGTTGCTTATCGATTTACAAGAGCTAGGACAGAGTTATATTAGGAAGCAAGAAATAGCTTAAGCAAGGCAGTAAGGCGGATGAAGAAGTATGATGATGCACATAGAAGGCCGCTTAAGTTTAAAGTGAAAATTGTCCTGTTGCTTATCGGTTTACAAGAGCTAGGACAAAGTTATTTGAGGAAGCACGAAATAGCTTAAGCAGGGCATTAAGGCGGATGAAGAAGTATGTTGATGCACATAGAAGGCCGTTTAAGTTTAAAGTGAGAGATATAGTGTTATTAAAGTTGAAACTAGGGGTGTTCATTCGGCAAAAATTGAACCGGATCGGACCGAACCGGTATTAAATTTATTCAAAATTCGGTACTGATACCGATATCGGTTGAACCAGTATACTAAAACGATTTATCGGTTATTTACCAAAAATTATTATTATTATTTTATTATTATTATTATTATTATTATTATTTTATTATTAATAATAATAATAATAATAATAATAATAATTAAACAAATAGGATAACCGGTACAACCTGTACAGTCCGGGATATATCGGACCATCAAAACTACGGACCGGCATCGAATCAGTTGTACCGGTATACCAGACTGGTATTGGACCAGTAACTATTTGTACCGAGCTGTCCAGTTCGATATAAACAAAAAATCGGTTTGGACCGATTTTTTTGAACACCCCTAACTGAAACCACAAATATGGAAGAAGATTAACAGTAAGACTGTGCATAGAGGGTTGGTCCTGAAGTATGGCGATACCTTCGAAATATTGAAAAAGGCTGGAGATGTGGCTTACCGGCTGTGTGACACCCCCAATTCTGGGCCCACACAGCCCAAACTTGAGTTGTCAAAAGATTACAACAAAATTATTACAAGTTAGTATAACGTTTAACAATGCAGTGTATAATAATACACAACTAAGTCTTCATTATTATTGCCACACTATTTTACAACACGTGAAGACTACGATAGTTATCCCTCGGACTCTCACTCCATCCCCCGACTAGACCTAGCTACGTTCTCATTTCCCGTTGGAAAATAATGGAACAAAAAGAAAGGGTGAGCTCAAATAACCCAGTAAGAAATATCATGACTAAGATAATTACAGATAAATTATCATTAACCTTCAACAGTTGAGTTCTTGATAGAATACAATAGACTACAAGGTTTATATCAAAAACTGCAGTTAAATTCTTTAACAACGTTCAGATCAATAATAACAGCGGAATGAACAATCTATTAGAAGAATAATGCAGACTATAATGTCCACTCGCTTCTCTTTTTAAGAAAAACATCATTAACTTTTATCATCTGAAATACCATTAGTCATGATAATACAAATTCACAGTTTCTGGTCATAATCATGCAAATCAACAGTTCATCTTTGCACTACGGGCTAAAGATATTCAATATAACACCAACGGTCATGATTATATCAGTATTCAGCCTTTGGTCATAATCATAACAAACAACAGTTCATCTTTGCACTACGGGCCAAAGATATTCAATATAACACCAACGACCATGATTATATCAGTATTCAGCATTTGGTCATAATCATACAAAATAACAGTTCATCTTTGCACTACGGGCCAAAAAGAACTTTCACCACGTGTCCTAAAAGACACTGAACAGATGTATCGCATTTAACTTATTATATCGCTTTTAACCTATCATCTATTCAACAATTATATCGCATCTGTGCCCCCGACCACAGATATTCACAACAGCTTGATTCTTGATGATTAGTACAAATAACTGTGATACAGATGATGAACAGAAGAAACAGGATAAACAATAAGTATCGAAAGTTTACTTTGTGCAGATTCAAATAATGTCCAAATTGTCAACATGATGTGGAGTGAAATTCAAAAATGATATTCAAGAACCACAATTCAGAATAACGGTTACAGTTCAATAGAAATGTTTAGAAAAATAGGAAGATTCAATTGAAATGATATTAGATGAAGCACAAACTATTAAGGAACATATAATCATTTCAGGAAACTTTACCAAATAGTACTTACCATAGTAAGTTAAGAGTATAAAAGAAATAATATCCCTTACTATAGTAAGTTTGAATAATGGAAGATGAAAAAGATGGTATCCCTTATGAGTATAAAGGAAAATAATATCACTTACGAATATGAAAGAAAATGATATTACAAACGAATATGGAATAAAAGTGTCATGGGATAATTCGTGTAGACAAATTATTTCTACAAGAGCCAAATAAGAAATAAATATAAAGGGTTATTTACCAAACAGGCGGTAATCCGCGCAGTAAGGTTATTCCCATAATTTAATAAAATTTGAATACGAAGAGTTATTCACCAAATAGGCGGTAATCCGCGCCGTAAGGTTGTTCTCAGAGATTAATAAGGAATGAATACGAAAGGTTATTCACCAACAGGCGGTAATCTGCGCCGTAAGGTTATTCCCACAATTTAATACATGGAAATGAATGACACATCTTATGAGTAAGAAATAAACGATATTATTTTCGAGAATCAAAGAATGATAATCCCTTACAGTAAGAAAGAAAATAATATCCATTTATGATGATGAAAAGAATGATACCCTTTACCTTATCACGTAACTGGATATTGATAAAAATGAGGTTGATCAACTTGAAAAATTCCTGCAATCCTTTTGGCTTTCAAACACTCAAAATAACATTACTATTCTCAGAGAAAACTCATAAAATTCTTATAAATTTTTTTTATGTTTTAGGTGTGATTTTTCTATTCAGCTGAGGAAGTTATTTATAGGAGAAAATAAGTACTATGCACGGTAGGTGAACAACAGGCGTGCTGGAAACCTGCTGAAAATTTCAGCAAAGGCAGCAGCCGCTACCTTTTTTTTTTCCAACAACCATTCATGTGGCCCCCACATAGGGTCCACATGTTACTATTCCAAATAGTAAAATTATTTATTTATTTATTCTTCCTGTGGGTCCAACATATAAAATAAAATAATTCTATAACAATAATTCAACAATAATGTAAGAAACACATTACAGATCATTATTAATATAATAATATAAATTACAGTGTATTTTCTACTGTGACAATTATTTGGTTCAATAATTTTAAAATATAGTGCACTAACAATTATTGATACAATGATATAAAATACAGTGTAATGACAATTATTAAATCAATAATGCAAAATACTGTGTAACAACAATTATTGAATTGATAACATAAAATATTATGCAGTGATAATTATTGATGAAATGATGTGCAATAGTTACGGTGTTAATTATCAAATCAATAATGCAAATACTGTGTAATAACAAATTTATCAGTTCAACAATATAAACGTCGCACAATACTTTGTGCTACTGTAGAATACCGCGTGCTACAGTAAAATACCATAAATTACCGTAGGCTACTATTCTTTTATCACCGGTATTTTAACAGTTAAAAGTGATAACACCGTTGACTATTTTTATTTAAAAAGGCTACTTCTGTCGTTTTCTATATCTGACAAATATTCTGTTGTGGGGTCCACCAATAATTAGTTATTTCATCGCCGTCGTACGACCCGAATATTCCCCGACAAAACGAATATTCCCCGACCAAACGAATATTATCCGACATAATAAAATTTGCACATAACATCCTTAACTTTTAACTTTATCAATTTAACCACTTATTGTTTCAAAAAATATATATATGAAGAAAAATTAAATTTTGTATTTCATAAAATTCGGGGTCTTACAGGCTGAAACTACCAGACAGACTGAAAGTACATCTAACATTTCACATGAGTTATCTAAAGCCATTTCAGCAGGAGTTGCTTGATCCTAGTCGAAAACAAGTCAAGAGGGCTCCACCAGTGATCAAAAAATAGTTTGATAAAGACGTTGAAAAGATTTTGGCTTATAGGACTGAAGGTCAGAGCAAGAAAAATCGAAGAACGAATTATCTTGTGCGTTGGAAAGACGAATATGAGGTGGATGCTAGTTGGGAGCGGGATGTAACTTTATGGCAGTTTGAGGATCAAATTGTGGAGTATTGGAAACACCCATCGACAAGGACGTTGGGCTCTTCTGATGGGGGGTGGTTTGTTAGCCCATTAGTGAGTTGGCACGAACTTGGCATGCGCGATGACCAAATAGCATGCCAAGGATGGACCTTGACACTTGGTGCATGTGACAAGTCATTTGGCAAATTTCGATATACCTAGGGGGTATACATTATTACTTGGGCCCACTTGGGCCATGGGCAGTGTTACTATAGGGGAGGGGTGGTTTATGAAGTCCACTTGGGCCATGGGCAGGCTGCCATGGCCTATACGTGGGGAAAGTTAGAGCATTGTTGGGCTCCCATAATAACAATGCTAGTATGCGATTCAGTTGCATAGATTGGATCAAAGATCCGTTCATGCGCTAAGTATGAATTGGGCAAGAACAATGTTGCGTGGGTTATGTTCATTGTGAGCAGCACCTTGGACAAGTGCTTGGCTTAGTTGGATTCTCGTGTAAGCTGGATGAATAGAGCATCAAGACACATGTTGGGCATGTTCATGGGCTAAGTCTAAAAGATGTGAGCTAACTTCGTTAAACTAGTTGGTGGGTTGGCTGATTGACTGATTAGATCATGCTTCATACTGATGAGCAGTTATTAGTGGTTGGGGATAGTTTGTTGACTCAGCCAACCACCACACACATTGTTGGCACGTTTTATGCTTAAACTGTGAAACATGAGTGGAGCACTCTGCAAGCAGTTTCCTTAGTGGGCAGTTGCAGATCAATTGCTAATTTGAATCCTACAAGGCCATTGGCCAAAAGAATCCTAGCGATTGGGGTTGTCAATTACAGATCCATATGACTGTAATTATATATGTATGTGTTGTACTTGTATTAGACACTGAACAAGTGTGAGTCTACAAGTCTTAGCCTGAGTGTATTCCTTATATTGAGAGCAATAAAAGGTTGGGACATTGCCCTGTAAATCGTGTGGCTTTGTGTACGCATGTTGCTTGTTCATAGATTGGGTTTACATATAGGCGTGTGTGGGTTTGTATATGAACACTTGCTGACTGGTTTGAGGTGAACCGGTGCATCGCAAGTAGAACACTTGACGTGAAAAAAAATAGTGTCATTTCGTAGGCCGATGTTTACCCCTAAATTTTAACTTGTGATGGTGTTCTAGTGCCAACCAGTCAGCCAACCATTAAAACAACACCAACTGCACTGTTTACGCCGAATAGCACACAAACAAATGTTTGTCTATGATCCCAACCCTGGCCCTCGCGTTTAATTATACCCTAACTCGTATGTATTACTGAATGAAAAATACAATTGTAAGCAAGCAACAATGGACAACTCACACGATTTACAGGCTTAAAACGCCTAACCTTCATTAAACCTTATTAATACAAGGACTCAGCCTAAAGGTATACACTAGACAACCTTATGCCGATATTGTGTATTTACCCACAAAGTATGCACCAAACATTCACTATTGTTCCTACACTCTAGATTTTCGTACACCAAGTACTACAAATATATATAGCTATATGGTCAGTTGACACCCCTAACTGCCAAGAGATTTGCACCAATAAGGTGCTGCCAATAAAAGGGTGACAGTTCTCCAACTGCCCATGACTAAGTTAACTGCCAAACAAGTGCCTCCAAGTCATCACCACGCACATCTTAGTCACAGTACTACAAACTGTTGCCAAACCACTTTCTTATTATTGGTAACTACCCAGAACTACTTTGTATACTAGCCCTCAATTGATTCCACGCACAAATGGGTTTTAACATCACAAGCTGTTATCTGACAACTTACCCTCTACTGGTAACTATCCACAACTACCATGTATACTGTTCTCACCTGTTGTCTCCACTTCCTGACACGTTGCTTCTTTGTTTTGTGTAATCTGGACACACCAAACTGCATTTTAAGTGCTCATTGGCCCAGCCCAAGTCGCAACCCATCTCAACTATGCACACCAGCCCAATTTAGCTTCCTTAACATGTATGTTGGGCACCAGCCCATGCCATGCATTTTTGTGCCAGGCCCAAGCTTATGTCATGCTCCGAATATTGCCAAGCCCTTATCCCACAAGCCTTGGTCTTCTTAGCCGTTACTCGAATGTTGCACCATCTCGACACACCAATGTTCTCAACATTGCCTTCAATGGTTGCCCACAGGTGCAAGATGTGAGTGTCATTGCGCACACGCAGCCCGCATGTTGTCCATATTCAATGTCAAGCTAATCCTCGATCCAAGCCACTAATTCGTATGTTAGCATTGTTGTTAGGGGAACCCATGACAACCTGCCTATGACCCGGGTAGACTGCATGGACCACCCCTCCCCTATAGTAACACTTAAGAGAAAATCCAACGCGCCACTAACAGACGCCCAACACGCTTGAACATACACAATATATATCCCTTGGATATATAAGTTTAACTGTTGCGTTGCTTTGTCCACATCAGTTGAGTGCCAAAACCAATCTTGGTTCACCATTCAACTATTCAGCAATGATCCAATCCACTAATTTGTATGTTGGCATTGTTGTCAGGAGAACCCAACAATGCCCCATGTGTAGGCCATGACAACCTGCTAATGACCCGGGTGGACTGCATAGACCACCCCTCTCCTCTAGTAGCACTTAAGAAAAAATTCAATGCGCCACCAACAGACGCCTAGCGCGCTTGAATAGACATAATGTATATCCCTTGGATATACAAGTTTAACTGTTGGGTTGCCACGCGATGCTTTGCCCACACCAGTTGAGTGCCAAAACCCAGTCTTGGTTCACTGTCCAACTATTCAGCAAGCTAAGTCCCATGTCAAGCCAACAAGAGTTGCCAGATAGCAGTTTATGGTGCAGAAACCCATGCATGACATCAATTGGGGGCCAACATACAAAGCAGTTGTGGGCAGTTACCAATAGTGGAAAAGTGATTTGGCAGCAGTTTGTAATGTTATTACTTAACTGATCCTAACACTAGCCTTTTTTAATCACACCCCCAACCCGTATGTATGTATTACTGAATGAAAAATACAATTATAAGCAAGAAACAATGGATAACTCACACAATTTACAGGCTAAAAACGCCCAACCTTCATTGAACCTGATCAATACAAGGACTCAGTCCAAAGGCTTATATGTACTAGACAATCTTATGTCTATATTGTGTATTTACCCACAAAGTATGCACTAAGCATTCACTCTTTTCCCACACTCTATATTTTTCATACACTAAGCACTACAAATATATAGCTACATGGTCAGTTGACACCCCGAACTGTCAAGAAGTTTGAACCAATAAAGTGCTACCAATAAAGGGGTGATAGATCCTCAATTGTCCATGACTAAGTTAACTGCCAAAAAAGTGCCTCCAAGTTATCAGACACGTATATTTGAGTCACAACATTGCAAACTGCTGCCCAGCCACTTTCCCGCTATTGGTAAATGCCATAACTGCTTTGTATGCTAGCCCCCAACTGATGCCACACACAAATGGATCTCAACACCACAAACTGCTATCTAACAACTTTTTCACTACTGGTAACTGCCCACAACTGTCTTACATGCTATTCTCAACTGCTGCCTCCACTTCCTGACAAGTTGCCCCTTTGTTTTATATAATTTGGACATACCAAACTACATTTCAGGTGCCCATTTACCCAGCCCAAGTCACAGCCCATCCCAACTGTGCACGCCAATCCAATATATTTTCCTTAGTATGCATCATTCTTGCATGCTGGGCACTAGCCTATGTCATGCTCCGATTGTTGCCAAGCCCTTGCCCCACAACCCTTAGTCTTTTTTTCCGCCACCGAATGTTGCACCATCTCGACACACCGATGTTCTCAACATTGCCTTCAATTCTTGCCCCACATGTGCAAGACATGCATGCCATTGTATACACGCAGCCTGTATGTTGCCCACATTCAATGTCAACTCAATTCTTGATCCAAGCCACCGATCCACATATTAGCATTGTTGTTACGAGAGCCCAACAATGCCCAAACATGCCCCACGCATAAGCCATGACAACCTGCTTATGACTCGGATGGACTACACGAACCCCCCCTCCTCTATAGTAGCACTTAAGAGAAAATCCAACATGCCACCAACAGACGCCCAGTGCACTTGAACATATATAATTTATATCCCCTAGATATACAAGTTTAACCGTTAACTTGCCATGCGATAATTTTTCCACACCAGTTGAGTGTCAAAACCTAAGTCTTCATACACTATCCAACTAACCAACAAGCCAAGTCTCATGTCAAGCCAACGGGGGTCTAAAAAACCACCTGCACTTGAAGAATTCGACGTCCTCGTCGAAGATCCTCTGAGCAGGCTATTAAACCAAGGAGATCTCCAAAGCCATCAAGTCCGTCTGATGCCTCTATTTTATGTACTAAACCCGGCATCTCCCGCTCTGTGAACAACACCTCAACCCAAATTTATTTTGTGCCTAAAATTATTAGCGACAAAAGGAATTGTGGATGGTTTACCCTAGATTAATAAAATGGAGGAGACTTATGAAACATGTCAGTTGTAAAAGTTGCACCGTAACCCATTCCCCTCAAAATATTTTTGGGGTGCAAAGTAGTCACTTGAGCTTATTTATTCAGACTTGTGTGACAATGCCATCTTTTGAAGGTAAAAAATACTTCATCCACTTTATTGATGATTACACAAGAAAATTGTGGACTTATTTTTTTCATGAAAAATCTGAAAGTTTTCAAGTTTTTAGAAATTTTAAAGCATAAGTTGAAAAGTTTTTTGGTTGTCAAATAAAGACTTTGAGAACATAATGATTTTCGGCATTTTTGTAAGGTTAATGCCATAAGGCATGATTTTACAGTTCATTATACACCACAACAAAATGGTATTTGTAAAAGGAAAAATCTTATAATTATAGACATGGTTCAGTGCATGCTACAAAGAAAAAAGTTATCACACCAATTTTTGGGCAGACGCTGTTTCTTGTGCAATTTATTTGATCAACAGGTCACCAACAAAAAATTTAAAAAGATGCACTCCTCATGAAGCTTGGTATGGAAGAGAACCAAATGCCCAACACTTGAAGATTTTTGAAAGTCTAGCCTTTGCTCATGTGCCAGATGCAATAAGAACAAAACTTGATGATAAGGCAGAAAAATGTATTTTTGTTAGATACAGTAAAAGGTCAAATGCCTAGAAGCTGTATAATTCAAAATCAAAGAAAATTGTTTAGTAACAGGGATGTAAAATTTGATGAAAAATCATTTTGTAATGATGCTAAAACAAACACTGCAGATAAGGCACCATTGCTCGTGGAAGATTTGGAAGGATGTAGCAGCATACCAAGTGAAGAAACTTCATCCTTGAACCCAACTGATGCTCCACCTTCCTCGACAAGGAAGTCTTCTAATAGTATCCACGAAGGAATCGATACAAGGACTTTGCAGGAGATTTATGATACTACAGAGCCGGTAGATGCAAGAGATATTTTCTTTGTTTTCTTTTTAGGAGAAGATCCAATATCCCTTGAAAAAGCAGAAAAAAAAAAGAAAAATGAAAACAAGCTATGAAGGAAGAAAGTATGGCTATTGAAAGGAATGACACCTAGGAGCTCACCAATTTACCACCAAACAAAATATCCATTGGAGTTAAATAGGTTTTCAAGAAAAAAAATTAAATTTAGATCGCTCCGTCAATAAGTACAAGCGAGGCTCGTTGCAAAGGGGTATGCACAGAAGGAAAAAGAAGATTTTAATGAGTTATTTGCCCTTGTTTCAAGACTTGATACTGTTCGTTTAATTATATCACTTGCAGCTCAAAACAATTGGAAGTTGTTCCAAATGGATGTCAAACTGGCATTTCTAATTGGTTTTCTTGAAGAAGAGATCTATGTTAACTAGCCACCTGGTTTCGTGAAGAAAGGTGAAAAAGACAAAGTTTACAAGTTAAAGACGGCTTTATATGGTTTGAGGCAGTCACCAAGGACTTGGTATAACCGTATTAATTCATACTTTGAGAAGAATGATTTTCAAAATTGTCCTCAAGAGCATACTTTATACACCAAAATTGATTCTTTAAAAGGAAGATTTATGGTGGTAAGTCTCTATGTTAATGATCTCATTTTTACAGGCAATGATATGGTAATGCTTAATGATTTCAAAACTTCAATGAAGCAAGAGTTTGACATGACTGGTTTAGGAGAGTTGTATCATTTTTTGGGTATTGAAGTTAGTCAATCCAGTAAGGGAATTTTTATTTCCCAAGGGAAATATACAAGAGAAAATTTACAAAAATTCAAGATGAAGAATGTTAATCCTGTTTCAACTCCATGAATTACTGGGCTTAAGTTAAGCAAGAAAAGTGAAGGAAAGCTTATGGATCCAACTATTTACAGGAGCTTGGTTGGAAATTTGATGTATTTAACTTCTAGAGGACCATATTTAATGTTTGTTGTTAGTATGATTAGTAGGTTTATGGAGAAACCTCACTCAGAACATTGGGAATCATCAAAAAGAATTTTGAGATATGTGATAGGCACAGTTGATTATGGAATTTTCTATGAAGTTGGAGTTTTAGTTAATCTTACTAGATTCATAAATAGTGATTTTGGAGGAAGCATTAATGATAGCAAAAGTACTTCAAGCTATGCTTTCAATCTTGGAAGCAGAGCTATTTCTTGGAGTTCAAACAACGGAAACTGAATATATAGTTGTTGCACATGCTGGATGTCATCTAGTTTGGCTAGAAGGAATCTTGAAGTATCTCAAGCAAAAACAAGAAATTGACCCAACTTTATTTTGCGATAACACTTCAACAATTTCAGTTACCAAAAATCCAATTCTTCATGGAAAGACAAATTATATTCGCATTCGATATCATTTCTTAAAGGAGCTTGTGAATGATGGAATTATTAATATCCAGTATTGTAAAATTGAGGAGCAGCTAGCTGACATTTTTACAAAGCCTGTTGCTAGAGAAGTATTCAAGAGGCAAATAGCTAACTCGGAGCGAAGAATAAATTTGGGTTACGGGAGGCTTTGTTAGCAAACTAAACCAAATTTATAAATAGAAAATTGATATTTCTACAAGTGAAATTGATATTTTCACAAGATCTCACTCACATGAGTTATTCATATGAGGAGAGTTTTGTGAAAATATCAATTTTTCTTGTGAAAATATCAATTCCCTATAAATATCTTTTAGATTGTTCATGAATTATCTTAATTAGTATTAGTACATGAATAAGTAATGTCCAAGTACATGATACATGTATGTATATATATATATATATATATATATTTAAAAGTGTTTTAGAACATGTATAGTTACATTTATGTACATGTATTTAGTCGTGTAGTAATTATTAAAGTAGATCTAAAATTGTCCTAGGAGCCCTATTAATAATCCTATGAGCCTTATAAATAGTCTTATATGTAAGTCATTTTATGCAACTGAAATGAAAGTATTTTTTAGTGTTCTCCAAAATTATATTTCACTTCCTCTTTAAATTTATTCTCTTCTAAATTATCCTATACTAATTAATTATAGGAAGAGATCAACGTACTTCATAAATGTATAAAATTATATGCGTGTGTGTGTGTGTGTGTGTATGTGTGTACGCAAAAACACCATATATATATATATGGTTGTGTACCTAAAACATGTTTTACTTAATTGGAATATAATAATCTTAAGAATTAGCAATTTACTAATTTAGTAATACAGGTATGAACCATGTACATGCAGCAAATTATGGAGACATCAACTCACCCATGCTAAATATACAAAATATATATATGGGAATGATCCATAACAAATAGTTGTTATGAGTAATATTCTAATAAATTGATCATACATCGTTCATATAAAAATTTAAAGGTGCAAAATGGTGCAAATTTTAATTTTATCAGCTGCTAGCAGCTGGAATATTGCGACCGTTATTCCTACTAGCGGTTTGCCAAATTAAACCAATTTTTTTTCCTGATCTAGTCATTTTCATTTGAACTGTGTAAAATCAGTTTGCTAGAATAGTACACATAACAATATTTGCTATAAATCATTCTACTGTATATATACAACAATTATAATAGTTGATACAATTATTATAATTATATAATATATAACAAAAAAAATAACAAAATTTATTTTATTCTAAATTTTTATATATAAAGGGGGATGTTGTTGTAGACTAAAATTGGGCAAACACCATCCAATCACTTCATTTTAAGAACCAACGGACATGATTTAAACGGAAAAAAGGTAGTCTGCTAATATTAAATTAAATAAAAAAAGGGTCCACTAGACACACTAGCAGACTCTCTTTCATTGCATCATTCTTGGAGTTCATGGTATTGTGATCCATGGCCAGAAACAAGTAGTGCATTACATTTAAATAAGTAAATATTTCCATGTTATATTATTGAATCATGCTCACGTGACGAAAATTACAAATTTAAACATTTAATTTTATTTATACCTGAACTTATCGAGTGTTTATATTAACAGTGATGATTTGGTGCAGTAGCATTGTGACACCCCCAAATCTGGGCCCACACAGCCCAAACTTGAGTTGTCAAAAGATTACAACAAAATTATTACAAAGTAGTACAACGTTCAACAATACAGTGTATAATAATACACAACTAAGTCTTCACTATTATTATCACCTTATTTTACAACACGTGAAGACGGTAATAACTATCCCTCGGACTCTCACTCCATTCCCCGACTAGACCCAGCTACATTCTCATCTCCTGTTGAAAAACAATGGAACAAAAGAAAGGGTGAGCTCAAATAGCCCAGTAAGAAATATCATGACTAAGATAATGACGAACAAATTATCATTAGCCTTCAACAGTTGAGTTCTTGATAGAATACAATAGACTACAAGGTTTATATCAAAAATTGCAGTTAAATTCTTGAACAATGTTCAGATCAATAATAGCAGCGGAATGAACAATCTATTAGAAGAATAATGCAGACTATAATGTCCACTCGCTTCTCTTTTTTGTAAAAATATCATCAACTTTTATTATCTGAAATACCATTAGTCAAGATAATACAACTTCACAGTTCCTGGTCATAATCTTGCAGATCAACAGTTCATCTTTGCACTACGGGCCAAAGACATTCAATTAAACACCAACGGTCATGATTATACCAGATTCAGCCTTTGGTCATAATCATACCAACCAACAGTTCATCTTTGCACTACGGGCCAAAGAGAACATTCACCACGTGCCATAAAAGACACCGAACAGATGTATCGCCTTTAACCTAGTATATCGCATTTAACCTATCATCTGTTCAACAATTATATCACATATGTGCCCCCGGCCACAGATATTCACAACAGCTTGATTCTTGATGATTAATACAAATAACAGTGATACAAATGATGAACAGAAGAACAGGATAAACAATAAGTATCAGAAGTTTACTTTGTGCAGATTTAAACAATGTCCAAATTGCCAACATGATGTGGAGTGAAATTTAAAAATGATATTCAAGATCCACAGTTCAGAATAACGGTTATAGTTCAATAGAAAGATTCAGCAAATAGGAAGGTTCAGTTGAAATGATGAAGTGCAACTATTATGGAACATATAATATTTTCAGGAATTATAGAAGCAATAGTTCCATAATAAGTTTCGATTTAGGTGTATGAAAGAAAATAATATCCCTTACCGTAGCAGGTTTGATTAACAAAAGGTGAAGGAAATTAATATCCCTTACCATAGTAAGTTTGAATAATGGAAGATGAAAAACATGGTATCCCTTATGAGTATAAAGGAAAATGATATCACTTACGAATATGAAAGAAAATGATATTATAAACGAATATGGAATAAAAGTGTCATGTGGTAATTCGTGTAGACAAATTATTTCCATACGAGACAAATAAAAAGGGTTATTCACCAACAGGCGGTAATCCGCGCCGTAAGGTTATTCCCATCAATTTGAATACGAAGAGTTATTCACCAAACAGGCGGTAATCCGCGCCGTAAGGTTATTCTCTGAGATTAATAAGGAATGAATACGAAAGGTTATTCACCAACAGACGGTAATCCTCGCCGTAAGGTTATTCCCACAATTTAATACATGGAAATAAATGGCACATAAGTAAGAAAGAAACGATATTATTTTCGAGAATCAAAGAATGATAATCCCTTCCAGTAAGAAAGAAAATAATATCTATTTATGGTGATGAAAAGAATGATACCCCTTACCTTAGTAAGTTTAAATAATAGAATATGAAAGAAGATGATATTCCTTACCTTAACACGTGACTGGATATTGATTTAAATGAGGTTGATCAACCTATATATTTTTAATATAATTAGTAATTACCACATATAAATTTCAAAGTGTATGATAATTCGTATAATATGAACTATCAAAATTATATATATTTAACATAATTTTTGTAGTATAATATAACTACTTTAAAATAGTTTTTAAAATAATATTTCAAAATAAATCTTCCAAAGAAAGCTTTTAAAAATGAATCTTCTCAAAGAAGAGTCTTCTAAGGGAAGATTTGTGAATACCGTGAAAAATAGGAATTTATGAAATTACTACTCTTTAATAAAAGACTTACTTGAAAAATTCCTACACTCCTTTTGGCTTTCAAACTCTCAAAATAACCTTACTATTCTCAGAGAAAACTCATAAAATTCTTATAGAAAAATTTTATGTTTTAGGTGTGATTTTTCTATTCAGCTGAGCAAGCTATTTATAGGAGAAAAGAAGTTACTATGCGTGATAAGTGGGCTGAAAAATATTCAGCAGAGGCAGCTACGCAGCCTCCAACAACCAACTTCAGCAAATTCACATTTCTCACATTTCATGTGGGCTCCACAGTGGGTCCCACATGTTTCTTACTATTCACGTTACTATTTCAAATAGTAAAATTAATTAATTTTATTTATTTATTTATTTATTTATTCTTCCTGTGGGTCCAACATATAAAATAAAATAATGTTATAACAATAATTCAACAATAATGTAATAAACACGTTACAGATTATTATTAATTTAATAATATAAATTATAGTATATTTGCATCCGTGACAATTATTAGGTTCAATAATTTTAAAAACAGTGCAGCAACAATTATTGAGTCAATGATATGAAATACAGTGTAATGACAATTATTGAATCAATAATGCAAAATACTGTGTAACAACAATTATTGAATTGATAACATAAAATATTATGCAGTGACAATTATTAATGAAATGATGCGCAACAGTTACGGTGTCAATTATCAGACCAATAATATGAGACACTGTGCAATACCGTGTGCTACTGTAGCGTACCGTGTGCTACATAAAATACCATAATTTACCGTATGCTACTATTCTTTTATCACCGGTATTTTAACAGTTCCGTTGACTATTTTTATTTAAAAAGGTTATTTCTGTCATTTTCTATATCCGACAAATATTCCGTTGTGGGGTCCACCAATAATTAGTTATTTCGGCGCCGTCGTAGGGCCCGAATATTTCCTGACAGAACGAATATTCCCCGACAAAATGAATATTGTCCGACAAAATAAAATTTGCACATAATATCCTTAACTTTTAACTTTATTGATTTAAACACTTACTGTTTCAGAAAAATATATGAAGAAAAATTAAATTTTATATTTCATAAAATTTGGGGTCTTACAAGCATAACATAGATGGTTGGAATCTTGTTGAGTAAACTGATAGAAAGGCCAAAATTACAAGGTTTTAGATTATGATAAGGAAAAGGAATATGACTTGACATTGAAGAGAATGCCTTTTAGTGACTGTTATGTTTTTGGTTATAACTGGAGCACTAAATTTGGAGAGGAACTTGAAGAGATTGGACTGCATTGGAGCAATTGAATTCATGATTCCTCCTATGTTCCTGCCGCTTAGAAAATTCAATAATCCGGCCAATATGTTTGGATTAATTGATGTTTTGAGAGTTGTTATGGAAGTTTATATGTTAGTTTTGTTATGTAGTAACTAATAATAAAGTAGCTAGGAGAGACAAATTTGTTAGATATATTATTGAAGTAAGGTTAAACATATAAGTTTTAGTTTTTTAGCTATGTTTAGTCCTTCTGCAGATAAGTTAACATTAGAAATTGCAGTTTTTTTCAGTTAAAAATTTGACATGAATGATTGAAGTTGTGCACTAGTACTATAAATTATGTTCACAAGTTTTTGTGGATAAGCAAGTTTTTTATTTGCATGTTGAATGTCTCTGACTCCCCTGCTTACAAATCTGCAACCATCTAACCTACTATATCCATTGTTTTTTCCCCAACCCAATTGTATAGAAATAGTAGAATGATCAAACACGTAAAAAATGGTAGATTTATGAGAGGATATAATTTGCTGGAATGAAAGATAACAAAGAAATAACATTTAGAAATTCGGTTATTGGAAAAGAAAATAAGTAAACTACTAGACACATCAATTAATTAAAAAATTATGCCATTGTGTTTACTTCTAATAAGAGATGACATGTTTTTGTCGTACCGTATAGCGGTATAAGAGTCTTTGACTATTCGTAACATATAGCAGCAGTAACTAATTACGCAATTTGTAAGACCCTGAATTTTAATAAATAGATTTCAAAATTTTCTCATAATTTTATGCTTAACAGTAAGGTGTTAAATTAATAAGAATTAGAGTTAAGGATGTTATGTACAAAAATTTTATGTCGAAAAATATTCGATTAGTCGGGGAATATTCGTTTTGTCGAGAAATATTCGTTTTGTCGAGGAATATTCGTTCTGTCAGGGAATATTCGTACGACAACGCCGAAATATTCAGTTATGGGTGGACCCCACAACGAAATATTGTCAGATGTAGAAAACGACAGCATTAGCCTTTCTAAATAAAAATGGTCAACGGTATTATCACTTTTAACTGTTAAAATACTCAGTGATAAAAGAATGGTAACATACGGTATATTACTATAGCACACGGTATTTTACAGTAGCATATAGTATTGCATAACAGCATACAGTATTACACAATGTTTAAATTATTGAACTGATAAAGTGTCTATTGCATAGTATTTAATCAATAATTGTTATACACAGTATTTTATATTATTGAATCAATAATTGTTATTATTACACAATATTTTACATTATTAATTGGACAACGTTCCATATTATTAAATCAACAATTGTTATAATGCACAACATCTTGCATTATTGGGCCAATAATTGTTACAGTAGTAGTCACGGATATTAAACAATTAGACAGATTTATTATTTGAAAAACACTGTATGTTTAATAATTGGGATATTAAATCAATAAAATAATATAAAAATGTGTAACGCGTTTAAATGTGTAACACGCGTAAGTGTGTAACATGTGTAAGTGTATAACACACGTAAATATGTAACGCGTGTAAATGTGTAACACGTGTAGGCGTGAAACGCATGTCAGTCAACGAACGGTGTAGATTAAAGTGTGAAACATGTGTTGGTTGATGAATGGTTCAGATAAAAAGATGAGATTAAAATGTGTAACGTGTGTGTAGAAAAGTTAGTTAAGCTCTGGCTATAAATAGGGGACTTAACATAAGGAGTTTCATACATTCGTCACTCAATCTTTTTTTCACTCTCTAAATATTTCTTAATATAAGTGTCTCTCTGAGAGTATTAAAACTATCTTAAGCGTCGAAGATTTGGAAGGGTACGAGTATTGTTTAAGTAAATTTTTATAAAAGTTATATAAATACTCACACACACACATCAGTTTACAACTCTTCCTTTAGAAAACTCTTCTATTATAAGATTTATTTTGAAAAACTTCATTTGAAAGATTTTACTTTGAAAAATTATTTTCTTTAAAAACTATTTTGATTTATATTTATGTTAGATAATCACGTTGATGATTTTATATACATAAAATTAGTATGTGTTGCTTACTAATTAAATTATGAATATGTAGGTTGATCAATCTCATAAAACCTGTATTTAGTCACAAGATAAGGTAAGGGATATCATTTTCTTTCAAATTCTTAAACTTATTATGGTAAAGGGTATCATTCTTTTCATCATCATAAAGAGATACAATTTTCTTTTTTACTTGTAAGGGATACCATATTTTTTATTTTCTATCACTTAAACTTACTACGGTAAAAAAATATCTCATTTGTACCTCTAATATTATTAAACGATAAACATTCTTGAATTAATAATTCATTAATATTTTCTTAATAGTTTGCACTTCATCTAATACCATTTGACAAGAATATTTCTATTAAATTTTCATCGTCATATTTGAACTGTGAACTTATGGACCTTGAATTTTTGAACAGTGGACATTATTTGAACTATGAACATTTTGGACTAATTCATTGTACCGTAAACCTTACCACTGAACTTCTTCCCTGTGGATCTTGGACATTACTCTTGGATTTTAACACCTTTTTCTATACATCATGTTGACAATTTGGACATTATTTGAATATGGACAAAGTAAAATTTGCTAACTCCTAATGTTATTGTTTGTCTTATTTTTTCTGTTCATTATTTATATCTCTGTTGTTATTTCAATTATCAAATATCAGGTGGTTTTGAATATCTGTGGCCTGGTACACAGATGATAAGTTAAAGGCGATATAATTGTTAAGTGTCTTTGGTTGTATGACAAGGACACGTGATGAATGTTCTCTTTAGCCGGAGGCAAAGAAGAACTGTTATTTGGCATAATCATGGCCAGTGGTGTTTCAGATGATAAAAATTGATGATGATTTTCTTAAAAAGAGAGGCTAGTAGACATCATGATCTATTTGATTCTTTTAGTGGTGGTTATTTCATTGCAGTTGAACTTTGTTTAAGAACTTAACTGCCGTTGTTGATTTAAATCTTGCTGTTTATATTACTCTATTAACAACTCAACTGCAGCTGTTGATTTAAAACTTATTGTCTATTATATTCGATTAATAACTCAACTGTTGAAGACTAAGAATAATTTATTTTTTATTAACTTTGTCATGATATTCCTTACTAGGCTATTTGAGCTCACCCTTTCCTTTTTGTTCAATTGTTCAAGAAATGAGAGCGTAGTCGGTACTAGCGGGGAGGAAAGGAGAATTTAGTAGTGGTCCAAGACAGTTACTATTATAGTCTTCACTGTATTGTAAAATAGTAATAATTGTGAGGACTTAGTTGTGTATTATTGGATACTGAACAGTGTATTGTAATAATTTTATTGTAGTCTTTTGACGACTCAAATTGAGTGGTGTGAGCCCGATTTGGGGGTGTCACACAATTTTATCCTGATTGTGCACATTGCATGACTATGGATTGAAGTCAATAAACAATACTCCCTCTGTTTCATAGATGGTATTTTATTTATCTCATTTTCCTCTTAAATTATTGATTTTTTTTAAAGTTATATGGTCTGAAGTCAATAAACAATATTCCCTCTGTTCCACAAATGGTATTTAATATTTATCTATACTCCCTCTCAAATTTAAAATGAAATGCATCAATTTTGAATTATTATATCCGTTTCGTAGACAAGGTCTGTTCCGTTATTTTTAAAAGGGCTTATGCACTCTACTCATTGTATACTAAACAGGCGATCGAGTGAGTAGACGAAACCTTCCGTTTAGTCGCTCTCCCTTTTTTTCTCTCTCTATCGTTCTAGAGTGAAGAATTGATAGCACTTAAATTGATCCAATATAAATCGTGTTATGTGCCAAACCTCAATATCTCTTTTATGAGATTCAGGTATCGCATCTCAATTTGATCGACTCTACTCGGCTTGCTAATAAATTATTATGATCCTAAATATAAAATCAATGTACATTTTTTAGTACTATATATTTATGTCAAGAGCAGAGCAGAGTAACAATTTTTCAATATTTATTTTCGAGTGAATTTTAATTAAAACTTAATTTAATTTTAGAAAAATATTTCTCAACCATGATTTCCGTGTAATCAAAGTAATTAATGCATCTAATTTAATAAAGGAAATTTCCCTTCGATTTGTTAATTGGTGATCAAGTAAACTCATTTTCCCTACGAAAAAGTTGTTCGCTGTAGACTTGTAGTTTAGTAGTACTACTAGAATTTTCTAGTATATTAAATTTGATTATTTTAATCCAGCAACGTCATGCCTAACGCTGTACCTACTAAGCTGTAAGCCATGACATAATATGTTACGCTACGCCAAGCTATTTAGTAGTTGTAGTATTCCTCAAGTTTTTCACGGAATCCTACACTTCGGCTTCTCAGGATTCAGCTATTGTCGGTTGTGAATTTTAGAATCATCGAAAAATATACTTCTATAGTTTTCATTTATAAAATTAATATCAATTTTTTTAAAAATAATTTAAAATATTTTTAAATTTAAAATTAATATAAATAATTTAAATTTTAACATAATAAATATTATAACTATTAGTACTTTTTATATAATTTCTGACGTTCATAATTGTATTAACTTAACTTAAATTAATTTATTTTAATTTTGAATTTAAAAATATTTGAAATTAACTTTTAAAAAAGTCAATGATAATCAAATAATTTAAAAGGAGTATTTTATTAACAAAAAAATTTATATCATAAAATATATTTAAAATTCACAATTTAAATATAAAATGTTAAAATCTATTTTACTTGACAATATTTGAGTAAAGTTTACTAATTTTAAGAGAAAAGAATTAATATAGTTATGAGAGGTGTGTAAAATACGAGTTTAATTATATTATGCTTTATTTTATGTTTCTTGATTTGTAAAAATGTAATTAAAATATTTTTTATGGATCGAAATAATATATACTAATAATAATTTATATGGACAAGTTAATTCCACGTACGATGAGTGCTTGCTTATAATATATGAACACATAAAGTGATTTTCAAGAAATGTTGGAGTTGGACCATTAAACCGCCCACAAAAAATGGGACAAGATGTGAATTCAAGTTTTGGATTCTTATATATACTTTCGAGAACATCCACAGCAACACTAAAATTGTATGAACAAAAATTCAACCGATTTCATTGCTTTGAATATAACAAGTACGGAAAATTAAAAAAAAAATTATTGATAATATATTGAATCTAATAAAATATGTTTAAAACTTTTTAAAATATAAATAATATTTAATAAACTTTACTCTCCCTCTATATGTTGATATTTTTCAGGAAGTCTTGTTATTTTCGTAGAAGAATGAAAAAATTAAATATTTTTAAGTTTGTTATCACAATTTATCATCACATATTATCATAATTAAACTAAAAAATTATTAAATTTAAGAGTAAATATATATTCCCTTCGTCATCAAAATAATATTTTAAGTACAAAATATTTAGTAAAGTAAGGTCCATCAAATTTAAAAGTGACAAAAATTTTATTGTACCTCGCCCCCTACGTCACATACTCAGCGGCTTTATTGCTGCTAATATGGTTCATACCAGCCAACCACTCTCTTTTTCGTTGATCCTCTTGCCTATTCTCTAGTATTTATACCCTTCCAACGGCTCTCCCTTCAAACTACTTCATTCAGCTTTAACTCTCCTTTCTCTCTCTTCCTTGCTTTATTATATCAGTGAGAGTTCTTAAATTCATATCCACCACCAAATTAATCAATCGGGAATGGCAAATCCAGAGACAGAGCATCCAGTGAAGGCTTTTGGATGGGCTGCCCGTGACACATCTGGGGTTCTTTCTCCTTTCAATTTCTCAAGAAGGTATATATATATTTATTTTTTGTTTCAGTAATTTTCATTCTAATTTAGATCTTTAACCCATTATGTAATAATTTGCAATTATATACGTAAAAGATCAAATTTTTTTCTTCTGGGTATTTTTTTATTTTGATTTTACTGATGATTATGGGAATTTTAAATGCGTGGGTGTAGAACAACAGGTGATAAGGATGTTAGGTTCAAAGTAATGTATTGCGGGATCTGTCATTCGGATCTTCACATGATCAAGAACGAATGGGGAATATCTCAGTTTCCAATTGTCCCTGGGTAAGTATATATCGCCTTTAATCTCTCTGTTTATATATAGAATTAGCATTTGCTTTTAAGGAATTTATGATAACTATTAGATCCACAAGCTGATGAGAAAATATATAGGGAAAAGTATTATGAGGTTGCTATGTTCTAATCAGGGGTGGCTCAAGACAATATGAGGCCTAAAGCGATATTTTTTATTTTTTTTTATAATGCTAAAGTGATATTTTTAATGAGGCCTTCTATGCTTGATACATCTTTTATTGACTTTTATGATCAAATTGATCATTTTTTAAATAAATATATCTTATTATTATTTAATATATATGTAAAAAGCCTATAAATATTATAAATTATATAAAATTTAGTACATATCTCAATGTTTACTTTTTTAAAAATCTAAATATATCTATGTTTAATTGTTAATTTTAAAAATGGTCAATTTGACTATAAAAATCAATGGAGAACTTTTATTTTGGGACGGAGGGAGTATTAATAATTTTTATTTAAATGAGGTTTTTTTTTATACTGTTATTTTTTTTTACATATTTAATATTTGAATTGAATTATGGGCCCTAAAAAATTATTTGGCTTATATTTTTATAAGACCTTTTTATATGAATTATTTATGATATTCAAAAATTTGGGGCCTTTTTTGAAATGGGGCCTAAAGCGCGCGCTTTTTTTTTTATATAGTAGGGCCGGCCCTGGTTCTAATTCATGTTGGAACCCAACACCTAAATGATGGACAATATGCATTATTTCTAATTTATGATGTGAATTACTTGCTTTATATATGGAGCTAATGCTTAAACTTTGAGTATTAACTGTTATATGGGATTGTTATTTGATGGTGGAATGATAGAAACATTAGGGAGTCGTTTGAATTATTTCTGCTGTTCTAGCAGGATTTTCATTCATAATCTTTCAATAAGTTGTTACATTTGTAGTTCTGAGAAAAAAACAAATTGATGTTTGGTGAATGCATATATTTTAAATTTTTTGAGGATGATTTTTATGAAAAATATCTCGAGCAAAGTGCATTATCTGTATTATGGCTTAAAAAAGGGTCTTAGTCTCAATATCTTAATTCCTCGAGCATGTTAAGAAGGAAGGACAATAAATCAAGAGTTAAAATTACTAGAATTATCAATTTGTATCGTGGTGTTTAGTCCATCATTTAACATAATTATCTCAATATACTGATACAGGCACGAGATTGTGGGTGTGGTGACGGAAGTGGGAAGCAAAGTAGAAAAATTCAAGGTTGGGGACAAAGTTGGTGTAGGGTGCTTGGTCGGATCATGTGGTTCATGTGACAGTTGCAGTGACAATCTGGAAAATTACTGTTCTAAGCAAATACTGACCTACGGTTTTCCATATTTTGATGGAACCAAAACATATGGAGGGTATTCTGATTCCATGGTTGCGGACGAGCACTTTGTGCTTCGTTGGCCAGAAAATTTGCCTCTAGATTCAGGTGCTCCTTTACTATGTGCTGGGATCACAACTTACAGTCCCCTGAGACACTTTGGACTAGACAAGCCCGGTATGCACGTGGGTGTTGTAGGCTTAGGTGGACTTGGTCATGTAGCCGTTAAAATGGCAAAGGCTTTTGGTACAAAAGTTACAGTTATCAGTACTTCCGAAAGCAAGAAGAAGGAAGCAATTGAAAATCTTGGTGCTGATTCATTTGTGGTCAGTCGTGACCCGGAGCAATTGCAGGTAGTTACCCTTAATATCTTCTAAAATTGTTGCTTGAATTATTATAATTTTATTGAAATATACCTTAACGAGTGACTAACTTTAATATATATGTCGGTGTGTTGAATTTGATTAGGCTGCAATGAACTCACTGGATGGTATCATTGATACGGTCTCTGCTACTCATCCTGTTTTACCATTGCTCGGGATGTTAAAGCCTCAAGGAAAGCTTGTTATGGTTGGCGCGCCCGAGAAGCCTCTTGAGCTGCCAGTTTTTCCTTTAATTATGGGTGAGCATTCGACCTCACTATTGTACATACTAATAGGGAGCAAGAAATTGTATCTCTCTTTGATTTTAATGAGAAGTTGTTCCTAAAATGTAACTTGGAATGTGATAGGGAGGAAGATTCTTGCTGGGAGTGCTATCGGTGGGTTGAAGGAAACGCAAGAAATGTTTGATTTTGCAGCAAAACACAACATAACAGCAGATGTCGAGATTATCCCTATAGACTATGTGAACACTGCAATGGAACGGCTCCTGAAAGCTGACGTTCGATATCGTTTTGTCATCGACATAGCAAAAACCTTGAAGGCTTAAAAGTCAATTGACACTTGTCATTATTGATCAAGTATTATTTACTTAGATAATGTTTTAGTTGCAAGTATTGGTGTTTTTAGGTCTTAGTATTTGGTTTTTGGAGAGGCGTTTGTCATATTGTTTGTTTGTATTCGGTTGTCAATGGTGTTTTGTCATATTATATGCTATAATTTTGAATAAAATAATGTGTTTAGCTTTGCACTTTTTGTTATTTTCTCTATATTTTGATGTTAACATTATTCCAATCCAATGTAGTAAGTATGTTCTGTCCAAAAAGTATTCTTTTGTTGTACAACTTAATGAAATCTAGTAGCTAGCAAATACTGAATTTAAAAGAATCCAATTAAGGTTTCCGCAACTTAATAATGACGAAATTATTAATGATTGTGCAGTCAATTGATATTTATGTATTTTTGTCTACAAGGACTTAGGTTATGTTGTTTGTGCTGACAGACTATTTTCATTAGATTATATTTTCAATAATAATTTTATCATTAATTGATATGTTTATTTTCATTTTTGATTTAATTAATAAAATTTATTAATATAGAATGGCGATAAGATTTTTGTCAAACGTTGTTAGATAGATAATGCTCACTGGGCCATTCATTGGTTGGTGTACTCCACGCTTTCTCTAGTCCAGGGCCTCCGGGCTTTATCAAAAGGGGAAATTATTAACTTTGCCAAAATCATCATTTTAGTTATTTGTTATTCCCAACACCTTCTTTCAACGCCCGCGACACTAAGCCCGCCAATTTCATTAGCCGAATTTGATTGGACTTTCAAATTTATAATCGGGTAAACGAGGCTAAACGAGGACAGATATGAGATACTATTTTCGGGGTCAGATCGAGTTTTGGGGAGATCTATATATTGGCGGGGCAAGTATGAAGAAGGGTACATGCCCCGTTGCCAAACTTATGTGACACTAAGGCCTGTGTATTGATAAAAAATCAAATTGAATCAGTCCGAATCAAGCCAAATTGATTATCGAATTCATCTAAAATTTTGTACTGAAATCGGTACCGATTGAACTGAATAACCAGTTCGGTTCCGATTTTTATCAAATTTGTACCCAAAAAAATTGTAATTTTTTTTCCCGCAATTTTCAAGTCTTCCTCCCTTTTTCACTGTTTGTGTACCGAAAAATTAGACTCTGTTTGGTTTAAATGTCTTGTCATAAAAAAAGGCTCAACCTTTGCCCAAATCTCATGGTGATGAAGATAGATAGATAATGCTCAGTGGGCCTTCATAGGTTGGTGTACTCCGTGCTTTCTCTAGCCCAGGGCCTCTGGGCATTGTCAAACGGGGAAATTATTATTTTATTTTATTTTATTGCTAAATGAAATTAGTTACTTTGCCAAAATAATCCTTTTACTTATTTGTTATTCTCAACACCTTCTTTCAACGCACGCGCACTAAGCCTGACAATTTCACCTGAATTTGATTGGACTTTCGATTTTGATCTTAATAAATTCGATTTTTTAAACTCTATATAGTTAATAATCAGTATGAAATATTCTCTCTCTCTCCCCCCCAGCTCCAATTATATATATATATATATATATATATAATTATTATTATTAATTTTTTTGCTTATTGACGAAACAATTATGAAGAAGAGTCTTCTAGACCATATATGTATCGTTGCTAAACCTATGTGACTTATCTCTCCTCAATATTATTATTTTTATTATTAAAAAAAACATAAAGCTTCTTACTTATTTTGTTAGATCTTTTTGATACATTATTTGCTGAGATATAATTATTCTAACAAATTACTGAAATCTTCAAATGCTCTCACGTTTTGTCCAGTCCTTTTAATCCTCGCACTAGTTTTTGGCCACTAAGTAGATTATGTACTTATTCGGAACAAGTATGAGCAAAGGTCTTCTAGATCATACGTGACACTTATCTCTCATCAATATTATTATTTTTTTATTAAAAAAAATGTAAAGCATCTTACTTATTTTGTTAGATCTTTCTGATACATTATTTGCTGAGGTATAATTATTCTATCAAATTACTGAAATCTTCAAATGCTCTCACATTTTGTCCAGTCATTTGCATCCTCGCACTAGTTTTTGGCCACTAAATAGACAATATACCATAACTTAAGGATCTAAATTTTTTTTTATCCAAATAAAGAAAAGAGGGAAAACAAAAAAATAATGCATGGTGATCAACAGCCCAAGTCCCTTTCAACTATAAGATACTTGTGCTTTCTTATCAATCTTCTTGGGATAAGAGCACTCATATCCCATGATTTTCCAGTAAACTTTTCCTTGGCACCAAACACTCACGTGTAGTAAAATCAAACAAATATCTGAATAATTCTATTTGCACAAAGTGTCCTTTTGCACTAAAGGTATAACTCAAAGACGTGTAAAAAAAATAATAGAAAGTCTTGTTTCTTTTTTTCTTTTTTTATACTGTACGTACACAATTTTTTGTTTATATTTGTACGCGTAAAAAAACTTAAAATGTCTCTGGCTCATAATTCATTTCCACTGCATTTTCCCAAATGAATGCACCTTCCCACTTAATTAGTATGTTTCAAAAAGCCTCTCAAATAACAGGGATCGCTGTTCTTCCATTTCCTCTACATTTCCTTTTTGTGATGGCAAAATTCTCATAGGGTGAAGTGTTAGAATATTTTATTTTTTAATGTGGCCTCTATTATTTATGTATTTATTGGGCTTATATATTGTATTAATTTAATTACTTTATTTATGAGTTTGATAATTATGTGACCCATAAATAATATTACTAATAGTATTTGGCATAATGGACTCTAACGTTTCATAATCTTGATAGACGATTTTGACCCTTAGCTATTCTATAAATAAAACAGTTAGGGTTTGATCTCAGTTATCGTCTCAAGAATTTTTATACACACCCATATATCTATCCTAAGATTGAGAGAGACAATTGAAAACTTTCACCTTTACGCGTAACGAAAACGTGATACATACGAGATATCTTCTCTCAATTCATGTAAGTTCTTACTAATATATGTTTATTCTATGAAATAGCACGATCCCATTAATAATTATTTAACATTTAGTATCAAGAGCATGGTTATGCTATTACATAGAATAAATTAATTATGCTGTTATGCTAGATTTTTTTTTAATTCTACATATTCTCTTTATTGGTATGATATAGAATTGTTTTCGAAAGGAACGTAAATCCGTTTCAGTATGTTATTAGTGATTAGGCTTCCTTGTACTATATTCAAGAAATTATCAGCATGCTCACTTTTGGCTTTTGATTACTTTTAATAACATTCGAAATATACATATTACTATCATGTATTGTATTGCACATCATGGATGGTTATTTTTCTCAATTCATTATTCCGGTGCGTCATAATGTTATATTTCAATATACTAAAGTAATATATATTAAATTCATTAATGATTCTACGTATACCTATATAATATTATTTATATTATACTATCATGTTTAGAAATTATGCAAATAACACAAGTGTTATTTAGTTTTGATCTCAATTTGATGGTCACTGTCTTTATACCCGTCTATCATGTTTATGGTGTTACTTGGGCTATCTGTTTATGGTGATGGAGGTATTATTTATTATATCTAGATAAAATTATTCTATATTATGCCATCATGTATTTAATTTAGAATTTATGTAAATATTTTATAATCAATTCATATTCATAACTTTATATCTCAATTTAGATTTTAGAACATGATATATTATTAGGGCTTTTAAGTTGTTACATGTAAATTATAAATAATGTTAATTTTCAAACTTGATTAATATGATGTTTAAAGAAATTTGAGTTTGATCATAATAATTTACGTGTATGCGTGACTCTTTTATTGTTAAAATTAATAATCAACCTAACGGAGGGTTATTAATTGAAACAATTAAAGATTAAGAAAATTCATATAATGTTACATTTAATACATGAAGATTTTAATTTTACCCAACGGAAAAATTAGAATTAGAATTTATTAAATGAAATTTTATTGCATAAGTAGTATGTTTATTTCGTTTCTGCCCAAACGGTGATGCGTGAATAAATGTGTTGTGCATTATTTTATGGGGATGTTATTAGCATATTATTAATTGGACCAACGAAAGATTGATAATTATGCACCAACATCTCATTAAAATCTATTTTGGGTGTTGTAAATAAATTTTATATAACTAACTGCTTGCCTTACAGTTGGTTTTTTATTATGATTAATTATTAATTATCGTTGTACATTGTGGATTTCTTTTAGTTTTTAGTAAGCATACTTATGAGCTTGAACATGTTTCAGTATTGACTCCTACTACTATTTCTAGATATCTCTCTGGAATTGAAGTCTTGAATGAGACTAATTTTACTCTTTGGAAAGAGCAAGTGAAAATTGTTCTCGGCGTTATGGATTTGGACTATGCATTACGAGTGGATCCTCCTGCTCCACTTACAGCTACAAGCTCAAATGAGCAAAAAGTTATTTATGAAAAGTGGGAGCGATCCAACCGCATGTCCCTTATGATTATGAAAAACTCTATCACGACAGTCATTCAAGGAGCCATTCCTGACTTTGAGAATGCCAAAGAGTACTTAGCATCAGTCAATGAACAATTTAAGGGATCTTCTAAAACTCATGCAAGTACCCTTATTTTGAAAATGCTCACCAGCAGGTATGATGGGGTTAGTGGAGTGCACGAGCACATTATGATGATGAATGATACTGCCTTTAAATTAAAAGGTATGGACATGGAGATTTTTGAGGGTTTTCTCGTTCACTTCATTATGACTTCTCTTCCTGCACAGTTTGATCCATTTAAGATCAATTATAACACGCATAAAGAAAAGTGGAAGATGAGCGAGTTGATCGCCATGTGCGTACAAGAGGAAGAAAGGCTTAAGATTGAAAAACCTAATGTTGCTCATCTGACTACCACTGGATTCCATAAGAAGAAGGTCTATAAAAATGGCAAAGGTTTTAAAAATAAGGATAAGCCAATTTCTACCAAAATAAATAAGGCAAATTATTTAGGTAACAAATCTGAGGCAGATCCTAAATGTCACTTCTATAAGAAGCAAGGACATATTCAGAAAGACTGCCCTAAGTTCAGAGAATGGCTTAAAAAGAAAGGTATGTCTTTTAATTATGTGACTTATGAATCCTTTCTAATTGACGTTCCTTCTAATACATGGTGGCTTGACACTGATTCTATGGTTCACATTATTAATTCATTGCAGGGATTCCTTTTAAAGAAGACACTCCAAAAGGGGGAAAGAACCATTAAAATTGGCAATGGAGAGTCTATACAAGTTGAAGCTGTAGGAACTCTCCCTTTAGTTTTGGGGAATGGTTTCATCTTGTATTTATATGATACTCTTTATGTTCCCAGTATGACACGAAATTTAATTTCTTTATCTAAACTTGACGTTAATGGTTTTTCGTTTAAGTTTGGGAATAATAAAATAATTATTTATCATTACTCTCATATTGTTGGTTCTGGCTCTTTAGAGGAAAACCTCTATAAGTTGAATTTGGATAATGTTTTTACTGAATCCTTGTTAACAATGAATGTGACAGAAAATACCTCTAAAAGTGGAAATAAGAGAAAACTAGATAATGAGAATTTTTCAAAATTGTGGCACCAACGTTTAGGCCATTTTTCAAAAGACAGAATGCAACGTCTTATAAAGGATGAAATTCTTCATTCACTAGATTTCTCTAATTTTGACCATTGTGTTGAATGTATAAAAGGAAAATTTGTGAAAGGTAGTAAGAAAGGAGCCACTAGAAGTGGCACACTCCTTGAGGTGATTCACACTGATATATGTGGACAATTTTCTCCTGGAATTGGAGGACACAAATCTTTTATTACATTCATTGATGACTATTCTCGCTATACTTATGTTTACCTGATTAATGAAAAATCTGAATCACTAAATATGTTTAAAATTTTCAAGGCTGAATTTAAAATCAACTTGACCAAAAAATTAAAGTAGTGAGATCAGATAGAGGCGGAGAGTATTATGGTAAACACTCCGATACAAGTTGTAGTCCTGGTCCATTTGTCTTATTTTGTCAAGAAAATGGAATCGTTACTCAATACACAATACCTGGTACACCGCAGTAGAATGATGTAACTGAGAGGTGAAATCGTACCCTTATGGATATGGTACGTAGTATATTATGCAATTCCAGTTTACCTATATTTTTGTGGACTGAGTCATTAAAGACAGCTTCATACTTTAAACCGGGTTCCTAGCAAATCTGTCCCTAAGACTCCTTATGAAATTTGGGCAGGTAAAAAACCTAGTTTAAAATACTTACGGGTATGGGGCTGTCCAGCCAAGGCTAAAATTTTCAATCCACATATAAAGAAACTTGACTCTAAAACCATTAGTTGCCATTTCATTGGATATCCTGATAGATCTAAGGGTTTTCATTTTTACTGTCCCTCACATACCACTAGAATTGTTGAGACTAGGCCTGTAGAGTTTTTAGAGAATGGTGATTTAAGTGGGAGTGGTGAGCCTAGAAAAATTGATCTTAAAGAAAATGGAATTTATCTTCCTTATCCTGTAATTCAAGAGGATGAGGCGAATGATGCCCCTGAGATAGCTGAGCCACCACCTAATATTGAACCCCACATTATTGAAAATCATATTCCTGAAATTGTGCAGCCTTTACGTAGGTCCGAAAGACCTAGAAAGCCTGCTAATTTTGATAATTTTATAACATATCTTAATGAGATTGACTATGATTCAAGTAAGATTAATGATCCTATTTCCTATAAATAGGCTATTATGACCGTTCAATCAACTCAATGGCTTGATGCCATGAATGATGAGTTGGAATCAATGGAGCTTAATAACGTTTGGGATCTTGAAGAATTACCGAGAGGTGTTAAACCTGTTGTTTGTAAGTGGGTCTATAAGACCAAATTAGATCCTAAAGGGAACGTTGAAAGATATAAAGCTCGATTGGTTGCCAAGGGTTTCACACAAAAGGAAGGTGTGGATTATAATGAAACTTTCTCTCCAGTATCCAGGAAAGATTCATTTAGAATAGTCATGGCTCTAGTAGCTCATTATGATTTGGAGTTACATCAAATGGACGTTAAAACTGCATTCCTTAATGGTGATTTGCATGAGAATGTCTATATGACACAACCAGAAGGTTTTCTGGTTAAAGGCAAGGAACATATGGTATGTAGACTAAAGAAACCCATCTATGGGTTAAAACAGGCCTCTCGACAATGGTATCTTAAGTTTCATGAGGTGATTAATAATTTTAATTTTAAGAAAAATATAATAGATCAATGCATATACTTGAAGGTCAGTGGGAGTAAATTTGTTATTCTTGTTTTGTATGTCGATGATATATTGCTTGCAAGTAATAACTCAAACATGTTGTATGAGACAAAACGTTTTCTTTTTGAAAATTTTGATATGAAGGATCTCGGTGAATCCTCTTATGTCATAGGTATTGAAATTCATTGAGATAGGTTTCGCGGGATATTAGGATTGTCCCAAAGAGCATATATTGACAAAGTTCTTAACAAATACAACATGCAAAATTGCTCTCCTACTATCGCCCCTGTTGTTAAGGGTAACAAATTTGCCTCATATCAATGTCCTAAGAATCAGTTGGAACGTGATCAAAGGAATCTTATTCCCTATGCTTCTGTGGTTGGGAGTCTTATGTATGCTCAAGTTTGTACTCGTCCTGATATATCGTATATAACTGGTATGCTTGGACGTTACCAATCAAATCCAAGTTTAGATCACTGGAAAGCAGCCAAAAAGGTTTTACGCTACTTACAGGGTACTAAGGATTTTATGCTTACATTCAGAAAAACAGATAACCTTGAAGTTGTTGGTTATTCGGATTCTGATTTTGCTAAGTGTAAAGACGAAAAGAAATCTACATTATGGTACATTTTTATATTTTCAGGAGGCCCTATTTTGTGGAGAAGTCATAAGCAAGAGTTAACTACCACTTCCTCGATGATAGCAAAATATGTGGCTTGTTATCATGCTACTTGTCACGCCATATTGTTGAGGAATCTTATTTCAGGACTTAAAGTTGTAGATTCCATTTCAAGGTCATTGAAAATATTTTATGATAATGATTCTGCTGTTAGTTTTTCTAACAGCGCAAGTTCAAGTGGTGCTGGACTGTACCTTGACACTAAGTACTTTTTTGTCAGGGAAAGAGTTGAAGATCAAAATGTTGTCATTAAGTATATTAGTACGCATGATATGTTAGCGGATCCACTTACGAAAGGCTTACCACCCAAACTCTTTTTAGAGCATGTTGCCGGCATGGGTTTAACTGGTAGTTTTAATTTGTAAGTTACTTTGATGTAAGATAACTTAATTTTAAGCTCGTTGTTTTGACTTCATATTACGTTTATGGTTTGCAATTCTCTTTATTATGCACACTTGAGAACTTATGAACAAACAGTTATGTTTGGACCATATGAATGAGTTTAATTTATTACCACTTATGTAAACTCTATTCATACCTGTTATGCTTAATGTTAATCCTTGTTTTAATGAAAGTACTAGTTATGTAACTAATGGGGATCTTGTGTTAATTGTGACACAAAGATTGTATTAATTCGTATTGGTGCTTTTATTTGAACGGGATGTAGATATTAAATTAATGTTTGGCCAAATTAATGATTGTAAGCATTATGTTTTGTATATAAGGAGTATTTCGGCCAAGTGGGAGAATGTTAGAATATTTTATTTCCTAATGTGGCATCTACTATTTATGTATTTATTGGGCTTACATATTGTATTAATTTAATTACTTAATTTTTGGGTTTGGTAATTATGTGACCCATAAATAATATTACTAATAGTATTTGGCATAATGGGCCCTAGGGTTTCATAATCTTGATGGACGATTTTGACCCTTAGCTATTCTATAAATAAAACAGTTAGGGTTTGGTCTCAGTTGTCGTCTCAAGAATTTTTATACACGCCCATATATCCATCCTAAGATTGAGAGAGACAATTGAAGACTTTCATCCTTACGCACAACGAAAACGTGATACATACGAGATATCTTCTCTCAATTCATGCAAATTCTTATTAATATATGTTTATTCTATGAAATAGCACAATCCCATTAATAATTATTTAACATGAAGACCTTCGGATGGGCAGCTAGAGACACTTCTGGCTTTCTTTCTCACTTCAACTTCTCCAGAAGGTATACTCGTCAAATAATTAATGCTTTTTATTTTTTTTCTGAAGTTTTGTACATGCAAATTTACTTGGCAAGATGTAAAATTATAAACAAATAATTAATGCTTTTTTGGGTAAGAAAATGAATAAATGAATGTAGGGTGGCTGGAATATGTCATTATGACTGACCTTCATGATGCTAGGAATGATTGGGGCATCACCAAGTATCCTATAGTTCCAGGGTACCATTTCACCTATTTTCTTGCAATTTTTTGACATTTGTTTGTATTTTGCCTGTTTTACTTTAATTTACTTGCACGCGATCTCTCTAAATGTTGGTTCGTCTCCAAATTTTTTTGTACCAACATAAAGCTCTTGCAATTGATCCCAAAAAGAAAAACATACAATTATTGCATAAACTTGTTCTCCTATTCTCCATGTCCAACTCTTTTTTGAGGTTTGGCTTTGGATGAACCGGGTTAGCCTGGTCTGACTCGATTAAGCAAGCTCGTTAAACCATTCGAATGCGAACAAGATCCTTACCCTGCCGGTTAGTCAAACAAACCGATCCCAAAACAGTGTGATGTCCGACTTGAGCCGGGTTCAGCTCAACTCAACGATTCAATTACCTATATCACAACTTATTTTAATATCATGTGAACTACCTTAATATAAATCCCTATGCCAATATTTGATCTCAGATATAGAATTTTACTTTTGTTAAATGATGTTATAATAATATTTTTTAGAAAACTAATGTTCATTCAAATCAATTAAGATGGAGTGAAGAACTGATCAACCATATTAAAATTTTTAAAATAAGATGGAATGAAGAACTAATTTAGGCTTCATGTCCCTGTTGTAACTAATTGTTTGAAGCATCATCTCTTTTCTACCAATTAGTTTTATTTAGCAAAAACTAATCAATGAGGACATGGAATCTGTCATGCCTGCTAATTGAAGTGTAGGCATTATGCAGGCATGATTATGATCAAATAGGCTAAATATGCTAACTGAATTGATAAATGCAGGCATGAAATTGTGGGAGAAGTAACAGAAGTAGGTAGCAAGTTACAAAACTTTAAAGTTGGAGATAAAGTAGGTGCTGGTTACATACTTGGATAATGCAACTCGTGCGATAACTGTGCTAGCAATCTTGAAAATTACTGTCCCAAAAGGAAATCAACATCCAATGACCAATACTATGATGGAACCCTTACATTTGGAGGTTACTCCGAGAGACCGAGACCATGATTGCTGATGAGCATTTTGTGATTCGTTGGCCTGACAATTTCCCCCTTGATGGCGGAGCTCCTCTTCGGTGCGCTGGGATTACAGCTTATAGCCCCTTGAGACACTTTGGACTTCACAAGCCTGGTATGCATATTGGCATTGTAGGCTTAGGAGGACTTGGTCGTGTGGCTGTCAAGTTTGCCAAGGCTTTTGGCACAAAAGTGGCTGGCGTTAGTACTTCCCCTGCCAAGAAACAAGAAGCCATTGAGCAGCTTGGTGCTGATTCATTTTTGGTCAGTCGTGATCCAGATGAGATGAAGGTACCAGTTAGTTTTACCAATTCGTAATTGAGTGAATCCCTCTATAGTCTAACATTTTGTCCATCTCGATACATATAGGCTGCTGCAAGAACAATGGATGGTATAATTGATACTGTATCTGCTGTTCACCCCCTTCTACCATTGGTTTTGCAGTTGAAATCACAAGGAAAACTCATTATGGTAGGCGCTCCAAACACGCAGCTTGAGCTACGAGTCTTTCCTTTACTTGGTGGTAAACACTTGACATATATAATCCTCAAACTAGTCTAGCAATGGTATATTTATGCATTATGATGGGGAGATAGCATTTAGTATTTGTTATGCATTATGCAACATATTTTTATGTGTAATCTTATATTTTTGTGCTCTTCAAACAAGAAATGGTTAATTGATATATATGTGTTATAGCAGGTAGGAAAATAGTAGCATGGAGTAATGTTGGTGGGATAAAAGAAAAGTAAGAAATGATTGATTTTGCAATGAAACATAACATTATAGCATATGTTGAGGTTGTTCCAATCGACTACGTGAACATTGTTATGGAGCGTCTTAAAAAGACGAAGTTAGATACCGCTTCGTCATCGACATTGGCAACAAAGCTGCCTAGTTTGAGCCTTGTAGCTTTGGAGTTTAGAGTTTGAATATTGTGACATGGTCAGATCAGGATGCATATGAAATGACTGTAATTTTCAAGGTTTTGTGTGTTTTTTTCCACATTGCAGGTGTTAGGATCTTTCTTCTGTGCTACAGAATCTTGAAGTTGTCATACATCAGCTTTCCAATAATGAACTTGGTAATTCAGCTTTCAAGTTGTTAATTCTTTATATAAATGAAGATCAATGTTGATTGATTTGTGTAATAATTGTATTTTGGCTACAAAATGGCTTGTGATTGTGATAATTGTACAATTGAAAAACTTTAGCATTGTAGTGATTTTTCATTTAGAGAACAGTTAGGTCACATCCATCCAAAATGACACAGCTGCATCTCATTACAACAAACATTGCAAGTAACAAAAGGTGGTAACGGTATTAAGAAAGCTAAACCAACATCTATTTCTCATATTATCAATTGCACAATGGCACCATCCACAGAAAAAACCATTTACATATAAAAGGAAAAAGGACAAACCTACCAATATATGGAATGATGCCAAAGATTTCACAACACGGGAAGAACATGTCTAAATCGGCTTGGGATTCCTGAATAAGTAGTATTGCTTAAAAAAAAAAATCGACATAGGACCAAGTCGACAATTAAAAATCAAGAGTCCCTGTCTTAGAAGATCCAGAACAACTACTAGAAGTTCTATATGAACTCCCACTTGAACCATCTACAGGAGCTTGATTTAAACATTCTAAGACCAACCACCTTATTCGTTTGTGTAGCTTTATAGAGAATGTTGTTGCTTCTAAAATAACAGGAACCTGCATTGACAATGGAACCACTTAGTGAACACATGGACTGAATATAATGTTAACTGAAATATTAATCTGCATGGTAGAAACATTTGCAAGTTGCAATATGGTACAATAGAAGCAAGTAATGAAGCTTAATCAAGTTGCGGAAAAACTCACTTGTGCGTTGAAGTTGTAAGTTAAAATAAAGGATAAAAAGGAATGGAGTTGTCGCCCATATAATGGCTTAGAAAATCAATAACAACAAGTAATAGTTGAATTCAACTTCAGTAGCCTATATAGACATACATGTTTTGTAATACCCGGTTCTTTTTCCTAAAATCCCACATCATCCCATTCTAAAACTTCTTCCATTCCCTTAGCTTATATATATGGGATTGCCCTTTTAGTTTTTAAGCACCTAACATTAAGATTTTACCCAATTTGAGAAAACTTTTTTGTGTGAGGACCTTTTTAGTAAGGACCTCCTTAGTTAAAAAAAATTGTGTCGAGGACGTGGACAGACTGCGAACCTCATAATTTCGGATATGTCTCTTTTTCTTTCTTTGTGTAATTATTTAATTTTCTGTATTAGTTTTAATTTGGTAGTTTTAATTTTTGTATGCTATTTAGTTTGTTAATTAATATATTTTGGTATATCTTTGTTAGTAATTAGCATTTTGGAATATTAAATTAGTATTTTTGTAACTTTAAAATTTTGACAGGAAATAGTAATAATAAAAAAAATTATTATTATAATAATAATAATAATAATAATAATAATAATAATAATAAATATTTGTTTTTAATAGAAATAAAAAATGGAAAGAATATTTTTGTGAATATACTTGTATGTATTGCGGAATGAACAAGAATACTATTATTTATTAATATATACGTTACCATGATTAGAATATTTATCTATGTATAATTTTAGGTAGAATTTTGTATAGAACGGAAGGATTTTAGATTCGCCTTAGAGAAAGAAAATGTGTAAAACTTAATCAATTGATTAACTATTTATTTATCAATTTTTTTATTATGTTTAATTAGCTCCGACGAAAGGAATTTAACGAGTCAGTTTTGCAATATAATTTCGGGTATTACATTGCTTATTCTAGGTATGGATTTCATACTCCTTTAGCGATACTCATTTGATTTTAATTTGTTTATTTTATTTCTCATTAGAATTTGGAGATTATCTCGATATATTGTTCATAGTCAAATGCATATGATAATTTTGTTTGATTTTAGATATTCGTAACTTATCTTGTACTCTTTAGACTTATTAAGCATGTCTAATATTTATTTTGATTATGTAGAAATGTACATTAGTATATTTGGGAGACTTTGTGTTGATTTGTTTCGGTTTAGCATGTGCGTATTAGAACCCCTTTTGTGATATTGTGTCGCATTCGTTATGACATGATATTTTTGTTAGAAAGTATCGCAGGGTATACCTGAGCTATAACCACATGTGGGGGTACCACATGCATGTCTCTGAGCACTAAGGCATGACACCTTCCGTGGCGGTGTGATTAGTCCACGGCGTCTCCATTTTGTGTTTCGGTGGACATTTGGTGTTTTGTTGTGGGAGGCGAATGGGTCGGTCCTAGAATTTTGTTCTGTTATGTTATGTTCTGTGATATGGTGTTGTTCGTAGTGCCGAGCACACATTTTCGATTTTGTATGCATTTGAATCCGCAGTCCAATATGTGTCTGTCTGTGTGGCAGTATTTTGACTTGTCTTTGTGATAAGGTATATTTCTGTTTTGTTCTAAGCTCGGTATGAAATAAACACAACCATTCAATTTAGCCTTTTATGTTGTTCAATAAATCAGTTCAGTGAATCAGTTTCAGTTCAGTAGATCAGTTTAGTTCAATAGATTAGTTTAGTTTAGTAGATTATGTTATTCAGTTTAGTTCAGTAAGATTATGTAATTCAATTTAGTTGATTTTGTTAATCTCAGTTTAGTTCAGTTGATTTTGTTCTTCAATTTCAGTTCTTATTTCTGCACTCTTTATTCGTACTAGGCATTTGGCTCATGCTGTGTTTTTCTTTCGGCAAGATTTGTAAGGGGATTCGAGAGCAAGTATGAAGAGAGTTCTTTTTTGTTTTGACATTCTGCTTAGAGTTCTTATATACATAGCCTCCCTTTTCACTAGTTGGGAAGGGGGTGTCACATGTTTACTGAATGCAAGAAAACCGTATATGTGTTTCTTTTTTGACAATTAAGGCTACTATGTGCAATTCTTTTTTGACTAGTAACCCTGTGTGCATTTCTACATTGCAATTACGCATAATCAAACATTCAAATGGTATCAATTTATGCATACAATTTCTTGCAAAACTAAATTATGTGCGCCTGTGTATTGAATCGAGCAACCTTGTGTAAATTGAGGAGGCCAACCATGTCCGCGTAACCAGTGAGGAGTTTATCCAACTCTTTTGTCCTCGTCTGATTCAAGCATCGTTATTGATAACAATTCACATAAACGGCAAAGGTAATTATGATGTTGTGGATTTAAATGTCAATAATGTACCTTGAATTGCTCTAACTGACAGCAAGGTATCAGCTAAGTGCTGCCATCTTTTTGAAAAGGATGGAGAAAGAAGGGAAGTTGGGAACGTAATAACAGCAACTGCATTTGAAGGTCGTACCATGCTTTTCAAAGATCTAATAAAAGAAAGCATATCTCAATCCTACAATGATTACGTTAAAAAAGTTATAACACGTTAATAAAGTTTATTACTTCTTTTTTTTTTTTTTTGACAAGTAGCATAGTGATGATGTTTATAAGAGTTGTAGCTACCAAATTAAGAACCGGTCAAAAAAAGGCACCAAATTTTCTGTGATTTGTAAGTTTCATGTTTATTACCGATTTTAGCTTTCAAAAAATGGAAAGATTTTTAAACAAGGGGTGCTACTGACCAAGTCGGAGAAAACACATTGTGGAGCACAGAATGATTGCATAGCGATTTGTCCAACACATGTAACATTGCAATCATGTTTGAAAACAGAAACAGAACAGGAAGAGTGAGGTTTGAAAGTTAATTAAATGATACAAATATATCTAAACCACCTAAAACACTGATCTAGAAGCAATTAGTCAACATAAACCAATTAGGTGATCCACTATAATGGAGAATGATGTGTTGCATTTGCTGTCAACTACTATAACTAAGACGGTAATAAAGCCTCAAGTTATTATTGAAATATCTTAAAATAATAGGACATAAATGTTTCAAGGTAAGAGACCCTAAATTTATGTTTGTTGCAGTCATATTGGGGTGTTGAATTCTCACGCCCCAATTTTCCTTTGCATCCAACTATACACACCACTACACCAGCCTTATGCAGATAGCTATGTAAATAAAAGAAATCATTATAACCGACTCCCAATTTAATAACTGTTTCCTTGTATTCATACTCCAACACAAAACCAATTGTATGCTACACAATCATAAATTCCCCAATGTTGTCTTACATTGGTCTCCACAAAAGATCAAACTAGTTGCGTGATAATCAAGAAAGAAAATGCCAACACCTTTGAACCAAAAAGGTTGAACAACGGTCACAAAATGTGGCAACATTGGGACAATCTTGAAGGCTTATGCAATCAATCTTTTGTCCAATAAGAAAGTGCTTGTCTAGGGGCTTCCGCAAGTCAAAGTCATTGCAGTACTGAAGCTTTTCATCTGCATGACATGTTCAAATGAGCTGCTGCTTAATAGTTGCAAACCTCAAAACACCTCACTAGCATATATAATCCTTTAGCATAGAAAAGTTAATAAATATATGAAAGGCGTAATAGTAGGAACTTTCCTTATATTCAAAACTGTCTAAAAACTCGAAACTGCAATCGATATGTACTACACACTAAAAAAATATTCAAATTGCAAATAGAAATAATGATAAGAAAACACAGTAAAGCCTTTTTCCTTAATAGTATCTAATCTTTCTAGATTTACTTACAATCCCCATACTTGGGGGACAAAATTGCCTACAAAAAAATAAAAAGAAGAAGAAAATATCTTCATATAACTCACATTGTACATAATACAACTAATTTATCTTTCTCCACGTATGCATAAATCCTTTAACATTGGATATCCCTTCATAATCTGGACACATAATAAGATCTCCACGAATAGTGGTCCCTATTGTGTTAATCTCGTCATCTTACTTGTGTTATGTGACATATAGACATTCATTACATGACTTAAAAAGTTTTCAAGAAACTCATATCATTGCAATATATTGACCGAGAAAAAAGTATCTAAGATACAAATCTGAAGCTAAAAAGAGAAGAAAATAGGTATTTGTTAATATTTCCTTATTCGTTTATTTTGGATAAGATATTTCCAACCTCTTAGTATCAATGTTATGAATTCTCAATAATTAGATAGATGTGTGTATTACTCTCTGCTGTGTGTATGTGTGCGTGTCTTTGTGCATATGAGAAAAGAAAGGGGGGGGGGGGGTTCTACATCACGATCAGGCCGGAAACTTATCATCTTTTGACATTACTGGACTAGGTAAAGTGCTAAGAAATGATCGAGGGTCTCTTAATGGACTAGCATAAAGTAGGGTTGGTTGTGAACCAGACCTTGAGACATGAAATTCTTCGACAAAAGCATATGATGAGGTGCATCAGGGTCTTCCATAACCATCACTAGACTTACTAAAGGGAATCCACCTTCTAAAATCTTTACAAAAATGTCCATAAAACAAACAAAAGAACTAGAGGGAAAACTACAAAAGGTAAATACTTCATGAATTATGCAGACGATATAATCCCTTTAATGATTCACTTAACGCCTTCTAGTATATATTTCCAATCATTAATGATATGGGGAATTATTGTCAAGTTCTGGTATTCCTGATGAAACAAAGAATGTTCCATTTGAAACTAAACCATATGATTAATAGTACAGTAGAGTAGAATATACTAGCCGACTACAAATCATTGTTTTGTTATTCCATGCCAATATAGGGTTATGCTATGAAAGCTCGCCTTTGTTTACTTCCATTAATTTGCTTTGCTGCTCCTCCACTGACGCTTCTATATATATGAAAATTATTTCGAATAGAAAAATAGATTGACTTCTAATTGTTAGCAAACTAAACCAAATTTATAAATATCTTCTATATTATTCATGAATTATCTTCATTAGTATTAGTACATGAATGGGTAATGTCTAAGTACATGATACATATATGTACATGAATATATTTATAAATGTCTTGGAACATGTACGGTTATATTCATATACATGTATTTGGTCTTGGAACAAGGCGCTCTTCCAAATTTATCAAGCAATTGAAAGGCCAATTTTTTTAGAGAAATTCGAAATCAAAAAGTTCAACAGAAGCTTGGAATATTTTGCAATCAATGTATAAAGGAGAAGTAAAGGTTAAAAAAAAGTACGACTTCAATCTTTGCGTTTAGAATTTGTGAAGTTAAAAATGCAAGAAAATGAGACTGTTGCTGATTATTTTTTAAGAGTCACTTTAATTGTTAACCAAATGGCAACCAATGAAGAAGTTTAACAAGACGAAAAGGTAGTTGAGAAAAATTTTCGGAGCTTACCACAAAAGTTTAATTTTATTGTGGTAGCTATCGAAGAGTCCAAAGATGTGTCAAAACTTTCTATGGAAGATTTGCAGGCCTTTTTAAAGGCACATGAGTTCCGTGTTAATCAAAGAAATCCACCTTCTAATGATAAAGCTCTCAAGTCCGAAATTATGGGAGGCCGAAGTGCTCCTCGTGGTCACGGCAGTGGTCAAGGTCGCGGACGTGGAAGAGGTGGCTTCCATGGAAATAGATATAGAGGCTCTAACTTTCGTTCCAATGGAAGAGGCCAGGTAACAATAATTATTTTAAAGAAGAGTAAAATAAATATTCAAATAATTATCAAAGAGGTTGTGGTATTAATCAAAAAAGGGAGAAAAAGTTATATTGAATGTTTTCATTGTCATAGGCCTAGTCATAAAATTAGTGAATGTTGGTTTGCACCATCTAACAAAAAAGAACCTAGATTGGTGCATTAAAATGAATCAGTTGAGAAAGATTGTTCAGAGTCAGTATTAATTGTTCGTCAAGAAAGTGATAATTATGTTTGGTATTTGGATAGTTATGCCAGCAAACATATGACAAGGAACAAGGATTTATTTTCTAACCTGATGTAGTCATATTTTGAGCAAATAAAAATTGGTGATGTTAGAGCCTATACAATTAAAGGAATTGGAGAAGTCACTTTCAAAACAAAATTTTGAAATTTTGAAAAATGACAGATGTTTACTTTGTTCCAAGCATAAAAAGCAATTTGCTAAGTACTGGACAACTTTTGCGAAAATGATTTGATATATTTTTTCATGATAAATTATGTATCTTGTCAAAAAATAATCAGGTTATGGTAAAGATTGATTTGGTGGAGAATAATTTATTTCCACTTTGACTCCAAGTGGAAAATTTTCATTGTTTTGCTCGTTTTAATGAATAAGTTTCCATGTTATGGCATGAGAGGTATGGCCACTTGAATTTCGACGACAACCTTATTTGTTAGCGACAAAAGGAATGGTGGATGGTTTACCCTAGATTAATAAAATGGAGGAGACTTGTGAAGCATGTCAGTTAGGAAAGTTACATCATAACCCCTTCCCCTCAAAATATTCTTGGGGTGTAAGACAACCACTTGAGCTTGTTCATTCAGACTTGTATGGCCCTAGGACAATGCCATCTTTTGTAGCTAACAGATACTTCATTTCTTTTATTGATGATTACACAAGAAAAGTGTGGACTTATTTTCTTCATGAAAAATCTGAAAGTTTTCAAGTTTTTAAAAATTTTAAAGCAGAACTTGAGAAGTTTTCTGGTTGTCAGATAAAGACTTTGAAAACAGATCGAGGGTCGGAATATCATGCAAAGGATTTTCAGCATTTTTGTAAGGTTAATAGCATAAGGCATGAAATGACAATTCGCTATACACCATAACAAAATGGTGTTTGCCAAAAGGAAAAATCGTTTAATTATGGACATGGTTCAGCGCATGCTGGAAAGAAAAAAGTTGTTGCCCCAATTTTGGGCAAAAGCTGTTTCTTGTGCAGTTTGTTTGATCAATTGGTCACTAATAAAAAATTTTAAAAATTGCATTCCTCACGAAGCTTGGTATGGAAGAAAACCAACTGTCCAACACTTGGATATTTTTGGAAGTGTAACTTTAGTTTATGTGCCAGATGCAATAAGAACAAAACTTGATGATAAGGTAGAAAAATGTATTTTTGTTTGATACAGTGAAAGGTCAAAAGCTTACAAGCTGTATAATCTAAAAACAAAGAAAATTGTTATTAGTAGGGATGTAAAATTTGATGAAAAATTATTTTTCAATTATACCGAAACAAAACACAAAACACTTAAGATGAGGCACCATAGTTCGTGAAAGATTTGGAAGGGTGTAACAGCATTCAAAGTGAAGATGCTCCATCCTTAAACCCAACTGATGCTCAGCCTCGAAGGAATCAAGACAAGGACTTTACAGGCGATTTATGATACTACAGAGCCAGTAGATGCAGGTAGACATACACACCAGGCCAGGTCAGGCTTTGACGTCAAAGAGGTCAGGCCAGGCCGGGGTTTACGTGCAAAAAGTAAGCCTGCTTCGGCCTGAGGTTCGAGCCAGGCCAGGCTATTACCATAACTTTTTTTTTTAATCGGTGCTTAAAGATGTTTGGTTGGGAGTGATGGGACAAGGTTGTGACTGTGAGTTATGCCAGCTACATGTTATTGTTAACACAAACACACTCACAGGCAGACTGACTCACACAATCACAGTCACAAGTCACATATAACACACACACACACACACACACACATATATAATTAAAATTTTATTCTTATAATATTATTAAAATAAAATATCATTTAAAATATTAAGTATAATTAAAATAATTATAAAAAATATATATTGTTAAATATATAAAAAAATATTTTATATTAATTTGAAACAAATATTTTTAACTGGTTATATATATATATATATATATATATATATATATATACTCATAACTTTTAAAACATAATGCGACTCATTCTTATTAAAAAAGGAAATAAAAGTTGATGTATTTATTAAAAATAATGTAATACAAGTTTACAACTTACAACTTATAAATTATAATAATGAATAATTATAAGTTTATAACTTTAAAGTATAACTTAAGCAATAATTAATTATTTTTTGGTTACAAATATTTGTATTCAAAATTTTAAAATATATGTCTTCAAATCTTCAATATTCATAGAATTGAACTTTCAACAATTTCTACTCCGGCTTCGAGATCTTCCGAGCTATCTTGATCGTCTATTACGTTTTGTATTCTTCTTTACGCGGCAAGATAATCTCTATAGCAAATGCATATTTTCAATGATTTCGGACTAAGTCTGCTTCTTTTTTCATCTAATATCCTGCTAGATAAAGAAAAACAAGATTCTGAAGCTACAATACTAGCTTGGTAGCTTGGATAGTTAGTTAATCACTGGCCATCGCGACCAAAGTTGAAAATTGTTGTTTATGTTTATTCCAGAAAGCAAGAATATTAAAATTTTCAAATTCTTCTTCGGTTATAAAACTCCTAAAATCAATACAACAATATAAACCAAGTTCGTTTAAACTATTCATGTATGTTGAAGTTTTTAGTTTTTTGGATAGTATTTTTAATAAGTTGGCATATTTAGAAGATGAATGGGCATGGGCTAATGCACGTACAAATGTATAATATACAGATTCATATAATTTATAAATTTCAGTAAATGTAGTATTAAATTTTAATTTAAGGTTATCAATATTACTAGTACTTATATTTTTTACTATATCTTCCAAAATACTTTCTACACCTTTTAATTTTATAATTGGGTTTAATGCAACAGCATAAGTAATAACAGTTGGCATGTCTTCAATGTATTTTTTAAACAATTCTTCCATTGACAAAATAAGGACAAACCAAATATCATTATTTTAAAATTCTTTAAAAATAAATGATATTTCTAAACATGTTTACAAAACATGATGAATTGTAGGATAATAAACAATAGATAATATTTTGTGTATTTTTTAAAAATTTTAAGAATCCTTAAAAGTTGACCAAGTAGACCCAGTCTTCGTTTATTAATCCATGAACCTTTAAAGTATTATAAAACTCCATAAGTATATTTTTTTTTTTATGTTTATAGACATATCTAAACAAATTATATGTACTATTTCACCTAGTATTATTATCAAATTTTATTCTTTTAAATTTTTCTCCTTTTGCATGACAAAAATGTCTAAAATTTTGAATTTTTCTTTTTGAACTATACACACACGTAATCATATCACGAATTTTAGATATAGACTTTTCAAAATAATTGAATCTAAATTGAACAATTAAATTTATTATATGACAAACACATCTAACATGAAAAAATGCACCATTTACTACAGGTAACAAATTATTTTTCAACATGGTAACAGCGTTAGTGTTATTACTTACATTATCTAAATTAATACACATTATTTTATTTTTAATTTTAAAAGTTCGAATAATCTCTATAATTTGAGCATATATTATATGACCAGTATGAGTTAATTCAAAAAATTCAAATCCTATAATTCTTTTTTGCATAACGATTTCAGAATCTATCTAATGAGCAGTCATACAAATATAACTAACTCTAGGTTGATGATTAACAGACCAAATATCACTACTTAAACTAATTTTACCGTCAAAATTGTCAAAATATTTAATTAGTTCTTTTTTAGCTTTATTATATAATTTACTAGCATCACGTTTAGTAGTCATTCTATTTACTTGTTTATATTTCAGTTGCAATCCGGATTGAATGTACTCGGTACAGTGTTGATCGGCAAAAAAAATAAACGAGAGCTCCTTCTCGATTACTAGTTTGGCTTGTAACTCTTTTTCTAATATTTGATCATAACTTCAACTGTGACATGAACGATCAATTTGTGCTTGAGAGCTTTCATTAGTTAGTTTATGCCTTTGCAAACACGATTGGTAATGTCGTTGTAGTGTGTTATTGCCTTTAGTACCAAATAAGGCATTGCATATTTTGCATTGAGCCTTTTTAACACCATCGGCAACCCACACTTCAATGAAATGTTCCAAAACTGGCGTTGTACGTTTGTTTTGCTCACCGGTAGAACGTGGAAATAACATACTCGAACTTGTTCCACTATCAGGCTGAATGTTATTTTGATCGTTTTGAATAATTAACGACATTTGTGATCCGGATGCAGTGTTGGATGAATCTATTATATTATAATAAAATGTAATAATAAAAATATAATAATAACGGGGGTAAAAATATAATAATAAGGGATATAATAAAAAAAAGTATTAATAATAGAAATTGAGATTTATAATAATAACAACTGAAGCTTTGGGGAGAGAAAATAATTGGCTTTATGTGAAGAAAGAAGAATGTTAAAAGGATTAAAATAATTGTGAATGTATTAATACAGTGCACTATCTTCATTTTATACAACAAAAATATGTTCATTGTGCAACTGGCCGGTAAAAATTTGACCTTTTTTTTTTGCATGGCAAAACGCAAGACTGCAGGAGCAACAGTGAACAGAAAAGCAGTTAACACTGACAAGCATCAGCCGTTAACGTCAACAGCAACAGAAGCGCACACGCATGACGCCATCAGCAGAAGCCGGTTTTTTTTTCCATTGCGGCGTTGCAGGCCGGGTTATGGCTCGGGCTGGAGGCCGGTCCAGGCCTTGGGTCGCAGGCCAGGCCAGGTTTTCGATAAGGTCGGTCCAAGCCGGATCGTTGAGGTAAAAAAGCAGCCTGCAAATGGTCTGCCAAACCAGTCCAGGCTTTGACCAGGCCGGGTCAAGGCCGGACCAAGGCCGAGTTGCGGGCCTCGGCCAGATGTGCATGTCTAAATACAGGAGATATTTTCTTTGCAGGAGAAGATCCAATATCCCATGAAGAAGAAGCAAAAGAAGAAAAATGGAAACAAGTCATGAAGGAATTTAAATTATGGCTATTTAAAGGAATTACACTTGGGAGTTCACTAGTTTACCACCAAACAAAAGATCCATTAGAGTTAAATGGGTTTTCAAGACAAATTTAAATTCAGATGGCTCAATCAATAAGCACAAAGCAAGACTCGTTGCAAATGGGTGTATACAGAAGGAAGGGGACGATTTTAATGATTTATTTGCACTTGTTTCAAGACTTGATAATGTTCGTTTAATTATCAAGTAGTTCAAAAAAATTGGAAGTTGTTCCAAATAGATGTCAAATCGACATTTCTAAATGGTTTTCTTGAGGAAGAGATCTATGGCAACCAACCATCTGGCTTCGTGAAGAAAGATTAAGAAGATAAAGTTTACAAGTTAAGGAAGGCTTTATATGGTCTGAGGTAGTTACCAAGGGTTTGGTATAGTTATATTAATTCGTACTTTGAGAAGAATGGTTTTCAAAAATGTCCTCATGAGCATACTTTATACACTAAAATTGATTCTTCAAAAGGAAGATTTATGGTGGTAAGTCTCTATGTTGATGATCTCATTTTTACAGACAATGATATGGTGATGCTTAATGATTTCAAAGCTTCAATGAAACAAGAGTTTAACATGACTGATTTGGGAGAGGTGCATCATTTTTTAGGCATTGAAGTTTGTCAATCCAGTAAGGGAATTTTTATTTCCCAAAGGAGATATGCAAAGGAAATTTTAAAAAAAATCAAGATGGAGAATGCTAATTATGTTTCAACTTCATGTGTTACTGGGCTTAAGTTAAGCAAGAAAGGTGAAAGAAAGCTTGTGCATAGCTATTTACGTGGAGCTTGGTTAGAAATTTGATTTATTTAACTACCACAAGACCAGATTTAATGTTTGTTGTTAGTATGATTAACAAGTTCATGGAGAAAGCTCACTTAGAACATTGGAAAGCAGCAAAAAGATTTTTGAGATATGTGGCATAGTTGATTATGGAATTTTCTATGAAGCTGGAGTTCCAATTAATCTTACTGGATTCACAGACAGTGATTTTGGAGAAAATATTAATGATAGTGTCGACGCCGGGATTTCGCCGTTTCGTTTTTTAATAATTAAAAATGCCCTTTTCCAATTTTAGCCTTTTGAATTAAATGTGGTTTAGAAAAGGGTCGGCTTAATGTCGACGGGTTTTGAAAGATCGATATTTTATGAGCCAATTGACCAGAGTCGCCAGTTGGTATATTTGAAATGGATGTACCAACTCATCCGAATTTAGTTTTTCGTAATCGCTGGCTCATGTGACTCCGAGTTAATTGGTCCGCAAACCGAGATTCATGGAGTTCGGGAGCTTGCTTAAGCGAGGGGAAGGTGTTAGGCACCCCCCGACTTCCGTGAAACACGGTTACCGCAATCTCGATGTTTTCCTATCCTTTTAAATCCTAAAAATGTGTGAGCTGCGCGTGTGTGCGTGTGTGCCTAGGTGAATGCTTGTGGTGAATTTTGTTTGGTCTTTTGTATGGCAAATGTGCTTTATCTGGAAAGTGTTTTAACGTCTTTTGACCCAAATGACAAGGCTTCGCTTTTTATAAGAAAGATTGATTTTAAATTCGAAAACGTTGAGTGGCTTTTTATTAGATGTCATTTTGGAAAACAAACAATTTTAAACTTTTGTCAAATAGGAATCGAGACTATACATTGCCTCCTAACAATTAATATAAATAAAATGAAGGCAACTTCTAGAACTCTTTAACCCTATGCACAAAGTTTAATTAAAACGTTCATTTATTTTACGAAATCATTTTTTGTGACATTTCAAAACCAACTAAAGCCTTTTCATCAATCATGGATTAAAGTTTGCCAAAACCCTTGATTTTTAAACCTCGTGAATCTAGCATCCTAGTTTGATCATTTTTTACAAAATCTTCATTATTTGCCTTGTTTAAAAACCCTTTTTTGTGTCGTAAATTAAAACAAGCACTCACAACGTGTCGGGGCTATCCACGGGCATGTAAGCCATCCAGACCACCCCAAACACCCACAATCACATATTTTATTATTATTACGGGGCCTTAACCCGAACACGACTTGGTATCGTTTTAAGGCCCGATATTACAAAATACACCTCCATGGACTCTATACAAGGATTACATATGCCGAAACGTCCATCATCGGGGTTCGATCACGGGGATCTCCCCCCTAGGCTCACAATCATCCTATCACAGCACAACCAATACTAAACAAATTTAACAAGATCTAGACATTTGCTATCACATTATATAACCCAAATATCACAAACCCAATACTACGGCGAATCTAACAATACTAAACTCGTTACGGTGCTATATGGATCAAAATCCCAATGCCAACATTCCAAACCGTTCATGAACACAACAAACTACATCTCACCATACGGATGTCATTGGGATATTAGGAGGAAGTCTCGTTCCAATGGAACCCTCGCTAAACATCCCTAATCCATGGATCCTCAATGATATTACAACATACTATATTAAGCAAAATCAAAACAACAACTATTCAACACCAAAATAAGCAAAAGATTAAAGAAAACACTTCATTTCACCTTGCAATACACCAAGACAAGCTTTATATTCCAAGATTTGAACCAAGACTACAAGAAATCCTTACTACTTGAGCAACAATCCACAATTTATCATTCAAAACACCTCCACCCGAGCCTTTCTCTCTCCTCCCGCGCTCCTTCTCTCTCTAAAATCTATTATTTTTCTCTCTTTTTTTCTTCTCGGACGCAGATCTGGATGCTTAATAGAGTTCCGAAGGCAGCCGCAGGTGCAACTGCGGCTGGCCGCAGGTGCATCTGCGGCTGACTTCGCTGGCCGCCCGCGCCGAACCTCGGCTGTCGTGTGCCGCCCTCGAGCCGCGAACCTGCCCCTTTGTCGGTGGCCGCAGGTGCATCCGCGGCTGTCCGGCTTGCTTTTCTCGATTTCCGTGCCGCGCGGTCTTAATTCGCCAATTTCTGTGGTATTATTTCGGGAGGCGGTTACCTAATGTATAAATTGCTCTTTGTGCTTGGCTTCTAGGGGGCGCTGCCCCCTTCCACCCCCGCCAGCTCACCGGCGAGCTGGGCAGCCGCTCGCTCACCGGGGAGCGAGACCCCCGAACATCGTAAGCGTAGTGGCCATTAGTTATGATCAAATCAGGCTCCTCTGGATCAACTGTTCGTCTTGCCGCAAGTAACCTGATGCTCGTTGTTCGTTGTGGCGGCTTTGGCCGTAAGTTGTTGGGGTGGCTTCGTGTTGGGGTCCACCTTCCTTTTCGCATGTCGGGTCGGGTGACGATCTTGCCCTCCTGACAGGGTTAGTACACAAGTGCAAAATTTGGGTGTCTACAGATAGCAAAAGTGCTATTACTTTTAACTGTTAAAATACTTTGTGATAAAAGAATAGTAACATGTGGTATTTCATGGTATTTTACTGTAGCACACGGTATTGCACAGTGTTTTATATTATTGAACTGATAAAGTGTGACCATCGCATAGTATTTCATCAATGATTGTCATTACATAGTATTTTACTTTATTAAATCAATAATTGTCATTGCACAACATTCTACATTATTGAGTCAATAATTGTCACAATGCACATCATCTTGTATCGTTTGACCAATAATTGTCACAATAGTAGTCACGTGTATTAAATAGTTAGACATACTCATTATTTGAATAACACTGAATATTTAAATAATTGTGATATTAAGCCAGTAATATAATAATATAAAAGATGGGTAATATAATCTTTAAATATGTAGTATGAAGCGTAAAAATATGAAACGTGTGATGAATGGTGCAGTTTAAGATATGAATCATGTGATTTGCTAATAGATTGTGTAGATTAAGTTAGTAAAATGCGTAAATCATGTAATTTGTTAATGGATGGTGTAGGTTAAGTTAGATTAATGTATGAATCATGTGATTATGGTGTGAATCATGTGATTAGTTAATAGATGGTGTAAATTAAAATGTGAAAAATAATTAATGGTATAGATTAAAAAATGTAAAATGTGTTTTTGGAATAGTTGATTAAGTTTTGGCTATAAATAGGGGGTTTAACATAAAAAAAATTCATATCATTTTTATTTATCCTTCCTTCCACTTTCTAAATATTCTTAGTGTAAGTTAAGGTTATTTTAAGTGTTGGTAAAGATCGGTAAAAGTAAGAGTATTATCCAAGTAAGTTTTTTTTCCCTATAAAAGTTATATAAGCACTCATACACGTCACATGTTATTTACAACTCTTCCTTTAGAAAACTCTTTTTTCAGAAGATTTATTTTAAAAACATTCCACATAAGATATTATTTTGAAATATTATTTACTTCTCCAAAAAATTATTTTGAAGTATATTCCACTCTCCTACACAAATTTATACTATCAAAACACTTTTAATTATTTCATACAAGTTTGTATACAACATGAATTTTATATGTGATAGCTACTAATTAAATGATATATATATGTTGATCAACTCCATAGAAAACAATATCCAATTACATGTTAAGGTAAGAGATATTATTTTCTTTCATCCTCTTAAACTTACTATAGTAAGTATTGTTCGGTAAAATTTCTAAAATAATTAATAGTTTGCGCTTCATCTAATATTTTTTGACATGAACATTTCTATTAAATTTTCATCGTTATATTTGAACAGTGAACTATTGGACCTTAAAATTTTGACCTATAAACATTTACTTGAACTATGAACATTGTGGACTGTTAAATATTCCTTGTACCGTAAACCTTACCGTTGAACTTATTTCCTGTGAATCTTGGACATTATTCTTAGACTTGAGCACCTTTTCCTCTACATCATGTTGACAATTTGGACATTATTTGTCTCTTAACAAAGTAAAAATTATAAACTTTCGATATCTATTGTTTATCCTATTATTCTCTTTCTTCTGTTCATTATTTATACCACTGTTATTTGTATTAATCATTAGAATCAAATTGTTGTGAATATCTTTGGTCTGGGGCACAAATGATAGAATAAAGACGATATAATGATCATGTGTGTTTTAGGACACATGGTGAATGTTCTTTTTGGCCTGAGGCAAAGAAGAACAGTTGTTTGGTATTATCATGACTAGTGGTGTTTCAGATTATAAAGGTTAATGATGATTTTTCTGAAAGCGTGAAGCTAGTAGACATCATGATCTACACAATTCTCCTAATGGTTGTTATTCCGCTGCTGTTGTTGATCTAACATTTGTTTAAGAACTTAACTGCATTTGTTACTTTAAAACTTGTTGTTTATATTATTATATCAATAATTCAACTGTTGAAGGCTAGTGATAATTTATTCGTCATTATCTTAGTCATAATATTCTTTATTGGACTATTTAAACTCACCATTTTCTTTTTATTTAATTGTTCAAGAAATGAGAGTGTAGCCGGGACTAGGGGAGATAAAAGGGGAATGGAGTGATGGTCCGAGATAGTTGTTATAGTAGTCTTTACCATATTATAAAATAGTGTGATAATAATAGTGAAAACTTAGTTGTGTATTACTGTGTAATGTATTGTTGTACTATATTGTAATGATTTTATTGTAATCTTTTGACGACTCAAATTGGGTAGTGTGAGCCCAATTTTGGGGGCATCATAGAGATTAACTTCATAAATTTATAAAATTATATATATATATATATATAATTTGGTTCAATGACATACTCCTTTAAAGAGCATACCAAGCATATTCCCTTTAGTGATGGACCCGACGACGGTTTGGTCTGTCGTCATAGGTTCGTCCGTCGCTAAAAACTTTAGCGACGGATAACATATCGCGACGGACAAACATATAGTGACGGACGAACATATGACGACGGATCAAATCGTCGTCTGATCCTTCGATAGATAGGGTATGCTAGGTATGTCATTTAAGGAGATATGCTCTTGAACTTTATTCTATATATATATACGGGAATGATTCATAATAAATGGTTATTATGAGCACTATTCTAATAAATTGATCTTACACTGTTCATATGAAGATCTAAAAGTACAAAATGGTATAAATTTTAATTTTATCAACCGCTAGTTCTACTAGTGGCTTGAATATTGTGACTGTTATTCCTACTAACAGTTGACCTAATTAATTTTTTTATTTTTCATATGGACAGTGTAAGATCAGTTTGCTAAAATAGTGTTCATAACAACTATTTGCTATAAATCATTACCTTATATATACAACAATTATAATAGTTGATAAAATTATTATAATTATAGAATATATATAACAAAAAATGTAAATTATAAAATTTATTTTATTCTAAATTTTTATAAATTATATCAATTTTAAAATTTAATATGATATCGTTTAATCTAAAAAAAATAAACTATCTCTTTAATTTTAAAACAGAAGAAATAACTTTTTTGTTCACCTTAAAAAAGTTAGTTTTCTAGTTAATTGGTCAATGCCCATTATTAATTCACACCAAATTGTTTTTTGAATCAATAGATGTCTCTTGTGAATCGGTTTGGAGTTCAAATGTAGATACTCTAGCATTACAAAGTCGGCCGCCCAGTTAAAATATTTCATCAATTTTAAATTAAAAAATTATTATTAATTTAAAAAAAATTAATTTATAATATTTTTAAAATTAAAATTAACATAATTTATTTAAAAATTTTAAATAATTAAATTTATAACTACTAACATTTTCTGGTATATTAAATTTGATTATTTTAATCCAACAACGTCATGCCTAACGTTGTACCTACTAAGCAGTAAGCTATGACGTATTATGTCACGCCGAGCTAAATATTTAGTAGTATTCTTTAAGTTTTTCACGGAATCCTACACTCAGGCTTCTAAGGATTCAGCTATTGTCGGTTGTGAAATTTAGAATCATCGAAAAATATAATTCTACAGTTATCGTATATAAAATTAATATTAATTTTTTAAAGTTTAATTTAAAATATTTTAAAAATTAAAATTAACATAATTAATTTAAATTTTAAAATAATAAATATTATAACTATTAGTACTTTTTATAAAAATTTTGACGTTCATAATTGTATTGACTTCAATTAAATTAATTTATTTTAATTTTGAGTTTAAAAATATTTAAAATTAATTTTTTAAAAAGTCAATGATAATGAAATAATTTAAAAAAAATATTTTATTGATAAAAAAATTATATCATAAAATATATTTAAAATTCACAATTTTAATATAAAATGTTAAAATCTATTTTACTTGACAAAACTTGAGTAAAGTTTACTAATTTTAAGAGAAGAGAATTATTATACTTATGAGAGGTTTATCGTGTGTAAAATACGAGTTTAATTATATTATGCTTTTTTTTATGCTTCTTGATTTGTAAAAATGTAATTAAAATAATTTATATGGACAAGTTAATTACACGTACGATGAGTGCTTGCTTATAATATATGAACAAATAAAGTGATTTTCAAGAAATGTTGGAGTTGGACCATTAAACCGACCACAAAAAATGTGACATGTGAATTCAAGTTTGGATTCTTATATATACTTTCGAGAATATTCACAGCAACAGTAAAATTGTATGAACAAAAATTCAACCGATTTTATTATTAAAATATAACAAATACAGAAAGAAAAAAATATATTGATAATACATTGAATCTAATAAAATATGTTTAAAACTTTTTTAAAATATAAATATAAATAATATTTAATCTTTAATAAATTTTACTCTCCCTCTATATGTTGACATTTTTCAAGAAGTCTCGTTATTTTTGTAGAAGTATAAAATAAATTTAATATTTCTAAGTTTATTATTACAGTTTATTATCATATAATCATAATTAAACTAAAAATTTATTAAATTTAAGAGTAAATATATATTCCCTTCGTCATCAAAAAATAATATCTTTTAATTACAAAATATTTTGTTCATAAAAATATATTTAAAAGTACAAAAGTTAAATATGAAATAAATTTTAAAACTAATTTATCCTCAAGTATACTAAAGTAAAGTCCATTAAATTCTCAATTTTTCGTTCGCTCTACTCTACCTCACCCCCTACGTCACATAGTCAACGGTCTTATTGCTAATCCACTGTCTTTTTTCGCTGATCCTCTTGCCTACTCTCTAGTATTTATACCCTTCCAACGCCTCTCCTTTCAAACTACTTCATTCAGCTTTAACTCTCCTTTTCTCTCTCTTCCTTGCTTTATTATATCAGTCAGAGTTCTTAAATTCATATCCACCACCAAATTAATCCATCGGAAATGGCAAATCCAGAGACAGAGCATCCAGTGAAGGCTTTTGGATGGGCTGCCCGTGACACATCTGGGGTTCTTTCTCCTTTCAATTTCTCAAGAAGGTATATATATATATTTTTTTTTTTGTTTCAATAATTTTCATTCTAATTTAGATCTTTAACCCATTATGTAATAATTTGCAATTGTATACGTAAAAGATCAATTATTTTTCTTCTGAGTATTTTTTTATTTTGATTTTACTGCTGATTATGGGAATTTTAAATGCATGGGTGTAGAGAAACAGGTGATAAGGATGTGAGGTTCAAGGTAATGTATTGCGGGATCTGTCATTCGGATCTTCACATGATCAAGAACGAATGGGGAATATCGCAGTTTCCAATTGTCCCTGGGTAAGTATATATATCCTTTAATCTCTCTATTTATATACAGAATTAGCATTTGCTTTTAAGGAATTTATGATAACTATTAGATCCACGAGTTGATGAGAAAATATATAGGGAAAAGTACTATGAGGTTGCTATGTTCTAATTCATGTTGGAACCCAACACCTAAATGATGGACAATATGCATTATTTCTAATTTATGATGTGAATTATTTGCTTTATATATGGAGATAATGCTTAAACTTTGAGTATTAACTGTTGTATGGGATTGTTATTTGATGGTGGAATGATAGAAACATTAGGGAGTTGTTTGAATTATTTCTGCTGTTTTAGCAGGATTTTCATTAATAATCTTTCAATAAGTTGTTACATTTTTAATTCTGAGAAGAAAACAAATTGATGTTTGGTGAATGCATATATTTTAAAATTTTTGATGATGATTTTTATGGAAAATATCTCGAGCAAAGTGCATTATCTTTATTATGGCTAAAAAAAGGGTCTTAATCTCAATATCTTAATTCCTCGAGCATGTTAAGAAGGAAGGACAATAAATCAAGAGTTAAAATTGCTAGAATTATCAATTTGTATCGTGGTGTTTAGTCTATCATTTAACATAATTATCTCAATATACTGATACAGGCACGAGATTGTGGGTGTGGTGACGGAAGTGGGAAGCAAAGTAGAAAAATTCAAGGTTGGGGACAAAGTTGGTGTAGGGTGCTTGGTCGGATCATGCGGTTCATGTGACAGTTGCAGTGACAATCTGGAAAATTACTGTTCTAAGCAAATACTGACCTACGGTTTTCCATATTTTGATGGAACCAAAACATATGGAGGGTATTCTGATTCCATGGTTGCGGACGAGCACTTTGTGCTTCGTTGGCCAGAAAATTTGCCTCTAGATTCAGGTGCTCCTTTACTATGTGCTGGGATCACAACTTACAGTCCCCTGAGACACTTTGGACTAGACAAGCCCGGTATGCACGTGGGTGTTGTAGGCTTAGGTGGACTTGGTCATGTAGCCGTTAAAATGGCAAAGGCTTTTGGTACAAAAGTTACAGTTATCAGTACTTCCGAAAGCAAGAAGAAGGAAGCAATTGAAAATCTTGGTGCTGATTCATTTGTGGTCAGTCGTGACCCCGAGCAATTGCAGGTAGTTACCCTTAATATCTTCTAAAATTGTTGCTTGAATTATTATAATTTTATTGAAATATACCTTAACGAGTGACTACCTTTAATATATATGTCGGTGTGTTGAATTTGATTAGGCTGCAATGAACTCACTGGATGGTATCATTGATACGGTCTCTGCTACTCATCCTGTTTTACCATTGCTCGGGATGTTAAAGCCTCAAGGAAAGCTTGTTATGGTTGGTGCGCCCGAGAAGCCTCTTGAGCTGCCAGTTTTTCCTTTAATTATGGGTGAGCATTCGACCTCACTATTGTACATACTAATAGGGAGCAAGAAATTGTACCTCTCTTTGATTTTAATGAGAAGTTGTTCCTAAAATGTAACTTGGAATGTGATAGGGAGGAAGATTCTTGCTGGGAGTGCTATCGGTGGGTTGAAGGAAACGCAAGAAATGCTTGATTTTGCAGCAAAACACAACATAACAGCAGATGTCGAGATTATCCCTATAGACTATGTGAACACTGCAATGGAACGGCTCCTGAAAGCTGACGTTCGATATCGTTTTGTCATCGACATAGCAAAAACCTTGAAGGCTTAAAAGTCAATTAACATTTGTCATTATTGATCAAGTATTATTTACTTAGATAATGTTTTAGTTGCAAGTATTGGTGTTTTGAGGTCTTAGTATTTGGTTTTTGGAGAGGCTTTTGTCATATTGTTTGTTTGTATTCGGTTGTCAATGGTGTTTTGTCATATTATATGCTATAATTTTGAATAAAATAATGTGTTTAGCTTTGCACTTTTTGTTATTTTCTCTATATTTTGATGTTAACATTATTCCAATCCAATGTAGTAAGTATGTTCTGTCCAAAAAGTATTCTTTTGTTGTACAACTTAATGAAATCTAGTAGCTAGCAAATACTGAATTTAAAAGAATCCAATTAAGGTTTCCGCAACTTAATAATGACGAAATTATTAATGATTGTGCAGTCAATTGATATTTATGTATTTTTGTCTACAAGGACTTAGGTTATGTTGTTTGTGCTGACAGACTATTTTCATTAGATTATATTTTCAATAATAATTTTATCATTAATTGATATGTTTATTTTCATTTTTGATTTAATTAATAAAATTTATTAATATAGAATGGCGATAAGATTTTTGTCAAACGTTGTTAGATAGATAATGCTCACTGGGCCATTCATTGGTTGGTGTACTCCATGCTTTCTCTAGTCCAGGGTCTCCGGGCTTTATCAAAAGGGGAAATTATTAACTTTGCCAAAATCATCATTTTAGTTATTTGTTATTCCCAACACCTTCTTTCAACGCCCGCGACACTAAGCCCGCCAATTTCACCCGCCGAATTTGATTGGACTTTCAAATTTATAATCGGGTAAATGAGGCTAAACGATGACAGATATGAGATGCTATTTTCGGGGTCAGATCGAGTTTTGGGGAGATCTATACATTGGCGGGGCAAGTATGAAGAAGGGTACATTCCCCGTTGCCAAACTTATGTGACACTAAGGCCTGTGTATTGATAAAAAATCAAATTGAATCAGTCTGAATCAAGCCGAATCGATTATCGAATTCATCTAAAATTTCGTATTAAAACCGGTACCGATTGAACCGAATAACCAGTTCGGTTCCTATTTTTATCAAATTTGTACCCAAAAAAATTGTAATTTTTTTTTCCGCAATTTTCAAGTCTTCCTCCCTTTTTCTCTGTTTGTGTACCGAAAACTTAGACTCTGTTTGGTTTAAATGTCTTGTCATAAAAAAAGGCTCAACCTTTGCCCAAATCTCATGGTGATGAAGATAGATAGATAATGCTCAGTGGGCCATTCATAGGTTTGTGTACTTCGTGCTTTCTCTAGCCCAGGGCCTCTGGGCTTTGTCAAACGGGGAAATTATTATTTTATTTTATTTTATTGCTAAATGAAATTAGTAACTTTGCCAAAATAATCCTTTTACTTATTTGTTATTCTCAACACCTTCTTTCAACGCACGCGACACTAAGCCTGACAATTTCACCTGAATTTGATTGGACTTTCGATTTTGATCTTAATAAATTCGATTTTTTAAACTCTATATAGTTAATAATCAGTATGAAATATTCTCTCTCCCCCGCCCCAGCTCCAATTATATATATATATATATATATATATATATGTTATTTTTTAAAATTAGCATTATATATATATATATATAAATATAATTATTAAATTATTTGCTTATTGACGAAACAAATATGAAGAAAGTCTTCTAGACCATATATGTATCGTTGCTAAACCTATGTGACTTATCTCTCCTCAATATTATTATTTTTATTATTAAAAAAAGCATAAAGCTTATTACTTATTTTGTTAGATCTTTTTGATACATTATTTGCTGAGATATAATTATTCTAACAAATTACTGAAATCTTCAAATGCTCTCACGTTTTGTCCAGTCCTTTTAATCCTCGCACTAGTTTTTGGCCACTAAGTAGATTATGTACTTATTCGGAACAAGTATGAGCAAAGGTCTTCTAGATCATACGTGACACTTATCTCTCATCAATATTATTATTTTTTTATTAAAAAAAATGTAAAGTATCTTACTTATTTTGTTAGATCTTTTTGATACATTATTTGCTGAGGTATAATTATTCTATCAAATTACTGAAATCTTCAAATGCTCTCACATTTTGTCCAGTCATTTGCATCCTCGCACTAGTTTTTGGCCACTAAATAGACAATATACCATAACTTAAGGATCTAAAAAAAAAAATTATCCAAATAAAGAAAAGAGGAAAAACAAAAAAATAATGCATGGTGATCAACAGCTCCAGTCCCTTTCAAACTATAAGATACTTGTGCTTTCTTATCAATCTTCTTGGGATAAGAGCACTCATATCCCATGATTTTCCAGTAAACTTTTCCTTGGCACCAAACACTAGCGTGTGGTAAAATCAAACAAATATCTGAATAATTCTATCTGCACAAAGTGTCCTTTTGCACTAAAGGTAGAACTCAAAGATGTGTAAAAAAAATAATAATAGAAAGTCTTGTTTCTTTTTTTATACTGTACGTACACAAATTTTTGTTTATATTTGTACGCGTAAAAAAACTTAAAATGTATCTGGCTCATAATTCATTTCCCCTGCATTTTCCCAAATGAATGCACCTCCCCACTTAATTAGTATGTTTCAAAAAAGCCTCTCAAATAACAGGGATCACTGTTCTTCCATTTCCTCTACATTTTCTTTTTGTGATGGCAAAATTCTCAGAGGGTGAAGACCTTCGGATGGGCAGCTAGAGACACTTCCGGCTTTCTCTCTCACTTCAACTTCTCCAGAAGGTATACTCGTCAAATAATTAATGCTTTTTATTTTTTCCTGAAGTTTTGTACATGCAAATTTACTTGGCAAGATGTAAAATTATAAACAAATAATTAATGCTTTTTTGGGTAAGAAAATGAATAAATGAATGCTGGGCGGCTGGAATATGTCATTCTGACCGACCTTCATGATGATAGGAATGATTGGGGCATCACCAAGTATCCTGTAGTTCAAGGGTACCATTTCACCTCTTTTCTTGCAATTTTTCGACATTTGTTTGTATTTTGCATGTTTTACTTTAAATTACTTGCATGCGATCTCTCTAAATGTTGGTTCGTCTCCAAAAAATTTTGTACCAACATAAAGCTCTTGCAATTGATCCCAAAAAGAAAAACATACAATTATTGCATAAACTTGTACTCCTATTCTCCATGTCCAACTCTTTTTTGAGGTTTGGCTTTAGACGAACCGGGTTAGCCTGTTCTGACTCGAATAAGCAAGCTTGTTAAACCATTCGAATGCGAACAAGATCCTTACCCGGCCGGTTTAGTCAAACAAACCGAGCCCGAAACAGTGTGATGTCCGACTTGAGCCGGGTTCAGCTCAACTCAACGATTCAATTACCTATATCACAACTTATTTTAATATCATGTAAAGTACCTTGATATAAATCCCTATGCCAATATTTGATCTCAGATATAGAATTTTACTTTTGTTAAATGATGTTATAATAATATTTTTTAGAAAACTAATGTTCATTCAAATCAATTAAGATGGAGTGAAGAACTGATAAGCCATAATAAAAAATTTAAAATAAGATGGAGTGAAGAACTAATTTAGGCTTCATGTCCCTGTTATAACTAATTGTTTGAAGTACCGTCTCTTTTCTACCGATTAGTTTTATTTAGCAAAAACTGATCAATGAGGACATGGAATCTGTCATGCCTGCTAATTGAAGTGTAGGCATTATGCAGGCATGATTATGATCAAATAGGCCAAATATGCTAACTGAGTTGATAAATGCAGGCATGAAATTGTGGGAGAAGTAACAGAAGTAGGTAGCAAGTTACAAAACTTTAAAGTTGGAGATAAAGTAGGCGCTGGTTACATACTTGGATAATGCAGCTCATGCGATAACTGTGCTAGCAATCTTGAAAACTACTGTCCCAAGAGGAAATCAACATCCAATGACCAATACTATGATGGAACCCTTACATTTGGAGGTTACTCCGAGAGACTGAGACCATGATTGCTGATGAGCATTTTGTGATCCGTTGGCCTAAGAATTTCCCCCTTGATGGCGGTGCTCCTCTCCTGTGCGCTGGGATCACAGCTTATAGCCCCTTGAGACACTTTGGACTTCACAAGCCTGGGATGCATATTGGCATCGTAGGCTTAGGAGGGCTTAGTCGTGTTGCTGTCAAGTTTGCCAAGGCTTTTGGGACAAAAGTGACTGGCGTTAGTACTTCCCCTGCCAAGAAACAAGAAGCCATTGATCAGCTTGGCGCTGATTCATTTTTGGTCAGTCATGATCCAGATGAGATGAAGGTACCAGTTAGTTTTACCAATTCGTAATCGAGTGAATCCCTCTATAGTCTAACATTTTGTCCATCTCGATACATATAGGCTGCTGCAGGAACAATGGATGGTATAATTGATACTGTATCTGCTGTTCACCCCCTTCTACAATTGGTTTTGCAATTGAAATCACAAGGAAAGCTCATTATGGTAGGCGCTCCAAACACGCAGTTTGAGCTACCAGTCTTTCCTCTACTTGGTGGTAAACACTTGACATTTATAATCCTCAAACTAGTCTAGCAATGGTATATTTATGCATTATGATGGGGAGATAGCATTTAGTATTTTTTATGCATTATGCAACATATTTTTATGTGTAATCTTATATTTTTGTGCTCTTCAAACAAGAAATGGTTAATTGATATGTATGTGTTATGGAAGGTAGGAAAATAGTAGCATGGAGTAATGTTGGTGGGATAAAAGAAAAGCAAGAAATGATTGATTTTGCAGTGAAACATAACATTACAGTAGATGTTGAGGTTGTTCCAATCGACTACGTGAACACTGTGTGAACACTGCTATGGAGTGTCTTGAAAAAGACGATGTTAGATACCGCTTCGTCATCGACATTGGCAACAAAGCTGCCTAGTTTGAGCCTTGTAGCTTTGGAGTTTAGAGTTTGGATATTGTGACATGGTCAGATCAGGATGCATATGAAATTACTGTAATTTTCAAGGTTTTGTGTTTTTTTCCACATTGCTGGTGTTGGGATCTTTCTTCTGTGCTGCAGAATCTTGACGTTGTCATGCATCAGCTTTCCAATAATGAACTTGGTAATTTAGCTTTCAAGTTGTTAATTCTTTGTATAAATGAAGATCAATGTTGATTGATTTGTGTAATAATTGTATTTTGGCTACAAAATGGCTTGTGATTGTGATATTGTACAATTGAAAAACTTTATCATTGTAGTGATTTTTCATTTAGAGAACGGTTAGGTCACATCCATCCAAAATGACACAGCTGCATCTCATTACAACAAACATTGCAAGTAACAAAAGGCAGTGACTGCAAATATTAAGAAAGTTAAACCAACATCTACTTCTCATATTATCAATTGGACAATGGCACCATCCACAGAATAAACCATTTACATATAAAAGGAAAAAAGACAAACCTACCAATATATGGAATGATACCAAAGATTTCACAACACGGGAAGAACATGTCTAAATCGGCTTGGGATTCCTGAATAAGTAGTATTGCTTAAAAAAATAAAATTAGACATAGGACCAAGTTGACAATTAAAAATCAAGAGTCCCTGTCTTAGAAGATCCAGAACAACTACTAGAAGTTCCATATGAACTCCCACTTGAACCATCTACAGGAGCTTGATTTAAACATTCTAAGACCAACCACCTTATTCGTTTCTGTAGCTTTATAGAGAATGTTGTTGCTTCTAAAATAACAGGAACCTGTATTGACAATGGAACCACTTAGTGAATACGTGGACTGAATATAATGTTAACTGAAATATTGATCTGCATGGTAGAAACATTTGCAAGTTGCAATATTGTACAATAGAAGCAAGTAATGAAGCTTAATCAAGTTGCGGAAAAACTGACTTGTGCGTTGAAGTTGTAAGTTAAAATAAAGGATAAAAGGGAATGGAGTTGTCGCCCATATAATGGCTTAGAAAATCAATAACAACAAGTAATAGTTGAATTCAACTTCAGTAGCCTATATAGACGTACATGTTTACTGAATGCAAGAAAACCAAATGTGTGTTTCTTTTTTGATAATTAAGGCTACTATGTGCAATTCTTTTTTGACTAGTAACCCTGTGTGCATTTTTACATTGCAATTACGCATAATCAAACATTCAAATGGTATCAATTTATGCATACAATGTCTTGCAAAACTAAATTATGTGCGCCTGTGTATTGAATCGTGCAACCTTGTGTAAACTGAGGAGGCCAACCATGTCCGGGTAACCAGTGAGGAGTTTAGCCAACTCTTTTGTCCTCATCTGATTCAAGCATCGTTATTGATAACAATTCACATAAACGGCAAAGGTAATTATGATGTTGTGGATTTAAATGTCAATAATGTACCTTGAATTGCTCTAACTGACAGCAAGGTAATCAGCTAAGTGCTGCCATCTTTTTGAGAAGGATGGAGAAAGAAGGGAAGTTCGGAACGTAATAACAGCAACTGCATTTGACGCTCGTACCATGCTTTTTAAAGATCTAATAAAAGAAAGCATATCCCAATCCTACAATGATTACGTTAAAAAAGTTATAACACATTAATAAAGTTTATTACTTCTATTTTTTGACAAGTAGCACAGTGATGATGTTTATAAGAGTTGTAGCTACCAAATTAAGAAAACCGGTCAAAAAAGGCACCAAATTTTCTGTGATTTGTAAGTTTCATGTTTATTCAAAAAATGGAAAGATTTTTAAACGAGGGGTGCCACTGACCAAGTCGGAGAAAACACATTGTGGAGCACAGAATGATTGAATAACGATTCGTCCAACACATGTAACATTGTTATCATGTCTGAAAACAGAAACAGGACAGGAAGAGTGAGGTTTGAAAGTTAATTAAATGATACAAATATATCTAAACCACCTAAAACACTGATCTAGAAGCAATTAGTCAACAGAAACCAAATCGGTGATCCACTATAATGGAGAATGATGTGTTGCATTTGTTGTTAACTACTATAACTAAGACGGTAATAAAGCCTCAAGTTATTATTGAAATATCTTAAAATAATAGGACATGAATGTTTCAAGGTAAGAGACCCTAAATTTTTGTTTGCTGCAGTCCTATTGGGGTGTTGAATTCTCACGCCCCAATTTCCTTTGCATCCAACTATACACACCACTACACCAGCCTTATGCAGATAGCTATGTAAATAAAAGAAATCACTATAACCGACTCCCAATTTAATAACTATTTCCTTGTATTCATATTCCAACACAAAACCAATTGTATGCTACACAATCATAAATTCCCCAATGTTGTCTTACAATGGTCTCCACAAAAGGTCAAACTAGTTGCGTGATAATCAAGAAAGAAAATGCCAACACCTTTGAACCAAAAAGGTTCAACAACGGTCACAAAATGTGGCAACATTGGGACAATCTTGAAGGCTTATGCAATCAATCTTTTGTCCAATAAGAAACTGCCTGTCTAGGGGCTTCCTCAAGTCAAAGTCATTGCAGTACTGAAGCTTTTCATCTGCATGACATGTTCAAATGAGCTGCTGCTTAATAGTTGCAAACCTCAAAGCACCTCACTAGCATATATAATCGTTTAGCATAGAAAAGTTAATAAATATATGAAAGGCGTAATAGTAAGAACTTTCCTTATATTCAAAACTGTCTAAAAACTCGAAACTGCAATCGATATGTACTACACACTAAAAAAATATTCAAATTGCAAATAGAAATAATGATAAGAAAACACAGTAAAGCCTCTTTCCTTAATAGTATATAATCTTTCTAGATTTACTTACAATCCCCATACTTGGGGGACAAAATTGTTGTTGGGATTGGCTCATACTTCTGCGGGTTCGACTAATGGCCACTATGACAGGGTGGTCGGGGATTTATTAGTGGTCCAGTCTTTGATTTACTAATGTATTGGGCTTAAGCCCATGTTATAGCAGCTAGGGTTTTCTAGTTACTATAAAAATAATTGTTTGGTGTGTGAATCATTGTAGAGCGTGTGAGGCTTCTAATGAATACGTCAGACAAGCAGGACTAGCCAAATTGGTGAACCTGGGTATACCGCGTGTTCTTATTTTCTGTTCTTCATCTAATATTCTGTGTGATTATTATTATTTCATCTTAAGTTCTAACAATTGCCTACAAAAAAATAAAAAGAAGAAGAAAATATCTTCATATAATTCACATCGTACAGAATACAACTAATTTATCTTTCTCCACGTATGCATAAATCCTTTAACATTGGATATATCCCTTCATAATATGGACACGTAATAAGATCTCCACGAATAGTGGTCCCTATTGTGTTAATCTCGCCATCTTACTTGTGTTATGTGACATATAGACATTCATTACATGACTTAAAAAGTTTTCAAGAAACTCATATCATTGCAATATATTGACCGAGAGAAAAGTATCTAAAATACAAATATGAAGCTAAAAAGAGAAGAAAATAGGTATTTGTTAATATTTCCTTATTCGTTTATTTTGGATAAGATATTTCCAACCTCTTACTATCAATGTTGTGAATTCTCAATAATTAGATAGATGTGTGTATTACTCTCTGCTGTGTGTATATGTGTGCATGTCTTTATGCATTTGAGAAAAGAAAGGGGGGGGGGGTTTCTACATCACGATTAGGCCGGAAACTTATCATCTTTTGACATTACTGGACTAGGTAAAGTGCTAAGAAATGATCGAGGGTCTTTTGATGGACTAACATAGAGTAGGGGTTGGTTGTGAACCAATCCTTGAGACATGAAATTCCTTTACAAAACCATATAATGAGGTGCATCAGGGTCTTCCATAACCATTACTAAACTTCCCAAAGGGAATCCACCTCCTAGAATCTCTACAAAAATGTCCATAAAACAAACAAAAGAATTAGAGGGAAAACTACAAAAGGTAAATACTTCATGAATTATGCAAACGATATAATCCCTTTAATGATTCACTTAACGCCTTCTAGCATATATTTCCAATCATTAATGATATGGGTAATTACTGTCAAGTTCTGGTATTCCTGATGAAACAAAGAATGTTCCATTTGAAACTAGACCATATGATTAATAGTACAGTAGAGTAGAATATATTAGCCGACTTCAAATCATTGTTTTGTTATTCCATGCCAATATGGGGTTATGCTATGAAAGCTTGCCTTTTGTTTACTTTCATTAATTTGCTTTGTTGCTCCTCCACTAACGCTTCTATATATATGAAAATTATTTCGAATAGAAAAATAGATTGACTTCTAATTGTTAGCAAACTAAACCAAATTTATAAATATCTTCTATATTGTTCATGAATTATCTTCATTAGTATTAGTACATGAATGGGTAATGTCTAAGTACATGATACATGTATGTACATAAATGTATTTATAAATGTCTTTCAACATGTACGGTTATATTCATATACATGTATTTAGTCATGTAATAATTATTAAAGTGAATCTAGAAATGTTCTAGGAACCCTATAAATAATCTGCATGTGAGTCATTTTATGCAAGTAAAATGAAAGTGTTTTTGAATGTTCTCCAAAATTATATTTCACTTCCTCTCTAAATTTATCCTCTACCAAATTATCCAATAAATTGGTATTAGAGCCTTGGGAACTTTTCCTTAAGAAGCATCTTGAACAAACTAGTTACTAGACTAGGTGAATTGATTCAAAGCAGGTGGGACCTTGCGTATCCTGCCAACTGCCAAATCATCTTTGTTTGAAACTTCTAAAGGTGTAGGAAAGTGATTGGACACCCGTGACCATCCAGTTGTCATTATTAGTCCATACCAAAGACCTGATAGCTTGATCATAAGCCTGCAAAATTAGTCAATCTTTTCAAAAAGCTTCCTGTAATCTACAACAACATTGGCGAAGATTTACTGGTCTCCTAGTAATTTCAAAGCAACGTCGAGATGACAACTTCAAGCAATTTAGTCTCTTTAATTCCTCGCTTCAACGGAGAAGACTATGACTATTGGAGCCACAATATGAAGGTATTATTGAAGTCCTTAAAGTTGTGGAGCAATGTAGAAGATGGCTATAACGAACCAGAAACTGAAGAGGGCTTGACACAAGCCCAGAAAAATACCCTGAATGATAAAATAGAGAAGGATAGCAAGGCGCTCTTCCAAATTTATCAAGCAATTGAAAGGCCAATTTTTTTAGAGAAATTCGAAAGAAAAAAATTCAACAGACGCTTGGAATATTTTGCAATCAATGTATAAAGGAGAAGTAAAGGTTAAAAAAAGTACGACTTCTTTGCGTTTAGAATTTGTGAAGTTACAAATGCAAGAAAATGAGACTGTTGCTGATTATTTTTTAAGAGTCACTTTAATTGTTAACCAAATGGCAACCAATGGAGAAGTTTTACAAGACAAAAAGGTAGTTGAGAAAATTTTTCGGAGCTTACCACAAAAGTTTAATTTTATTGTGGTAGCTATCGAAGAGTCCAAAGATGTGTCAAAACTTTCTATGGAAGATTTGCAGGCCTTTTTAAAGGCACATGAGTTTCGTGTTAATCAAAGAAATCCACCTTCTAATGATAAAGCTCTCAAGTCCGAAATTACGGGAGGCCTAAGTGCTCCTCGTGGTCGCGGCAGTGGTAGAGGTCGCGGACGTGGAAGAGGTGGCTTCCATGGAAATAAATATAGAGGCTCTAACTTTCGTTCCAATGGAAGAGGCTCACCAGGTAACAATAATTATTTTAAAGAAGACTAAAATAAATATTCAAATAATTATCAAAGAGGTTGTGGTATTAATCAAAAAAGGGAGAAAAAGTTATATTGAATGTTTTCATTATCATAGGCCTGGTCATAAAATTAGTGAATGTTGGTTTGCACCATCTAACAAAAAAGAACCTAGATTGGTGCATTAAAATGAATCAGTTAAGAAAGATTGTTCAGAGTCATTATTAATTTCTTGTCAAGAAAGTGATAATTATGTTTGATATTTGGATAGTTATGCCAACAAACATATGACAAGGAACAAGGATTTATTTTCTAACCTGATGTAGTCATATTTTGAGCAAATAAAAATTGGTGATGTTAGAGCCTATACAATTAAAGGAGTTGGAGAAGTCACTTTCAAAACAAAATTTGGAAATTTTGAAAAATGACAGATGTTTACTTTGTTCCAAGCATAAAAAGTAATTTGCTAAGTACTGGACAACTTTTGCGAAAATGATTTGATATATTTTTTCATGATAAATTATGTACCTTGTCAAAAAATAAGCAGGTTGTGGTAAAGATTGATTTGGTGGAGAATAATTTATTTCCACTTTGACTCCAAGTGAAAAAATTTCATTGTTTTACTCGTTTTAATGAATAAGTTTCCAAGTTATGGCATGAGAGGTATGGCCACTTGAATTTCGACGACAACCTTATCTGTTAGCGACAAAAGGAATGGTGGATGGTTTACCCTAGATTAATAAAATGGAGGAGACTTGTGAAGCATGTCAGTTAGGAAAGTTGCACCATAACCCCTTCCCCTCAAAATATTCTTGGGGTGCAAGACAGCCACTTGAGCTTGTTCATTCAGACTTGTGTGGCCCTAGGACAATGCCATCTTTTGTAGCTAACAGATACTTCATTTCTTTTATTGATGATTACACAAGAAAAGTGTGGACTTATTTTCTTCATGAAAAATCTGAAAGTTTTCAAGTTTTTAAAAATTTTAAAGCAAAAGTTGAGAAGTTTTCTGGTTGTCACATAAAGACTTTGAAAACAGATCGAGGGTCGAAATACCATTCAAATGATTTTCAGCATTTTTGTAAGGTTAATAGCATAAGGCAAGAATTGACAATTCGTTATACACCACAACAAAATGGTGTTTGCCAAAAGGAAAAATCGTTCAATTATGGACATGGGAAAAAAGTTGTTGCCCCAATTTTGGGCAAAAGCTATTTCTTGTTCAGTTTGTTTGATCAATAGGTCACCAATAAAAAATTTAAAAAACTGCACTCCTCACGAAGCTTAGTGTGAAAGAAAACTAATTGTCCAACACTTGGATATTTTTGGAAGTGTAACTTTAGTTCATGTGCCAGATGCAATAAGAATAAAACTTGATGATAAGGTAGAAAAATGTATTTTTGTTTGATACAGTGAAAGGTCAAAAGCTTACAAGCTGTATAATCTAAAAACAAAGAAATTTGTTATTAGTAGGGATGTAAAATTTGATGAAAAATTAATTTTCAATTATACTGAAACAAAACACTTCAGATGAGGCACCATAGTTCGTGAAAGATTTGGAAGGGTGTAGCAGCATTCAAAGTGAAGATGCTCCATCCTTAAACCCAACTGATGCTTAGCCTTGAAGGAATCAAGACAAGGACTTTACAGGAGATTTATGATACTACAGAGCCAGTAGATGCAGGTAGACATGCACATCAGGCCAGGCCAGGCTTTGACGTCAAAGAGGTCAAGCCAGGTCGGGCTTTACGTGCAAAAAGTAAGTCTGCTTCGGCCTGAGGTTCGGGCCAGGCCAAGCCATTACTATAACTTTTTTTTTTTTAATCGGTGCTTAAAGATGTTTGGTTGGGAGTGATGGGACAAGGTTGGGACTGTGAGTTATGCCAACTACATGTTATTGTTAACACAAACACACTCACAGGCAGACTGACTCACACAGTCACACTCACAAGTCACATATAACACACACACACACACACACACACACACACACACACACACACACATATATAATTAAAATTTTATTCTTATAATATTATTAAAATAAAATATCGTTTAAAATATTAAGTATAATTAAAATAATTATACAAAATATATATATTGTTAAATATATATAAATATATTTTATATTAATTTAACTGGTTATATATATATATATATACTCATAATTTTTAAAACATAATGCGACTCATCCTTATTAAAAAAGGAAATAAAAGTTGATGTATTTATTAAAAATAATGTAATACAAGTTTACAACTTACAACTTATAAATTATAATAATGAATAATTATAAGTTTATAACTTTAAAGTATAACTTGAGCAATAATTACTTATTCTTTGGTTACAAATATTTGTATTCAAAATTTTAAAATATATGTCTTCAAATCTTCAATATTCATAGAATTGAACTTTCAACAATTTCTACTCCAGCTTCGAGATCTTCCGAGTTATCTTGATCGTCTATTACGTTTTGTATTCTTCTTTGCGCGGCAAGATAATCTCTATAGCAAATGCATATTTTCAATAATTTCGGACTAAGTCTGCTTCTTTCTTCATCTAATATCCTGCCAGATAAAGAAAAATAATATTCTGAAGCTACGGTACTAGCTTGGATAGTTACTTAATCACTGGTCATCGCGACCAAAGTTGAAAATTGTCGTTTATGTTTATTCCAAAAAAGCAATAATATTAAAATTTTCAAATTCTTCTTCGGTCATAAAACTCCTAAAATCAATACAACAATATAAACCAAGTTCGTTTAAACTACTCGTGTATGTTGAAGTTTTTAGTTTTTTGGATAGTATTTTTAATAAGTTGGCATATTTAAAAGATGAATGGGCATGGGCTGATGCACTTATAAATGTACAATATACAGATTCATACAATTTATAAATTTAAGTAAATGTAGTATTAAATTTTAATTTAAGGTTATCAATATTACTAGTACCTATATTTTTTACTATATCTTCCAAAATACTTTCAACACCTTTTAATTTTATAATTGGGTTTAATACAACAGCATAAGTAATAACAGTTGGCATGTCTTCAATGTATTTTTTAAACATTTCTTCCATTGACAAAATAAGGGCAGACCAAATATCATTATTTTAAAATTCTTTAAAAATAAATGATATTTCTAAACATGCTTACAAAACATGATGAATTGTAGGATAATAAACAATAGATAATATTTTTTGTATTTTTTAAAAATTTTAAGAATCCTTAAAAGTTGACCAAGTAGACCCAGTCTTCGTTTATTAATCCATGAACGTTTAAAGTATTATAAAACTCCATAAGTATATCTTTATGTTTATAGACATATCTAAACAAATTATATGTACTATTTCACCTAGTATTATTATCAAATTTTATTCTTTTAAATTTCTCCTTTTGCATGACAAAAATGTCTAAAATTTTGAATTTTTCTTTTTGAACTATACACACACGTAATCATATCACGAATTTTAGATATAGTCTTTTCAAAATAATTGAATCTGGATTGAACAATTAAATTTATTATATGACAAACACATCTAATATGAAAAAATGCACCATTTACTACAGGTCACAAATTATTTTTCAACATGGTAACAGCATTAGTGCTATTACTTACATTATCTAAATTAATACACATTATTTTATTTTTAATTTTAAAAGTTCGAATAATCTCCATAATTTGAGCATATATTGTTTGACCAGTATGAGGTAATTCAAAAAATTCAAATCTTATAATTCTTTTTTGCATAACCATTTCAAAATCTATCCAATGAGCAGTCATACAAATATAGCTAACTCCAGGTTGATGATTAGCAAACCAAATATCACTACTTAAACTAATTTTACCGTCAAAATTGTCAAAATATTTAATTAGTTCTTTTTTAGCTTTATTATATAATTTAATAGCATCACGTTTAGTAGTCATTCTACTTGTTTATATTTCAGTTGCAATCCGGATTGAATGTACTCAGTACAGTGTTGATCGGCAAAAAAAATAAACGAGAGCTCCTTCTCGATCACTAGTTTAGCTTGCAACTCTTTTTCTAATATTTAATCATAACGCCAACTATGACCGGAACGATCAATTCGTGCTTGGGAGCTTTCATTAGTTAGTTTATGCCTTTGCAAACACGATTGGTAATGTCGCTGTAGTGTGTTATTGCCTTTAGTACCAAATAAGGCATTGCATATTTTGCATTGAGCCTTTTTAACACCATCGGCAGCCCACACTTCGATGAAATGTTCCCAAACTGGCGTTGTACGTTTGTTTTACTCACCGGTAGGACGTGGAAATAACAGACTCGAACTTGTTTCACTATCAGGTTGAATGTTATTTTGATCGTTTTGAATAAATTATGACATTTGTGATCCGGATGCAGTGTTGGATGAATCTATTGTATTATAATAAAATGTAATAATAAAAATATAATAATAACGGGTGTAAAAATATAATAATAAGGGATATAATAAAAAAAAATATTAATAATACAAATTGAGATTTATAATAATAACAACTGAAGCTTTGTGGAGAGAAAATAATTGGCTTTATATGAAGAGATAAGAATGCTAAAAGGATTGAAATAATTGTGAATGTATTAATACAGTGCACTATCTTCATTTTATACAACAAAAATATGTTCGTTGTGCAACTGGTCAGTAAAAATTTGACTCTTTTTTTTTGCATGGCAAGACGCAAGACTGCAGGAGCAACAGTGAACAGAAAAGCAGTTAACACTGACAAGAATCAGCCATCAACGTCAACAGCAACATAAGCGCACACGCATGACGCCATCAGCAGAAGCCGATTTTTTTTTACCATTACAGCGTTGCAGGCCGGGCTATGGCTCGGGCTGGAGGCCGGTCCAGGCCTTAGGTCGTAGGCCAGGCCAGGTTTTCGATAAGGCCGGTCCAGACCGGATCGCTGAGGTAAAAAAACAGCCTACAAATGGTATGCCAAGCTGGTCCAGGCTTTGACCAGGCCGGGTCAAGGCCGGACCAAGGCCGAGTTGTGGGCCTTGGGCCAGATGTGCATGTCTAGATACAGGAGATATTTTCTTTGCAGGAGAAGATCCAAGATCCCATGAAGAAGAAGCAAAAGAAGAAAAATGGAAACAAGTCGTGAAGGAATTTAAATTATGGCTATTTAAAGGAATTACATCTGGGAGCTCACTAGTTTACCACCAAACAAAAGATCCATTAGAGTTAAATGGGTTTTCAAGACAAAGTTAAATTCAGATGGGTCAATCAATAAGCACAAAGCGAGGCTCGTTGCAAAGGGGTGTGTACAGAAAAAAGGAGACGATTTTAATGATTTATTTGCACTTGTTTCAAGACTTGATACTGTTTGTTTAATTATGTCACAAGTAGCTCAAAACAATTGGAAGTTGTTCCAAATAGATGTCAAATCGACATTTCTAAATGGTTTTCTTGAGGAAGAGTTCTATGGCAACCAGCCATCTGGCTTCATGAAGAAAGGTTAAGAAGATAAAGTTTACAAGTTAAGGAAGGCTTTATATGGTATGAGGTAGTTACCAAGGGTTTGGTATAGTTATATTAATTCGTACTTTGAGAAGAATGGTTTTCAAAAATGTCCTTATGAGCATACTTTATACACCAAAATTGATTCTTCAAAAGGAAGATTTATGGTGGTAAGTCTCTATGTTGATGATCTCATTTTTACAGACAATGATATGGTGATGCTTAATGATTTCAAAGCTTCAATGAAACAAGAGTTTAACATGACTGATTTGGGAGAGGTGCATCATTTTTTAGGCATTGAAGTTTGTCAATCCAGTAAGGGAATTTTTATTTCCCAAGGGAGATATGCAAAGGAAATTTAAAAAAAATTCAAGATGGAGAATGCTAATTATGTTTCAACTTCATGTGTTACTGGGCTTAAGTTGTTAGTATGATTAGCAGGTTCATGGAGAAAGCTCACTTAGAACATTGGGAAGCAACAAAAAGATTTTTGAGATATGTGGCACAGTTGATTATGGAATTTTCTATGAAGCTGGAGTTCCAATTAATCTTACTTGATTCACAGACAGTGATTTTAGAGAAAATATTAATGATAGCAAAAGTGCTATCACTTTTAACTGTTAAAATACTTTGTGATAAAAGAATAGTAACATATGGTATTTCATGATATTTTACTGTAGCACACGGTATTGCACAGTATTTTATATTATTGAACTGATAAAGTGTGACCATCGCATAGTATTTCATCAATGATTGTCATTACATAGCATTTTACTTTATTAAATCAATAATTGTCATTACACAACATTCTACATTATTGAGTCAATAATTATCACAATGCACATCATCTTGTATCGTTGGACCGATAATTATCACAGTAGTAGTCACGGGTATTAAATAGTTAGACATACTCATTATTTGAATAACACTGAATATTTAAATAATTGTGATATTAAGCCAGTAATATAATAATATAAAAGATGGGTAATATAATCTTTAAATATGTAGTATGAAGCGTAAAAATATGAAACGTGTAATGGTGCAGTTTAAGGTATGAATCATGTGATTTGCTAATGGATTGTGTAGATTAAGTTAGTAAAATATGTAAATCATGTAATTTGTTAATGGATGGTGTAGGTTAAGTTAGATTAATGTATGAATCATGTGATTAGGGTGTGAATCATGTGATTAGTTAATGGATTGTGTAAATTAAAGTGTGAAAAATAATGAATGGTATAGATTAAAAAATGTAAAATGTGTTTTTGGAATAGTTGATTAAGTTTTGGCTATAAATAGGGGGTTTAACATAAGAAATTTTTATATCATTCTTATTTATCCTTTCTTCCACTTTCTAAATATTCTTAGTGTAAGATTTCTCTAAGTGAGTTACGGCTGTTTTAAGTGTTGGTGAAGATTGGTAAAAGTAAGAGTATTATCTAAATAAGTTTTTTTCCCTATAAAAGTTATATAAGCACTCACACACGTCACACGTTGTTTACAACTCTTCCTTTAGAAGACTCTTTTTTCAGAAGATTTATTTTAAAAACATTCCACATAAGATATTATTTTGAAATATTATTTACTTCTCCAAAAAATTATTTTGAAATATTATTTACTTCTCCAAAAAATTATTTTGAAGTATATTCCACTCTACTATACAAATTTATACTATCAAATCACTTTTATTTATTTCATACAAGTTTGTATACACTATGAAATTTATAAGGAGTAGTTACTAATTAAGTGATATATATATATATATATATATATATATATATATATATATATATATATATATATATATATGTGTGTGTGTGTGTGTGTGTGTGTGTGTGTGTGTGTGTGTGTGTGTGTTGATCAACTCTATAGAAAACAGTATCCAATTACATGTTAAGGTAAGGGATATTATTTTCTTTCCTCCCCTTAAACTTACTATAGTAAGTATTGTTTGGTAAAATTTCTAAAATAATTAATAGTTTGCGCTTCATCTAATATTTTTTGACATAAACATTTCTATTAAATTTTCATCGTTATATTTGAACAGTGAACTATTGGACCTTAAAATTTTGACCTATAAACATTTACTTGAACTATAAACATTGTGGATTGTTAAATATTCCTTGTACTGTAAACCTTACCGTTGAACTTATTCCCTGTGAATCTTGGACATTATTCTTGGACTTGAGCACCTTTTTCTCTACATCGTGTTGACAATTTGGACATTATTTGTCTCGTAACAAAGTAAAAATTATAAACTTTCGATATCTATTGTTTATCCTATTAGTCTCTTTTTTCTGTTCATTATCTATATCACTGTTATTTGTATTAATCATCAAAATCAACTTGTTGTGAATATCTTTGGTCTGGGGTACAAATGATAAAATAAAGACGATATAATGATCATGTGTGTTTTAGGACACATGGTGAATGTTCTTTTTGGCCTGAAGCAAAGAAGAACAGTTGTTTGGTATTATCATGACTAGTGGTGTTTCAGATTATAAAGGTTGATGATGATTTTTTTGAAAACGTGAAGTTAGTAGACATCATGATCTACACAATTCTCCTAATGGTTATTATTCCGCTGGAGTTGTTGATCTAACATTTGTTTAAGAACTTAACTGCAGTTGTTAATTTAAAACTTGTTGTTTATATTATTATATCAAGAATTTAACTGTTAAAGGCTAATGATAATTTATTCGTCATTATCTTAGTCATGATATTCTTTACTAGGCTATTTAAACTCACCATTTCCTTTTTATTCAATTGTTCAAAAAATGAGAGTGTAGCCAGGACTAGCGGAGATAAAAGGGGAATGGAGTGATGGTCCGAGATAGTTGTTATAATAGTCTTCACCATATTATAAAATAGTGTGACAATAATAGTGAAAACTTAGTTGTGTATTACTGTGTAATGTATTGTTGTACTATATTGTAATAATTTTATTGTAATCTTTTGACGACTCAAATTGTGTAGTATGAGCCCAATTTTGGGGGCATCATAGAGATTAACTTCATAAATTTATAAAATTATCTATATATATATATGACTTGGTTCAATGACATACTCCTTTAAAGAGCATACCAAGCATATTCTCTTTAGCGATGGACCCGACGACGGTTTGGTCCGTCATCATAGGTTCGTCCGTCGCTAAAGTTTTTAGCGACGGATAATATATAGCGACGGACGAACATATGGGGACGGACCAAATCGTCGCCTGATCCTTCGTTAAAGAGGGTATACTAGGTATGTTCTTTAAGGAGATATGCTCTTGAACTTTATTCTATATATATATATATATATATATATATATATATATATATATATATACGGGAATGATTCATAACAAATGGGTGTTATGAGCACTATTCTAATAAATTGATCTTACACTGTTCATATGAAGATCTAAAAGTACAAAATAGTATAAATTTTAATTTTATCAACCGCTAGTTCTACTAGTGGCTTAAATATTGTGACCGTTATTCCTACTAACAGTTGACCTAATTAATTTATTTATTTTTCATATGGACAGTATAAGATCAATTTGCTAAAATAGTATTCATAACAACTATTTGTTATGAATCATTACCTTATATATACAACAATTATAATAGTTGATAAAATTATTATAATTATATAATATATATAACAAAAAAAGTAAATTATAAAATTTATTTTATTCTAAATTTTATAAATTATATCAATTTTAAAATTTAATATAATAGCGTTTAATCTAAAAAAAAATAAACTATCCCCTTAATTTTAAAACAGAAGAAATAACTTTTGTGTTCACCTTAAAAAAGTTAGTTTTCTAGTTAATTGGTCAATGCCCATTATAAATTCACACCAAATTGTTTTTTCAATCAATAGATGTCTCTTGTGAATCGGTATGGAGTTCAAATGTAGATACTCTAGCCTTACAAAGTCGACCGCCCTGTTAAAATATTTCATCAATTTTAAATTATAAAATTATTATTAATTTAAAAAAAATTAATTTATAATATTTTTAAATTTAAAATTAACATAATTTATTTAAAATTTTTAAATAATTAAATTTATAACTACTAACATTTTCTAGTATATTAAATTTGATTATTTTCATCCAACAACGTCATGCCTAACGTTGTACCTACTAAGCAGTAAGCTATGACGTAATATGTCACGCCCAGCTAAATATTTAGCAGTATTCTTTAAGTTTTTCACGTTTTTCCCGGAATCCTACACTCAGGCTTCTTAGGATTCAGCTATTGTCGGTTGTGAAATTTAGAAACATCGAAAAATATAATTATATAGTTATCGTATATAAAATTAATATCAATTTTTTAAAAATTAATATTAATTTTTTAAAAATTAATTTAAAATATTTTAAAATTTAAATTAACATAATTAATTTAAATTTTAAAATAATAAATATTATAACTATTAGTACTTTTTATAAAAATTTTGACGTTCATAATTGTATTGACTTAAATTAAATTAATTTATTTTATATTTTAGTTTAAAAATATTTAAAAATATTTTTTAAAAAGTCAATAATAATCAAATAATTTTAAAAAAATATTTTATTGATAAAAAATTATATCATAAAATATATTTAAAATTCACAAATTTAATATAAAATGTTAAAATCTATTTTACTTGACAATACTTGAGTAAAGTTTAATAATTTTAAGAGATGAGAATTATTATACTTATGAGAGGTTTATTGTGTGTAAAATACGAGTTTAATTATATTATGCTTTATTTTATGCATCTTGATTTGTAAAAATGTAATTAAAATAATTTATATGGACAAGTTAATTCCACGTACGATGAGTGCTTGCTTATAATATATGAACAAATAAAGTGATTTTCAAGAAATGTTGGAGGTAGACCATTAAACCGACCACAAAAAATGTGACATGTGAATTCAAGTTTGGATTCTTATATATACTTTCGAGAATATTCACAGCAACGGTAAAATTGTATGAACAAAAATTCAACCGATTTTATTATTAAAATATAACAAATACAGAAAATAAAAAAATATATTAATAATACATTGAATCTGATAAAATATGTTTAAAACTTTTTTAAAATATAAATATAAATAATATTTAATCTTTAATAAATTTTACTCTCCCTCTATATGTTGACATTTTTCAAGAAGTCTCGTTATTTTTGTAGAAGTATAAAATAAATTTAATATTTCTAAGTTTATTATTACAGTTTATTATCATATAATCATAATTAAACTAAAAATTTATTAAATTTAAGAGTAAATATTCGTCATCAAAAAATAATATCTTTTAATTACAAAATATTTTGTTCATAAAAATATATTTAAAAGTACACAAGTCAAATATGAAATAAATTTTAAGACTAATTTATCCTTAAGTATACTAAAGTAAAGTCCATTAAATTTAAAAGAGAAAAAAATTATTAGGGTACTTTCATATGGTCCGCTATGGATAAAATTGATACATATTTATACTCTCTTTTCTCCTTTAATTTTTTTAATTTGTGTAAAATTTGTATTTTAATATTTTTTTGAAGACAAAGGAGGTAATAAAGGTAAATAATTACAATTTATAAAATCTATAAAGTTTTTCTCTCTTTGCTCGGTTTTTAAAATTCGCAAAATTTATAAAATCTATTAAGTTTTAGGTGCTGTTTGATAAAATTCTGTATTAAGATCTAAATAATTTAGACATCTGAATAATATAGAACATCTGAATAATATAGAGCATCTGAATAGAATTGTATCTGAATGAAAAAATGTTGTTTGATAATCAATTTTTTCAGATGTCTGAATAACAGTATTTTACCATTTTAACCCTATGAACAGTTGAACATTATAATAATAATAATAATAATAATAATAATAATAATAATAATAATAATAATTATAATAATTATTATTATTATAAAAATAATAATTATAATATTAATGATAGTGCTAATAATAATACTAATAATAATAATTATTATAATAAAAATTATGATAATAATAATTATAATAATAATAATAATCATAATCATAATTATTATAATAATAATAATTATTATTATAATATTAATATTAATAAAAATAATAATAATTATAATAATAATAATTATACTAATAATAATTATAATTAATAATAATAATTATAGTAATAATAATATTAATTATAATAATTATAATTATTATTAATAATAATTATTATTACTATAATTATTATTATTATTATTAATTATAATATTAATATTAATAAAAATAATTATTAATATAATAATAATTATACTAATAATAATTATAATTAATAATAATAATTATAGTAATAATAATATTAATTATAATAATAATTATTATTATAAAAATAATAATAATTATATTAAAAATAGTACTACTACTACTACTACTACTACTACTACTACTAATAATAATAATAATAATAATAATCATAATTATAATAATAATAATAATAATAATAATAATAATAATAATAATAATAATAATAATGATAATGCTAATAATAATACTAATAATAATAATTATTATTATTATAATATTAATAATAATAAAAATAATAATTATTACAATAATAATTATACTAATAATAATTATACTAATAATAATTATAATTAATAATAATAATTATAGTAATAATATTACAATAATAATTATACTAATAATAATTATAATTAATAATAATAATTATAGTAATAATAATATTAATTATAATAATAATAATTATTATTATTATAAAAATAATAATAATTATATTAAAAATAGTACTAATAATAATAATAATAATAATAATTATTATTATTATAATTATAATAAAAATTATGATAATAATAATTATAATAATAATAATCATAATAATAATAATAATAATAATATTTATTATTATAATAATAATAATAATATTGAGTGTTGGATATAAAAGGAATTTGTTAATATTGAAGAGGATATTTTTGTCCAAGTTCATTAAGATGCTCCTCTTAATGGTTTAGATTTGATTTTGTATCTCAACCATTTAGAGGCATTCAGATGTAACAAAAAAAAAAACAAACAACTTTGTTCCTCTTAGCGATTAAGAGGTTATCCATTAAGAGCCATTAAGACACAAACAAACAGCACCTTACTCTCTTTCTCAATTTTTCGCTCGCTCTACTCTACCTCACCCCCTACGTCACATAGTCAACGGTCTTATTGCTAATCCACTCTCTTTTTTCGCTGATCCTCTTGCCTATTCTCCAGTATTTATACCCTTCCAACGCCTCTCCTTTCAAACTACTTCATTCAGCTTTAACTCTCCTTTTCTCTCTCTTCCTTGCTTTATTATATCAGTCAGAGTTCTTAAATTCATATCCACCACTAAATTAATCCATCGGAAATGGCAAATCCAGAGACAGAGCATCCAGTGAAGGCTTTTGGATGGGCTGCCCGTGACACATCTGGGGTTCTTTCTCCTTTCAATTTCTCAAGAAGGTATATATATATATATATATATATATATATATATTTTTTTTTTTTTTTTTTTTGTTTCAATAATTTTCATTCTAATTTAGATCTTTAACCCATTATGTAATAATTTGCAATTGTATACGTAAAAGATCAATTATTTTTCTTCTGAGTATTTTTTTATTTTGATTTTACTGCTGATTATGGGAATTTTAAATGCATGGGTGTAGAGAAACAGGTGATAAGGATGTGAGGTTCAAAGTAATGTATTGCGGGATCTGTCATTCGGATCTTCACATGATCAAGAACGAATGGGGAATATCGCAGTTTCCAATTGTCCCTGGGTAAGTATATATATCCTTTAATCTCTCTGTTTATATACAGAATTAGCATTTGCTTTTAAGGAATTTATGATAACTATTAGATCCACGAGCTGATGAGAAAATATATAGGGAAAAGTATTATGAGGTTGCTATGTTCTAATTCATGTTGGAACCCAACACCTAAATGATGGACAATATGCATTATTTCTAATTTATGATGTGAATTATTTGCTTTATATATGGAGATAATGCTTAAACTTTGAGTATTAACTGTTGTATGGGATTGTTATTTGATGGTGGAATGATAGAAGCATTAGGGAGTTGTTTGAATTATTTCTGCTGTTTTAGCAGGATTTTCATTAATAATCTTTCAATAAGTTGTTACATTTTTAATTCTGAGAAAAAAACAAATTGATGTTTGGTGAATGCATATATTTTAAATTTTTTGATGATGATTTTTATGGAAAATATCTCGAGCAAAGTGCATTATCTTTATTATGGCTAAAAGGGTCTTAATCTCAATATCTTAATTCCCCAAACATGTTAAGAAGGACAATAAATCAAGAGTTAAAATTCCTCGCATGACCAATTTGTATCGCGGTGTTTAGTTTTAGTCTATCTTTTAACGTAATTATCTCAATATATTGATGCAGGCACGAGATTGTGGGTGTGGTGACGGAAGTGGGAAGCAAAGTAGAAAAATTCAAGGTTGGGGACAAAGTTGGTGTAGGGTGCTTGGTCGGATCATGTGGTTCATGTGACAGTTGCAGTGACAATCTGGAAAATTACTGTTCTAAACAGATACTGACCTACGGTTTTCCATATGTTGATGGAACCAAAACATATGGAGGGTATTCTGATTCCATGGTTGCGGACGAGCACTTTGTGCTTCGTTGGCCAGAAAATTTGCCTCTGGATTCTGGTGCTCCTCTACTATGTGCTGGGATCACAACTTACAGCCCCCTGAGACACTTTGGACTAGACAAGCCCGGTATGCACGTGGGTGTTGTAGGCTTAGGTGGACTTGGTCATGTAGCCGTTAAAATGGCGAAGGCTTTTGGCACAAAAGTTACAGTTATCAGTACTTCCGAAAGCAAGAAGAAGGAAGCAATTGAAAATCTTGGTGCTGATTCATTTGTCGTCAGTCGTGACCCCGAGCAATTGCAGGTAGTTACCTTTAATATCTTCTAAAATTGTTTCTTGAATTATTATAATTTTATTGAAATATACCTTAATGAGTGACTAACTTTAATATATATGTTGGTGTGTTGAATTTGATTAGGCTGCAATGAACTCGCTGGATGGTATCATTGATACGGTCTCTGCTACGCACCCTGTTTTACCATTGCTCGGGATGTTAAAGCCTCAAGGAAAGCTTGTTATGGTTGGTGCGCCTGAGAAGCCTCTTGAGCTGCCAGTTTTTCCTTTAATTATGGGTGAGCATTCGACCTCACTATTGTACATACTAATAGGGAGTAAGAAATTGCATCTCTCTCTTTGATTTTAATGAGAAATTGTTACTAAAATGTAACGTGGAATGTGATAGGGAGGAAGATTCTTGCTGGAAGTGGTATTGGTGGGTTGAAGGAAACGCAAGAAATGCTTGATTTTGCAGCAAAACACAACATAACAGCAGATGTCGAGATTATCTCTATAGACTATGTAAACACTGCAATGGAGCGGCTCCTGAAAGCTGACGTTCGATATCGTTTTGTCATCGACATAGCGAAAACCTTGAAGGCTTAAAGTCAATTGACCCTTATCATTCTTGAACAAGTATTATTTACCTAAGTAATGTTTTAGTTTCAAGCACTGGTGTTTATAGGTCTTAATATTTGGTTTTTGGAGAGGCGTTTGTCATATTGTTTGTTTGTATTCGGTTGTCAATGGTGTTTTGTCATATTATATGCTATAATTTTGAATAAAATAATGTGTTTAGCTCTGTATTTTTTTTGTTCTCTCTATATTTTGATGTAAACATTATTCCAATATAGTATGTTATGTCCAGAAAGTATCTTTTGTTGTACAACTTAATCAAATCTAGTTGTTAGCAAGTCACTTTTGGGGTGGAGTAGTTGGAGTTTAAAAATGGACTGTGACGATGTGTAGTTAAAAATTTTCTTCGTATATCTATTTTAATTTTTTAATTTATTTGCTTTCTATATATCTATATATAAAGCGGGCGTACCGCTTAGTCTCTTTGGTCTAACTAAATTTATTTTTAAAATTATGTCCCCAAGTTTATAAGTTTTCATACTTTATCCCACAATTTTAGCAAATTTTTTATTTTATCCTCAAAATTAAATTTTAAATTCTCAAAAATAATTACGTGTATCTCCGCAATGATAATGCAGCTTTCTTAAAGAAACACCCAACGATCTCATATGGATTCCCTTACGGCCTAAAGCAATACAGCTGGGACATTTGCAGCTTTCTTAAAGAAAAAACTTGACAAAAGTGGCCCAATTATCTCTTTCAAATATTTGTATGGATTCCTTTGTCGTCCTATAGCACTAAAGTACGGATGGGTCCAAGGTACAACAGGCTGGCAATGTACAAATTATCGAATTGGTGATAAGTGAATATATATATATATATATATATATAGAGAGAGAGAGAGAGAGAGAGAGAGAGAGAGAGAGAGAGAGAGAGTATTCAAGTCACATTACCGACTTTAAAAGAATCCAATTAAGGTTTCCACTGGCAACTTAATAATGACGAAATTATTAATGATTATGCAGTCAATTGATATTTATGTATTTTGCCTACAAGGCTTAGGTTATGTTGTTTGTGCAGACGGGCTATTTTCATTATATTATATTTTCAATAATAATTTTATCATTAATTGGTATGTTTATTTTCGTTTTTGATTTAATTAATAAAATTTATTAATAGAGGGTGACGATAAGGTATTTGACAAACATTGTTAGATACATAATGCTCACTGGGCCATTCGTTAGTTGGTGTACTCCATGCTTTCTCTAGCCCCGCGCCCAAATGTTTTTTTAAAAATCCTTCAAAACGAGGTAATTATAATAAATATACGTTATTTAAGATATATATATATATATTAATTAAAATGTATATTTTAAATTTATCATATATATATATATATATATATATATATATATACAATTATTAAATTTTGCACTTATTTATGTTATTTTATCATAAATTTACAATATTTATAATATAATATGTTGCTCGTAATAGAAATATTGTACAAAATAATATATAAAAAATTAGAAAATTTTAATTTCAGAAAAAAGAGATAAATCGGGTAAGCCTCCGAAGGCGGATATGAGAAAGTGTTTTTGGAGTCAAAATGGGTTTTGGAGAGAATTACATATCAGAGAGACAAGTATGAAGAAGGGTCTTCTAGACCATACTTGTCCCGTTGTCAAACTTACGTGACACTTATCTCTTCTTAATATTATTATTTTCTTATTAAAAAAAAGAAGCATAAAACATCTTAATTTGTAAGATCTGTCTAATACATATTATTTGTTGAGGTATAATTATTCTATCAAATTAGTGAAATCTTCAAATGCTCTCGCATTTTGTCCAGTCATTTTCATCCTTGCACAAGTTTTTGTCCACTAAATTGACAATATAATATAACTTAAGGATCTAAAAAAAAAAAGAAATAATCCAAATAAAGAAAAGAGGAAAAACAAAAAATAGTTAATCCATTTCAATTGTAAGATATTTGTTCTTTCTTATCAAACTTCTTGGGATAAGAGCACTCATATCCCATCTGAATAATTACTACTTTCTATTTTTTCCTGAAGTTTTGTACATGCAAATTTACTTGGCAAGATGTAATTATAAACCTACCTTTTTTGGGTATGAAAATGAATAAAAATGTGGCGAATTAAATGAATGCAGGGCGGCTGGAGAAAAAGATGTGAGATTGAAAGTGCTGTATTGTGGAATATGTCATGCTGACCGACCTTCATGATGCTAGGAATAATTGGGGCATCACCATGTATCCTGTAGTTCCAGGGTACCATTTCATCTCACCTCTTTTCTTGTAATTTTTCTACATTTGTTTGTAGTTTGCATGTTTTACTTTAATTTTCTTGCATGCGATCTCTCTAAATGTTGGTTCGTCTCCAAAAAAATTTGTACTAACATAAAGCTCTTGCAATTTGATCCCAAAAAGAAAAACATACAATTATTGCATAAACTTGTACTCCTATCCTCCATGTCCAACTATTTTTTGAGGTTTGACTTTAGACGAACCGAGGTTACCTGGTCTGACTCGATTAAGCAGGTTCGTTAAACCATTCGAACTCGAACAAGATCCTTACTCGGTTTAGTCAAACAAGCCAAGCCCAAAACAATGTCCGGTTTACTGTGATGGAACCCTTACATTTTGTGATCGTTGGCCTTAGAATTTCCCCCTTGATGGCGGTGCTCCTCTCCTGTGCGCTGGGATCACAGCTTATAGCCCCTTGAGCCACTTTGGACTTGACAAGCCTGGTATGCATATTGGCATTGTAGGCTTAGGAGGGTTGGTCATGTTGCCGTCAAGTTTGCCAAGGCTTTTGGGCCAAAAGTGACTGCCGTTAGTACTTCCCCTGCCAAGAAACAAGAAGCCATTGAGCAGCTTGGTGCTAATTCATTTTTGGTCAGTCGTGATCTAGATGAGATGAAGGTACCAGTTTATTTTACCAATTCATAATCGACTGAATCCCTCTATATAATCTAACATTTTGTCCATGTCAATACATATAGGCTGCTGCAGGAACAATGGATGGTATAAATGATACTGTATCTGCTGTTCACCCCCTTCTACCATTGCTTTTGCTGTTGAAATCACAAGGAAAGCTCATTATGGTAGGCGCTCCAAACACGCCTCTTGAGCTACCAATCTTTCCTCTACTTAATGGGAAACACTTGACATTTATAATCCTCAAACTAGGCTAGCAATGGTATATTTATGCATTATGATGGGAAGATAGCATTTTGTAATTTTTATGCATTATGCAACATATTTTTATGTGTAATCTTATATTTTTGTGCTCTTCAAACAAGAAATGGTTAATTGATATGTATGTGTTATGGCAGGTATGAAAATAGTAGCAGGGAGAAATGTTGGTGGGATAAAAGAGATGCAAGAAATGATTGATTTTGCAGTGAAACATAACATTACAAAAGATGTTGAGGTTGTTCCAATCGACTACGTGAACACTGCTATGAAGCGTCTTGAAAAAGTTGATGTTAGATACCGCTTCGTCATCAACATTAGCAACAAAGCTACCTAGTTTGAGCCTTGTAGCTTTGGAGTTTAGAGTTTGGATATTTGTGACATGGTCAGATCAGGATGCATATGAAATGACTGTAATTTTCAAGGTTTTAAGTGTTTTTTCCCATATTGCCGGTGTTGGGATCTTTCTTCTCTGCAGAAATCCTGAAGTTGTCATACATCAGCTTTCCAATAATGAACTTGGTAATTCAGCTTTCACGTTGTTAAATCTTTGTGTAACTGAAGATCAATATTGATTGATTTGTGTAATAAAATCGACAATTAAAAATCAAGAGTCCCTGTCTTAGAAGATCCAGAACAACTACTAGAAGTTCCATATGAACTCCCACTTGAACCATCTACAGGAGCTTGATTTAAACATTCTAAGACCAACCACCTTATTCGTTTGTGTAGCTTTATAGAGAATGTTGTTGCTTCTAAAATAACAGGAACCTGCATTGACAATGGAACCACTTAGTGAACACATGGACTGAATATAATGTTAACTGAAATATTAATCTGCATGGTAGAAACATTTGCAAGTTGCAATATGGTACAATAGAAGCAAGTAATGAAGCTTAATCAAGTTGCGGAAAAACTCACTTGTGCGTTGAAGTTGTCTCAAATATATACCAACGGTAAGTTAAAATAAAGGATGAAAAGGAATGGAGTTGTCGCATATAATGGCTTAGAAAATCAATAACAAAAAGTAATAGTTGAATTCAACTTCAGTAGCCTATATAAACGTATATGTTTACTGAATGCAAGAAAACCGTATGTGTGTTTCTTTTTTGGCAATTAAGGCTACTATGTGCAATTCTTTTTTGACTAGTAACCCTGTGTGCATTTCTACATTGCAATTATGCATAATCAAACATTCAAATGGTATCAATTTATGCATACCATTACTGCAAAAGTTAATTATGTGCACCTGTGTATTGAATCGAGCAACCTTGTGTACACTGAGGAGGCCTACCATGTCCTGGTAAGCAGTGAGGAGTTTTGCCAAGTCTTTGTCCTCATCTGATTCAAGGATCGTCAGAGGTGGCAAAGGGGTCGGGCTAATTTTGGCCCAGGTAAAAAGGCCTGGAATTTGCCGGGCTAAAAATCTTAAGCCTGTGACCCGCCCGGGCTAGCCCGGTCCGCGGGTTTTTTAAGTTTTTTTTTTTTAAATATTTTTTTTTAAAAAAATAATTTAAAAATATATATATATATATATATATATATATTTTTACAACTATAATACATAATTTAAAATAAATATTAACTCTAATTATTTACAATTATAACACATAATTTATAAATAATCATTTAATAGTATTAGTAAATAAAATAATCAATAATTTTATAGTCATATAAATTAAAATGTAACTAATCTTGTGATTAATTAATTGATAAATGTATATAATTTTAATATTAAAGATAAGAGAGTAAAAAAAAGACTAAATGTAATATATATATAATATTCATAATTTTTTTTTGTATTATTATTCAAGATCACATGTTAGAATTTACTCTTATATTCTTCATAATTTCCTACTTGATTAATTTTTTAAGTTAATATTTTTTTTTTGTCAACAATATCAAACAATAACAATAAGAAGAAAAAAAAAATTGGGCCAAAAACGGATCGGGCCAAAACGCCCAAATTTTTTTGGGGCTAAAAATGGGAGCCCATAGCCCAATTTTTTTGGGTCAGCCAGGCCCGGGCCTTTTTTGCCAGGTCTAAGTATCGTTATTGATAACAATTTACATAAACAGCAAAGGTAATTATGATGTTGTGGATTTAAATGTCAATAATGTACCTTGAATTGCTCTAACTGACAGCAAGGTATCAGCTAAATGCTGCCATCTTTTTGAGAAGGATGGAGAAAGAAAGGAAGTTGGGAAAATAATAACAGCAACTACATTTGAAGCTTGTACCATGCTTTTCAAAGATCTAATGAAAGAAAGCATATCCCAATCCTACAATGATTATGTTAAAAAAGTTATAACACATTAATAATGTTAATTACTTCTTTTTTTCGACAAGTAGCATAGAGATGATGTTTATAAGAGTTGTAGCTACCAAATTAAGAAAACTGGTCAAAAAAAGGCACCAAAATTTCTGTGATTTGTAAGTTTCATGTTTATTACGGATTTTAGCTTTCAAAAAGTGGAAAGATTTTTAAACGAGGGGTACCACTGACCAAGTCGGAGAAAACACATTGTGGAGCACAGAATGATTGAATAACGATTCGTCCACCACATGTAACATTGCTATAATGTCTGAAAACAGAAACAGGACAGGAAGAGTGAGGTTTGAAAGTTAATTAAATGATACAAATGTATCTAAACCACCTAGAACACTGATCTAGAAGCAATTAGTCTCAACAGAAGCCAAATAGGTGGTCTAATATAAGGAGAATGATGTGTTGCATTTGCTGTCTACTTCTATAACTAGGACGGTAATGAAGCCTCAAGTTATTATTGAAATATCTTAAAATAATAGGACATGTATGCTTCAAGGTAAGAGACCCTAAATTTGTGTTTGCTGCAGTCCTATTGGGGTGTTGAACTCTCACACCCCAATGTTCCTTTGCATCCAAGTATACACACCAGGCTTATGCAGATAGCTATAGAAATAGAAGAAATCACTATAACCAACTCCCAATTTAACAACTGTTTCCTTATATTCATATTCCAACACAAAACCAATTGTATGCTACACATTCATAAATTCCCCAATTTTGTCTTACTTTGGTCTCCACAAAAGATCAAACTAGTTGCGTGATATTCATATTCCCACACAAAACCAATTGTATGCTACACATTCATAAATTCCCCAATGCTGTCTTACATTGGTCTCTACAAAAGATCAAACTAGTTGCGTGATAATCAAGAAAGAAGAGCCCAACACCTTTGAGCCAAAAAGGTTGAACAAAGGTCACAAAATGTGGCACCATTGAGACAATCTTGAAGGCTTTTGCGATCAATCTTTTGTCCATTAAGAAAGTGCCTGTCTAGGGGCTTCCGCAAGTCAAACTCATTGCAGTACTGAAGCATTCCATCTGCATGACTAGTTCAAATGAGCTGCTAAATAGTTGCTAACTTCAAAGCACCTCACTAGCATATACAATCGTTTAGCATAGAAAAGATAACAAATATATGAAAGGCATAATAGTAGGAACTTTCCTTATATTCAAAACTGTCTAGAGACTCTAAACTGCAATCGATATATATTACACACTAAAAGAAAAATTCAAATTGCAAATAGAAATAATGTATGGCACGAAAATTAGTAGAAAAGAGATAAGAAAACACAGTAAAGCTTCTTTCCTAAATAGTATCTAATCTTTCTAGATTTACTTACAATCCCCATACTTGGGGGCCAAAATTACCTACAAAAAAAAAAAAAAAAAAAAAAAAATATCTTCGTATAACTCACATTGTACAACATACAACTAATTTATCTTTCTCCATGTATCCACAAATCCTTCAACCTTGGATATCCCTTCATAATCTGGACACATAATAAGATCTCCATGAATAGTGGTCCATGCTGTGTTAATCTTGCCATCTTACTTGTGTTATGTGACATAGACATTCACTACCTGACTTAAAAAGTTTTCAAGAAACTTGTGTCGTTGCAATCTATTGACCGAGAGAAAAGTCTCTAAGATACAAATATTAAGCTAAAAAGAGAAGAAAATAGGTATTTGTTAATATTTACCTCGATGATCAACCAAATTCTGTTGTTCCCCAAAATACTTCTTATATTGCCAAGCAACAGTCCTTTTTCCTACAGTTTCAAGGTAGACAATTTTTAACTTCCTTATTCGCCTATTTTGGATAAGAATATTTACAACCTCTTACTATCAGTTGTTATGAGTTCTCAATAATTGGATAGATGTGTGTGTTACTCTCAGCTGTGTGTATATGTGCATGCGTCTTTGTGTATTTGAGAAAAGAAAGGGGGGCACCTGTTCTACATCACGATCAGGAGACTTATCATCTCTTGACATTACAGGACTAAATAAAGTGCCAAGAAATGATCGCGGGTCTCTTGATGGACTAGCATAGAGAAGGGGTTGGTTGTGAACCAGTCCTTGAGACATGAAATTCCTCAACAAAAGCATATGATGAGGTGCATCAGGGTCTTCCATAATCATCACTAGACTTCCCAAAGGGAATCCACCTCCTAGAATCTCTACAAAAATGTCCATAAAACAAACAAAATAATTAGAGGGAAAACTACAAAAGGTAAATACTTCACGAATTATGCAGACAATATAATCCCTATAGTGATTCACTTTAACGCCTTCTAGTATTTCCAATCACTAGTGATATGGGAAAGAATTACTGTCAAGATCTGGTATTCCTGATGAAACAAAGATTGTTCCATTTGGTCCATTCTTAAGTCCAGGTGTCAGAGAGGAGGGTACAGCCGAAAAGTTATGAGAGAAACTACTAGTTCGAGTCTTGGTAGCAGCCATTGCAGAGTCAATTACATAGGTGAATCCTAAAAAAAGGAAATAGCAAATGAATCCTGTAGTTCATGAATTTTAACAATGATGACCACATCAAATCTTTCCGCAAGCAATTTGACTACTTATCAAACCGATCTTAGTGTAATCTACAAACAAAAGCTTCTTCATGTGAACTTGAATGCCATATTCACCATCTAAACTGCCAAATTTAAGCTGCCAACTTTTGAAGTAAATGATCAAAAAATAAAAAGTATTTTACCTTTCCATATTTGTTTTAATTGCAAAGGAGATGCATAATAAGCCACTAAAGTTGTAGTGTATAATAACATTTCAAGACATATATAGGTGCATGGGTTTTCACTGCTGCATCTAACAAGCAAGAATTCCAACTAGGCAATAATTTGGATTCTCGAGCTCAGTAATTTCTCCTAAATGATTACATAAAACATCAAACAATTTGAAGAGTACTCATAAGGCGCTCACATATAGTGTCGTGCAAAGGACTCGATAGAACATCCAGAATTCGTAGAAACTCGAGTGTGCTTAAAAAGATACAAGGAGGCATTAAAGCAAATACTTGGTGTGCAATTTAACAAATACATTAACTACAATTCTCTAGTAAAGTAAACTCTGGTAAAAAAATCTAAGCATCACTAATAATTTAATATAGCAAGACAAATAGAACCTTAAATTGGAAGACTATGAAGTTGGAAAATTTGCAGCTTCTCCCCAGAAAAAAGGTGATACACTGTCACTTCCTCCGTCTGTGCGCGCGCGTGTTTTGTTAGAGAGAGAGAGGAGAGAACTGAACCAATCGAAAATAAAAATAACAGGCCTCGGGTTATTTTAGAAAGGCCCGGGCCTATGTGCTTCAGCGTGGAGAGTAACCGTACAAAATTCTGGAAGGGTATGCATGCACAAGGCCCACCGGTTTTTAAATTTATTTTATACTAATTAAAATTTTAAAAAAATATTTATATTTTGACAAAAACGCGGCAATTTTATTGCAAGTTAGAGATGTAAATTAGTCGAACTTATTCAGACATAGAGCTATTCTGATTCGACTCAAATTAAATTATATTTGAAAATTTTTATTCAGATTCGACTCAACTCAAATTTTCATTATTCAAATTCGATCTGACTCGAATCTAATTATATTCAAACTACTCGCGAGCTTTGAATACAAATTCAAATTTTTACATAGTAACTAACTTTATAATACATATAATTATTAACTGAAACTATTATTCTACTTAGAAATAAAAAAATATAATTATAATTACACTTTATAAATATAAAATTAAAATTAAAATTACAAACAAAATAAAAAATAATAACTAATTATTCTAATTTTGTTTATTTGTGTATATATTATAAGAGAATGTATTGAATATTTATTCGAATAAATATCAATCTAGTACATATCGAATCATAATTGAGAATTCGAGCAGTTTGAATATTAAACAAGTCGAGTATAACATTACTCAGATTTTACCCATATTTTTATTCAACTTATATTTTATACTCAGATTTGGATCATATTATTAACGAATTTGAGACTCGTTCATATTTTTTTAAGTCAAGCTTGAATCGAGTTTAAACCGTTTGGTTCGATTTATAACCTTGTTACAAGTAGACATATTAAAAAATGCCTAAGAAATTGAGATTAAGATATATAATTAATATACCCTTTTTTTCGCAAACATAATTAATATAGTCGATGACAATTATTGATACATTTCAAGGAAGAAATGATTAGACGGAGTTGAGGAACAAGGAGGAGGAGAAAGAAAAGAGAATCGCCCCGGCCCATGAGATATATGTATGTAACGATAAGTGGCACGTAGAGATAGAGAGGGAGGTGTTACGTTGGGTATTTTGGTTTGATCTCACCGAATTCGGCCACGCCACTCTCACGAGCTCTTTCCTTCCCTCCACAGTTTCTCTCTCTCTCTTACGTATAATTATACATACATATGCTACATATACTATATATATACTAGAGATAACCCGTGTCTGAAGACACGGTGTAACTAATATAACAGTTGAGTATTGTATCTAATATTTTTATATTGAAAAATCTAAAACTCTTGTAGACTCTCAATTTCATAATAGAACTGAGAGTCCAACCATTAATATAAAAAAATTAATACTCAATTCAGTCATAGTTTCTTTTTGAGACAAACATTAGTGTGCTACTCATTCCCAATTTAAAATTAGTTCTTGGCAGATTTGAGCAATTAATTGATTAACGATAACGAACTCAAATTTATGTAATATAGTATTTTCAAATATCTCACACACCTTTCATTTATTGACAAAACGGAATAAAAAGTTTGACAGCATTTATTTACCTCCAGTAGCTCTAACCATCGATCAATATGATCTATGAATAGTATGTTCTGTGAAAAAAGGGTAGTACTGCAAGTCATTTGGTGAGATCCAATGAGGGGGAAAAAGAGATGTAAAAATCCAAAAAAAAGGCTTTTGCGTATAAAATAAGTCATCTAAATCCAAATAAAAAAGTATTGTCATAACACCAACTTAATCGCATCACCATAACATTTTTTTTCTCTATATTTTTTCATACTATGAGTCAGAGCCTACTACAATAATTGCTCTCGATATAACCCGCAAAAATATCAAAGAGATGACAGGCAATTGTCCGTGCCTGAAGGCATGACGTAGATTAAAATTTCAAAAATACTTTATTACCTAAAGACTCTTTGCAACCTAAAATAACTTACAAAGCAATTAGAATGAATCTGAACTGTCCCTGTGATTTTTCGCCCAAATTAATTTGCGTGTAGAAACATAACAACCACAATACCCGAAAAACAGAAAAATGACGTCAATGCTAAAAAGGTGACCCATGTTGTTTACGTGCAATTTTTTTTATAATTATAATAATAATAATGATAATAATAATAATAATTATAGATATTATTATTATTATTATTATTATTATTATTATTATTATTATTATTATTATTATTATTATTATTATAATGATGAATTTAATTTGGGCGGAAAACGTGAATTGATAGATTTTTGGAAAAAAAAGATGTTGAATTAAAGAAAAAAATGAGAGATAAATTAGTAACCGTTGAATGTTGAAGTTTTAAGAATTGAGTCGCTCTATTTTATATTATATATATATATATATATATATATATATATATATATATACAAAAACAAAAGACATATATCTGTCGACTATACCGAACAAACAAACAGTCTACTCATGAATTTGTTACGGCTCTAACACGTAAATTTATCCTCCAACTCCAATCCACATCTAGCTAAGCTACCACATAACTACTATAAGAATAATACTGGGACTCATGGATGGATATCTATATATATTATACCTTTCGTCTGGTTTCTTTCAAAATAACCTCTATCCTTATTTTTCTTTTTGGTGAAAGCAGATCAGATCATCCGAACCGTTAAGTTGCAGTTAAAGTCGATAGAAGGGTGATATATATATGTGTGTACTTCTACTTGCAATTAACTAGAGATCTAGATTCTAGGGTCTACTCCATCTCCCGCGCGTATCAATATACTAGACTACTACTACTGCTGCTTTTCTGAATCCTTCTACCATTAGACGACTGTGTGCATGGAAGACTTCGGATCTCTTTAAGATATTCTTTATTTTTTTGTGAATCCCAATATTCTTTTTATTAGTTACAGATTTTTATAAACAATAATTGTCTCCGTAAGTTCTTACTACTTCATATACCACTTTCCAGAATCTAGTATGCGTGCTAATTATAAAGCTAAGTCAAATTCATTATAAACTTTAAAGAACAATTCCATAAGATCACTGTATACACACAATGTCCGGCCGTAATATCAAACACTACATTCTATCTCATCATTAAAAAATATGATCTAATACGAATTTTTGTGTCAATGTCTATTTTTTAATGGTGAGATATAATGTAATGATTGAATGTAGGGTGTTTAAACTTATTCATTTCATAAAGCTAACTTAAATTTATTACTCCCTCCGACACAAAACTAAAGTCTAATTCTACGTTTGAATTGAAATAATAAAATAAGTGAATGAATAAAATAAACTAATAGATAAATGAATGGAATGGAGAGTGAAATGATTCACATTCTGTTCTAGCCGAAATGAATCATTTCACACTCTCCTTCAAGGAATAAAATTCATAAATTTGAAAGAAACGAGAATGACCCATTCCATCATTCTCATAATTGAGTAACCAAACACAATTTTTTTCATTCTACAGGAATGAGTCATTCTATTTTCACATTTATTTTTTCAATCCAAACATAGCATAATATGTAAAGAAAATTTTTGATAAACATTTTTTTTGTCTAGAAATGAATAAGAAGGTTCTCATGCCCACCTGTCCCTGATTCTCAAAGCTACAACTTTTCTTTTTCTATACAGTTTCACTGGATTTTACTCATTCACTTAGACAATATTAATGCTGCACAAATTAAATACACATAATATATATCGATACCGAAATAACTTATTGGTATTGGATGAATTGGATTCTCTCTCTATATACACATTGTGTTGTGTAAACTTGAAAAGGCCAGTGCACATGCAACATTGGATGATTAATTCTTACAAGTACATAAAGTAAAATTATTCACCTGCTTCTATAGTCATAAGTTTGGCGGTACTTACATTAAGTCCCTAGCTAGCAAGATTAGAATTATATTTTCAATTGATGAGAGACTTCTTTTTGCCACACATGTAAATGAATAGGAATAAAAGAGAATTTGTTTAGGGTTAAAATTAAAGGGAACGTACATCAGAAGGGAAGGAATAGAACAAAGCTGTTATGCCTGCATGGCACTGCGCTGCTGCTGCTACTATGCTGCGATGTTGCCCCTACTGATGTATGTGTGTGTATATATATCCACTGCTGTTTCTACCCCCTGCACATATATTACTCTACTTTCTTATTCTAGTTTTTATTTACTATTCCTTTCGTTTTTAAAATCAACTTACGATATTTTTAAACTCAAAATGGACATAATTTTAATTAATTTTAATTGATACAATGATAAATATTGTAAAGTACTAATTATTGTAAGATTTATAGTTTCATAATTGTTAATATGTTATCTCAATTTTAAATTTAAAAATATCTCAAATTAAATTTTAAAAATTAATATTAATCTTATAATTTAAAACAAAAAAAATACTTACTAGGTATTTACTAGTAACATTTTAATCACATATATATGACGCCTAGGGTACATATCCATTGTGTTTAACTTAATAACCGTGCATGTACCAATAGTTATAGTTTTATTTTATTAAAATCATTATCATAAATTAATACAGGTAAACATGTTTTTTTTTTTAAAATAACTTAATTAATAATAAATTTGTCATTGAAAAAAAACAGATCATATCAATACAAATTTTAATGTTTGATGTGAAAAAGAAAAATAGGACTTATATTATGTTCATTAACCACCACTCTACATACATAAGGATAAGTCTAAATGCACAAACTTCATCCAAACCATTCAAATATAACTTAATTAGATCCTAAATTACTTAATTAGTCATTTATTTAATTACATATTTAATTAATTATTTAACATAATTAATTTTAATTAGTCATTTCTTTATTTAGTCATTTAATTAGTTAACATATTTAATTAGTCATTTATTTAATTACAACATAGGAAATAAAGTTCACATAAAAAAAATGAAATAAAGATATCATTTTTGTCTAACTAATACATCTTGGAGGGAGAGTTTTGCCCAAAAAAAAGTTTGAAGGAGAGTTTTGCAAAAATAATATAAACAGAATGGAGAGTTTTGCCAAAAAAAAATTTGAGGGAGAGTTTTGTAAAAATGATACAAACCGGAGGAACGATTTTCTATTTTGGTCATGGAGTTTGTGTTTGAATTTGTGTAAAAAGTTTATATTTGTAGAGTTATCTCATACATAATCCATATAATGACTTGTACAATAATCATTTATAAAATGGTAGATCTCATAAGACAATTAAAATAATAAATTTATTATTTTATAAAGAATTATTACACAAATCGTTACGAATAGCAAAATTATTAAAGTTAAAACTATTTTTGTTTTTTAACTTGTAGTCTTTACCCTTTTCTCTCTCTTTTTAATTCCTTACTGTCTTTTTTGGGTACATGTGGATCTCTCCATTCCGCCAGATCAGTGTATCATACATCAAATCATCCAACGTTTTTTGTCTCTATTATATATCATTCTTCTCTTTTTATTTATCTCTCAACACATGAATGTATAAAACTCATCATTCTTCTTCTTCTAGTGACATCTGTTAATTCTCTCTTTTTCAGCTCTCTCATGTGTTAGGTTCATTATATATATATATATATAACCTCCAAAGACAGCTTATATTATACTATATGCCGCATATTCCAGTTCCAATTCTAGTTCAGCCTTGATGAATATCACAAGAGATCAATCCCCATCCCCATATATACATATATATCCCTTCATCTGTATATATCAACCCCATGCATAAAAAATCCATTAATTAATTAAGAACTAGGATATATCATTTGCCTTTGATAAAGGAAACTGAGCACCCCACAAGACAGCTAGGCCACAACTATATATTTAAAGTCTTAGGGTTAATTTGCTTCTTATTAAGTTTTTTTTTTTTTTTATGTAATATAGTCATCAACCATATGATGTCGCCGGATAACTTAACCAGCAAAGAAGAATCCGGTACCAACCGGAAGGCGGCAACTACGACGAGGCCGGATGAACTACAAGCCCTAAAATGCCCTAGATGTGATTCTCCAAACACAAAATTCTGCTACTACAACAATTACAACCTCACTCAACCAAGGCATTTCTGCAAGACATGTAGGAGGTACTGGACAAAAGGAGGAGCTTTACGCAACATCCCAGTTGGCGGTGGCTGCCGGAAAAACAAGAAGATTAGCAATAAGTCTTCTAATTCTTCAAGATTCTCTTCCGGTGGTGATTCCAAAGACTCGGCCGGTTCATTGTATTATTTTTCGGATATAGGCGGACTCAATTTCATTAATGATATCTCACCAGCCATGGATTTCACCAGCCTTAACAACAACAATAATTTCCCTAGATTATTTCACTCTTCATCAAATACAACTGGTGCTTCTAATTCATATAATCAACAGTACCATGGCCAGTTAATTTCTTCATTTGGGGAAATGATGTCGACATCATCAAGTTCTTGTTTTGGTATAGATCCAATATGGAATTCTTCTGGTACTCATAATATGATGGGGTTAAATTTTCCTTTATCTTCTTCTGTACTTAAACAAGATCATGGAAATGGAGCAGGAGGAATATTCCTTCGAGATCATAATAATAATAGGAATCTTGCCTCTTCAATTGAGTCATTGAGTTCAATCAACCAAGATTTGTACTGGAAGTTACAACAAGAAAGATTGGCTATGCTGTTTGATTATCAAAACCAGGCTCCTCAAAAACCACATCCCATTTTGTTTCAGAACCTTGATTCTTCAAAACCAGATGCTGCTGTTGGTAATTCAAGAAAAGACAACAATAACGGAAGTATTGATATTGGTCCTACTGGAAACTTAGCAACTGGGTGGTTCTTTGGCAACTCTTATTATTCAGGTGCAGTGAATTCCACTCCAACAAACAGCAGCAGCACAGGAAATGGAATTCAAGCATGGACTAATTTTAATCAATACACACCACTGCCATAGCTGAGGATCGATGAGGTATATTATACACCTTAGGTTTTCATGAAAAAAGACTTGAAGAAATAGGAGTATGAATTAACAAGATCCCAACTTCTACTTTTTTTAATTTCTGAGTATTTATTTATGCCTATATATATATAAAATGTATCCTATCCTGATGAAGGTAGTTTAATTTCTTTGATTTAATTTGTTTTCTTGTTGGATTTGAATTTAGTAAGATGTTCATAACAAGTTTTAGCAATTTATTAATGTTCTTGTAATTACTTATGATGATTCTTTCATTTTTTGGTAAATTACTGAATTGATGTTTATATGGTAGCAATACAGACTTGCTCCAGAGATGAAAGGAAAGCTTCTGTGGTTAAGAAAATTAAGCTTTCACTTCATGTTCATCTCTAGAGAGCAACTAGAATCATGCATATACAAACCATGTAATGAAAGAAAATGTAGGAATGAGGTAATCCTAACTAGGTGATGTACAAAATTGTGATTCTTGTTAGTACTTTTTTTCATAAATCATAAAGCCATGCAAAGAACTCTTTCTGATAATCTAGCTGGAACTCTCTGATCTAGTCTCTTTGGGATCTATGATATAGGGTTTGAATGGCAGGAATTAAGTTGGAAATGAATGACTCATATATATATATATATATATATATATATATATATATATATATATATATATATATATATATATATATATAATAAAGAAAAAAATTGGTTTTTTAGTTTGTCTATTATTTTTGGTATACGCCTAAAATTTAATTACGACTAAAACATTTTTTAAAATCTTCCTAATTTATTTTAAAGCAATCCAAATATCTACTAATAAAACTCAAACTTAACAGGACTTTTTTTCTTAAACATTCTCCATGACAGATTTGGATTGTTCCTGTAATTTAATTGTCTTCCAACCCCAATAGTGCTTAATATCATAAGATTTAATAGTAAATTATGAAACAATAAAATCAAATTAAATTATATGCAATTAGTAAGTTAAGTTGTGATTATCATAAATGCTTTAATGTTAATTTATTATTCTACAATAATTTTAATCTATAAAAGAGTCGTTTAATTACTCAGTCATACAATAAATTTTAACTTTAAAAATATGTGCATATTTTTTTATTTTACTCAATTTTGGACCCTAAATAACTAAATACTAAAAATATAGGGAAAAATATTATGACTACAAAAGAATTAATATAAGAGACATTTAGTTAATTAATATTAAAAAATAATTATGACTTATATTGTGATTAAACTTTAGTTAATGTTTAAAATTAAAAGTCATAATGGTAACTTATTATTCTATAGCAAGTTTATTCCTAAATAACTATATATTAAAATATAATAAAAATATTATGAGAAAATAATAATTAATAATAAAAAGACATAATATATATATATATATATATATATATATATATATATATATATATATATATATATATTAAAAAAGATAGCGATTCATAACAAATAATTGTTATGGACATTATTTCAGTAAATACATTTTACACACCCGTTTATTGATAGATCTAACAGCTCAAAATAATTATATTTTATTGTATGCCGCTACTAAAAGTAACGGCAATGAAAAACTTTCTAGCAACTCAAGTAAAAATTGAGTTAATTATCCCGTTTTTAAATCAATTAAACACGTTTACATTAGTAAGAGTGCGACAAGGGAAAGAGGACGTAGTTTTGATCCAACTTAACGCTGTGCTTTGTTTGTATTTTTTAAAATATTGATTAATTATTATTAATTGAAAAATAATTTATTTTAGATTGCAACCATCTTGAACCTTTAGTGATGCCATAAAAATAAATTGTGGATTCTTTTTTATTCTCTCTTATCTCATTATCTATATATTTTTGGTATTTAATATCAAAATAGATTCATCTTCATATGTAATAACACTTTTATTAAATATTTATAATAAAAAAAATTGCAGTCATTTTTAAGTCTTGTTGGATCCCAATAATCTCAATAAAAAATATAATCATCAATCTTGTATTAAACTCATAATTATTTAATTATAATACTTTGTGTTTTTGATAATAATATTTAGAAAAGTGAGATATATCACTTCCCTTTCGATGTAACCTTCATCTCTCTCTCTCTCTCTCTCTCTGCTGATTAAAGTTCAGTAGCAGCAGTTATGCTTGAGCTCAAACCCGCTCCTTTAAAAACATATTGGTCTAGCCGAAGAGAAAAGATTTTCCAAAGGGTTTGTAACTCCAAGCCATTATCAATTTTTATATAATTGAGTTTTAGTCTAGATTAACTAAAATTTATTCGAGCCATTGATGAATTTAGCCATATTTTTCTTACCGCTATTTTTACTAATGACAGACGTGTTTAATTGATTTAAGAGTAAGGTTAGTCTTTACTCAAGCCATTAGAAAGTTTTTCCAAACAATAAAACATAGTCAGTTTAGGCTATTAGATTTATTAATAGACGGTATAGGATGCGTTTGTTGGAATGATGTACATAGCAACTATTTATTATGAATTACTGTACTATTAAAAAATATATTAATGATTAAATTTTAGTTACCAGTGTTATACAAATAGGCGATCTTTAGTTAATTAATCTTAAAAAAAATTCTCACATATATATTAGTTATTAAAATTTAGTTATCATTTAAAACTAAAAAGTATGATGGTAACTTATTATTTTACAATAATTTTATTTCATATAGAATACCTTAAACACCAAGTTTAATTAGGCTTTTAGATTCTACTCATTTTTTAACTCTAAAAAATTATATATAAATTTGAAAGATTAAAAATAAAAACTATATATTAAATTTAAAAACTATATAAAAATTAAATATTAAATTAAAAATAACAAAAAAAAAATACTAACACTCAATTGTGAGTCTTTGATAATTATTTATTTAAGCAACGTTTGTAGTCATTCTAATATTAATAGTAAGTTAATTTAAAATTCAAATTTTTTATTATCATCGTATATATAAAATAAATAAGAAATTAAAATCAATTTTATTTAAAAAATAAACCCATTCTTTGCATGGGGTACTTGGCTAGTTCCTATGAAATGAAGAAAAAAAAATTTTAATTGTTCTACTTGAATGAAATAAATTATTTTTATTCTTATCAAATTTATGAATTTTATTTTTTAAAAGAGTGTATAAAATGACTTATTTTTGTCAGAAATAAAATAAATTTTTTTGCTCTTTATTTTATTTCGTTCACTATTTTATTTTTTTTATTAATTTATTTTTTAAATCTAAACGTAACAGGAAATATTTTGGACTATCATTAAATGAAAAATGAGGGGTGCCGAATTAAAATCCCGAATAAAATGGGGATGATTTAGGTTTTGTATAGAAAAAATTGTATATCAGGTTATTTTTTATACATTCTTATATACAACTTTTTCATAGTCTTATTTTTTTTAATTTTTTTTAGGTTTTCCGAGGATTTTGGCCTATGTCCCTAATTTTGTCCTTTTACCAAAGAGAGGTAGGGGCCGGATTAATATCATATATTTCATTTGTTTTTTATGTAAAGCAGTGTTTAATTCAGAACTATCACCGTCTCAGTGTCTGTTTCTATCAGACTCAGACTTCACCAGTACACATACACTGTTATGGAACAGCACCAGTAGCTGCACAAGCTCTTCCCTCTGTACCAACCGCATACCTAAGCTTGAATAAATAACTAAGCTACCCTCCTCTCTCCTCTCTCCCAAAATATATATAGAGAGAAATTATTATATTTTCAGCTCAGTGCATACTATTTTCACCCCAATGTACAAAATAATATAATTGTGTACTGCATATATATAACTGACGTTGAAAAGTACAAGAGAAATAGGAGCTAACACAACTAAACACTTAAAAGGGTTATAACTCGTCAGTACTCTTTGGAATATCTATCCACCATAGATAAGAGTGGAAAAACAAGAAGAAATATGTCGTGTCTAGCTAAACACTAAATTAAAATTTCATTCAATCAGTCGATCTCTATCCCCAAACAAATGTAATATAAAATAAAACGGTTTAAATCCCAAAATTTCAAGATTTAACGGTCTCAAATTATTTTAGACTTCAATATTCAACGATCTCAAATAAATTTAGACTTCAACATCTAACGGTCACTAATCTATTTCTTATTTTCTTTCCCAATTCAACATTTTTTTTCCGAAAATCTATTCATTCACATTTTCCGCCCAAATCAAATTCATTACTACACTATAATAATAATAATAATAATGATAATAATGATAATAATAATATTGTAATAATAATAATAATAACAATAATAATTATAATAATAGAAATAATAATAATAATAATAATAATAATAATAGCAATAATAATAATAATAATAATAATAATAATAATAATAATAATAATAACAAATAATAATTATAATAATACTAAAAATTATAATAATAGTAGTAATAATAATAATAATAATAATAATAATAATAATAATAATAATAATAATAATAGTAATAGTAATAGTAATAGTAATAGTAATAGTAATAGTAATAGTAATAGTAATAGTAATAATAATAATAATAATAATAATAATAATAATAATAATAATAATATTAATAGTAATAGTAACATTAATATTAATATTAATAGTAATAATAACATTAATAACAGGGACAGTTCATATTCATTCTAATTGATTTGTAAGTTATTTTAGGTTGCAAAGAGTCTTTAGATAATAGAGTATTTTTAGAATTTTAATCTACGCCGTGCCTTCAGGCACGGGCAATTACGTGTCATCTCTTTGGTATTTTTGCGGGCTATATCGAGAGCAACTATTGTAGTAGGTTTTTACTCATGGTCTGAGAATCTTTTGTTCAATTTCAAGAAAAAATATAGAGGAAAAAATGTTATGCTGATGAGATTTAGTTGGTGTTATGACAATACTTTTTTATTTTGATTTAGATGGCTCATTTTATACTTTTGAGTATATATGCAAAAGTATTTTTTTTGGATTTTTACATCTTTTTTTTTTCATAATTAGATCCCACTAAATAGCTTGCAGCACTACCATTTTTTCACTGAAAATACTGTTCATGGATCATATTGATCGATAGTTAGAGATACTGCAGGCAAATAAATGCTGCCAAACTTCTCATTCCATTTTTGTCAATAAAGAAAATGTGTTTGTGATACCCGAAAATACTATAGTATATAACTTTGAGCTCGTTATCATCAATCAATTAATTGCTCAAACCTGCAAAGAACTAATTTTAAGTTGGGAATGAGTAGCACACTAATATTTGTCTAAAAAAGAAACTATGACTGGATTGAGTATCAATATTTTTGTATTAATGGTTAGACTCTCAGTTCTATTATGGAACTGAGAGTCCACAACAGTTTTAAATTTTTCAATCTTGAAATATTAGATACAATACTCAACTGTTATATTAGTTGCACCATGCCTTCAGACATAAGTTATCCCTACTATATATATAGAAAGAGGGAGAGGGAGAGAGAGTTAGAACACCCTGGCTCTAGTTATAGAAACAATTCCAAATTAAGAAGTCAAGTTTCAAGATAAACTTTCCAATTGTAAACAAGAAAAATAAAAGAATTTTGACACAATACATATTACTTACATTTATCATATATATAGCTTTGGTACTCTGTCATACTCTCAAAAATAAGTTTGAAACTCATCAAAACAAGAATTTTCGAATAAACAATTAACTTGAATCTACTATAGACTATATTAAAACAGTAATATATAGCTTTATACAAAAATTAGCAAATAAGACACCATTTTGTGTGTTGAAAAGTAAACTTCCAGATCTTTCCAACCATATAGGGCACGTTCTCTAACTCTTTCCATATCATTATATATAGTTTACTCTCCAAAGTTCACTGTTAATTGTACTTGCACCTTCTTTTCAATTTCTTTTGGGCTTTTAGACGTTTGGGGCTACGGGCTTGTTATTTTAAGCTACTCCATCATCAATAATGCTAAAAATGGTTTTGTTTTTTTTTTTGTAAAAAATGACCTTTCTTAATATATATATATATATATATATATATATATATATATATATATATATATATATATATATATATATACACATATATGAGAATGATCCATAGCAAACACTAACTATATTTACTATTTCAACAAACACATCTGATACCGTTTAAATAATAATTCAATGGAAGATATCTCCAACCGCTAACTAAGTTAGCGGACAAGAGAAAATAAATACAAGCCGTTAACTTAAGTTAACGGGTGGAAGAAATATTTTTTTTTCTTCTACAAGCCGCTAACATAGTTAACAAGTGGAGTAAAAAAAAATAAAAATTAATGTACTACTCGCTAACTATGTAGAGAATGAATATGTTTTTTTTTCCTCGAAATAGTACCAACTTGCAATAAAAATAAATAAAAATTTCTTCCAAACCGCTAACATAGCTAACGGGTGGATAGTGACTTTTTTTTTTTAAGAAAGAATCAACTTGCAAAAAAAAAAATAAATAAATAAATCTTCCAACCCACTAACATAGTTAACGGGTGGAAAGTGATTTTTTTTTTTTTTAAAGTACCAACTTGCATAAAAAAAATGTTTCAATCCGCTAACATAGTTAACGGGTGGAGAGTGATATTTTTTTTTAAAGTACCAACTTGCAAAAAAAAAAAAAATTCTTCCTATCCACTAACATAGTTAACGGGTGGAGAGTGATTTTTTATTATTATTATTTTTGAAAGTACCAACTTGCATACAAAAAATAAAAATTCTTTCAACCTGCTAACATAGTTAATGGATGGAGAGTGATTTATTATTATTATTATTGAAAGTACCAACTTGCATAAAAAAAATATCCGCTAACATAGTTAACGGGTGGAGAGTGTTTTTCTTATTTATTTTTTTTGAAAGTACCAACTTGAAATAAATAAAAAAACAAAAAAAAATTTCTTCCAACCTGCTAACATGGTTAACGGGTGGAGAGTAATTTTTTATTTTTTATTTTAGAAAATATAAACTTACAAAAAAAAAAAAATTCTTCCAGCCCGCTAACATAGTTAACGGGTGAAAAGTGATTTTTTTTTTTGTTGAGAAAGTACTAACTTAAAAATAAAAACTTTCTTCCAACCCGTTAGCGTAGTTAACGGGTGGAGAGTGTTTTATTTTATTTTTTTATTTGAGAAAGTATCAATGTGCAATAAAAATAATAATAATAATAAATCACTCTCCATCCATTAACTATGTTAGCGGGTTGGAAGAAATTTTTATGTTTTTTATGCAAGTTGGTACTTTCAAAAAAAAAAAAAAATCACTCTCCACCCGTTAACTATGTTACTGGGTTTGAAGAATTTTTTATTTTTTTTTATTGCAAGTTAGTACTTTATCAAACAAAAAGAAAAAAAAAACATATTCATTCTCCACCCGTTAACTATGTTAGCGGGTAGTACATTAATTAATTTTTTTTTTAACTCCACCCGTTAACTTAGTTAGCGGCTTGTATTTATTTATTCTCCAGATATTTCTCTTCCCTTGGATCATTATTTAAACGGTACCAGATGCATTTGCTGGAATAAGAGATATAACTAGTGTCTGTTATGGATCACTCCACACGCACACACACACACACACACACACACACACACACACATATATATATATATGGTACGAAAAGGAAAAACTAAATAGTAAAAATTGCATGCTAGTAGTTTATTATTTAATATTTATTTTGATGTTATAAATTTTTTGTGAACCCTTAAGATATGTATTGATTATGTTAAGGTTAGAAGACCTCGGGATTGTATTACCTTTTATAAGGAACAACTCTGTATTATTCTACTATGTTTAATGAAGATTATGTATTTAGATATTATTTATGTATTAGATTGTGAGCACTAAACTCGAGATTATGGAACTCGAATTTGGTGGTGTCACAAATTAGTATCAAAGTTGTAGGTTATAAAACTTTAGGATGTGAAAGCCTTCAGGATATATCCTTAGAATAGTCAACTCATATTAAGTTTTAGGTGATGAATTTTGAAAATTCATCGAGTTTAGTGGTAACACAATTAAATATATTTTCATTTCATCAATAAATATATTTTATTGCGATACTGATGTTGTTTTATTTATATTATGATGTAGGATGCCTGAGATTGGTGAGCCGAGTCATACTATAGATGAGGAGTTCATAGATATCCAGGTGGATACAGTTCAGCCAGTTGGACATGAAGAGTCAGAGCCAGAACTGGAACCTATGGGGGATCTAGTGACTGAGGATGATTAGCCAAATTAGTATGTGGATGGCATGGGCACTACTGTCAGTGATATCATTGAAGAGTTGACCACTAGGAATGAGAAACTAGAGGATGGAGTTCAGCATTTGGATGAAGAGAATTTGAATCACCAGAATATGGAGGATCAATACAAGGCGTTGGCGTATCAGTTCTCGGGCGAGAATACTGATTTGAAGGAGCGATCCCCCTTCTGCATTTACTGACTCCTTCGGTGGTGGTTGTGGTGGTTAATTCCTTCTATGTGGCGGCATTTTTTGTTAAAAAAAATTAAGTTGTTATTTATTTTTATTTTTTTGGTCTTTTATTTTTTATTTTGTTTTATCATTTAAGCATTCCAAACTAAAGCATAATTAATCCCATTAACGCACATAAACATAAACATAATTGCATTTATATTCATATGTCAAATCATAGTGCATAGCACTTTACATCGCAAGCATACTGCTCTAAATGCCTTTATCCATAAAAAGCTACAAAAGATGAGATCTAACATAAATATATCTCATAACCTCCTAGAGTTGGGATTTATAAGCACACTAACTTTCTGTTAAAACAAAAATTGGGTTCTACTGCATCTATATACATACATCAACATAAAATAACTACTAACTAATAAAGGTGCATCCCTCGATAAATCGCATCTTCATACTCCTCATCCTATATGATCATCACCAAGCTCATACTGATAGTGTGTCTGGACTAACCCTCCTCAGCTGGGTAGTAATACATCATACATTGAAATCTGATAAATGAAGAGCGATAGGCATAGTTAACCCTATTAATCTTCACCATCTTTTCTCTAACCTCACCTTCCAGCTCGAGCATCTCTATGTGCCTTCATCTCAATCCTCGCCTCTATCTCCTCTTGCCGGTAGGCCTTGATAGCATACTTCTCAGTCTGCATCTATTAAACCTTTAGCTGAGTCTCTGCTAACTTAGCCTCTGACTCTACTAACTTAGCATGCAATTTGGTATTCTGATTAACCAACTGATGAATCAATTTTAAAAAAAAAAATAATAATAATCAGTTAATGCAAAAAAAAAAAAAAAAAAAACATAGATACAACTTATACAAGGAAAGAGAAGGCGAAAACTCTTACTTGGTTCCAGTGATGAAGCTGGAATTAATTTTTAGTGGGGTTAAAATTATTTTAAAGCTATATAAATAATTTGATGGGAGTTCGGGGGTGTGACGACCCCAAATCTGGGTTCCATAACCTCGGGTTTGGTTCTCACTGATCAATACATTACTAGTAATTAAATACATACATTGCATTTAAACTTAGCGGAATAATACATATTGGTTCCTTACAAAAATGTTACAATACCAAGGTCTATTAACCTTAACATAAACAGTTCCTATTATAGGGAATTACAAAAGATTTATCAACAGTAAATACATATTTAAACATCTAATTAGCATGCATAAGCTAACTTAAGCTCTGACTTTTTCTTTTCCCTTATCCTTCTTTGAGCAGTCAGGTTTATCTGAAAAAAGTGGTTCATGATATAGCAAGAATGAGCAATTAGTTTGCTCAGCAAGTTAAGAACAATCATAGAGATTTATTATATCATGAATGAATGAGAATTGTCATCAATGGTTTCAACAAAAGGTATAACAATTGTGAATAAAACAAGACTCAAATTTTATTAAACAAAATATTTGAATCTTAAAATGCTGAGTGGCCACTAAGGACCCTGAACTAACGAGGGTATAATAGAGTTTCCTCTGACCCTTTTAGTAGTTTTGGTTTTCAAGGGAATCAGCCTATTCAACCCGCTGTATATGCATTACATTTAGTCAACTGGCGCCAAAGTCGGTTTCCCGACACAAAATCCCCTAATTTAGGGTTGTTCAATTCTCAGACTTAATATAAGAAATCCGCACCCAACAATGGTTTGGATAAACTTTTAAAAGTATTCAAGTTATTGAATTTAGAAACGCAATGTCTAGCTGAACTATTAGTTTTAGACATTTTTAATACAGTTCATGAATCAAGAACTAATAAGCTTCAAATGCACTAAGTGCAATTTTATAAACAATATGAATGTGAGATAATTTTAAATAATTAAACCACTTCAAGCTCTGACAATAAATACAAGTATAGAAACTTGTTCAATAATAATTGAGTAGGGTTAGAGAAACTTGCCTCGTGCGTTGTCTACGGCTAACCAATTTAATTTAACAATCATTGAACGGGCCTAACAATTAAATCAGTTTAATCTTAAATTAGTATCATATACTCATAAGTATGATGACCTTTATAACTCTTACGAATCACATAATTGAATAATTACGGGTATTTAATCACTTAAAAAATATTATCACTACTTGATAATATTTCATACATAAAGAACCTATATTAACTATTTAATATAGGTCAAACAATTATCTAATATTATTAACAATTTAATAATATTTTATTAGCATTATAGTATTATTCATCATTTAATAATACCTTATAAATCTTCTAAGAATAACTAATATTATTAATCATTTAATAATATTTTATTCATTATCTAATATTATTAATTATTTAATAATATTTTATTCATTATCTAATATTATTAACTATTTAATAATATTTTATTAATTACATTACCCTTTATTTATTACTTAATAAATAATTAGTTACTATCTCTTTTCATTTTAATTATTATTTAATATTAATTAAATAGTAATTAATCACCTTCATGACTCTTAATTATTATTTAATATTCACATAATAAATAATTATATATATTTTTTTTATTGGGTCCCAAATTAATTATATTAATTTTAAAACATTTTTACCCATTTTGGTTATAATTGATTTGAAACGACCCGTTTAAAACGAACCAACCGGACCCGAAATTAAAAATAAATCTGTCGGTGAACAGTAACTAGGGCCCCGGCCCTCTAAATAACAAAGGGAAGAGGGCCCCAGCCCTTGAGTGACAGAATCTGCCAAAATGTCATTTTCATATTTTCCAACTTTTGCTCATTTGATTAAAACTTGAATAAAATGAAATCTATAAATCCAAATGACCTCAAATTGGTCTTGTTGGATTCGTATCTTCTTGAACTACAATATTCCATCATTGAAACACATTTTTGGATATGTAAAGATCACGAAAAATGGGTTCAAAGTGGACTATTGTGCATTAGGGTTTTAAAATGACATGTTTTGCGGTAAAAGTCATAACTTCTTCATTTTTCTATATTTTTGAAAGGTTCAAGTTGGGTTTTCTTTAAAACTCATATATCTAACTTTATAGATATAAAAATCAAATTTCCAACTTGTGCATTTCAAACTACAACATTAAACATCACATGCTTAGTTAGGGTTTTACCGGTAAAGTTCGATATGATCATTTCTACCATTTTTATGCATTCCACAGATACCAAATCATGTTATAAACACATCAAACTATGAATATACATATGTTACATAGCTAAAGACTTCTAGATCATCAAAACAAATTTTGATCGGTTAAAAATAGATTTTAACCGTTAAAAAACTATCTAAACTACAAAAACAGAATTTAAGAAGATTAGAGCACTTTTAAACCTTTGAGTTTTGAATGCTCTCTTCCTCTTGGCTATGAAATTCACTAGTGACTCCACATTGGCTACTAGATGCACTCCTAGTGTATTCCTTTTCAAGCTCTCTCTTGCTCTCTATTTTTGTTTCTCTCTAGGAAAGTGAATAAGGAACAAACTTTTCTCCATACAAAAGAAGCTCTTATTTATAGCCAAGGGTTATCATCCAAATTATATACATATACAATCTATATCTCTACTAAATCACCAATCTCATCTTATCTCTTATCTCCACTTAGCTAAATTTTAGGGATTTTCCTTACATAAAGGACTTGAGTTGGTAGGAGTTGGTAGCTTGCTCAACCACTCACAAAATCAAGCAATAATAAAATTTGACATCCATCCAAGTGGGTCCCCCTTCAATCTCAGCAAAATGGCCTTTTCCAAGCCATTTTTTCTTTAACTTTTTCCACTTTAATTATACATATATACATCTATATATGTATATTCATATATGTAACAATTTTGACCAATTTTGACTTCCTATTGGGCTCTACTTTGGACTCTAGGATTAAATATATTGGGCTCTTCCATTCAATTGGTTTGGGCTCAATTTAATTAACACATTAGGCTAGCATTAAAATAACTATGCTACCTTTAATTAAAATAAGCATTGGGCTTATTAAATTAATTACATGGGCTAGTAATTAAATTAATTACATGGGCTACTAGGTAAATTTAATTGACCTAGTTTAACAACTCATTTAGATTTAAATATAATCCAATTAGATTTGTCTTAATTAATTATACACCTTGCTTTAATTCTTTAAATAAATATGCACATACATAAGTACATTTATTTAATTATCTACTGCACAATTAATTAGTATAAAAATTTTAAATTCATTGCTAATTATATATTAATTATAATTATAATGTCTAATGAAATTCGTAGTCATTACAGGGGGTAGCACCCCCGAACCAATATTTTTTAATTGTTTTGTACTTTCGAATTACACACACATACACACACACACACACACACACACACAATATATATATATATATATATATATATATATATATATATATATATATATCATAATTGTTCATAAGTAATTAATTCATTAATTATTTTTAAAAATAATATAAATTAGAATATTATTTAGTTTAAAAATATTATAGAAAGATACATATATATATTGAGGGGATATGGGTTTAAAATTTGATTAACAAAGTTATAAATTTTTAATTTGACCTCGTATAATAACTAAATTATAAAATTTGAATGGTGTCAATTTATATATAATACTTAAAAATTTACAATTTACCCTACATTATAAAACAATTATTTATTTTCAGTGGGGTCAATTGACTCCACAACTCTCCTAATAGCTTCATCCCTTCTTGGATCAACCATTATGGGTTAAAGGAAATAGGAGCTGAAAGTGAGCAAAACGATGAGGAAAGCTGCAAGACCGAGCTTCATCTATTTTTAGCTTAGGAGATAATGGTGGCAGAAAAAAGCATTAATTTAAAGTGGCATGCTTGAATGGATTAGAACACTAGAGAATATATGGTATGTACTAGGTTATGCCATTACTTGAATATGTATACTAATACTGAAGGACTTTTATGGAAATATATATATATATATATATATGGCGGTTCAAAACCATACATTTTTAAATAACATACATCCTTAAGTAGCATACATTTATCAAAACGATGTTGTTTTGAAGATTCTTTTTTTAAAACAAATAATATTAAAAGAAGATATGACATTCTGCGACCCCACTTATTTTTCTTTTATTTACAAAAATGCCATCAAAGAATATTCAAAACGACGTCGTTTTGATAAAGGTATGCTATTTAAGAAGTATATTTTAGATCCGTCCTATATATATATATATATATATATATATATATATAGAGAGAGAGAGAGAGAGAGAGATAATTTACCATGAATGTAGTATTATTATTCAAGCGAGAAGGTATTGTTTTAGTGTGCTTAAGAGGGAATCTTAAAGAGTATAATAAGAGAAATGTGCACCTCTATACAGAGTGTAAGTTGGGTGTAAATGGGAGTGGGAATGTAAATAAGAATGGAGACCTCTTAGTCTTGCTTACTCTTTAGGTTACAGAAAGACGAGGTCCCAAGGGTTTCTTCTAATTATATAGTGTTACTTAGTTTATCCTGTAGTGTCATTATTTTAAGAATGCAAGTGTTGCTTGCTTTATATTTCTTATTTTAAGTGAATTAGCCTATACTTACTTGTCTTCTTAAGATGATCTTAGAAGATTACAGGTTGTGTTGCATTCTCCCGTACCAACTACTAGCACTGATTAATGCAAGTAGAGAGGAATTTGAGGCACCCAACTTTTTTAGCCTGTTAAGAGTGCCTTTGCCAAAATTTCCAGATTTTACAAGTACCAACAAAATGGTTTTTTTTTGGCACCCGAGTAATCGCTAAGTGACATGTTCAACCCACCCAGTTTTTAAGGCTGCTAAAAGAAATGATCTTTGTGATAAAAATGAACCGTAATTTAATTGTTACATATAAAAATGAAAATGCAATTTATTCGTGCCATGATAGAGGAAGTCTGAATTGGATGGGGCAATGACAATATGTAACCAATCATCACTGCATAACTTTATACGTGCAGAGCTCCAAGTTCTTACCAATACGATGGAGTTCTTATTGTTTACAAAATTTTGTAAAACAAAACCCAAAACATTCTGTACATAGTCGTATATGATATTAAGATGCATAACTGTATAAATATTTACATCAAGCACACTGTGGTTATAAACCCATTTTATCACCCATGTTTTTCGATCTCCCAATCAATCCGTACTAAAGACCTGAGAAAACAGTCGAGGTCTCCCACCCGGCGGAATAGGGATGATCGAGATATAAGACATCGGGAGAAGAGTCACACTAGAGAATCATCCCCAAAGAAGACTTCGGAAAAGCGACCCGGATCTAAGAAACTACGGTAGTCACCATTCACAAAAGAGCTCGTGGAGGCTAAGATTAACAAGAGCCTGAAAGTCCCAGTTTTGGTGATGTATGACAGGATAGGTGACCCCGATGATCACACCTTCTCTTTCGAACAAGTTATGCACTTCCATGGTCATGATACATCGACGATGTGCCACCTTTTCATATCCACCCTGAAAAAAACAACTAGAGAGTGGATTATCTTGTTTCCCTATTTTTAACTTAGGATTTCACACGCAAGTATACGTGATCAAATAGCACTATAATGGCAAGTAAGGTATCGTTCCCACAGAAAATTTAAAATAATTATTACCAAATACTAATTTTATATCAAATTAATTTTATTTAAACAATCGCAATAATTTATAAAGCAGAACTAATTAAAATTAACAACTAAATTAAACTAATGAAAATTATTAAAATTGGATTTTAAAATACTTAAGATCATAATTTTCTCTAATACTTCATTTAAATCTCTTCAATCCCTTTTTAATTAGTTAATTAATTATATATAATTGTTAACCAAAAATTCTTTATAGTATTTATACGCATCTTCCAATGACATATAAAAAAATTCTTCTAAATCTGACCCTAAGACAAAAGAACTAGATAGGAACACCCTAATTAATTAAATCATAATATTCTTATGTGAAATATGTTAATTATGATATTAAGCTCAAATTCTCTTTATGCCTGTAAAAGATACATAGGTGTATTCATATCCTATATACTAATCATATAAAATCTTTCAGATTCTATGAACGGATACTATCATATTCACATCTAAATTTATACTCCATCTCCCAATTTTGTATAAAGTAATCACAATTAATTACTATAGTTAATTAATTACATGAACGTACAAAATATGATAAAAAATTCATATATAATCATTATTAATTAAAATAAACAAATTAAATTAAACTACGCATTGGGTTCAATTGCAATCTCAAATAAAAATTAGTTCATAATTAAATAATAAATTATCCACAAATAATTCAACATCTCAAAATTACAATAAAAGTAAAAGAAAAGAAATCAAATCTATGTTTTGATATCCGTCTGTTACTCATATCATAGTCTTCGATTCTCAAGCTCTGCATTTAATTCTCGAATCATTTGCGTTAAATATTTGCTTATAAACTAATAAAATTAATCTACTCTCTATTTTAATTCTATGTTAAAGCTATTCTAAACTATGTTAGTATATGTTAATATACTGAAAATAAAAGTTTCATAGTGTATTTATAGGAATATAATAATATTCCTAATCAAAATTAAAATTAAAAACCAAGTTAGAACAAAAAAATATCAAAAAATCTGAATCTATTGCACAAACGTGTTACCTAAACACGGCCTTAAGCTGAGTCAGCTCCCACTAATGCGCTTGCTGACGTCAGACACTCAGCCGCCTACCGCGCATTGTGTGCCCTCCTTTTATTTCTACTGCACTTGTGCAAACGATGTCGTATTTGCCATAATACTCAGCCCCGCGTATTATGCAGTCGACTTTCAAATTCTACTCCTTACTTATTCCAGACGTCGAAGTTTTGGAACGCTATGTTGAATCCCTACCGCGCCTGACACAATACCCCAATTGATCCATAATTACGACAATGCCACCGGAGCTATTAAATTACAAAATTGCCATTCCTTTTGCTACAGATTTACCATTTTACCATCAAGGTTTAATTTACTACAAAATAAAATATTAATTAATTAAAAATAAATAAAAATAATATAAAAATACTAAATATGATAATAATGCATAACATTAAATAAAATACCTAAAATAAAAAAATACTTAAAAACTTACAAATAATTAAGACTAAAAATATCTAATAAATAGATATAAAATCCAATTATCATATCTCCCTTCCTCCATGTTTTATTGATTCTTGGGAAGAACTGCAGGAGTAATTTCATACATGCTTCGGCAGTATATAAAAAGATTCAAAGATGCTGTATCTGAAATTCCCACGATAGATCTGAAGCAAGTAATCCAAATTTTGACTATGGGATTCAATATTGATAAATCAAGCAGGTTAATCGAAGAGATTATCTCTAAGGCTCCACAGACTCTATCTGAGGCCTATGAAAAGGTCGATAAATTTATAGAGCTAGAAAAGGCCCTCGCCAATCTTTAGGGTTCTTTAAAAAACACAAGTGATTTTCATCGTAGAGACCCCAGAGGTAATGATGCCGATAAGAAAGAAGACAATAAGAAGAAAAACGGTAAAAAGAATTCCAACAGAGATCGACAGCAGAAGAAATGTGGCTCCAAATATCGGAGAAACAGAAATAATGATAAAGAATACACCCCGTTGTACACCGATAGAGCCAACATTGTCAAAGGGATCAAGAATAACCCTTTTACCAAAAGCCTCCGAAGATTATAGTCTTTGCTAAGCTAAAGAACAATGACATATATTATTGTACTTATCATGAAGCAAATAGCCATAACACCAAAGACTGTTACCAGCTGAAGTTTTTCTTGGAGAAATAGGTTCAGATGAAAATTTGGACTGCTACATTGCTAAGAGATATAGGCGATCCGCCTTTGATCGGATAGCACCACCAATTCCTTCTTCAACACTAAAGAGAGTTGTGGATGTTATATCCAGTGGATCAACATTTACTATCTCCAACAGAAAACGGAAGGCCTTCGTCAGAGCCGTTCATCGGGTCTGGTTAACCAAGGGATATTAAAACAAATCCTATCACTTTTTCAGACGAGGATTACCCCGCATAGTTGGTGACACCTCATCAAGATACTCTGGTTATAACTGCGTAGGTGAACACCATGGATTTAAGACTAATCCTCGTAGATAATGGAAGTTCAATCGGTGTACTTTATAGCCGTGCGTACAATTGGCTGAATTTGGGTGCAGCGAGCTAAAGATCTGCAATGAGTCACCCCTCTATGGCTTTGGCAACAATCCAACTCGAATTGCAGGAACAATTGAGCTGTCGGTGATCTTCGGCACAGCCCCAAAACAAGCTTCTATTATGATAAAGTTCTATGTGGTCCAAGTGAAAAGCAATTACAATGCCATCTTAGGACGACAGACTACCTTATCGACACTAAGATCAGTCACCTTTATCTCTCACTTGAAGATGAAGTTCCCGACAGAAAATGGAATTGGCGAAGTGGCTAGGGATCAAGACTTATCCCGAAGATACTATCTACAGACTATCCAAGCGACTTCCGTAGGGGTCAGAAAACAAAAAACGACGATGAAGATTGAGTTATAACCCTTTACGAAAAGAAGACACAGAGCCGATAGACCCCTTTCTAGCCATTAGATCCTATAATGAACGGTGAGAAATTAGCTAACTAGAATAATGTCCTTAGCTAGCGTTTGCCCTAGATCAGCTATATATATATATATATATATATATATATATATATATATATATATGTCAACTACGTTTTTGTTTATAATTTGATTTTCTTTATAAATTTATACATTTATAATTAACGACATGATAAGAATATATATGTCATGTGCTCATATATTCAAGTTAATGATAAACTTTATTATATTCAAAATATCAATAGAAAATATAGAACACAAATTTTTATTTTATTTTTGCTAATTCACTATAAAATTTAAATTCACGCACATTATATTATCATGTAAAAATTGAAACTTTCACCCTTTTAGTATATAAGGGGTGAAGGTAATTATTGGACAAAAACCTTTGATTGTATATATGTATATAATCATAAATGTCTATACTTCCTTTAGTGAAATGTACTACAATTATTGCCAAAGGTATCATCATTATGATGATTATTTAACAAATTCGTTTTAAGCTATAGTTGTAGCTCCTATTTTATATTTTTAAATTTATATATATTAGCATCCAATAACACACTCATTTCAAGTGTAAAATGTGTGAGGTTAAATAATTTTTTTATAAAATTTAACGAATTAAATAGAAAAATATAGAATTTTCAATGCAACTAAAGTTGGAAGGCCACCAAAATAGGAAAAAATTTTTGTTGTGATACGGAATGCCATAGCTGACATGAGCGGCCATGGCCATTTTGTAATATAGATATAATATGTGTGTCTGTATATATATATACACACTTTATGATAAATATATTCTTCAAAGAAACAATTATTTATGAAGTATTAAAATTGATTATTATAACACAACCACATGAAACAAAGTTGGTTCATTCTATTTTTATTTTTTGAAACAATCAAATGACTTAAACATATTGAACAGTAACATGTTACAATTGCGAAAAGATTAAAATGATAGAAAATCAAAATGAAAATCTTTTCTAACTAATAACATCCGGAAGAGGGCCGATTATAATAATAATTAGTAGACATCAAAAATAACTGAATAGTTAAATTTTAAAAATAAAATTTGACACAACAATGAAAATTAAGCCACTTAGAGAACCCCACACCCAAATTGAATAAATTTATAGTTGATAATTAACATGGAAATTTAACATCCCAACTAAGAAAAGATCCGGGGGTAAAAGCAAACCCCCATACATAGAACAGAAGAAAATACAAGTTTTTAAAAAGAGAGAATTTTAGGGGGAGGGTCTCCCTAAAAAGAAAGAGGTTCCTCTCCCCAAACCAAAAATGAAGGCGAGGGATTTTTTTTTTGTATGAGGTTCTGGAAGAGAAAGAGCTCCCTTGTTTATTGGAAAATTATTAATATTACAGATTATTAACTATAACAATATTTTGTATAAAAACTATATGAATATTATGTTGAAAAAAAGAATATGTTACTCCAATTTGAACCCCATAGTCACTTACATTCCAAAGTTTACACTAAAATTCCCAAGGGTGATTTAAATTCCCAAGTTTACTACACTATCTTGTCCAGACCCTTTTCCTTGACTCTGTCACCTTGACTCCTTGAGTCTGATGATCCACTCTGGCTGTTGGTCTATTATGTGTGATGGGCCTTTGAAAGCTAGTCACTGGCTTCGTTGTTCGTGTAACCCTGGATAATGGCTTGGGCGGATCAGATTGCCTGGATAATGGCTTGGGCCGATCAGATTGCCTTCCCTTGTTGTCACCACGAAGGGGATTTACTGCTGCAATGTTCTCTGTACCGCTGTTCCTGGAATATCTTTTCCTTCTTGTTTCATCACTACTTCCTTTTGGCAAAGTAGAGACCTGGCTCATTTGGCGTTTCATAGAATTTGAACTCTTTAAGATATAGTGCTCAGAGTCGTTCATCAACTCATCTCTTGAAAAATGTTTGCTTTCGAGAGGGGTGGATCGTATTGAAATGGTAGAATCAACCAATGTGCAGGGCAATTGTTGCTCCTGTTCCTGCAATGTGTACTGTCGCTCCTGTTCCCGCAATTTCTCTTCAAGCTCATTAATCTGCCATTGAGGAAGATGAAGATAACAGTCCAAAAAGTTATACAAACGTTAGCACTTTTAGCTTCTTTTTTAGCCATGACTAATCCAGAAATGTCAATGGTACCCTTCAAACAAATGAACAATTTCTAATCTACTTGGATAAAGAAAAAAGAGTAAATTGAGTATTTTTTTGATCTTGAAGAAAATTTCAACTAAAACAGTCTAAGATACTCTTGTAAACTTTCGTTAACAAATTCTTCTGAATGACCGTATTTGAAGGAAAAAAGCGTTTGAAAAGCCAACCTTCTGATGAAGTACCATGGAGTCTGTATTTTGTTCCTGCTCTTTCAGTTTCCTTTCAAGCTCCTCAACCTAAAACAGAAAAGAACCCAAGTTGCTGTTCTGAAATTTTATTTCCAATCAATATCAAAAAGTTGAATTTGGAAACTCCTGACAACCTTATGTCGAAGGGCAACAGAATAAGATATATACTCTTCCACTTGTGCTTTCAGTTTGTTTTCAAGATCCCTGACCTGCTTTACAAAGATTAATGGCAGTTAATTCCCAGCTAACTTCTATGATTCAAGAAATTATCACCATCAATATGTAATACATCGCATAAATTGTAAAACAGACGGTCACAACTACATATTAGCCAGCCTATCATTATCTCAAGTAAAATGTTACAGAGTTTTGCCAAAAAGACCTTCTCTTGGTAAGTTGCAGACTCCAATTGCTCTCGCTCTCTCAACTTGCTCTCTAGCTCTTTGACCTTTCAGCAATTATATTAAATTGTCAGCAAATTTAGTAATTATAACATCGTCGTATGAAAGAGAAAATTAAACCGAGTGCAACCTTTCGCTGAAGGTCTGAGCTAACTTCTTCTATCCCCTTCAATCTTTCTGTAAGATGTGATACTTGATTTTCAGACTGACTTTGTAAAGCTGTTTTCAATTCAAGCTGGCCTTCAAGTTCTTTAATCTTTTCCAATTGGTTTCTATATAGCTGATCCTTTCCTCTGGCCTTGTTTTCAAAGTTTTGCATGCTCTCTTCTAATTTCCTCAGTGATTCATCTTTAGATCTCGATTCTTGCTTTGCTTTGTCAAGCTTCAGGAAATTCACAAAAAGGAAAAGTCATATACATCATCTTCATTTTCTCAGAAACATGACACAATAACAAAAGAACTTTGTACAAGTCTACAAAGAAGGTTATTAAGTTACCCAAGACCTACCATCACTTTCATTTTCTGAAGCTCAGTTGTATCGATTTGCTTTCTCACAGGACCCAACTCAACGCCCCGAACCCGGGTTGCAAAATTGAGTGAACTCAGTGTCTCACTCGAATCATGATCTGAAGGACTAATTTGCACAAACATCAAAGTTTTGGAGTCACCACCTGCAACAATAAATAAATTTTCTGATCTCAGAAGTAGACTGGATGCAGAAGTTTTAACCTCAGTATTTAAAGGAAATTGCAGTTGTTTAATATCACCTGATAACAATCTTTATGACCTTATCTAACTCATCAACTCTAATTAGTCATACCAAACCAAAAGTGATTTCCAAAAGAAGCAAGGACGGACTAAAATGTACCTAATGAGTCCTGGAGCAAATGAGTCAGCTTGGAATTCCTGAATAATATATAAAAAAACGAAATTAAAATTTAAACAAATACTGCAGTTTTACTCTCAAAAACAAGCAAGATTAAAGAGACCTGTAAGGAATGTGATTGCTCTTAGCTGCTAAAGCAGATATCACATCTCCAAGAGCTGAAAGAGATCTATTAATGTTTTGAGCTTCCTTGAGCCTATCACCTTGCACTTCAGTCTTTGCAAGCCTCTCACTGCCAGCCAAATCAACAAGCCATAGCTTGCTCTTGGTGCACTCACCATTCATCAAGTTCTTAGATTTTACCATTATGCAAAGCATGCTGGATGGAGATGGCAAGCAAAAACAAGAAGGAAAGAAAATATATAAATATAGCAAATAATATCGATTGTCAATATGAAAATGAGGAAGCCATAGTGGTCGGTGATGCAACATAAACGTTACAGAAGCGGAGGTGGCTGGTTACCAATGAGAGCGGCTGCTATGCTCATTTACATTATTGGACCCAACTGCCCTGGCACTGCTTCCAGCCTGCAGCACATTCCAGACTTCCTTTATGTTCTCTACTTTGGCTTCCACAATACCAGGAATATGATGAAACCCTTCAGAAGCTTGCTTTATTTCCAACCTAGTGTTTTACCCAACATAAAAGGGTTAATAAGCTATGCTTGACAGACCAACTTCATCCCGACTGAGGTAAGCTTGCATATAAAAAACACGGCAGAGAAATTTTACTTCTTTAAAGATGGTGATGTTGCCAACAGGTCCCTTATCTGCTCATTGTAGACTTCAAGCACACTAACTGATATGTTATAGTTAAAGGTTTCCCTCCTTTCCTTCGCTGTTTTGAACAATTCCTCGACAGTCCTGTAATTGACTCCCCTGTTCTCCTCAGTACCCTCCATTGTAAACGTCTTGCCTGTTCCTGTTTGCCCATAGGCAAATATACAGACGTTGTAACCATCTAACACAGATATCACCATAGGGGCAGCATCCGCAAACACATCAACTGTTAAGGAGAGAAAAAAATATTGGCTCAGAGGAAATTTTCACAAATCAAAAAGCGATTGTGCATCCACCAACACTTGACTCAGTAGTAGTAGTATATGAGGCACCTTGATCATCTTTTGGTGTGTAAACCCTATCAAATTTAAAGGTTTTTTTGGTAGAGCCAACACTCAGGATTCCAAGTTCTCCATCCTTGGCTGCATTGAAATCTACAACTGTTGAGCAACCCAATGAGGTCTCTGCCTTGCTTAACGGGCGACATCGACAAAACACCCTGATATTCCCTGATAGTTAAAAACTAAAATGAGTATGCAAGCGCAAGAAGAAAAAGAAGCATATCTGTAGTTATATAAAATCAAAGGTAAATCTCGTACACACCTTTTGCCTCCTGAACTTCATTGTGGAGCTTCCTTCTCTTTGCTTGCTCTTCACTGTACTTTACCTTCAGATCCTCACACTGTGCAACTGCAAAGTGATCCCATATGTAAATGCTGACTTCGCATTTCATTTCAGATACCAAGTTAAGCATGATCCAAACTTACCCAATCCATGAACTGCAAACGCCATTTTATTCAACTCAGGAATTGAATCAGCACATTCATGGGCTTCACGAGAGAGCTGAGATTGCTCCTGTTTCATCACCTGCATAAAAGTGTAATAGAAATATTTGAATCCTATAAATAACTAATACCAATTACAAATTGGGAGAAATCCTACAAATCACTCTTTTATAAATAAATAACTAATTGCATTTTACCCAAAGAAAACTAATACCTTTATCTTTTGGTCTAAACCATTGATTGTCACAACCCAAAACTTCTTGTCACGCTCATACCTGCTGGAAACATCCCTCAACTTTTCAGCTTGCTTCTCCACAGTTTCGTCTGAGTACAATCAGAAACTAGAATCAGAAAGCTTAAAACAATAAAAAGGAGCTAAAATATAAGATAACCGTAGCAAGGTTACACAAATGTCCCAATTATGTGTTATGAAGAACTCAGACAGATAATATTAACAGCCTCTTACAAAACCAGCTTTCTTATAAAATGTCAACAGAAAATCACTGTAATGAATCGGGTGTGTAATTCAAAGTGGATTAGCAACTTTCTTAAGGAACAGCAAAATATATGTGTCGCGTTTAGCAGGTTCATCATAGTAGACTATAACATGTCAATATTAAAGCTACTACAAAACAGTATAAATTCAATTCCATTTTCAGTCACTTCTTACCAAGAGAATATGTCTGGAACAACTTATTGTCAAGTTCCATCCTAACCTTCTCTAGCTGCTCATTTGCAGCAGTCAAAGACATCCATGCCTGATAACATTCATCTGCCTTAAGCTGGCACTGGGTGCTAAGGTCTTGTATCTTCTTCTCATACTTTGCTGTTGACTTTGTGCCAAACATTTTCAACTGAAAACTCCAAAAAAAAAATGATGATATGAATATTAATTTATTCCAAAGCCTCAAGTTCAAAACACTTAATTCTAAACTACGCCATACGTGAGCTGAAGGGACTTCTATTGCAGTGGCACAGTTTGTGCATATAAGATGTTCATTTTTCATCTCAGGAACTGCATTCAAGCCAAAAGGTAAATTACAATTCAAGGTTGCTTCAAATATATTCAACCACCGTCAACAGTGAATTTGGTTAGATTAAAATACCTGACAATATTTGTGCTCTCCTTATGCATATCCCACTAACCACTGGGCTTCCATTGACCCCTTCAAACCTTATAACAACCATCCCATCATCCTTAACAGAAACTCTCAAATCAACTAACTGCAATGGTTTATTAGCTCCAACAATGGAGAATATATCAAAGTCAGACAGCACCTGCATTTGTTTAATGACAGGAAGTTGTTAGTTCAATAATCCAAAATAGTATGTACTTAAGGCAAAGTAATACAAGGTGGTTACATGATCTACTTGCCTTCTCATCCTGCGTGAATACATTAAAGACCCTCATTCCTTTAGGTCCATATGTGTTTATGAACTCCACAAAATGAAGATCAACAAAATATTCTCCAGGGTGAAGATTGCAAAACCGATAACAAGAGTTTCCTACTCGTGCAGACTGGTATATGAATGGATAATCACCACCCTCAATTATACTCTCTTCAGTTTGAAATATATCTCCCCCTTCAAAAAAGTTGTCAGCCAGAAGGCTTATATGTGCATCTGCTTCCACAGAAACTTCACCTCCAGCATTCATGAACATCAGGACTTCCTCTGGTTCAAACCATTTTAACAATGTCATTAAGCTAATTATCAGCTAAAAAAACTAAATAAATAATAACTTTATAGAACATGTACTTGAAAACAACTAGAAATAGGTTAAGGGATATTGCTTGAAAAATAAGTAAGATTAAATTTATTATGGCCACTCTGCACTCGGTCGTTCTCACAAACAACCTAAGGTAGGTCTCTCTGGTTTGCCGCCAAGAATACGTACAAAAGGAAACTAAAATAGTGTCTGCATCTAATATTTCATTATTTTTATTTATTTATTTATTAAATTTACTTCCAAATACTTATCCCAATAACATATATATATGGGAAAATGTAATCTAAGGCGGCACCTTAAGGCTACTTAGTAAAACCTTAGTAAAATGACGAATTTTTACCCCCTAGGCTTAAGTTTTCTATTTTTGGGTTTTATAAAAAAAAAATCTTTAATTATAATTTTTATACAAAACTATGTCATTTTCTTAAGTAGCCTTAGCCAAGCTTAGATTATCTTTCCCATGTATATATATATATATATGGATTTTGCTTTAAATGGTTTCACAATGTAAACTCATGTTTTCATTACCTACCCTTTCTTAGAACCAAACAACATTCATATATACATACCCATAGGCACAAACCCTACCTAAATGGCAAATAAATATAATATAAAAAAAAGTTCTTTCTATTAAAAAAGGTATAATAAATTGTCTAAAATCAGCCAAAGTTCCCCCGTGTTTTTGAACATGTTAACTCAAACTACTTACAATCTAAGCTTCATGCATTTCTAAAGTAAATATATTATGAAAGGTGTAAAGTAAAGTCCAAGATCTGAGATAAAACCTAGTGTAAGTTGAGGAAGATTAAGAAAAAACTAACCTGTGCAATTCGACCTTGTAAAACCATTTGGTATCAGTCTTGAACTTGAATCACAAACCATGTACTCCATCGATGATTCTTCTTCCTCGTCCATAGCATAATTTTCATCTTCTTGGTCTAAGATTTTTTGACAATCGGAAACCCTAGAAACAGAGGGATCCGTAATTAGGGTTTCGCCAAATAGGTAGGATTGAATGTCTTCCATGGAAATCAGGTGTTTGGGAATTGATAAAATCTTGAAGGAAATAGGATCGGAAATGTATAATAGCAGTAGTTAAATTCGGCAGAGAAGAAAGCGAGAGTGTGTTAACACCCTTTACTCGTGTGTTGTATTTGGTTCTGGATGTTCGAATTTCAAATCGTTGAGAAATATGACCGTTAACCCTTTAAAAAGGGGGTGGGCATGTTATGCTGCTAATGCTTTATTTTCATTGGCCCATTTGCCATTTCATAGGCAAGGGTCGTAAGACCCACCATTCAGGCTCTATTAACGGCATGGTTTTCAAACTCAGATCGGACCACCGTTCTGAACAAAAAAAATTAGAATCGATAGGCCCTTTAATTCGATTTAACTCAAAAAATCAATGACTCGACTATCGGAATGGTCGATCCAATGACCCGGTCATCGGGTCACCAGTTTTACCGACTCCCTACCTATCTTTTTTTTTTAAAAAAAAAAAAATTAAGCATTTGAACTTGAGTAAATGTATCATTGATTGAGTTTTAAGTTATGATCATGATTTAATATCTTTATTTTCATATACATTTAATATTTATTTGAATTGTATAAAATAAACATTATACAAATAGATTTATTTATTTTTACCAAATTTGATTGAATGTATTCTAGAGATATTTATGTTTATTTGTATTTGATTTTATTACTTTTGAGTCTTGAATTTTACATTATGATCATGATTTAATATCTTTTTTATATATAAATTTAGTATTTATTTGAATTGTATGGAGTAAACATTATACAAATAAATTTTTTTTGTGTAGATAAATTGATTAATTTTACATATTTACTAAATATTATATATAATATATAATAATAATTAATGTATTTAATAATTTATTATTTATTACATATTAATGACGTCACTGGTTCAATAACGATCCGACTACTGATTGGACTAGTGACCCATCCACCCGATAGTTTTTTTATTTCGATAATCGGTCCGAGTTTGAGAACACTGATTTACAGTTTCCTATTTCTTTTCTTTTTTTTTTTTACTTAAATTTTTTCTGTAGAACCTATATAGTTACAATTTAATTCTTGATATACACTTCAGCGTACTATGACTTTGCTCATGAGATATACATTTTTATTTTTTTTTTGGCAAAATTTGCATGGTAAAAAGGATACTTTATAAGTGGGCTACATCTAAGATTCTCAGACCTAGATCGATTATTGAACCGAAAAAGGTACCGGGTGAATGAGTCACTGATCCAATCAGTGGTCAAACCGTTATTGACCAGTGACGTCATTAATATATAAAAATATATATTATAGTAAGTAAAAAAAATTTAAAAATCTCATTTTTTTATGAATTAAAACATAATAAAGTTGAGTTACAATATTACTAAATATGGTTAATTTTAATATTAAAAAAAAATTGGTACAAAAAAAATACCCGGGTCACTAGGTCAATTACCTGTTGAACCACCGGTCTGACCGATGGGGGACCGGTGGATCAACTGGTTTTTCTTGTTCAAACCAAATTAGAGTGCCATTAGGTTCCGATTTTATCTGTTGAACATGTGGTCCGGTCCAATTTTTAATACCATGGCTACATCTTTGATTTATTTGTTCTTATTAATAAAATTGTACTATTGCAAATTATTTGAAGGGCAAACAGTAAAATCCTCCCCTCGTGTTTTACCTTTTTTACAATTTAAACGTTAAAATTTTAATTTTTAAAATATCATAGCTAATATTTTAATTTTTTGCAAATCTGTCCCTTTAGACCAATTTTGGTAAAAACATGAACATGGGTCTAACATGCAATTGTTATAAGGGTAAAATTGTCCCTATAGTCATATTTTTTTCCCACTAACAAGAAGGGCATTATTATCTTAACAAAAAATTAGTCTAACAAATATTTGGCTACCGATTTTCAGTCCAGAAAAGATTGAAGTTGGGATTATGGTTGAAATTGAAGAACCAACGACCACTGTTAAGCTTGTAAGTGAAAAAAAACAATCTGGTAGTGATAGTGACAATGATATTGACTCTAAGGTTGAATTCCAATATGATGGTGCATTTGAGGCAGATGATGAACCTGAGTTGTATGAGTGTAATATTGATACGGAGAATCTGTTTGAAAATGGTAGATAAAGGTACAGATAATGAAATGAAAAAAGGGGATGAAAAAGTTGTAGAAGGGGAAAGAATCAACCTAACGGCAGCATGTTCTGATGTGGATAAAGATCTAGGCTATTCTTCTGATGTGTATCCGGGTGAATTTAAAGATGATGCTGATTTGGTTGGTGACAATTGGCCAATTTTTAATCCCAGCACAGATAAAAATGATCCCACATTTTCCAAAGGGATGTTGTATAGTGATAACAAGGAATTTAAAGAAGCTGTTGGGTCTTATGGAATTAAAAATGGAAAAGCTTTTAAGCTTACACAAAATGAAAAAGTACAGGGTTAGGTTTAAATGTGTGGGAGCTGATGGTTGTCCATGGAAAATATGTGCATCTAAAATGATGATGGAGGACACTTTACAAGTCAAAACATTTTATAATGTCCACGAGTGTTCTAGGCAAGATAAGATACCACAAGTGACATCTGTCTGGTTAGCTAACACACGTATATGGAGGAATTTAGAAAACATCCTAAATTTGATGTGAATGAGTTTGTGAATACTGTGTGGCAACAACATGCATGTAGTTTCAATCTCAATTCACAAAGCTTATAGAGCCAAAAAAAAGAAGCGGTTGTGTTATCCATACTGAAACTTTGAAGAAATTAAATCCTGGGTCCACTGTTGTGTTAAAAACAGTTGATTGTACTTGATTACAGGGTAAACATATGATTGAGAGGCTTTACGTATGCCTTTCTGGGTTGAAAGAGGGGTTTAAACATTGTAGACCTTTAATAGGACTTGATGGCTGTCATTCGAAGGGGCCAAGTGGGGGTCAACTACTAACTGAATGGGAATTGATGCCAATAACAATGTATTCCCTTGTTAGAATATAATTATTTGGGCCCAGATATGGTACAATTCACTTTATTTAAATGGCTCGGATTTGGTGTTGACCCACATACATTTATTTTGACAGCTTACGTATATAGTGAGAGAATCTTTATTAAAGTAAGATTGTGTTACCATATTTGGAGAAAATAAGGAGATCTAATTTGGGAAAGAATCTATTGATAATTAATTGCAATTATAAGGTGATTTTAATCCTACTCCTAATTGATTTAGGATGGACGCGACATCTATAAATACAACCACAAGCAAGGGGTTGCGATACATGACACAAGATACAACACAATAGAGAAGAGTGTGAGGAGGAGAAAGAGAGAGATAATCAATCTGCCCGTGATTTTTTCTCAATTGGGTTTTCACGTAAAATTGTTGTGTTCTTGTTTTAAATTTCAGCAAATTATTTGTGTTTGATGCCTTTTTTACTCGTTGTTTGGTGATTTAAAATGAGCGGTACAAAATTTAGTATTAACATCCCTCTAGCATATATTGTGGTAGAAGCTGAAACGAAGAGTACATGGACCTGGTTTGTTGAGATTTTAATTGATGACCTGGAGATAGAATCAATATGGGTGGACATTTATTTCGGATAAACAAAAAGACCTTATATACACATTTCAAGACTTGTTGCCAGATTCTGAGCATGGGCATTGTTTCATGCACATGGATATGAATTTTTGTAGTGCTGGTCATATGGGTCAAGCCCTAAAAAACATGTTATGGAAATGTGCAAAATCATCAAATGTGACATTGTCTAATGTTGCTCTAAAGGAGTTACATGATGCTGATTCTAAAGCTGTTGCTTGGCTTGATGGCAAGCCCCCATCCAGGACCGGTCTTGAGAGTTTGGAGGTCCTGTGCAAAAAAAAAATAGGGGCCCTCTCTCACATATAATTTTTTTTTATCAACACCAATATATAAATCACAATTTATATCAAAATTCATCATTAATTAAAATAACAACCTGTTCTTTTTAAAGTATACATATACACACACAAAAATTCGTATTTAATATAAAAAAAATCGTGGGCCCTCTGAATTTGGGGGCCCTGTACGGTCGCCCCTTCTGCACCCTCTCAGGGCCGGCCCTGCCCCCATCCCATTGGTCGAGATCGCATTTCATCAATCATTCAAGGTGTGATATTGTTTGTAATAATCTGTGTGAGAATTCTAATAGCTTGGTTCTTAAGGCTAGGGACAAGCCAATCGTAACCATGCTTGAGTAGATCAGAGAATTGTTGATGAATAGAATGCATAAGAACAGAAATATGCCACAAAATTGGTTTGGAAACATATGTCCCAATGCGAGAGAGAGATTGGAGAGGAACAAGCACTATGCCAGTCAGTGTATTGCAAAACCATCCACTCAACATAAGGTTCAGGTCACTTGCATGTATGGTGATCAATATATTGTTGATTTGAGTGAGAAGTATTGCACTTGTAGAAGATGGGATTTGAGTGGAATCCCGTGCAATCATACTATTTCTTGTTTGTATTTCAATAATTTGGAGCGTGAGCACTATGTCCATGACTATTACTGTTGGATTTTTCACTATAAAAATCTTATATATCTATTTATTTAATGTTTATTAATCTTAGACATTTATTTATAAATAAAAGTACATCATTTGTCATTCATTAAATGGTCATTTATTTTGTTTATATAAATCTCCAAATTTATATATATTATGATTTATGTGTATAAATAAATATTATACACAAAAGATATAAATCACATGTAATATATATAAATAAAGATATAATAGTTTATAACTTATGATAATTTGAAGATATTATCATGTAGGTTATAGTGCTTCAATAGAGATGATTTATCTTGATCATGGAAGTTGGACTTCTAATTAAAGTACTAGTGCATTAACTGTATGCATTAAACAGATCATGTGATAATATTTTATTTATAAAATATTTTTACATAAATACTAATTTGTAAATGTTTCTTAATTTTGAAATAATTATGGACTTAATATTGTTATATATATTAATTTAATATTCTAACGAGTGAAATTATATTGTATTAATTAATACCTCGGAATGTTAATTAATATATTGAATTAATACTATGAACATTATTATTGTCAAAATATTTATTAGATTTTTCATAAAATAATTTATTATTGATCATAGTATCTTGGCCAAGTCTTTTAATATTTATCATTGAAATGATTGATTTAATTGTTAAATCAATTTATGATCAAATGAAGATAAATTATAAACTTATGAAATTAGTTTAAATATATTGAGATTATATTTAATTCTGAAATATTTATGTACATTTATAGAGGAAATATTTACAGTTTATTAGTAAATGGTTTATTTTATTTAATTACTGGACTAAAGTGTAATTATAATTATTTAGTGGAATTAATTATAATTAATATTTATTTAGTATATTATTATTAAATAATAATATATGAATAAGTATTGGAGTCAGAATATGAATCCTTTAGGATCCTCATCCTAGCCTAATATGAATAAAGGAGATTATTATTCCAAATAAGAAGAAATACCAAATAGCGTATACTCTATCTTTTTTCTTAGGAAAAACACGTAAAATATTTTTTCAGAATAGTGATTTGGAGACCACACTCCAGATTCAGCATAAGGTCATAGGAAGGAAGATCTTGAGGATACTCAAATATTCAAACATGTTAATCCAACTAAGCACTAAGTAACAATTCATACTATAGATACATGGTATATATATAATTGATCTTTTGTATAAAATCATAAACATAATTCTGTTTTATTAAATTTTTAAAACTACTTTTCGAAGATTTTTTCCAACAATATTACAAGATAAGCACTTGTGAAAAAATCTACCAGCCTAGTATTTCCCCTATGCCTACCTCCAACATGTATGTTGAGATGAAGATACCCAAAATGTTGCCCCCGGTTTATATCAAACCTCCTGGTAGACCAAAAAAATTAGAAAAAGAAGTTATGGTGAACAAGTCAAAGAAGGGACACTTGGAAAAAGGCATCAAAAGGCTGTGAGGCGTAGGAGGTGTTGGGAATATGGACACACTAAAAAAAGGGTGTACCAAAACTGATTTAAAGGCAGCAGAAACTCAACGACCTCAACCTCAACCTCGGTCTCAATCTCAACCTCTACCTTCTCAGCAGCAGCCTGAAGTACCTTTTCAGCAGCAGACACATGAAACTGTTGGCATGGAGGAGTTCATTTCCCAGCCTCAACCCAGTCGAACATTGCAAAATTCAAACTTCTATGTAAGGTTTTTTATTCAAATTTTCCAACTTCAGTATATATGTTGTATGTTGGGTGTATTCATTGAGTTGCAGGTGAAAAATTATGGCAGTACAACAATGAGAAGTTCTGCAGTTAATGAGAAGCAGAACGATCAAGTAGTCTACACCACATGATTTGTAATTTTTTAATTCTTCTAAATAGTTTTTTGATGTAAGTTGGTCTTTGTAGGTTATTGAGGGGTGGAAAAATCAACACTTTATAATGAAAAAGGGGAAGAAGTATATATGTGACTTTTCCCCATTTAGCCAATGCCATGAAAGGATCAATGGATAATACGGCAACAAAAAGTGGAAACAGCAAATCCAAAAGGTCAAGGAAGATGGCTTAAGTTGTCTTTGGGAGAGAAAAGTGGAGAAAAAGTCGAATGGAACCAATTTTATTTTTATTTAGTTTATCAAGGAGAAAGACTTGAATTGTATATGTACAAAACTTATTGCTGTAGTTTTTTTAGGTTTGATTATATCACATGTGGTGTGTGTATTTGGGATGCATTGCCCTGTACACTCATGCATGCTTAACTTGTTGGCGTAGTGACTTGGTGCAATTTTTGTATGCCATTTATGATTATGACGATACGATGGTTAATAGTGTTGCCTTGGGTTAGTTCAATATATGTTTTTGTTTTATGGCTCAACACATTTTAATAGCAATGGTTCAATGCAGTTCTTGTTGTCATTTTTAAGTGAATGGTTCAATACAATAAGAACAGCGAAGGGAGAGAACCGCAGAGAAAGAAAGTCCCTGAGCGAGAGCCGAGGGAGGGAGATAGGAGTTTTTTTTTTTTTGGGAATAAGGATTTAATACTAAACAAGGTCTTAAACATGACCATTACAGCATCCATGGCGATTACAAAAAAGGCCTTAAACAACAGGTTACAAAACATTTCTAGAGCATATAGTTCTATGTTGTGTGGATGATTTTACCCTCTTATTAAAGGTAATATATTTCATTATATAAGTGGACTATTTTGTCTATGAAACACGCACATGTCATGCACATGATTAACTTATTTTGATCAAAATTGGTCATAGGTGACAGATTTACAAAAAATTAAATTAGTACCTATGATATTGTAAAAATTAAAAATTTAGTGTCTAATTTACAAAAACGATGAGATGTGAGAGAACAGGTTTGGCTTTTGCCCTTATTTGAAGCAAATGATGCCTCTCTTTCTTTTTATTTATTTACTGGCCACAAGTGCCACAGGTGGACGTGTGCAATTTATATTCTTGTTAAGTAATTGAGTAAGAAAAAAGAGAGATCGGGAGAGAGGTGGAACATAAAAGAGAGAAAATGGGCATTTTTATGTAACAAAAAAAAAGGCACTTTTTAAATCATGTGTGACACAAAAATCACTAAAAAAAGGTGTTAAAATTTTATCTCTCAATTAATATAGATTTCAAGGATCGAGCCAAAAAGTTTTTGTTTTTTTTTACAGAGGCAAGATATAATTGTTGTAATATCATAAATAATTTGGGTATTGCCTAGGTCCAAATTCTGTTAATAGTTTAATATTATTTGTCAACTGTGGGAATTTTTCTCTCCAAAAATTTGTATTTTTCTTTAATTGTAGGAAATTGGTGTGATTTAAGTAAAATTTTTGGAAAACGGCTTGGCTTTTTCAACTTGGTTTTAAAGGTTAGTTTAAAATTTAGCCAATATGATAGAATCGTCGGTTGATATAAGTTTAAATTGATATATCAACTCATCAAAACTTTTAAATTTTGAATATAAAAAGCCCAAAATATGACTACATTACATTGGTCCGCAATCGAGATTTAAAAAATTTGGGAGCTTACTTAAACAATACGAAAGTGTTAGAATCTCTCGACTTCTGTAAAATACTATTATATATCTTTCTTTTAATATTTTTTCAAATTTTGAATAAGTTGGCTCAATGTATGTTGTAAGCATTCTGTGCCTAAGTAAGTACATGTGTGTTTAGTGTCATGCATTGTGATTGGGTCCATTGTTATCCTAGTGGGGTTCAATTGGACTAAGAATAGACTTTCAGATTTTTTAAAACAAGATTGTTTTTAGAATTTTGTTTACGATGGTTTGTTTTAAAGTTTCGTTCTTCCCAAATTTGTGTTTGTAAAGTTTATTTTTCAAATATAAGTGTGTGTGTTTTTTCAAAATTCTCTTGGTATTTTAAAATATACGTTTTCAAAAGTTATTTTAAGACGTGGGTTTTCAAAAATTATTTTAAAATTTGTATTTTTCAATAGTCATTTTGAAAAGTGGGTTTTATGAACATTTAGTTTTTTACCATTTGAATTGATTTATTTTTGAAAACATTTAATTTTTGAAAATTATTTTTGTTACCCAGAGTAATTAAATGGGCTAAGATTCAACTTATGGCATGAAAACCATCCCATTAGACCCATCACCAAAATACACTAACAATCCATTATTTTAGCCTTTTACTCCATCTTGAGAGGTTAAAGCCACCCAAGTAGTTTTAAAATTAATAAATAATTTACAATCACTGAACCTAACAAAATTTAATTCTGGTTTGGTTCTAGGTTAGGTTATAAATGTAGTTATAGTTTCTTTAAGAACTAAAATTACCTGTTTTTAATGTGAGTTATGTAGATTGGAACCACATAGTTATAAGTCCAATATAATTTAACCATTCTCAAGTTTCAAGCTTACGACTTTAATGGTTCAATGAAATAAATTATTTATTTTATTTAATTTCTACCTTCCTTTAACCTCTCTCTCTCTCTCTCTCTCTCTCATTTTTATACATTCTATCTTTAAAATTATACACTTTCTCTCTCTAAATTGTTTTACTCTTTCTAAAATTTTTATACATTCTTTCCTAAATTTTGCCCTCAATTTCAAATAGGAGTGACAATCTAGTTTAGGTACTCGTAAACTGTCTGCGTGTTCTAAGTTACAGTACAATTATTGTTTAGCCAACACGTAGACTTCTCTACAAACAATCTGTGTGCTCATTAGAACTCTTAAATCTCATTTAACAGACTTTCCCCCCAAATTGTCATCACACTCAGTATGTCGACGCGTGCATGCTTTCAATTGGAAAGGAAATAAAATTTTGGGTTGGAAACCGTCAACCAATTTGGACTTGTTTTTCTTTTTAAAAATATATATTTTGGTATGTATGGGTCCAAATTTTATCCAACCTGTATATTTTAAAATAGTTAACCAACTAAATGATTTTAGTTAAAATGGGTTGATCCAACAGTTCACAAAACCAAATTGTCAAGTCTAACAATCACCAATGACCATTTATAAGCTCAATTCAAAGGTCCAACATGGGAGATAAGTCATAATTCCTCAAAATATAAATTTGGAAGCTTTAGGTTTTCTTTTAGCCTTACAATTTGCACAAATTCAATCCAAAGGTAATAATACAATTTTAAGCCTTAGGCCCTCATCCTAGGCTCACAATCAAGGAAATCAACCCAATCAATGCATTGCATGAATTTATAGCCCACAAACCTTAGATTCACCTAAGATGTCACAAAATCACAATACAAAAATTATTCAAGCAAATCTAACATCAAAATATGAAAATATGCTATCACGTGTTTCAAAATGATACTCAAATCATATATCGAGCTATTTAAAGTAAATCTAGCATGGAAAATGATTAGGAATTGCTAAATCTACATCGTTAGATTATAATTGAGTAATCACCAATAGAATTTTAAAGTGAAATTAAGAAAAATAGAATTAAACCTTACAAATTGAAAAGAGAGGTAGGTTGGTTAGAGATAAGCTTTTGTTAGCTTCCAATTTTCAATGAAAAAGAGTTTTTGATTTGATTTTGATAGAGTTTAGCTATGTTTTTTTATTAACTCTCACGAAAGTACTCTCACAAATGAAGGATTTTCTCTCTCTATACGCTAAAAATCGAGTACTCTCTTCTTTAAGAAAGCTTTCTCAAATATTTATAAAAGGAATGAAAAATGGAATCAATTTCATGAGGATACATATGCTAAACTGCCATCATGATGGAGACTGGAGCAAGTGAACAGTATGTTCTCCCCTCTCATATACTTGCAAATCCCACCACAGGCGGGCTCCACAAGTATATGAGAAGAGGGAACATATTATTCGCTTGCTCCAGGGATATAGAATAATCTCTCATAAGGTTGACATATGAGAGTTCTTTTCCAAGTTTACTAACTTCTACCCCCTAAGGTCCTCCTATTCTTTCAATTAAACCATAAAATCATAATTTTTTTTGTAATTTTGCTCATTCTTGGATATTTTCATTATTTTTAATTACAAAACGTAAATTTTTTCTGTCTAAATTATTAATTTATTCTTATTTGTGTTAAAATTATATCCATTACTTCCATTTTTGTTAGTAATTTATGGTTAAAATGAGTGATACACAGATTCTTCAACAATAGAAATTATTTTATTTTATTTTTTACTTATTTATGGGTTTTTTCATTATCAAAAACAAACTATTATTTCAAAATTGCTTATAAAAAAATATAGTAATTAATCAAGATATCGTGTAATTAATCAAGATAGGTGTATATAGATGTTGGTGAATATGTATATATATGAATATATAGGACATAAAAATAAAGCCAAATTGGATAATAAAATGGCAATCCCGAATTTTGGGGCCCACATGGATGTAATGTTTGCTTGGTGGTTGATTTTTGAGTGCAAAATGGTTCAAGCAACCCCCAACCACCCTAGTCATTCATATGGTCATTCAAAATGTCTATCAAGTGGTCATTTCATGCATAGTAAGCAAAATTAAGCTCCTAATTGACTAGCATTGGTTGATTAGGAGATGTTAAGTAAGTCTAGGGAAGTTATATAAATAAGACTATCAACAAGTCTTGAAAAGGTTATTGGTTCATTTGTTAGTTTTTTAAGTATTGTAGAGAAAGAAGCTCTAGAGAAAAAATAAGAGCTATACTTGAGAGTTGAAAGTGTGCTGCTCATTTTGGGGAAGAGAAGAAGAAGAGGAGTCTAGCTTTAGCAAGAAGGAGATCTCCATTAAAGGTTTTAAAGTATTTTATATCTTCCTTAGTTCATTTTTATGGTTTAAATTTTAACCGATCAAAAGTTATTTTGAGGCTCTAGAAGTCTAAAATTATGTTATATAGGTAGATTTATAGTTTGATATGCTTAAATCATGTTTTGGTATGAGTGGTATGCAAATAAATGGAAGAGAAATTCATATTACGATTTACCGGTAAAACCCTAGATGGTTCGATCCTAAATTTCTTAATAAAAAGTTTTCAAAAAAATATGATCGAACCATGAAATATTGTAAAACAAGAAGTTAGGAAGACAACAACACTAAGTTAGTGTTATTTGGATGTGTAGAGTTTATTTTATTCAAGTTTGAATAATTAAAACCAAGAATTTGTGAAGTTAGTTTTCACTTTGTCCTTGTAAGCGATTTTAGGCTTAGATTCGTTCAGAATTTGGATTTGTGATCAAAGAGAAGTTGTAGAGGGGGAAATTCTGATGAGAATGGACTCAAGAATCACCCCAAAATATTTTGATATGAAAAAGTTATGACAGTTTTAATAAAAGAGATCCGGACAGCCAAAACGAGCGCCGCCAGCGCTCGGACCTTCTGCTTTAAGCGCCGTCGGCGCTATAATAAGCCTATGGCCAGTGCTGGCCCAGTTTTAAAAAGTCAAAATTTTAAAATTTTAAAGTTTTACCAAGTTAGAACACCAGTTTAACTTATCGGTTAATGAAAAGTCTAAACGAAACACCATTAGGGACTCAAAATCTAAGATAAACATGTAAAATGAATGTGTTTGAATATTAAACCAATATATGTATAAAGTTTATTAGTAACTAATTGGTAGCCAGATGTTTAAAAAAAAGAATAAGGTTAACACAATTAAAAAGTTAACTATTGGTATTGTTAAAAGATTATTAAAATATTATGAAATGATCAATAATATTAGTATATGATTAAAAAGTTATTAAATGATGAATAACATCAGTAAATGATTAAAATATTATTAAATGGTTAATAATATTAATAAGTGATTAAAATATTATTAAATGATTAATAATAATAATAAGTGATTAAAATATTATTAAATGATTAATAATATTATTAAAAGATTAAAATGTTATTAAAGGATTAATATTATTAGCTAATAAATAAAAGATTATTTAATGATTAATAATATTAGTGTAATATCCCGGATATTTAAATGAATTAGAAATAAAATATTTAATATTTAATAAAGGTTGGAGTTTGATAACCTAGTAGTGATAGATAAATAGAGGTCCAAATTTAATTTAACGGACTAACTTAGATATGGTGATATCAAAATTTTTGATAAGTTAGCAAGTAAAGTGATAATTCAATAAACTTGACTAACAACAAGTCTAATTAAATTAAGAGAATTAATTAGTGGAGTTATGTAATTATGCGACGTGGTTGCGTATAAATTAAATATGTATTTATATGAATATATATATATGCGTGCATATTTAGTAACATAATTTAATGGTTAATTAAATTGTGATAAATAGATAGATTAATATTAAATTAATCCGAATTGAATTAAAAGGTTTATTGTGGAATTAATTTATTCATTAATCAACAATTATGCAAATTGTTGATAAATTATTTGTGAGGAATAATTATGTAAATTATATAATTATAAATTATATAAAGTAGTTGAATTAATTAAAGGAGATTAATAATTATATATATTGTACAATATTTAATTTCATATATATGTACATATATATAAAAGGGTTTAAATTAATTAAGTAATTTTAAATAGTAATTGAATATATTAAATGAATATATTCTATAATTAAATAAATCATTATAAATGATTTATGAGAGTGAGAAATTTAATTATACAATTATTTGTGTAATATTCGTTAAATAATTAAATAAATTATTTAAATAAGAAATTGAGAAAATATATTAGTATTTCAATGTATTTTCGGGTAAATGGAATTATTTCCATAATTGATGAGAAATGAATTATTTAATGTAAATATATTAAATAATTTAACTTATGGCCTAAATAATATATATTAAATTATATATTGTATTTATTTTAATTTCATAATTTATGGTGAAATTGTTTTCGAGGTAAGGTAATGTGTATAAATAATATATATAGATTATATATATTATTATTAGCAAACACACTCTAAAGTTTTAATATCAAAATAATTGACAAGTTGTCATTAATTAAATATTCAATTAAAATGAATATAATGAGTGAATTAAATTTTTTAAATTAATTAATATGATAATTAATTAATGTAAATAATGTAAAATATTATTAATAATATTATTAGTCCATTTGGTAATTTAATACTTATGGGTTAGAATATTTAATTATTTATTCAATCTAATTATTTATTTAATCATGGATTGAATAATTAATGTGTAAATTATTAAATTAGCCCAACATGGGTCAATTAGTAGCCCAAGTGGAGAATAATAAAATTTGACAATTTAGTAGCCCAAACAATTTAATAGAAGCCCAATTGGTATTTTAAATTAAAGCCCAATGATTGGCCCACTTGAAAAATACTTAATAAAACTATTAATTCTTAAAAAATGAAAAGTGACATTCTTTTTGGGACAATGATCATGGATGGTTGCCGGCAAGTGGGAGAGAAAGAGAGTGAAATGTGTGATTGTTATTTTATTATTTATTTATTTAATAATTAGGTTGCTTGTTTTAATTTTTGGTGAGTCTTTTCCCATAAAATCCTCACCAACTAAGGCATGGGTGAACTTCCTTGTGTAAGCATCCAATAGCTAACTTGTGTTGGTATAATTTCATAGATATAAGATATATATCTATACATTATGGAAGACTTAAGTCTTTAGAGAGAGAGAATTGTTAGTCATTTTTCTTCTTTCACTTTGCAAATATTGAGAGGATAAATATTTGAGAGAGATTTTGGGTGGAGCTTCAAGGAAGAAGAAGAAAGCATAAGTTAGTTCATGACATTCACAACCCATTTTGAAAGAAAAATGAAGATAGCCATTAGAATGAGGTAATGGTTATTTTAATTGTAGTTTATTTTTTTTTAAATTAAATAAACCAACATGTGAGTATAAACATGTTAATGTAGTTAATAATATGTGATAGTAATATTTATGTCATGCTTGAGTTTAATATGCTTGGTTTGTATTTTGGTATAATTTATATGCTAAAAACATGTGTTTGGTGGTGTTAAATCAAGTATCAAAATAATGTCCAAAAAAATAAATTTTATAATATTTAGATTTAATGTTATAATATTATAGAACATTAAATCATGAGAAAAACAAAGTTTGAATCACTCAAAATGGAGTTATACACAAAAAGTTATGATTTGTGGTAGTTTATGTGATGTAAAAATTTTTATAAATTTTTTTAATATTAAATCATGAAAAATTAAATTTTCATGTTATAAATTGTTGTTGAGTTATTGGTATTTTTTCTGGATTTTTATTGAGAGATTAAGAGTTTACTTGAAGGTATAAATTTTATTAAGTTGTGTATAAAAAGCACTGTTCACGTTCTGTGAGAGAGAAAAGAAAAAGGACTGGCCGCGCAATGCGCGCCAGCCAATGAATCTGCCGGACAGCCGTACAAAACGACGCCGTTTGGCGCATAAAGAATTAACCCGCGCGCAATGCGCGGAGATCGTTTTCCGGTTTTCGAAACGGCGCCGTTTTGGTCCTGCATTCAGTATAACGCGCGCAATGCGCGGAACCAGTTTCTGCCGAAATTACAATTTTGCCCCTCCGTTCGGTTTTCTGTTTAATTACGAAACTGCCATCGGTCCGGTTTTTCAGTTTATTTACGATTTTGCCATTCTGGATAATTTAAATTAATTTAAATGTTTAAAAATTAATTTAAAATTATAACAAAAATATTAATAATACAAAAATGATATTTAGGTATTTAATATTATATTTTTCAAATATAATAAGTATTTAGGATTAATATTTAAATGTTGTAAATATTAATCTAGTTAGTTTAATATTATATTTTTCAAATATAATAAGTATTTAGGATTAATATTTAAATGTTGTAAATATTAATCTAGTTAGTTTACTATTATATTTTTCAAATATAATAAGTATTTAGTATTAATATTTAAATGTTAAATATTAATCTAGTTAGTTTAATATTATATTTTCAAATATAATAAGTATTTAGGATTAATATTTAAATGTTGTAAATATTAATCTAGTTAGTTTAATATTATATTTTTCAAATATAATAAGTATTTAGTATTAATATTTAAATGTTAAATATTAATCTAGTTAGTTTAATATTATATTTTCAAATATAATAAGTATTTAGGATTAATATTTAAATGTTGTAAATATTAATCTAGTTAGTTTAATATTATATTTTTCAAATATAATAAGTATTTAGTATTAATATTTAAATGTTAAATATTAATCTAGTTAGTTTAATATTAACCTTATGAATTTATGATTAAATTAATTATTTATTATTTAATTAACATTAAATAATAAACAAGGATGATAATTTAATTAATTATTATTTAATTACTATTAAATAATAATTAAAGACAATTAAGATTGAGTATTTAATTATTTATTATTTGATTAACTTTAAATAATAAATAAATTTAGTTAGTTATTATGTATATAATAACTAATGATAGTGGAGTATTTATTATATAATTTTATTATTTATTATTTAATTAACTTTAAATAATAAATGAATCTTGTTAATTAGTTATTATTTATTATTAAATAATAACTAAAGATATTTGATTATTTTTAATATAATATAATTATTTATTATTTGATTAATTTTAAATAATAAATAAATCTGGTAAGTTATTATTAAATAATAACTAAAGGTAGTTAATTATTTACTATTTAATTAATGATAAATAGTAATTAAATGAAATTAGATTTAATGAAATAAAGAAAATGTCTTTTAACTCTTTTGTTTAAACAATTATAATAAATTGCTTAATAGTTTAATAAGTGTCCAACACTTAAGAAAAACATTTTCTAATTTATTAAATTATTAACCTAATATGATTGAGGGTCTATAAGGTTAATAATATTGTTTTGACTGATGTAAATTATGTGTTAGTACTTATGTGTGGTAGATAAGTTTCTTAATGAGCGTATAGTTGTACAAATACGCTGTACTAATTATTAGACCAACTTTACTAATGTTAGGTCTTTCAAAGCCAGTTAGTTAAAGCTAGACATTAATTGTAGCTGAGCAGACAGGCAAGTTTCCTAAACCCTACTCAATTTATATTCGAGCAGGATATATTATTTTATTGTTCAAGTTCCTAACTCAAACTCAAGTTGTTACGTTTCAAGCATGTTATGGTTTAATTCTGTATAATTATTCCACCTCTTTAAATTGTTGATTCGCACATAGTGCTTGTTGCATGTGTTCATCAGGTATGAAAGGCTGATCACCTTCATTACCATAAGGTTCAGTTAAATTTGTTCATGGTCATTATTGACACTCAACATTAATTAATTTAGTCATTCAATTATTGAAATTACGACTTGTACTCTTTCACAATTATTATATTGTTGAAAATTCAAAAGCTTATTCTTTCTTTCAATCATGATATATCGTTATCGTATTTAAACTTGCTGAGCAAAGTCGTTGCTCACTCTTGCTATATCATGATAACAAATTTCAGAATATTACGAATGTCCAAGGAGAGACGGAGACAGAAGCAACAGACGAGATTATAGTGTTATGCATTATAACTAAATTGTTATATGATGTAAGTAATTTTGTAAACCTTTTTATGAATCTAAAGGTATATATGTAAGTTAAGGTTAGAAACCTTGGGAAATGTTGTAGAATAAACAATTTATGTTTATATATTCCGCATTAGTTATAGAACGTGTATGAAGATGATGTATCGTGACGTACCAAGTCTAGGGTTAAAGGAACCTGGATTTGGGGTCGTCACAGGTTGGTATCAGAGCTGATAGGTTATAGTTCTTAGGTAGCAGTACCTTAGGCTATAATCATGGAAAGATAATGAAGACAATGAAAGGATAAACTCAGATAGAGTTTAGAAATGAACATATACAGTTCATAAATGAGGAAGTAAATCTATATAGATACATAGATATATGAAAAGATTCAAAGAAGGATCTTCAATGAGTGTAATCCAAATAAATGGAATAAGAATCAGGGAACACTTGATTCAAGAATTTAAAAAGAGAAGGATCGTACAGTAAAATGATCAGAGATGAATGATAAGGTGATAGAATTAAACGATCCTAGAATAAAGGAGAAATAGTACAGTGAAATCAATTTTGATATAAGATCCCGATGATCATAGTAAAAAGCATGAAATGACAAATGGTCTATTAAATGATTAAAGAGGTGGTGTTGATAGCATGGTGCTATAACAATGAAGATACTGAAATAGTAACAAGTGGATTCTTGAAGTGTTGAGTGTGATAAGGTATGAATTGACAAAATTCATATCAAGTTAAGAGAAGTAGAGGTTTGTAGGTTTTTATTTGAGGACTCATATTAGTGGCTGAATTGTACAATTCCTTGTATGGGCAGGGAATTAGTGCTTGGTTTTAGAACCGCTTAGCTTTCTATATTGATACAGTGGTTGAGTTGAACAGTCCTTTGTATGGGCAGGGGATTTGTTCTTGGTTTAACGATCGCTTAACTTCCTATATTGATTAGTGGCTGAGTTGACCAATTTCTTGTATGGGCAGGAGATTGTGTTTGGTTTGACGACCACTTGGCTTCCTATAATGATAATCAACTGAAACCTGGTGTCGCACTATTCACTATATGTATGTTGAGAAGGTGATTCTTTTCTCATGTATAATGAATAGGTAGAGGATGTTAAGTTAAGTTCGTTTTCTGAGAACCGACACGCATGGAAAGTTCGTGACTCATAGTTATGTGGTGGAACCCCTCAGCGAATGGGCGACTTTGGCCTGACTAGGACAAGTTCCTCAAACCATATGATTGTGGTAAGTTGCTGAGCCCAAATATGTGGTAAGTTTGATGAACAGTAAGTATGGATAGAGTTAAGTAGTCAGGTTAAGGCTATAATAGATATAGTTATTAAGCTGGAAAAGAATGTGGAGGAAAAATTTGAGGTGTTTTGAGGTTTTAGGATATTCCAAATCTTCTAGCTATGCTAGACTTTGAAATTCTTAAAAATCGTGCCAAATTCGCACTTTTGTGCTTTTGAAAAGACAAATGTATTTTTGAAATCATTAATGCATTTAGTGCAGAGATGATAACCGATGGAGTCATCAATGCAGAGTAACCTAGTGTTGGATGTATTTTTAAGCCCACTATGGTATGATGTAATATGACAAAGTCAAAATGATTTTTAGTATTTTGAAACGTTTAAAGAAGAGTCTATGCTAATTGTTTCGGCAAGACAAATTGATTTGAAAATATCAAAATGTATTTATAAAATCATCACACGCCATTAAAGCCATGGTGCAGAGATGAAAAGACGGAATCCTCAACGCACTGTTGCAACGGTGCGGTATCATGAAGTCCTATAAATGAATTTTTGTTACTTTAACTAATCTGAAATGATTTTTGAGTCGTAATATACGAACAGTTCAATGATGTGAGTCTATGTCATTTATTTTGACTGGACACTTTTTGGTCAGAAATGACTCAAGTTTTATTTTCCAATCCAACTTATGCTGGAGCGGAATTTTGTAGTAAGTCTGAGGTGAACAACCCCGTAATGGGGGATATGTCAGAGCCATGAATAAAGAACCCGCGAGGGGGCGCCCAACAGTGGTGGCATGCTGATATGGGTTGGTAAATCCAAAGAGTTCGACCCCGTGAGAAGTCGTTGTGCACAACGCAGAAGTACGATAGGCTGATCACCTAGCGTACACCTATGGAATGTTTTCAGTCTTTGTGATTGATAAACACTCTGTTTATAAGTATTTACAGGGATAAATACTATTTATTCGGAATTCAGTTAATTCCATGTTCACAGTCTTGATGACCCCTCAGCATATTATGAAAGTTTTAATGAATATTTTGATTTTCAAATTATCCTTCTGTAAGATATTGATTTTCAATTTATTCTTCTGCAAGATATTCCATTGTTCTGGAATTATGAGTTTAGAAGTATGAACTTCCTAGAAAAGGGTGGTCATAGAATTTGATGAGTAAAGAGTTATACTCAGAGATGAAAATTGGTAGAAATGTGTATGAGATAATTTCGGGGACGAAATTTTTAGAAGAAGGGGTGAATGTAATATCCCGGATATTTAAATGAATTAGAAATAAAATATTTAATATTTAATAAAGGTTGGAGTTTGATAACCTAGTAGTGATAGATAAATAGAGGTCCAAATTTAATTTAACGGACTAACTTAGATATGGTGATATCAAAATTTTTGATAAGTTAGCAAGTAAAGTGATAATTCAATAAACTTGACTAACAACAAGTCTAATTAAATTAAGAGAATTAATTAGTGGAGTTATGTAATTATGCGACGTGGTTGCGTGTAAATTAAATATGTATTTATATGAATATATATATATGCGTGCATATTTAGTAACATAATTTAATGGTTAATTAAATTGTGATAAATAGATAGATTAATATTAAATTAATCCGAATTGAATTAAAAGGTTTATTGTGGAATTAATTTATTCATTAATCAACAATTATGCAAATTGTTGATAAATTATTTGTGAGGAATAATTATGTAAATTATATAATTATAAATTATATAAAGTAGTTGAATTAATTAAAGGAGATTAATAATTATATATATTGTACAATATTTAATTTCATATATATGTACATATATATAAAAGGGTTTAAATTAATTAAGTAATTTTAAATAGTAATTGAATATATTAAATGAATATATTCTATAATTAAATAAATCATTATAAATGATTTATGAGAGTGAGAAATTTAATTATACAATTATTTGTGTAATATTCGTTAAATAATTAAATAAATTATTTAAATAAGAAATTGAGAAAATATATTAGTATTTCAATGTATTTTCGGGTAAATGGAATTATTTCCATAATTGATGAGAAATGAATTATTTAATGTAAATATATTAAATAATTTAACTTATGGCCTAAATAATATATATTAAATTATATATTGTATTTATTTTAATTTCATAATTTATGGTGAAATTGTTTTCGAGGTAAGGTAATGTGTATAAATAATATATATAGATTATATATATTATTATTAGCAAACACACTCTAAAGTTTTAATATCAAAATAATTGACAAGTTGTCATTAATTAAATATTCAATTAAAATGAATATAATGAGTGAATTAAATTTTTTAAATTAATTAATATGATAATTAATTAATGTAAATAATGTAAAATATTATTAATAATATTATTAGTCCATTTGGTAATTTAATACTTATGGGTTAGAATATTTAATTATTTATTCAATCTAATTATTTATTTAATCATGGATTGAATAATTAATGTGTAAATTATTAAATTAGCCCAACATGGGTCAATTAGTAGCCCAAGTGGAGAATAATAAAATTTGACAATTTAGTAGCCCAAACAATTTAATAGAAGCCCAATTGGTATTTTAAATTAAAGCCCAATGATTGGCCCACTTGAAAAATACTTAATAAAACTATTAATTCTTAAAAAATGAAAAGTGACATTCTTTTTGGGACAATGATCATGGATGGTTGCCGGCAAGTGGGAGAGAAAGAGAGTGAAATGTGTGATTGTTATTTTATTATTTATTTATTTAATAATTAGGTTGCTTGTTTTAATTTTTGGTGAGTCTTTTCCCATAAAATCCTCACCAACTAAGGCATGGGTGAACTTCCTTGTGTAAGCATCCAATAGCTAACTTGTGTTGGTATAATTTCATAGATATAAGATATATATCTATACATTATGGAAGACTTAAGTCTTTAGAGAGAGAGAATTGTTAGTCATTTTTCTTCTTTCACTTTGCAAATATTGAGAGGATAAATATTTGAGAGAGATTTTGGGTGGAGCTTCAAGGAAGAAGAAGAAAGCATAAGTTAGTTCATGACATTCACAACCCATTTTGAAAGAAAAATGAAGATAGCCATTAGAATGAGGTAATGGTTATTTTAATTGTAGTTTATTTTTTTTTAAATTAAATAAACCAACATGTGAGTATAAACATGTTAATGTAGTTAATAATATGTGATAGTAATATTTATGTCATGCTTGAGTTTAATATGCTTGGTTTGTATTTTGGTATAATTTATATGCTAAAAACATGTGTTTGGTGGTGTTAAATCAAGTATCAAAATAATGTCCAAAAAAATAAATTTTATAATATTTAGATTTAATGTTATAATATTATAGAACATTAAATCATGAGAAAAACAAAGTTTGAATCACTCAAAATGGAGTTATACACAAAAAGTTATGATTTGTGGTAGTTTATGTGATGTAAAAATTTTTATAAATTTTTTTAATATTAAATCATGAAAAATTAAATTTTCATGTTATAAATTGTTGTTGAGTTATTGGTATTTTTTCTGGATTTTTATTGAGAGATTAAGAGTTTACTTGAAGGTATAAATTTTATTAAGTTGTGTATAAAAAGCACTGTTCACGTTCTGTGAGAGAGAAAAGAAAAAGGACTGGCCGCGCAATGCGCGCCAGCCAATGAATCTGCCGGACAGCCGTACAAAACGACGCCGTTTGGCGCATAAAGAATTAACCCGCGCGCAATGCGCGGAGATCGTTTTCCGGTTTTCGAAACGGCGCCGTTTTGGTCCTGCATTCAGTATAACGCGCGCAATGCGCGGAACCAGTTTCTGCCGAAATTACAATTTTGCCCCTCCGTTCGGTTTTCTGTTTAATTACGAAACTGCCATCGGTCCGGTTTTTCAGTTTATTTACGATTTTGCCATTCTGGATAATTTAAATTAATTTAAATGTTTAAAAATTAATTTAAAATTATAACAAAAATATTAATAATACAAAAATGATATTTAGGTATTTAATATTATATTTTTCAAATATAATAAGTATTTAGGATTAATATTTAAATGTTGTAAATATTAATCTAGTTAGTTTAATATTATATTTTTCAAATATAATAAGTATTTAGGATTAATATTTAAATGTTGTAAATATTAATCTAGTTAGTTTACTATTATATTTTTCAAATATAATAAGTATTTAGTATTAATATTTAAATGTTAAATATTAATCTAGTTAGTTTAATATTATATTTTCAAATATAATAAGTATTTAGGATTAATATTTAAATGTTGTAAATATTAATCTAGTTAGTTTAATATTATATTTTTCAAATATAATAAGTATTTAGTATTAATATTTAAATGTTAAATATTAATCTAGTTAGTTTAATATTATATTTTCAAATATAATAAGTATTTAGGATTAATATTTAAATGTTGTAAATATTAATCTAGTTAGTTTAATATTATATTTTTCAAATATAATAAGTATTTAGTATTAATATTTAAATGTTAAATATTAATCTAGTTAGTTTAATATTAACCTTATGAATTTATGATTAAATTAATTATTTATTATTTAATTAACATTAAATAATAAACAAGGATGATAATTTAATTAATTATTATTTAATTACTATTAAATAATAATTAAAGACAATTAAGATTGAGTATTTAATTATTTATTATTTGATTAACTTTAAATAATAAATAAATTTAGTTAGTTATTATGTATATAATAACTAATGATAGTGGAGTATTTATTATATAATTTTATTATTTATTATTTAATTAACTTTAAATAATAAATGAATCTTGTTAATTAGTTATTATTTATTATTAAATAATAACTAAAGATATTTGATTATTTTTAATATAATATAATTATTTATTATTTGATTAATTTTAAATAATAAATAAATCTGGTAAGTTATTATTAAATAATAACTAAAGGTAGTTAATTATTTACTATTTAATTAATGATAAATAGTAATTAAATGAAATTAGATTTAATGAAATAAAGAAAATGTCTTTTAACTCTTTTGTTTAAACAATTATAATAAATTGCTTAATAGTTTAATAAGTGTCCAACACTTAAGAAAAACATTTTCTAATTTATTAAATTATTAACCTAATATGATTGAGGGTCTATAAGGTTAATAATATTGTTTTGACTGATGTAAATTATGTGTTAGTACTTATGTGTGGTAGATAAGTTTCTTAATGAGCGTATAGTTGTACAAATACGCTGTACTAATTATTAGACCAACTTTACTAATGTTAGGTCTTTCAAAGCCAGTTAGTTAAAGCTAGACATTAATTGTAGCTGAGCAGACAGGCAAGTTTCCTAAACCCTACTCAATTTATATTCGAGCAGGATATATTATTTTATTGTTCAAGTTCCTAACTCAAACTCAAGTTGTTACGTTTCAAGCATGTTATGGTTTAATTCTGTATAATTATTCCACCTCTTTAAATTGTTGATTCGCACATAGTGCTTGTTGCATGTGTTCATCAGGTATGAAAGGCTGATCACCTTCATTACCATAAGGTTCAGTTAAATTTGTTCATGGTCATTATTGACACTCAACATTAATTAATTTAGTCATTCAATTATTGAAATTACGACTTGTACTCTTTCACAATTATTATATTGTTGAAAATTCAAAAGCTTATTCTTTCTTTCAATCATGATATATCGTTATCGTATTTAAACTTGCTGAGCAAAGTCGTTGCTCACTCTTGCTATATCATGATAACAAATTTCAGAATATTACGAATGTCCAAGGAGAGACGGAGACAGAAGCAACAGACGAGATTATAGTGTTATGCATTATAACTAAATTGTTATATGATGTAAGTAATTTTGTAAACCTTTTTATGAATCTAAAGGTATATATGTAAGTTAAGGTTAGAAACCTTGGGAAATGTTGTAGAATAAACAATTTATGTTTATATATTCTGCATTAGTTATAGAACGTGTATGAAGATGATGTATCGTGACGTACCAAGTCTAGGGTTAAAGGAACCCGGATTTGGGGTCGTCACAATTAGTAAATTAATAAAATATTATTAAATGATTAATAATATTAGAATGTGAATAAAATATTATTAAATAGTTAATAATATTAACAAATGAATAAAATATTATTACATGATTAATAATACTAGTAAGTTAATAAAATATTATTAAATAATTAATAATATTAAGGAATGATTAAAATATTATTAAATAGTTAATAATATTAATAAGTGAATAAAATATTATTAAATGACTAATAATATTAGTTAAGAATTAAAATATTATTAAATAGTAATAATATTAATAAGGTTGTAGAATATTATTAAATGGTTAATAATATTAATAAGAGGATAAAATATTATTAGATGATTAATAATATTAACATAGGATTTAAAATATTATTAAAGAATTAATAATATTATTTTTGAGTGAAAAATATTATTAAATGGATAATAATATTTATAAGTTATTGAAGATATTATTTGATAAATAATATTATTTGAATACTAAGACATTATTAATAATGTTAATATATGATAGAAATATTACTAAATAATTAATAATATTAACAAAGGATAAAAATATTATTAAATAATTAATAATATTATTAAAAGGGTAAAATATTATTAAATGGTTAATAATATTTATAATTGATTAAGATGTTATTTGATAAATAATATCATTGGGGATAGTGTAAAACATTATTTAATTAGTAATGATAAAAAGTATTTGAGATAATAAAGAGATTAAAAGGATTATTAGATGGTTAATAATATTGAGGAACTAAATGATTTATCGAAATAATAAATGGTTAAAATATTATTAAACGATTAATAATATTATTTGTGGTATTTATATATTATCAAAGGTGATAATATTATAAAGCAATGAAGTGATAATTATGTGATTTAAAATATTATCAAGGGATTGATAATATTATTAAGAGTTTTAAGGTTATGATTAAGTCATAGATGATTTAAGACATATATGGTAAGGTTATTAATGTTAAATAAACCTGCATGTGTTATGCTAATTGGAGGATCAATGTTGTTGAATATTAGGTCACCCAAAGGAGGTATTTTAAGTTGAATATCAATAGTCAGCGGAACAAGCAAGTTTCTTTGAACCTTAACTTGTATTTATTTGGCAAGTTATTTATGTAGAAGTTGAAATTTATTTCAAAATGCATGTTGAAATTTATTTCAAAATGCATGATGAAATAATTATTAAGAATTATTTCATATCTATATTATTATTGACAATCGCACTTATGTGCATTTGCATGATTGTTCACGATATGAACTATTTAAAGAGAAATATCTATGCTATTTGTTTCAGCTAGATATTGTATGTGTTGTTATGACTGTTCTTGTTATGAACTGTTTTAAGTGAAGGTTCTATGCCAATTGTTTCGGCTAGACCATATACGTTTTAAATTCATAAATCTGAATATTATTGAAGTTAGTCCAAACCATATTATGGTGGTGCGGAATCTGATGGGATAAGCTGAAATGAACAGAGCATTATAAGCGGATAAGCTTACGGTCGGATGGAACATTCCCGATCAAAACGAACTAGATGGTCATATTGCGCACTTTATAAACGTAGGATAGGCTGATCACCTAGAGTACCCATCACCAGATATTACAATTGAAATGATTGTTAATATTCAAAACGAATTGACAATCTTCTGTCTACAAGGTATTGTAAATACTCAAACGTATGTTAATGGTCTTGTGACCCTTTCAGCATAATGAAGCAGTATGTTAAATCAATTGAATTTGTTATTCAAAGTTGCATGTCTTCACAATTAGTGTATATTGTTGAAGTTTTCAGAGCTAAATCTTTTTTATTCATGATATATTTTTTATTGTTTATTTAAATTTGCTGAGCAAAGTAGTTGCTCACCCTTGCTATATCATAAAATATTTTCAGTTAAACCGAGTGATCTAAGGAGTACCACGACAAAGGAAAGATGAACGAGTAGAAGTAATTAGTTCGTACTATATGTGTAAACCTTTTAAATTATAAGGTAATGATGATGTATTAAAGTTAGTGGAACCTGGGGTTGAAGGTACATTTTGTAATCAAATTATGTATGTTTTCCGCGAGTTATTGAAGTTTTTGTTTATGAATGTTTGTTAAGTGATGAATAGTGAACACCGAACCCGAGGTTCAAAGGACCCGGATTTGGGGGCGTCACAGTTTTTGTAAAGAAGTTTGAATTTTAAATAAAAGAAATTTGAAAGTTTAATTAAAGGAAAGATACCAGCAACATTTGAATATAAAAATGAGTGATAAAATCCAGCTGATAGAGTCCCAATCAAATCAGTTTTGGTTTCCAGAATTTCAATATTTTAGTCTTTGTAAAATATTTTCCAGCAATTAAATAATGCATTGTAAATAAAACTTTGGCCAGAAAATCTTACAAGATATCCTAAGTGATTTCCTAGAGACTTAGTCCGATAGGTGACTCTATGAAACACTTATCCACATTGGGCCACCAAGAAATCAGCATATGCATGGCAAAATGACTTTGAATCAGTCCACTTTCGATAGCACCAAATATTATTAGCCTAATCCATAAAGCCCAAACCTGTTCATTCAAAGCAGTTCTATATAAAACATATTATCATCATTAAAATATTAAACACAAAAATCAACAATATATATATATATATATAAAATAATATCCCTCCTATGTTGTGTACGAAAAAGTGTTTTATAATTTTTTTTTTAAAAACAATGCTATTTTGGAAGGTAAATCATTCAAAAACGCGAGGCGTGCATCTGTCACTTCTCATCCCTTCCAAATTAAAACCATGTAAAAGATAGTATTAATTACAAAATCTAATGTTATCAAAAATGAAATGAATGACATTAATTTTGTATTTGAAACTATCTCATATTAATTGGGTTAAATCATTTTTTTCTTATTGAACTATACTCTAATTTATATATACATCATTGAATTGATTTTTTTTTACAATCTGGTCACTGAACTAGATTTTTTATATAATTTTTGAATTTTTCGTCTAAAAGTGTTAAATTTTAATGAATTATTGATATAATACCATGTCATTGTTTAGTTGGATATCAAAAAAATTAATTTATAAATTTATAAAGCTTTGTACGATAGAGGCTATAATTAACAAATTCTTTAATAAAAAAATTATTATAATAATTTGACAAAAAATCATACACTCTCCATTTAAAAAAAATATTATCAAAAAAGTAATTTAGAAATTTACAAAACTTTGTAGGATAAAGGCTATACTTAAATAAAATCTTTAATAAAATAATTAGACAAAAAAAACCATACACTTCATTTAAAAAAAAAGTATTATCAAACAAATAATTTATAATTTTATAAATTTTTGTAGGATGGAGGTTATACTCAATAAATTTTTTAATAAAAAAAAATTAATATAACAAAATCAAAACATAGAGTTTCATTTATATTGGTAATTTTTTTTTTGTGAAGATTTAAAAATAAAGAAAAAAAACTTCATCTTCTTGTGGGTTTGTGTCGCCGGCATCTGACTATCGGTTTGTAGTGTCGGCGTCTACATTTGGGTCATTGTCGACGGTGGTTGACTTGGAATTTCTCTATCTATTTTGTCTCTATTCTATGTCTGGAGTTGTTCATGGTACCGGTGTCCTTCGGATTTTTGTTCGTGGAGGAGATGAGTGAAACTTTTCCTCTCTCCTTTCCTTTGCAGCATTGATCTGACTCATGGACACTGGCGGAACCAAGGGGGGGCCAGGGGGGTCAATTGACCCCGGTAGATTGTGAGCTCTTTGATATATATATATATATATATATATCTAAAACTTTCAACTTCTTTTCTATTTATTTAATTAATTTTATTATAAATAATAATTAATGGTATAATTAATTAATATTGTTTTTTGATATTTCACAGGGAGAAAGAATAACTAGATTTTATTGCACTAAAAAACTTTTTTTTTCGCTCAAAAACAAATGCGCAAGGTATATAAAGACATATTTAAAGGACAAATTAATAAGGAAATTTCACTAGATCTCTCTCTCTCTCTCTCTCTATATATATATATATATATATATATATATATATATAAGTCTTAAATTAAATATGTAAAATAGTTTTAGACAATATTTTCTCGTTTAATTATGCATGCTAATTCAGATATGTTGGCCCTTTCTCATTCTTATCTATTTTCACGTAAAATTCGCAATTTAGAAAATTATTTTTTTGATAATTTTGATTTACGAAATTAGTTAACTATATATATATATATATATTATACTTGACAACCGTACACGAGATATGGGAGACAGAAGATCTAAATTCAGATTATACACATTAATTATAAATGTCCATGATATAAATATTAATATCAATATTTATTATGTTATTTTATTTGCAGTGTTTTATTAATATGGAAGACAATATGAGATCCCACAGTCGTAGCAGGTAGAAGATTTGGGTTTGGGAAGTCTTGCTAAGAAGGTGATTGAAACAAGAAAAAATATGACTTTTATATTGGTATATCGATTGATCGAGTTGACTTTGATTTTACCAGTTGTGTGACGCCCCCAAATCTGAGCTCACACAGCTCAAACTTGAGTCGTCAAAAGACTACAACAAAATTATTACAACAAAGCACAACTGTAAGACCCCGAATTTTATGAAATACAAAATTTAATTTTTCTTCATATAGATATTTTTTTTAAACAGTAAGTGGTTAAATCGATAAAGTTAAAAGTTAAGGATGTTATGTGCAAATTTTATTTTGTCGGACAATATTCGCTTTGTCGGGGAATATTCGTTTGGTCGGGGAATATTCGTTTGGTCCGACGGCGCCGAAATAACAAATTATTGGTGGACCCCACAACGGAATATTTGTCGGATATAGAAAACGACAGAAATAACCTTTTTAAATAAAAATAGTCAACAGAACTGTTAAAATACCGGTGATAAAAGAATAGTAGCATACGGTAGTTATTGGTATTTTCTGTAGCACTCGGTACTCTACAGTAACACACGGTATTGCATAGTGTCTCATATTATTGGTCTGATAATTGACACCGTAACTGTTACGCATCATTTCATCGATAATTGTCACTGCATAATATTTTATATTATCAATTCAATAATTGTTGTTACACAGTATTTTGCATTATTGATTTAATAATTGTCATTACACTGTATTTTATATCATTGAGTCAATAATTGTTGCTGCACTGTTTTTAAAATTATTGAACCTAATAATTGTCACAGTAACATATGCACAGTAATTCACATTATTGAATCAATAATTGTCATTACACAGTAACGTATGCTTTCTTTTACATTATTATTATCTCTATTATGATGTTATTTAAACAATTGTATTTCATTAATTTATTGACTTGATATCTAAGAGCTAACTATACTGTATTTATAACAATTAGTCATAATAATTGAATTGATAAAGTTATTTGTTTATAATATAAAGTTAGGTGATTATTAGGTGATATGAAATGAATGGTGTAGATTAAAGTGTGAATTATTGTTGAATAATTGAATTGATTTGTTTATAATATAAAGTTAGGTGATTATTAGGTGATATGAAATGAATGGTGTAGATTAAAGTGTGAATTATTGTTGAATAATTAAATTGATTTGTTTATAATATAAAGTTAGGTGATTATTAGGTGATATGAAATGAATGGTGTAGATTAAAGATAATATAATATTTGAAATGGATGGTGTAGATTAAAAGATGATCTTTAAATGAATGGTTTAGATTAAAGGAATGATAAGATTTTTGGCTATAAATAGAAGCCTTAACTTAAGGATTTTTCATAAACTTCCTTACTTGTTCTTTCTTTCTCTCTCTAAATACTTTTTGTGTAAGTTCTCTCTAAGTGTTCTTAAGTCATTCCTAGTTTTGAAATCTTTTGCATTCTTCTTTGAATTCCCGAGTAGAATTTTCTTATGTACAACAACTCTTTCGAAAAATCGTAGTAAATTCATTATTTGTCAGAATTTAATGAATTAAAAGCCTGTCTCTTCAGTTTTTCGTCCTCTACAACTTTGAAGAAGGAAGAAAAGTCATCTGAAATCATCTTCATGCCTTAAAATACTAAAAACCGTAACCTATTCTGATTTTCGTCACTATTTTCAGTCTTAGTTTTGAAAATTCATAACTCATTCATATTAACTCCGAATTGAGTGATTCTTGAGTCTATGCCGTCTATCTTTCCGAGAGTAACATTATTTTAAAAGCATAAAAAGATTTTAAAAACTCTAGAAGACTCAAAAGTCAGATTCCTTACTGCTACAAACAAGGAAGGATTTGTTCGGCTATAAACTTGTTTCACAATATCAAGGTAAGGAATGTCATTTTCTTTTCTTACTTGTAAGAAATATCATTTTCTTTCATACTCTTAACCTTATTATGGTAAGGGATGTCATTTTCTTTCATACTCTTAAATTTACTACTCGTAAGGAATATCATTTTCTTTCATATTCTATTATTCAAACTTACTACGGTAAGGAATGTCATCTTCTTTCATCTTCTATTATTAAAACTTACTACGGTAAGGGATGTCATTTTCTTTCATACTCTTAAATTTACTACTCGTAAGGAATATCATTCTTTTCACACTCTTAAATTTATTACGGTAAGGAATATCATTCTTTTCACACTCTTAAATTTATTACGGTAAGGAATGTCATCTTCTTTCATCTTCTATTATTAAAACTTACTACGGTAAGGGATACCTTCTTTTTCATCTTCCATTATTCAAACATACTATGGTAAGGGATTATCATTATTTGATTCTCGATAATAATATTGTTTCTTCCTTACTCATAAGACGTGCATTTTATTTCCATGTATTAAATTGTGGGAATAACCTTACGGAGCGGATTGCCGCCTGTTGGTGAATAACCTTTCGTATTCATTCATTATTAATCTCTGAGAATAACCTTACGGAGCGGATTGCCGCCTGTTTGGTGAATAACTCTTTGTACTCAAATTCTATTAAATTGTGGGAATAACCTTACGGAGCGGATTGCCGCCTGTTTGGTGAATAACTCTTTGTACTCAAATTCTATTAAATTGTGGGAATAACCTTACGGAGCGGATTGCCGCCTGTTGGTGAATAACCCTTTGTATTAATTTCCTTCACCTTTTGTTAATCAAACCTGCTACGGTAAGGGATATTATTTTCTTTCATACTCCTAAATCGAAATTTATTATGGAACTATTGCTTCTATAATTCCTGAAAATATTATATGTTCCATAATAGTTGAACTTCATTATTTCAACTGAACCTTCCTATTTACGTGAACCTTTCTATTGAATTGTAACCGTTATTCTGAACTGTGGATCTTGAATATCATTTTTAAATTTCACTCCACATCATGTTGACAATTTGGACATTATTTGAATCTGTACAAAGTAAACTTCCGATACTTATTGTTATCCTATTTCTTCTGTTCATCATTTATATCATTCTAATCATCCAAAAATCAAGCTGTTGTGAATATCTGTGGCCGGGGGCACAGATGTGATATATTTGTTGAACAGATGATAGGTTAAAGGCGATATAATAGGTTAAAGGCGATACATCTGTTCGGTATCTTTTATGGCACGTGGTGAATGTTCTCTTTGGCCCGTAGTGCAAAGATGAACTGTTGTTTGGTATGATTATGACCAAGGGCTGAATCTGGTATAATCATGACCGTTGGTGTTATATTGAATGTCTTTGGCCCGTAGTGCAAAGATGAACTGTTGTTTGGTATGATTATGACCAAAGGCTGAATCTGGTATAATCATGACCGTTGGTGTTATATTGAATGTCTTTGGCCCGTAGTGCAAAGATGAACTGTTGATCTGCATGATTATGATCAGGAACTGTGAATTTGTATTATCTTGACTAATGATATTTCAGATGATAAAAGTTGATGATGTTTTTCCTAAAAAGAGAACCGAGTGGACATTATAGTCTGCATTATTCTTCTAATAGATTACTCATTCCGCTGCTATTATTGATCTGAACGTTGTTTAAGAATTTAACTGCAGTTTTTGATATAAACCTTGTAGTCTATTGTATTCTATCAAGAACTCAACTGTTGAAGACTAATGATAATTTATTCGTCATTATCTTAGTCATGATATTTCTTACTGGGCTATTTGAGCTCACCCTTTCTTTTGTTCCATTGTTTTTCAACAGGAAATGAAAACATAACAGGGTCTAGCCGGGGAATGGAGTGAGGGTCCGAGGAATAGTTATCATAGTCTTCACGTTTTGTAAAATAGTGTGGCAATAATAGTGAAGACTTAGTTGTGTATTATTATACACTGTATTGTAGTACGTTGTGCTTTGTTGTAATAATTTTGTTGTAGTCTTTTGACGACTCAAGTTTGGGCTGTGTGGGCCCAGATTTGGGGGCTTCACAACAACGTACAACAATACAGTGTATAATAATACACAACTAAGTCTTCACTATTATTGCCACACTATTTTACAACACGTGAAGACTACGACAGCTATTCCTCGGACTCTCACTCCATCCCCCGGCTAGACCCTGTTACGTTTTCATCTCCTGTTGAAAAACAATGGAACAAAAGAAAGGGTGAGCTCAAATAGCCCAGTAAAGAATATCATGACTAAGATAATTACGAATAAATTATCATTAGTCTTCAACAGTTGAGCTCTTGATAGAATACAATAGGCTACAAGGTTTATATCAAAAACTGCAGTTAAATTCTTGAACAATGTTCAGATCAATAATAGCAGCGGAATGAGTAATCTATTAGAAGAATAATGCAGACCATAATGTCCACTCGCTTCTCTTTTTAGTAAAAATATCATCAACTTTTATTATCTGAAATACCATTAGTCAAGATAATACAACTTCGTAGTTCCTGGTCATAATCATGCAGATCAACAGTTCATCTTTGCACTACGGGCCAAAGACATTCAATATAACACCAACGGTCATGATTATACCAGATTCAGTCTTTGGTCATAATCATACCAACCAACAGTTCATCTTTGCACTACGGGCCAAAGAGAACATTCACCACGTGCTATAAAAGACACCGAACAGATGTATCGCCTTTAACCTAGTATATCGCCTTTAACCTATCATCTGTTCAACAATTATATCACATATGTGCCCCCGGCCACAGATATTCACAACAGCTTGATTCTTGATGATTAATACAAATAACAGTGATACAAATGATGAACAGAAGAAGAGGATAAACAATAAGTATCGGAAGTTTACTTTGTGCAGATTCAAATAATGTCCAAATTGCCAACATGATGTGGAGTGAAATTTAAAAATGATATTCAAGATCCACAGTTCAGAATAACGATTACAGTTCAATAGAAATGTTCAGAAAATAGGTAGGTTCAGTTGAAATAATGAAATTCAACTATTATGGAACATATAATATTTTCAGGAATTATAGAAGCAATAGTTCCATAATAAGTTTCGATTTAGGTGTATGAAAGAAAATAATATCCCTTACCGTAGCAGGTTTGATTAACAAAAGGTGAAGGAAATTAATATCCCTTGCCATAGTAATTTTGAATAATGGAAGATGAAAAAGATGGTATCCCTTATGAGTATAAAGGAAAATGATATCACTTACGAATATGGAATAAAAGTGTCATGTGATAATTCGTGTAGACAAATTATTTCCACACGAGACAAATAAAAAGGGTTATTCACCAACAGGCGGTAATCCGCGCCGTAAGGTTATTCCCATCAATTTGAATACGAAGAGTTATTTACCAAACAGGCGGTAATCCGCGCCGTAAGGTTATTCCCATCAATTTGAATACGAAGAGTTATTCACCAAACAGGCGGTAATCCGCACCGTAAGGTTATTCCCACAATTTAATACATGGAAATAAATGGCACAAGAAAGAAACGATATTATTTTCGAGAATCAAAGAATGATAATCCCTTCAAGTAAGAAAGAAAATAATATCCATTTATGATGATGAAAAGAGTGATACCCCTTACCGTAATAAGTTAGAATATGAAAGAAGATACTATTCCTTACCACAGTAAATTTAAGAGTATGAAATTAATGGTATTCCTTACCTTAACACGTGTCTGGATATTGATTTAAATGAGGTTGATCAACCTATATATTTTTAATAAAATTAGTAATTACCACATATAAATTTCAAGGTGTATGATAATTCATATATTATGAACTATCAAAAGTATATATATTTAACATAATCTTTGTAGTATAATATAACAACTTTAAAATAGTTTTTAAAATAATATTTCAAAATAAATCTTCCAAAGAAAGCTTTTAAAAATGAATCTTCTTAAAGAAGAGTCTTCTAAAGGAAGATTTATGAATACCGTGAAAAATAGGAATTTATGAAATTACTACTCTTTAATAAAAGACTTACTTGAAAAAATTTTGCACTCCTTTTGGCTTTCAAACACTCAAAATAACCTTATTATTCTCAGAGAAAACTCATATAATTCTTATAGAAAATTTTTATGTTTTAGGTGTGATTTTTCTATTCAGCTGAGCAAGCTATTTATAGGAGAAAATAAGTTACTATGCGTGGTAGGTGGGCTGAAAAAAAATTCAGCAGAGGCTGCTGCGCAGCCTCCACCAACCATCCCAGCAAAAAACTCAATTTTCACATTTCATGTGGGCTCCACAGCGGGTCCCACATGTTTCTTACTATTCACGTTACTATTCACGTTACTATTTCAAATAGCAAAATTAATTAATTTTTATTTATTTATTTATTTATTTATTCTTCTTATGAGTCTTGCATATAAAATAATGCTACAACAATAATTCAACAATAATGTAATAAACACGTTACAGATTATTATTAATTTAATAATATAAATTACAGTATATTTGCTACTGTGACAATTATTAGGTTTAATAATTTTAAACTACAGTGCAGCAACAATTATTGACTCAATGATATAAAATACAGTGTAATGACAATTATTGAATCAATAATGCAAAATACTGTGTAATAACAATTATTGAATTGATAACATAAAATATTATGCAGTGACAATTATTGATGAAATGATGTGCAACAGTTACGGTGTCAATTATCAGATCAATAATATGAGATACTGTGTAACACCGTGTGCTACAGAAAAATACCATAAATTACCGTATGCTACTATTCTTTTATCACCGGTATTTTAACAGTTAACACCGTTGACTATTTTTATATAAAAAGGTTACTTTTGTCGTTTTCTATATCCGACAAATATTCCGTTGTGGGGTCCACCAATAATTAGTTATTTCGGCGCCGTCGTATGGCCCGAATATTCCCCGACAAAACGAATATTCTTCGACAAAATAAAAATTTGCACATAACGTCCTTAACTTTCAATTTCGTCAATTTAATCACTTACTGTTTCATGAAAAAATATATATGAAGAAAAATTAAATTTTATATTTCATAAAATTCGGGGTCTTACAAGTTGCGACCGCTACTGTTAAAAGAGTATTCTCTGCGTTGAAAATTGTTAAGACTGACTTGCGTAATAAAATAGGAGACGAGTGGATGAATGACATTCTGATAGTTATTGAGAATGATATTTTTTCAACAATTGAAAACGAACAAATTTTGAGACGTTTTCAAACTATGCAGACTCACAAGATGTAGTTATCTCCTCTAAGTCGTACAACCAAAAAAAGTACTTTAAGAGTCAATAAATATTTTTTTTTTACTGATGTATTTTGACCGTCCTCTAAAATCATTCCGGTTCCGCCCGTGCTCATGGATCTATCTGTCTTATTGCCTTGGTTTTATTTCAGATTTGCTCCGATTTTGGGTCTGTTTATTTTTGTGGATTATGCCCTTTCCGGTCGCTGTCGTTCTCACATGTCCACCGGCGGTCATCGTTGTCCCAATTACTCTGTAATGAGTCTATTGGGATTGCATCGATTATCGATTCTGATTCTTTTTGTTTCATTTCTTGCGATTTAGGACTTTAGGGTTGCTTCCTGATTTCTCTGGTTTTGATTTCTTGCTTATCTATTGATTATTTGGGATTGTGTGTTACTGGGTTGCTTATCTTTCTGATTTTATGTGCCTACCTGTTAATTTTTTCGAAGTAAGTTTGGTTTATTCACCAACCTCTGTTATGTAGGATGTTTTCAGTGGCAATCATGTTCTTCTTGTTTATGTGTTGCTATGATCTTGAATGGCGATTTGTGAGTTTTGGGGCTTGAGGTTCTGTTGGGATGTTGTTATGTATGGCTTGCGACGGGGTTTGCTGGGGTCTGCTTATCCTTTCCGGTGCTTTGGGGTTGGGCCGGTGACTGGTTTGACCGATGGGCATCGTCTTGAGGAGAGAGAAAATATGTAGAGAGAAATTGCATAAATTAGTTAAATTCCACGTGTCATATTTAATACCGGTTAAATCAATTTTTTGCCCGACGTATTCGATCTCAATTTTTATATATATATATATATATATATATATATATATATATATTATACTGAATTTTTTTATAAACGAGTTATTATACTCAATTTTTTTTATAAAAAAATAAAATTTTAGTCAAAAAAACGTTAACCATTTAACAGAAAAATAACATAATAGTATTAAATGTTATTTTTATTATTGAACTGAAAATTAATTTACAATTTTATTACTGAAAAAGAAAATGATAATAATAATAATACCCTATCCATTACATAAAAATATAATATTATTTTTATTTTTTTAAAATAAATTTTAATTTAATAATAATAATAATAATAATATCATCTCTGTTACACACAAAAAAAAATTCTTTAAAAATTAATTTGAGATATTTTAAAAATAATTATTTATTTAATAATAATAATAATAATAGCCTCTTCGTTACACACACACAAAAAAAGATTAGTTTTGTTTTTTAAAAATTAATTTGAGATATTTTAAAAATAAATTTTAATTTTTAAAAAATAACAATAATAATAATAATAATACCATCTTCATTACAAAAAAAAATCTTTTTAAAAATTAATTTGAAGTATTTTAAAAATAAATTTTGATTTAATAATAATAAACAAAAGACATTTGCTACTTTTCAAGCTTTTTTCTTTTTTTCCTTTTTAAATTTCATTCAATAATCAACATAAGCCCCATTTACGCCTATCCCTCCCTCCTTATTTTATTTATCTTTCACATTTATCATACTTTTTATTTATTATATTTCACTATTTTTGTGATTTTGATTTTTTTTACCAATTTATTATTCAATCAAAATTTATTTTTATAATACCTCAAATTAATTTTTAAAAAACTAAACTAATCTTTTTTTTATGTGTAACCAAGATGGTATTATTATTAAATTAAAATTTATTTTTAAAATATCTCAAATTAATTTTTAAAAAACAAAACTAATCATTTTTTTTGTGTAACGGAGAGAGTGTTATTTTTTTTTTCCAGTGATGCAACTGTAAATTGACATTCAGTTCAATGATGAAAATAATATTTAATACTGTCATATAATTTTTCTATTAAATTGTTAACGGTTTTTGACGAAAACTTTAGTTTTTATAAAAAATTTCAAGTACAAGGACTCGATTATAAAAAAATGAAGTATAATGATGCATATGTAAATTGAGGTCGAGTACAGTGGAAAAAAAATATTAATTTAATCTTATTTAATATGTTAAATTATTTACATAAACAACCACATATGTAGCTCGTTAAATTTTAACATTTTTTGACAAAAAAAACAAATTTTATAAAAAAAAATTAGTTCAATGATACGATTGTAAAAAAAATTAATTCAATAATGCATATGTAAATTAGTGTTCAACTTAGTGAAAAAAAAGTGATTTAATCCCATATTAATTTTACAGAATAAAACTTGATCCTATATTTAAGAAAAGATAGAGTTAATAAATAATCTAGGTGTTTTAAAATCCAAAATAAAAAATAATTTTATTTTTTACACTCTTTTTATGCATATAATTAGATTTTATTAAAAGATTTAGATAAAGTAATTTTAGAGGATTATCTTTTATTAACTTTGATACACAATAAATTCAGCTGCCAAACCCGAACTAGAAACAGGTGGCGATGACTGGAGAGTAGACAACAGCGGCTCATCTCTCCTCTTGATTATAAGGGCACACACGTTGACTTCTGGCGCGTGAAATCCCTTTTCTATGACCAAATTTAGGCCAATCAAACACAAACACCAATTATTAAAAAGTCAAACAACACGAAGAAGGAGATGCAAGTTTTGTAACAAGCACGCCCTCCGAAACTGTGTGAGGACACGCTCCCGAGTTCTCCAAATGATGAATGATAAGGGGCGTCCCTGTTTATCAAATTAGGGGTGTCCCGATCCTTTTTCTCAGTAACCCTTCAAAACTTTCCCTCACTTTCTTTGCTCTCTCTCTCGTTCTAACATGCCTATTTATCAGTCTACTTGTTTATTAACTGATACTTCTTGAAAAAGGTAGCTTCTATAATCTTGATTATTGTTTGTCTATATTGGTGATATATGTGGTTTTTATTGCTATATATTTTGTGGGTTCGTGTTTCTATACTTGTAGCAATGCTGATCACTTTCTTTATACAAGGATTCTTAAACTAATTTTAGATAATTTGCTATTGAATTTGATCTAGATTGATTACGTGGGTTTTCCTAATAATTGTATGTAAGTGGGTGCTCACATTGATCAAGCAAATTTTCAGGGGAAACTCTGATTAGGTAAAACCCATTTCATATAAAGCAAATAAATATATTTTTTAATTTTTCTTAGGGTTGGGGTTTCAATGTTGTTTCTGTGTTACTTTTACCTTCTTTTCATTGTAATACTCTGTTCTTGGAGAATTGAAGGATAAATTTGGTTTCTTATGCATACATTGTTTGATTACACATTTGTATACACTAAGATTACTATGATACAGTGAATTTATGCCTTGTTGTGAATTTCACTAGGAATTTCAGTTTCAGACGATTAACTGGTCTAGATTGGCGCTCTGTTGTGAAAGTTCAATGATTCTGGTTGATTCTTTGTCCCGTTATTGAAATAACAAGGGTGGGGCAGTATATGGATTTGATACTTCTTTAGCGGACTAGATATGTGTCTGTTTTAACTGTTGAATGGATGAAATGTATTGGAAATATTCAACATACTGGCTTTCTGTTTTCATGTTGCTTTTGTTATGCAAGTTACATTCGATAAATTGTAGTATTTGGATGTGAGGGGAGATAGTGATTGGTTGTCTTGAGTTATGATTTTTGACCTACGATATATATATATATATATACCAAGAAGCCATGAAACTCGTGGTCTGGTTATAGAAAGAAGAAAGTTTGAACTCAAAGCCAGTGTCCGAGCCAGCCGACCTTTCAACTTTTCCGCTAAAACCCCAAAAATCCAAACTATGCCTTACATTAAATTTCCATGTGGCACATGATAAGTGAGCTGTTGGGATTGACTACTCCTCAGTGGGTTCGACCAATGGTCGCTATGATAGGGTAGTAGTCGGTCCAAGCATTACGTGTATTTGGGCTTGAGGATTTATTAGTAGCTCGGTCTTGGGTTTGACTAATGTTTTGGGCCTTATAAGTTTGAGCCCATGTTATAACAATTAGGGTTTTTTAGTTACTTTATAAATATTGTTTAGTGTGTGGATCATTGTAGAGTGTGTGAGACACGTATACAAATACATTAGCCAAGCAGGACTAGCGACAATTTGGTGAATCTAGGTATATCTTGTGTTGTTTTCTTCCCGTTCTTCTTTAATTTCTATGAGATTGTTTGCAATATTCGATGTTAAATCTAACATTAGCCATACCGACACTTTATTAACTCTATTTGACTTTCAATCATTACTCCGCAATCGTTTGGAACATATATTTTTTTTTCTTTACATTTTATCTGGCTATTTGTCCCTCACTCTGGCATTTGTCATCTTGTGGTGAGACCGCACCGACTGCCTTGGAAGTTTCAATAGGTCTTCTTTTGTATAATTGATTGCATTAATATCCGTTTTTCCTATAATGTGGGCCATTATGTCGTCTATGAGTCGGTTTTTGCTATTGGGAAGTTATGGAGTTAATAGATGTGCAGTAATTAATGGTATATCACATACAAAATTTAGGATTTGCATATATAAAGAAACTCTCAATTCTATTCTGCCAAGGGCATCGCTAAACCGCTTCATTCGCCAAGGGTTTCAGAAAGAAAGAGACTTGAAGATGGCCCAGTGATTGACCCAATCCTCGCAGTCTGAGGTCTTGCAAAAGACTTAATAGCTAGAGCCTCCTTGGTTTGTATATTTATATATAGAAGTTAGATTTTCATCATTCCCTTTCCCTTTACTTGTCACATGCATCCCACATCAGAAGAATTTAAGAGTGTTGATGGGTTAATAAGTATAATGGGTCTCAACCTAATAATTTAAGCTTTTGGGTAAGGAGGTGGTCCAATATGTTTGTTGGCCAAGTCAACAAAGTATACACTCCAAGTGATGTAGGCTGTATCATACCGTTTCGCTACAATTATGTAGTACATATTTTTTGGAAGATGTAGGTAGTTATTACATACACCTCTTCCATATGGTTAAAAAGACTCGGATCTTAATTGTGATTTATGGTAATCTCTATAGTTCAGGAAGAAGAGATTTCACTTCCCTCTATGTTGTGGCCAATAGCTGCTTATTTCATTATTGCTATAAACAAAGGAAAGATAATTGAACTTAATAGATGGTAGTAATATCATATTAGGGAATGATATCAAATCGTTATGATCGTTGATGCTCTCTATCTCCTTTCCTTCTCTCTTTTGTCTTTCCATGGGTATTGTTTATATTAAAAACTCGTATGCAATATCATTTACGGAAAGATGTTGGCTTATTGTGCTGAACATTTTTTTACTCTAGGTTTCAAGCTGCCGTTTTTACAATGGAAATTCAAAGTCTGTCAGACTATTCCGGGGAAAAATTAATGCGTCCGCCACAGGCTGGAACATTTCAAGATCGTGAAGACCTTATTACATATGTTCGTGATTTTGGTGCTAGCCAAGGATATGTGGTTACTATTAAAAAGTCTAGAAGGGATAGAAGAGTTATACTTGGTTGTGATAGAGGAGGTGTTTATCGCAATAGGCGTAAAATTGAAGAAAGCAAGCGCAAACGGAAAGCATCTTCTCGCCTTATCAATTGCCCTTTTGAAGCTATAGGTAAAAAGGATGATGATGTGTGGGTGCTTACAGTAAAAAATGGTGAGCACAACCATGAAGCTCTGAGGGACATGTCTGAGCATCCTTATAGTCGTCGTTTTACCGAGGAAGAGGTCAAGAAAATCAAGATGATGACTGAAGCTGGTGTAAAACCACGTCAGGTTCTCAAGACTCTCAAGCAAAGCAATCCTGAGTTTCACTCAACACCAAGGCATCTATACAATCTCAAAGCCAAAATTCGTCAGGGAAATCTTACAGGTCAGATAATATCTACTGTATTGAGTAAAACTGGTCATTGACTGGCCCTGACTGCTAATTCCAGCATGTCTGTGTCTGGCTCTGTATTGTGTCTACTAATTCCAGTACATTTATGACAATATGAGAGCATAGTGCTGTTGCTAGGAAGAAGTCAGGGATGTAATTTACAATATTTATTCCTTGCACTAATTGTAAAAGCAGGTTGTGCTCTTAGTGGATGGTTGTATCCTTCACCTCTTTATTGTGTCCATAACTCCAAAGGGCCAAACCTTAGGGTGTGATGATGTTAGTCTGATATATGGTCAAGAAAGAAAGTAATGTGATTGCATATTGTTGCTTAAATTAGGTTCTTAAGTAGCGTTGGTGACCCATTTAATTGACTCAAAACTATTAGGTTTAATCAACGCGGTCAGTTGGTCATTTAATTAGTATATATTTTTATTCTATTCCAAACTTTATGTCAGTTTGTTGAGTCTTCAAGATGCTTCTTCTAAGAGTCATGTGAATAAATTGAAAAATCATGTTCTTCATCACATGACTTGAATTGGCATTTATGTGAGTTCTGATGAAGTGTTTTGGTTCTGATGAGATTAAGAAAAAAGGCAGGAGCTGCTTGATGGGCATTTTCTCACTCTCAAGTAACTTTAATTATCATTAAACTACTTGTAGCTTTATAGAGTATGAAACGAATGCTTCACTTTTGCAGAGAAAACTTTTAAATCATGGAGACCAAATAGTTCGGCCACTGCCTTTACGACTGGTGAATCATCAACAAGATACAACTGTGCAGTAAGTTTTAATGTGCAGAAAGATTAATTTGATTAGGTTTTTCAGTTACGATCCTCCCTGTCTCTCTCTCTCTTTCCATATATATATGGTGGTTTTTAACATTTCTGTGTTCTCCTTTTGATCTGCAATTCAATTGTAGCTGAGGGTTCTGAACATGATTGGAGGGAAATTTTTGGAGTCACAAGCGTGTGAAATAATTGATGTTGTAAATCCAGTAAGCACATTATTACAGTGGATTCTTATTCTACTTTTTTCTTAGAAGTGCAAGCATATAGTTTTTTATTTAAATAATCTTATCAGGCAACACAGGAGGTTGTCTCACAAGTCCCTTTGACTACCTATGAAGAATTCAAAGCTGCAGTAAGTGCAGCCAAACAAGCTTTTCCTTCATGGAGAAAAACTCCAGTTACTACACGTCAACGCGTCATGTTCAAGCTACAAGAGCTCATCCGTAGGGATATTGTCAGTACCATTAATAATTCTAACTTTGTGTCCTTAGGCAACTAATTTTGACATGCTTAAAAAGAGATTTAACTTTTTTCTAGGACAAGCTTGCCACAAATATCGTTACAGAGCAGGGCAAGACATTGAATGGTGCAAAAGGTGATGTGCTTCGCAGTTTAGGTTAGTGCTTAACTGTGTATATATTTTTTTTCTGTTCCCCTACCTTCTACCCCTCCAAAAGATAACCACAAACACATATTCACATACTCATATTCCAAAAGTTCTGTTGGATTTTGAACTCAATTTGCATGTCTGCACCCGTATTTCTGGCTTTTATAGAGTTTGTTGAACATGCTTGTGGAATGGCAACTCTGCAAATGGGGGAGTTTGTTCCGAATGCATGTAATGGAATTGATACATACTGCAGTAGAGAACCGCTAGGTGTTTGTGCTGGGATATGTCCCTATAACTTTCCTGCAACGATTTCCTTGTGGGTACGTCTTTGTTCTTCCCTTTGTCGGCTTTCTCTTTCTTCACCTCTTGCCTCTTGGTCTGATTTAATCATCGATTATTGTGTCCCTGTATCGTAAAGTTTTAAATAATATTAATTCTTTATCTTGTTAATATTTACTGGTAATTAAATTGATATGCTCAGTTAAAAAAAAATAATTTGTTTTTTTTTGTTCTGTATATCAGAAATGTAAGTTTTATTTTTTGCTAAATTTTAGTAGTTATCCTAAAGAAGCTACCATGTAAGTTTACTTTGGTTTATAGTTTTTCATAGATGCTATAACCTTTTCCTGTATAATATGAAATGCACGCTTGAGAAGACATTCCAACTATTGGTTGCTACTGAATTCACGATTATAATTTCTTTGCATAGTCAATTTGAAAATAAGGAATTTAATTTTTTTTTTTCTGTGTTTCTAAATAAATGTATAAATGCTGCAGATGTTTCCTATAGCAGTCACATGTGGCAATACATTTATCCTGAAGCCATCTGAGATAAATCCAGGTGATAGATACTCCCTTTCTAACGTCTAAATTCTTGGGGTGGCCACTACAAACTTAACTAGTTATTGATCTCCTTTTGAAGAAAAGTACTGCGACGTAACATTGAAACAGAATTTATTAACAGCATGATATGGCATTTTTATGTAGACTACAAAATCACCATTTAAAGTAGCATTTTTTTTACATGTGAACTAAGTTGCCGTCTCTTGTTTCTCTCTACATTACAATCAGACCCTCCAAAGTTGGGTCTTTTTGTCCTCTCTCTAAAATACAATCAAATCATCAAGAAGTCAAGTACACCTTGGAATTGATATTGCTTTCAGAGAATCTAGCGACCAGTCCCCAATCATTTACAATTGATAATACTCTGTCACCAGCTTCACTGGCCATAACGATCAAATAGGAATCTCCCACTGCAGATAGAGTAAAGACATTGCTTTGATCTCAAAATTGGCAACTAAAACAACCAATAAGCTTTAGCCTTTAAGGAATAAAATACTGAAATTTAGTGATTATCATCATCAGTCTCCTCTATTGCCATTGTCACTATGTTATTGTCATTGAACTCCCTTATTCCTTACCATTTTAATCATAGACAGTTATACAGAGAGAGATAGTTAGAAAGTCGGTTGTTCCGTATATGGATTTTAACGACAATTCTCTGTGGTGATTTTTTCCTGGATGTAGAAGTGATTTATAGTGAGAATCCATGAGAGAGAGAGAGAGATGCTTCCTGTTTGGTTATTCTTCGATGGGTGCTTTTCATGGGGTCTTTCTCTGATTAAAATAGAGATTGGAGGGCTGTTCTCCATTGAGGGTGTTGGGACTTTTTCCCTTGTTTTGTGTGTTATTTTCATTTTGTGGATGTTTTGTCCGCTTTTGTATTGTATCCTCTTTCTTTCTCTTAAATAATATTTTATTTGGTCTTCAGCATTTTACTGAAGCAGCATTGAATCATGTTTAGTTCTCCATGCATCATTTTCTTATAATTTTTGTTATTAGTCATTGCTTTTTCTCAATCAGTAATTGCGTTCATTTTAGGGGCTTCTATGATTCTTGCTGAACTGGCAATGGAGGCTGGTTTACCTGATGGTGTTTTAAACATTGTTCATGGTACCCATGTAAGCTTCATCACCTGAAAGTCCTTATTACTCCATTATTTGCCTGGTGTGCCTTTTTTGAATGTTGTGATGCATTTGGATTAACTACTCTGATGTGGCCTGAGGTTTGCTACAATTACATGGACTGCTATGATTCTTTTGGAATAACTAGACTGATGTGGCCTGAGGTTCGCTAAAATTACATGGACTTCTTTCTTTTCATTAATCTCTCTAAGCTCCCTTTTTGGTTTAGTTGTTGGTAACATATTCATGGTCAATGGAACTTTTTGCTGGTAATATCTTGCAATGAATTTTTAAATACCTTTTTGCTCCCAATATAGTTAAATTCAACAAATAAAGTCAAATATTCTCCTAGATGGTAAAAGGAGGTAACACTTAATGAATATGTTACATTCACGCTATCTGGATGACATTTCTGATTTCTGATTTCTGACAATGGATGTTAGTGTAATCATCCAAATATGGGAGGTCCTTGTAGTTTGATTCGCATCAGTGATGGGTTGGTAGAGTTTACTTGTTTTTCTTAAAAATATGATTGCATGTAGATGACCCATATCAGAATAAAAGGAAAAATGAAAACTTATAGGTTTCTGACAAGTGAATCGACCATTTACGTATAAACATTGTTTGACTTTATATTGTCCTCATTCTCCCAAGAGCTTTGCTTTTCCACTTCCTTCTTTTCAAGGAAAAGAATATGTTAGGGTTTCGAGATCTTTCATATACCTTCGGAAGTTGGAACTAATTGGGAGCAAGGAGCTATAATTGTTCGATCGAACTTGCCTGCGGCACAAAGACAATCAACTTCACTAGACTTTAAGAACTTACTGTACAATACATAGTTTTGCCTTTGTGATTGTTGCCTGAACACAATCCCAAAACCCCATGTTCACCCACTTTCAAACCCCTCTGAAGATCCTAGCCTGTCTCTTACTTGGATTTTTCTTATGCTCTCTACATCTTGTCTTGTGTGTTCTCCAACAGAGATCCTAATTACCCTATTTATAAAACCTAGTGGGAGATCCAATTTGGAAAATCAAAACCTTAATGGAATGGGAAACCTGGATCCTTCATGGAAAAGGATTTGAGTCACATCACAACAGAATATATATATATATATATATATATATAAAATTTTCTCAACTGATTTAATGTACTGCTACTGTTTATGGTCCCAATGTTTACAATTGATATTTTCATGTAATATAAGAAAAAAGCAAAGGAAAGAATTGATTAATCTTTTACTGCACCTTTTTTTTCTTGGCTTAATATTTACTTTATTTTATTTGAGCAGGATATTGTCAATCATATATGTGACGATGATGATATAAAAGCCATATCGTTAATTGGATCAGACAATGTAAGTTAATTTTCCAGATTATGGTGATTCATGCTTTGCGTTGCACTTTGATGCGTATATTCATTAGCATACATAATTACGAACACCTTAATCTTGTTTGGGCTACTTATTTACGTTCTCATTCAAATAGGAATATTGTTCACTCTAATTCTTTTAAGCGTTAGATAAATGATATTGAAAAATTTTCTTCACTAGTGCACTTATAGATTTTGGATGGTCATAATAATCTCATGGTACTGATTGCTTTTAGCAACTGCATTAAGCTACTGAAGGCCAGAATTCTAAACCTGCAAGAACCCTATAATACTTTCTGTTCCTTCTGGACATCTTATATTTCAAGAAACATCTGAATATGATTTATTTATTTAGTTTGTAAATGTTTTAGCTTATTTTTGTTTTCCCATCGCATGTACTCTCAAGGCTGGAATGCATACATATGCTAGGGCAGCAGCCAGAGGCAAACGCGTTCAGGTTAATCATTCTTATATTTGTTGGATTAGGACCACTATCAGTAGACATTATTGAGAATTTGGTTTTTTGTATCTATTGAAGACTGTTATTTTGTTTAATCCTCAGTCTAATATGGGAGCCAAGAATCATGCAATTATCATGCCTGATGCAAGCTTTGATGCCACTTTGGATGCTTTGGTCTCTGCTGGTTTTGGTGCTGCAGGTCAAAGGTGCATGGCCCTGAGTACTGCTATTTTTGTTGGCGGCTCAAGGACTTGGTATGTTATCTTTTATTTCTATGCTTGTTTATGCTTCCTATTTCTTCATGTCTGATTTTTAATCATATATATCTTATTTTATAATTCCTGAATATTCTTCTCTATTGAGGCTCTAGTCATGTAAATCCATTTACAGTCTTTTATTGATTCTTGCAAAAATCTTTCTGTTAGATTGATACTTCTATAACTATTTTCAGGGAAGAAGAACTTGTGGGGCGTGCAAAAGCACTTAAAGTAAATGCAGGGAAAGAGCCTGGAGCTGACGTTGGACCTGTTACTAGTAAAGAGGTACAACTACTATTGAAAGTTTTCAATTAACATGACATTGAAGGTTACTTTGTATAAATATTACTTTTTTCTATTTAGAGAAAATTTGCATTTAAAATCATTGGGTTTATAAGGTGTCAAATTCTGGTAGCTTCACATGCTGAATCCTTGTTCTCTTCCCATTGTTTTTATTTTCTTTTTGTTTCATGAGATTTGAGGATGGGGGTGGTGGGTTTGGGTGTGTATGGACCAGTGATCATCCTCACATGAATTGATGTGTTCTGTGATTTGTTCTACTGTTTCCTTATTTGAGTTGCTCTGGAATGTACAGGACAAGGATCAAATATGCAGACTGGTTCAGAGTGGAGTTGAAAGTGGAGCTAGACTTATACTTGATGGGAGAAACATTATGGTAAAGTTGTGCTAAAAAATCTTCTGTATTGTATTAACAAATTTTGCCTGCATAAATCTTTAGGAGTATTGAGTGTGCATTGAGAACAACATATATTTAATTAGATACTGTCTTGGTGTTGTCTTCAGTATGTTTCAGATCAGCAAAAGATTTTATGGTGTTTATTTGTTAGGGACTGATATATTCAAGAGTTGAACTTCTTTGACATCAACATTACCAAAGGAAATGACCTCAATCATACTACTTGAAAAATGTTGGAATGCTGGCAATTCTGGTTTAGAAATGTGGATTGTGAGTAAAGTTTGGTACATAATTATTCGAGGGTTTAATTCAAAATGGGGAAATGAATTCCCATTCACCTGAAACCTGTGTATTAAGATTAGATGACAGTGATCAGCATGTGTAAGTTCATGTATGCTGTGGTTCAATTATGATATCGAGGGATATTGGTCAGTTAATAAATTGTGCTGCATCACTTTCTATCTTTTACTTCTCTTATTGCGATTTCAAAGGTTGTCTCTTTCGTCTTTCTATATTTTGGTTAGTAGTCTTCTTGTGGCAACAATGGTATGGGGAAATGACTCAACCATACTTGTCCCACAATAGAGTCTTGTGTTGGAATGCTTGTCCCATAGTAGAGTAGTTGTTTGTTGGAATGCCTCAAAACCTGGAAAAGTTGATACATGACAAGTCTCGCCAACAATTTGTAATTGTTGGACTGAAAACCTGGTCTTGAAACAACAATGTGAACTCTTGTGCTTGTTTGTGCAAGGAGACATCTGAGGGTAAAAACATAGTAGGTTGCTACTTAAAGATGTCTCCTTATCCTGATGGCAGGCAGCTATCTTTTAAGTTATTAAAGGTTAGGGTTATTTTTCCTACTTCCCTTTGAAGTTCTGCTATGGGTGCCTTTAGGGTCTGTGACTGATTTGTGTATAGATAGGAGGGCTGCACTTTTTAAAGTGCTTTTTTGGTCTTGTTTATCATGAGTTTGCTGAGGGTGAACTTCTTGTTCACCCAGTGACCAGTGTATTGTACTCTTTGTATTAATAACATTTCTTCTTCTATCAAAAAATTATAAAGCATAACTGGTAAGAGTATCTCGAATTCATGAACTGATATAGAATTTGTGACAACCCGAAGGAAAAGAAAGATGAAGTTTAGTGGTGGTAGTGGGTGGCAGTGATGAGCTGGGTCCAAGCCCAAACCTGGAAACCTGTTTAGTTTTTGGCTAGTGTTAACTATTTTCTTTGAACTATTGTGTCATATTAATCCTCATTGGGGCGGGGGTGCACTTAATGTATGGTGTTGTCCGGCTGATTAGCTTGCTTAGAAATTTTCTTTTTTGTTTTCCCAATTTGTTAATAATTTTCTGGTTTCCATTGTTAAGTTATGTATGCTGATTGTAAAGCAAGAATATTTTTGTAGCTGTCATCATTTAGACCTCTCATTATTTGGAACTTCTTCTGTAGGTTCCGAGATATGAGCACGGAAACTTTGTTGGTCCAACTATCTTATGCGATGTCAGAACTGACATGGATTGTTACAAGGTATCTCTTTTCATGCTTTTAATGCTTATATTTTGGATTGTTTTGAATGAAAAATGATAATTGGTGAAGAAAAATCTGAACAAAAAACCTTGGCATAGCTGTATATCATGCTGTATGTTGTGTTGGCAGGAAGAAATGTTTGGACCAGTTCTTCTATGTATGCAGGTACTTCTAAGTTAGTGGTTAATTTTCTTATGATCATATAAATTGCTTAAGCCACACAAATTAACATTATGTTCACTTGTTGACGACTTACAGGTTGATAACCTAGAAGAGGCCATGACTATTGTTAATCGACAGAAGTATTTCCTTTACTCCTGTTACTTATCTTACCTTCAAACACTTCTTTTTCTTCCTTGAGCATTTGCAAGTCAGAAGAATTACATGTATTTCATCAAATTCCTGTAGTGCTTATTTCCACTAGGCAAAAACACCAACATATTGTACAAATAACTTAGCATCAAATGTCAACACATTATATTATAATAATATATGAAGTGCAAATACGTTGTTGTGTTCACATAAAACTCCTTTAATCATTATCCTATCATGCATTTTTACTCACGAGAGGAGTGTTTATAGGTATGAAAATGGAGCTTCCATATTCACTGCATCTGCTGTCGCAGCTAGGAAGTTCCAGAATGAAGTTGATACTGGGCTGGTAAGCAAACTATTTCATCCTACACAAGTTTAAGAATTATAAAATTATTTGAACATGTTAATTCTCAAACCTTGTAAGTTTTGATGTCATCTAACGTGTTGAAAAATTGATTCAGGTTGGGGTAAATGTTCCTGTTCCAATTCCAGTGCCATTTTCCTTGTTTAATGGGCCAAAGGCGTCTATTTCTGGCAATCTATATTTTTGCAGTATGTCTTCAACTCTCTCTTTCTCTCAACATTTCTTCATAAAATTCAATTTTTTTCTTTTTTTGGTTTTCAATGGCAGGCAAGGAAGGTGTTCAGTTTTACACTAAAAAGAAAACAGTTGCACAGCAATGGAGGGACTTACCAGCCCGAAGAGTGTCATTACCCGCCCCTCCAACATCTGATAGTGATATATCCAGCCGAGAAGTTTCACCAGCTCTGCCTTCAGCATCTGAGAGGGTTACAGCTAACCAAAATATTTTACTGTCCTCGCCTCCATTATCTGAAGGCAGTTTACCAAACCCTAGATCAATTTCATCCATACCTTCCACCACTGTTAGAGAGTTATCAGTTCATGACGGGTCACCACATATTCCTTATATCTCAAAGAGGGCTTCAATGAGCCAGGAAATATCACTGGCAATTCCGCTTTCTTCTGAAAATGATTTACCTGTTCAAGGAGCATCAAAGTCGGGTGAAACTCTTTTGGTGAAATCACCAAGGGCCGAAACTCATCTGTCAACTTATGAGAGGACTTATATGCCCCCAGCTTCTTGGAAGACTGGAAACATGGCACTGAATCACGCATCAGAGAACTTATCAGTGCCTACATCTCAGAGAAATAATGACATTGTGGGTTTTGGAAAGGACAGTATGGCCCAAAAGTTCCAAAGGACTGACAATTTGGGACATCCAAATTCCGGGAGGTTTTACATTCTGGCACCTCAAAACGGCATTAATTCACTGTCATTGGGGACAGATGCGACTATGCATCATCCGGCTTCTGAGAGGGCATACATGCCTACATCTTACAGGAATGAAATGTTCCCATCCCAAAGGACTGATTCTATGCCTCCAACTTCCGAGAAGGTGTATATCCCTTCAGGACAGAGGAATGATGGGTTGGCGTTATCGCCGGAGACGTTCTATATTCCTGCAAGTTCAACTGCAAATTCTCAGGGGATGTATGGCCCAGTATATATGAGTGAATACGCCAGCCAAGGGGCTTCACCAACATCTCAGAGGCTGTAGGACTAAACCTCCATGCAACTTATTTATCTTTTCTAGGAACTAATCAGAGTTACTAACAAATCTGCGAAAGTATTTTCTTCATCTTTATTGGGGGTGTTACTTACGTATGGAGAAAAAAACTCTGTTTCTTCAACATCCTGGCCAAGAGATTTTGAATTTTTGGTGGCTGATATGGATGGTGCAACCTTTAAGAGAGATCTCCCAACTCTCAAGTTTTTTTGTGCCTTTGAACTCTCCAAAGAACTCAAATAAAAATAGGAAAAGATATATTTATAACTGTTTTAGTGTCATGCTAACTTGCAACTGTGGAAGTTAATTGCTGGTGGTGTTTTTCATTTTGTTACCAAAAAATCCCCATGAATAACCGATCTAGTATGGTATGGCCATGCAATTAGCAAATGAACTGTTTTTATCTGTTTAAATTTTTAAGTGACAAAATACCCCACATTTCTGTCGCAGTACTTGTGTTCGGATTGCATCGATCTGAGGGGAACAGAATGATTTATTCTCAGAAAAAAATTATTTAATAATTTTATTAGAATGTAATAAATTATTCATTCTCGTTAAATTGATGATTTTTATTTTTAAAGGATTATATGATATTTGTTACATTTTATTTATTTATTTCTATCGTAATTGTATTTTTTCAATCTAAACAAATCACTAGAGATATATTATATTTTTAAAAACTGATATTTTGATATGTTTTTTTCTCACAATATATGTGAGATTCATTTAAGCCATCATGTGTGAAGAATCGTATGATGTTATTTGACAAAAATAGAACTATGACAATGTATATTGATTGACCAAAGTAGCTTTCACTTTTCACATACCTGGATGTCCAACTACCTACTTTTTCATAGTTTTTTTTTTGGGTACCCTTTTGGGCTTTAGTATTAGTACTATTCACATTAATAATTTTTCATAATTTTAATACGTATATATTATGTTTATTTATAAAAAATGTACTTAAAATTTGACTATATATATTAATTTAACATTAATTTGGATTATTTTAAAAATATACTTGAAATTAGACTATTTATATTAATTTAACATTAATTTGAACTATTTTATCCCATGATGGGGGATTAATAGTCCTATGAGTTATTATTTTTTTTATCATTCTTAAGGTTATTTATGAAAGATTATATAATCATATGATGAATTTGATATTAATAGTCTTTCTCATTTTAAATTATTAAATGATTTTATGAGACTAATAATCTAACATCAAGGGACTAATAGTCTCTCGTCAAAGGATTAAATAGTGCAAAATATTATTAAATTAAGACAAATAATTTAATCTCAAATATATTTTTTACAAATAAATATAGCCATAGAGAATATGTTTTTCAGAGAAGAAACAACTAAGTTTTAATAATGTTGTATTTTCTCCCCCCTTTTATTTTGTTTAAATTAAGAGTATTCAAAAAGTGACTTAGGACTTATATCTTTAAATAATATTTAAAAGATAAATAAATACTCCTTTTATTTTAAAAATATAATTTTATTTATTAATTTTTTATTGCATATAAATAGTTTTTCATTAGTGATACTATTATAAACTAACATTAGTATAATATTAAATTTGATATTATAATTTTATTATAGTACTAAATTAACAATTTATACTATATTAGGGGTAAATATGAAAGAACAACAGTTTCTTCATACCTATAAATTTTATAGATGTCAATGGAATTGTTTTTTTAATCGAAGGTCATTAATTCAAGTAATATTATTCAAGTCATAACATGAGATTGAAGGTTTAATTTTTGACAAAGTCGAAGTGGGTGTGGAACGGTGTGTCGAATTTGAAAAAAAAATGGGGATCTTTTTTTAGTTGGACGACCGGACAAATAAAGCTGTCGGGTTCCTCTTCTTTCCTCCCCCAATCAAATGGAATGCAATTGAAAACCACTTGATTAACACAGAGATGAATTTATGTTGAGAGGGGATTGATTATATTGGAGTGCAACGAATCTGTTAGAAGTTGTTTAGAGGGAAAAAGGAAATATGCAATGTCCGACCATATACTGTTTATCACCTCTCCAATTTTCACCCATTAAACCCCCAATTTCTGTGATCAAACTCCCAATTTCCCAAGCCACAGTCCAAAGTCTACGACGCCCAAAAGATGTTTCTTTTAATGGCGGCGGAGATGATGATAGTCAAGAGGTGACACTTCCGTTACCTTATCATGTGAAATCTATCACAAGCCCGTCAAACCCATTTGTGAAGCACTGCCTCAAGCTTCGCCACAGCTCCTCTTATCGCCATTCTCATGGTTCTGTTCTTGTTGTTGGCACTACTCCTATAAGGTCTCCTTTTCAACCCCATTCTTACCTTATCTTACTTCAATTTCATTTTTCTTTTCTGGGTTTCTTTAGAATCTTATCTTTGTAGTACCTTGAATTGAAATGGGTTTGATTTTTCTACTCCCCCACCCTTTTTTGTATATTATACTCTGTTTGCTTGCTAGAATTTGTCTCAATGTGTTTTCTTGATTCTTGGACCTTTATTATTTATTAGACTGAATAATGAATATTGGCAAGTTCTTAACTTTTGGTAGCAATTTGAAAGTTCGGTTCTTTTTTCATCTTGGCTGTTTTATAGTCACAACTGAAATAAGAAAAGGGCATTTTGATTTGGGGATTTTGGTTTGCGGTTCTAATCGTCATGATTTGAGGTTTGTTGGAGTTGTTATGATTTATCACTTCTTAGTGGGAATTCTTCTCAAAATTTCTAGATTGGAACCGAAAATTTTAGGTGTAGCGGTGAGCAATTGGAGGTTCTGACAGCTTCTATTAGGATTAACAATAAGAATATCTCTTCCTAACCCTTGCTAATTCAAGTTGCACATGTGTTACAAAAGGTGTTTCTCTAACAAATGGAATTAAAATTTTCTGGCATTTATTGTGCCTTGCAAATTATTCGGAAAAAAAAGGTGCATAAGATTCAAAGATTTAGAATCACGTGACAGACAACAGACCAACCTGTTCCAATGATTTTTGGGTTCTTTATGTAAACTAAATTTTTTCGCAGGGAAATATGTAGGTTTCAAAAAGCAATGCAAGAGAGACCTACTGCAGCAGATTGTTTACTTGTACTTGATAAAGCTGAGATTCCTCTGGAGTTAGATGACCAATCTATTCGTGTTGTTCATGCAAGTTCAATGGTGATGAAGAAATTATCCGGATTGCAATCAAGCGAATCTATTGAAGCAATTGCTTTAATGAGAATTCCTTCAACTTTCCACTCTGTAGATGACAACCGAAACGAAGAATATTTTCGCAGCTGGTTTCCATCCCCACGTCGAGTCCTTGTTCTTGATGGGATCCAGGTAAGTCTCCTACTTGTACCTGTTGCTCTTATTGAAAAACCCGATGGACTCCTTTGAAACCCGCCAAGAAATGGCAAATCCGAACAATCAATGTTATACTCCTGTAAACTTTGTTTCTAGCTTATTGAATATTCGTACCTCTTCCCTCTCCCCCACATCAAATTTTTTTTTTTTAAAAAAAGAAGCAACAAATGAAAAAAGTAAAAATGTTCACTTGACAGCTAAAGCATGAGAATTGTTTGTTTGCTATAATGCTAAATGCATTCAAAATATGTTTACATACTTTTGGGCATTCATGTTCGAAGTTCATAATTATTTGTCCTCTACAGGACCCTGGTAATCTTGGCACGTTACTTAGATCAGCCATGGCGTTTAGTTGGGTAAGAAACACATTTCAGACTATAAAACTTTCTACGTATTCATCATCGTCCTCTTTTGTCATCTTCTTTTCCAACTCTTTGGTGTTAGTAGTTCTGTTTTCCACAAAAATCCTTTTATGCCTAAAGACAGTTTATTATGACACACTTGTATGCCTTAAATAGGCATGTATCACAAGCCTTAGGCCTCAGGGTGGAATAATGAGTCATCATCATCTTCTTATAATTAGGATTTGGGAGATCAGCTTGATAAAAATGTTCCTGTTTGTTGATTTTTTTTTGTTTTTCAGGCAACATATTAATTTTGTTTTATCCATCTGAAGAACGCATAGGATCCAAGCTTTCTAATATTATTACATTCATGCAGTTTCCTTAAAATTACACTCCCCCTTAAAAGGAGTTCCATTTGCCATTTGTTTTTTGTTTCACCAAAAGAGTATAAAATGACACAATGCCCTCAAGTTTGCCACCAAAATTTCATTATCATGCCACAACTACTAAGCTAACAACTTATTATTTTTAGGGATAAACATGGGACAATAATAGAATCTTAATATTTGCAAATTTTGTAAACGGGACTCTATTTATGGAACAGAGGGAGTATTATGTTAGTCACTTCTAAACAATTGCATTTGCTTTTTCTACCCAAATAACTTACTTTCTTTCATCTAATCTCTCATCTGTTAAATTAACTGAACAGAGGTTCCAGTGACACATGTAATACTTTTGCAGATCCATCCTAAGCTCACATCCTCCTACACCCTTGCCTACATACATTGCTGCATCTCTCTTTCTCACATTTACAGTTGTAGTAAAGTTATTTGTGCCCATGCCCACCAGGATGGTGTCTTTCTTCTTCCTGGCTGTTGTGATCCATTCAACGACAAAGCACTTAGAGCTAGCCGAGGAGCCTCTTTTCAGCTTCCTATAGTTTCCGGGAGTTGGATTCATCTAGAAGCTCTCATAAATGAATTTCAAATGAAGATTCTGGCTGGCCATCCAGAGGGTACTGAAGAATTGAAGCCGGTGACTTTACTTTCTCAAGGGCTTGCAGATTCTCTGGCAGATACAAAATTGTGCTTGGTTTTGGGCAGAGAAGGCAATGGCCTTTCGGAAAGAAGTAAGCAGGTTAGTGAACTTGTTAGCATTCCAATGGCTGGAGAATTCGAGTCTCTTAATGTTTCAGTTGCGGGTGGGATTTTCTTGTACATGTTACAGCTTGCAAACCATAGATTTGCTTGATTTCTCTGATCTTATAATTATGCTCTATGTAGATTAAGTTCTCTTTTTTAGGAATTGACCATGGAAAAATCAACTGATTCATTGACAAGGAAAAACACGCATACACTCACGGAGGTTGCCCAGCCATTTCTAATCATATTAAAACTAAAAGGAAATTAACCAAACAGCCCTAGTGAAGTTGCAATGAAGAAGCAGGTGTCTACAGGTATTACATGATTGTAGCTCATGCAATGTGGACGTACTTTGGGCATTACTTAAATGTTCTTTTTTTCAGTCCCTCTGTAATACAGTAAGAGTCCCATTTTGAAAATAAAAATTTGTTCCACAATAGAGTCATCTTTTTGTTGATAATAGAATAAAATGACATAATGTTCTTGTTCTTGGTATCATAATATGATTATCATACGTCATGTAAAAATGGAATAAAAATACATCTTTTAATATTTGAAAATTTTGCAAATAAGACTCTTTGTAGTACGGTGGGAGTATAATTTTCAGGCTTTGACAACATATTGGTGGGGCACTGCAAATCTCAGGAGCCAAATAGGTTTATGAGAATGTTAGTATCTTCTTGTCGATTGTCAAGGTGTCTTTGAAAATTTGAAGATGAAAGCAATTCTCATTGATAGAGTGGGCACGGGCTTTAGGTACTTAACAGTTTTTATATAAGCCTAATAAAAAATTCTAGGATTGCATGATCAGATTAGTGTAACTGCTCTCGTCTTTACCCATTCTTTCAGTTAAGTCCCCTAGAGGCTTAATCATGGCTGAAATGGCATTCTTACATTTGGTTCATGTATATATGTGAGACAGTCTTGGAAAGGTCCTCTCAGACATGTCCCATTGGGGCTAATCTACGTGGGGTGTGCAGAACTATCCCATCATGGGATTGTACTGTCTCATACCCTGCGTGAACAGCTAATGTGACTCCTCAAGGGTTCCAGTTGTCTTGCTCGGCTCTCGGTCACCTCTCGTTAAGGGGGATCCTCATCGAAGATGGGTCTTGATTTTGAATCGAGTAAGTGGGCCTTTGGACGTTCAATCATTCAGGCTTGTTCATATCCATATCCATATCCTAACAGAGGTAAACAAAAATATATCCTTAATATTTACAAAAGCGATTATGTTTTTTACTAAAATACAGTCTGCACCCCAAAATTTGTAGGATAATTGAGGTTTGCACCCCAATGTTTAAAACGTATCTAAGTGTACCCTAAGAATCTTCTATGCTAGACAAAATGCACCCTCCGAAGTCTAAATTGGTCAAAATGCACCTAAAGTTCTATTTTTTCAACAAAATGCACCACAAAGTTCGTCGCGTTAAACAAAATGCACCCTCACATTTGAATGGTTAAAATATCGAAAAGAACTTTGAGATGCATTCATATACGTTTTAAACATTAGGGTGCAAATCTCAACAATTTTACAAACTTTAGGGTGCAAACTGTATTTTAGTTTATGCTTTTAAAATGGAGGGAGTACTAATGTACGTAGTTGCTTACTTTAAAAGTTAAGAAATTAAAAATAAAATTATATTATTATAAAATTTGCAATTTCAAGTATTACTAATTACCAGACCAAATGTGATAACTTAATGCTAAAAGTCTCTTTTTTTACTTGCGAGGTTACAGGTTCAAATCTATCTCTCAGCTAGACTTGACAATCTAGTTAGTTAACTATTGGGTCAATCCATATTAATTGGAATCAATTGGGTTAGTTATTATTTTTATTTATTTAAGTTGGGTAAAGTTTGGACCCATATTTCTAAAAATAAATATAGGCCCAAACCGGGTAAACTATGTTCGAACCAGAATTTATATTCCAAATCCAAATCGAAAGAAATCATGTTTCTCTCTTTACCTGCTTTCCAGGCTCGCGTGTTCTTCTCCTCTTGCCTCTTCGTTGCATCTTCGTCTCTCCTCTCACCGCCCCTCATCCGATGTAAATCTTAATGGATTCAAGATCTAGGGTTCAAAATCTAGGGTTCTCTCTCATGATTCTTGCTTAACGAGGTACCAAAAACATCTAAAGTGGAGAAGATACCATGTGTTATGTGAAGCCTTCTGGTAACCCATATTAGAGATTGATTTCTTTTAATTTTCATTAACTTGAATTGAATTGGTTTCATCCCTTTATTTGAATTTAATTTTTCTCTTATTTGATTTCATCTAAACAGAGAAGAGGGATCTACGAGAATAGTCATGATCTATGTCTTGTTGATTCTTCTGATAAGAAAATAACAACAGTGATTGATTTCAAGAATTTTGAACCTAACAAGCTAAATATCTTAAGTGTTAACGTGAGTTAATTAATTTGAGTTTATTGTTACTTTTCTTTGTTTTCGTTTCTTTTGTTTTGTTTTGGGGTTTTACTAATTTTTGCATTTTTTTTCAATTTGAAATAAGGATGGGTCCAAGGATGATGAGACATACAAGGTAGGTTTATGTAATTATTGTATTTATTTTTTCATAATACATCTTTTTGTTGAGTAAATTAATTATTAATATGAGTTTTTGTTATCTATGAAAATATTTGAATGCCTACTTAATTTATTGTGTTGATCTCATTAAAATTTTAATGTCAATTTACTGTTTTTGCTAATGGTTATAAGATTTGTTTAATAAATAATTAAACATACTATGTAGACTATGAATATTAGACAATAGGAATAGTGAACATGATACTCCATTTGGCAGTTCATTACATGTTTTGATATAGTATTCTCTCATGGAAGAGTAAAGTGTATTTACAAGTGTGGGTGCTGAAAGGATCGCTGAACAAAGTACATCTACAAAACATTCTAAGAAATGCATCTCTTTAGTTTGGGACCAATTTGAAAAGGTTATCATTGGTGAAAAATTAAAAGGCAAGTGTAAAGATTTTGGTTAAATTTATGCATGTGAACATGGTACTAGTAATATGCTTCGACATGCTAGCTTAAAACATGAAAAAGAATTACTTAACGATAAGTTAGGAAAGGTGCATTTAGATCAAAATCACTATCGCGAGATAATTGCAAAGGCTATAATCAAACACAAGTATTCCTTTTCTTTTGTGGAACATGAAGAAATTCGTGAGGTGCATCGTTATTTGAATCCAGAGGTACAATTTATCGCAAGGAATATCGCAAATGTTGATGTCTTAAGCATAAATAAGAAGGAAAAGGAAAGATTTAAGTATGCTTTAGAATATGTTCCTAGTAGGATATGTTTAACATCTGACTTATGGTCGTCTATTACTTTGGATGGATATTTGTCTCTTATTGCACATTATGTGGATGAGAATTGGATGCTGCAAGCAAGAATTTTAAATTTAAGGTTCTTGGCTCTTCCGCATAGTGGATCTTTATTAGTAGAGAAGGTAATTGGTTTGTTAAGAGAGTGAGGGATTGAGAGGAAAGTGCTCACCATTACTCTAGATGATGCATCGGCAAATAATGGCTCGGTAGATATTGTGAAAAGCCATTTGAATTTGACTGATACATTACTATGCTAAAGCGAATTTTTTTATGTGCGTTGTGGTGCAAATATTTTGAACTTAATTGTTTAAAGTGGTCTTAAGGTGATTGAAAAATGTGTTAAAAAAATTAGAAAAAATATGAAATATGTGAAAGGGACAAACGAAAGATAGATAAAATTTGCTGAATGTGTTGCTCAACTCTCATTGAAGTGTAATAAGAAACTTCGCCAAGATGTTTCAACAAGATGGAATTCAACTTACTTAATGCTTGATCGTGCTTTGACATACGAACTTGCATTTTATCAGTTACAGTTAATTAACTCAAAGTTCAAGGATTGTGCAACGAAGGAAGAATGGAAAACGGTTGAAAAGATAACAAATTTTTTGAAACCATTCCATGATATCACTATCCTTTTCTCAGGAACTCAATACCTTAAATCTTAGCTTTTTATATTATATGGCAATTGAAATGAATGCGAAGTTTGAAAATATTGGGAGTGCTATAGTTTGGTGTTGTCATTTGTTGTCATCTTGGAACCTCGCTTCAAGTTGGAGTTTGTGGAATTTGTTTTTAAGAAACTACATCCAACGACGTGCAATGAAAGGTTGAAATCTGTTCGTGATAAGTTGAGTAACTTTTTTAAGAATTATTGTCATTTTTCAACTTATTCTTCTACATCCGGTTCATCTCGTCCAACTTATTTTTGTGGAGATAATGAAGATGATATATGTTTTTTTATATATATATATATATACGTGCTTGTTTATTTTTACCTATTGGGAAAATTATGTAGGAGTTTGACTACTTTCTAAGTCAAAAATATGATTTCGATCGAAGTAAGTTGCAATTGGAATCTAATTTGGAAGAGAGTAAGTATTGACCGAAAGATGTCTTTCGGATGTTCTTAGTTATTGAAAAGCAAATATAACTAGATACTCGGTGCTATCAATTATAGCACGAGACATTCTGAGTATTCCGAAGCAATAATAGTAATTTGATTCTTATTCCAAAGCAACAGTAGTAATCGGAATACTCAGAATGTCTCGTGTCATAATTGATAACACTGCGTATCTAATTCTATTTGCTTCCAATAACTAAGAACATCCAGAGGCATTTTTCGGTTAACACTACTATCTTCCAAATAAGATTTCAATTGCGACTTACTTTGATCGGAACCATATTTTTGACTTAAAAAAGAGTCAAACTTCTACATAATTTTCATCAAGGTTCAAAAAGGCGGGTGGCCGGGGGCCTAGCGCCTAGGGGGCTTTGGTAGGATTTTTTATTTTAAGCCAATTTTAATATTTTATCTTACATTTATCCAAATAAAATAATAATATAAAGGAAAACAATCTATAATAAAGGCCTTTGCTTAAAGTTCAAACAGAAAGATGCAATTGTTTAAAGTTTAAACACAAACAAATAATAAAAAATACAAATTAATAGTCCTTATCTCCATATCCCTTTATATCTCTCTCTAACTCTTCTTCTCCGTATCCCTCCAAGATAATATCCTCATCGGGCTCACATTCATACTCCTCATCTCCCTCTTCTTCCGTGTTATCATCAGACAAAAAAAATTCTTCATGGAATTCTCTTACTCTAACATTTTTATTATTTCTCTTAGGCTATAGGATGCTATCTGCTTCGGATGCTTCACCAACCGCTTCCCAAGTAAGGCCCGAATAGCCTTCAACTTATTCATCTATTCCTACGACGTTGTTTTGTAGCTTAGTTATTAAAAAATTTTAAAAAAAAAAATTACAGCCCTAAATTTTCCGCTTTGGTCTCGCCTAATTTCTCCGTCTTGCCCACCCAGTCTCGTATAATTCCCTAAAGGAATTTTTTTTTTCTCCTTGGGCATAGGCTAGGCGCTAGGCGGCCTAGGCGTGGCGCCAGGGGGGGGCCTAGCGCCTAGACGGGGATTAATCGGACCTAGGCGGGAATTTTTAGAACACTGATTTTCATAATAGGTAAAAATAAACAAGTACTCGTATATATGAAGATATATAAACATATATCATCTTCATAAGAAAATAAACAATACTTACATTCATATCATCTTCAATATCTCCAAAAAATAAGTTGGATGACATGAATCGGATGTAGAAGAATAAGTTAAAAAACGACAATAATCCTTATAGATGTCACTCAACTTATCACGAACAGATTTCATCCTTTCATTGCATGTCCCTGGATGTAGCTTCTTAAAAACAAATTCAACAAACTACAACTTGAAATGAGGATCCAAGATGACGACAAGTGACCACAACATCATGACACTCTCAATATTTTTCAAACTTCGCATTCATTTCAATTGCCATATAATATAAAATGATACTTGGATCATCCATCTCCTTATAAATAAGAGATTGTATCTTCCATACCCCATGAAAATAAAGATTAGATGTAGGGTATTGAGTTCATGACTAAAGAGTAGTGATATCATGGAATGGTTTAAAAAATTTAGCCATCTTTTTAACCATTTTTCACCAACTAACTGTAACTGATAAAATGCAAGGTTGTATGTCAAAACACTATCAAGCATTAAGTAAGTTGAATTCCATCTTGTTGGAACAACTTGGCAAAGTTTTGTATTATACTTCAATGAGAGTTGAGCAACAAATTTTATCAATCTTTCTTTTGTCCCTTTCACATTTTCTCTAATTTTGTTAACACATGTTTCAATCACCTTAAGAGCACTTTGAACAATCAAGTTCAAAGTATGTGCATCACAACGCACACGAAAAAATTCCTCTTGGCAGAGTAATGTACTAGTCAAATTCAAATGGCTCTTCACAACATCCACCAAGCCATTATTTGTCGATGCATTATTTAGAGTAATGGTGAGCACTTTTCTCTCAATCCCCCACTCTCTTAACAAACCAATTACCATCTCTGTTAATAAAGGTCCACTATGTGGAGGAGCCAAGAACCTTAAATTTAAAATTCTTGCTTGAAGTATCCAATTTTTATCTATATAATGTGCAGTAAGAGACAAAGACCCATCCAAAGTAATAGAAGAGAATAAGTCAGATATGAAACATATCATACCAGGAACAGATTCTAAAACATACTTAAGTTTTTACTTCTTATTTATGCTTAAGACATCAGCTTTTGCGATATTCCTTGTGATAAATTGTAACTTTGGATTCAAGTAACAATGCACCTCACGAATTCCTTCATGTTCCACAAAAGAGAAGGAATAATTGTGTTTGATTTTAGCCTTTGCCATTAGCTCGTGATTTTTGATCCGAAGGCACCTTTTTTAACTCATCGTCAAGTAATTTTTCCCCATGTTTTAAGCTAACATGCATATTACTAGTACCAAGTTCACATGCATAAATTTGACCACAATCTTTACACTTGGTTTTTAATTTTTTTCATCAATGATAACCTTTTCAAATTGGTCCCAAACTAAAAAGGTGCATTTCTTAGAACGTTTTGTATTTGTACTATGTTCAGCGCTCCGTTTGGCACCCACACTTATAAACACACTTTGTTCTTCCATGAGAGAATACTATATCAAGACATGTAATGAACTACCAAATAGAGTATCATGTTCACTATTCCTTCTGTGTCATCAAACTAGAGAATCCTATAGATGTTGGTTAGATTGTTTTATATTCATAGTATGTTTATTAAACAAATCTTATAACCATTAGCAAAAACAGTAAATCGACATTAAAATTTTAATGAGATCAACGCAACAAATTAAGAAGGCATTCAAGTATTTCTATACATAACAAAAACTTAGAATAATAATTAATGTACTCAACAAAAAAATGTATTCACTCACAAAATTCAAGTTGTAGATGAAAAAATAAATACAATAATTACATAATCCTACCTTGTATGTCTCATAATTCTTGGACCCATCCTATTTCAAATAGGAAAAAAAAATGCAAAAATTAGTAAAACTCCAAAACAAAAGAAATGAAAACTAAGAAAAACAACAATAAAATCAAATTAATTAACTCACATTTTTAGCTTGTTAGGTTCAAAAATCTTGAAATCAATTATTGATGTTATTTTCTTATTAGAAAAATCAACTTGACACAGATCATGAATGTAGAGTAGATACCTCTTCTCTGTTTACTTTTCTCTGATTGTCTCAAAGGAGCCTATAAAATTGATACTAGACAAAATCCCAAACTAGTTACCAAAAGAGATGAAATCAAATAAGAAAAAAATAAATTCAAATAAGGGGATGAATTCAATTCAAGTTAATGAAAATTAAAAGAAATCAATCTCTAAATGGTTAACAGAAGGCTTCACATATCAACACGTTACTTTAGATGCTTTTGGTAACTCGTTAAGCAAGAAGCGTGAGAGAACCCTAGATCTTGAATCGATTAAGATTTACATCGGATGAGGGGCAGTGAGAGGATAGATGAGGATGCAGCGAAGAGGCGGCAGGAGAGAAGAACACGCGAGCCTAGAGAGCAGGTAAGGAGAAACGTGATTTCTTTCGAGTTAGAATGAAAATTTTGGTTCAAAAATAGTTTATTTGGTTTGGGCCTATATTTCTTTTTATAAATATAGGTCCAAACTTTACCCAACTTAAATAAATAAAAACAGTTAACCAACAATTGGTTCCAATTAATATGGGTTGACCCAATAGTTAAACAATTAGATTGCCAGGCCTAGGTATACATAATACATGTGTTATATCTGCTTCATTTGTGTGTATATATGTGTACATGTATTTGTGTACCATATATGTAGACTATAAACGAATAAGCATGTATAAACTGTATAATGGAGTATATTGATATCTATCTCTTAGAGAAAATTAATAATTACTGGAAAATTAAAGAAATTTGTATTTCACTTTGAATAGGAAAAAAAAATAGAAATTCTTTCCTGATCCATGCAAAAAAAAAAAAACTTGGGGTTTGCTTCCTTCCTAAATACTTACCTGAATTCCGGCTTTAATCAAGTGTAATTATTGTTCTCCTCTTTGTTGTGGAAATCAAAGAAATTTCAAAGGTCGACACAGTTGGGCTCTAGTTTATCGCTCCATGGGTATCAGATCAATTTTGATTTTTTAAAATATATTTACTACTCACTAGCTCCTCCCTCTGTATTATTCTTGATTTCTCTTGCATTTCCTTTCTTCCTAATAATTTGATAAAAGAAATCCAACATTTAGTAAATAAATCTGTCTCTTTAATTGTCAAGATCAGAACTGTGATAAGTAAGCCAGCTGTTTAGTTAATCAATGTTTCATAAATAGATTGTACTCCTTGGAGTATTAACATATTTTAGCTCATTGAACTGTAATTATGGCTTTATTTTTTTAATTTCCCCCCAAATACTTTCACATTAATTACCAAGAAGTTGTATTCTTGTGAGTGATTTCATCAATTCTTAAATTAGAAATATAATTTTTTTTATTCTGTTTTTAAATTAGAGATACATATTTATTTTAAGATTATAAAGTGTCATAATATTCATAATTTTTTTTCCCACTATTATTTTTAATATAACACCACCACAACCAAATTCCTACCTAATACTATGACTCTATTTGAGAATATAAAATAATTCTTAAAAGTCATCGTTTTATAAATTTATAACGGAAGAAATATTATATTGCTCTTTCTGTTTTAAAATTAGAGATACAATTTGACTTTTAAAGTTAAATGACGACATATTAAATTTTAAATTAGTGTAAAATTATTTAATTTTAATTGATATAATAATTATAATTGTATAATATGTAACAAAAATTATTAATCATAGAATTTATTTTATTTTAAATTTTTATGAATCATATCAATTTTAAAATTTAATATATCATCATTTAATCTCTAAAATCCAAAAAGTGGGATATCGTTCTTGGTTATCAGTATCGATGAAGTCTTTTGTAGTTATACGGGGTTATGTTGAAGAATCATTCTCAAAATTTAACATGCTAGCAAATACAAATAAACTAGCATTGTCGTCGAAATAGATGAGAAATGTCGCTTGAATCAGAGCTGGTCGAGTATTGTTACACTTACAATTTTTTTTACAAAAATTAATTTATAAAATGACGTGTTAAAATTTAATTTGTAGATAAACCACCGTACACGAGTGAGTTCAATAATTATAGCTAACCATAACTATACACATCATTTTGTATTTTTTAACCATTTTTTAGCCACTAGAGTATTATTGATTTTGTACATCTTATCTAACCTTCAATTTTTCTTTAATTGTGGATTTTTGTTTTCCAAATACTTTCACTATTATAATTATCTCGTGTTTTGATGCAGTGTACGCACTACAAAAGGGATTCCAAACGAGATTAAAGTTGAATGCTATATTACAATTTGATTCGGGAATGCCCGGCAGAATAAGATCAAAATCAATTTCAAAGCTTATTTGTTTTTCCCCCCTCTCTTCGGTTTCTTTTAATTAGGAGTACCATGATCATGTTAATATATGGTAGGGATAGTGGGATTTCATTCTTGATTTTCAGCACTGTCATAAATTATTGTATTTTCCTTTTTAGTTTTATGGGATTCCGTTGAAGAAGTATCATTCTCAAATTTAATCATGCTAGCTAGCTCTTTTTTCTTTACATCAATTCTCAAATTTCAACTTGAATAATTATACTTATATTTAAATAATAATAAAATAATTAAGTAATTAGATATTATTAATTGTAAATATATGAATTTAATTAACAAGACACTAACTAAATAAAAAAAATGTTTTTATTGATTTATGGTAAGAATGAGAAGATTATAGTAGTAACAAAATATAAAATGGTATACAATGTAATAAGACATTAGAATAATTAAAACAATTTTATAAAATGATGGATATATAATAAGTAGATAATTAGGTAAATGAAAATTAAATCACTGCGTAACTTGTTCGAGTTCACATAAAAAACACAATATATATATATATATATATATATATATATATATATATATATATGATTTGGTATTATATTATTTTTCGAGTGAAAGTCCATTGATTTCCATTTCCACCGGATTATAGAATGCAGCAATTTCAAATTTCAAGACTCAAACCGTTCTTCTATCCTCCTTCCAAAACAGTTAATATACGATATTAAAAAATATTCTGCCTGATTATAGGAGTAAAACTTTCAACACAATAAAGAGAAAATTGACTAGTTTTTCCCTTAAACCCTTACGTGATATGCACACAATTGATTAATTTTGATTAAAACAATTCAGTGGAGATAATTTTACAAAAAATTAGAATATTTGTTATGACATTGTAAAACTCAAAACAATGCCCATATTATAATACAGTATAAATATGAAGGGACAATTTTATAATTTTAGTAACTAATTACCCACCTTTAAAAACTCCTAATACAACGAAACTCGGAACATAACTAAACACCTTAAGGGACAATTTTATAATTTTAGTAACTAATTTGAGTTCAAATTGCTGATCATGTTTTGTTCTTGCTGACATTTTTGTATCAGATCCAAAAGCACTTCCAGTGGAATTCACCTCCCAGCAAATTTGATGCTTTCCAAATGGTGATGTACAATCTATGGTTGCGGCACCATGTGATCAAATACTGAATTGTGATCAAATAATTATGTAGACATTCAGAGAGTTTTGCCAAAAGTTGTAAATTAATTGTCATATATATTTTTCTTTTTCTTTTATGATTTGTTTTTCTTTTCTTTGCTCCTTTGAGGATGGGATTATAAGTTAGCTATGATTTAAAAGATTAGAGTTGGTTTATTTTCTTCATGTATTCTATTGCTTCTTTTGTACCGAGTCACGAGCAGTAAAATGTGAATGCCGGTCTTTATATTCTTGGATTGATTTACTCCGACCAATGCAAGTTTTACGTAATCACGTAGAATAAACCACTGTCGTGAGCTTAACTTAATCTGGCATGCATTTCAAATAAAACAAGAAACAGCCAAAATTGATATTAGGAGAGAGAATTGAGATTAATGAAAGAAGAGACAAATTAGCCTCATCGAGGCATCTTCACTTGGTCTTGGGCCCAGCTTCTCGATGCTCCAACAGTCCAACCTACATAACTCCATGCAAATCCAATGCAAAAAGGTTTGACCTAATCTTATTTTACTTATATAAATTGAGACATACACTCGGTTTTTTTTTTTCCCCAGTTAAAATAGATCAAAAAATGGAGTGGCCACAATTTAAACATTCCACACGTAATGCATATATGATATTTCCACAATGTCACCTCTCACACGAAAGTAGGAACCCACTAAACTGAAGAGTCGTCTGACATTATTTGAGTTCTTGTCCTTGGTTTTCTTCTCTTCCTTCATTTTTCCTTTTTGAGTTCTGCTGCAGTGAATGGACAATCTGACAGTTTTAACTGTTTCATACGAGCCAAATTGGTACCATTCGTACCATAGATACAGTTAAGACAGCAGGTTCCACACTGCAAAAACTCAGAAGAGCCAAATGCATATTAGGCCAAGTATAAATAGCTCTCTTGGAATATGTTTGAACTAAACTACCCTTCAAGGTGATTGTTTACATATTGTTTATAACAGAGATGATGTCAAGTCACAGGACAGCAATACAAACCATATCAAGAACACCAATATTAGATAGCAAAAAATATTTTACTTTATCTAACAAGAGGGTGAGCTTCAGCATCCAATTGTAGTTGGATTGTTTTTCATTGCTTTAAATAGCATCCAATCACTCAAGTTGGTAATCAAGTGAAGTGAAGGGTAAATCTAATATCCAAAGATTGCAAATAGAAAAACTGAAAGTATGAAGGACGTGGGAGACTGGGGAGGTAGGGGGAAGGTTCCAATTTTTTAACCTCAAATGCCCTGGTTTCAAGCAAGTGTCAAGTAAACGAAGCTGACTCATAAAGAAAGACAGTGAGGAGAATCAAATACTAAACAATATGCAAAAGCTCACAAACAAATTGAGACATAAAAAGGAAAAAAATCCTCAGCACATGTTCACCATAATACGGAACAGTTAGAGTTAGCTTTCCAATAGAATTGGCTCTGTTGCTTGCATCATATACATTCATAACCATAATTTGGATTCCCTACTAGACCACTTATGTAAGTTCACATTTAGCCCCGTCAGTGGATATATGGGTGTTGATTGGATCCAAATAAAAATGAACCAGCCAGATCTTCTTGGGTTATTTTATTCTTGAGTTGAATATGTAGTTTAGTTAACTTCGAATTTCAGGGATACTTGGATTTCAATTGTATCTGGAGCTACTTTGTTTTTTCTTCTTTTTTGAAGGACTTGGCAGGATTGAACAAAATAAGGAAAAAATGGGTCCAGCCTGATCCAACCCAAGAACAAATTGAATCGAGAACGAATGGGTTGGTCCGGTTCTAGCATTTGATCGGTTCAGCCAAAGAATCCGAGCCAGCCTACCTTGGTCCTCAATTTGGGTTATCTATGGACCAGAACTATGTCACCCTGACTGGATATGTGAACATGGATAATTTATTAATCCTTTCAGAAACATGACGCCTAACCGGTTATTTGAACATGAACTTGTGATAAACCCTAGTGAGAATTAACGTGCAGAACCTCTGCTTACCGTGACCTCCCCTGCTCAAGGCAACCCTCAGAAGTTGCCAAGTCTCCAGCAGTATCTGCAACTGATGTCATATCCTCTCCGTTCACAGGCTGCAGTTACAAAAATTGTAAACATTGCACTCTGAGGTTGTCTACATATTTTATAACAGAAGTACTTTTGGGGATCCTGCCAACTTCGACTTACTCCATCAGGATTGTGGAACCTTACCCTTGGGCGACATTGGCTGTCTTCTTGACAACCCAGATCCTGTGGAACCACTCGTAGATTCAGAGCCTACAATTCATGTTGCTCCAAATGTCATGGCTACTCGAGAGTATCTCTTGCCAAAGCTTCCTTCAATCTAACTGGAGAGCTTGTTCCTTGGAGGGGTTTTCATATTGCTACCTCCAGCCAAGAAATCCTTGAGCGTTTTATAGCCCGCTATCCACAGACTCTTGATCAGTTTAATGCTCATAATGCCACATTCCAAACCGTGGTATTGGGCTAACTTGCTAGTTTGGTTCTCAAGATGCACAATTTTTCTATCTAGTCATCCCAAGTAAAAGACTTGGGCAGATGAGTTATGAGGTTGATGACCTCACTATAGTTGGCTTAGACAAGTCTCATTTTCGTTATAGGCTGGACCTCATTTCTTCAAGCCATCATGTCTTTGTGCTACGGTCAGAGGTCGTTTTACGTCACCATGAGCATGATTCATTTTTTTGAGGAGCTATTGGAGGTCAAATATACCATAAATAAGTTAAAAGTCAAGCTTCAAGAGTTTAAGTCTGTTGCTTGACCTAGTGAAGAAGATATCAACTGCCATGAAAGCTCGAGATGTGTTATTGCTAACTTGGAGGCTTTGTATTTGCCCCTGTTCAGTTTGACATTTGCCCTCTGCACGTGAGTCACGTACACAATACTTCAAGTCGTTGAGGCTTGTTCAACATTAATGAAAAACATAAATAATAAAAAGTATAGAAAAGAAAAATAGTCTCTCGTCAATCTTCTATCTCCACGCTTCTTCAATTCATGGCCTCTATCTTTGTTGATATTTTGCATGTTCTTGAATTCCAAAAATTGGAAGAGAATTAACTTCCCATAATGTTCATTGACTTTTTCTCAACCCTTGATACAATCACAAAATAAGAATATATATATATATATATATATATATATATATATATATATAGGGGAGTGATTCATAGCATGTATTTGCTATAGATTCTTATAGAGCATACACCATCTATACCATTCAAAATAAGAATAAACGGTCAGGATTATAAACTGAAAATCGACGTCCGCTACTAATAGTAGCGTATGTCTTATAAGAATGCATAGCAATTAGTTGCTAATGATCGACCTCCTATTAGTATGTAGGAGTTTTTATTTTTCTAACCTTAATAGGAATTAAAAATCCTAATTAAAAATATATTACATAAAAGTCCTAATTTATTTTTAATTTCAAAACTGAATAGGACTCCTTTTATTCTACTGTTCCACGAATCCACAGATTTTGCCAAAGTCTGTTGGAGTGGTGGGGTCAGGTGGAATTTATATATAATAAAACAGAGCGGCTCAAATTTCAAGATTTTAACATCCAACGGCCTCAAATTAATTTAGGCTTCAACATCCAACAGTCTAAAATCATTTAAGGCTTCAACATCCAACGGTCACTATTCTCTCACTTATTTTCCCCCCAAATTCAACATCTTTTTTTTCAAAAATCTATCAATTCACATTTTCTTCCCAAATCAAATTCACCCCTACACTATAATAATAATAATAATAATAATAATAATAATAATACAAATAATAATAATTAATTTAATAAAAGTAATAATAATAATAATAATAACAATAATTATAATAATATTAATAGTAATTACAATAATAATAATAATAATTGTAATAATAATATTAATAATAATAGCAATAATAATTATAATAATAGCAATAATAATGAAAATAATAATTATAATAATAATAATAATAATTATAATAATAATAAATAAAAAAATAGTAATAGTAATAATAAAAATAATAATTGTAATACTAATAATAATATTATTAAAAAAAATTGCATGTAAACAACATGGCTCACCCTTTTAGCATTGACGTCATTTTCCTGTTTTTTTGGTTATTGCGGTCGTTATGTTTCCACATGCAAATTGATTTGGGTGAAAAATCACGGGGACGGTTCAGATTCATTCTAATTGATTTGTAAGTTATTTTAGGTTGTAAAGAGTCTTTAGGTAATAAAGTATTTTTGGAATTTTAATCTTCGTCGTGCCTTCAAAGACGGACAATTACGTGTCATCTCTTTGATGTTTTTGCGGGCTATATCGAGAACAACTATTGTAGTAGGCTCTGACTCATGATATGATAATATTTTGTCCAATTTCAAGAAAAAATATAAAGAAAAAAATATTATGGTGATGCGATATAGTTAGTGTTATGACAATACTTTTTTGTTTGAACTTAGATGACTCATTTTATACTTTTGGATATATGCAAAAATATTTCTTTTGAATTTTTACATCTTTTTTTTCCTCATTGGATCCTACCTAATGACTTGCATTATTACCCTTTTCCACAGAAAATACTGTTCATAGATCATATTGATCGATGGTTAGAGATACTGGAGGCAAATAAATAATGTCAAACTTCTTATTCCGTTTTGTTAATAAAGGAAATGTGTGTAGGATACTCGAAAATACTATATTACATAAATTTGAGTCTGCTATCGTCAATCAATTAATTGTTCAAACCTGCCAAGAACTAATTTTAAGTTGGGAATGAGTAGCACACTAATGTTTGCCTAAAAAAGAAACTATGACTGGATTGAGTATCAATATTTTTGTATTAATGGTTGGACTCACAGTTCTATTATGGAACTAAAAGTCCACAACAGTTTGAGATTTTTCAATCTAAAAATATTGAATACAGTACTCAACTGTTATATTAATCATATCGTGCCTTTAGGCACATATTATCTCTAGTTCAAGGACAGACAATTACGTGTCATCTCTTTAGTGTTTTTGCGGGCTATATCGAGAGCAACTATTGTAGTAGGCTCTGACTCATGATATGATAATCTTTTGTCCAATTTCAAGAAAAAATATAAAGAAAAAAATGTTATGGTGATACGATATAGTTAGTGTTATGACAATAATTTTTTGTTTGGACTTAGATGACTCATTTTATACTTTTGGGTATATGCAAAAATATTTCTTTTGAATTTTTACATCTTTTTTTTTTCTCATTGGATCCTACCTAATGACTTGCATTATTACCCTTTTTTCACAGGAAATACTGTTCATGGATCATATTAATCGATGGTTAGAGATACTGGAGGCAAATAAATAATGTCAAACTTCTTATTCCGTTTTGTTAATAAATGAAAGGTGTGTAGGATACCCGAAAATATTATATTACATAAATTTGAGTCTGCTAACGTCAATCAATTAATTGCTCAAACCTGCCAAGAACTAATTTTAAGTTGGGAATGAGTAGCACACTAATGTTTGCCTAAAAAAGAAACTATGACTGGATTGAGTATCAATATTTTTGTATTAATGGTTGGACTCACAGTTCTATTATGGAACTAAAAGTCCATAACAGTTTGTGATTTTTCAATCTAAAAATATTGAATACAGTACTCAACTGTTATATTAATCATATCGTGCCTTCAGGCACAGATTATCTCTAGTTCAAGGACAGACAATTACGTGTCATCTCTTTAGTGTTTTTGCGGGCTATATCGAGAGCAACTATTGTAGTAGGCTCTGACTCATGATATGATAATCTTTTGTCCAATTTCAAGAAAAAATATAAAGAAAAAAAATGTTATGGTGATGTGATATAGTTAGTGTTATGACAATACTTTTTTGTTTGGACTTAGATGACTCATTTTATACTTTTGGGTATATGCAAAAATATTTCTTTTGAATTTTTACATCTTTTTTTTTTCTCATTGGATCCTACCTAATGACTTGCATTATTACTCTTTTTTCACAGGAAATACTGTTCATGGATCATATTAATCGATGGTTAGAGATACTGGAGGCAAATAAATGCTGTCAAACATCTTATTCCGTTTTGTTAATAAAGGAAAGGTGTGTAGGATACCCGAAAATACTATATTACATAAATTTGAGTCTGCTATCGTCAATCAATTAATTGTTCAAACCTGATAAGAACTAATTTTAAGTTGGGAATGAGTAGCACACTAATGTTTGCCTAAAAAAGAAACTATGACTGGATTGAGTATCAATATTTTTGGATTAATGGTTGGACTCACAGTTCTATTATGGAACTAAAAGTCCACAACAGTTTTAGATTTTTCAATCTAAAAATATTGAATACAATACTCAATTGTTATATTAATTACATCGTGCTTTCAGGCACAGGTTATCTCTAGTTCAAGGACGGACAATTACGTGTCATCTCTTTGGTGTTTTTGCGGGCTATATCGAGAGCAACTATTGTAGTAGGCTCTGACTCATGATATGATAATCTTTTGTCCAATTTCAAGAAAAAATATAAAGAAAAAAAATGTTATGGTGATGCGATATAGTTATTGTTATGACAATACTTTTTTGTTTGGACTTAGATGACTCATTTTATACTTTTAGGTATATGCAAAAATATTTCTTTTGAATTTTTACATCTTTTTTTCTCTCATTGGATCCTACCTAATGACTTGCATTATTACCCTTTTTCCACAGGAAATAATTGTTCATAGATCATATTAATCGATGGTTAGAGATACTGTAGGCAAATAAATGCTGTCAAACTTCTTATTCCGTTTTGTTAATAAAGGAAAAGTGTGTAGGATACCCGAAAATACTATATTACATAAATTTGAGTTTGCTATTATCAATCAATTAATTGCTCAAACTGTGACGCCCCCAAATCTGGGTCCACACAGCCCAAACTTGAGTCGTCAAAATACTACAACAAAATTATTACAACAAAGCACAACGTACAACAATACAGTGTATAATAATACACAACTAAGTCTTCACTATTATTGCCACACTATTTTACAAAACGTGAAGACTATGATAACTATTCCTCGAACCCTCACTCCATTCCCCGGCTAGACCCTGTTATGTTTTCATCTCCTGTTGAAAAACAATGGAACAAAAGAAAGGGTGAGCTCAAATAGCCCAGTAAAGAATATCATGACTAAGATAATGACGAATAAATTATCATTAGTCTTCAACAGTTGAGTTCTTGAATGAATACAATAGACTACAAGGTTTATATCAAAAACTGCAGTTAAATTCTTAAACAACGTTCAGATCAATAATAGCAGCGGAATGAGTAATCTATTAGAAGAATAATGCAGACTATAATGTCCACTCGGTTCTCTTTTTAGGAAAAACATCATCAACTTTTATCATCTGAAATATCATTAGTCAAGATAATACAAATTCACAGTTCCTGATCATAATCATGCACATCAACAGTTCATCTTTGTACTACGGGCCAAAGATATTCAATATAGCACCAACGGTCATGATTATACCAGATTCAGCCTTTGGTCATAATCATACCAAACAACAGTTCATCTTTGCACTACGGGCCAAAGAGAACATTCACCACGTGCCATAAAAGACACCGAACAGATGTATCGCCTTTAACCTATTATATCGCCTTTAACCTATCATCTGTTCAACAAATATATCACATCTGTGCCCCCGGCCACAGATATTCACAACAGCTTGATTTTTGGATGATTAGAATGATATAAATGATGAACAGAAGAAATAGGATAACAATAAGTATCGGAAGTTTACTTTGTACAGATTCAAATAATGTCCAAATTGTCAACATGATGTGGAGTGAAATTCAAGATCCACAGTTCAGAATAACGGTTACAATTCAATAGAAAGGTTCACGTAAATAGGAAGGTTCAGTTGAAATAATGAAGTTCAACTATTATGGAACATATAATATTTTCAGGAATTATAGAAGTAATAGTTCCATAATAAATTTCGATTTAGGAGTATGAAAGAAAATAATATCCCTTACCGTAGCAGGTTTGATTAACAAAAGGTGAAGGAAATTAATACAAAGGGTTATTCACCAACAGGCGGCAATCCGCTCCGTAAGGTTATTCCCACAATTTAATAGAATTTGAGTACAAAGAGTTATTCACCAAACAGGCGGCAATCCGCTCCGTAAGGTTATTCCCACAATTTAATAGAATTTGAGTACAAAGAGTTATTCACCAAACAGGCGGCAATCCGCTCCGTAAGGTTATTCTCAGAGATTAATAATGAATGAATACGAAAGGTTATTCACCAACAGGCGGCAATCCGCTCCGTAAGGTTATTCCCACAATTTAATACATGGAAATAAAAGGCACGTCTTATGAGTAAGGAAGAAACAATATTATTATCGAGAATCAAATAACGATAATTCCTTACCATAGTACGTTTGAATAATGGAAGATGAAAAAGATGGTATCCCTTACCGTAACACGTGACTGGATATTGATTTAAATGAGGTTGATTAACTTGAACAGTACACGTATACTTATAGATCTTCACAAATACTCAAGATGACTTATGCACACTTAGAGAGAACTTTCACAAGAAGTATTTTAGAGAGAGAAAGAAAGAACAAGTAAGGAAGTTTATGAAAAATCCTTAAGTTAAGGCTTCTATTTATAGCCAAAAATCTTATCATTCATTTAATCTAAACCATTCATTTAAAGATCATCTTTTAATCTACACCATCCATTTCAAATATTATATTATCTTTAATCTACACCATTCATTTCATATCACCTAATAATCACCTAACTTTATATTATAAACAAATCAATTTAATTATTCAACAATAATTCACACTTTAATCTACACCATTCATTTCATATCACCTAATAATCACCTAACTTTATATTATAAACAAATCAATTCAATTATTCAACAATAATTCACACTTTAATCTACACCATTCATTTCATATCACCTAATAATCACCTAACTTTATATTATAAACAAATAACTTTATCAATTCAATTATTATGACTAATTGTTATAAATACAGTATAGTTAGCTCTTAGATATCAAGTCAATAAATTAATGAAATACAACTGTTTAAATAACATCATAATAGAGATAACAATAATGTAAAATAAAGCATACGTTACTGTGTAATGACAATTATTGATTCAATAATGTGAATTACTGTGCATATGTTACTGTGACAATTATTAGGTTCAATAATTTTAAAACAGTGCAACAACAATTATTGACTCAATGATATAAAATACAGTGTAATGACAATTATTAAATCAATAATGCAAAATACTATGTAACAACAATTATTGAATTGATAATATAAAATATTATGCAGTGACAATTATCGATGAAATGATGCGTAACAGTTACGGTGTCAATTATCAGACCAATAATATGAGACACTATGCAATACCGTGTGTTACTGTAGAGTACCGAGTACTACAGAAAATACCAATAACTACCGTATGCTACTATTCTTTTATCACCGGTATTTTAACAGTTCCGTTGACTATTTTTATTTAAAAAGGTTATTTCTGTCGTTTTCTATATCCGACAAATATTCCGTTGTGGGGTCCACCAATAATTTGTTATTTCGGCGCCGTCGGACCAAACGAATATTTCCCGACCAAACGAATATTCCCCGACAAAGCGAATATTGTCCGACAAAATAAAATTTGCACATAACATCCTTAACTTTTAACTTTATCGATTTAACCACTTACTGTTTCAAAAAAATATACATGAAGAAAAATTAAATTTTGTATTTCATAAAATTCGGGGTCTTACAACCTCCCCTCCTTATGAAATTTCGTCCCCGAAATTGACGTACCTGACATATCGAAGAGGTAAGGATACTTAGATTTCATCTCAGATTCTAGCTCCCAGGTCATTTCCTCAGTATCTTGGTTCCTCCATAAAACCTTAACTTGAGGTATAACCTTTGAGCGTAGGATCTGCTCCTTCTTATCCAGGATCTTAACAGGTACCTCCTCGTATGTTAAATCATCTGCTATAACGTCTGGTTCTAACTCAATGACGTGGTTTGGGTCCTTCACATATTTACGTAACATAGATATGTGAAAAACGTTATGGATGCGAGACATACTTGGTGGTAGGGCTAGTCTGTAGGCTACGGTTCCTATTCGATCGAGGATTTCAAATGGGCCAATAAATCGAGGGTTAAGCTTTCCTCTATTTCCGAATCTCGTAACCCCTTTCCATGGAGAAACACGTAAGAATACATGATCTCCGACGTTGAAACTTTCGTCTCTCCGATGAAGATCAGGATAACTCTTTTGTCGTTCTTGTGCGGTCTGTATTCGTTGTCGGATCATTTGGATCTTTTCGGTCGTCAAGCGTACCAACTCGGGTCCCAACAATTTTGCTTCTCCTACCTCATTCCAACATATTGGAGAGCGACACTTCCTTCCATACAATGCCTCGAATGGAGCCATGCCTATGCTTGCTTGGTAACTGTTGTTGTAAGAAAATTCCACCAACGGCAAGTACTTATCCCAACTTCCTTTGAAGTCTAATACACAAAGTCTCAAAAGATCTTCGAGGGTCTGGATCGTCTTTTCCGATTGTCCGTCCGTTTGAGGATGGTATGCAGAACTAAAACGTAGTTCAGTGCCCATAGCTTTTTGTAGACTGATCCAAAAGCGTGAAGTGAATCTAGGATCTCGATCAGAAACTATGGAAACTGGCATGCCATGCAATCTCACGATCTCATTTATGTACATACCGGCAAGACGTTCAAGTGAAAAGTTTTCTCGTATAGGCAAGAAATGAGCAGATTTGGTCAATCTATCTACGATCACCCAAATTGCATCTAAGCCTTGAGAAACTTTTGGAAGACCCGTCACGAAGTCCATATTGATGTGTTCCCACTTCCATTCGGGAACTTCAAGTGATTGTAATGGACCTTTAGGAACTTGATGTTCTGCCTTGACACGTTGACAAGTTAGGCACCTTGAGATAAACTCCGCAATCTCTCTTTTCATATTGTTCCACCAAAATGTATGTCGAAGATCTCGATACATCTTGGTACCTCCTGGGTGGATTGCGAACGGCGTGTTGTGTGCCTCCATCATGATTTTATGCTTTAATTCAGGATCGTTAGGAACACAGAGTCGAGAGTTGACTCGAAGTATTCCTTTCTCGTCAATTCTTGCTTCGGGAATGGCACCTTCTTGTACTTTCTTTATCATGTTTATCAGTTCCGGATCGGTAGCTTGAGCAGCTTTAATTTTATCGATTAAAGTTGGTTCTACTCGCACGTGAGCAATCTTCGAGTGGGTCCCTGGTGTCTTTAGCTCTATCTCCATCTTTTGCAAGTCGTACAAAATACACTTTTGTGTTGTTAGCAGTGCACTTGTACTTGCATAAGATTTTCTGCTCAAAGCGTCAGCTACAACGTTCGCCTTTCCCGGGTGATACTGGATTGTGTGGTCATAATCCTTTAACAGCTCAAGCCAACGTCGTTGTCGCATGTTGAGTTCCTTCTGGGTGAAGAAATACTTGAGACTTTTATGATCCGTATAGATATCCACTTTTTCTCCGTACAAGTAGTGTCTCCAGATCTTCAACGCGAAAACGACTGCTGCCAACTCTAGATCATGAGTAGGATAATTTTTCTCATAATCTTTGAGTTGTCGAGAGGCGTAGGCTATAACCTTTCCATGTTGCATAAGGACACAGCCTAGACCTTTGCCAGAAGCATCGCTGTAGATAACAAATTCTCCTGATCCTGATGGTATGGTCAGAACAGGAGCTGAAACCAGTCTCTTCTTGAGTTCTTGGAAACTTTTCTCGCATTCCTCGCTCCATATGAATTTTGTGCTTTTCCGAGTAAGCTGCGTTAATGGAGTGGCGATTCGAGAAAATCCTTCTACGAATCTCCGATAATAACCAGCTAGACCCAGAAAACTTCGGACTTCGGTTACTGTTTTGGGTTGTTCCTAATTTAGTACCGTTTCAATCTTCGCAGGATCGACTGATATTCCTTGACTAGAAATCACATGCCCAAGAAACGCGACCTCCTCAAGCCAGAACTCACATTTCTTCAACTTGGCATATAATTTGTTTTCACGGAGCTTTTGTAGTATCAATCTCAGGTGTTGTTCATGATCCTCGCGACTCTTGGAGTATATGAGGATGTCATCAATAAAGACAACCACAAAATGATCCAAATGTTCCTTGAATATCCGGTTCATCATGTCCATGAAAGCTGCAGGAGCATTAGTTAGTCCAAAAGGCATGACTAAGAACTCATAATGCCCATAACGAGTTCTGAAAGCAGTCTTTGGAATGTCCTCAGCTTTAACCTTTAACTGATGATATCCAGAACGGAGATCAATCTTTGAGAAATGTTGAGCGCCTTGCAATTGATCAAACATGTCATCAATCCGAGGTAACGGGTACCTGTTCTTGATGGTGACATGGTTCAATTCTTGGTAGTCAATGCACAATCTCATACTCCCGTCTTTCTTCTTCACAAATAGAACAGGAGCACCCCAAGGTGATACACTCGGATGAATGAAACCGGTATCCAACAATTCCTGTAGTTGGACTTTTAACTCTTGAAGTTCAATGGGAGCCATTCGGTAGGGAGCTTTGGAAATGGGCTTGGTACCGGGTTCAAGATCAATATAAAAATCAATTTCACGGTTTGGGGGTAAGCCAGGAAGTTCTTCAGGAAAAACGTCAGGAAACTCATTAACAATGGGAATATCATTCAAGTTTGACGTATTTTTGTTCAAATCAGTGACATGAGCTAAAAAGGCTTGACATCCGTTTTTCAATAAACGAATGGCTTTATGGCTAGAAATAACAGTTATAGATTTCAATGGTTTAGTTGCTTGAATTTGCATGACAGGTTGATTAGGAATATGAAAACTAATAATCTTATGAAAACAATCAATTTTAGCATGATGGGTAGTCAACCAATCAATTCCTAAAATCACATCAAATTCACGCATCTCCAAAGAAATAAGGTCAACAGGTAATGTGAGGTTGTTGATTTGAACTAGGCAAGATTTATAGACAGTAGATGTAATGGTCATTTCTCCTAATGGGGTTTCAACTGATAAGTCAAAGTCCAAGTTTTCAGGAGTTAAGTTTAAACGCTGAGCACATGCAGGTGAGATAAAAGAATGGGTAGAGCCAGTATCTAACAAAGCGTAGACTTCACGAGAATTTATGAATAGCTTACCGGTTATCACCTCGTTCGAGTTTCGCGTCATTTGGATGTCACAACAAAAGCTCTCCCTTGAACTACAGATTTTCCCTTATCCGCGCTAGCTTTTGGTATCATCATTGCAGCTGGACTTGATTTTGTGGCAGGACAAAACCGCGCAAGATGACCCTCTTTCCCACAACTGTAGCACTTTTTGGACTGCAGTGTACAGTTTGGGCTGATGTGACCTTCCTGACCACACCTATAGCATCTCACTGGTGGTCGATCTTCTCCCCTTGAAACTGGGGTCGGTGCTGGTGTTGGTACTGGTGCTGGTGCCCTTCCATAATTATTATGGAATCTCTTTCTTTTGAAATTGTTCCCACTAGATTCTCCTCTTCTGTTATTTGGTGTGGAATTACCACCGAAGTGTTGGTTACCTCCTCGATGGTTCTCGTTCCTGTGGTTGTTGTCACTCCTTTCTCTATGCTGATCATTAACTCTTGGCTGCAATGTTTCATCTGTTTGCTCCACCCTTTGAGCCCTATCCACAACATCTGAATACAAACTAAATTTATGAGAGCTAAGTTGTTGACGAATTTTGAATCTCAAACCTCTTAGGAACATCCGGCTCATTCGTGCTTCGTCATCCACAAGATGGGTGGCAAAGCGAGATAACTCGGCAAACTTAGCTTCATATTGGGAGACTGTCATGTTTCCCTGCTCCAGCTTAATGAATTCCACTTCCTTCATATGGCGGATGCTTTCTGGGAAGTACTTCTCGTTAAACAGTTCTTCGAATTCTGTCCAAGACATTTCGAGTGCTGAAGGTTGAATACGTTTTACCGCTTCCCACCAATGGTCTGCCTCACCTCGTAACATAAAAGTGGCAAATGGCACCTTCTGATCATCAGCGCATTGTAAGACATCAAGTATTTTTGTCGTCTGCTTTAGCCATGCCTCCGCTTTGAGTGGGTCAGGCTTCCCATGGAATTCAGGTGGTCCTAATTCTTTAAATTGCTTAACAGTGACCATCCTCAAATTGCCAGCGTTTCTACCGTTATTATTGACTGGATTTCCTCTTCCTTGATTCTGTATGAACTGCATGAAATTCCTAAAGAATCCATCGTTCATCATGTTATCAGGAACATTATTTCCTGAGTTGGCAGGAGGATTGTTTGGGGCCTCTTGATTCTCGGCTACATTTGCTTCGGGTATTCCATAGTTAACCTCTTGAATTTCAGATGCCATACTTAACTGTGGTCACAAAATAAATGTTAGTTCAAATAAACTGACTCATCACTTCATGTTCCTACATTCAAATCGACTCATTAGATAATAAAATCTATTTTAGGTAGGACACACTAGTGACTAATTCTATTCGTCTCTCCCCTCCTAGTTCTACCCCAGATCTCCATTAAAGACCATATCCCTAAGCTCTGATGCCAACTGTGACGCCCCCAAATCTGGGCCCACACAGCCCAAACTTGAGTCGTCAAAATACTACAACAAAATTATTACAACAAAGCACAACGTACAACAATACAGTGTATAATAATACACAACTAAGTCTTCACTATTATTGCCACACTATTTTACAAAACGTGAAGACTATGATAATTATTCCTCGAACCCTCACTCCATTCCCCGGCTAGACCCTGTTATGTTTTCATCTCCTGTTGAAAAACAATGGAACAAAAGAAAGGGTGAGCTCAAATAGCCCAGTAAAGAATATCATGACTAAGATAATGACGAATAAATTATCATTAGTCTTCAACAGTTGAGTTCTTGAATGAATACAATAGACTACAAGGTTTATATCAAAAACTGCAGTTAAATTCTTAAACAACGTTCAGATCAATAATAGCAGCGGAATGAGTAATCTATTAGAAGAATAATGCAGACTATAATGTCCACTCGGTTCTCTTTTTAGGAAAAACATCATCAACTTTTATCATCTGAAATATCATTAGTCAAGATAATACAAATTCACAGTTCCTGATCATAATCATGCACATCAACAGTTCATCTTTGTACTACGGGCCAAAGATATTCAATATAGCACCAACGGTCATGATTATACCAGATTCAGCCTTTGGTCATAATCATACCAAACAACAGTTCATCTTTGCACTACGGGCCAAAGAGAACATTCACCACGTGCCATAAAAGACACCGAACAGATGTATCGCCTTTAACCTATTATATCGCCTTTAACCTATCATCTGTTCAACAAATATATCACATCTGTGCCCCCGGCCACAGATATTCACAACAGCTTGATTTTTGGATGATTAGAATGATATAAATGATGAACAGAAGAAATAGGATAACAATAAGTATCGGAAGTTTACTTTGTACAGATTCAAATAATGTCCAAATTGTCAACATGATGTGGAGTGAAATTCAAGATCCACAGTTCAGAATAACGGTTACAATTCAATAGAAAGGTTCACGTAAATAGGAAGGTTCAGTTGAAATAATGAAGTTCAACTATTATGGAACATATAATATTTTCAGGAATTATAGAAGTAATAGTTCCATAATAAATTTCGATTTAGGAGTATGAAAGAAAATAATATCCCTTACCGTAGCAGGTTTGATTAACAAAAGGTGAAGGAAATTAATACAAAGGGTTATTCACCAACAGGCGGCAATCCGCTCCGTAAGGTTATTCCCACAATTTAATAGAATTTGAGTACAAAGAGTTATTCACCAAACAGGCGGCAATCCGCTCCGTAAGGTTATTCCCACAATTTAATAGAATTTGAGTACAAAGAGTTATTCACCAAACAGGCGGCAATCCGCTCCGTAAGGTTATTCTCAGAGATTAATAATGAATGAATACGAAAGGTTATTCACCAACAGGCGGCAATCCGCTCCGTAAGGTTATTCCCACAATTTAATACATGGAAATAAAAGGCACGTCTTATGAGTAAGGAAGAAACAATATTATTATCGAGAATCAAATAACGATAATTCCTTACCATAGTACGTTTGAATAATGGAAGATGAAAAAGATGGTATCCCTTACCGTAACACGTGACTGGATATTGATTTAAATGAGGTTGATTAACTTGAACAGTACACGTATACTTATAGATCTTCACAAATACTCAAGATGACTTATGCACACTTAGAGAGAACTTTCACAAGAAGTATTTTAGAGAGAGAAAGAAAGAACAAGTAAGGAAGTTTATGAAAAATCCTTAAGTTAAGGCTTCTATTTATAGCCAAAAATCTTATCATTCATTTAATCTAAACCATTCATTTAAAGATCATCTTTTAATCTACACCATCCATTTCAAATATTATATTATCTTTAATCTACACCATTCATTTCATATCACCTAATAATCACCTAACTTTATATTATAAACAAATCAATTTAATTATTCAACAATAATTCACACTTTAATCTACACCATTCATTTCATATCACCTAATAATCACCTAACTTTATATTATAAACAAATCAATTCAATTATTCAACAATAATTCACACTTTAATCTACACCATTCATTTCATATCACCTAATAATCACCTAACTTTATATTATAAACAAATAACTTTATCAATTCAATTATTATGACTAATTGTTATAAATACAGTATAGTTAGCTCTTAGATATCAAGTCAATAAATTAATGAAATACAACTGTTTAAATAACATCATAATAGAGATAACAATAATGTAAAATAAAGCATACGTTACTGTGTAATGACAATTATTGATTCAATAATGTGAATTACTGTGCATATGTTACTGTGACAATTATTAGGTTCAATAATTTTAAAACAGTGCAACAACAATTATTGACTCAATGATATAAAATACAGTGTAATGACAATTATTAAATCAATAATGCAAAATACTATGTAACAACAATTATTGAATTGATAATATAAAATATTATGCAGTGACAATTATCGATGAAATGATGCGTAACAGTTACGGTGTCAATTATCAGACCAATAATATGAGACACTATGCAATACCGTGTGTTACTGTAGAGTACCGAGTACTACAGAAAATACCAATAACTACCGTATGCTACTATTCTTTTATCACCGGTATTTTAACAGTTCCGTTGACTATTTTTATTTAAAAAGGTTATTTCTGTCGTTTTCTATATCCGACAAATATTCTGTTGTGGGGTCCACCAATAATTTGTTATTTCGGCGCCGTCGGACCAAACGAATATTTCCCGACCAAACGAATATTCCCCGACAAAGCGAATATTGTCCGACAAAATAAAATTTGCACATAACATCCTTAACTTTTAACTTTATCGATTTAACCACTTACTGTTTCAAAAAAATATACATGAAGAAAAATTAAATTTTGTATTTCATAAAATTCGGGGTCTTACAACCTCCCCTCCTTATGAAATTTCGTCCCCGAAATTGACGTACCTGACATATCGAAGAGGTAAGGATACTTAGATTTCATCTCAGATTCTAGCTCCCAGGTCATTTCCTCAGTATCTTGGTTCCTCCATAAAACCTTAACTTGAGGTATAACCTTTGAGCGTAGGATCTGCTCCTTCTTATCCAGGATCTTAACAGGTACCTCCTCGTATGTTAAATCATCTGCTATAACGTCTGGTTCTAACTCAATGACGTGGTTTGGGTCCTTCACATATTTACGTAACATAGATATGTGAAAAACGTTATGGATGCGAGACATACTTGGTGGTAGGGCTAGTCTGTAGGCTACGGTTCCTATTCGATCGAGGATTTCAAATGGGCCAATAAATCGAGGGTTAAGCTTTCCTCTATTTCCGAATCTCGTAACCCCTTTCCATGGAGAAACACGTAAGAATACATGATCTCCGACGTTGAAACTTTCGTCTCTCCGATGAAGATCAGCATAACTCTTTTGTCGTTCTTGTGCGGTCTGTATTCGTTGTCGGATCATTTGGATCTTTTCGGTCGTCAAGCGTACCAACTCGGGTCCCAACAATTTTGCTTCTCCTACCTCATTCCAACATATTGGAGAGCGACACTTCCTTCCATACAATGCCTCGAATGGAGCCATGCCTATGCTTGCTTGGTAACTGTTGTTGTAAGAAAATTCCACCAACGGCAAGTACTTATCCCAACTTCCTTTGAAGTCTAATACACAAAGTCTCAAAAGATCTTCGAGGGTCTGGATCGTCTTTTCCGATTGTCCATCCGTTTGAGGATGGTATGCAGAACTAAAACGTAGTTCAGTGCCCATAGCTTTTTGTAGACTGATCCAAAAGCGTGAAGTGAATCTAGGATCTCGATCAGAAACTATGGAAACTGGCATGCCATGCAATCTCACGATCTCATTTATGTACATACCGGCAAGACGTTCAAGTGAAAAGTTTTCTCGTATAGGCAAGAAATGAGCAGATTTGGTCAATCTATCTACGATCACCCAAATTGCATCTAAGCCTTGAGAAACTTTTGGAAGACCCGTCACGAAGTCCATATTGATGTGTTCCCACTTCCATTCGGGAACTTCAAGTGATTGTAATGGACCTTTAGGAACTTGATGTTCTGCCTTGACACGTTGACAAGTTAGGCACCTTGAGATAAACTCCGCAATCTCTCTTTTCATATTGTTCCACCAAAATGTATGTCGAAGATCTCGATACATCTTGGTACCTCCTGGGTGGATTGCGAACGGCGTGTTGTGTGCCTCCATCATGATTTTATGCTTTAATTCAGGATCGTTAGGAACACAGAGTCGAGAGTTGACTCGAAGTATTCCTTTCTCGTCAATTCTTGCTTCGGGAATGGCACCTTCTTGTACTTTCTTTATCATGTTTATCAGTTCCGGATCGGTAGCTTGAGCAGCTTTAATTTTATCGATTAAAGTTGGTTCTACTCGCACGTGAGCAATCTTCGAGTGGGTCCCTGGTGTCTTTAGCTCTATCTCCATCTTTTGCAAGTCGTACAAAATACACTTTTGTGTTGTTAGCAGTGCACTTGTACTTGCATAAGATTTTCTGCTCAAAGCGTCAGCTACAACGTTCGCCTTTCCCGGGTGATACTGGATTGTGTGGTCATAATCCTTTAACAGCTCAAGCCAACGTCGTTGTCGCATGTTGAGTTCCTTCTGGGTGAAGAAATACTTGAGACTTTTATGATCCGTATAGATATCCACTTTTTCTCCGTACAAGTAGTGTCTCCAGATCTTCAACGCGAAAACGACTGCTGCCAACTCTAGATCATGAGTAGGATAATTTTTCTCATAATCTTTGAGTTGTCGAGAGGCGTAGGCTATAACCTTTCCATGTTGCATAAGGACACAGCCTAGACCTTTGCCAGAAGCATCGCTGTAGATAACAAATTCTCCTGATCCTGATGGTATGGTCAGAACAGGAGCTGAAACCAGTCTCTTCTTGAGTTCTTGGAAACTTTTCTCGCATTCCTCGCTCCATATGAATTTTGTGCTTTTCCGAGTAAGCTGCGTTAATGGAGTGGCGATTCGAGAAAATCCTTCTACGAATCTCCGATAATAACCAGCTAGACCCAGAAAACTTCGGACTTCGGTTACTGTTTTGGGTTGTTCCTAATTTAGTACCGTTTCAATCTTCGCAGGATCGACTGATATTCCTTGACTAGAAATCACATGCCCAAGAAACGCGACCTCCTCAAGCCAGAACTCACATTTCTTCAACTTGGCATATAATTTGTTTTCACGGAGCTTTTGTAGTATCAATCTCAGGTGTTGTTCATGATCCTCGCGACTCTTGGAGTATATGAGGATGTCATCAATAAAGACAACCACAAAATGATCCAAATGTTCCTTGAATATCCGGTTCATCATGTCCATGAAAGCTGCAGGAGCATTAGTTAGTCCAAAAGGCATGACTAAGAACTCATAATGCCCATAACGAGTTCTGAAAGCAGTCTTTGGAATGTCCTCAGCTTTAACCTTTAACTGATGATATCCAGAACGGAGATCAATCTTTGAGAAATGTTGAGCGCCTTGCAATTGATCAAACATGTCATCAATCCGAGGTAACGGGTACCTGTTCTTGATGGTGACATGGTTCAATTCTTGGTAGTCAATGCACAATCTCATACTCCCGTCTTTCTTCTTCACAAATAGAACAGGAGCACCCCAAGGTGATACACTCGGATGAATGAAACCGGTATCCAACAATTCCTGTAGTTGGACTTTTAACTCTTGAAGTTCAATGGGAGCCATTCGGTAGGGAGCTTTGGAAATGGGCTTGGTACCGGGTTCAAGATCAATATAAAAATCAATTTCACGGTTTGGGGGTAAGCCAGGAAGTTCTTCAGGAAAAACGTCAGGAAACTCATTAACAATGGGAATATCATTCAAGTTTGACGTATTTTTGTTCAAATCAGTGACATGAGCTAAAAAGGCTTGACATCCGTTTTTCAATAAACGAATGGCTTTATGGCTAGAAATAACAGTTATAGATTTCAATGGTTTAGTTGCTTGAATTTGCATGACAGGTTGATTAGGAATATGAAAACTAATAATCTTATGAAAACAATCAATTTTAGCATGATGGGTAGTCAACCAATCAATTCCTAAAATCACATCAAATTCACGCATCTCCAAAGAAATAAGGTCAACAGGTAATGTGAGGTTGTTGATTTGAACTAGGCAAGATTTATAGACAGTAGATGTAATGGTCATTTCTCCTAATGGGGTTTCAACTGATAAGTCAAAGTCCAAGTTTTCAGGAGTTAAGTTTAAACGCTGAGCACATGCAGGTGAGATAAAAGAATGGGTAGAGCCAGTATCTAACAAAGCGTAGACTTCACGAGAATTTATGAATAGCTTACCGGTTATCACCTCGTTCGAGTTTCGCGTCATTTGGGATGTCACAACAAAAGCTCTCCCTTGAACTACAGATTTTCCCTTATCCGCGCTAGCTTTTGGTATCATCATTGCAGCTGGACTTGATTTTGTGGCAGGACAAAACCGCGCAAGATGACCCTCTTTCCCACAACTGTAGCACTTTTTGGACTGCAGTGTACAGTTTGGGCTGATGTGACCTTCCTGACCACACCTATAGCATCTCACTGGTGGTCGATCTTCTCCCCTTGAAACTGGGGTCGGTGCTGGTGTTGGTACTGGTGCTGGTGCCCTTCCATAATTATTATGGAATCTCTTTCTTTTGAAATTGTTCCCACTAGATTCTCCTCTTCTGTTATTTGGTGTGGAATTACCACCGAAGTGTTGGTTACCTCCTCGATGGTTCTCGTTCCTGTGGTTGTTGTCACTCCTTTCTCTATGCTGATCATTAACTCTTGGCTGCAATGTTTCATCTGTTTGCTCCACCCTTTGAGCCCTATCCACAACATCTGAATACAAACTAAATTTATGAGAGCTAAGTTGTTGACGAATTTTGAATCTCAAACCTCTTAGGAACATCCGGCTCATTCGTGCTTCGTCATCCACAAGATGGGTGGCAAAGCGAGATAACTCGGCAAACTTAGCTTCATATTGGGAGACTGTCATGTTTCCCTGCTCCAGCTTAATGAATTCCACTTCCTTCATATGGCGGATGCTTTCTGGGAAGTACTTCTCGTTAAACAGTTCTTCGAATTCTGTCCAAGACATTTCGAGTGCTGAAGGTTGAATACGTTTTACCGCTTCCCACCAATGGTCTGCCTCACCTCGTAACATAAAAGTGGCAAATGGCACCTTCTGATCATCAGCGCATTGTAAGACATCAAGTATTTTTGTCGTCTGCTTTAGCCATGCCTCCGCTTTGAGTGGGTCAGGCTTCCCATGGAATTCAGGTGGTCCTAATTCTTTAAATTGCTTAACAGTGACCATCCTCAAATTGCCAGCGTTTCTACCGTTATTATTGACTGGATTTCCTCTTCCTTGATTCTGTATGAACTGCATGAAATTCCTAAAGAATCCATCGTTCATCATGTTATCAGGAACATTATTTCCTGAGTTGGCAGGAGGATTGTTTGGGGCCTCTTGATTCTCGGCTACATTTGCTTCGGGTATTCCATAGTTAACCTCTTGAATTTCAGATGCCATACTTAACTGTGGTCACAAAATAAATGTTAGTTCAAATAAACTGACTCATCACTTCATGTTCCTACATTCAAATCGACTCATTAGATAATAAAATCTATTTTAGGTAGGACACACTAGTGACTAATTCTATTCGTCTCTCCCCTCCTAGTTCTACCCCAGATCTCCATTAAAGACCATATCCCTAAGCTCTGATGCCAACTGTGACGCCCCCAAATCTGGGCCCACACAGCCCAAACTTGAGTCGTCAAAATACTACAACAAAATTATTACAACAAAGCACAACGTACAACAATACAGTGTATAATAATACACAACTAAGTCTTCACTATTATTGCCACACTATTTTACAAAACGTGAAGACTATGATAATTATTCCTCGAACCCTCACTCCATTCCCCGGCTAGACCCTGTTATGTTTTCATCTCCTGTTGAAAAACAATGGAACAAAAGAAAGGGTGAGCTCAAATAGCCCAGTAAAGAATATCATGACTAAGATAATGACGAATAAATTATCATTAGTCTTCAACAGTTGAGTTCTTGAATGAATACAATAGACTACAAGGTTTATATCAAAAACTGCAGTTAAATTCTTAAACAACGTTCAGATCAATAATAGCAGCGGAATGAGTAATCTATTAGAAGAATAATGCAGACTATAATGTCCACTCGGTTCTCTTTTTAGGAAAAACATCATCAACTTTTATCATCTGAAATATCATTAGTCAAGATAATACAAATTCACAGTTCCTGATCATAATCATGCACATCAACAGTTCATCTTTGTACTACGGGCCAAAGATATTCAATATAGCACCAACGGTCATGATTATACCAGATTCAGCCTTTGGTCATAATCATACCAAACAACAGTTCATCTTTGCACTACGGGCCAAAGAGAACATTCACCACGTGCCATAAAAGACACCGAACAGATGTATCACCTTTAACCTATTATATCGCCTTTAACCTATCATCTGTTCAACAAATATATCACATCTGTGCCCCCGGCCACAGATATTCACAACAGCTTGATTTTTGGATGATTAGAATGATATAAATGATGAACAGAAGAAATAGGATAACAATAAGTATCGGAAGTTTACTTTGTACAGATTCAAATAATGTCCAAATTGTCAACATGATGTGGAGTGAAATTCAAGATCCACAGTTCAGAATAACGGTTACAATTCAATAGAAAGGTTCACGTAAATAGGAAGGTTCAGTTGAAATAATGAAGTTCAACTATTATGGAACATATAATATTTTCAGGAATTATAGAAGTAATAGTTCCATAATAAATTTCGATTTAGGAGTATGAAAGAAAATAATATCCCTTACCGTAGCAGGTTTGATTAACAAAAGGTGAAGGAAATTAATACAAAGGGTTATTCACCAACAGGCGGCAATCCGCTCCGTAAGGTTATTCCCACAATTTAATAGAATTTGAGTACAAAGAGTTATTCACCAAACAGGCGGCAATCCGCTCCGTAAGGTTATTCCCACAATTTAATAGAATTTGAGTACAAAGAGTTATTCACCAAACAGGCGGCAATCCGCTCCGTAAGGTTATTCTCAGAGATTAATAATGAATGAATACGAAAGGTTATTCACCAACAGGCGGCAATCCGCTCCGTAAGGTTATTCCCACAATTTAATACATGGAAATAAAAGGCACGTCTTATGAGTAAGGAAGAAACAATATTATTATCGAGAATCAAATAACGATAATTCCTTACCATAGTACGTTTGAATAATGGAAGATGAAAAAGATGGTATCCCTTACCGTAACACGTGACTGGATATTGATTTAAATGAGGTTGATTAACTTGAACAGTACACGTATACTTATAGATCTTCACAAATACTCAAGATGACTTATGCACACTTAGAGAGAACTTTCACAAGAAGTATTTTAGAGAGAGAAAGAAAGAACAAGTAAGGAAGTTTATGAAAAATCCTTAAGTTAAGGCTTCTATTTATAGCCAAAAATCTTATCATTCATTTAATCTAAACCATTCATTTAAAGATCATCTTTTAATCTACACCATCCATTTCAAATATTATATTATCTTTAATCTACACCATTCATTTCATATCACCTAATAATCACCTAACTTTATATTATAAACAAATCAATTTAATTATTCAACAATAATTCACACTTTAATCTACACCATTCATTTCATATCACCTAATAATCACCTAACTTTATATTATAAACAAATCAATTCAATTATTCAACAATAATTCACACTTTAATCTACACCATTCATTTCATATCACCTAATAATCACCTAACTTTATATTATAAACAAATAACTTTATCAATTCAATTATTATGACTAATTGTTATAAATACAGTATAGTTAGCTCTTAGATATCAAGTCAATAAATTAATGAAATACAACTGTTTAAATAACATCATAATAGAGATAACAATAATGTAAAATAAAGCATACGTTACTGTGTAATGACAATTATTGATTCAATAATGTGAATTACTGTGCATATGTTACTGTGACAATTATTAGGTTCAATAATTTTAAAACAGTGCAACAACAATTATTGACTCAATGATATAAAATACAGTGTAATGACAATTATTAAATCAATAATGCAAAATACTGTGTAACAACAATTATTGAATTGATAATATAAAATATTATGCAGTGACAATTATCGATGAAATGATGCGTAACAGTTACGGTGTCAATTATCAGACCAATAATATGAGACACTATGCAATACCGTGTGTTACTGTAGAGTACCGAGTGCTACAGAAAATACCAATAACTACCGTATGCTACTATTCTTTTATCACCGGTATTTTAACAGTTCCGTTGACTATTTTTATTTAAAAAGGTTATTTCTGTCGTTTTCTATATCCGACAAATATTCCGTTGTGGGGTCCACCAATAATTTGTTATTTCGGCGCCGTCGGACCAAACGAATATTCCCCGACCAAACGAATATTCCCCGACAAAGCGAATATTGTCCGACAAAATAAAATTTGCACATAACATCCTTAACTTTTAACTTTATCGATTTAACCACTTACTGTTTCAAAAAAATATATATGAAGAAAAATTAAATTTTGTATTTCATAAAATTCGGGGTCTTACACAAACCTGCCAAGAACTAATTTTAAGTTGGGAATGAGTAGCACACTAATGTTTGCCTAAAAAAGAAACTATGACTGGATTAAGTATCAATATTTTTGGATTAATGGTTGGACTCACAGTTCTATTCAGGCACAGGTTATCTCTAGTTAAAGAATAAAGAAAACAAGAATAACCATGATCAAAATTCTCGCCCGACAGCGCCTCGTGCGGGCTCTTATTTTTTTTTTCCCTGGTCCATTTCACGTGTGACGCGCCCGTTTATTCCTACCACTTTCCAGACGACGTCATTTCTGCTCTTGTGCTGACCGAATGCCTTATGACGCCATGCGCGCTCCTGCCTTGCTGCTGCTTCTAACTTATAACTTTGCCACGGATTTTAATTTCTTCCTTGTTCCTAATAAAAATAATAACACATAACAATACATAAAAATAATAAAAACTCAAATCCAACTAAATTAAATAAAAATCAAATAAAATACTTAAAAACTCACAAGTAATTAAGCCTAAAAATATTTAATAAATAAATATAAAACCCACTCATCAGAACCTTACAACTGGACACTAAGTCCTTCCCACACAGGATCTAATTTCTCTGAATCAGGAGAGCCACCAAAACTTGTCTCTATTCGTAGGACGCTAAGGAGCTGTTTGACAAAAATTGAACGAAAAGTTCTGAGTGATTGAACGAACTAAATAAAACATAGATTTGATTAAAACTGAACACTGAATGAAATAAGCTGTTTATTAACTGATCCGTATGAAGTAACTGAATGATAATATTTTTTATTTTAACCCAAAATACTTATAAGAAAATTAATACTTATTTTTTTTAATATTGAGGTGAAGATAGCATTTTAAATTGTTTAGTTTATTTTTTTCATATTCATATTTTAAAATACTTTATATTAATTTTTCCTTCTATTTATGAGTATTTTTACTTTTATCATATTAAAAAATTAGTAGTAAATTTTTACCTCTCATAGTGGTATAACAGATAATAAACAAATCATATTAATAGAATAATTTTTTATACATATATTTGTAATTAAATAACTAATAAAACAAATAATAATAACGATATTAGCACATATATGCATGCATTTAAATAAATAATAAAATAAACATATATAATTCAATTAGAACTCAAACAAACATGTAAACTTTTGAACAATATTTAATAAAGTATACTATTAATAACATAATTTTAGGAAAAAAAACTAAAAATATTAATGACATTTTATCGATCCATAAAATCAAAATAAAAGATTATAACATAAATTAAATTTGTCAAAAAAAAATCAAAAGTAATTTGTACATAACAAAATTTGGTTAAGAAAATATAAGTGAAAATATCATTCAGCATTACTTCTTATTGATTTCGTAACAATTTTTTGGCTGAATCATTCAGACTCATTCAAACGCATTTAGATTTTAAATATTATAAAACAAACAGTCTGAATGACTTATTCGATCAGATTCATACTCATTTAAACCATAACAGTTTTGCACACAATCTTCATGAAACACAAGCTAAAAGCAAGATAAGTCTCCATTCATTAAAGTAATGGCTTCTTTGGTGGGTTCTTTGATGTTCCCTTTAAAATTAGGGAATGAATCTTCTGGGTCTACCCATTTATGTGATTTTGGTGCAAAAACGACATTCAATTTGTGTAATTTCGGGCAGAGAATTGTTTGTTCATGTTTTGCGCTACCTCGCAACATCTGACATATGAAGATAAATCCAACATTGATCCAAATCATAAACTTCAGTTGGACCGCCGATGAACGCTAAGGAATGAAGAAGGAGCTTCGGGCATTACAAGTAGGGGTGTTCATCGGTAAAAAACCGAACCGGTACCGAAAAAACCGAACCGGTACTGAACCAAAATGCCGCTAAAACAAGAACCGATACCGGTACTGAATTACCGGTTTCGGTACCAGTTCGATACAATTTCAGTTCAATTTTTTTGGTTCGATTTTCGGTTTTTATCGATTGGTAATATATATAATTATTATTAATTATTTTATTTTATTATATATATAATAATATATATAATTATTATATATATTATAATAATTAATATAAATTTATTATTGTTTTATTTAATTCGGTTTTTTTGGTATACTGATTTGTACCGAAATTCAAAAATGTCCATACCGCTACCGGTACCGAAAAGTCTAAAAAACCGAAAAAATCGGTACCGAAAAAATTGGTACTGAAGAAAACCGGTACCGAAAAAATCGATACTAAAAAAAATCGATACCGAAAAAACCGGTACCGATCGGTTCGGTAAAAAACCGAAATAATCGAAATTTTTGAACACCCCTAATTACAAGTAATTATCGGGGCATGCAAGTAAAAAGTTATTCAGCCAAACAGCTGATCCAATCAGCCAAATAAATCAAGCTTACTCAGTTAGATAGATTCAGCCTCATTCAGATTTATATTTATATAAACAAACACTCTTAATGGCTGATTCGCTCAGCTTTTAGGTCATTCAGACTATTCAATTCTAAACAAACACCCCCCAAGTCCTTCCCACACAGGGTTTGATTTCTCTAAATCAAACGAGTCATCAAAACTCGTCTTTTTTCATAGGACATTGAGTCATTCCCAAACAGGGTCTGATTCCTCCGAAACAAGCAAGCCACCAAAACTCATATTTCTCTATAGTGCACTAAGTTATTCTCACTCCGGGGCTAACTCCTCCGAATTAGGCAAGTCATCGAAACTCAACTTCCTTGTTGTTGTTGATGATGATGTTTGAGGTGTTGTTAAGTTGGCATTAAACTTTCTTCCGAATAATTTTGCAATTGAATGATTTTGTTATTTTCTTCTCTTTGCGAGCTCTCTGCATATTTTGCTCTGGCTCTTTTATAGCTGAAATTGTTCATTGATCAATCTGCCAAAGCGTAAAATGACTTTGGATTAATGATGTTATTTTTTTCATTGACCGATCCTTTCTGCGGATTTACAGGGAAAAAGCAAAGGAGTTGAGTGAAATATCTGTGGATAAAGAGCTTCATAACCGGTACATAGACACTTGTATTAAGTACCTTGAAAATCATATAGAATAATTTGTCTAAAAGTTAAGTGTAATAACACTACAGCCCCACGTCTGAACATAAGAATTTGATTAGTTTGTAATAATCAATTACTTTTAGTACCAATAATACCAGAAGTTATGCAAGTTTAGATGAGACGGTTTTAAGTTACAAAGATGGGTAGAAACAAACCAAAAGAACTTGTAATATCTACATATTAGGGTTCGTATTTGATTGAGCATCCCCCTAATTATTTCGACGGAGAGGTCAGTTTATTTTCCTCTGAATCATGCTTAAGTGAAGCATCCCCACTCATCAATTCCTGAAACCCTTCGACCTTCACTGGCGGGGCCCGACCATGCCCATGCTCCTGCAATGCAAAAAAGTATGTTTCAGAATTTGGACTGATTTTCACAAGGGTCCCATTTCTAATATATTTCGTTTCAAAGTCTTCCTTACTGTGTCTGGATTTGAGGAACTTGTATGGAAGCCAGGGATCTAAACTGATTTCCAGATCGTGCTTGTAAACTTGACATAGCAGCCAGCCATCTGCTGCTGCCGAAACTGCAGTTGTGGGTTTCTCGAATTCATTGTGGGGAAGGCATTGTCCATAGGAAAATCAGAAGGGTTTTCAATCTTGACTTGCACGATCGGTCTTTCCTTATCCATATTCATATTATTCATACTCATGTTTGTGTTCATATTCGTAACAGGACAAGGTGTGGATGGTTGGCGTCTATGCATTCTGTTCTCCCACTGCTGCAGTTGCTGAAATGCAAGATTTTGAGGATGAACCATGCATTGCAACTGTGGATGCATCTCCCTTGCCATCCAAATATTCAGCAGCAAATATTATCATCTTTATTGTCTAAGACTCTAAATTGTAATTGCAGACTAATATTGTGAACTCAAATGAAAGGCCTTGCAAAAATAGGATTCATTATGAGTTCGAAATTCAGAGAAAAACAGTGTGAAGGATCACAGCTAGCATGGTGTCCAAGTCAGCTTCAAGACTAAACACGACTTCTAACCATTGGCCAAATGCTGCAGATTCGCAAAGAGCTTCAAAAACCATAAAAGAGCAAAAAAAAAATTATATCCAAAGTTAAGGAGCAAAGCACATCCAACAGAAAAGGGATAGAAATATATATATCAACATACCTGCTGGGGTTGCCGAATGAGACCCTGGTTCTGTAACTGAAATTGCGACTGGAGTACGTGTAGTTGTTTCTGAGTTTGATGTGAAGCATTCCTGGTTTTATCCTTTACAAGCTCGACCAAAGTCCCAAGATTACTAGTGAACAGTGATAAAATAGAGCAACACATTAGATGATTGAAACAATTAAAATTCATAAGATTAACACACGAGCTATGTATCTCAAGGAGAAAGACAAAGGGGGAAAATGCCAAACACATAAGAGAATGCAAAACGATCAAATTCAAAACATGAGTCTAAGATAAGGGGGCCTTAGGAGCCTGAAGAAATTGCAAGGGTAGTAAAATTCAGATAATGACTATACACAGGAAACAGGAGAAGAAAACTATATCTATAAGATCCTTCAGTCAAACAAGTACATTTTTACTTATATGACTTGCTCGAACTAGCACGAACTAGCACTTCAGAATCAGAGAATACAGGATACAGGGAAATTACATAAGCTGCTACCAGGGCATTCAAGCAGGATGGCTGACTATAGTTACCTTCAACAGGCTATATACCATCACTAAGCATCTTATAATCATAGAATATCATGGGTTTGGGCACCCATGGGTTGGGTCGTAATGGGATGGGTAATTTTACCCGCAAATCAAATTTCCCATTTATTAATGGGTGCAAGAAGTGGCACCCGTTACCCAAAATAAAATAGGTACCCGAACCAACTCTTTAATTAAGACAATTTTCATATTTTATAAAATAATTAATAAATCACAAGTCACAATTTACAAAATAAACGTTATGTAAATACTAAATCACAAATCACAAAATAGAACTTTTAAGTTATTCTGAAATATAAATGTAATTGAAGATATAATAATTAAAATGACCTTAAATTATTATAAGGAGAAAAAAGAGATCGCCCCTATCAACTTCTTAATTTTATGCAAACATCATTATTGTCGACCCTTAATTTTAAGCAAACGTGACTATTAAAATGACTATTAAAAAATGACCTTCCGAAACATAGGCACGTACTGCAACTTTGAACCATGCTTGTAAATCAAGTACTACCTCTAACCTAAAAATATTGTCAGATTTTTTCTAGATGTTTGTGAAATGGGCTTTAAAATGTGTGGAATACATATTTATACATTAAATTGTTAGTGTAGTTGCTAACAATGTTTAGAAAACCGAACCGGTCATCGAACCGGATGAATGGGTATCCAACCAGTGGTCGAACTGTTATTGAACCAGTGACGTCATAAATACATAAAAAAATATATTATTAATAATAATAAAATTTTAAAATATCTAATTTTTTAAATATAGTAAAATAATGTTATAATATTATTAAAAATATTTTTATATAAAAAAAAAAACTTGAAAACCGGTTGAACCGGTGGTCAACCGGTTTTTGACTGGGTCGTTGACTTCCGGTTTTTTGGTCGGACCGGACCGGAAAGTCGACCGGTTCCAGTCGAACCGCAGTCCGGTTTTTTAAACATTAGCTAATATAACATACACATATATTGAGAATATTGAAATATATAATGTTTTGTCAAATATGTTTTTAGCACGTCCTAAAATATATGGGCCATAAAAAATATTTAACAAAATAAACTGCTATCTTTTCCGAACAGAGAGAATGCACAAAAACTATAAAACCTGCTTACATATAAATAAACTGTAAATATGTGTATAGGGCTTCAATATCCACATATGGAAGCACATACCGGTAACTCTAATTTTCAGTACAACTGATTCAGTTTTTTAAAAAATTAAATATCAATATTGAGGAAATAATTATTTTCCACTTCATACCTACTTAAACACATCTTATATTGTTAAGGTATCTGAAAAACAAGAGTTCAATTAGCAAACTGAGATCCAAACCACTCAAACAAATCAAACATGTGATACAAATTAGCTCCACTCACCTATGTCCCGTTGTTTGAAGGAACATCTTAATTAGCTCCACGACAGAGCACTGCTTCCTGTAACTATCAGTAAGGACTTCCAATAGCTCTTCTCTTGTCATGTTGGCTGATTTGTGACTAAATCACACGGAAGATGATCAGTTGAAACCACTAAATCTTTGATGCATATATGCTATAATTAATTTTGAACAACCTTAACTAACCCATCATTAATTCATATATATATATATATATATATATATATATATATATATATATGTATCTATCTAGCTAGGGTTGGTGGAAAATGGAGTACCAAATCCAGTGAGGAGCTAGAAAGTGAAAGATGTTAATTAGGAAATTTGTTTTGTTCAAATTATTGCCTTAATTAGCTCAATTTAAACAGATTAAGAGAGGGTAGGTCCCTTGGCTTAACTAGTATATATCAAAAGCCAAATGTTAGACTAAACTGGGGATTAGCAAGTAAATTACGCAATCCCTCTATTCCTTTTTATATGTTGTTTGTATATTTCAAGAAAACGTTAAATATTTAAGTTTCTCATATTATCTCTACGATGAATATTAGTTTGTTTCTCTTTCACCTTTTCCTTCCAATGAATTTGAAAATGATAATATTGAAATTTTATAACCATATTGATTAATCAAACAAAATATTGACTATATTTTTTAATAAATGTGTTTTTTTTTCTAAAAGGTCAATTAAAAAAGAATGAAAGGAGTATTTGAAAACCCCTTTTGATCAATCTACATATTAGTAACTAATTGGTTCTAATTTTCATTTGACTTGATGGAGTTTTGAGGGGATTGAGAGGGAGAATTCAGTTCAACTGACTTCTCTAACTGAAGTGACATTGTTAACGGTGAGGTTGGTGAGTTATGGGTTTTGATATATATAAATATACCCATAACAGGTTTAGTTCAACTACTTAACCATCAATTTCCTTTTCATTTCATCTGTTTGGCGATACTCTGATAGTGATTAAATTATGTTAATTAACAAGTACCAATAATTAAGTATCATAGGAAGCCCTCTAAAGAATAAGAGTTAGGAGAAAATATCTCGATTTTAAATTTAAAAATATTTTAAATTAATTTTTAAAAATTAATAATAACATTATAATTTAGAATAAATGGAGTATACTATTTTTAGGGGGAGGGGGGAAATTTTACAAAATAGCGAAAATACACCGTATAATTAATTCTTTTTGAAGACTTTTGTTATAATTACATAAAGGGAGTAATTTTGATTTAAACTATAATTATTTACGGTTATTTATTTTATTTTTCGTGCGTTTTCAATTGTGTAACTAAAAGTTTAACATCAATAGTGAGCATACAGAGCAAAAGAATAAATATAAGTGTATGACATTTAAATACAACGTTCAGACATTACATCTATCTTAATTATTAAAAAATAGAATATAACATTAAAATTCGTGTCATACTTCACGTTTTAATAACTAAGATGAATTTAGTATTTATTTTTATATTTCTAAACTTATCCGGAGCAAAATTGTATCTAACTATACCACCTTCAAAAATCAAACGAATGTATCATTCTCTATACCCAAAATTCCCTCGCACCAAACCTAGCTAGTATAACGACTGTTAGTTGGGTTCGTTATTCCTGCTTTTATGCCTCTACCAGCGGCAAACTGGCGACTTTGTGTGTGTGATATTCCCAAAAGACGGCTCACTTCATCAGTCAACTCCTCAGTAATAAAATCCTCCATCTCTTCTATAAAATTAAAAAAAATACATATCTATTATTTTTTAATATAAAATTATTATTTCTTGCAAGTTGTATATAAATTAATATGTTATACACAGTGACCAAGCCATAAATTTTATTAAGCGTGGTCAAAATATTATGAGATTATTAATAATTTAGTGGAGTTCGAGAGAGAACCAAATTTTTTGAATAAATTTACACTTTTCGGTTGCATATATAAAATATACATTTGGTTACATTGTTAATTATAATAAATAGGAACATTGTATATATACATATACACCTTATTAATTTCTAATACGTTTTTCTAATAACAGATATGTTCATGAATACTTAATATCTTAATTGTTTTAATAAATAATATAAATTAAATTATTATTAATTTAAAAAAATATTTAAGAGAGATACATATATAAATGAGTAGGAGTGATAATATGGGATTTAAAAAGCTATAAAAAAATTAATTTGACTATGTACACTATAAAATTTATAAAATTTCAATAGAGTCACTTTATATATTATACTTAATTTTTTGTTAAAATTTACGTATATTATAAAGTAATTTCTTTTAAATGGGGTCAATTGACCATACTGTGATTTTGTTCCTGGTTATACCAATTTTATTATAATCTTAAAAAATATATATATTTTTATAAATATAATTAATATTTTCACTGGGTCAAATATTTTTACAATGAAAAATTATTGCATTTCACGTGAATTTTTACAATAAATAATATCTTACATTCATCTAAAAATATTAATTTTTTATTTTCACATAACCTCTGAGATAAGATTCGTCTCATTCTCATATATTTTTTTGGTGCACCTCACTCTCGTATTAGAGAAAATCACGTGGATATAACAAATACACTTGTGGTAAAAGTATTCCTTTAATTTTATTATTGTCTTATTATTTAAATTTTATTTTTTAAAATAAATATAAAATAAAAATATATCGTTAATATTATTGTAAATTCTTTGTATAGAACTGATGAAGTAAGTATATAGATATTCTCTCTTTGAAAAATAGGTTAAATATTTGCTATGAGGCTCTTTTTTTAAATACGATGGAATAAGCATATAGCTATTCTCTTTTTTAAAAAAAAGTATTTCTTATGTTTTAAATTATATGATCGTTATTAATTTTTAAAAATTAATTTAAATTATTTTTAAATTTAAATTTAAAATAATTTATTAAAAATTATAAAATAATAAAATTTACAATGAGTAATATTTTAAAAATAGTTTATAATATTTAGTATTGTATTCATTAAAATTATATATAGACTTTCTTCTTTTCTTTTCTTTTTTATTACAAATATTGAGATTTGCATAACTCAACTCACCTAAGTGGTAATACCTAATTCATGATATCATTGAGATCGAGGGATCCAATCTTGACAAAATTAAAATTGTTAAATTTTTCTTGAATTAGCAAAATAAAATAAAATATTACAATTCAATTCTCCTATGACTTTACATTGACCAAAAATAACGATGATAGAACAAATATATATTTAACAATATTTTTATAATTGTTCTGACGATAATTAATATCTTAAACAACTTATTACTACACGATTATTTTTTACTTTGACAATATCAATTATCAAATTTTAATATATATCATAATAAACGTTTGAAAAACCATGTCTTAAAATGTCTTGACTCAAAATTTATTATTTTTAAAATTTAATTATAATAGCTACCTCCAAATTTATTATTTTTAGAATCTAAATATAAGAATATAAAAGAAAATTTTATAATTTTATAAGTTTCATCAAATATGAAAAATAAATAAATTTTACATTCGTGTGAGAAAAAAGTTATAGAATTATCAAATAATTTTACTCGTAAAAAAATCAATTTCCAAATAAAAACTAAACCAATCCCTTTCCTTGGGCATTATAGTGTGTTGTGCGTGTGTTGTGTGTAAATATAGAACACATACCCATCACCACAAAAGCTGATATTGGTTAGCTCTACTCTTTCAAAAGAATAACCACATCTAAACATATACCATTTCCAAATCCCTCATTCTTTCATTTTCTCTCTCCATCTCTCTTTTCTCACAACTCATGAGGGACAGGGGAGGGAAAGAAATAGATGCACTATAAATCTTTGTATATATCTTGCATAAAAATCATTAGAAATCTTCCCTTTTTGCTTTGTTTTATTTTGCTTTGAAATTTGAAAGAAACCAATTATAAGGCTACAATGGCTCCTCAGGAAGGTAAAAGCTTACACTTTTGAGTTTCTTCTTTGTTAATTCTTTATATTTTCTTGAATTAATTGTTAAATATATTTTTTTTTCTTGTCTATTTTAAAATTATACAAGAAACCCATGAATACCCAGAAACAGAATCAGTAAATTATGCAGAAGAACAACAAGAATCCTCAAAAGATTCCCAAAAAATGGACGATACCGAAGAAAATTCATCGCCAAGAGGCGTACTGGAGATCCCTGTGACAGGTTCAGATTCTGATCAAGCCAGCAGCATTATTAGCAGCACCAACAGCAGCAGTAGGAGCCATAGTTTCAGCTCAGCTTCAGAGGAGAAAACAGGGGATGACAAAAATTGTACATCAACATTGTCATCAACATTAGGTGTGATTAATGCTGCGGTGCAGTGGAAAAATACATTTCAGAATATTAAGAAGAAATCGGTGAAGCGGTTAACTTCGACAGCATTGTTGAATTATTGTGATCAGTCAAAGAAGAGTTTGAGGTGGAAGTTTGGGTGGAATCAGGTTTCTGAGGATTCATTTGATTGTGGGCAATGGATGGTGCCAAAGCCTTCTTGGAGGAACTTCAATTATCAGGAGCTTGAGGCTGCCACTAAAAGTTTTAGCCCAGGTAAGTGGGGAAAAAAAACCTTTTGAGCTTCTCCTCTGTTTTTTCAGCTACTTTTTTGAATTCTCTGTTTTTAAAAGCTTAGGAAATTTGAACCCTTTTGTATTCTGGCTCCTCTGTTTTTTTAGTAATAAATTATGTGCATGTTATTGTGGTGGATATAATACTGCAATGAGAAAATTTGTTACTTTAGAGAAAAGATAAATAAAGAAAACAAGGTAACTTAATGCTAGGTAACTAAATAAAAGTTATATATGTATAACTTGTAATGTTTTATCTAAGTAACTAGATAACTTTTGTCTAATTACCTAACTTTATTCAAGAACACACAAACTCAGAAAGTGTACCTTAAAACAAACACCTTTTTGGGAAGCCTTACTTTGTATTGACATGCATAGATTTATCTAATTTCTACCCATGTGTATTACCTGCCCGATTAATTTCATGAACGTAAGACTTTTGGGTGAATTTTCAACCACCCCACGCTCAAATAGTCAAAGGAAACTTTTCTTTGTAGAACAAAGTTCTTCACTAAATAAAAGGGGATAACTGAATGTGGGACCTGACTTTTTGACCACCACATGTTATATTGAAAACTATAGGGAGACTGATTTGAACATCTAACCACAAGCCTGTAGCTCATTCTATTTGTGTTTTAAGTAGTGTATAACAAGTGTACTTTTGTCTACTCTCTGCAGACAATGAAAGAAATTCATGCCCAAGAATTATTAATGTTTTAAAAACTTGTGCTTCTGTCATACAGAATGATCTTTCAAGTAAGGGAGGCCTAAAATTAGTGGTTGTGAATCATAAAACCATGGCTGCTAGTTGCAGTCAATGGTTTGCTGGCAAAACTTGAAAGCCTATTCAATTATTGTGCTGCAATAAATTTCCTAATTATGTGCGCCATTCTGATTGAATACAGTTTGTTTCGATACAAACCTGATCAAAATCAACTTCTTCTTTTTTTAATTTCAAATTCCTTGCTAAATTTGATAGCTAAGTTGCTTGGGAAAGGGGGGCACGCAGAAGTGTACGAAGGGTGCTTACCAGATGGTCAAGTTGTCGCGGTGAAAAAGATAACAAAGATGAATAAGAAAGATGAGGATAGAGTTGGGGAATTTTTGAGTGAGCTTGGGATTATTGCTCATATCAATCACCCAAATGCTGCTAAATTAATTGGGTTCGGCATTGAAAGTGGCTTACACCTTGTCCTACAATTTGCTCCGTATGGAAGCTTGGCTTCTTTACTACATGGTGCTGTACTTATTTCCTTAACACAATATGAATTAAATTGATACACTCAAAGCAATTGAAGATGTATGGTTTCGACTAATGAAGACGAATTTGTAATTCAGGCTCAACAGATTGTCTGGATTGGAAGATTAGGTTTAAGGTGGCCATTGGGGTGGCAGATGGTTTGAAGTATCTCCATTCCGACTGTCAGAGACGAATTATTCATAGAGACATCACAGCCTCAAATATACTATTGTCTGAAGATTATGAACCTCAGGTTGTTGCCTCTTTTGTGATTAGGCTGTAACAAAAAAAAAATTGTAGTTTTTTTTTTCATTTGAAATTCTAGTTCTTAAAAAGTATACATTTTTGCTTATGGAATTCTTTGTGATGTTCAGATATCGGATTTTGGGCTAGCAAAATGGCTCCCAGAGAAATGGGTTCATCATGTAGTATCACCTATTGAGGGAACTTTCGGGTATCAAAGAGCTCAAACTATACTTGTTTTGTGCCTCAATTTCCCTCCACAAGCTTATGTTCTTTTTATTTGGCTTCAGATATATGGCTCCAGAATATTTTATGCATGGAGTTATTCATGAGAAGACCGATGTTTTTGCATTTGGAGTTCTATTATTAGAGCTTATAACAGGGCGTCGTGCAGTTGATTCTTGTCGAAAAAGCCTTGTGATGTGGGTATGTTTTGATATTTCTGAATCTTGTTCTTTTTTGTACTGCTTTTCATAGTCTTATTTCAGTTATAACATAGCTTATATCAAGATTTTGAGTGATTGGAGAACTTTAGTCTGTAATGCAAGTACAAGTACCAGAATTGTAATGCTTCCCTCTTTAGCCTAATGATTACCAGAAAAGACCTTTAGGCCTAATTGTTCTCTTCTTCTTTTTTCCCCTCAATTTCTTTGTACTTGGGAGATGCATCTGAATCGCAGTTCACTCTCATTACCCTCCTCTTCTTGTAATTGTAAAACAAGATTTAATTTATGACTTTTTCTACATTAATTTAAGGACCGATTCTAGTCACGTACTATTCATTTTAATCATCCCTTTGCCCCTAATTATATAGGCAAAACCTCTGTTGGAGAATAATAGTATCCAGGAACTAGCAGATCCTCGATTAGGCAATGATTATGACACTGTTGATATGAATCGTGCCATTTTAGCAGCTTCAATGTGCGTTCATAATTTACCAGATATGCGTCCAAACATGACCGGGGTAATTTTCTTGTTACAATATTTTGGTTTCTCTTCTTCCCACCATTTTTCTTTATAATCTTTATCTCTGCATTATTAGACTAATAATGAAGTTGAGCCTCTATGGTTGTGTAGGTTGTTCAAATGTTAAGAGGTGAGAGTGGAGCATTAGAGGCCAAACAAAAGTCAATGGGAGAGAGAGCAGTTCTAGCAGATGCTTGTGACATAGAAGATTATACTTCTACAACTTATCTCAAGGACCTCGATCGCCATAAAGAACTTGTGATGCAGTAATTGATTAAATTCCCGTACATAGTTCCCTCGTTTTTTGCTTCAAGTTCTTTTGCTGCTGGTGGTTTTCCCAAATCACAACATAAGCAGGTACTATTGATACAGTGGATTGGGTAAATCGTGCATTATGATTAGATTTGACCGAGTTGTTACAATTTCACAACAGCCCTGCAATCGTGTGTTGAGTTTAGAATAGTTCAAATCTCAAACCTCAAGTCTCAAGTCTTAGCTTAATTGGGAGATGAGATTGACCATATGCTGTGTTTGCATTAAGGCACCGAAAAGGAAGTGTCTTTATTATCTCTGTCTCCATGTTTATAGAAGTTCTTCGATTAGCCTTTTTTTTGGCTCTCCTATAAAGAGTTTTGCCTTCTAGTAGAGGCACATATTAATGTGGAGGAAATGTGGCTGTAATGGAAGTGAAATGTTTAAGAATCTAGTTTACATTTCTTTGTTTATGTGCTAGTACTTCATTCAGCTTATCTTTGAAAAAATCTTGTATATTAGCCCTTTTATGTAGTTGGAATATAGCTACTATTTGAAAGCCAACATGTCCTTAACGAGCTAAACTATCAATAAATAAGATATTCGGTTAGTATAAAATTAATTTCATAGTAAATCGGACAATAAACCAATACAGTGTTAACACGTAAGTCGGAGGTGTTTCTCTCTCTACATATCAGTACTGTATTGATCCAATATCTAACTTACTATGAAGTTAATTTCATATTAATCAAATCCGTAAATAAGACACTAATTTTGGATAGGAAACACTATTCCCAAAATTTGAATGATAAGAGTTTATTAAAGCAAGCCAAAAGAAATTTTTTTCATCTATTTATTCTTTTTCTTAGCTAAAACGAAAGCAGTTCTAGAGAGTTAGTTATGTTTTGTTCATTTACGCAACTTTCTATTCCACTCTGTGCGTTTTAATTATAAGATTATTATTGATTAACATTTATAAATTTAAAATTTGTTAAAAGAATAATTCAATTATGAAAAAAAGAATTTAGTACTTTTAAAATAATTTATAATATTTATTATTGTATTAAATTATACTAAATGAATATGTCAATTTTAAGTTCATAAATATCTCACTTTAATAAGTAAATAACAATCTTATATTTTGGGGATTTGAGAGTACTATTATACCCCTCCATTTTGCATTTCTATAATTTATGAAGCTAATTTGGTAGATTTTCCATACTTTGGGCCTCCACATTATTTGGGCCCAATTCTTCTAGAATGTAGTGGACTTTAAACAAACCCACTAGATGATTAACGAACCTAACAGTTAAAACACAATTACCAAATAATCTCCACTTCTTCAACCACCACTCTGTATAGAAGCTTCACTCTCTCACAAACACACACAGAAAAAGATGACTACAGATATAGTTCTACAATTGGCCATCCTTTTACTGACTCTAGGCTTATTCTACGCCATCCACAGATTCCCCAAACAGGCCTTAACCAAACTCCGGGCCAAAAACTGATACACCGCCAAGCCAATCGCCACTTCGTCCAAGGGGCCCACCTACTGGCTCGAGCACGATCCACCAGCAACCGGACCACCTCTCACAACCTCGCTAAAGACTCCGCCAGCGAGGTTGATAAGACCCTGGCGATCGAACCCAAAGACGCCGCTACCCTCATCCTCAAAGGCCTTGCTTTGGATCTGATGGGCCACAAATCCTCCGCCCTCAAATACCTCGGCATGGCGCTAACCCCGCCGGCGGTGAGGTCATTGTCGGATAAAGAACTCGGGGACGCTTTATTTACGAGGGCCGAGTTGCATTGCGGTGAATCGGAGGCGGCGGGTGGACTCGGCGGTGGCGGACCTGACGGAGGCGATGAGGTTGAGTTCAGATAATGCGAAGGCGTTTTTGCTTGTTGGGTCAGTGTTTTGTGATGAATGGGATGAAAAAGGAGGCCCGGAAGGCGTTTGATACGGCCCTGAGAATCGAGCTTGGTTTGGAAGAGGCTCGTCAGGGCTTGGTCTCCTGAAATTTGGATCTGGAACCTTTAGGCTAGGTAGGATTAGAATTCTGTTGTTGTGTACCAACCGTGCCTTGTTTTAACATTTGCAATTCCACTAAATAGTCATCCACATGTTTTGTTTGTACCAATGTTTTAAAAACCAAACTGGATCAGACCGACATTTTAATCGAAAAAAATTAGAACCGATTTATATTCCTGTTTGATTTGGTCCATCAATTCAATTTTGACAAAAAATAGGTAAAACTTGTTGAACCTGGGAACCGGGTGACCCAGTAAACCAGTCACTGGTTTAACGGTTCAAGCTTACCATAAAAAAAAATTACATAACTAGAAAGAACCTTCCAAGACTGTATGACATATTATAATATAGCCTTTGAGTCGCAAAAAGTCTGCTAAAAATCTCATACAACAAAAAAAAAAAAAAAAAATACATAGAAAGAACCTTCCAACCTTTAAATATATACCGAACTGATCCGTAAATATTCAATATCTATGTATGTATGAACAGTTATTAAGACTAATAATAAATTTGAACATCTATATAGTATAGCCTTTAACACACGAAACATGAGTAGTTATTACCGACTCATAGATGCGTATATTCATTTATGTTTGATTTTATCATTTTAGAGTTATGAATATTATTTAATATTTTTCTTTTCATATAAATTTAGTATTTATTTGAATTATACAAAGCAGACCAATACAAATAGGTTTAGTTTTGTTTTTTGTTTTTTGTAGATAAATTTATTAATTTTACATATTTGATAAATATTATATATAATATATAATAATAATTAATATATTTATTATTTATTACAATTTTATGAATATTAAGGTTATATTTTTGTTTTATATAATATAATAACTTGTTGGTTAGTGGTGTGGTGTGTTGTGGTGCTGTATGATAACAAAATACCATAACAAATTGTTTTCTGTGGATTTGTTTCACCCTCTTTGTGACGAGGTTCAGCGCTAACAAAGGGTGAGACTTGACAAAATAAAATTTAGACAAAGAATTATTCTAAATAAATTATTGTTGTAACTCATGTTTAATTAACATATTGTACGACTAATACTATCGTAATTTGCTTGGATATTTTGGTCTTAAGTCACTGTTCCCATTTTCTCGTTGACCCATCATGCAAAAGGTTCCCATTTTCTCGTTGACCCATCATGCAAAAAGGTTCCCAATCCCTCGCTCACCCATCATGCGAAAGGATATATTTTGTTTCCTCACTTGTCTAATTGATATATTGGCTATAGTTCTGACCCACGTCTTACGGATTATTATTGATGCTTGTACTAAAGTATCTGAGATAGTCTTCGAACATTTTCTTAGTTGGCGAGTGCCTAGTGGGTTAGTTTGTTTGTGTGCTGACTGACGACATATGCGGTTTGTTTTATTCTTACTAGTTTTTACATCAGTATCCTCCTAAGCTGCTCAAATCATAAATGAAACTTTCTTGCTGTTCCATCACAAACCTTTCTACACTAGAAAAGAGAGAAGATAGATATATAGATATATGCCTTTTGTTGATTAGTTGCTTCCAAATTTTAAACTCCCGCTGGGTCTGTTAGACCTTGATCGTTGATCAAATCAGGCCTTTATATTTGGACCTCCTCGCTTAGCTTAGCTTGGTGAGATGCAGCCTGCTGAGGCCTGTAGGCCGATTCGATCCAGTGCAAGAATTTTTTAAAAAAAAATAATTAAAATATTATTTTGACAACATTATTAAAATAAAATATCGTTTAAAATATTAAGTATAATTAAAATAATTATAAAAAAAAGATTGTTAAACATATATTTATTTTGACAATGTTATTTTTACTCTGACAATATTAATCGACTTTTAAAATGTCAAATAAATAAAAACGTAATTTATATTTATTTGAAACAAATATTTTTAAATGATTACAATTTAATGACATGTAATTTTAACATTTATAATTTTATATTTTAAAACAATAGTCATATATGTTTCACTATATTGTTAGGATTGTAGTCTGGAATATATATATATATATATATATATATATATATATATATATATATATATATATATGTACATTTAGATTTATATATATATGTACTCATAACTTTCAAAATATGATATGACTCGTCCGTATTAAAAAAGAAAATAAAAATTAATGTATTTATTAAAAATAATATATTGCAACTTACAAGTTATAACTTACAAATTACAATATTGAATAATTATAAGTTTATGACTTTAAAGTATAATTTAAACAATAATTAAGAATGAGTCGGTTACAAATATTTGTCTTCAAAATTTTAAAATATGTTTTCAAATCTTTAATATTCATGGAATTATACTTTCAGCAGTTTTTGCTCTAACTTCAAGATTTTTCGAGCTATCTTAATCGTCTATTACGTCATGTACTCTTCTTTGCAATGCAAGATAATCTCTATAACAAATACATATTTTCAATGATTTCGGACTAAGTCTGCTTCTTTTTTCATCGAATGCCCTGCCAGATAAAGAAAAATAAGATTTCAAAGTTATAGTACTAGCTTGGATAGTTAGTACATCATGGGCCATCACGACTAAAGTAGGAAATTTTGAAGTTACGGTACTAGCTTGTGTGTGTTGAAATTTTTGGTTTCTTGGATAATGATTTTAATAATGATGCATATTTTGAAGATGAAGGAGCAGGGAACGGTGCACGTATAGATGTAGAATATACAGATTCATATTGTTTATAAAATTCAATAAATGTATTATTAAATTTTAATTTAATGTTATCGATATTACTACTACTTATATTTTTTACGATATCTTTCAAAATACTTTCTACACCTTGTAATTTTATAATTAGGTTTAATGTAGCAGCACAAGTAATAACAGTTGGCATGTCTTCAAAATATTTTTTTTTAAAAAAAAATCTTCCACTGAAAGAATAAGAGCAGACCAAAAATCATCATATTTAAAATCTTTAAAAATATTTGTTATTTCTAAACATGCAAACAGAACATGACGAATTGTAGGATAATAAATGTCACTTAATATTTTTTTTGTGTTTTTTAAAAACTTTAAGAATAGTTAAAAATTGACCAAGTAGATCCCAGTCTTTATTTATTAATTCATGAACAATTAGTATATTATAAAACTTCATAAGTCTATTTTTACGTTTATAGATATCTCTAAACAAATCATATGTACTATTTCACCTAATGTTACTATTAAATTTTACTCTTTTAAAATTTTCACCTCCTGCATGATAAAATGTCTAAAATCTTCAATTCTTTTGTTTGAACCATGCACATAAGTAATCATACCATGAATTTTATATATTGTCATTTGCAAATAATTGAATCCGAATTAAACAATTAAATTTATTATATGACAAACACATCTAACATAAAAAAAATGCACCATTTACTTCACGCATTGAATCATTTTTTAACATGTTAACAGTACTAATATTATTGCTTGTATTATCTAAATTAATACTTATTATTTTATCTTTAATTTTAATAATATGAATAATAGACATAATTTAAGCATATATTGTTTGACTAGTATGACGTAATTCAAAAAATTCAAATCCTATAATTCTTTTTTGCATAATCATTTCAGAATCTATCCAATGAGAAGTAATACAAATATAGCTAATGTAAGACCCCGAATTTTATGAAATACAAAATTTAATTTTTCGTTATATATTTAATTTTTCTTCTGAAACAGTAAGTAGTTAAATTGATAAAGTTAAAAGTTAAGGATGTTATGTGCAAATTATATTTTGTCAGACAATATTCACTTTGTCGGGGAATATTCGTTTGGTCGGGGAATATTCGTGCCGTACGACGGCGCCGAAATAATAAATTATTGGTGGACCCCACAACGGAATATTTGTCGGATATAGAAAACGATAGAAATAACCTTTTTAAATAAAAATAGTCAACGGAATTGTTAAAATACCAGTGATAAAAGAATAGTAGCATACGGTAGTATATGGTATTTTCTGTAGTACACGGTACTCTACAGTAACACACGGTATTGCATAGTGTCTCATATTATTGGTCTGATAATTGACACCGTAACTGCTACGCATCATTTCATCGATAATTGTCACTGCATAATATTTTATATTATCAATTCAATAATTGTTGCTGCACTGTTTTTTTTAAATTATTGAACCTAATAATTGTCACAGTAACATATGCACAGTAATTCACATTATTGAATCAATAATTGTCATGCCACAGTAACGTATTTTTCTTTTACATACTTTCTGCATTATTGTTATCTCTATTACGGTGTTATTTAAACAGTTGTATTTCATTAATTAATTGACTTGATATCTAACACAGAAAGCTAACTATACTGTATTTATAACAATTAGTCATAATAATGAATAAGTGAGAATTATTGTTGAATAATTGAATTGATAAAGTTATTTGTTTATAATATAAAGTTAGGTGATATGAAATGAATGGTGTAGATTAAAGTGTAAATTATTGTTGAATAATTTGTTTATAATATAAAGTTAGGTGATATGAAATGAATGGTATAGATTAAAGTGTGAATTATTGTTGAATAATTGAATTAATAAAGTTATTTATTTATAATATAAAGTTAGGTGATATGAAATGAACGGTTTGGATTAAATTGGAAAATCTTGGATATGATAAGATTTTTGGCTATAAATAGAAGCCTTAACTTAAGGATTTTTCATAAACTTTCTTACTTGTTCTTTTTTTCTCTCTCTAAATACTTCTTGTGAAAGTTCTCTCTAAGTGTACTTAAGTCATCTTGAGTATTTGTGAAGATCTATAAGTGTACGTGTACTGTTCAAGTTAATCAACCTCATTCAGTCACGTATTAATGTAAGGAATATCATCTTCTTTCATATTCTATTATTTAAACTTACTACGGTAAGGGATTATCATTATTGTATTCTCGAAAATAATATCGTTTCTTTCTTACTCATAAGATGTGCTATTTATTTCCATGTATTAATTTATGGGAATAACCTTACGGCGCGGATTATCGCCTGTTGGTGAATAACCTTTCGTATTCATTCCTTATTAATCTCTGAGAATAACCTTACGGTGCGGATTATCGCCTGTTTGGTGAATGACTCTTCGTATTCAATTTTTATTAAATTGTGGGAATAACCTTACGGTGCGGATTATCGCCTGTTGGTGAATAACCCTTTGTATTAATTTCCTTCACCTTTTGTTAATCAAACCTGCTACGGTAAGGGATATTATTTTCTTTCATACTCCTAAATCGAAATTTATTATGGAACTATTGATTCTATAATTCCTGAAAATATTGTTTGTTCCATAATAGATGAACTTCATTATTTCAACTGAACCTTCCTATTTTACGTGAACCTTTCTATTGAACTGTAACCGTTATTCTGAACTGTGGATCTTGAATATCATTTTTTTTCACTCCACATCATGTTGGCAATTTGGACATTATTTGAATCTGCACAAAGTAAACTTCTGATACTTATTGTTTATCCTGTTCTTCTGTTCATCATTTGTATCACTGTTATTTGTATTAATCATCAAGAATCAAGCTGTTGTGAATATCTGTGGTCGGGGGCACAGATGTGGTATAATTGTTGAACAGATGATAGGTTAAAGGCGATATACTAGGTTAAAGGCGATACATCTGTTCGGTGTCTTTTATGGCACGTGGTGAATGTTCTCTTTGGCCCGTAGTGCAAAGATGAACTGTTGATCTGCATGATTATGATCAGGAACTGTGAATTGTATTATCTTGACTAATGGTATTTCAGATGATAAAAGTTGATGATGTTTTTCCTAAAAAGAGAACCGAGTGGACATTATAGTCTGCATTATTCTTCTAAAAGATTGCTCATTCCGCTGCTATTATTGATCTGAACGTTGTTTAAGAATTTAACTGCAGTTTTTGATATAAACCTTGTAGTCTATTGTATTCTATCAAGAACTCAACTGTTGAAGGCTAATGATAATTTATTCGTCATTATCTTAGTCATGATATTTCTTACTGGGCTATTTGAGCTCACCCTTTCTTTTGTTCCATTGTTTTTCAACAGGAGATGAAAACGTAATGGGGTCTAACCGGGGAATGGAGTGAGGGTCCGAGGATTAGCTATCATAGTCTTCACATGTTGTAAAATAGTGTGATAATAATAGTGAAGACTTAGTTGTGTATTATTATACATTGTATTGTTGTACGTTGTGCTTTGTTATAATAATTTTGTTGTAGTCTTTTGACGACTCAAGTTTGGGCTGTGTGGACCCAGATTTGGGGGCGTCACAGCTAACTTCAGGTTGATGATTAGCCGACCAAATATCACTACTTAAACTAATTTTACCGTCAAAATTGTCAAAATATTTAATTAGTTCTTTTTTAGCTTTATTATATAATTTAATTGCATCGCGTTTAGTAGTTATTCTATTTACTTATTTAAATTTCAATTGCAATCCGAATTGAATATAATAGGTACAATACTGATAGTAAAAAAAAAAAAATGAACGGGAGCTCCTCCTTGATCACTAATTTGACATGCAGCGCTTTTTGTAATATTTGATCATAATTTCAATTATGACCGGAACGACCAATTTGTGCTTGAGAACTTTCATCGATTAGTTTATGCTTTTGTAAACACGATTAGTAGTGTCGTTGTAATGTGTTATTGTCTTTAGTGCCAAATAAGTTGTTATATATTTTGCATTAATCATTTTTAACACTTTTGTCAGTCTACACTTCAATGAAATATTCCCTAACAGGCATTGTACTTTTGTTTTGCTCACCGATAAGTCGTGAAAATAACAGACTCGAACTCATACCACTTTTAGGCATATTGATATTTGGGTCATTTTGAATAAATTGCAGCATTTGTCATTGATAGACACGTAATTATGCATTTTAATATTCCCATATTTATTATTTTATGTGTTTATTTTATTTAATTAATATATTTTATTCTGTTTTGCAGGAAATAAATAAATAATTAAAGTTGAGTTGGAAAAGGATTCTAAAGCTTTCAAGTTGATTTTTATTTAGACTCCAATATTACCATGAAGAAGTTGAAATCAAGAAGAAAAGAGGAGTCCAAGTCATTCCAAACTAGATTAGGGTTCAATTTATTTTCTCTATAAATATGAGTCTTATTTTAGAGAGTAGGATATATTTTATTTTTCTCTTTCAGTCTCGGCAGGAAGTAGTCAGGGAGTTCTTTTCTTATTCTTTATGTTCCGCAACTTCGGTAGGAGAAAGTAGGAAGTTTGGTTTTCTTTTTATTCATCTTGTTCGGCAGCTTTTGGGCAACAGAACGATGAGGAGCCTTTGTGCACTTTTTGTTACATTGTTATTAGTTTAATATTAAAGTTTTTTTAATTCTTATTCTATTAGTTTTAATTTAGTTCATGCAATTTATATTAGAAGTTTTAAATTTTATTTTTCTGTATTATGAATTCTATGGCTAGCAAAATTTCTAATATCTAGGATGAAGATGAAATTAAATATTGCATAATAATATATTCTTTTCATTTTAATATTAATGTCTAATTGTTTATTTCTTCAATTTTACCTTCGCGCATAATTTGTTTTGATTTTATATTAATTGCGAGGTTTTGATAGGTTATTGTTAAGATATGAGTTTTTCATAATTCATGCTTGCTCGATGAAGTTTTGATGAGTTATAGTTAATCCTTAAATTTTCATATTCTATGCTTGCCCTTATTAATTATATAAATCACTATTTTTAAGGGAAGAAAAAATAATTAGAAATTAATTAAGGAAATGAAGAATTTAATTATTATGTTAGTATTTAATGGATTCAGATTCCTATGTAGTTTTTCTCATTACTAGTTTTCGTTATTAATTTCTAATTTGCAATATTTAGTTAATTAATCATCTCCGCCACTTTTTATTTCTAATTTGTTTGGAATATAAATTAAGGGAACATTAAAATTAATTTAGTCTCTGTGGTTCGATCTGTACTTGCCCTTTTTCAATTTGATGTTGTGCACTTGCAGTTACTATTTTTATCACATCAGTCATCTTTTCTGGAGTGTTGGAAGAATCCATTGTATTGTAATAAAATGTAATAATAACAATGTAATTCTAAGAATGTAATAATAAAATATAATAATAACAATTGAATACTGATATGTGAGAATAGAGAGAATACGAATATATGATACTTGAGATTAGAGAGAACACTGATAATATGTGAGTATTGTGAGAATATTGATGAGAGAATTATGAGAATAGCAGTGTATCAAATGACTTTTATTGAAGGAAAATATAGTCGTTGCAAATATAATCGTTACAAATATAGCTGTTACAATATTTTTTGCCTAGTTTTTTCACTTTTTAGCAAGTTTACAGGCGTGGCAGGGGCAGGTTGTCGGCTACTCAACTTTTTGCTTCTTTGTATTTTTTTTACCGTTGGAATAGGCAGGCAGGTCCAAGCTTCAAGCCAGTTTTGAAGGGGGAAAACGAGGTCCATTAGAAGTCTAGTAGGCCGGGTCGCAGGCTGATTGTGCAACTTTGACCTTTACTATTACTATTACAATTAAATTAATTTTACACATACATTTCATTTCATCTTAGGGTCTAAAAAGAAAAAACTTACTTTGCTAGGGGGTGAGCAAAAAATAGAAATTAGCCTCGAAATCGCACAAAAAATTGACCAAACCGCACCAATAAAATCACATCAACGGTTCTGTGCGTATATGACGATTTTAGGAAGGTTAAAAAATCGCATTTACGGTTTGATTTCAGTTTATGCGGTGTACCGTACCGCAGAAATCGCATTACACTAATAATGGCCAAAACGACGTCATTTTTATAAGGTAGCACCAATTTAAATGGTAAATTATACTGCTAGTTTTGTCCTGATTCTATGACATGGTTTAATGCTCTTGTTATGATTTTTAGATTTGACAACCATATTGTGGCATTCTTTAGTGTTTTTATAGTTATGACATTGGTAATTCTCAAACTGATGTTTGAACAGGTTTACATATGTCATATTTTGTTTATTTTTTAATTTCTTAATTTTCTGGCATTGTGGTTATCTCCATTAGACCTGACAAACGGGCGGGCCGGGCCAGAACGGGTCGGGCCAAAAATGGCTCGGCTTTTTGCGGGTTGCATAACCCTTGGCCAGTGGCCCGTGCGGGCCGGCCCGGCCCGCGGGCTTTTTGTGTATTTTTTTTTTTTAAATTTTTTTTTTATTATGACTTATAATTAAAAATATTAAGTAAGACACAAAATATTTTTCATGTGTGTCATGATTTCTTTTTCTAACTCACGACAAAGCATACATAACTGATTAACTTTTTATATTTTGAATAAATATTAACACTAATTATTTACAATTATAACACATTATTTTTTATATTCTTCATAATTCTCTATTTGATTCATTTTCTAAGTTTTTTTTTTGGTCAACAATATCAAGCAATATAAATTAAAAAAAAAAAAATTTAACCCGCGGGCCGGGCCAAAAATGACCCAGCTTTTTTTGGGCTGTATTTTTAAGGCCCAAAGCCCGTTTTTTTTGGGCCGGCCCACGGGCCCTTTTGCCAGGTCTAATCTCCATACTTAAGTGTTAGTTAAAGGCTAGAGAATGTGCTCAATCAAGAGATTCTCTGATAGCTTAATGGCGTTAGTTAAGAATTTTGAGAAACTTTTTTTATGCATAATAAAGTTTTTGGTTTTAGACTTTTAGTACTTGATGATTTGTTGAATCTATCCATATTATTTTTGATATTCTTTTGTTGGAGCTTTTGGGAAATTGATATTGTTTCGTCATTTTTATTTTTATTTAAAGGTGAGGTACTCTGTTCCAAAATTAAAGTCCCTAAGTAACATCATGTTGTCTTGTGTTTTCTAATATAAAATAATTTTCTCGGTCATTTTATCTACGTGTTTAGATAATTTTATAGAGATAGTTTCGTATACAAGATTGCAAAATTAAGTTTGAGTGTTATCAAAATAATATTTAATATTGTGCGACACTAAATTACTAATTTAAATTGCATAAAATTTAATTATTTTAATTGATTTTGAAACTAAAATTGTACCAAATAAAATCGCACCCCACGCTTCAAAACCTCACCACACTAATTATAAGCGATTTCATGTGCAGTGTTGAAATTTTCAAATCATACCTAAGCGATTTCACGTATAATTTAAGTTTCAAACAACATCAAACTCGCCCAGTACTTTGCTACCGCATTCAAATGAAATCTAACTTCCGAGTAACGAGAGATACTCACCCTCCTAACACACACCAGTAACTTGTTAATATGAGAAACAGCCAAATCGCCAAAATTCAAATTTCTATTTTAACTGGACCCTTCTAAATACGATGTTTCAGTCAAAGAGAAGTTATTTAGTACACTTAGCATTATAAAAGAAGTCACTGAAAATGGGACGCCAAGGAGGAGTTACTATACTATTTACTGATCTGATTTCAGCATATGCAATTCAAGAAAAGCAGATGGCACTCGAGAATGAGATGGCCAGTTAACATCAAAAACTCAGTAACATCAGTTATGTCGGTCACTTTATGTGCTAACAAATGCAAATAAGAAAATTGAACTGATAACTGATAATAGTAGCAGCTCCAAACAGAGCAAATATTAGAGAAATCCAAAACTTTTCCACAAGATGACGAGTGCCCCCAAAACCCATCCCACATTACATCATCACATCAATCCATCTTAGGTAATACTTTACTTTTTCACAAATTTCCTGTTTCCCCCTAGTAACTAAATCTCTATCCTCCAAATTAAAGAACCTCGTTTCTCAGCCCTGCTCTAATTAGTACTAGCAGCTAAGCTAAAGCTTAGTGGGTCAGATGAGGGTCAGCTTAAGTTAAAATGCCACAAACAAGAGCTGAGCTGAGAGGTCAACATCAGGTGGATGGTATTTGTTGAGAAGGTTAACTTTCTTGTCAAGTTAATAGGTTTGGTGAGGCCAGAGGAAAAACTCAGCTGGTGGTGGCAATAAAGGCACTGAAGTTATTGCCGAAGACATGGAACCAGAGGTATCAGCAGTACCTCCATTGCTGGATTGGAGGTGATGGAAGAGGTTGTGGTGATAGTACGGAGTTGTGGAATCAAATGGCACCCCGTAGGGAATAGCAGAGGCCGGTGGAATGGCAGCAAAATTGATGCTACTTCCCTTGTTGCTGCTGCTCTGCTGATTCTGGTTATTGCTCATAGAAGGTTTCTGCTCTGCCCCGAGTGAGAGCTTTAAGCGCTTTGCCGCCCCGCCAATGGGAAGTGCACTCTTAGCAATGGCATCCACATCATATCGGTTCATCTCGAAATTGGTTACTGCATTCGCACCCCTAAACTTGATTGCTGCTATGTCATATGCCTCAGCTGCTTCTTCCTCAGTTGCTGCACCATAATATATAGGATTAAGTTACTTTCGATACAAAAAAGTGTGTAATACCCAAGTCCCACGTCACAATTAAACCTTGAATCAATTTCTTATAGTCAAGTACTAATTATTTTCTTTGCTTCAACTAAAAAACTCCCACCAGACGCTATGTAAGGAATGATTGTAATCTAATTAACAATTAATATTCAAAGGACTCATTAACAATTATTTACCAAAAGTTCCAAGATAGAGATCTTTATTCCCAGCAACACGACCAATCCTTGCTTGCCAACGACCTTGTTGGTGATGCCTGAAAAACATTGCCACAGTAATATAATAAAGATTAAAATGGGCAATATAAAGTTGAATCAAATTAATGCTGGGGTTTCCCTCATACTCCCTCATACTAATGCTAGGGTTTCCCAACTACTCATCGAGTAAGAAGTGCTAAGACCTTGTTACACCCCTGTAAATAGATGCACCCCTGGAGAAACCGCTACTTTTCCTGGAAAAGGTGGTGAGAAATTGTGTAAGAAACTCTTTCTACAACCTTGTTGTGGTGTCTCCACGACAATAATATTGATTTGTATACAAAGAAAAGGGTTAATTAAGAAGACCTTCTCAACGAAGCAATAAATTCTTGCTTAGTTACATTCTTCATCTCCTCCTGTTCTTTGGTATAGTTTGAAACCTGAAGAGGAGAAAACCATGTCGCTTAGGCATAAATTAATTTGGAGGTAAACTTTTCATGCAGAAATAGGGGGACAGTCGAGTAAACGATATAAAAACTAAATGGTGTGATGGAGGATTACAGGAAAGTTGGTGGTAGCAGTGGGACCCCAGTATTTCAAAGCTGCCAAATCATAAGCTCTTGCTGCCTTGTCTTCCTTATCATATCCGCCTAATAATCATATATTTAATCAAGTTTAGATACATTATTCAAACAGCTCTACAGAGAATTAAACTCAGAAGATGTATAAAGAAAAGTAGAAAAGCAAAAAAAGAGGTACTTACCCAAGTACACTGCAGGCATAAAGAATTTGAGTGACAATGCATGTTCCAGTTCCGTAATCCATGCAGAAGTCAGGAAATCAAGTTAAACACTAGTTAATTAGATAGTCAAAGATTTCTGCCTGGCAAAATATTCCACAACAAAGCAAAGAAAAAAGGGATAGCATGCGTGCATAATATGCATGTGATAGGTGTGACCAGAAGAGAAAAACCACAGTGACTCTTTATTAGTGAAATCCTATTAGCATATCTATTTGCTTATCATGTTCTTGATTCGCAAATTTAGAAGCTAAAAGTGAAAGAACAATCCTCAAATTCCTCCGATTTCATGACTAATAAAAAAACTTCCCTGATCTAAAATCTGAACTTGCGTTCTTTTCTTTAAAATTATTTCTTATACTAAAACATTTGAATTAACAGGTGTTCAGCTGTCACTTCTATTTTTGGGCCAAGTTTTTCCTTTCCTAACTTTTCTTGACCTCAACCTTTTTTAAAATAATAATGTTACAACATATCTAATGCAATTACAAAATATGCCCTTCTGAAACAATGTTACTATTAATCTTTACTCTTATTATGAGTTGGAGATAGTATATTAGTGTTTGTTTTTATGGTTTCACTAAGATAACCAACCCTGTATGGCCCTATATATTGGGTATATTGCTGGACAGTGGGCACAGCATTAATTCCCATACGGTACACAAATATGAAATTAGTTTCCACCTAAAATGGTAGGCAGTCATTGAAATTTAAACTAGGTGACTTGGTCAAACCTATTGAGGGACTCTGGGCCAGGAAAGCAAAAGTAAAAGTTAAAGCCATGCCTGATAAAATTCAGAGTTTCAGACACTAGTGTTCAGACTAGCTGATGTATGTATACACCTGGGATGGCCATGTAGACGCTGCTATAACCAGAAAATAAGGGTAGGGATAGGGTAACTTCCGGACAAACATATTTATTTCTGGAAAGAATAGTCATGGGTACAAAGAATGAGAGGTTAAAAACAACAAAGCACTACCCAAAGTAAACAAAATGGCGGCCACTCTGGATCAAATCAGTGAAAGTAAAGAAAGAAAGAACAAAAAGAAGTACATATGTACACATATATATAACATCAGTCAATCAATCATCGTGAATAATTAATTAAAGTCCTGATTTGAAAGAAATAAAATGCCCACCTGAGACCCCATTACTATCCGGACAAGTCTATGTAGCCACAAAATTAATTATTATATTAATTTTAATTTTTAAAAAATAAAATATAACATGAATTTTAATATAAAATTTTATTTTTTAATAATTAAAATCAATATAATAATTAATTTTTGTGATAGAATATTATGTACTTATCCTTCCTATCCTGAATCCTCAATGCATGCGACCTTCTTTTTAGTCAACATAATTTTCATATGTAGATAAATAAATGTAAAGAATTACTGTGATACACAACACACGTATGCACGTTATATGATGCATAGATTGAGACAAGGATAAGACCTTGACGCCCTTTTCTAGCCTGACCCTCTCTTCTACAGCTGTTATCCCATAGATGTGCTTCGTATCTTCCCGTCCATCTGTGTCTGCATCATATGAATAGATCATAAATCTCAAACAGTAACCAAAACCACACTTAATTAAATTTAAGAAAACTGATATTAAACCCAAAACTTATTAATAATCTCAGGTATACGAAATTTATAGCTTACTTGTTATTCAACAAAAATCGCCCATTTTTGGGTGTTTGATACTCCATGATAAAATACACAATTAATCTTATTTCCCCAACAACAATGAATTACAAGTAAAATCACAAGATAGATATGAGAGAGAATATTAATATACCTAGTAACACCTCTATAAATCGAAGTTCTCTGGCCAAAAGTATCAGCAATCTTCTTACAGCTATCCGAATCTACCGAGACAATAGCATTCTCAGAGCTCTGGTTACTAGTATTATTGTTATTGTGGTTATTAACCCCCAATGACAAAACACCACCAGTAGGGCCCTGTTGGTAAGCTACCAACTCGTTTCCAGACTCAATGGACTGGCCCGCAAACTCGACCTGCGTGCGTCCAGCAGAGGCCGAGTCATCAACTTCAGAGCCCGAGTTAGTCGAGAAGGCTTGGAACGCAGCAATAGTCTTGAGATCTGAGTGGTCATAGATGTGAGTCAAGGACGAGTCCTGAGTCGTCTCCGTTTGGGTATCAGAGTACCGGTGAACGTACGACGACATCGTGTCGCCGCCGAGGAAGTCTTCTAGCTTCGGAGGTGGATTCGTCTCGAAACTCGTGAAAATGGAGGGGAAATCATTTACTGATTCTTTGACTTGGTGATGATGAAGATGATGATTTCCTCCTTCCGCGTACATAATTTCAACCTTTGGATTCGGCCAACCAGCTGCACAATAATCAAATAAAGTAGCTAAGAAGAACACAAGCCCCAACTTTTAGAGAGAGAAAATGAAAAGGAAAAAAAACTGTTTGGTTACTAAGCAAAAGAAATGTGATCTCTCATAAATACAAGTGTCAAAAAACAACAAAATTTGCAATTAATCAGTCTTAGCTGTTCTCCGGCCACTACACCAGATTTTTGAACAGAAATTAGTACTAGTAGACTTGATAGTTGCGTTGCATTTATTGTCCTTTCTCACATTTTTCTTTCACTCTTGTTTTTTTCTCAGCAAACAAACGGAAACTTGGGGATTTTTTTGACACATCTCACTAAGATTTGAGTCGGTTATTGAGCTTAGTCCTATATATATATATATATAGTACCGTTTGGTGCATAGAAGTTATCGAAGAAGTAATATTGCTGTGAATCAGCAAGAGATGAATGAAGAATCTGGTCGTGGTGGTGCTGAGGCTGTGAAGCTGATGAACTCAGCATTTCCATTGGGGAGAGAGAAAATGAAAGCCAGTTATTATCTGGAGCCATTACTACTAGTCTGCTGCTACTACTTTTGGTTTGCTTTCGCTTTCTGATTCTTGTTCTTGAGCTATTAAAATCTTCGATTCTCGCTCATCAGCTAATTAAACACAAAAACAAAAACATTTTAAGCCTGATTGAAAAAAGAAAAAAAAAACTGGAGCTTGCTAGCTATCTTCATGTACCTAACAATTAATCATCCCCCCTCCGTTAGCAAAACGCTCCATTTTTTAACGGATCGAAGAAATGAAAACTGAGCTTAAAGAAGCCGAACTGAAAATTAACAGAGCTTTTGTAGAGAGAAATTAGTGATTTAAAGCTTCAAATACTGTTTGAAAGCATCGCATGCAAATTTCAGAAGTAGCTAGCTAAGAACCTACAAGGAATGGATGTGGAGTTTTAGAGAGAGGAAGAGAGGAGAATGGGGAGCAGGTCGAGGGTTATAATGGGACGATGGAACGGTTTCATCTGCCATCCGGCGTAAAACCAGAGGGAGGGAGGGAGGGACAGAAAAGAGTTTTTAAGAAAAATTGATTAAAATAATGGATTGTGACTTTTGGCTCTGATGAGAGAAATTTTGTCTGAAACAAGGTTGCGAAAGATCCGGGCTGGCGGACAAGGGAGAGTAATTTTCTTAAGCGCTTTTCTTTGACCATTTTGTCCTCCCAATTCTTCTTTATTCTCCACCTGTCCTCCATCCATGCCGGGTTCAACCCTTTTTTCTTTTCTTTTCTGTTTCCTTAATTTTAAAAATAGCTAATAAGAATAAATACATGCACTTTATAAAAACTTAAATCACCTTCCCCCAGACTATCCTAATCCTTATAATTGAAATGTCACATGATAAATTCCTCTTAAGAAAAAAACTTGTAATGCAAAGATAATAAAGCTTAAAATATTCATACGGGTCCTTCAATTATTAGCTTTTTATAGCATTTGTATTTAATACGTTTGAAATTTAAATGCGTTATTCTATTTTTAGAATATTGCATTTAAACGCTAGAAACTCATTTTGTAACCGCTTTATTTTATTTCTTTATATTTGACTTTTTTTTATAAAAATATCGTTTAATAATTAATTTTATTTTGTAAACGTTTTTACTTTTAAGTCCAAAACTCAAAACTTTAAAAGAAAAAATGAAAACACGGGGAGAATACTTACTTTAATGGGTTGAGCATCAAATCTTGTTAGAAGCAAAAAATTCGATGCTTTTATAGATAATAGTAATATACAAAGATCATTTTTTAGCCCTAAATTTCATTCTATTCTCCAAAACCAAACATCAAAGTAAGATTCTTCAACCTCTGTTAACTATATAGATCTGGGTATGCGTTGGAGAGAGAAACCAGGAACTCACGGATAAACCATTTGCCGTCCTCCGTGCAAGGCAATGAGGAGGGACTGACTTCGCTGTGATGAGGATGCCATGCATACCCCCCCCCCCCCCCCGGTGATAATCTCCACTGGGAGAGCTCACCGCTGCTGCAACTATTAGAAAAAATCTAGCATGCATGGGAATTGATTTTTCTGTTGAATGTGAGGAGGAGGAGTTTTGTAATAAGGAGTAGCCTAGAGATTGCTTGGAATTGATTTGCCCGCAAATTCATTTAGTTTGCCTGTTCTTCCTCCGTGCACCAATTACAAACATGGTTGTTGGAACTTGTAGCTTATAACTGAGAAGTTCAAAAAAGGCCAGTATCAAACGGAGCGAGATCGTGAAATGATACGGTGAATTAGGGTTGAAATAGAAATAGTCTATATATATTCTCTATTGTAAAACTCTATGTAGCTTAGATCGTAAATAAATATCTTCTCTATTTGCTCTCATGGACATACTCGTGTTTAGAAAAATCACGTATATTCATGTATTGATTCTTTATTATTGTGTGTGCATATGTTATGGTATTCTAACAATTGTTTCTTTTGTTGAAATAAAATGACGTTATTTTATATAGTTAAAACTTCACTTAGGAAGAAAAAAAAATTATCAAACATGTTTGTTTTGTTTTTATTTTTGTTAATGATGTAACAAAAGGCGAGTCAAACGTGGTTTTTTTTTCTCTCTCTTAAAAAATGATACATAATAGAAACATTGTTAGTTTTTTTTATAAAATTAAAAACAAAATAAAACGTTATCAAACGAGTCCTAAATTATGCATTTCTAAATTTAATAAGGTATATTTAAAATAAATTATTGATATATAAATAAGATTTCAAATTGTGTTTAATAAGTGTATTTGATGTGTTTAGAATTTAAAAATGTATATGCACTCTAGACGAATAAACACATAATTGCAATAAAACAATATTATTGATCAATGTAACGTTTTTGTTAAAATTGTTATAATCTGATTATTCTCCAAAACCTCTTTTGACGGTCCCAGAAAAAATGTAAGGCGGATTCACTAATTAAAATTTTCACGCTTTTACTTGGTTTTGGTTTTAACAATTAAGATTGAAATTATATTTTGTAACGTACGTATATTGCTAATTTCCTATCAATAAACCCAAAACATAACAAGGGATTAAGGTTGAACTCTAATGTGTCATTAAAGAGCTTAAGTAATTAAGTTAAGGTCCACAAATTTTGATTTAGCTTTCATTATGCTCTTAAAATAATTAATGCTTTAATACATGAAATGAGATTTTCTTTACTAATGGATAAGTCGAGAGATATAAAATTTAAATATAAAACTAAACGTTATATCCATCTCAACTATTAAAAAATAGGATATAACGCGAATTTTAATGTCATGGTCTACTTTTTAATAGTATTCTTCATATATGTATTTATTTTTCTGAAACAGTAAGTAGTTAAATTAACAAAAATTAAAGTCAAAAATATTTTGTGCAAATTTTATTTCGTCGGGTAATATTCGATTCATACGACGGCGTCGAAATAACCAACCATTGTTTGACCCCATAGCGAAATATTGTCGGATATAAAAAACGACAGTAGTAACCTTTTTAAATAAAAATGGTTAACGGTACTATCATTTTTTAACTGTTAAAATATTTGGTGATAAAAAAATAATAGCATACGATATTTCATGATATTTTACTATAGCACACGGTATTGCATAGTGTTCATATTATTGATCTGCTAAAGTGGTTACTATACAGTATTCATCAATAATTGTTGATACACAGTATTTTACATTATTGATTCAATAATTGTCATTACACTATATTTTATATCATTGAGTCAATAATTATTATTGCACTGTATTTTAAAATTATTGAACCAAATAATTGTCACAGTAGCAAATACACAATAATTTATATTATTAAATTAATAATTATCAATAACATGTTTCTTACATTATTGTTGAATTATTGTTATCACTGTTGTAACATTACCTTAATTATTATATTATTAGTAAGTATTTTGATTATTATATATGAATAGTAAGGTAACATGTGGGCCCTTTGTGGGAGCCACATAAGAAATGAAAATATAATTTTGCTGGAAGAAAATTTGGTAGAGAAAAACAGCAAGGTTGCTGCTACCAATGCTGAATTTTCAGAATGGCGTGCAGCACACCAGTTGTTTACCTACTACACGTAGTAAATTTTTATTTCCCATAAATAAGTTGTTCGACTAAATAGAAAAATCACACATAAAATATAAAATTTTTCTGCAAGTATTTTGTGAATATTTCTCTAAGAATAGTAAGGTTATCTTGAGTGTTAATAAACCAAAAGGAGTGCAGAAATTTCTCAAATAAGTATTTTATTTAAAGAGTAGTAATTGCACAAATACCTATTTCACACGGTATTCACAAATCTTCCCATCTTCCTTTAGAAGACTCTTCTTTGAGAAGATTTATTTTGAAAAGTTTCATTTAAAAGATTTATTTTGAAATATTATTTCAAACACTATTTTTGAAGTTGATATATTTTATTACACTAGAAAATTTTATATTATATAAATACTTTTGATAGTTCATAATATACGAGTATCATACACCATGAAATTTATATGTGATAATTACTAATTATATTATAAATATATAAGTTGATCCACTACATTTAAAACAGTCTTTTTTCATGTGTGAAGGTAAGAGATATCATTTTTTTTCATACTCTTAAACTTACTATAGTAAGTATTGTTCAGTAAAACTTCTGAAATGATTATATTTTTCTTAATAGTTTGCGTTTCATTTAATATCATTTCAATTGAACCTTCATATTTACTTGAACATTTTTATTGAAATTCAACCGTTCTTTTGAATTATGGATTTTAAATATTATTCTTGAATTTGAGTTCACATCATGTTAACAATTTGAACATTATTTGAATATGTACAAAGTAAAATTATAAACTTTCGATATCTATTGTTTATCCTATTATTCTCTTTTTTCTGTTCGTCATTTATATCACTACTATTTGTTCTAATCATTATAATCATGTTGTTATGAATATCTATAGTCTGAGACACAGATGATAGGATAAATGCGATATAATTGTTGTGTATCTTTTAGGGCACGTGGTGAATGTTCTTTTTTGCTTGAATTGAATTAAAAAAGAACTGTTGTTTAGCATGATCATGATCAATGGTGTTTCAGATGACAAAAGTTGATGATATTTTTCTGAGAAAGAGAAGTTAGTGGATATCATTGTGACGCCCCCAAATTTAGGCTCACACAGCCCAAACTTGAGTTGTCAAAAGACTACAACAAAATTATTACAAGGTAGAACAACGTTCAACAATACAGTGTATAATAATACACAACTAAGTCTTCACTATTATTAACACACTATTTTACAACACGTGAAGACTACGATAGCTATCCCTCGGACTCTCACTCCATTCCCCTGCTAGACCCAGCTATGTTCTCATCTCCTGTTGAAAAACAATGGAACAAAAGAAAGGGTGAGCTCAAATAGCCCAGTAAAGAATATCATGACTAAGATAATGACGAATAAATTATCATTAGTCTTCAACAGTTGAGTTCTTGATAGAATACAATAGAGTACAAGGTTTATATCAAAAACTGCAGTTAAATTCTTAAACAACGTTCAGATCAATAATAGCAGCGGAATGAGCAATCTATTAGAAGATTAATGCAGACTATAATGTCCACTCGGTTCTCTTTTTAGGAAAAACATCATCAACTTTTATCATCTGAAATACCTTTAGTCAAGATAATACAATTCACAGTTCCTGATCATAATCATGCAGATCAGCAGTTCATCTTTGCACTACGGGCCAAAGACATTCAATATAACACCAACGGTCATGATTATACCAGATTCCGCATTTGGTCATAATCATACCAAACAACAGTTTATCTTTACACTACGGGCCAAAGAGAACATTCACCACGTGTCATAAAAGACACCGAACAGATGTATCACCTTTAACCTATTATATCGCCTTTAACCTATCATCTGTTCAACAATTATATCGCATCTGTGCCCCCGGCCACATATATTCACAACAACTTGATTTTGGATGATTAGAATGATATAAATGATGAACAGAAGAAACAGGATAAACAATAAGTATCAGAAGTTTACTTTGTACAGATTCAAATAATGTCCAAATTGTTAACATGATGTGGAGTGAAATTTAAAAATGATATTCAAGATCCACAATTCAGAATAACGGTTACAGTTCAATAGAAAGGTTCACGTAAATAAGATGGTTCAATTGAAATGATGAAGTGCAACTATTATGGAACATATAATATTTTCAGCAATTATAGAAGCAATAGTTCCATAATAAGTTTCGATTTAGGTGTATGAAAGAAAATAATATCCCTTACCGTAGCAGGTTTGATTAACAAAAGGTGAAGGAAATTATTATCCCTTACCATAGTAAGTTTGAATAATGGAAGATGAAAAAGATGGTATCTCTTATGAGTATAAAGAAAAATAATATCACTTACGAATATGAAAGAAAATGATATTATAAACGAATATGCAATAAAAGTGTCATGTGATAATTCGTGTAGACAAATTATTTTCACAAGAGACAAATAAGAAATGAATACAAAGAGTAATTCACCAAACATGCGGTAATCCGCGTAGTCAGGTTATTCTCAGAGATTAATAAGGAATGAATACAAAAGGTTATTCACCAACAGGCGATAATCCGCACCGTAAGGTTATTCCCACAATTTAATAAAAATTGAATACGAAGAGTCATTCACCAAACAGGCGATAATCCGCACCGTAAGGTTATTCTCAGAGATTAATAAGGAATGAATACGAAAGGTTATTCACCAACAGGCGGTAATCCGCGCCGTAAGGTTATTCCCACAATTTAATACATGAAAATAAAAGGCACATCTTATGAGTAAGAAAGAAACAATATTATTTTCGAGAATCAAATAATGATAATCCTTACTTAGTAAGTTTCAATAATAGAATATGAAAGAAGATGATATTCCTTACCGTAGTAAATTTAAGAGTGTGAAAAGAATGATATTCCTTACCTTGATATTGTGAAACAAGTTTATAGCCGAACAAATCCTTCCTTGTTTGTAGCAGTAAAGAATCTGATTTTTGAGTCTTCTAGAGTTTGTAAAATCTCTTTATGTTTTTAAAATAATGTTACTCTCGGAAAGATAGACGGCATAGACTCAAGAATCACTCAATTCGGAGTTAATATGAATGAGTTATGAATTTTCAAAACTAAGACTGAAAATAGTGACGAAAATCAGAATAGGTTACGGTTTTTAGTATTTTAAGGCATGAAGATGACTTCAGATGACTTTTCTTCCTTCTTCAAAGTTGTAGAGGACGAAAAACTGAAGAGACAGACTTTTAATTCATTAAATTCTGACAAATAATGAATTTACTATGATTTTTCGAAAGAGTTACTGTACATAAGAAAATTCCACTCGTGAATTCAAAGAAGAATGCAAAAGATTTCAAAACTAGGAATGACTTAAGAACACTTAGAGAGAACTTACACAAAGAAGTATTTAGAGAGTGGAAGGAAATGTATGTAAGAACGTTATGAAAAATTTCTTAAGTTAAGTCATCTATTTATAGCCAAAAATCTTATCATAACCAAAATTTTCTAATTTAATCCAAACCATTCATTTCAAGATAATGTTTAATCCATACCATTCATTTCCTCTTTTAAGATTTCTTTAATTTAAACCATTCATTTAAAGAGCATCTTTAAACTACACCATTCATTTCAAATTATATATTATCTTTAATCTATACCATTCATTTAAATATCATCTTTTAATCTACATCATTCATTTCAAATTTTATATTATCTTTAATCTATACCATTCATTTTACATCACCTAACTTTATATTATAAACAAATAACTTTATCAATTCAATTATTCAACAATAATTCACACGTATTCATTATTATGACTAATTGTTATAAATACAGTGTAGTTAGCTTTCTGAGTTAAATACCAAATCAATTAATAATGAAATACAACAGTTTAATCGACATCATAATAGAGATAACAATAATGCAAAAAGTATGTAAAAGAAAGCATACGTTACTTTGTAATGACAATTATTGATTCAATAATGTGAATTACTGTGTATATGCTACTGTGACAACTATCAATTTAATAATATGAATTATTGTGGATGTGACAATAAAGTCAAATATTATACGATAACCAATTTATCAGTTCAATAATACGAAACACTGTGCAATGCCGTGTGCTACTGTGCAATACCGCGTGCTACTGTACAATACCGTATGTTACTTGTAATACCGTATATTACTATTCTTTTACCACTGGATATTTTAACAATTAAAAGTAATAGTACCATTGACCAATTAAAAATTATTTATGTTATTTTCTATATCCGACATTTATTCTTTGTGGGGTCCACCTTTGTGGGGTCCACCAATGATTGGTTCGTACGGCGCCGTCGTACGAATATTCCCCGACATAACGAATATTCCCCGACCAAAAGAATATTGTCCGACATAATATAATTTACACATAACATCCTTAACTTTTAACTTTATCAATTCAACCACTTACTGTTTCGTGAAAATATATATGAAAAAAAATAAATTTTATATTTCATAAAATTCGGGGTCTTACAATCATAATCTATATAATTTTTTCTAATGGTTATTATTACTCTGCAGTTGTTGATCTAAACTTAGTTCAAAGAATTTAACTGCAGTTTGTTGATTTAAAACTTGTTACTTATTATATTCTATCAACAACTCAACTTTCGAATGCTAATGATAATTTATTAATCATTATCTTAGTTATGTTATTCTTTACTGGGCTAGTTGAGCTCACCCTTTCCTTTTTATTCCATTGATCTTCAACAGAAGATAAGAGAGTAACTGAGTCTAGCTGAGGGATAGAGTGAAGATCCAAGTAGTAGTTATAATAGTCTTCATATGATGTAAAATAATGTGTCAATAATAATGAAGATTTAGTTGTATATTATTTGAATACTGTATTGTGGTACATTGTATTGTAATAATTGTTGTGTATTTTGACGACTCAAGTTTGGATTGTGTGGGCCCGAATTTGGAGTCGTCACAAATATAATATTTAGATATTGTGTTTGAATGTTGTACAATTATACTTATTCTTTACAAATTTATACTCTCATCTTTATTTGTTGTCTAACGTTGAATCTTCTCAAATGGGAGAATTAATGCATTTCATATAAAGCTGTAAAATGAATTTAACGGTTCTAACTCAATTTGCACTTGTTCGACTAAAAATTCGATTCGAGTTTGATTCAAAATATAAACGATTCAAATATGAACAAAATTTAAAATTCGAAAAATTACTTGAATCTCTTCAAATTATAATTTTCTATTGATATTTGGATCATATTCACTCGAAAAGTTCAAACTCGATTCGAGATCGTACTCGACTCGGTAGCTAAATGAACCTTAATAAAATTTTATTTCATACTCGATAAATTTTATGAATTAAATCTGAGTAACTCAATATTCAATTTGATTCAATTCATTTACACACTTAATTTTATATTTGAAATATGATTAACTCAAAATAACATGAAAGTCTCTTCAATCGTAGTAAATTAACCGTAGGTTAGCTCCTAAAACATATTTCGATAAAACTATTAATTGTATTTTAGAATTTAGAGTATTAGACTAGACGTAAAATTAAAGAAATTAAGAATAAAAATATAAATAAGTAAAATTATAAAATATTATTTATATTTAATTTTTATGCCTAATTATCAATTTATCATGTTGGGATAAAAAAAATCAGAATTTAAAGCGTTTACCCTCGTGTGAAAATTTTCTTTTTAGTTGTCGTTCCTAAATTTCAATGAAGTAATAACGACTTAATTTTTATATTATATTTATATTAAATATTATTATTATTATTATTATTTCATCTTCTCATTAAAATAGGCTACGCCCAGTAGATGAGACTGCCAAAGGACGCATCATTGGATGGGACGTGTCAAATAACACATCCCACTGAAAATGACACATCCACTATCCAAATAGGCTATATAGGGGGAACTCCCGTTACGACGTGACAAAGGTCAGAGATTTACACCCGAGGTAACTTCTAGGGGAGCGGGAATGGGGATTGGTAAAACGATCAGTTAAATTTTATTTATTTTTAAATAATTTTTTAAAATTAATTTTTTTATAAAATATATTAATTTAGGTGTAATTTAAATATATATATAAATTATTTATAAAAATTTATTTATTGATCTGCTTTTTAATAATTTAAATCACAAATAACCTAGATTAAAAAAGAGAATTGATATTTTTATAAAAAAAATTAATAATTACACAAGATTTTTTTTATATAAATAATAAATAGAATCTATATTCGTGTAAGTAAAATAATTTTTTATTAAAAAAAAAAACCAAATGTTTGCTCCATGGATTAGTAGTATTCTGTTTGCAGGACCTTGTAAAGATAGGGATATCAATTATATCCGAAATAGTTTAAGAAATAGGTAAATCATGTTTGGCTAGTCTATTTTCTCTAAATAGATTGGTTAGCCGGGGCGACGCGGTATACAAAAGGGGTGTTTTTAGGGGGATCGGGGGATGGGGACGGGTATAGCGATTGATTGATTTTTATTTTTTTTAAATGTCATTTAAAAAATAAATATAATTTTTTAGAATTAAATTTTTTATAAAATTTAATAATTTAAATATAATTTAGATGTATATAAATAAATAATATTTATAAATTATATAATATTATTTATTTCTATACATTCAATCCCATTTAAATCATTATATTCTGTAAAAAAATTAATTTAAAAAAATTAAACTTATTTTTAAAACTCATTTAAAAAAAAATTAACCGATCGTTAGATCGGTCCCCCTTTCCCAGTCTCCCAAAATTTTTCCATACAAAAGTGAACTTCTACGATATGATTTTGATGGTATTTAAAGTTGATCACTTACAAGACGTCGTATTGTACTGTATTACATCACAAACTTGAATTATATTTTTGTATTGATTGATCGATTGATATTGTACTCTTCATATTATTATACACGTTAAAATTAAATAAAAGAATATAATAGTATTTTAAATTTTAAATTTTAGTTTTCTTTTTATAAACTCAATAATAATATTAAAAAATTGATTTTTTTTAATTATTTTCTTCTTCATTAAAAATTTAACAATATATCAAGTGCAGTTTGATTATATACCGTTTGATTGTACAAAATATATTTGACTAAAATAAAATAATAAATATAATAATTAAAAATCAAAATACGACATTCATCGGTCATTATATAAATCATTATCCTTTTCAAATTCAAACGCAGTACAACATAGGATAACCTGAAGTATAATGCAAATGCTATCTATATATGAAGATCGTAAATAAAATTAAGATATACGAATTATAAATGTTGTTTCCACTAAAACCACATTTTCCCGTATGAGTCATGAGAAGTAAATAAATTTCACCTTAATATGTCAGGAGAGTCGAAGTAAAATAAATAGGGTAACATTAAATAATACCTTGGAATGTAAGTATTCTAGAATGAGTGATTATTTCTCTAAATTTACCATTTGAATAAAAATAAGGACTATCCTTGGCTTTTATGCCAGTAACAGTTCCCTCCTCTGAGGGAAAAAGTAAGCCCAGACCAGCGGCCGAAATAAGAGGGAGTTGTAAACCCGGATCATCAGGTTCCTTTGAACGGAGGGTCGGGCAGTCCTCCACTCTTTTAGGGCAGAGCAATTGCGATTGTGTTCTAATGACAATCCCTACATTGGGGTTCAAGCTCTATCATCGAGACCAACATCATCTACAGTACACAACCAGTAATTAACTTCCTACACTCTACATGTAAATTGTACTCCTCGCGACCCCAAACTTCAGTTTGGCCTTTTTATGTTATTATTTTTAAAGTCGTTATTAATATAAAATTAATTAGTTTTAGTCAACATGTTATAAATATTATTAATTATCTAAAAAATACTATTTACAATAAATTTTTTGTTTTCAAAATCTAAATAAATAACATTAATATTGAATTGAAAATGTTAAATTGCTCTTAATGTTGCGCTTGAATTACAAGAATAAAGGGGCACGGAACCTCAACATCTCTTTCGTCGACCTAAGTGTTTCAAACACCGAATAAAAAAATATTGAAAAAACTTCTCCCTCGATGGAATTAAAAATATATATACACTTATTTTATTAAAATAAAATGAATCATTCAGAATCTTGTTAACTTTATAATTTTCATTCTTTAGGGATTATGAAATAAATTATTTCATCTATTCTTTATTTTATTTTCTTCTCTATTTTATTCTAATCTTTATTTTTTATTTTTTAATTCAAACATAACTGAATATTTTGAAACTATATATATATAATGTCTCTCAATAATAATATTTAAACTATTAATAACTTGTTTTGGATATATAATAAATATTCAAAAATCATTTGGCATGCCAAACAAGGTCTTGGTGAACTATTTGGCATTTTATAATCCGTGAAGGAAATAGAGTTTTGGACGCAACGAAAGGGAAGAAAATTCATAGATGCATGACATTGTAGACGTAAACATGGTTTGATTTGTTGTAAGTGCGGTGCACTCGGCTACGCCAGAAAGTGGAGGTTCCGTTTGTTTGTTTCTTATATATGATATGTACTTACTCAGGACTTCCTTTAACTAGGGTGGCGAGGGCCCACGTGATCTCGCAAATGGACGTGGCCTTATTATTGACAGGGACACCGAATATACGCACTAGATTTTTGTATCGGTGATAATGATACTTATCTTTTAATTTTATTTGTTCTTTATACGAGTTTAATATTTCTCCATCTGTACTTTCTCTAAATTTTTAAAATATACTTTTGTTTAATGTTTGTGCTTAAATTTACTAAATGATTAGCTTATAACAATGACATCAATCAATATTAGTAATATATAAAGTCATAAGTAGCGATATGTACTAATAGAATTGACTCATATTTATTAATTGAGTTAATTCGATTTAATTCAATAAAATTTAATTTTTAATAAATTTTTATAATTGAATTTAGATTAAGAGTTGCTCTCCAATTTAAAATGTAAAATTGAATAGCGGTCTAACTCAATAATAATTGACTTTTAATAAATTTTTGTAACTGAGTTTATATAAGAGTTATTTTCTAATTTGGAATGTAAAATCGAAGATCGGTCTAACTCAATTCGAATTGGCTTCTAATAAAAATTTTCTAATTGACTTTTAGATACGAAGAGTTATTTTTCAATTTGAATTGTAAAATCGAAGAGTTACCCCTTCTAAAAATTATTCTCACAAAGAAACTCTTCTTTTTGTCAATTAACTTGTATATAAATATATACCTACACGCATTGGGCCAATCAATGGACAATTCTTTGTTTTGTAATATAAAAACTCCATTTTTTTAAATTTAATTTTATCATTTGTCAATTAAAAATAGTGAAATTGACCCCGTAGTATTTGGCACTCCCAATGATCCAAATCATTATTATATTAATTAATATTGATTACATAAATATACCATATTTAGTTGTTAGTAAATAAATTAACTATTTTAAATACTTTCATGTGCCTTGCACGGTATCATGCTTATAATAGTAATATGACAAATAAATAATTTAGAAAAAAATCAATGAATTTGAATTATATTAATAGACTATGTAATTATCATTTTTTTAGCAAAATTGTTTATTTAGTCGTATTGCATTTGTTATTAAGAAAATTAATTGATTTTCTTCTAAATTATCTATATGCTGCATTAGTATTGTATAGTGTAAAACAAATAATTTTACAAACAAGATTTATATTAATTTATCTCATCTTCTAAAGTATGACACTTGTGCCGGGAGGGAGAATAAATGGAATTGGTGGGAGAAATAATCTTTTTATTTAGGGTAATGTCCAGCCTAGAACCATATCCCCCAAATCAATATGCATTTGGCTATTTTATTTGCTCGGAACTTTCTTTATTCATTAAGAAAGCAATGACAATGAGCGATTCAAGGAGCTTGGAGGACCAAATTCATAGGCTTTGGATCCGGAACCCACGTTGATGTTCATGCTCTTCTTTAGGCCTTTCTCGGGTTGCTGTGTGCGCTACCAAACTGCAACTTTTCCCTTTTTTTCGTTTTCGACGAATTTATTATGAAAAATTCAAAATTTATCCGAAGATAAGGCAGAGGAGTGTGACTCCACTTTTAATTATTAAGATGAGTGTAGTGGATCCATACTCTTTTATTTTTTTTACAGGTAAGATTTGTGGGTAAGTGTAAAATGATTCACTTATTATAGTCCTCCCTCCGTTCATTTCAGAATAAAACTTCTTATTATTGTTTTAGGTAATTCTAAGTTATTTTTACTTATCTTAAATACTTTATTTTTTACAATAATTTGACTATAATATTCTTAATATTAATTGTGATATTTATATTCTCTATGCATATTTATGGAATATCACTAGTCATGTACAGAAAATTCTGCAATTAAATAAAAATTTAAATATGGATAATTTTGTGATTTAATCTTTCTTTCTTAATATGCTCAAAAAATCAACTATGATTTTTATCCTGAAACGGAGGGAGTACTGTTTCGGTTTAAATATATATTTTTACACAAATAAAATAAAATAAAATATAAAAAAGAGAGTAGTAAATGTTTTAAATTTATTATTAATGATCCCACAAGATTATATAAAATAATGAGTCATTATTTTATATTAAAAAACCCCCCAATAAATAGCATACTTGTCTTTTATTTTATATACTTATTGTAATTTTTTTTTAAAATAAAAAATTATACCATTTTTGTCCTTTTATTTATATGCAAAATTCTTAGTAGTAGGCTAGTAGCATTTTATGCTGAGTAGTTGCTTTTTGAACATCCTTCCTTCTGAGTGGCATGTGCATCACACGTGGCTCTACTCAAATTATAAATAAATAAATAAATAGATTGCCAAAATAAAACTATATACTACCACCGGTTAATTATGGCATACTCCCCCTCTATCCGATCATCAGAGTTTTAGTTACCTTGTTTTATTTTGTGAATTTTAAGGAACACATTGAATGTATATTTAACATTATTTTCTATAAACAATAAATCATTCCAAAAAGATATACTTTAACTAAGTTGTGCTACAAAACACTTTAAAAATTATATTCTTTATATCGATTTTTTCAATTAAATTGACTATTTTTATATTCAAAATATTTATTTTTTTTGTAAATATATATGATGAAATTGTAACCATAAGAGAGTATGTCAAATTTATTATTACGTCTAATTTTTATAGTCTTAAAAATATAAATAAATATGCTTAATTCTTAATTTTAAAATTAATTAATTTGACAAAAAAGTCAAATTAAATTAATTTTTGAGAAATGGATGGAATATTTATTAACGATCAAATCCAACCGTATAAATAATCAAAACATGAAAAATTAAGAGAAATTATCGTTTTTAGGAACTTTTATAATGAAAGATCCTCTTATATAAAAGCAAGTAAATTAGTAAATTTATGTTATTGAAATTATACAAAAATCTTAGTATATAGATCAAGTGGTTTCACTTTAAAAAAATTACATGAAAATTGATATACTCTGTGGTACGTTCATTCACAAATATATTTATAAAATGATAATTGTTAAGATAAAATTAAATTTAACTTTCGTTAAAAATATAATAATGATGTCATAAAATACGAAAGTAACTAAACATAAAAGTAATAATATTTAAAAAAAAAATTATTTCACTCGAATGGTTAACAAGTACTTATTATAAATTATTATTATTATATATATATATATATATATATATATATATATATATATAATGTACAGTTCCTTTTCCGTTCCTATGGTTTGCATGCTAATTAATGTATACATTGTCAACTAGAGTATTAGAGTATTAGGATACATATATATAATGAGGTTTAGGTATTTAGCTGTAAGAAATACTATTGAAAAATGTGAAGAATCTGAACGAGTGGCTAAGATTTAATCAACTGGATCCTACCCATCATCATAATCGTTCTTATCCCAGGCCTGCTCTTCTACAGCCTTTTTATTTAAGAAAGATCTTTCATGGACTCGTGCAACTGCCTTTTGACCTTTGACTGGAAGGCACGTGAGCGGCATCTTTTGACCCAAAATTCTCGTCGATTTCGGGGGCACGCACGTGCGGTCCCCCCGTCCCGTACACCTACAATTAGTTTTATTCTAGTACCCCTTACACACGTTCATTCACACTTCCTTTCCTTGTATCCTTAATGCTTGTGCGTAGACTACTATTACCAATCAGGACTGAGGATAATGAATGATCGGAGTATGAAATCTTTTATAATTAAAATTTATTTTATTTTATTGTTAATATTTATAATAACGAGTTTTAAAATTTATGATAATAATATATATTATTGTTATAGTTTTATTTTTTTTATAAAACTATTAATATATTTTAAAAATCATTATTATAAATATTAACACAAAAAAATAAATAAATTTAATTACAGAAAATCCTACACCATTATCAGAGGGATGAACGATAATTTATATCCTTAATCATGTTATTTGGTAACCAGTAAAGTAAAAACAACACTATTTACCGAGTTGAACTTTTCACTTTTCAGTTCTATAAATAGATGATTTCTATGATCACATTTATTTATTTTATCGAAATAAATAATGAATTTTATTTTATTATCTCTCTCATAAATAAAAATTAAGAGAATTAAATAATTTTTTATTCAGTAAGAATGGGTTATATCCATCAAAATTAATTTTATTTCTTCCTTCATTCTCTCTTTCAATCAAAAGCACTGAAAAGTAGAGGTGACAAACGGATCAGGCCATTGCGGGTCAGGCCAAAATGACCCAATTTTTTGCAGGCTAAAAAAATGAAGCCCATGGCCTATTTTGGCTAGCCTGGGGTCATTTTAGTGTTTATATATATAAAGCTATAACACATAATTTGCTAATTTTAATTATTTACAATTATGACACATAATTTTTACATAATCATTTAATATTATTAGTAAATAAAATAAAATAATCAATAATTTTATAGATATTTTGTACTCATATATATTAAAATGTAACTAATTTTGTGATTAATTAATTGATAAATGCATATAATATCAATATTAAAAATAAGAGAGTAAAAGAAAGACTAAAGGTAATATATATATATATATATATTATACTCATAATATTTTTCTATATTATTATTCAAGATCACATGTTATAATATATTTTTATATTTTTCATAATTTCTTACTTGATTCATTTTTTAAGTTAATATAATTTTTTTGTCAACAATGTTAAACAATAATGATTAAAAAAATAATAATAAAATAGCCCGTGGGCCTGGCCAAAACGACCCAACTTTCACCGGACTAAATTTTGAAAGTCCAAAGTCCTCTTTTTGACGCGCAGACCCGGGCCAATTTTACCAGGTCTACTAAAAAAGTAGACTTCTGTAAATAGTATCCACCATAGAAAAATTCTATTAATCAAATATTTTTGTTTCCACAAAAAGTCATCTTATTATTTGCTAATAATATAAATGGTCTCATACTCTCAACTTTTTCATCCTCATTTTATATCTTAACACCACTTTTAAACTAATAATTTATTATATTTAAGAATAAATATGTATAAAAAAATATATATTCCATTTAAAATGCCAATGCGTTATCTCAGCAATATATACTGGGCTAGGGGTTGCAGTCTTGCAGATTACATTGCACACTAAGACTGTCCAGCATAGTTCACATAATTTAAGAGCTAGGCGTTTTAATCAGCAGATAGAGCTTTCCATAACTTATAGATGGGCTGCTTCAATAACTTGTTTATTATATTTTTTACTCTTTTATATTGTAAAAAAAGGTTTTTTTTTTTAAAGCCACAATTTCATAAAATATTACGAGAGAGTCCTGCTACATAAGCGACTCGACTAGGCAAATAAAATGGCGTTATTATATATTTATTTATTTTTAATTAAGACGTAATTTAAATTAAATTATGGCATAATTTTATTTTAATTTTAAAATAATAGTAGTATTTTGGTACCTAATTATACTTTTTAATTAGTTTGTATTACTTTAAATTCTAAATAAATTCAGATGAGAGGCGCCGAGCAAGAGAAACAGGTTCAAATCAAAAAGAGCAGAAAAATGTTGGAGGTGCGGGGAATCGAACCCCGTGCCTCTCGCATGCGAAGCGAGCGCTCTACCATATGAGCTACACCCCCTGATGTCAATATTTTCGTTGGTCCTTATACAGACAGCAGTTTTTAACATACGACATCCATCCCATTAGATTTTTATCGGAATATTAAGTTGGTTTGTATTGTCAAAGTTTATCCCAATTTCGTGCTTTTTCATTCCAATTATTCGAAAGAAATAGTTATTACTAAAAATGAAGCTTTTTCCTTTTTATGTATTTTTTTTTATATCTTACCGAGATAATATCATTAAGGAAATTGTGAGAAATAACTACTCTTCACCAAAAAAAGACAACATGAGAGATACATACATATACCAATATATCATTATGGATCATCTATAGAATGTTTCTCACTTACAAACAGACACCACACAACTATCTATCTATATCTATCAATGTAAGAAAGTCTATTTTTTTTATAAAAAAAATTGTATATAAAATGACGATGAAATTTATCCCTTATCTATGGTCCAGTCGAGGAAAAAATCCAGTAAACACTTCCTTCCCAGGCTATGTATGGCTATCTGCACAAACTCATGCTCCCAAGACGGAAATATCTTGAAACTCTATTTGGCAGGGAATAATGCGAAAGAGAAGATGGATCAGTAGCTGTTTCTTCAGCACTTGACCATACATATACCCCTCGTTCCTGTCGGCTACCTGGACAGGTATTGTCTAGTACAAATGCCACCAAGAGGGTCACCACCATGTTGAGTGATAAAAGTGCATTTATCGCAAAGTCAAACTGATAAGTCATATCCAAACAGAACACAAGAGGTCAGCTCCCCGTTATCATAACGAAAAGGGAAAGCACAAGAAGCTATAAAACACAAATTTAGATCACAAAGAGCTCACAGTTTGAATAAGAGACAAGTTAGATATATAGAGAGTGTGTATACAGTTCCCTAGATCACTAATTTAGCCTCTCCCTTTCATTTTAATTCTTTTACAATTCCATCAACGAGAAAGGAATCATTCTCATTTAATGCTTTTCTGATTGCAACAAAATGAATCCTCTCTCAACAAGCTCATTAACAGGAAATTATGCAATTCTTATATGATATAATCTCAGTTTATAGGTTCCAACTGAAAAACAATCCAAAACTTTTACGTATGAATTACAAATAAATAAAGCAACGACGTACTTGTTTACTACCAGTGTGGGCTGGTCCATCTGATGCTGCTGAGTAAGTGAGAAAGTAACTAGGCAGAATCAATATGGACTCTGGTTGATACTGTTGAAAATATGCTGCAATTGAGAAACCAAGGAACAGAGATACACCAACTATCGTGGTGTTTCTGATACTTGAAGTTTGAGTATACTGCAATGTTGAAAGACCTAATGCCACAATCAGAGCCCACATGAAGCACAGTGTGGCTGCTGCCAGTGCCAGTGGTATAGAAGCAAGAATGGCACCCACTTTCCCTATAATATATAGGTTACTAGATAAGTCAGTAACCTTTCAATGTAATGAATTATTAATATGTATAGCGAGAGAGAGTACAAAAGATGCAAACAGAAAATGCAAAGATCAAAATATTTCAATTCAGCCTGATAAGTATCATGCCAGCCAAACACTCGGTCCATTTGTGTTGAGAGAAATCCAAAATTCCATACCTACAAACGAGAAGAGTATCAAGAAAGCTGCTCCAAGTTCCAAAGCCCTTCGATTTGCTACCTTAGTTATGCTGATAGTGTGTACATTCTCTGTTAAGGTTGTTGACCCAGTCCCTGAGCCCCAAAGTCCAGCTAGTACACTACAAAAACCTTCCAAGCCAATTCCTCTGCTGACAATACCAGGGGTAGGAGGCCTTGAATTAATTCGTAGTGATGCAGAGTAATATGTTCCAACCTGGTCAGTTACAAATTTGCATCAGATTAGACTTGAGCTTTATATTCTTCATACAAGACTTGCGGTGATGCATTTGAGTTAAGAGGAAACTAACTGAGTCCACTGATGCAACCAGTGACACGATGATCATGATGATTGAAGTCCTTAAATGAAAGATAGGAATACCCCACTGCAAAGGGTAAGGAATCCTGACCCATGAGGCAGTTCGCCATGCATTGGAAACATCTGTCCTGCAATGCCTCATGGTATATGCATGCTTTCTGCATGCGTCAATCAAGATATTGGAGCTTGGAACATCAGAGCTACAGCCTTTGTAATTGTATGCTCCTCCAGCTGTTAGAAAGAATGCATATGCCCATGTAATAATAACACTCAGAGGGACCTGCAATGAATGATGATGTCGGAAAAAGTACTAGGATAGTATTTATCGACTAAGCCACCATGGAATGTAAACATGTTTAACTAATAAAAGCATAACTTAATAAAACTAAAGTTTCTAAATGTCATTTTCCTTTTTAGTGGTTACTTATTTGTTACTTCTTTAATACACATGATTCAGATGATGGGGTGGGGGTACTTTTTGGATATATTAACGACAGGTATCAAGGTCTGTTCTACTTACCAATGTTCAGAGTTTAAATTACTCAACCTTGCTATAGAATTGGATACTCCTTCTATCATATCATTAAGGAATGTAAAAAAGGTAGAATAGGTTGGGCTGAGATGGAGGATTGATATTGTAAACTATGAACAAGAAAGGGAAGGGGGATCAGCTAAAAAAAATAATGATAACAGAAGAAGCATAGGATAAAATACATACCGCATAAATTCGAAATAGACGGTGTCCAAAAACAGATACTCCTCGAAGGTACTAGAAAAATATGCAAAAAACTGAGGTGAACATCACGAAGTTGTAAAAATTCACATAAAATAAGTCTACAAAACTTGAAGATCTTCAATTTTAACCCCAAGGGGTGGGAGAAATGGCAGAGGCCCTGAGGAATGACCTTAAGACCACTGGTTCCAACCCCATGCCTGGGGACAAAATGACCTAAGTTTTGTGCTAGTCTGCTCATTAAGTGGCTTACCAAGGTGAAAATAAGAACCAATAGTATTTGGGGAAGGCTTATCTCCACACAACTACCAGCTTGGGGAAAACCGTAGCTAAAAAATGCCAACCCCACCGCGGCAACAGTAGGTGCAACTACCACGGGGTTTATCAACCTGTAGCAAGATTTTATAGAAATAAGTTAAGAATGTCATTTACGTCTTCTTTACATCCCAAATTCCAAGATGGGAAAGCTTGAATTTACACTCGAAATTAACCTCTCTTTTGGTTTTTTTTGGGGAGAGAGTACCTTACAAAAAGGGACATCAAACCACTGAAACCCAAGATGCTTTGAAAAGTGGAACCAACAATTATAGCCCCTTGCAATTCCCTCATTATGTGCCTAAATTTCTGTACATAATGAAATATAAATTTCTCACTGTATTAAGTTTTTTGGGAAAAAATAGAAGACAAAAAGTACATGGAAAAAACTACCCTGTCCTGATGCTTTTTAACAAGCGAAAAAAATACACATGCTTCAACAGTCGTATCAAGTTTAAACTCTTGCAAAGCATTTTTTTCATAAAATTTATTTTCTTCAATCGATTTTTTTTTTTTGGGCTGGGGGGGGGGGGGGGGGGGGGTGGGGGAGGATATACCAAAATCCTAAGCTGTTAACATAATAGCTGCTATGCAGTTAAAATACAGAAACTTTTCATCTACTCAGGTATGTGCAATCCCTATGTTTCTAAGGACTGACAGTATATAGGCATTGGGAACAGTATATAATGTCTAAATCTAAGGACAAGTTTACATCCAGATTCAAGAGATGGCTAATTATAACTATTTCTTAATACTTTCTTCCTTGGTTATATTTTAATTTATGTAAAATTGAGTGTTTACTGTTGGCGGGGGGGGGGGGGGGGGGGGGGGGTATACCAAAATCCTAAGCTGTTAACATAATAGCTGCTATGCAGTTAAAATACAGAAACTTTTCATCTACTCAGGTATGTGCAATCCCTATGTTTCTAAGGACTGACAGTATAAGCATTGGGAACAATATATAATGTCTAAATCTAAGGACAAGTTTACATCCAGATTCAAGAGATGGCTAATTATAAATATTTCTTAATACTTTCTTCCTTGGTTATATGTTAATTTATGCAAAATTGAGTGTTTACTGTTGGCAACTACACTCCTCTTGAGGCACCCATGCAAGTTACCGACACAAGTAGAAGTTTTATTCAACAACTTTATTTAGCTTACAGCAAACATTTGGCATTTCCACATATAATCCCATATCCATCTCGTGTCAATTTTATTGCATATATGGTTTCTTCATTCTACTAAAAGAGTCCATGTAAATCAAGCAACAAACCTAAGAATGCAAAGTGCAGCTAAAGATGTAACATACTTACATGTTCAGTAAGATTTCGGAATTCCTGAGAATTCATGATAACCAAAGCTGGAGCTAAATACACAAATGAGCTCCCTTGAACCAGTGGAAGTCGGGTGCCAAAGTATGAGTTCAGTATCGTGGTAATGCCAGACACTAACATCATTGTGGAAATGACGGTCGCTATATCCTTCTGTTATCATTAGAAAACAAAAAAATGTGAATATACTTATTTGACACCTCTCATCTCAAATTACACCAGAAATAAAAATTTATGATTTACGAGAACTCATGCTCACATCAGTTCCGCCCATGGCAGGTACAATAATCAAAGGGATGAAAATCAGAGAGCCAGCCAGGGATATATAGTGCTGCAAACCATAACATACTAGTGGTACTGCAGGTCAAAAATCCTGGAAAAAGTCAAAATACAACCTACAGACTGATCACAAGAAAAGTAAGACTAATGAATTTTAAAATACTCACAAATCCCTTCTGAAAAATTAAAGGAGAATATCTTTGCTAAGTAACTAACTGAAAGTGGTTCAATTGTAGATTTCAAACAAACATTATAGTTCCAGACTCCAACCTTTTACTTGAATAGGTTGACCGCTTGGCACTTGCCAAATAAAACAAAGGGGAAAACTTTCGGATGCAAAATGGTCTAGGCATCTGAAAGACCATTTTGCACCAAAGAGCTCACCATTAATTTTAATCTGACAGTTAACTTCTTCTAGGAAGTGATAGACCATTTACAAAATGTGGAATTTTGATATTTTTAAAATGGTACTTTATTGCAAGTTTTCATTAGAGATCATTTAAAGGGTAAATCAATCCTATGTAGTCCCAAGTCTTGAGATCTATTGTCCATAAAATTCTCTCCCCTTTTTCATAAGTAAACAAACACGGGACAATCACATTCTAGAACTAGTTACATCAAACTAAACTAATCAAAGCCTTCAACCTTTAAAAGTCTTTCAATTCAAGCACAAGTGTGCTGCAATAAGTAATTCCACAACCATAAGTATGGACGTGCAGCTTCTTTGATGCATTCTTGTTGACACTTGACAATGACAAAAGACCCAACTTTTCACCTTGTATTGGTCACGGCCCACGATCTGACTGGACTTCTCACAGAATTTCAACAAATATATAGCTCGGCCTCTCTCACATAAATTGTGATATCATTGTTGCTGTTAAGTTTATGAATATTTTAAGATTGTTAGATTGTTTTTAAGTTATCAAAATTTACTCACTTTACAATATATATGTAATGTGACTGTGTTCGTTCTTAGTTAACAACAAATGTTTCTTTCCGTCTTGTTGCTTACTTTAAATACTTTCCAATTTTGACCAAAACTTTTGATTTCACATATTACAAGTTATATCATTATTATAAATTGAAACGCAAAAACAGAAGTTACACAAAACCAAATAAACAAATTCAAAGGTAAATTAATACTCACCAAAACCAGGGTTGTCACTCAGCCCACACTTCATTCTGGATGACTGTTGCCATCCTTCCTGTCCAGGTACTTCACCATCAGGATACATTCCAATTCCCACATCTTTGTCCACATTTTCATCATCTTTCCTGGGCTCAGCTACCGGATTACTTGTTGCCGGAACTCCATGCCTACCACTAATTGAATCCCCATTTCCATTTCCGTTCAAACCAACACTCCTCTCCTCATCTTTGGCTCTCAAAATTGGTTCAACCTCACTTCTATTCCTCTTATGCTCACCTCTAACTACTCCATCCCTAAACCCAAAACCCCCATCACTCTCATTCCTTCGAAATCCATTACCAACTGGTTCAATTTCAATCCCTCTATTCCTAGTTCTCCCCAAAACTGGATCAATCTCGATTTTGGGCGACATTGACCCATTTTTCTCAAGACCCTTTTCCAAATCAAGCCCATCAATATCATTCTTTTCACTATGATCCCTCTCACTCACACTAGTCCCAGTTTCTCCAGAGAAAGTAGAATGAAAACCAGTCCTCTTAGCCCAAGACATTAACTCTCTCGGATTGTGATCTTTTCGTGGTATAAATGGCTCCAGCTTGGGTAGCATAGAACCCAGATTTTCACCCTTTTTTGTATCAACCTTGTTTAAAGCTTCTGAGCTCGACCCTTTCTCCATTGAAGTTTTTTCTCAGATGGGTACCAATTTTTTCAAGAAAATAACAAAGAAAGTCAATCAAATAACCAACTTTCTCTGCCTTATTGTGTATGAAGGAGGGAGGGAGAGAGAGAATTGAGTTGAGTTTTTGAAGATATAGGTGTCAAATAAGTAGTAATTGTGTCGTGTCAAGTGATAATGGTGGCTGGTGGAGTGACCTGAAGATGATGAGTGAAGCAAATTTATCATCAGCATCTTTCTATCATGGCTTTTTGCTCATTACCGCTCACCAGTCGATATCAGTCAGATGCACATTTACTGAAATGCCCTTGTTAATGGAGGGAGAGCACAAATGCTCATTTGGAGTAAATAGTCAATCAATCCTGATGCCACCATCAAGGGTTTATCTTAGTTTCAAAGTTTCCTTCTTTCTCTCGTCAGTACTCACTCACCAACAGAAAGTAGCATATTGAGTTGACTCAGCACTCTGTGGCTAGGAGACACAATGAGTGTGAAGTGTGAACTCAGATATCTCCTTTAGGCCATCTAAAAAATATTTTATAATTTCTTTGAAAAATGTTTAAACTCAAATGAGGCTTGGCAAAAGGTATGAGATGATGATTATGTGGTGAAAGACACAATTAAAGGAGTTACAACCAGTAGTCAAATACCTAATCGACAATAACTTAAATCTCTTTTTTTATTATGTACGATCACATGTAATAATATAGATTAAAAAATAAAATTATAATGTGTATATCAAAACAGTGTTTGTTACGTTAATAATATTAGTTTTTGGACTAAAAATTCATTTCCCTTATTAAAACTACAAAATTCAATAACGACCTTTTATTTTTTCTTTTTTTGGCAACTAATTCGTAAATAAAGTCGATACTTTTTGTTGTATCCTTGATAGACTTTTATCGACTTTTGAATATTACTTGGAGCCACTTGAGAAAAAAAATTCAATAATCTTGTGACAATATTACAAGTCCTACTAATTAGTCATAAGTATGCTTTTTATATACTACTGCCATTTTTCCTTCTCTTAGCTTTCCCCTCATCTTAAAAGACTTCCTTTTCAGATGAGGGGACTTGTCCCAGTTATTTCAGCCAACCGGTTGGACTAATATATACAAAGTGAGAAATAATATATTTTCTTAACCAACTTTATTTGTTGGCAAATTTCATGTAATTAAAAAAAAAAAGTGATATTTTCACAGTTTTTTAATATTTTTATATATAAACTATCGTTTTAGATCAATAATGATGGTCAAAATCGTCGTTGTAAACCTATAACGACACTTTTTATATGAAAATATTAATTTCCTTCAAAAATACATGCAAGTCATTTTGCTTCTATGTTTTATACCGTCAAAAATAATTTGTAAGTGTATGGAAAACCAAACTTGCTCACATGTTTAATAAAATAATTTGGAATTCAGTAGCCATTCTAGTCATTCATTTTTATTTGAGTAGTTCTTTTGTTCTCAATTTGAAGTAATGAATGTGAAAATGAAATTATTCAATTTAATATAATAAAAAAATTGTGTTTAGTTACTTTATTGAAATAAAATGAACCATTATCATCTCTCCCCAATTTATTAATATTACTCCTTGAAAAATTATATTGAATAACTCATTCCAATTAGAATGGAATGAATCATTCCACTTTTCATTTCATTTATTTTTCTATTTCATTTCTTCAATCTAAACGTAATATCAAAATTTTAACATCGATTCTAAAAAATTAAGAATAAAGCAAGTGGTTCCTCGACATAGCACTCTTTTTTTTTGTCCCCCCTCTTCCTTCTTGGTTGTAAATTACCAGAATCAAAATTTGTTGTTGTACTTTTATGAATTAGGTTAAATGTATCGTACTACTTTCTTTAGAAACTTCATCAAATCTCACACTCATTCCCTTTTTTGCACCAAAACCCAAGTCTCCGTCGACGCAATGGCGCTAGAAACCTTGCCATTCACATTTCATTTATAAAAGAGATTGATATTTCTATAAGTAAAATTGATATTTTCGCAAAACTCTACTCACATGAATAACAAGTGAAACCCACCTTCATATGAATAAAACCTTGTAGAAATATCAATTCCCCTCATGAAAATATCAATTCCCTTCATAATACTGTGGTCAAAGTTGGAACTTGCCAAGACCTTTCTCCAGTCATAGAGAATCCATATTTAGTGGGTTTTATGAGATAGTTTAAACCAAACAAGACTGCGTAAGAAAACTAATGAGGTTCTCTATTATTCTATTTCAACTGCACTCGGGCTGAAAATTTCAGTTTCTTCCGATTTCATACAGTATTATTTTAGAAAAATAAGACCATCTACAAAAAAATTGTTGTAACATAGAAAAACATGCTTCGTACATATACTCCTCTTTCCGCAGTTGTTCTAGATTCCACAAAAGTTAAAATGAAGAAAAAAATATTCTTAGAACATATATGATTGTTTTACTGTTGATTTGAGCATGCAGTTTGATGATCCAAGAAGAAGAAATGATCAAGTCAAAAAAAAAAAAAAAAAGGCAACCATTAGGATGCTACAAATTCCATTTTTAGAGTATATGTAATTACTGCAGTTCAGTAGATGTGAGTAGTCATTGAATAAGAAGGCGAATTTGATAATTCCGGGACACCTTGATGTGATGACTGCAAATGATCTTAATCCAAGATATTTCTTCCCCAAATTCTTGAACAATGCCCAAAAGGTGGAAAAGAACAGAGGAAAAATAATCTGATAACACATTTCCCCTCTCCTACATATCAACATGTTTTCATCAAGCTTTTGAAAATGGTACCATGCAAGACAAAGATGGAAACAATTAAAAAGAGACCAAGATAGCACTTTATTTGATTCTATGTTATTCTAGCCTGCTGGATTGCCAGGTCATTATGGTAAAAGGGATGTCTACCCAAAAATGACTTGCATTTTCCCTTCCAATCTATAAGAAGAAAAAACAACTCATTTTCCCAACACAGCTTCTACACAACTTTCTTCTTCGTAATATCCCAAAGGATTTTACAACCAAAATCTATCTTCCATAGCCAGTTATTTCTAGATGAGCAAGAATAATAATCCAATAATCACATGAGGAGCTACACCTGGAGATGAACTAAAATTCAACTCAATATAAAACAGACACATGCTAGGAAATCTAGTAGCACCAGGTGAAATAGTATGAGCTAATCTTCTAACAGTAGAGGTAGAGCAAAAGATACTGGCACAATTTTACAATGCTGAGATCAGTTCATCCCAGAAAACTTGAAAGATGCACGTTAAGAATCTCTGACCAAGTTAGAGATTTCAAATTAGAAGCAACTGCGGTGAACTTTCATTTTCAAACACAATCCAAACTCAAACTACACCGAGTGTCATTAGTTTTCTGAATCAAAACCAAATGATGAAGAACTTCGGCCCATTCCAAGAACTAGTGCAACTCTCCACCTTATTGGCATAACCTATTCCAGCCAAGGATATCTTATCAATCTGCAACCAGTCTATAAAATTTCTTATTCTTCTCTTCGGCTAAGTATGCTAGCTATTCTTTAAAGGTTCTGATATATGGAACTGATCGTACATTTAATTCTGTTTCCTTCATATCAAATTTATGTTGCGGTGTTCATTCTCCTGGCTGGTCGATTTATGGTTAGTTTTACAATAAAAATCCTAAGACCTCATGAAATTTAGGCACAGCCCTTCCCTTTCCACATTCATGGACAACCACGCCAGAAGTCTATCATGGTCAGTTATCAAGGTAAAAGTAACATTTAACATATAATTTTTGTGCACTGCTTCAGACCTTTGTGGGGTTTTTTTTTTTTTTTTTGGGGGGGGGGGGGGGGGGGGGGGGGGGGGGTGGACAATCTAGATGGAGATTAAACTCAATAAACGAATGCCTACACTATTGTTCTCACAATCAGTATCATCTAATAAAATGCAACTCTAAAACCATTCTCATCATCATCTCCATAAGGTATTAGTTCCACTTCACTTCCACAGGACCTTGGTAACTATTTTTTTAAAAAAAGAATTCATGTGTTAAAAAAATAAATCAAAAGAAGAAAAATTGAACTGTTGAGGTTTATATGGTTTACTTAACAAACCGATCTCCCTAAAGGGCTTGTGTTAGAAAAGGCAAAAGTGGAAAGAAAAGAAAAAACAGATAGAAAGGAGTACATAATGCCATTTTTTGTTTGTGCAGAGTGATTGAGGCACAACAACAATACCCTTGAGCAGCGCTAATAATAAGCATCTGACAAACCATTTTCCATTAAATGCTATACATACTTCATAAATTGGAGGACAATAAGCTGACAAATAAATATTTCCAGCATAATTAGCAACAAAAAAAATATTTCCAGCACCATAGTAATAGAAAGTTCATGTAAAATACAATTATAATCAACCTCAAGGCTTACACCATCACACATACCTTCCCAATCAACACACTAAAAACTTGGAATTTACTCATCCAAGTCGGCTCCATCCTAAATACCCCATGAAACTCCAGTAATGAATTTATCTTCTAAGAGAATATAACACGAGAATTCTACAACCTCCTAATCCCCAAATAATGTTCTTCCTTTTTCCAACACATCCATCAAAAAGTAGTAAACTTTGGCTATCCATTCAACTGATAAACCAACACATAAATTTTTTAAAATAAATAAAAGCCAGAACAGACGATAATGTGAATGAATCATGATGCTAACAATTACTAATGCTTATGGTCAGAAACACACAGCACTAAAAATTAACATCAGAACAAAATTAAACTTCAAATTGATACATATAGATACAAACATAACATGTAGTAAATTCACAATTTCTTTCGTATTGAATTTACTCCTTTCTCAGTTTCAGAAGGGGGTTTAGGGTTAGATTTTGGGTACCGGAGAAGAGAGGAGACCGGTAAGTAATTGTTGTTGCTCGATAAAGCGTCCTTTGAGGTAGTTCTCCAGTATCTCCATGACGGAGACGAAGCGCTTCATCTCGTCGAGCTGGCGGCTGAGCTCGGCCTCTCGAGCCCTGGCATGTTCTAGCCGTGCCTCGGTCTCGGCTAACCGGAGCCTCAGATCCTCCACCGCATGAGAAGGAGGAATTAGTTCGGCTTTCGATGGCAATCGCTGTGAACCGTAACACATGTTTTGACGAGTCTGAGAATCCAGGAGAGAGAAAGATTGGTTGAAATGGAGAATTTGGATTTGGGGGCTCACCTTGCCTTTTATTCTTGCACGAGAAAGTATGAGAAAGAAGACGAGAATAAAGAGAAAAGGAATAATACATACATACATATATATATATATATATACATTTATTTGCAAAAGTTATGAGTGCCTCATGATTATGTGTATTAATTAATTATAATTTGATAATTAATATTTTTATAAATAAAAAAAATGATACTTGTATAAGTTTCTTGTTTCTCCCAATATAAATAGATAAATAGCAAGTGGAAGTCATTTTTATGGTTAATATTGTCAATCGTAGAAATATTAATTCTCTATAATTAATTATTGATTATTTTATTTTATAAACTATATTTTGTTATTTTTAAAGTTATTTGATGATGAATTATAATTTTAAGTGAAAAATGTGATATTACGTAAAAAAATAAATTGATGTATCAAATAATTTTAAAAATAAAAACAAAAAATCCATAAATTAAATAACAAACTAATTACAAAATAAAATAATCTATCTTGTTAATAATTTAGTACAAATAATTATATTTTATTTATTATATTCAGGATTTTTATCAAGGATGACCACTCTTATAACTAAGAATAACTGTAAAAAATTAAAAATTAAAAATATTTATTAATATAATTCACCAAATATAGAGTTCACTAAAAATATATTAAAATCATTATCAAATTATTTTTTGTTGTCCAATTTCTTAAAAAAAATTCACAATCATCTCATTTTCAACCGTATCATTTATTAGTCCCAACTCCCAATATTCATAAAATAACTACGAATATTTTTTTGCATCATATTAAAAAAAAAAGTAAACATAAATACACACACAAAATTACAATCAAGTACAATTACAAAAAAAATAAAAAAATGTCATACTCCTAAAAAATATAATACATGTATAATGAATAATAATTTAAGACAAATATACTCAATTTTATATTAATTATTAAGAGTATAATGTATATGCAAATCAATTTAAGACAATATGCACCACAAATTAGAAAAAGAGAAAATTTTAAAATTAAAATTTTAAAAAACATATTATTAAAATTGTTATTCTACTATTTTTTTTTTAATGGTGGTCACTCTTTATCATAATGCCCTAAAGTTCTTACAAATTTAAAGATGGTCAAGTGACCGTCCTTGCTATACGCCTCTGTCCACCATTTTTATAAATAAACGTAACCATGATATAACAGATCATCAGATCGGAAAAATTATACCTATAAACGAGTCGGATCAGATGTTTTAAATTATAAGTTTAAATTCATTTAAAAGTCAGTGAATTTGAGTCAAATTGAGTTTTAATTAATTTAAAATTTAATGTTCAAACTCAATTCGTTTCTTAAAAGAGGGGATGTCTATAACTCTTTTATTATAAAATAATAATAATAATAATTAATTAAATACTAAAGACACAGTTGTAACACAAAAAATTCTTAATCAAATAAATGTATTGATTGTAAATTTGTGAATAAATATACATATAACAATTAATATATTATATTCATTTATATTATTAAATATATATATAATACGAATTTTAATATTATATTATATTTTTTAATAATATAAATAAATATAATAATTAATATAATATTTAATTGATGTGTATTTATATTTGTTCTAAATTTTCTGCGCATAAACAGTTGGTACATTCATACCGAATTGCAGTATTATCACACTATTATTTTTACCCAAAAACTCTCAAACACAAACGAAGTGTTACTAACCGAAGTTCTCATTACCACCAACCAATTGATTCTAGAGAGAGCATTATTAATTTAAGAAGAGAAAGACAAGAATGGTATCGCAGCCGATTGATCTGTTGAAGAATGAGTTTCCCGTTGAGCCGGAGAAATCAACTCCGGCCTTGTTCTCGTCGACATCATCATTGGCTTCTGTACCTTCGGTGCATTGGTAATTTCCATTCCATTCTCTCACACACACGGGAGATATCCCGGCGGCTCAAGCAGTCAAATACTTTCTTGACTCTGTTTGTACAACTTTCACATTTAAGCCAGTAGTTGAACATGCGGTCAAATTCGAGTGTTAACAATAATCTCATTCTTCTTAAAAATATGAGAATTTTTAGGTGACATAGTTCTATACTTTTATTCTTAAACCTAAATAAATATGTAAAGTCGATAAATAATTTTCTCATATTAGATGCCACAGTTCAAATTTAGCTTATTAATACTTAGCCATGATGGTATCTGCCTTTTAAACCTATCAGGCTCTTATTTTTCTGTTGCAGGAATTGATGCATCACATAGGTCTTTACATGGAAAAAGGTAGGGGAGCCAAGGTGGTGTCTGAAGTGTCATTTGGTTCACTGGAGGAGCATAGATCTTAGCCCACCTGATGGTTCCTAGCTTTTGAATTTGCAGAAGGTGTTGCTACTGTTGGTACATTAGTGCTTTTATTTATTTTCAAATTATTAATACTGGCTCATGGAGAGATAGTAATTGTACAAATCTGTTGTTGTGGATGATATGCTATAACAACCACCACAGCAGAATCCTGTATATCCCAAAAAAGAAACAAATATTTAGCTTTTTGTTAACTTATGAAAATGTGTGTTCTGGACGGGTCAGATTTTCTTCCGAGTTCAGTTGATTCTATATGTTATTGCTATATAGCTTTCAAGTTTATGCCGAACTATATACACATTAATTATTAAAATCTTTTCTTGGAACTTACCAACCATAAGGTAAGTAAACCCTTGTCATCGACGTCTTTCATGCCCAGGTCCTCCTTAGGTGGATCCAGACCTTAACCTCTTAGTTTTTTTTATCCACTCCATTAATAATCTCGGCAGGAGGTTTGAAGGGATTACACAATCATGATTTGTACGACTCTGGAGATATTGCATGCTCAAAAACTCCTTGATATGGATAAATTTGCTACTATAAATTCGACAAATAACGAAAGATGGAAATTTGTTTTTAATAAATCATATAGTGTTCGAGGATGATTTTCTGTAGATTCCAATTTCCAAATATCTTAATGCCTTCCTTCTGGAAGTATTTGTTTGATCTTTTTGTGCATTAAAAATTTATGTTTGCAGAGATAGAAACCGCACGATAAAAAATTTCAACTAGAATTGATTAATTTAGATACTTCAACCTTAAAAAACCTATACTCCACAATAAATATACTCCCTAGGAAATACCTCGTCTTCTACTCAGATTTCATCTATTAGACCACTTCTTTCACTCTGACCTACTGCAAAAAGACTCAAAAAAGAAATACAAAGAAGAAAAACAAATTCATGACAAAAAATTACATAGAAAGGCCAGCTCTCAGATCATGATGATGCTTTTTTGCTATGCTGCATGTATGAAAGTATTGATTGCTTCTGCTTCTTTGCTTTAATCCCAAAAATAAATGACCGTAAAGGAATCCGAGACCGGCTACCATTCCTCAATTCTGGTTTTGACTCTGAAAGTCCATAGTCCGCATCTAACTTTGCTAGAGTTTTCTCACTTTCGATTCTGAGAGTAGTTATATGATCTATACCTGCTAGCAATTCTTCATTCACCATGTTGTTCTCTTGTTTCATGTTCAAAACCTCACCATGGAACTTTGCAGCTTGATGGCTACTGAACGTGATTTCTTCTTCCTCAACACCCTCCTTCAAAGCTGATGTTATATCTTCTTGAATCATGCATATAGACGAGAATCTGCGTTGCAGTTCATCTTTCAGCGACTCGCTTTGTTCTAACCACACTGTCAATTCAGTCTTTTTCTCGGTAAGGTGCTTGTATACTGCCCGAACATCTGCTTTAAGATCTGATGAAAGCGATGTGCTTGACTTTCCCTCTTGCTTCTTTACTTCTTTTTTCTTTAATTGCAGTATTTCATCCTGTAAATCTTGGACCTCGGTTTTGAATTTCTGTACCTGATGGAATACAGTGCTAAACCTTAACCAGAACTCCAGATTCTCGTCTAGGATTGCATCAATCTTTCCCCTGAACTTTTCCTCAATCGGCGAGCTGGTTTGAGGTTGATTAATCAAAAACTTGATTTCTGCCTCCTCTTCCTCTGTTGGAGGTGTAGAAAAATTTTCATTTTCAGCTGAGTCATTTGCTTCAGGTATGTCACCAGATTCTCCTTGCTGAAGGTTCAGTTTATGGCGTAAAGATTGAATCTCTTGGTCCTTTTTTGAAACAACACTTTTCAAATCTCTTACCTGCACTGTTGTTTCAAAGAGGGTATAATTTTTCTTCTCTTCCTCACTCAGCTTCTTCTTGACTTCTTTGTAATTCCTGAGAATGGTAGTGTATTCTGTCAGTAGAATCCTTTCTTTATCTTCCAATCCACTCAAGAGCATCTGCTGCCAGTTTAGCTCATCTTCAAACTCTTTCGCTGTCTCTATCTCTGATGTTTGTGGTTCGACATTGAGAGGCTTCTCTGTAGTGTGTGATGAATCTTTCTTCTTCCCCCCCTTCTTCTCGGCCTCTTCCTGCTGTTTAGGAAGCTGACTCGTGTCAGATTTACCATTGGCTTCTTTCCCTTCTCCCTTTTGATTTTTAACAGGTGATGCACTGATATTTTGTTCTACTTTATCCACTTTTTCATCCATTCCTGAAGTGTTATCTACCACATTATCACCACCTTCTCCACCTTGCCCCTTGTTTTGTTTCGTCAATGCTTCTTGTGGTTTTCCCTCAATAACAGAACCCTCTGCTTCTGGTAATGAACCTGTAACCTCGCTCTCTTCATCTGGTTTCACATTTTGAATTTTCACTGACAGTTGATCAAGACTGGAGTGAGCTTCAGTAAAATGAGTCTGAAGGTTAATGTTTTGAGTTATAAAGTTCTTGCTCAGATTCTGAACTCCGTATAATTTTTCCTCCATTTCCTTTACCCTATTCTTCAAATTCTGCGTACCACCTAACAGAGTTTCCTTCTCATCTTCCAAGCTTCGGATTTGTGATTGAAGATCATCAGCTTCTGTTCTTAGTCTGTCAATTAGAACAGTCTGCGACGAAACTGAATCTTCTAGGCTGATCACCTTGTTCACAAGATCATCTACCTTCTCCGCCAGTTCTGTCACAGTGATAGATCCTCCTGATCCCATCTCAAATTGTTCCTTATTCTTCTCGCGTAGCACCTCCAATTTATGTCCCACGGGGCCAACCCCTTCCTGATTTGCACTAGAAAAATCTTCCCCTACTTTACCAGGATCGAGATTTTCTTCTATCGTTTCATCATCAGTTTGATCAGGGAGAAACTCGTGCTTGAGTGACTTCAGCCTTTGACGAGCATCCTCAATCTTTTTGTTCTCTGCCTTTGCTTCTTCTGCAGATCTCTGTTGCTTATCCTGCAACTGAGCCAACGTCTCTTGGCACGATTTCAATGCTGCTTCAGCCATCAAAGTCCGTGCATCATTATCATCAATAACCGTGCCCTCGCCAAATTCATCTTGCAACCTGCTAACCCTTTCTTGCTTTTCCATGATTTCATTCTCGAGTCCCCAGTACTTGGAAATCCCATTTTCATAAGAGCTCTTCACAAACTCCTTCGTAGTCTGTAATGCCAGAATATCCTTCTGGAGCTTGTCAATCTCCTCGAGTGCTTCGCCTTTGGTCAAACCGGATTTAGGAACTTTTCTTTTAGTATCAGTTGGTTTAGTCGGTTTCTTGGGCTGCAGTTTCTTTGAGCCATCTGTTATCATACCCTTCAAAACTCGATTTGGAACCTTTGGGACCTTTGGTAGATTTGGATTTGGCCCCTGTGGAAGATTAAATTTTGGATTTTTTGCAGAATTATAATCATCTTCATCATCCATAGCAAATTGCACTTGCTCCGGGAAGCAAGTAGCAATGGTGGTGTTAGCATTTTGTAACTCTGTGGATAAGCTGTCGTATCGTTCTGCTAAGGCTCGAAAAGCACGATATGATTCCTCCACAAAGTTTATCAGCTCCGGCCTCTTCTTATAGTACATTTCCGCCCTCTTGGCGAAGGAGTCTCCATCTTCTTGAATGAGCTTGAGCACATATTCCACCTTCTCTTCCATATCTACAATAACAAAGATTTCAGTGATTGCCTTGTTAATTTGAGCACATATTCCACCTTCTCTTCCATATTCTTTTCTTGAACATGCAAATTAATATGCTTTTTCAAACACTACGTCTTCAAATATATCACATAATCCATAAATAATTATATTTATATATAATTGTGTTCCAATAATATCTCTGCAATTTTAGTCTAACAGAAAGACAAATATGACCCAATAAAAACCTTTTGATCTACAATGCATGCGTGGTCATCATCAACAATCAAATCAAGCAACTTTAACTCTTTAATACAGTTTTTTTAATATATATATGTACAACTTAAAATAACCAAGCATTACATAGCACTTGTAAAGAATCTATGAAACAAAATTCTGATTTGGGAATTGGGATGCGATTCTAATCAATATGAATGATGATCATATATAGATAAATTTAAATAAGAATAAAAAGAAATTAAACCTTGGAGACTTTGTTCGAGCCATTTGGATTGCTTAGTTCTAATATGACCGGCCCACCACCATGAATATGCATTACTCGCAGCTCTTTGTAACATCTCTTCTTCCTTTCCCTCTTCTTTCTCTCACTCCCTTTCTCTTTCTCTAAACTAGAAAAAAGAAAATATATAAATATATATATGGAAAATCTCTTACCCCATAAACAAGTGCATAGATTCAATCTGGAAGAGAGAGAGAAAATTCTAAGAAATCTGAAGGACTAATTATTAATTACTATATAAAATGTAGTTGTTGTTGTTTTTTTTTCTCTCTAGGGAAATGAACGCACAAGGGGGTAAGAAAGAAAGAATGTATGTGTTGGCCACTGCTGCATGCTCATTATAAGTTTATGGTTGGAAGGTTCTCTTCCCCGCGAAAGTAACGTAGGACCCTAGCTTCGAAAGTTTTAAGCCAACCGACCCAACCCCTTTATGTAATTATAATAATGATTTTGAAAATTTATGTATATATAGTTGTAAAATAAAGATTTTATTTAATATGTTTGGTTTTCTTTAAGGATGTTAATATTTATTTAGAAAACACTCAACGATATTTCTTGTAATATTTTTTTTTATAATACTTTATCCTTTCTAAAAATGTAAAATTGACTTTAACCTTTTAAAACCAATATGAAATCGATTATGAATTAGCACTGTAATAAAAAAAATCTATTTTTAATCATGATATTTTTAGAATATTAAAGTACACACTAATACATTTGTATTTAATTTTTTCAATTCTATTTAAAATTAAAAAAATTTAATGTTAAAATTATTACTGTAGAAAATGAATTTAAACCATCTCAAAGTGTTTTGTGCTAATTTTAAAATAAAGTATTTTGACTAATAAAGTAATGAACCGAACGTTTCAAAGTGTAGGAAGGAATATATGGCAGATTGTCATTCCCACAAATTACGATTATAAAGTATTAGTTCCTTTTGGGGGGTTGTAAGGGAAGATGCTTCTTCTTTAAGAAAGTTGTACATTGAAATTAATAATGTGAAAAATGAATCAATACATACATTTATGCCTAATTCTTTGCTTTATTCAACCGACTTTGAAAATTCTAAGGTGGTATTTGTGGCCTATACTTATTATTACGTTACCTTTTTGTTGGATATATTTATTTTTTTTCTTGAAAATGTTCACAAGTAATCTCTGCCGACTTCACCTTGTATTTTCACCAATTTCGCACGTTGAAGTATGCTCAATTGGATTCGCTTCTTATTACTTTTTATTTAAAATATTTTTATATCGCTCAAAGATTTCATTTTATTTATAAAATGCAGTCAAAGACTAAAATTCAAAGAGTCCCACTATGTATTGCAAAATTTTTTATTGTGATGTATATCAGTAAAATTATTATATAAAATACATCGTTAAAATATCTACGTAATTCATAACAAAATAACACGAAACTCGCCAACTTGCGAATTACGAATTACCCCTGCTAGAAATTACAAACCGAGTTCAATTAATTAGACTTTCACTTGTGTTACAGATTTGGCAAACTTTTGTATGAATTGACCAAATAATAACTCTAAACCTTTTTATATTTAAAAGGTTTCACTGATGTTTACTATTTCCAACTTTTTGTCACATGGGCGCAATTTTATTTTATTTGGTGTCTTGATAAAAAGATTGACCAATTAATAACTTTGGAGTCCTGGTCCACGAATAATGGTTAAACCAAGTAATGATTTGTGCATACTTTTCTAACTAACCAAGTCTCCCTTCGTCTAAGGCATAAATAGAAGTTCAATGATAGAGGCCTCAAAATCATCATTGCCCAAAGGTTTCCCAAGGCCTTCAATGGCATAAGTGGGTAACCAAAAATGCTACCATTTTAAGAAGCTCTCCTACCCTACTCCATGCACTTCAATAAACACGGTTGTTGTATTTTTGGTTGATTATTTTTTCATTAATATTAAAATTGCATGGGACAAACTCGGATAAAATTGTTATTGAGAAGAAGGAAAAAAACATTGAAAATTTGCCTAGGGAAAAAGAAATAATAATAAGGAGGCAAAAGAAATTGTCACCTTCATTCTCAACTTTCATTCAGGCTACATGATTGGAGGTTATATTTATGGTTTGGCAAGTGTGTTCGTCCTTAAACACACACGTCTCTAGCTTCCAATCACACCCCATGCATAAATGCAGAAAAATGAGTACACAGCTCCTTTAGATTTCAGATACAATATCATAATTTACAGTATGTGAAAACAACAGACCCCCAAAAGGATATTTACAATTTAGTACAAAGTCCCCTGTACTACCACTATAATTGGGAACAAAGAAGCCGTCTATGAATTCACAACTTTTGAGGGGAGATAAGAAATATTTACGGCTGAAATAGGAAAGCATAAACGTGTATTACATATTCACATTAGCAGAATGTAAGTCTAAGAATCAGTATTGCGTGTCAAATAATCCGCCTTCACTGGTTGACATAAGCCTAACCATTGAAACCCAAAAAATCATAGCAATAATCACAGCAATATTGATGCCTCGAAAGCTAAGATGATGTCCCTTTGTCCTTGGTTTCATTGAATCGAGGATTTCACTCTAATTTCTCCACCAATAAGTATAATCTTCAACTTTGATGTATGATGATCCTCTGCAATCCACATTGCTAAACAAAAAGTTGATACAGAACCCGACACAATTTCCTCTTTTATATTTTGTTCTTCTTTTGTCATACTCATCACTACAGCGCAAACTACTTTTGCATGGACCAAGCTTATACACAGGTTTCAGAAAACCTGAAGAGAAGAAAGCCACTGCTGCATGTACTTTTTGCCCTCTGCATATCCAAAGAAAATGCAGGAAAAAAGTCGGAATGATATACAAATCATGAAGATCACATGAATATGGAGACAGGAAGCAAGAGTGTTATTTCCACCACTTATGAGGAAAATAATGAAAATTTTGTACTCAACTACATTACGAAGGAGTATTATTAAGTTAGAGGGTCAGTCTGAAACGTGAAGGAGATGATGCTGGCTTGCAGAAAACAAAATTGTTAACTAATTGAGCTAGTTCAAAAATCCAAATCAAGACTTCAACATGCTATTGGTTGCAGATGTTAAAAATTAAATTAAGGATATCAGCTGCTCATAGGGCTCTCACAGCCATTTATAAAAGAAAGAGAGGTTCATAATTGCTTTTTATTATATGCCCCATAGTTCTGAACATCCATAATAGTTTTTAAGAAATCAACAATTGCTTATTATTTAACAAAACCTCCATTTTCACCAAAACCGTTGTGTAAGTTTAAGGAGAAGTGGAGAACATTACGATGGCCCATTCTCTTTTCTATTTCCCCTAATTTCCAGATATAAGAACTCACATTAAGGTACAAAGAAAGACCCATGGAATTTATGAGTAGAGATAAATGGCATGCCATAGAGTGTATTCAAAAGTTAATAAAGCTAGTAGTACTCAACAGTCAACACAAACAAGCAATTAGATCATTAATGGAAAAATGGACCATGTAGACATCAACTTAAGCAGTTAAGGAAATTAGTCTGTCAAATATTAGATGATTATTTCATACAAAACAGTAATAAGAGAAGCAAACAGTGTGTACTAAAAAAACAACAGCTCTTACCATCCGAGTACTCATCTGGGAAATTCTTAAAAGTAGTGGAAAGCTGATTATTTGGCTCCTCGTCCAATTCCTTAAGATCATTCCTATAGCAAGGGACCAACACTGCAAAACTATCATCAGCCTCATCATCACTCTGGAAATCAGGGGCATGTGGTTCCAGCCACCCAATTGACCAGTCCGAATCATCAGATTCAGAACCCGACAAACAACCACCATCTGATGGCACCAACACAACATCATACTCTTTATCAATTCTCCTTTCTTCCCTACTCTGCCATTTCCGCTTAACCTTTCTACTTGAAGAAGCCATCTTGGCCCCTTTCACAGATGGAAATTTCACAGAATCCATCTCCCTCAATCCTAAACCCCAATCAGAACCGGAATTCAGTGAAGACCCATTAGACACAGACTCTTTCTCTTTTCCACCCCACACCCACCATGACAAACGAGTTAAAGAGACTGCCATAATTTCAAATAGAGTTGGTCACCCAAAAAAAAAGGTGAATGAATCGTATCTACGAATTGGAGGCCGAAATATGGGTAGATTGCAAATGGTTCAGAATAGGAAAAAATCAATCAAACTAATCCAACCCAACAAATTTAATGAATATTCAATACCATCAAGTACAATTAAGAAAAGTAAAAAGCCATCATCAAATCATTTATAAAGTCTCTTAAACTTTCTCCAATTCACCACCTCTATTTCAATAATTGAGCACACAAAAATTTACTCGCTTCATAGTTCATAAACATGTCATGATGTCAACACACCATTACCATATATACAAACCCTTAAAAATAGGAAAATCAAGTGCCACTAAATCCAACTTCCCAACCATAATCAAAAACATAAAAATTTCACATAATTCAAAATCATCAAAGACTATAAATTTACTAACACTCCAAAATAGTCTTCCAATACGCACTCAAAATAATCCAAAATCCGTGCTTCTAAGTTGAAAATTTACTCGATTTAATAATAAAACCAAACTAGATTCTACAAATCGCAAGTTTGAGCCAAAAAGCGTTTAAAAAAAATCAAACTTTTAGCCGGAACTAGAAGTTTTTGGCGAAAGCGAACAACGGTGATAACAATGAAAAACTCAAATTCTCCCCCGAAGTGAAAGTTTTTCATCGAATCAACGGTGTAATCATCAGAAAAAAACCAACAGACTCGCCGGAAACATTATCTCCCCGACACCCCATCGTCCCTATCTCCCTCAAAGTGTCACCATAAGTTTTGGGTATGCAGAGATTTATAAGCTTTTCATACATATATGGAATGATTCTTTTAGATTTTATCATACCCAATGCAAAGCAGATTGAATTTTATGTATCCAATCAAGAAGCAACAAATGACACCTGTCAATATTAAAATAAGGAAAAAAGTTCTAGACCGTCGATTCGTGGACAGTGAGGTGAATTCGATCATTGCGTGTCATATTCATCAACCTGTGGTCGTAAAATCGAAAACAACTCGACAGAAAATGCGAGTACTCTCTTGGCCATTACAAAAAAAAAACATTTTAATTTTTTTGATATAAACTATGGATAATACTATAAAATAGCATAACTTTTTTGAATTTGTTATTTCAATTTTATTATTATTACTAAACTAATAATATAGAAAATTAATATTTTTACAAATTAAATTAATATTTTTACAAAATTAAATATGACTCACTTGTAAAAATATCAAATTAACTAGTAAAAATATCAATTCTCATATAAAATTAATATTTTTACAAGTTGATTTGATATTTTCATAAGATTAAGTGAAAATCACTTGTGAAAATATCAATTTTATTTGTAAAAATATCAATTCTCATAATCTGTTTTAAATTATAAGAGTATTGTTGATTTTTAAAAATAAATTTTAAATATTTTTAATTTTAAAATTAAAATAATTTATTAAAAATTATAAAATAATGAATATTAAAAGGTATTATTTTTAGATATTTTATAATTTTTATTATTAAATTTATTAAAATTTAAAAAAATTAATCTCAATTTAAATTTTATAAATATTTAAAATTAATTTTAAAAAATTAATAATAATTTTATATTTTAAAATAGTAGAGTATTATTTTTACGGATATGTTACTTGTGTCTGCTTTCGTTAGACCTTAGCCGCATTTCTCGTCCCTATAGTCATACGCCCACTGTTTAATTTTACTTGTCTTAATTTACGTATTTATTAAATAAAAAAATTATCTTTAAATTATTTATTTTAATTATACTCTATTATCAAATTTTTTATTTTAATTAATTTTTTTAACTCTTTTTACAAATAATAAAATAGAAGAGCGAGGAGGGAGAAAGAATGTGGTTATTCTTATAATATCAAAATTAATAATGTTATTTTTTTTAATATATGTTATGTAATTTTTATTAAAGTTTTTAAAGAGTTAAATAAAGTTAATATTAAAAAAATAGGTCAAAAATAATATTAAAATAAAAAAATTTGGACAAACAAAAAAAATAAGATAAATAAACTTGATTGAAAAAAATATATTCTTTTTGCTTAATTATTTTTTATAAAGAAATAATTTGTAAGAATTTTTTATATTATAATAGAAATATAACTTTTATTACGAGTAAACATTATTTATAATAAAAAATTATTATATATATTTGCAATAAAATTCAACATATCATTGTCACAATTTATAGAATAACTCTTAAATATGCTTGTCTGTTTGACATGATTAATAATATAAATCCCCTTTACTATAATCATTAAGGTAGTTTGAAAAATCGTTTAGCATCCTATGTTAATGGTGTTTGGCACTTCTTTCAAAAAGACTTATCGCATGAAAAAAAGTAGCTTTTGTAATGGCAAGTAACAATTAACAACGTAAATTAACGTATCAACAATTTCCTACATCGTGAATTATGAGGTTATTATTAATTTTTTTTAAATAAATTAAATTAAAATTAATATAATTTGTTTAAATTTTTAAAATTATTAATTTTATAATTAATAGTATTTTTTTAATAATTTATATTACTTATAATTATATTAATATAAATTAAATAAATTTATTTTAATATTAAATTTAAAATTAATTTTTTTAAAATTAATATTAATTTTATAATTTAAAACATAGTGGAGTTTTATTTTTCCATATATCTTATAGATCTCCCTAAGGTAGAGAGAGATACAAAATGACATTTTGGGCTAAGAAAAATAATCCCTACAATTCCTCCATTCTACTCGCTAAAAACAATTTCATTTTGACAATTTGAAAATCAATCTTAAAATTTAAAATCATATAATTCATCTAACTTTTGAGCTTAACAAAATTCTATGATCAGTAATATTTTTTAAATAATTTATTTATATTAATTTAAATTATATTAAATAAAAATCACGAGAATTCATATTAAATTTAAATTTAAAAAATCAAAAGTGCAACTCTTTTTTGTGAAAAAGAACGGAGTATTATATTTGGATGCGCAAGGCACCTCGCAATTTTTTTTTCTAAACCTTTTGTAATTATAAATTATAACACATTAATTAAGAGCTTCAATCTTGACAATTCCAACGTATTAGTGAGCATTTATTTATACTTTAAGACGACGAGCTAAATTAAGTTGGTCTACTCCCCAAATTAAGATTTGGAAACTGGTATATCCAATGGCATAATGGCCTAATAATACAATTTACAAGTCTTAGGCAGCCAATTGCGCGAAACATTTAAAAATATAACGATACACTTGTGAGTATTTGGTCAATCAAGTGGAAGTGTACAAACAAAATATTCCCACTTGTTCAAATGAGGAGGGAGATGAATCAAGAGAAATGGCCAAAAGAATTTGTATGATGGCCACTTGCACTTGCTATATGAGATTGGCTTTGTTTACTTTTCTTCTTCCACTTTGGGCACTTGCATGTGCCTTAGGCGGTTGGTTAGGCCACCAAATGCCAAAAAATAGATGTTATATAGTATTTTTTATTTTCTTGATATTAAGTCTTATAAAAAATATGTTTAAAATTGAATTATTTCTCTTAATTTAACACTATTTCGGACTATTTAATCATTTAAAGATAAATTATTAGTCTCATAAAATCATTTGATAACTTAAAATTGGAAGAGGAGGGGGGACTATTAATCTCACATTAATCATGAGATTATATAATCTCTCATAAATAGTCTTAGGAATCACAAAAAATAGCTCATAAGACTATTTAAAGAACTATTAATCTCTCATTATGAGATAAAATAGTCCGAAGTACTATAAAATAAAATACATAGTCCAATTCCAATTATATGTTTTTACAAATAAATATAGCTCAAGTGAAAAAGGCCATGATTAAGGGGCTGAAAACATACGGATTAAGTAAGTAGATGAAGGCCGAATGTTGAAAAGGTCTATTACGATACAAGTAGTGGCTAATGTTTTGCTTATGGTTCACGGTTCTAATATGGTATTACTATACTCAAAATTACCTAGATGTAACATTCTTGCTTTTCAATATAGTGCCCCCTTGTTATCCAAAAATAAATAAATGTGTTGTCGGTAGTTATCTCTCCGAATCTTGATCACAAGTTCGGTTGTTTCATCATGCAATAAGGGAATTATTAAGTTATCTTTGATGTTGTTGGGAAATAATTTTTGTATAAAAGTAAGTATCGGATCAAGAAAAATACAAGTCGACAATGGAGGTTGAGAAGTACAAGTAAAAAGATAGAGTATGAAAGATTAATATTGTCCTTGTACAAGGACTTATAAGTTGGTCAACGAAACTTATAAGTCATATGTGGTTTTTGGTAATGACCTATCTTTTAACTAGTAAGTCAAAATTAATAAGTAAAATTTGGTACTTATTTAAATATGACTTATAAGTCATTTCTAATAAGTTGGTTAATTTGACCAAATTTAATGTCCATTTTGTCCCTCTTCTATTTTTTATAATTATATTATTATCCTTTCAACTTCATATCATTTCTTCTCTAACGTAAACAAACATGTAATTAAAAATGTTAAGACAAAAATATCGTCACCCGTATAAATAAATAAATATAATTCATACAATACAATACAATAATATATATAAAACATTAAATATTATATATTATATAACATAATATATTATAAATATGCATTATATATATATATATATATGTAAGACCCCGAATTTTATGAAATATAAAATTTAATTTTTCTTCATATATATTTTTTTCCTGAAACAGTAAGTGGTTAAATTAACGAAATTGAAAGTTAAGGATGTTATGTGTAAATTTTATTTTGTCGGACAATATTCGTTTTGTTGGGGAATATTCGGGTCGTACGACGGCGCCGAAATAACAAATTAATTGTGGACCCCACAACAGAATATTTGTCGGATATAGAAAACGACAGAAGTAACCTTTTTAAATAAAAATAGTCAACGGTGTTAACTGTTAAAATACCGGTGATAAAAAAATAGTAGCATACGGTAATTTATGGTATTTTACTGTAGCATGCGGTACTCTACAGTAGCACACGGTATTGCACAGTGTCTCATATTATTGACACCGTAACTGTTACGCATCATTTCATCAATAATTGTCACTGCATAATATTTTATATTATCAATTCAATTATTGTTGTTACACAGTATTTTGCATTATTGATTCAATAATTATCATTACACTGTATTTCATATCATCGAGTCAATAATTGTTGGTGCACTGTAGTTTAAAATTATTGAATCTAATAATTGTCACAGTAGCAAATACACTATAATTTATATTATTAAATTAATAAAAATATGTAACGTGTTTCTTACATTATTGTGGTAACATTATTTTATATGTTGGACTCACAGGAAGAATAAATAAATAAATAAATAAAAAATAATTAATTTTACTATTTGAAATAGTAACGTGAATAGTGACGTGAATAGTAACGTGAATAGTAAGTGAATAGTAAAAAACATGTGGACCCATTGGTGGGGCCCACATGGTTGGTGAAGCTTGAAATTGGAGAAATTTTACGCAGAAGAAAAATTTTCAGCACGAGGCTGCTGCTGGCGAGCAGCAGCCAGCCACCTACCTCCACCTACCTGCATAGTACCCTCTTTTCTCCTATAAATAGCTTGTTCAGCTGAATAGAAAAATCACACCTAAAACATAGAATTTTTCTATAAGAATTTTATGAGTTTTCTCTGAGAATAGTAAGGTTATTTTGAGAGTTTGAAAGCCAAAAGGAGTGCAGAAATTTTTCAAGTAAGTCTTTTATTAAAGAGTAGTAATTTTATAAATTCCTATTTTTCACGGTATTCACAAATCTTCCTTTAGAAGACTCTTCTTTGAGAAGATTCATTTTTAAAAGCTTTCTTTGGAAGATTTATTTTGGAATATTATTTTTAAAACTATTTTAAAGTTGGTATTTTATACTACAAAAATTATGTTAAATATATATAATTTTGATAGTTCATAATATATGAGTTATCATACACTTTGAAGTTTACATGTTGTAATTACTAATTTTATTATAAATATATAGGTTGATCAATCTCATTTAAATCAATATCCAGTCACGTGTTAAGGTAAGAAATGTCATTTTTTTACACTCTTGAATTTGCTACGGTAAGGGATATTATCTTCTTTCATACTCCTGAACCGAAACTTATTATGGAACTATTGCTTCTATAATTCCTGAAAATATTATATGTTCCATAATAGTTGAACTTCATTATTTCAACTGAACCTTCCTATTTTCTGAATCTTTCTATTGAACTGTAACCGTTATTCTGAACTGAGAATCTTGAATAACATTTTTAAATTTCACTCCACATCATGTTGACAATTTGGACATTATTTGAATCTGCCCAAAGTAAACTTCCGATACTTATTGTTTATCCTGTTTCTTCTGTTCATCAATTGTATCACTATTATTTGTACTAATCATAAAGAATCAAGCTGTTGTGAATATCTGTGGCCGGGGGCACAGATGTGATATATTTGTTGAACATATGATAGGTTAAAGGCGATATAATAGGTTAAAGGCGATACATCTGTTCGGTGTCTTTTATGACACGCGGTGAAAATTCTCTTTGGCCCGTAGTGCATAGATGAACTGTTGTTTGGTATGATTATGACCAAAGGCTGAATCTGGTATAATCATGACCGTTGGTGTTATATTGAAAGTTCTCTTTGGCCCGTAGTGCATAGATGAACTGTTGTTTGGTATGATTATGACCAAAGGCTGAATCTGGTATAATCATGACCGTTGGTGTTATATTGAAAGTTCTCTTTGGCCCGTAATGCATAGATGAACTGTTGTTTGGTATGATTATGACCAAAGGCTGAATCTGGTATAATCATGACCGCTGGTGCTATATTGAATATCTTTGGCCCGTAGTGCAAAGATGAACTGTTGATTTGCATGATTATGACCAGGAACTGTGAATTTTTATTATCATGACTAATGGTATTTCAGATGATAAAAGTCGATGATGTTTTTACTAAAAAGAAAAGCGAGTGGATATTATATCTGCATTATTCTTCTAATAGATTACTCATTCCGCTGCTATTATTGTTCTGAACATTGTTCAAGAATTTAATTGAAGTTTTTGATATACACCTTGTATTCTGTTGTATTCTATCAAGAACTCACCTGTTGAAGGCTAATGATAATTTATTCGTCATTATCTTAGTCATGATATTTCTTACTGGGCTATTTGAGCTCACCCTTTTGTTCCATTATTTTTCAACAGGAGATGAGAACGTAGCTGGGTCTAGCCGGGGGATGGAGTGAGGGTCCGAGGAATAGCTATCATAGTCTTCACGTGTTGTAAAATAGTGTGGCAATAATAGTGAAGACTTAGTTGTGTATTATTATACACTGTATTGTTGTACGTTGTGCTTTGTTGTAATAATTTTGTTGTAGTCTTTTGACGACTCAAGTTTGGGCTGTGTGGGCTTAGATTTGAGGGCGTCACAGTTGGCATCAGAGCTTAGGGATATGGTCTTTAATGGAGATCTGGGGTTAGAACTAAGAGGGGAGAGACGAATATAATCAGTCACTAGTATGTCCCACCTAAATTAGATTTTATTATCTAATGAGTTGATTTGAATATAGGGACATGAAGTGATGAGTCAGTTTATTTGAACTAACAATTATTTTGTGACCACAGTTATGTATCCTTACCTCTTCGAAATGCCAGGTACGTCAATTTCGGGGACGAAATTTCATAAGGAGGGGAGGTTGTAAGACCCCGAATTTTATGAAATATAAAATTTAATTTTTCTTCATATATATTTTTTTCCTGAAACAGTAAGTGGTTAAATTAACGAAATTGAAAGTTAAGGATGTTATGTTTAAATTTTATTTTGTCGGACAATATTCGTTTTGTTGGGAAATATTCGGGTCGTACGACGGCGCCGAAATAACAAATTAATTGTGGATCCCACAACAGAATATTTGTCGGATATAGAAAACGACAGAAGTAACCTTTTTAAATAAAAATAGTCAACGGTGTTAACTGTTAAAATACCGGTGATAAAAAAATAGTAGCATACGGTAATTTATGGTATTTTACTGTAGCATGCGGTACTCTACAGTAGCACACGGTATTGCACAGTGTCTCATATTATTGACACCGTAACTGTTACGCATCATTTCATCAATAATTGTCACTGCATAATATTTTATATTATCAATTCAATTATTGTTGTTACACAGTATTTTGCATTATTGATTCAATAATTATCATTACACTGTATTTCATATCATCGAGTCAATAATTGTTGGTGCACTGTAGTTTAAAATTATTGAATCTAATAATTGTCACAGTAGCAAATACACTATAATTTATATTATTAAATTAATAAAAATATGTAACGTGTTTCTTACATTATTGTGGTAACATTATTTTATATGTTGGACTCACAGGAAGAATAAATAAATAAATAAATAAAAAATAATTAATTTTACTATTTGAAATAGTAACGTGAATAGTGACGTGAATAGTAACGTGAATAGTAAGTGAATAGTAAAAAACATGTGGACCCATTGGTGGGGCCCACATGGTTGGTGAAGCTTGAAATTGGAGAAATTTTACGCAGAAGAAAAATTTTCAGCACGAGGCTGCTGCTGGCGAGCAGCAGCCAGCCACCTACCTCCACCTACCTGCATAGTACCCTCTTTTCTCCTATAAATAGCTTGTTCAGCTGAATAGAAAAATCACACCTAAAACATAGAATTTTTCTATAAGAATTTTATGAGTTTTCTCTGAGAATAGTAAGGTTATTTTGAGAGTTTGAAAGCCAAAAGGAGTGCAGAAATTTTTCAAGTAAGTCTTTTATTAAAGAGTAGTAATTTTATAAATTCCTATTTTTCACGGTATTCACAAATCTTCCTTTAGAAGACTCTTCTTTGAGAAGATTCATTTTTAAAAGCTTTCTTTGGAAGATTTATTTTGGAATATTATTTTTAAAACTATTTTAAAGTTGGTATTTTATACTACAAAAATTATGTTAAATATATATAATTTTGATAGTTCATAATATATGAGTTATCATACACTTTGAAGTTTACATGTTGTAATTACTAATTTTATTATAAATATATAGGTTGATCAATCTCATTTAAATCAATATCCAGTCACGTGTTAAGGTAAGAAATGTCATTTTTTTACACTCTTGAATTTGCTACGGTAAGGGATATTATTTTCTTTCATACTCCTGAACCGAAACTTATTATGGAACTATTGCTTCTATAATTCCTGAAAATATTATATGTTCCATAATAGTTGAACTTCATTATTTCAACTGAACCTTCCTATTTTCTGAATCTTTCTATTGAACTGTAACCGTTATTCTGAACTGAGAATCTTGAATAACATTTTTAAATTTCACTCCACATCATGTTGACAATTTGGACATTATTTGAATCTGCCCAAAGTAAACTTCCGATACTTATTGTTTATCCTGTTTCTTCTGTTCATCAATTGTATCACTATTATTTGTACTAATCATAAAGAATCAAGCTGTTGTGAATATCTGTGGCCGGGGGCACAGATGTGATATATTTGTTGAACATATGATAGGTTAAAGGCGATATAATAGGTTAAAGGCGATACATCTGTTCGGTGTCTTTTATGACACGCGGTGAAAATTCTCTTTGGCCCGTAGTGCATAGATGAACTGTTGTTTGGTATGATTATGACCAAAGGCTGAATCTGGTATAATCATGACCGTTGGTGTTATATTGAAAGTTCTCTTTGGCCCGTAGTGCATAGATGAACTGTTGTTTGGTATGATTATGACCAAAGGCTGAATCTGGTATAATCATGACCGTTGGTGTTATATTGAAAGTTCTCTTTGGCCCGTAATGCATAGATGAACTGTTGTTTGGTATGATTATGACCAAAGGCTGAATCTGGTATAATCATGACCGCTGGTGCTATATTGAATATCTTTGGCCCGTAGTGCAAAGATGAACTGTTGATTTGCATGATTATGACCAGGAACTGTGAATTTTTATTATCATGACTAATGGTATTTCAGATGATAAAAGTCGATGATGTTTTTACTAAAAAGAAAAGCGAGTGGATATTATATCTGCATTATTCTTCTAATAGATTACTCATTCCGCTGCTATTATTGTTCTGAACATTGTTCAAGAATTTAATTGAAGTTTTTGATATACACCTTGTATTCTGTTGTATTCTATCAAGAACTCACCTGTTGAAGGCTAATGATAATTTATTCGTCATTATCTTAGTCATGATATTTCTTACTGGGCTATTTGAGCTCACCCTTTTGTTCCATTATTTTTCAACAGGAGATGAGAACGTAGCTGGGTCTAGCCGGGGGATGGAGTGAGGGTCCGAGGAATAGCTATCATAGTCTTCACGTGTTGTAAAATAGTGTGGCAATAATAGTGAAGACTTAGTTGTGTATTATTATACATTGTATTGTTGTACGTTGTGCTTTGTTGTAATAATTTTGTTGTAGTCTTTTGACGACTCAAGTTTGGGCTGTGTGGGCTTAGATTTGGGGGCGTCACAATATATATATATATATATATATATATATATATATATATATATATATATATATATATATATAAAACATTAAATATTATATATTATATAACATAATATATGTAAGACCCCGAATTTTATGAAATACAAAATTTAATTTTTCTTCATATATATATATTTTTGAAACAGTAAGTGGTTAAATCGATAAAGTTAAAAGTTAAGGATGTTATGTGCAAATTTTATTTTGTCGGACAATATTCGCTTTGTCGGGGAATATTCGTTTGGTCGGGGAATATTCGTTTGGTCCGACGGCGCCGAAATAACAAATTATTGGTGGACCCCACAACGGAATATTTGTCGGATATAGAAAACGACAGAAATAACCTTTTTAAGTAAAAATAGTCAACGGAACTGTTAAAATACCGGTGATAAAAGAATAGTAGCATACGATAGTTATTGGTATTTTCTGTAGCACTCGGTACTCTACAGTAACACACGGTATTGCATAGTGTCTCATATTTTTGGTCTGATAATTGACACCGTAACTGTTACGCATCATTTCATCGATAATTGTCACTGCATAATATTTTATATTATCAATTCAATAATTGTTGTTACACAGTATTTTGCATTATTGATTTAATAATTGTCATTACACTGTATTTTATATCATTGAGTCAATAATTGTTGTTGCACTGTTTTTAAAATTATTGAACCTAATAATTGTCACAGTAACATATGCACAGTAATTCACATTATTGAATCAATAATTGTCATTACACAGTAACGTATGCTTTATTTTACATTATTGTTATCTCTATTATGATGTTATTTAAACAGTTGTATTTCATTAATTTATTGACTTGATATCTAAGAGCTAACTATACTGTATTTATAACAATTAGTCATAATAATTGAATTGATAAAGTTATTTGTTTATAATATAAAGTTAGGTGATTATTAGGTGATATGAAATGAATGGTGTAGATTAAAGTGTGAATTATTGTTGAATAATTGAATTGATTTGTTTATAATATAAAGTTAGGTGATTATTAGGTGATATGAAATGAATGGTGTAGATTAAAGTGTGAATTATTGTTGAATAATTAAATTGATTTGTTTATAATATAAAGTTAGGTGATTATTAGGTGATATGAAATGAATGGTGTAGATTAAAGATAATATAATATTTGAAATGGATGGTGTAGATTAAAAGATGATCTTTAAATGAATGGTTTAGATTAAATGAATGATAAGATTTTTGGCTATAAATAGAAGCCTTAACTTAAGGATTTTTCATAAACTTCCTTACTTGTTCTTTCTTTCTTTCTCTAAATACTTCTTGTGAAAGTTCTCTCTAAGTGTGCTTAAGTCATCTTGAGTATTTGTGAAGATCTATAAGTATACGTGTACTGTTCAAGTTAATCAACCTCATTTAAATCAATATCCAGTCACGTGTTGAGGTAAGGGATGTCATTTTCTTTCATACTCTTAAAATTACTACTCGTAAGGGATACCATCTTTTTCATCTTCCATTATTCAAACATACTATGGTAAGGGATTATCATTATTTGATTCTCGATAATAATATTGTTTCTTCCTTACTCATAAGACGTGCCTTTTATTTCCATGTATTAAATTGTGGGAATAACCTTACGGAGCGGATTGCCGCCTGTTGGTGAATAACCTTTCGTATTCATTCATTATTAATCTCTGAGAATAACCTTACGGAGCGGATTGCCGCCTGTTTGGTGAATAACTCTTTGTACTCAAATTCTATTAAATTGTGGGAATAACCTTACGGAGCGGATTGCCGCCTGTTTGGTGAATAACTCTTTGTACTCAAATTCTATTAAATTGTGGGAATAATCTTACGGAGCGGATTGCCGCCTGTTGGTGAATAACCCTTTGTATTAATTTCCTTCACCTTTTGTTAATCAAACCTGCTACGGTAAGGGATATTATTTTCTTTCATACTCCTAAATCGAAATTTATTATGGAACTATTGCTTCTATAATTCCTGAAAATATTATATGTTCCATAATAGTTGAACTTCATTATTTCAACTGAACCTTCCTATTTACGTGAACCTTTCTATTGAATTGTAACCGTTATTCTGAACTGTGGATCTTGAATATCATTTTTAAATTTCACTCCACATCATGTTGACAATTTGGACATTATTTGAATCTGTACAAAGTAAACTTCCGATACTTATTGTTATCCTATTTCTTCTGTTCATCATTTATATCATTCTAATCATCCAAAAATCAAGCTGTTGTGAATATCTGTGGCCGGGGGCACAGATGTGATATATTTGTTGAACAGATGATAGGTTAAAGGCGATATAATAGGTTAAAGGCGATACATCTGTTCGGTGTCTTTTATGGCACGTGGTGAATGTTCTCTTTGGCCCGTAGTGCAAAGATGAACTGTTGTTTGGTATGATTATGACCAAAGGCTGAATCTGGTATAATCATGACCGTTGGTGCTATATTGAATATCTTTGGCCCGTAGTACAAAGATGAACTGTTGATGTGCATGATTATGATCAGGAACTGTGAATTTGTATTATCTTGACTAATGATATTTCAGATGATAAAAGTTGATGATGTTTTTCCTAAAAAGAGAACCGAGTGGACATTATAGTCTGCATTATTCTTCTAATAGATTACTCATTCCGCTGCTATTATTGATCTGAACGTTGTTTAAGAATTTAACTGCAGTTTTTGATATAAACCTTGTAGTCTATTGTATTCTATCAAGAACTCAACTGTTGAAGACTAATGATAATTTATTCGTCATTATCTTAGTCATGATATTCTTTACTGGGCTATTTGAGCTCACCCTTTCTTTTGTTCCATTGTTTTTCAACAGGAGATGAAAACATAACAGGGTCTAGCCGGGGAATGGAGTGAGGGTCCGATGAATAGTTATCATAGTTTTCACGTTTTGTAAAATAGTGTGGCAATAATAGTGAAGACTTAGTTGTGTATTATTATACACTGTATTGTTGTACGTTGTGCTTTGTTGTAATAATTTTGTTGTAGTCTTTTGACGACTCAAGTATGGGCTGTGTGGACCCAGATTTGGGGGCGTCACAGTTGACATCAGAGCTTAGGGATATGGTCTTTAATGGAGATCTGGGGTAGAACTAGGAGGGGAGAGACGAATAGAATCAGTCACTAGTGTGTCCTACCTAAAATAGATTTTATTATCTAATGAGTCGATTTGAATGTAGGAACATGAAGTGATGAGTCAGTTTATTTGAACTAACACTTATTTTGTGACCACAGTTAAGTATGGCATCTGAAAATCAAGAGGTTAACTATGGAATACCCGAAGCAAATGTAGCCGAGAATCAAGAGGCCCCAAACAATCCTCCTGCCAACTCAGGAAATAATGTTCGTGATAACATGATGAACGATGGATTCTTTAGAAATTTCATGCAGTTCATACAGAATCAAGGAAGAGGAAATCCAGTCAATAATAACGGTAGAAACGCTGGCAATTTGAGGATGGTCACTGTTAAGCAATTTAAAGAATTAGGACCACCTGAATTCCACGGGAAGCCTGACCCACTCAAAGCGGAGGCATGGCTAAAGCAGACGACAAAAATACTTGATGTCTTACAATGCGCTGATGATCAGAAGGTGTCATTTGCCACTTTTATGTTACGAGGTGAGGCGGACCATTGGTGGGAAGCGGTAAAACGTATCCAACCTTCAGCACTCGAAATGTCTTGGACAGAATTCGAAGAACTGTTTAACGAGAAGTATTTCCCAGAAAGCATCCGCCATATGAAAGAGGTGGAATTCATTAAGCTGGAGCAGGGAAACATGACAGTCTTCCAATATGAAGCCAAGTTTGCCGAGTTATCTCGCTTTGCCACCCATCTTGTGGATGACGAAGCACGAATGAGTCGGATGTTTCTAAGAGGTTTGAGATTCAAAATTCGTCAACAACTTAGCTCTCATAAATTTAGTTTGTATTCAGATGTTGTAGATAGGGCTCAAAGGGTGGAGCAAACAGATGAAACATTGCAGCCAAGAGTTAATGATCAGCATAGAGAAAGGAGTGAAAACAACCACAGGAACGAGAACCATCGAGGAGGTAACCAACACTTCGGTGGTAATTCCATACCAAATAACAGAAGAGGAGAATCTAGTGGGAACAATTTCAAAAGAAAGAGATTCCATAATAATTATGGAAGGGCACCAGCACCAGTACCAACACCAGCACCGACCCCAGTTTCAAGGGGAGAAGATCGACCACTAGTGAGATGCTATAGGTGTGGTCAGGAAGGTCACATCAGCCCAAACTGTACACTGCAGTCCAAAAAGTGCTACAGTTGTGGGAAAGAGGGTCATCTTGCGCGGTTTTGTCCTGCCACAAAATCAAGTCCAGCTGCAATGATGATACCAAAAGCTAGCGCGGATAAGGGAAAATCTGTAGTTCAAGGGAGAGCTTTTGTTGTGACATCCCAAATGGCGCGAAACTCGAACGAGGTGATAACCGGTAAGCTATTCATAACTTCTCGTGAAGTCTACGCTTTGTTAGATACTGGCTCTACCCATTCTTTTATCTCACCTGCATGTGCTCAGCGTTTAAACTTAACTCCTGAAAACTTGGACTTTGACTTATCAGTTGAAACCCCATTAGGAGAAATGACCATTACATCTAGTGTCTATAAATCTTGCCTAGTTCAAATCAACAACCTCACATTACCTGTTAACCTTATTTCTTTGGAGATGCATGAATTTGATGTGATTTTAGGAATTGATTGGTTGACTACCCATCATGCTAAAATTGATTGTTTTCATAAGATTATTAGTTTTCATATTCCTAATCAACCTGTCATGCAAATTCAAGCAACTAAACCATTGAAATCTATAACTGTTATTTCTAGCCATAAAGCCATTCGTTTATTGAAAAACGGATGTCAAGCCTTTTTAGCTCATGTCACTGATTTGAACAAAAATACGTCAAACTTGAATGATATTCCCATTGTTAATGAGTTTCCTGACGTTTTTCCTGAAGAACTTCCTGGCTTACCCCCAAACCGTGAAATTGATTTTTATATTGATCTTGAACCCGGTACCAAGCCCATTTCCAAAGCTCCCTACCGAATGACTCCCATTGAACTTCAAGAGTTAAAAGTCCAACTACAGGAATTGTTGGATACCGGTTTCATTCGTCCGAGTGCATCACCTTGGGGTGCTCCTGTTCTATTTGTGAAGAAGAAAGACGGGAGTATGAGATTGTGCATTGACTACCGAGAATTGAACCATGTCACCATCAAGAACAGGTACCCGTTACCTCGGATTGATGACATGTTTGATCAATTGCAAGGCGCTCAACATTTCTCAAAGATTGATCTCCGTTTTGGATATCATCAGTTAAAGGTTAAAGCTGAGGACATTCCAAAGACTGCTTTCAGAACTCGTTATGGGCATTATGAGTTCTTAGTCATGCCTTTTGGACTAACTAATGCTCCTGCAGCTTTCATGGACATGATGAACCGGATATTCAAGGAACATTTGGATCATTTTGTGGTTGTCTTTATTGATGACATCCTCATATACTCCAAGAGTCGCGAGGATCATGAACAACACCTGAGATTGATACTACAAAAGCTCCGTGAAAATAAATTATATGCCAAGTTGAAGAAATGTGAGTTCTGGCTTGAGTAGGTCGCGTTTCTTGGGCATGTGATTTCTAGTCAAGGAATATCAGTCGATCCTGCGAAGATTGAAACGGTACTAAATTGGGAACAACCCAAAACAGTAACCGAAGTCCGAAGTTTTCTGGGTCTAGCTGGTTATTATCGGAGATTCGTAGAAGGATTTTCTCGAATCGCCACTCCATTAACGCAGCTTACTCGGAAAAGCACAAAATTCATATGGAGCGAGGAATGCGAGAAAAGTTTCCAAGAACTCAAGAAGAGACTGGTTTCAGCTCCTGTTCTGACCATACCATCAGGATCAGGAGAATTTGTTATCTACAGCGATGCTTCTGGCAAAGGTCTAGGCTGTGTCCTTATGCAACATGGAAAGGTTATAGCCTACGCCTCTCGACAACTCAAAGATTATGAGAAAAATTATCCTACTCATGATCTAGAGTTGCCAGCAGTCGTTTTCGCGTTGAAGATCTGGAGACACTACTTGTACGGAGAAAAAGTGGATATCTATACGGATCATAAAAGTCTCAAGTATTTCTTCACCCAGAAGGAACTCAACATGCGACAACGACGTTGGCTTGAGCTGTTAAAGGATTATGACCACACAATCCAGTATCACCCGGGAAAGGCGAACGTTGTAGCTGACGCTTTGAGCAGAAAATCTTATGCAAGTACAAGTGCACTGCTGACAACACAAAAGTGTATTTTGTACGACTTGCAAAAGATGGAGATAGAGCTAAAGACACCAGGGACCCGCTCGAAGATTGCTCACGTGCGAGTAGAACCAACTTTAATCGATAAAATTAAAGCTGCTCAAGCTACCGATCCGGAACTGATAAACATGATAAAGAAAGTACAAGAAGGTGCCATTCCCGAAGCAAGAATCGACGAGAAAGGAATACTTCGAGTCAACTCTCGACTCTGTGTTCCTAACGATCCTGAATTAAAGCATAAAATCATGATGGAGGCACACAACACGCCGTTTGCAATCCACCCAGGAGGTACCAAGATGTATCGAGATCTTCGACATACATTTTGGTGGAACAATATGAAAAGAGAGATTGCGGAGTTTATCTCAAGGTGCCTAACTTGTCAACGTGTCAAGGCAGAACATCAAGTTCCTAAAGGTCCATTACAATCACTTGAAGTTCCCGAATGGAAGTGGGAACACATCAATATGGACTTCATGACGGGTCTTCCAAAAGTTTCTCAAGGCTTAGATGCAATTTGGGTGATCGTAGATAGATTGACCAAATCTGCTCATTTCTTGCCTATACGAGAAAACTTTTCACTTGAACGTCTTGCCGGTATGTACATAAATGAGATCGTGAGATTGCATGGCATGCCAGTTTCCATAGTTTCTGATCGAGATCCTAGATTCACTTCACGCTTTTGGATCAGTCTACAAAAAGCTATGGGCACTGAACTACGTTTTAGTTCTGCATACCATCCTCAAACGGACGGACAATCGGAAAGGACGATCCAGACCCTCGAAGATCTTTTGAGACTTTGTGTATTAGACTTCAAAGGAAGTTGGGATAAGTACTTGCCGTTGGTGGAATTTTCTTACAACAACAGTTACCAAGCAAGCATAGGCATGGCTCCATTCGAGGCATTGTATGGAAGGAAGTGTCGCTCTCCAATATGTTGGAATGAGGTAGGAGAAGCAAAATTGTTGGGACCCGAGTTGGTACGCTTAACGACCGAAAAGATCCAAATGATCCGACAACGAATACAGACCGCACAAGAACGACAAAAGAGTTATGCTGATCTTCATCGGAGAGACGAAAGTTTCAACGTCGGAGATCATGTATTCTTACGTGTTTCTCCATGGAAAGGGGTTACGAGATTCGGAAAGAGAGGAAAGCTCAACCCTCGATTTATTGGCCCATTTGAAATCCTCGATCGAATAGGAACCGTAGCCTACAGACTAGCCCTACCACCAAGTATGTCTCGCATCCATAACGTTTTTCACATATCTATGTTACGTAAATATGTGAAGGACCCAAACCACGTCATTGAGTTAGAATCAGACGTTATAGCAGAGGATTTAACATACGAGGAAGTACCTGTTAAGATCCTGGATAAGAAGGAGCAGATCCTACGCTCAAAGGTTATACCTCAAGTTAAGGTTTTATGGAGGAACCAAGATACTGAGGAAATGACCTGGGAGCTAGAATCTGAGATGAAATCTAAGTATCCTTACCTCTTCGATATGTCAGGTACGTCAATTTCGGGGACGAAATTTCATAAGGAGGGGAGGTTGTAAGACCCCGAATTTTATGAAATACAAAATTTAATTTTTCTTCATATATATATTTTTTTGAAACAGTAAGTGGTTAAATCGATAAAGTTAAAAGTTAAGGATGTTATGTGCAAATTTTATTTTGTCGGACAATATTCGCTTTGTCGGGGAATATTCGTTTGGTCGGGGAATATTCGTTTGGTCCGACGGCGCCGAAATAACAAATTATTGGTGGACCCCACAACGGAATATTTGTCGGATATAGAAAACGACAGAAATAACCTTTTTAAGTAAAAATAGTCAACGGAACTGTTAAAATACCGGTGATAAAAGAATAGTAGCATACGATAGTTATTGGTATTTTCTGTAGCACTCGGTACTCTACAGTAACACACGGTATTGCATAGTGTCTCATATTTTTGGTCTGATAATTGACACCGTAACTGTTACGCATCATTTCATCGATAATTGTCACTGCATAATATTTTATATTATCAATTCAATAATTGTTGTTACACAGTATTTTGCATTATTGATTTAATAATTGTCATTACACTGTATTTTATATCATTGAGTCAATAATTGTTGTTGCACTGTTTTTAAAATTATTGAACCTAATAATTGTCACAGTAACATATGCACAGTAATTCACATTATTGAATCAATAATTGTCATTACACAGTAACGTATGCTTTATTTTACATTATTGTTATCTCTATTATGATGTTATTTAAACAGTTGTATTTCATTAATTTATTGACTTGATATCTAAGAGCTAACTATACTGTATTTATAACAATTAGTCATAATAATTGAATTGATAAAGTTATTTGTTTATAATATAAAGTTAGGTGATTATTAGGTGATATGAAATGAATGGTGTAGATTAAAGTGTGAATTATTGTTGAATAATTGAATTGATTTGTTTATAATATAAAGTTAGGTGATTATTAGGTGATATGAAATGAATGGTGTAGATTAAAGTGTGAATTATTGTTGAATAATTAAATTGATTTGTTTATAATATAAAGTTAGGTGATTATTAGGTGATATGAAATGAATGGTGTAGATTAAAGATAATATAATATTTGAAATGGATGGTGTAGATTAAAAGATGATCTTTAAATGAATGGTTTAGATTAAATGAATGATAAGATTTTTGGCTATAAATAGAAGCCTTAACTTAAGGATTTTTCATAAACTTCCTTACTTGTTCTTTCTTTCTTTCTCTAAATACTTCTTGTGAAAGTTCTCTCTAAGTGTGCTTAAGTCATCTTGAGTATTTGTGAAGATCTATAAGTATACGTGTACTGTTCAAGTTAATCAACCTCATTTAAATCAATATCCAGTCACGTGTTGAGGTAAGGGATGTCATTTTCTTTCATACTCTTAAAATTACTACTCGTAAGGGATACCATCTTTTTCATCTTCCATTATTCAAACATACTATGGTAAGGGATTATCATTATTTGATTCTCGATAATAATATTGTTTCTTCCTTACTCATAAGACGTGCCTTTTATTTCCATGTATTAAATTGTGGGAATAACCTTACGGAGCGGATTGCCGCCTGTTGGTGAATAACCTTTCGTATTCATTCATTATTAATCTCTGAGAATAACCTTACGGAGCGGATTGCCGCCTGTTTGGTGAATAACTCTTTGTACTCAAATTCTATTAAATTGTGGGAATAACCTTACGGAGCGGATTGCCGCCTGTTTGGTGAATAACTCTTTGTACTCAAATTCTATTAAATTGTGGGAATAATCTTACGGAGCGGATTGCCGCCTGTTTGGTGAATAACTCTTTGTACTCAAATTCTATTAAATTGTGGGAATAACCTTACGGAGCGGATTGCCGCCTGTTGGTGAATAACCCTTTGTATTAATTTCCTTCACCTTTTGTTAATCAAACCTGCTACGGTAAGGGATATTATTTTCTTTCATACTCCTAAATCGAAATTTATTATGGAACTATTGCTTCTATAATTCCTGAAAATATTATATGTTCCATAATAGTTGAACTTCATTATTTCAACTGAACCTTCCTATTTACGTGAACCTTTCTATTGAATTGTAACCGTTATTCTGAACTGTGGATCTTGAATATCATTTTTAAATTTCACTCCACATCATGTTGACAATTTGGACATTATTTGAATCTGTACAAAGTAAACTTCCGATACTTATTGTTATCCTATTTCTTCTGTTCATCATTTATATCATTCTAATCATCCAAAAATCAAGTTGTTGTGAATATCTGTGGCCGGGGGCACAGATGTGATATATTTGTTGAACAGATGATAGGTTAAAGGCGATATAATAGGTTAAAGGCGATACATCTGTTCGGTGTCTTTTATGGCACGTGGTGAATGTTCTCTTTGGCCCGTAGTGCAAAGATGAACTGTTGTTTGGTATGATTATGACCAAAGGCTGAATCTGGTATAATCATGACCGTTGGTGCTATATTGAATATCTTTGGCCCGTAGTACAAAGATGAACTGTTGATGTGCATGATTATGATCAGGAACTGTGAATTTGTATTATCTTGACTAATGATATTTCAGATGATAAAAGTTGATGATGTTTTTCCTAAAAAGAGAACCGAGTGGACATTATAGTCTGCATTATTCTTCTAATAGATTACTCATTCCGCTGCTATTATTGATCTGAACGTTGTTTAAGAATTTAACTGCAGTTTTTGATATAAACCTTGTAGTCTATTGTATTCTATCAAGAACTCAACTGTTGAAGACTAATGATAATTTATTCGTCATTATCTTAGTCATGATATTCTTTACTGGGCTATTTGAGCTCACCCTTTCTTTTGTTCCATTGTTTTTCAACAGGAGATGAAAACATAACAGGGTCTAGCCGGGGAATGGAGTGAGGGTCCGAGGAATAGTTATCATAGTTTTCACGTTTTGTAAAATAGTGTGGCAACAATAGTGAAGACTTAGTTGTGTATTATTATACACTGTATTGTTGTACGTTGTGCTTTGTTGTAATAATTTTGTTGTAGTCTTTTGACGACTCAAGTATGGGCTGTGTGGACCCAGATTTGGGGGCGTCACAATATATTATAAATATGTATTATATTTATTTTATATTATATTTATAATACAATATAATGCATTTATTTGTTTAGTGTTTTATTTAATGTAAAAATGATGATTCTTATGATATGATATCGAATTAATGTATTTTTTTAATAATGTTCTTTTTAGTAATTTTTATATTATAAATATGTATTATATTTATTTTATATTATATTTATAATACAATATAATGCATTTATTTGTTTAGTGTTTTATTTAATAAAAAAATGGCGATTCTTATGATATGATATCGAATTAATGTATCTTTTTAATAATGTTCTTTTTAGTAATTTTTATATTTTATTTTAATTTAAGTTAATATTAGTCGAACACCTTCACAACTTATTTTAACTTAATTTTTAACTTATAAATGCCAAACATTTTAATTTATAAATTAATTTAAATTTAAATTTTAAATTATTTTAAAATAAATAGTTGCCAAACGGGTTAGTATTTATAAATATCCGTATGATATTACTCATGTGTTCAGTACATGCTTGAGAGGTACATCCTATATTTGAGGGTCAAATATTTGTAACACTAGCCGTTTTCTGGAGTATGACCGGGTAGTGCGCTCTGTTCTGTTCCAATACTTATAAGACCACTTGCCAGCCGTCACCTTAAGATTCCCTTCGGTTTGGAGCTTCGTCCTCTTTTAAACGGGCCTCGGAAGGTGGGCTTACGGGTATATCCTAACAAAATGTTTATTCAATTTTTTTTTTTTAATTTGCACATATAAATAATATATATTAGAACCGTAATCATAATATTTGTCATAACTAACTAGGGCTTCACTAATTTCAAGTGTTTAATGCAGAAAATTGTTAAACATAAAATTCTGGTTGAATGATTGGGGAACTTCAACTACATTAAGAGTTGGTGAAATATTTTGTAGAGAGATAATTTGGCACAAGTCATACATTTATAGTAAGATATTATATTATTAAAATATTTTTTTTAATTTTTTTTTCAAATAATCGCTCTGATACTTAAGTGACGAGATTTATTTAAAAAATAATACCAGTATAATTGTGTATAAATCTCTGTTTAATTATGAACACTTTTGTGAATCATGAGATCTTACTCTATTTTAAAGGAATGGTCATTATTTATTAAACCTATTCTTTATTAAAATGTCTGAAACACGTTATAATTAACATCACTCAATTGATGATTTTATTTATTAAAAAAATATTGAAGTTTGACCCAATATCATATGGGGAGACAACTTCCCACTTGTCACTACAATTAAAGAGTTGATATTCTTGACAATTTGAATTAATTTCGATAACTCTATTTGACATAAAGAAAATAAACGTTTTCCATCTTTTACTTTATGGGTTTCTTCTTGGTTACATCAATCGGACACTTGGCAAACTTTGATTTGGAATTTAAATTGAGCCCTAGAAAAACACTAGTATAAAATATGTCAATTCTTTGGTTCGGCTAAAAGAAGAGGTTAGATTCCACGTTTCGTGGCAGTAGATGTGGTCACTGAATTATGTGCATTAATGAGATAGTTGGTATTGATTGGTACATTGCCCGACTGTCGTATTCAAGAAATAAAATATTGGATTTATATTAATCATTAATAATTAATCATCGGCTATGATATGATTTGACGAGCAAATTCGGATATGGTACGTGGCATTTGTATGTTGAGCTCAATCTCACGTTAGATTTGAAGTTGTTCCTGCGTAGTTATCAAGATGCAAATTTTTATCATGACATCCCATCTACTAATAAATTCAATTTATAACTTTGACGACAATTAATTTCAAATTAAACGCTTTAATATGATGTTAAAACTCAATAAATTGTTAAATTTATGTGCGACTCAATAAATTTTTAAATATATGTTCGACTTTATAGACGTAACATAATCTCATAATCGAACTTGAGATATACAAGTCAAAGTAGTTTAATCTGAACTAGTAGGTTAATACCTCGTCGGCCCACTATGCTATGTTCAGTTTCATGCAAGTTGAGGTTCGGATATAAATTGAAACCCATTCATGCAAAAGGCTGGTTGTTATCTAAACACTAAAGCCCAAGCAGACTATACAATCTCCATTTGGATTAACCAAAACCCCCCAATTCAGCCCAACTGAAAGACAAGATTGATTTTTCGAATTCTGAATTTCCAATAATCTGACTGAAAAGTTAATTAATTTAAACAAACAAAACCATTAGCTCGACCAGAGTTTATATTTATAACTAAGCAAAATTTCATTACAGCACAGCTTCAATTATCTCAACCGCTCATTAAAATTGAACAACTAAATTGTTAAGCTAATATAATAACTGTTGTTCTATATTTTCTTTGAACGAATCGATAACAACGGATTTATGAAATGACATCGATTTGTCATCGATTTGTTAAGCGAAACAATGTAAAATTTTGACTAGAATAATTTTAAAATATCATATCATTGCTAAAACTATCGCATTCTAATAATTTGGTGATTTTTTTGAGGCAAACATGTTTCTGGTTCCATTATCATAAATGTAAGAAAAATAACTACCACAAAAGAGAAAAAAAAGAGCTACAGCTATATAAACCTAACAGCAAAAAATACTAAACTCAGCCTACAAATTTATTACTCCCTCCGACTTCAATAGAATAAATATAATGTCTTCATGTAAAAAAAAAAATTACAAAAGAATATTTGAAAGTATATAAATTAATTATAAAATATCTATAAATATTACGTGACTCTCAAAAGTTTACTTAAGTGACGTCTATGAAAGTTAGAAAATATAAAAACTCATTAGTATAAGTACATGAGATTCACTTTAGATAAAAGTGGTACTCTTATCGTTCTAAAATATAAGATTATTATTGACTTTTTGAAATTAATTTAAGATATTTTTAAATTCAAAATTAACATAATTTTTTTTAGTTTTAATCAGTACAATGATAAAATTTATAAATTATCTAAAAAATATTATTTATTATAAAATTTATTATTTTATAATAATAAGTGTAGATCCCAACGGCCACGGTATAACGGTATACATTTTAAGCTAAAAAATAAATAAAAACCTACAAGAAGAAAAGCTGGTAGATCCGAGGCCGACGCCGTTAAACCAGTAACTGCGTCAAAATTTTAAATCCATACGGCTTTCTTCTTCCTGTTTGTTGACAACGGCTATTTGGAAGCTACCAGTTCGCTTTTCTCTCCTCCTCCTGTTTTTCTGCCCTCCCATTTTCAACATACACCGAGGCATTCCTTTGGTCATGGCTGAAACCTAATCTCACAACCAGGTAATTTCTCTCTCTTTGCACTTCTTTCCATTTCCCCTTTGACGGCTTAGAAAAAATTGAAGGAAAATTAGCAACAACAAAAAAATTGAAGGAAAATGAAAGAAAAGTTTGAATCTTGTAATGGGGTTCAAATTCTTTTTCTTCTGGTTCACAAGTTTCTTGGGCGTCTATGTGAAACATTGCTCTTACTTTCAAATTTGTTTGACACGAAAGAGTGCTTTTAATTCAGTCCGTTGTTGTGTGGTATCTGTTTTTGGATTCAGACTATTTTTATGAATGTATGTGTATTTGTGTATAGGGTTCTTCCCCAATCTGTATAAGATTCTGTTTGTTTGCTTGGAAATTGTAATGAAGAAAAGAAAGTTGCCAACATTTTTCACTAATTTGAGGATTACATGATGGAAACGCAATGTACAAATTTGTCCTTAAATATATCCATAGTTAGGAATAATTTTGTCACTTCTTTAAAAAAAAAACACTTTTTTTTAAATTGCATAACCAAACAATATTTTAACTTTCTCATGAAAGCACTCTGGTACGGCACTGCTATGCCAAACGGGCACTTAGTATAGATTTCTGCCAAAACTTTTGCCATATGGAAACAACTGAGCAAACCCTTATGTTACGTTTGGATTACAAGAATCAATATGGAATGGAATGACTCATTCCAATTGAATGAAAAAAATTGTGTTTGGTTGTTCCATTAGAATGGAATGAACCATTCCCATTCCAACCAAATTTGTGAATTTTATTCCTTAAAAGGAAGGGTATGGAAGACCCATTCAAGCCAAGAACGGAATGAAAGCATTCCACTCACCTTTCCATTTCATTCTCTATTCCATTTTTTCACTAATTTCATTCCTCAAATCCAAACGTAGCATTAGATCTTGGGATATTAGCCACGATATAAGAATAATCTCAAATTTTGTCTACACTTTTCATTTCCCCCCACCATTGAACTAAATTCTTTTGTTGCACGGAAAATAATTTATTCGTCTATCTATTTTGAACTTCAATATCTATGCAGAAGAACTTTAAATTTTTGTCTGGTTTTGATAAACATTGTTTAAGTGAAATCGAAACATTGGTTAGTTTTGCTGAATCTTCAATGGCATTGAGTTTCTAAATTGAATCTTTACGGAAAACTTATGCATTTCGTAACATAGAGAGTCTCTATAGTTTCACTTTAATTTCCTGAGATAGCTGTAGTCATGTTCAGCTGTTCTATTCTGACTATGTTTATTCAATTGTCATTTTTATAATGCAAGAGCATTTTTTTTGGATTTTGGACAAGGTTCACAATTCATGGCTATGTTTATGTTTCTTGACCTGTTTTATGTTGGTTCTGAAGTAACTGTTTTGCTGAGAGAGTACTTGTGAGGGAAGATTTTAGTGCTGCTGTAGAATGCTAGTTTGCAGTAAAAATCATATGGTTCTTGTTATATTTATGTGCCTTTCAAAATTTTCTTCTTCTTTTTTTCAAATTAATTGCCGATCAATTTGTTACCTTACTTGATGCTTTACTTAAGACAGATTGTATTTTGAATTGAAGATGATGGACAAAATCTATGAAGAGCTGGATGATGCTAGAGCTGAGATTGACAGGCTCAAGGCAGAAAGCCGAGAGAAAGCTGAACTCTCAGAGAGTTTGAGGAGAGCCCACAATAAGCAGCTCGATAAAATCCAAGAGATCAGTTTAGAACTTGAGAAGCAACGTCAAGAATCAAATGAAAAGACACATGAAGCATCTGTTGCAGGGCAAATGCTTGACGATCTCAAGTGTAATCTGAATGAAAAAGAGTGTATCATCACACGTCTTAGTTCTGCGAATAACAAGCTTCGTGTTGATCTTGCTGAGAAGATTCGGAAATCTGAAGAGGAAAACAGAGAACTGGTCTTTAAGTTAGAGGAGGAAAATGCAAAGAACATGAATAACGAACAAAAGATTCAGGGACTTAAGGAAACGATTGAAAGTCTAAAGGGTCTCTTGTCTGTTTCAGAGAAGAAGCGTGCAGAAGCAGAACAAATGGGTAAAGCATCTAAAGAGATGAGACAGAGAGATGATATTTTACTTAAACTAGAGGAGGAGAATAGGAAGCTTGAAGACCAGCTCAAAAGGAAGAGGGAACAGTTCGAACATCTAAAACAAGCCCATGAAAAGGTTCGAGAACAATTCCAAGCAAAGTCGAAAGAGTGGGAGAAGGATAAATCTACATTGCTTGATGAGATTGATACACTGCAGGACAACTTAGATTCTCAAACTAGAATTTCAAAAGATCTTCAGAGCCGGTTACAAATGTACAATCAAGCTCTAGCTCATGAAGAGAGCCGGAGAAAGCACCTGGAAGTTCAACTTTTGGAATCCAAAACATGCTTTGACAACCTTTCTACAGAATTCGAGGAGGCAAAGTTTAAACTTGAATCCCTGTCAGGTCAGAGGGATGAAGAAATTGCAACTTTGAGAGATTTGCTGGCCACAAAGGAAACGTTTTACAAAGAGATGGAATACAAAGTCAGAAGGCTAGAGCAAGAGAATCAGGAGTTGGTATTATCCCTCAAGGAATTCCAGGGAGCTCAGATTCAGGAAGCAGGAACTTCTTCCTTGATGTCAAAGCTTCGGAACAAACTCAAAGGTTTAGAGCAGATTCATAAAGAATGTTCAACAAAATTTAAAGCCAAAGAAGCTGAATGGAGATCTGAAATGCAAAAGTTAAAAGAGGAACTAAATTGCTGCAGGTCTGAGCAAGAGAGTAGTGGTGAACTTATAAAGGAACTCAGAATGGAGTTGGAAGGTTGTCATTCTCTAATAACGCAGTTAATGTTGCAGACTGAGGAATCTTCTGTGATGTTATTGGTGTTTAAATCGGAATTCATGGAGGCTTGTCTGAAGCTTGCTGATGAGAAGGCATACAACGATCTCAAAGACAGAGAGAGTGAAAAGGATCTCTCTCTGCTAAAGAAGCAGTTGGAGATGAAGAACATTGCTCTCACTAAAGCACTGAAAGATGTAGAAGTAGAGCGTGAAGAAGTAGAATCATTATCGAAGAGAATGGTGGAGTCATTGAATCAGCAGCTTACATTGAAGAAAGAGCTTGATATGAATAAGGAAATGCTTTTGGAATCTTCTGCTTGTCAAACACATGTAAAGGAGCAAGTGATGCAGATGAAAGGCAACCTAAATAGAGCTTGTGATGCCTTGGATAAAGCAAATGAAGAACTGGCTCAGAAATTCTGTGAAGTAAATGAAGCTGAATTTGAATTGCAAATATGGAAATCTATTGCTGAGGGGTTAAAAGATAACATAGAAGAAAATTATCAGTTGCGCAAAGAAGTGGAATCTTCTCTTCTGGAACAAGTCTCAGTTGAGGTTACTCTTAAACAAGAGAAAGATATCTTGGCACACGTGTTGGAAGAAAAAGACGGAAAAATAGATAATCTTCAGCAAAAAGTTGTGTCATTGGATCAGGAACTGAAGTTGAGAGAAGAAGGCATTGCACAAGTGTTGGAAGAGAAGGATAGAAGAATAGATGATCTTCAGCAGAAGCTTGTGTCATTGGAGCAGATGCTCAAGATGAGAGAAACAGGAACTGCTAGTGATGCAAATACACAGTCACCGATGGTGAAGGACTGCAATGGTTTAGAGAAAGAAATAGAATGTTGTGAAAAAGAGTGGGTGAGCAAAGAACTTGAGAGAGCCATTTTTGCACAATTAGAAGCCGAGAGAATCTATGAGCACGAGAAAAAGAGGCTTCACCAGCTTGTAGATGAGAAAGACCAGAGAATTTTTTATCTCCAGCAGCATGTAAGGTCCCTAGAGCAGAAGTTTGAAAATTCGACCTCCGCATTTTCATCTCAATTAAGAAACATGCAGACGGAGACTGATTTGCTCCACAAAGCTTGGGATGAGTTCACAACTAGCGTGATTCTGAAGGAGCTAGAAATCCAGGAGAAAAATTTATTAATTGGGGAATTGGAAAATGATTCGAGTAATTTACGGCACAAACTCAAGTTGCTGGAGAAAACCTTGTCTAGCTCAGAAGTTGAGTTGGAGGCGAAAAAGATTGAAATCAAGAAACTGACTTGTCAATACAATACAGAATTCAGAAGCTTACACAATTCAATTAAGAATCTTGACAACGAGAAAAGAAATTTGTCATTAGAAAAAGAAAGATTGTTGGGTATTATTGGGGAACTATCTGACATGATCTTTAAGTTCAATAGTGAAGACATGTGCAGCTGATGGGATCCTTGGGGAGGATTGTGCACAATCTTGATGACAATGGGACAAGGAAATACTTTCAAGAAGATGAATTATTTGACCCTGTAAAAGAAAACTTGATTGTTCCTTCTTCACCCATTACAAAGAAATTTGAAAAATTGCCACTGATTATTCCTCCCTCGCCGTCTACTGACGAAAGATCGCCGTTGAGAGCTCTCAACAATTAGCTGCAATTGTGGGGAACGAGCTATTTTCTTATAGCTTGTAGTTGTATTTCTTAGTAGTTCTTTCTCTTATATTTGTACCAAATTATTCCCCTTGTATTTTATTTGTTTTGCATGGCAGATTAACGCGTGTACACTACAAATCAATTTGATTTTGGATTCTAGTAAATTGTTTTTCTATTACGAATAATTCACTGAGCAGATATATATTTGTTTCTGAACTACAACTAGTTGTTAGTATGCTTCTGACAAATGTGAGAAACCCCTATAAATAGGATAATCGGAAAAAGAATGAGTTATAGAAGTTGAATAATATTAATATTAAGTGTTTAATTTATTTTTTTAAATATTAAGGTTATATTTATTTGTAAAAAATATGTTTGAGATTAGACTATTTACCTTAATTTAATATTATTTTGCACTATTTAATCATTTGATTAGAGATTATTAATCATTTAATGTTGGACTATTAGTCCTGTAAAACCATTTAATAGTTTAAAATAAGAGGAATATTAATTCCAAATTTTTTACGAGATTATATAATCTTACATAAATAGTTTTATGAATGATAAAAAATAGTCTATAAAAAAATAATTCAAAATAATGTTAAATTAATACAAATAATCCAATTCAAAATATGTGTTTTGTAGACAAATATAGCCTAAGTGTTTAATTAATTTTTGTTTCGGGTTCGCAAAAAAGTTTTATTTGCAAAAAGATTTGTTTCACAAAAGAATTCCTATTTTTAGTAATTAAATATAAATAAAATAATATTTTCAAATTTAATAATATAATTTTATTAAAAAAAATTAGACTTACTCACTTTTTTTACTCATTTTTTTTACCCGCAATATAAGACACATTAATATGACCCACTCATTTAAGTTAAAAATAAAATAAAATAAAACCACACTCATTTATTTTATATACAAATAAAAAAATTAAATGATTAAATATAAAAACACTCATTTTATTATTATGTCGGTCATTAAACTAAACATCTATTATAATTAAAATTAAACATCAATAAATATATCTTTAAAAATTTTAAATTTTGACAATAATAATTTGTCCCCGTCAGGAGGAATACATACTGACAGGTGCCTAAAGAATTAGGCCTTCAGGCGGCAAGACCAATCTAAACCCCAAAAAATTGTGAAAATAATCCGTCTAAATTATTCTTCTATTTTCCCCATCTCTCTGTAGACGTGAAAACAACTTTTAACGGACCTCTCACCTCAGCAACTTCCGCCTTTCAACTCCGTCACGTCTCCGCCGTGCGTTTGAGGTAAATCTACGACCCTTTTTCAAGAATTTCCTCTGCCCTTGATTCTGGGATTTATGGTATTAGGTAGTGAATTTATGGAACTACTTCTCACTGTCACAATTGAGTTTTATTGGATATTATAATTTGCTTGTGTGTATGCACATATATGTATGACATGTAATTGTTTTATAAATATATACGGGCTGTGTGAATAGTTCTACTCTTTGACTAAGAATATTACTTTGTGAGGTGAAAATACTGTTTGGCTAGCTCAATGCTGATAAATGTAAAGAAGTATATTTCTAGGGTTTTTTTTGGAATTGGGGATAAATAAGATGAAATTAGTTTATTGGGTTCCATCTTAGGAGTCATGTTTTTACGCTAATTACTTTGGGCTAGAGCTTAGTTCTCTACCGTCATTTATTATCCGAGCTCACATGAAGAGGAATTTGAATTCATCGGATCATGCAGATGACGAAAAGATTAAGTTTCTTATGTTTGTTTTCTGGTGCAAGTAAAAGTATTTCCTAGGGAAAAAAAAGGTTAAAAGTACTAGATTGATCAGATTGTTTTGTTTGGCCGACTAGTAGCGAAACCTATATCTTTTGTGCTAAACTGTTTAGGATATCTTATCAGAAGGGTTCTGATTGAACCCAAACTCTCTTATTTTGGAGAAGAAGGATCTGGCAATAATGAGCAGGCATACTCTTCTGAATGTGGATTTAAGGGTTGGATAAAGTGAACTTAAACTAATGAATAGGTGCATTGGGACTTTGAAGAGAAGAACGAGGGGAATGGGGATAAGCTGAACAGTTGCTGTTAGTAGCCTGTCACTAGATCTATAAGGCTAGCTTTTATTAGTTAATAGTTATGGAAAAATTGGTAGTAAATTAAGAAGGAAAGAAGAAACATTCTTTAGTCTAGAACAAGAAAATGTGTAGCATCGTTTTTAACCAAATCTGAACAAGGTGCATCAACTTGTTAATAAATTAACTCATAAAAATCAGAGTTCATGTCCGTAAAGTAGTATATTAAATGTTATAGAGTACTTATGCTTTTAGACCTGGATAACTATGTTCCAAATCAGCTATCTTCAAATTTCCTTTGAAGTTGAAACGAAGTTTCAAGTTCTGATTTCATTGTTCTAATTTAATTGAACTTCATCTGGCTTATTTTGATATACATTGTTTTTCTTATCTTACACTTAATTCTTCGAGATAAATGTTGTCAAAGGTTTTCTATATGCCCATGTGTATTCCTTCTAGGACAAGGAAAATATCTCTTTTTCACTGTTTTGTTTTGTAATATCTGCTTACTCTTTTCTATAGGAAATTGCAGGGGCAAGAGGCTGTCAGATAATTATCATCTTATGCTTTTTGGGACGTTTTATAGATTACATAGTTTTCTCCGATGATGGCTTCTGCTGGAACTTTGCAGTTGTCCCATGAATGTGGAATACATAAGAACCATAGATGCAGTAGACAGTTCCGGGTACCAAATATATTTTTGATTTGAACACCTTTATCTTATTAAACCGACTTGGCAATTTCCTTTTATTGTTAGCTTCCTTAAGGATGAGTTTAATTGCAGAGTTGGACGGCAAGCGGCAAATTACATTTATTAGGCACCAATATTTCATCACCATCCTTGGTATGCTCATCTTCAATCTGAATATATATGTATCTGCCTTTTTTTTCTAAAGTAAGAATTCTACCTCTTTCTTTGATGCTTTTGTAACTGTTTTAGTGCAACCTAAGGTTATTGAAGACCACTTTTTATAATAATTGTAAAGCTTGAACTTGTTTTTCTTGATTACATTCTCAGAGACAGGATTCTTGGAGTATTCGTCTTTCAGATAAAATTCACAGGTCAATATATGCGGTCCCTCATGGTTGCAATACCTTTAAGTGCCATTCGTTTTTTAATCCAGGCCAAACCTTCCAAATATCTAGTATAAAGAATGCTGCTGTAGAATTAACAAGGTGATTTCTTCTTTGTATTAAGTTATTAACTCAAATCTATGTGCCTGTGAATGCACTTATTCCGACCAAAAAGTGGTCTGTTTGTGGGTTATGTCTGTGGGCAACTGGACATCTATTGTTGCAGACAAGTCATGTACCAACTTATACAAGTTTATATGCGTCTGTATTCTACCTTAGAGAGATGCCATCTAACACTTTATCTTTTAAACATTTATTAATGGAAATTATTCTTCATGACCATATATCCTTGTAGACAAATAGTTTCTTTATTAACCTATTTTGTGGGGGGAGGGCGATTAGACTAGTAGTCTACCAGCTTATGTGATTCCATATTATACCCTAATAGGCTAATGCATGTGTACTATCAGTTTTACCTATTTGCTCTTTGTAACTCTTAATTGGGGTGAGCTTCATGAGGTAAGGTAATTTTGGAACTTCAGTTGAATTACACTCCAACTTTATCATAATGCTTGTAGTGCCTGTAGTCAATGAAAGAAGCAACTAAATGGTGACAGACAGTACTTCCTTACCAAATTTCAATATCATTTTTTAACAAGAAAATTGGGAGAGACAAAAAACATGTGTATTGACTTTCTCAAAATTGAAAGGATTTATGCTATTATTTTTTAAAATCACCCCCATTTCTTTTCATGAACTTATTTTCAATTCATGAAGTACTCATGTCAGAATAGCTTCACAACTGGGTAAGGGCATGTGAAATGTATTGACATCTTTGGTTGGGATGCCCCAGTAAGCATGCCCAAGAATTTTAGTTTACCTTATATTGTCATGTTTTCTATTGATGTATTCCTTTTTGTGGGATTGTTGCTTTCGAAAGGTTTAAAAGTACCCAACTAGAAAACACTTTCTCGTACATGAGCACCATTTTGTACTGGCAAATGAATGAGAAATATTGAAAATTATAGAATTAGTGAATTCCCCTGTTTGCATTTGACAATTATTTAAATCCAACTATTTCATCACATACCCATACCCAAAAGCCAAGCCGAATCTATGTAGCACAATTTTTTTCACTTGTTATCAATAATTTGTTTACCATCTTCATAAAATTTAACCTAGAAAGCATTCTTATATTATGCAGGTCATGCAGTGCTTTACAAGGTAAAACTGTTGTTCTTAAGTTGGTTCCTGCAGTTACTGTTGTACTTTTTGCTGTATGGGGCCTGGGACCTCTACTGCGTCTAAGCAGAAACATATTCCTCCACGTAGGTGCTCTCTTCTTAATTCTCTTGCATTCTTTCTTTTTTACATCATTAGCTGTATTAGCCTCTAATATTTCTTTGGGTTATAATATATCGCATTACATATTATCCTGCAGAAAAATGATAGCAGTTGGAAAAAGAGTAGCGCAAATTATGTTATGACGTCTTATCTTCAGCCTCTGCTGCTTTGGACTGGAGCAACACTCATTTGCAGGTGTCACTGACATGACATTAGGGATTGGATATGATTACATGTTTCTGCGGATTAAAATGTACATGTCAACTCTTTCATACTCTCATATAAATTGATTCTTTTGTAGAGCGTTGGATCCTTTGGTCTTGCCTTCAGAAGCTAGTGAAATTGTTAAGCAACGGCTCTTAAATTTTGTCAGATCCCTGTCAACTGTGCTAGCATTTGCATATTGTTTATCACGGTGAGTGAGGTGGTATATCTCTATGTTATCACTCATCATCACAAAACTTCTTTATGAATTCATTAGTCAATTGTGATTTGGATGACCCAAACTACTGACATGTTGTTAAGTAAGAGCTTCTTGTTGTCAATTCTTGCTTGGTTTGGCACTTAAGTAGTTAAGTCTATCATTCACAATGCATTAAATAGTTTCATTTGTGAAACATTTTTTCCTTTTTTTGATAGCTATATCTGAATATTTTTTTTAGTTGCATTAACTGTCTTGTCTGACCAGATTAACGTGTTTCAAAATTTTCGTATTTGTCTTCTAGGGACATTTTGTTGAATTTTTAGCTTATAGCTCCTTTCAGTCAGGCTTAAACCAAACAAGAACATCTTACAAAGTCCTCCATACTCATTTGATAACTGAATCTCTTTACTTTTTTTTACAGTGTCATTCAACAAACACAGAAATTTTTTATGGAGACAAATGACCCTGCCAACACAAGAAATGTATGTTCTATTGACTATACATCATGCTTCTGCCTGTTCATCTATTTCTTCGTAATATTATGTATTATTGTTGATAGTACTTTTGGGTGAAAATTTAGAATACCAGTGGCTTATAGCTGCTACTTCTGTTTTCCTGATCTACCTAACTAATATACAGAAGTCTTCATATGGATCAAGTGTGCAAATCCTAACTACTATTTGCAGCATGGGGTGGATTACCCAATAAAATCCTGGAAAGAGTGAAAAAATAAAATATTGTGGTAACTTAAAACGAGGGTGATGTAGGACAAGTTGGAAAGACGGAATAAAAGTACCTATCCTGCCATAGAATCAGTAGAGAAATGTTTACACACAAAAGCACAAAGCTTTAATCTGAAATCAATATATTCAACTCTTTATATAGGAACTCTACTATTTAAAGACCAAGTAAAGAATCCTAATAAAAAAAGGAAATAATTTTCTGATTAGAATCTACCACTATAATTAAAATTAATATCCTAATTAAAATTTACTACTATAATTAAAACTTAAAATATCCTATTTTATATAAGTAATAAATAATTACATTTATAATCAAATATATCTCTCTAAATAGCAGTAAAAAAATTAACAATAAATTTCTTGATATTCCTCTTCCGTTCCTCATCATAAAGCGTGGAGAAGCTGTGGTTTTATGAGCAATTAAATGAGCAAGCCAGGGATTGGTGAGTGAAGGAATGAACAACCATTTTTGTAAAGAACCATACTCCCTGGCAGAGTGTTTCAACTTTCACCCATTAGCTTGGCTTCTGGTCCCCTGATGGGCACATGCACACAAATTTCCTTTTTGCCATTTTATCTAATCTCCTTCATTTATTTCTGCTTATGAATAATGCCTTCGTTATTATCTCAATCACAATATCTTTAGTTTGTCACGTAAATGAGGTAAGAAAATTATCAGTTGTCTGGCTCTCATTTTGTAACTACATTTAAGATGTGAAGTGGAGTTTCAACTTTCATTGTTACCCAATTTTGGTTGCATAATGCTTAGCTTCAAGTTGTTTACTACAGAAACTAGAGTTTTTAGTGTACGTCCAAGAATATTGTCGTCTATCGTGATCTTCAAACCAACAGTTCTTAAAGATGGATTTTTTTTTTTGTGGCTAAATTTAGAGATAAATATTGTTGTCAATCATTTCCTTTTCTTTGTTAGGGTTATCTTTCGTTTATTACTGTTATTACTTGCTTATTCTTTTTCTCTTTTATTTACTTATTGCCCTTATGATCTTTCTACCTATTTGTTGTCGCCATCTAGTTTGGGAGTAAAGGCGTTGAGTTGGGTATAATTCGTATCATTGATGATTCCTTTGGGCTCTTTTTCTAGAGAATCCTTCTCAATTATCTTTTTATATTACTTCAATCTTTCTTCACCAGTACTGATAAATCTGATTTTTAAACTTTGAGATGCTTTCTAGTTTTAGTAAACCCCCAGCTTAAATTTTGTCCCACAATTGAAGGTTTCGTGTATCCTGGCAGATGGGCTTTCAGTTCGCTGGCAAAGCTGTATACACTGCAGTGTGGGTTGCCGCTGTATCATTATTCATGGAGTTACTAGGGTTTTCTACCCAGAAATGGCTCACTGCAGGAGGTCTTGGAACAGTTCTCCTGACACTTGCTGGTCGTGAGGTGAATTTATATTTCTATTGCTGTAATTATCACGAGTATAAAATTTCCTTGCAATCTGTGCATGCTTCAAGGCATTTACCCCCTCTCTTCCCCCAAATGCGCACACCTCCCTTTGGTACAGACTTTTCTACTTATGTCAAGTTAATGATTGTTATCGTTTCTTTATGTCAGATATTTACAAATTTCCTTTCAAGTGTAATGATTCATGCAACCCGGCCTTTTGTTGTGAATGAGTGGATTCAAACAAAGATTGAAGGCTATGAAGTTTCTGGTACTGTTGAGGTATGTAGAGTACTTAACGGCCAACTGAGAGCATAAAAGAATATTGAAAAAGTTGAGAATATGCCTTCACATTAATCGCATTATCCTTTATGTTTATGACAAAATGGAATTACGTGTCATAATAGACATCACAAAAGATAAATAAAATATGTTGTTCTCTACAACTCTAAAGGAATATCTTTTTATTGAGCCATTGAAAGTTAAAAATCTACAATATGTCTTGCTAAAAGATATCTCTTATGCGGACCTAATTATATTATGCAGCATGTGGGGTGGTGGTCACCAACTATAATAAGAGGAGAAGACCGTGAAGCTGTTCACATTCCAAACCACAAGTTCACGGTGAATGTTGTGAGAAATCTCACACAAAAAACTCATTGGCGTATTAAAACGCATTTGGCCATCAGTCACTTGGATGTCAATAAGATCAATGTGAAGATTATTCTTATACATTCATTTGTCAATTGCAGATGCATTTTTTATATTTTTCCATGATTCATTTATAGTCGGTGCCTCTTAACTCTGCAGAATATTGTAGCTGATATGCGGAAAGTGTTGGCAAAGAGTCCTCAAGTAGAACAACAGAAGTTGCACAGAAGAGTGTTTCTGGAGAATGTTAATCCTGAAAATCAGGCACTTACGGTTAGGTCTAAACTCTAAAACATCATATTTCTGGCATACTGATCTTGTCTTCTAGGTGAATTGTGTTTTATTACTGTCACTACATCTTAGCTAGACAGTTCCCTAGGTGATCTAATTATATAAAAATTTCTCTCAGTAGGTATGCATTTCTTGTTCATATTAACTGAGCTAGTATTATTATGCTTATACAAATTTGCAAGTTATAAGAACTTGCAATTTGTTGTGAATATCATTTGTTGACATTGTTGTCATTCTGCCACCTTCGGATACCCTGTACATCATGGGTGGGAGAAACAAACATTTTAGAACAGACAGCAACATTGTGTGTCAAAAATAAAATTTGAGATAAACTTAGTTATGGACTAGTAAAAGATATTCAGCATCTAAATCCTGGAAGTTGGAAAGAAAATAAAAAAGGATATATTATTAGTGACTACATGTTATTTTAGGTGTTGCATTGGGTTAAGATAGCCAAGCAAAATTAAGAGATTAAATTCTACTTCTATCTGTACTGTGAAGAAGTTTCAGTTCCACATTTTTATGTTTGTCTATATTAAGAATAATGTGTAGATACACTGTCTCCATTTCTTTAATCTTTTATGTTCTTGATGACTGTATGAGATTTTATCCATAAACCTGTTATATTTCAATCTTATGATTCTTCAAAAATATTACAGATTTTGATATCATGCTTTGTTAAGACCTCACATTTTGAAGAGTACCTGTGTGTCAAGGTAAGAGTACTTTTCTCTCACATTTCGACTTTCATGTGATTCAACATGATTTACCTAAAGCTATATTTTTATTAATATTTTATTAATTTGTTAGGTTTTGATAGAAAATATAACGCATTATGCTCCAAAAACACCGGTTGTATCATGTAAACTAGGGCCAGACTCCATATTGTTTTCAACATCAGCCAGATGCATAAAACTTCTGAAACTTTGTTTAAAGTTTAAAGATATTCTTTTGCATTTGAATCTTGGAATTCCGTGAAAGCTTAATTTAAACATTGCTCAAGTTTACTATACAACACATATTCATAAACTTGTGGTATCTCACCATCTTCTTTTTGAACTCCTTCAAGTAATATACTCCCTCCGTTCCAAATTATAAGATCATTATTGACTTTTTAAAAGTTAATTTCATACATTTTCAAATTTAAAATTAACATGATTTTTTAAAGTTTTCAAAACAATAAATCTTATAACTAGTAGTACTTGGTGGTTTATGATATTATTGACATAAACTAAATGAATTCATCTCAATTTTGAGTTTGAAAATATTTGAAATTGATTTTTCAAAAGTCAGTATTGATTTTATAATTTAGAACGGAGGAAGTAGTATTTTGAATAATTACAAAATTAAGCAAGATATACTATTTGTGTTCCAAATTTGACACAGATTTTTCTTTTTTGTCTGTTTCAAAATTAAAAATTCTTTTCTATTTCTAGACTATAAAGTGTCATTGAAATTCTTGACATGTCTTTACTTTTATTCTTAGTTGATTGAATATTATCATGCCACTACTTATACATTTCTAGCTAACGTTAGGGATAAGTTAGGAAATATAATTCCATTAAAAGTTGTCGTTTTGTAACTATATCTCTAATTTTGTAATGGAGGGAATACCTATATTTGCTTATAAGTTGGAGGTTGGGTTTCACTAACGAGTGTCATTATTGTGTTTTCTGGCTTGTGCTTCTTGGCAGTTATCATTGGGTTTATTGGGATCTAGAAATTTTCCATAAAATTCATCATCTTTGTTTTGCAACTATATCTCTAGTAGGCCTTTTACACTTTGTTCGCTTTTTCTCTTATTAGTTTTCTTTATTCCATCTGTTGTATAGTATACATTAATATAACCATAGTTCCTTGTAGGGCACTATTGACTGATAGTTTTACTTAAAAAGTTTAAAAAGTATGGGAGTAGCTAAAGTTACTTCTCTTGGTGGACCCGACTGGATCATCTGTTATCTACACATGGATTCTTAGGAACCAAGTGAAATGTGAATGGAAGAGTGTTACTTATTGTGCTTTTCTACATTTCTGTGCAAAAGAGCGGCACTCATCACACTTCTAGTTATTCTGAGTCACTTTTTTCTCTTCGTTATTGATTTTATTCTTTTGGCAAGTTCTGGTTAAACGATTACACCTGGCAGATTATTAATGGAATTCTACACTTTTTTTTGATAGAAGTCGCTCTCTAAAAGCATAATGCAATGCTTGGATTGATTTATTTTCTTATTTCACTTTTATATGACACATTAATTTACAACATTCCTTTATTTGATTCCCTACAATCTTTAGGTTAAGATTCCATCAAACTTTGAAATGTTATGTCCAATAAATTGTTGTCTAGGAAAATGTGAACGTATCAATCATGAAGTACAATTGTGTTTAAAAGTTAGCTCATTTTAATTTTAATTTTAATTTGTTTGTGAAACCAGGAAGCTATACTGTTGGACCTTCTCAGAGTCATTAGTCATCATCGGGCTCGACTTGCTACTCCCATTCGTACAGTTCAAAAGTTATATAGTGATACTGATTTAGATAGCATGCCATTTGCTGATTCGGTCTTCACTCATGGTAGACAAGCAGCAAACCATCCATTGCTTTTAATTGAGCCATCTTACAAAATCAATGGAGAAGACAGAACAAAATCTCAAACTAGGTCAACACGCACAAATGGAGAGCAAGACAACAAAACTGTTGTTCGGCCAATCTCTGACAATCAGGTAGATGCAAAGAGTGGAACATCTGACACTAAAACCAAAGAACGGCCAACATCTGACTTTAATGGAAGGGAAGCATTATTATCCGACTCAAAAGCAAATTATAAGGTTGGAGATGCGCCAAATCCCGATACCAAAAAGGTCAATAAAGTTGCAACAACGCCTGTATCTGACGCCAAGCCAAGTGATAAAGTGGTGGAGAAATCAAAGTCAAAATTCACCTCTAAGGCAGATTCCAAGTTTGCAGAAGTTTCAAGCTCCAATTCCTATGTCCCTGTTCCTGATAATGTTACAGAAAACAACTCTAACAAAAAGCAACCTAAAAATGACGACTTGGAATCTGCTCGGCAAAGCGCTGTGGTGGGAAATCCTTCATCTCCTTCACCAGACACCAAAAAGGTCAATAAAGTTGCAACAACACCTGTATCTGACGCCAAGCCAAGTGATAAAGTTGTGGAGAAATCAAAGTCAAAATCCACCTCTAAGGCAGATTCCAAGTTTGCAGAAGTTTCAAGCTCCAATTCCTATGCCCCAGTTCCTGATAATGTTACTGAAAACAACTCTAACAAAAAGCAACCTAAAAATGACGGCTTGGAATCCGCTCAGCAAAGCGCTGTGGTGGGAAATCCTTCATCTCCTTCACCAGAAACTAGTGGTGATAAAGCTAACACATCCACCTCAACCTTAAAACAAGCAGAGAGATTGCCAGAAACACAGTCACCTACATCAAGACCTGTTTTGGAGGAAAATATAGTTCTTGGCGTTGCTTTGGATGGGTCAAAGAGAACCCTTCCTATAGAAGAAGAGATGGCTCCCTCCGCAACTGCACCAGAGGTAAAGGAAATGGCTACTTTCAGAAGTGGTAGTGGGTCTCCACCAGCTGACAAGGATAAGAAAGATAGTCAGAGTTCAAATGTTTCTCGATCCGCACCTGCTGATCAGTGAGATCATGTTCAAGGTCTTGCACAGTTATAATTTCAATTGCTAACTCTCTGAAGTTTGTTCTTCAGATTGCAGTTACCTTGTAAATGTATTTAACAGATCCTTCATATGATTATTTTGTTGGGATTTTGTCGGCCTTCTACAGCTAACTTCTTAAGTATGTACCATTGTTTTTGGATCGGTTTGGACTGGTTAGGTGGTTCCAAAGTAATTTATTGTGATAGTAACACGATTTGAGATTTATACGGATTCTACGTGCAGAGTCTAGTTTTTATTTCTTATATTTCATCTGCGTTCTTTATTTTATTTCTCTGACTGGGAACTTATCTTACTTGCTTCCAACATTATAATTTTATTGTATCTTAATAGCTGGGTTAAGAATTCAATCAGCATAAGCAATTAATATTCATTAAAATATAATGTTGGAGAGCATGAGATTAGATTCTTTGTTCCGTTCAAAAATAGTTAATTAGAGGGGTATTTTGTTGGTTAATAACCTGTCAAATTTAAAGATTTCAGAATGGAGCACTTGTTGGAAAAAATCTGGATACTAAAAACTCATCCATGTAGCTTCCCTACATAATCAAAGCACTTCTTGGAAAAAATCTGGATATTAAAAGCTCATCCATATAGCTTCCCGACATCATAATCGAAGGAGGGACACAAGGAAGCATAAGCATAATGCAAGATCTATTTCTTTATTGATACTGGACAAAGAAATGACCAACCATCACGTATCTGACCACAATAAGATGAGCCGACCAATATTAAGTAACTAAAATTTGAATGATATAGTACATTATATGGAGTACTCGTTTTTATGAACTGTATATTTTGAACCCAGATCACAGACAAATAGAAACTGATACTACCTTTCCCACCGGATATCAGCACGTGGTAAAAATGTGAAAACTTTTACATGCAGGAGAAACCAGGGGGGCGCATCTTATTTTAATCTTAATAACCACGAATAATCGTTGCACTGGCAAATTATATAATAGCACACTTCCATTTTTTCAGGTTGCCGCCTTACACGCACATGCAATCTGGTGCAGGATATGTATATATTGACTGTTTCAGATTTCGTGTTCTGAGTTGCCCTTGCCTGTTTCTGTGCCCTTCAACCACCGCTTCTTGGAAGTCTGACCAAGTCATGCTCTTATTCAGGAAAAGCTGCCCCAACAATGCCATGTTAGGTCTGACTGTCTTCAGATTCTGGTAAGTTCGATGCCCTACCTGTTATATTTGAATACTAGCATTACTTCTGGCGCGCAAAGTCATGGAATCAAAATATTTTAATCCACATTTTTTGAGCTAGTTCTGAATAATTATAACCAATTCAATTTCAGTAGATAAAGCACAAACTGAAATTGTGTTCAAGATATCCTGCCACGTTTTAGTACCCATAATTTAATAGATGAGGTAAAATAAAAATTGAAACCTTAGAAGGATATAAAGATGGCAGAAACCAACCAAATCTCAATTTGTCACTTTACCATCAACAAAACTAACCATAAGATTGAGTCCATCTAAAATTACTATTTTTAAGTACTCATTTAGTGGAGTAAACCCAGTCAAGAATTATGCTGCTGCCCCTGAATCTCTTAAGTTATGAGTGAAGTGCTTACCATTGCATTGTGCATATTTCCTGGTGAAGCAGAGACAAAGATGTCACTGTGCATGCTGACATAGTAATCAACAGCAGCTAACAAAGAAGCCTTTCCTTTGATATCAGCCCTTTCCTCTTTGGACGCAAGACTCTTTTTGTCTTCCATAAGTGGAAACAATTCTCGTAATGTTGAGATCCTAGCTTCCCCACCATATACCTGGGAAACACGAACATAACAGTGTCAAGTAATTAAGTTTAGCTGTAGGGAAAGAAGTAAACCTAAATCTGTCACAAGTAGTTGGAATGGTGCTTCATTGAACCTATATTTAAGAGAATTTACTATTAACCTTGTGAGAAGCAAGATAGAGACGAGTACTGTTGTCAAAACCCAAAGCTGCTAGCAGCAACCCAATTTCTTCTGGAGTTAATGGGCAGCGCCCCTGACTCCTCAACTCCTCGTCAGTGAACCGGGAGTTAAGGACCCTTCCCTGCCAAATCATTTGTCGGTACTTAGCCAGTGCCAAGTTCTCAGCTTTACCACCACCAAAATCGCAGGCTGAATGGGCAGCCATATCCTGTTAAGTGGTCACGTTTAGAATACATAAACATTCTAAACGATCAGATGAAATAAAGGAAAGAGAGATGTAATCATCAAGTTGATGTAATGCAAAATTTTTGAAAGAATACCAATGAGCAGATCATTAAACTGAACAAGTGGATTCGACAATAGTGGAAGAAAGGTAAAAATCAAGCTGAAAATACTGATATGAATTTGCAAATGAAACCAAGTGATTTAAGGTGCATGCCAAATAGCAATCGCAACCCACTTGCACAGATCTTAACGGCAGACTGATAGTCTATCTGGTCCAAAAAAAACAGTTTCATGGTATTGGTATACTGGAGAAGGCAAAAGCATGTTGCCTTGAAAGCGAAAACTAAGGGACATCAGACGGTTTTTCATCAGCATTAATGGGATGGATACTATTTATATATTCATTTATAGTCCACATGCACTTAACAGGCGGAACCTCGAAAAAGATCTTGGAAACATTCATAATATAGTTGGCCCATACCTTATCAAATCGAAGGTGTAGAACAGCAAACTTCCCTGCCCCTTGTTTTCCATTCGCATCAGTAACCTCTCTAAGGTACTTGCTACCAACTACTTCACTTTGCCCTGGAGGATACCGGAGGCGATTGACAAGAGCATCTCCAAGAGATCTGATATGAGGTACAAAACTTAGAGCTTGAAAGTTGACCTTGCAACGTAGACGCTGGATATCCTTAGGCATGTTGTCAAAAGACAGTCGGTGTGAAAATGGAGCAATGGCAGCTATTCCATAACTGGACCACGTAAAAAATATGTTATCCTAGTTGTAGAAAAAAGTCATGAACTATTTACATAGCTTTGTCCATCCTTCTGAGATATTCTTATGGAACAAATATATAATTACAGATTTGAAACCCCTTGCAATATGAAATGTATAGTGCACATGAATGATGCTGAAAGAGAACAAGTCATCCTGCTATTGATGAAACAGTAATTTGTGTAAAGCCCTCCTACATGAACCATATGCAAATGTTCAATCCACTCATTTTCAAGCAATGCCAGGCGGTATTCATCTCAAAATTTGATCTGATTGAAGCTACGAATAATTTCATTAAGAAGTTTCAAAAGAATACCGTGAACTTCTCCAGAAGTATGCATACAAATCAGGCATAATATGGACATTTTAATCAGAGAGATTTTAGAACTAGGAAGTGAAAGCAAAAGTTTAGCCCTTGATATGTGTCTTCCCAAAAACTAAAGTACTTGAGCATCATGTGTCAATTTTTGCTGATACTTGTATTTCAAATTAAACATTTTGCAAGTAGTTGTTGATTATGTACATAGTCAATCTTAGTTTTAGTTTGTACACCTAAGAATTGGTTTTTTCCTTTACACTAATATATATATATATATATATATATATATATATATATATAAAGACTGCATGTAATTCAATTTGCAAGCTATCCTTATGGTTTTCAGGAGACAGACCATCATTGTAATTCTATTATTTGTAAGAAAGTCGCACGTGCACACAAATATAGCAATATGAATCTAAGCTACTTCCATTAAGTCTTGAAATCAACTCAATCAAATTTACCAACCTCTCCAGGACAGGCAACACATTCTCCAAATACCAGTTAGCTGAAGCATGAATAGGTGCAGTTTTAATTCTAGTAGCTCGAATGGCCGTAGCATAAAACTCTCTTGTGCTCCAAGAGAAATCATCAGGAAGCTCTTTAACTATAGAAATGTCATCCTTCAATACATCGATAAAGTGATCCACATCAAATATATCCATAAATGAGCTGAAGGAAGCAAAATGATAAAAGGAGTTAATAACAAACTTGTTTAGTGGCAATTTCAAACATGCAAAAAGGAAAATGTATGCGAAGAAATATGACAATAAAATTGTGTTGAGTACCTTGAATCTTTCCAAACAGGATTCACTTCTAGATGTGGAATAACAAGTGTTGCATTCAATATTTTAGCAACAGCAACTGCATCACAAATCTGTTTGGAGGAAGAAGTGCACCACATTAGTAGATATGTAAACAAGTTGTCATAAACTGAATCAAGGGTATCAGTGCTTTAAATTTAAAAGATTCTTAGTATTAATATAAGTTCTTCCTAAATACTTACCCCCATTCTCTGCTGGTTCAACCCACCATCAAGGAACACCTGGACGTATCCCAGAGAATTTTCGGGTAATGGTGGTGCTGCTGCAATTAAGGGATAAATCCATGAGGGAAAAATCGAGAAATTGAAAAAACATGAATAGAAACCATCAAGCCTCAGTACTTCTTCAATCAATTTAGAATTAGCATTGAACTCTTCCATTTGTACTACTAATTCTCATCACTTACTCGCAGTGGTTGTTGATTCAACACAGGGTTTCCATCCTTGGTTCGCCAAGGGCTTCCATAGATCAGATTGTTGTTCATTTGACTATGGAAAAAAAAAAGAGAGAAGGAGAGAGAGAACGGAAAATTTTAACTATTCAGAATTTCACATAAAAGCACAACAAATATGCAGCTTAATCAATGCTTACTCACAGTTTGACGTTGTACAGCACTCTTAAGCAGACGCAAGTGTCTAGGTTTTGGAGCATTAAATTCCTGCATAAGCAAATCAGACTTTGAGCTAGTGGAGTACAACTAGCCCTCATAATTCAATTTTAACATGCAAGGTGAATACTACAACAATCTGAAGACAAGTTTCCAATTCTATCATGCTTAATCCATCAGAACTGAGTTAACTTCCTATCAATTTAGAAAAGGCACAACACTTGATGCTCTAACAGTCGACACTTAAAAGATTTGCTGAATCATGCCTAACTATTCATTCCTTTTGGCTTTCATTTCTTAATATTTTTGTGAAGGAATGTAGTCAATTTCAAGTCATTGACCGTCATAAATCAAAACACTACCAAATTATTGGTATTTGTTATTCACAACGGAGAATGCCCAAATTGTTACCTTTGCCATTTTCAGTAATACCTTCAAAATTTAGTAAAGCATTACCTTTCCTTCTTCCTAACATATTTTCATCTACTGATGGACCACGCTATTAAATATGAACCTGGACTACTATATGGTAACTATTTCAAAATAATTATAAAAAAAAATGTACTACTATAATGCAAAAATAACCAAACGCATCAGATGGAAATTATGTTTTACTCAAAAATTGAACAGTTCCCCAATCTTCAACTTCACAATAAGTTATCCACGAATCCAAATAAGGCCTAGCATAAGGAAAAGAAAATTCTTCACGAGAAGCTCTATTCTAAATTTCTAATCAAAACAAACAAACCCAGATAACAAAAACAATAGGAAAAGCAAAATTAATTACTATCCCCGTAAATGAAAATCATACAAATATTCATACACATACATAATTTAATTATAAAAAAAATATTAATATACATAATCCACATACCGAGAAAATGGATGGCGAGGCGTGGCTTAAGGGAGTGAAAAGAGTGGGGAAGAAAATAGGTAGAAGCAGCACAAATACACCAGCAAAAGCACCTCCTCCTGCTCCTCCCCTGCGGTTGTGCTGGTAGAGCCTCATTCCGGTGAACGGCGGCAGAGGCGGTGGCTGGCGGTGATGGACAGCTCAGCTCAAAGCCTTAAGTGGTCAAAAATGAAGAAGACAGAAAACCCAGAAACACTTGTTGCCCTAGAGAAAGGACAAGTGACTAATACAACAGAATGGAAGTGTAATGGAGGAGAGAGAAATGGGGCCAATTTATAAAAAATCCATCAGTATCAGTAAAGGTATTTCACATGGATTATACAGAGCCCTTGTTTCTCTCTCTAAATCTGTAGTATTTATGTATGGGATAGCATACACGGCAATTGATTATTGGGCTTCTGTTTTGATAATTAAAACAGCAAATATTTTTGTTGGGAGTCTCTTTATATATATGGAAAATTTTAGATTTATCTTCAAAATTTATCCGTTAATTCTATTCGCAAAAAAAATAAAATAGTATAATTTCACTTTATTTATATTTTATAAATAAAATAAGATCATATTTTTTTGTCTTATATAAAAATAAAATTAATAAATCAAAAAAATGAGTAAATATAGAACTCCTCTCTCTCTCTATATACACATAGATATATGCAGGGGCAGTACAGCTGCAATGAATGATTTATAGAGGAAAATTCTAAAAAGAGACGTCTTTATCATAAGGAGGAGGGCCGAGACCTGACCCAACGGATAGGTTCACCATTTTTAAGATTTCCACGTGTCACCGAAAGGAATGATGCGGAGAGAAGTGCTGGAGGAGTAACTTTCTCTCTCTTCTCTCGTCGACATAAATTAATCAACCAGCGGAAATTAAGTAATTAATACTTATTTAAAATTTATAAATAATAAATTAAAAAATATATTTTTTAAAAAGACAAATAAAAATAAACGAAAAAAATATAATAATATAAATTTAAATTTTCCTCCATTTCAAAATATACGGTTAATATTAATTCTTTAAAAATTAATTTGGGTTATTTTTAAAAATTAAATTAATACATAAATTAATTAAGTCCTTAGATAGTATAAATGCAAAAATTATAAATTATTAATTATAAAATTTATTAGTTTTAAAATTTTAAACAAATCATATTAATTTTAAATTTAATCATATCTTTTTAAATAAAAAAAACTTTTTTATATTTTAAACTAAATTAAAAAAAAATCATCTTTAATTTTAGAGTATTTTTATTCTAACAAAAAAATCTTATAAAAATTAACTTATAAAATTATGTGACAAAGTACAATTCATTATTAATCTACCATATATAAATTACTCTAATAATAATAACTAATTATAATAAGTTCAATTATTTTATATTTATTTTTTATAATCATTCTTTTGTCACCGACCACTATTGCTACTTTTACGATGGTACGGCCAAAAAATAATGCGGGTCGGGGTGGTTGGGCGTTTACAGGGTTCAATGGACTTCGTACAGCTCACCTTATTGCTTCTTGGCACCGACACTACACGCACTACTGTGCGTTTAGTGCATAGCATGGGTAATTTGATTAGATTATTAGTATGTTTTATTACGAATATATATATATATATATATATGTATTTTATAAAAAAAATTCTTAATGTGTGCCCTTAGGGCACACACTAAGCGCGAAAAATAATGTATAATATTATTTATTTATGTAGGTGCACTGAATTTAATGTATAAAAAAATAATATATTAGTGGACCCCATGTATTGAATTCAGTGCAACTATATAAAAAAATAATTTTTAACGGGTCTCATCTCTTATTTTCCGCACTTAGTATATGCCCTTAGGGCACACATTAAACGGACCCTTTTATAAATTATATATTTTTTTAAAACATATTTTTAAATATCGTTAAATGCATCAAATTAATATATGAGTCTTTCTCTTTTTAATACTCAGTTTTTTATGTTTTTCTAATTTAACTATTTTTAAAATTACATTTTAAAAATATATATATAAAATAAATATATTTATAGATGAAGTGATTTTATTACCGTTGTTCTCTTTCTTCCCTCCAATATATTTTACCGTTACTGATTCGCGCCACCTCCGGTCATTTGGGAATCTTCAACGGTAACCATCAGATTTGGTTTGTTGATACGTTATCTGTAGATGGCTTTATTACAAGCGCACCTACCATATTTTTCTCATTAATTGGAAATTTACAATTTAGGTAGGGAGGAGAATGTAAGGATTTTTTTTTGCTCAACATAAAAGAGTACTTTTGCTTATTTATGAACAAGTACAAAATATGTTATGGGTTTGGTGAGGGCCATGATATTTGGGTAGTATTGATGTAGGAGAATAAATTATACAAGTATTGTGCTTAAAATTATTGTTTTATATCATTTAATATTAATATGTCGGGTAGGTAATTAAAGTAAAATTTGGAGATTTGATTATTAATGAATCTAATCAATCAACTATCTATCAATTACTTAGTATAAAAATACAAATAATATTTTATTATATAAGTTAATTGGAATATTTTGGTTAATTTTAAATTGAACTGACTCGTTAAATTATACTTAAATTTAATTAATTGATATATTTATTTTTATTATATTTATATTATCTTATAAGATATATGTGAGATTGGTACTTTTCTCCCTTTGTATGAATTTAATTGTACTCAATTCTTTTTGTAGGAATCCTGAAATGTATTATCCATTTATTTGGAATCCTTTTCTCTTTTTTTAATTATTCTTCCTCTTTTTTTCTTTTTTTCTTTGTTTTTTTTTTTTTTTGACAAGTCAACATGTTTTACCAAACACTAAAAACAAATATGAATACTATTGTTCACAAAGATTATGCGTCTAACTATTTAAAAAAATAATAATAAAATTAACATTTCAAAATCAGCTTATACAAGATTTTTAACTAATACTTATTCTATTTTAAAATTAGGGATACAATTTTTTCTTATTCTATCCAAAAATAATTAAAGATATATTTTTATTTTAAGATAATAAAGAGACATAATAGTCTTAATTGATCATTATCTTTTTCACTATCATTTATAGTATCACACTATTATTATTTAGCTAATACTAAAAATATATTTAATAATACAACCGTAAATCCCGTGCTTAGCACGAAACACCGGATTAGTATAATTAAAAGCACTAAATTGATTTGGTTTTACTAATTTTTAATTTCACAAATTTTTTGTTCAAATTTACTACATGATATGTAAATAGTTTTACAGATATGTTTTTATTTAATTTATCTACATGATATGTTTTTATATTTACTATGTAAATAGTTTTACAGATATTACTTATATAATTTATTCTTATTGATGTATACAATATCGAAATATGTCAAAGTGATTATTATTTAATATAAAAAAATGAATGTATTAACCGATTTTTATTTATTAACTGGCATGGACGCCCCTGCAAGGCAGGGCTAATTCTTATAATCTAATAAAAAATGTTGTGGTAACCTTTTAGATAATTTTTAAAATGTTGAGATAGATTTGTAGAATTTTTTTTTTCCTTTCAACCAAACAATCATTGCAAATAACCACGATTTTTTAGTTTGTTTTATATTTTTAAATATTTTTTAAAACTAAATAATGTGTTATGTTTATTTAATAGATCCTTTTATATTTTAATTTTTTATGATGTATTATTTTTTAAATAAAATAAACAGCTAAAAAAATAAATTGCATTACTAAATCACATGTGGTTATTAGATTATTTTTTTTCAAAACATTATAACAAACATGATAAATTTATAAAAAATCACAAAGAAACATTTTTATAATTTTTGTCACAATAATTCATATCACTGCTAATTAATATTTCAAAATAATTTAAATAGTACCTTACGCTCGAGGATCATCTTTAACTGATTTAATATCGTTTTTACCTATAATTTATATATATATATAAAAATAATAAAATAAAAAGCTTAAATGATATGCAAAAGGCCTAAATATAAGTTAATACCTTAATTTTTTAACATTTTTTCACATTGAGGATTAATTTTTTTTTTTTTTTCACTTTGGGTATTGTTTTATCAGTTTTTTTTAATTAGGAGATTAAACTTTTAATTTTGTTTTCACTTTGGGAATCGTCTTCTCAACTTTTTCTAATTACGTCTAATTGATAGTTATGTGTTTGTTTAATTTATTTTTTTTAATTGAATGAAGTTATGTACTTCTTCCGTCCTAAATTAAAAGATTATTATTAACTTTTTAAAGTTAATTTAAAATATTTTTAGTCTCAAAATTGATAAAATATATTAAAATTTATGAAATAACAATATTTTAATTAGTAGTACATTTATACATTTTAAATATTCATCATTATATTAATTATTGATACTTTTAAAATATCGTAATAACGACTTTAGATAATCTTATAATTAGATATTTATTAATTTTTTAAAATAAATTTAAAACATTACAAACTCAGTTTAAAAAAAAATCATCTATTAAAAAAAATCCAATTAACTCAGTTAATTTTCTTAATTGTTTTTTTTTTGTTATATATGGCATTTATTTCAAAAAATATTGACTTCAAAAAGTTAATTTCTAGAGTTACCTTTGTATTTCAAATGAAGGCAAAATCATGAATTATTTTGGAACCGATCAATTAAAATTTAATTTAATTTAATATTATTTTTTCAAGACATAAGGTGGTTTATAAAGAGAACAATACTATATTCACAATAATTAAATATTATATTTATTTTAATTATTAAAAAATAAAATTTGACACTAATATTTATGTCAGATTTTATTTTTTAATAATTAATATTATATTTTATTATTATGGCTGTAAACTTATTCTTATAAAGATGGTCCAAGTTTATCCGCAAACTTTTTTCATAATACAGACTAGTACATGTAATTTCCCGTGACATGTGTAGTTTTTATTCACGTGAGATTCTCACATTGGACTGTTTATAAAATAATTGTTTGGCGGCCTTACGTCACAATCTCATGCTTTTCTTTATCCGTGATTCACCAACAAAGGAAAAAGGACAAAAGAAAATAAAAATCAAATTGGTAAAGGAAGTGTCTCATCTACTATTTCCTCCTTAATTATTAGTACGGTCTTCCTCCATTATCACCGCCAAAAAGAAAATGCGCCTTCCTCCTCCATTTTTCTTTTAATTTCTGCATTCTATTAGGTTGGTAGTATCATATACCTTTGGGAATAATATTGATACGACTAATAATTCTGCTAATTACTATGCCGTGGTGCTCAACAATGCTATATTCTTCAACAAAAAACATAGCCAATGTCTTGTTTCAACCGGATATAATAATAAATCTTGTAATTAATTATTAGTACGGAAAATATTAAAGATAAACGACGTCTTTTTTCCTTAAATTTACCAAAATTTCGGAATTCTCATTTCTTTAGTAGTAATGAGTTATGTGAAAACTTATGATCTTCTTGATTAATATTTTGATCCTTGTCCCTTGATGGTCGCATTCAAAACTCTAAAAAGGATTTTCTAGATTAGAACTATGTCGCGATCATGTTCAATTCTCACTTCATGTACTTAATAATGAAATTATATTATATTATCCAAAAAAGTAAAGCTTTAAAAAAAGAGATTAGACCTATGTGATGATATTGCAATAATAATAATAATAAAAAGATTCCTTTTTATAGAATGGTCATGTAAGTAATTTTATTCTATTAACATGCATTTTGAGTTTTGACATTAAAATGGGGCTTAGTTATTGTTTTTTGGACTTTGAGAAAACAATATGGGCTTTCTTAACGTGGACAGAATAGAAGTCCATGTTCACGACCAGGATTGAAAGAGCTAAAAGGTTTAGATGATACTTTCACTTTTGTATAAATAATTTTTACAAGATCTCAAATACAAATGCTATTTTAATATTATCAAGTTTATAATTCTCTTAATAATAAATTATGAGAATAAATTTTTGTAGGAAGACGTCAAAGATTCAACCACTCAAGTTGAACATTATTGGTGTCCCGTAATGATAGTCCCACACAAATATTTTCTGGCTCAAATTGAATTGATGTGGCCTATTATTACCCACCTATATATTATGATTTGAGAGCCACCATCTGGCATTGAGCATACTTTTGAGTTGGAAAACAATGAAACTGTGTATTATTGACCAAGTATAATGTCTATGATTAATTATATAATTGAACTTAAAGTCCAAAATTTATATAAAAGGAAATTATTGAAGAACTTGTGCCCAACAGCCCAAGCATGCCCAATAAAATTTTAGGATTCTTTTAAAAAAATTTAAAAAATAATAAATAAAAAAAAGAAAAGAAATAATTTATGTCTGCCAGGAAAATTACTTAAAGAAATTACACCAAATACATGGCCGATGGCTACAGGTAATATTCAACGTGCATTAGCTAGCATAGTCGCTGTTAATGAACATATATAAAAAATTAAAGATCTAGCCCACTTGAGTTCCATATCAAATGTGAGAGATACTTGTAATCTGATTCCATAACACTATTTGGGTTGGTTCTTTTTATTTCATTTAGCAGTAATCCAAAGACACAAGTGTTACCCTCCCTTTACTAGCTCCTTTGCCCTTTTCCGGTCAGCCTTAATACGGCAACCTGCAAAGAAACAACAGCAAAAATGGTTCAACCAAGTTAAAATAGGAGTTGGGCAAAACTATCATTTATAATTTATCTTTCGACACAAATCCAGACATTATAGAGGAATATGAAGTTTCCATGGCTTTGTATTCAAAGGACAAATATTTTTCAGGCAAATTTTACGCTGACTTCCGTGAAAAACTGGAAATAACAGACAAGGTTAACTCACCCCAACTTGAGGGATGTATCTGAGCTTTCATGGTCTCATGAAGGGCCGGTAGAGTTGTACATATTGGTGACAGACTCCGATGATTGGCCGTTCTCTGACTCAGCTGGAATTAGCTTTCCACCATTGGATATCTTCATCATTTGCTGTCTTAAACGCTCGTTCTCTTCCTGTAGTTGCATGCCCTGCATGTTTTATGAAATGAATTTAAGGGATTATTGATCAGAACTTCAGAATATATATAAGGGAATAAAAGAATTTGAGAGAGCAGAATAAAATTTATCAACAAATATGATTTTCTTTTTTATTAGGAAAAAAACATGAATTATGAACGAAATCATGTTCCAACTGCCATGCTCAAGCAAGTACTACTCATTTAAATGATGTATGTAAAAACAAAAGATTTTTTTTTTTCTTTCTTTCTTAAACCAAGTGCAGTAAAAATAAAGATGACGAGTCATTAAAGTGCCTTTATAATGACTGAATAAATTCTGCATAATTTGATTATCTCAGTGTCCAAACTGGTTTCAAGACAGCAACTTGGGAGATGTCCAAGGTAGATTTACTTGGCATGTGACCAATTCTGTTAATAATTCTCTTCAAAATGTTCTATAACGGAAAATAGATCAATGTCATTTGTTTTCATTTTGCTGACAACTGTTTTCAATATCAAGTTTTGTTTCTGACCTTTTCTTGAAGTTGGCCGATCTCTGTCATAATTTTTTCTCCCTAAAAAATTAGAGAAAATAATCTGTTAAGAATACATAGGCAATTGAGTACTGCAGTATATATAATCACGTTACACAAACATTAACCACAAAAAAAGAAGCAGAAACAGGCCTTTTTCTTCATCACGCGGCTCAATCCAGCTTCAAGCGACGTCTCTAGCTGCTGCAACTCATCAAAATTCAAACCTTGAAGCTCTTCTCCCCTCATCTGCCTGTTTTATAGTATTCTGTCTCAATATACAACACTATCATTTTAATTTTCAAACAATAAATTTATAGGAACATTTACCTCAGTTTATGGCTCCTCTCTGCCACTTCCTTGCTTAATTTGGAGTGGTTGCTGTTTTCTACTAGCTGCATAACATAATGTTCTCATTCTTTCAGTGGAGCACTCAAAAAAATAAATAATAAGGTAGATTAATAATCCCGTTTACAAAATTTGTATATAATAAATCATATAAAAGTTTATGATTAAACCTTCTTATGCTGGGATTTAAAAGGTTGGAACATGGCTACAGAGGATGTCAATGCTGCTTAGCTAAATTAAAATTACTGGCTAAGATAAATAAAAGTTGTAACGCAAGTTGAACAGCCTTCTTTACCTTCGAACATAAATCATAAATCACAAAATTCAAGATTATGAGGAAATGCTCACCTGCAGCTCAAGGGATGGCTGTTCCATCTTGTCCAGATTCTTCGAGTGCAAACTATGCCTTTCAAGTATTCTGTTAATACTGCAGGAGACAGAAATAGATACTAATTACATGCAATATATGGAAGCTGATTTTGTTCAACACTCAGTCACTCAGAAATCCTAGTGTTACGAAACTGATCTTTCAGCATCAAATGTACAGTATGAACCCATCTTTTCAAAATACATAATTGAAGACTGTTATATATATCAATATGAATGCTAAAAAATTCATTCTGATGATTTTAAACGTTTACTTGCTCTATAAAATTGAATATTACTTGCCACTTCTACACAAACTCGCCTGCGTTTCCCGATTTTTTTCTTCGGATTTTTTTCTACTACTTTTGCTGCTATGTAACCTTTCATAACCAACTATAATATCAAATTTTGGCATTTAGAAAGAGTTATATGAATGTCATCTCAATGGTGAAAGACTTGGAGTAATCATTAAATTACATGCAATGATGAAAATAATTGAATTTTTTTACAAAATCACTTAACTAACCTTAATTATTAGAAAATACTGATGTTTTTACCAGGCACTGTAAATAATATAAAATCAGACACTGAAAAATAGGGGTAAAAAATATCACTATAATTGTATAAATGCTGCAAATTTAGTTGTAGATCTAGTTATCTACAGACTTCAGAGAGTCCAATAATTTTATTCACCTACCTTTAAACTATGTTTGAGAGTTTTAAGACAGTTTTCATCTAAAAATAGACGAATTTGAATGAAAAATTAAATAACACAAGTCAATATTTTATAACCCCTATATAACCCTCTATATTCAAGTACAACAAAATTTAATGGAACAGCAAATTAGTAATTTTAAATTAAAAGTTAAAGTTATTTTTTCTTTCCCTTTATAAACTAACAAACAACAGAAAATGGAGGGGAAAAAACTTGCAAATTTCTACTTTTCTTTTTTATAAATTAATTTAAGTTTTCTGTTATTTTCTTTTTCATCCAAAACTCACAAACAGAGTCTCTGTTAGAATGTTATAATTCTATGAAGCACCTAATTAAGAGCTTTTGTTGTGGAAGAATGGTCACCATTAGCAGTAGCACAGTTGCTAACAAATCAACTCAAGAATCAAATACGCCTGAGGTACTTCTAAATTTTTTCAGGTTCAGGTCTTTTATTTGCATCAGAAGCTGAATAAGATAGTGACCAAGCACTAATATGCAAAATATAAGAGAGCTGACTAAGTCAACTAAACAAGCTCTCCAACTTTGAACGAGTTCAAACTGGATAAGATAAGAGCCGTTGGTGATTTGAATATATTTTTCTCTGTTGTAAGTTTGTAACCATATGCTATATACTCCATATACTGATCCATACAATGAGAATAAAAGTAGGGAACTCTTATTTCCACAGGTTTTTTTTGTTATTTTTGCAGGTGGACCCCCTTTTTACCTATAGCGACGGTTTTAAAACCGTCGCTATATACCTGTAAAAAGTGTCGCCATAGGTCTATAGCGACGGTATTAAAACCGTCACTATAGATAAACTCTGCAGATATAACAAAAAAGCAGGCTGAAATATCCGTTTCCTAAAAGTATTGCTCTGCCTATCAAAGTTTCTTTCCCCCCCCCCCCCCCCCCCACCACACCACACCGTTTTTTGGGTATTACATTACTATGTTTTACCACAAACTAACAAGAAATACAGTGCACACTGATACCTGCTAGTAACCAAAAAAATAATATCTGATTGATTCTCTCTCATTTCATCAATAATAACAATCCTTCTAGAACCCAAAGATATACCAACTTTGTCAGTCTAAAATTAAACAATGATCCACAAAAGTGATATATATATATATAGGGAGAGAGAGAGTATGAACCTTGAGCTGGAATAGTGGAAGAGCTTGGCAGTAGAAGAGAAGATGATGAGAGCAACATCAGCATCACAAAGAACAGCAAGTTCTTCAGCTTTCTTGAAAAGCCCTCTTCTTCTTTTTGAGAATGTCACCTGCCTTGCTGTTGTGTTATCTATCTTCTTTATCTTTATCTTTTTTCTCGCCATCTCCCCTCTCTCCATATATAAGAAATTACAGATAAGAGAATAAACCAGCATACAATCAAATGAAACTACTCATAAAGAGCAAAAACAGAGCTTGTATTAGTTAGTCAAAAGCAAATAGATGGAGTGGGAGTGGGACATATTTTTTGGGACAAAGATGGCGGCATTTTACTACAATTCAGACACTATCTTGACCATTCTTTCAGGTCAAGAACATGATGAAAAGTCCAAGACTTTGTCCCTTATCAATAAAACCCACCAATAAGACAGCAATTGTTATATTAAAAAAGAAAAGGAAGAGAGAGAATTTGCTGGTATGCGGTTACCCGTCTGGTGCTTGATTGGTTAGTGAAATGGGTATGTGCGGGTGGGGGGTTTTGCTGGATTTTTGGAAATATGCAGTTGCCCTGTTGGGAAAAAGCCACCGATGAGAGAGAGATTTAGAAATGCGGGGTTTTGTTCTGTTTTAGGCTTCAAGGAAATTTATTCAAGTTGATGGGATTGAGCTTTTTATGGTGAAGCAGGTAGCCCTTTTCCTTTTTCATTTCCTTTTTTTTTAGTTACTGTAAAAGGTTTAAGAAAAGTGCTGTTTGATTCAACTGGACATTTGAAGGTAATTGAGGTAGTAGTACTGGTACTAATATTTACACGTTTTTTAATGAGTTCAGAAACTATGAATATGTTTTGGTAGATAAAGTAACATGTATCTATTTATTTATATTATTAAATAATATTGTATAATATTAAAATTCGTATCACATAATATCATTTAATGATATAAATAAATATTATATTTAAATATTATGTTCAATTATTTAGAATTTTTTTTTAAATATAAATTCTTCGAGTCTAACATACGTTGTTACTTGGATGTATATATTTTAGTCATTATTTTTTTAGTAAGAGGTGTTGATAAAAATTAAATAAATAGTTTTGAATAAGTAGAATAAAATAAATTTTTGAATATTAAATGAAAAAATTATTTAATAAATGATATATCTGAAACATTTGAATAATATATTTTTATTATTTTACTCCTCTAAAAAAATTCAAAGTTATTGTAAATTTATTTAATATTACTTAATATAATAGTTAATATTTTTAAATTTCTTTTTACTTTATTCGGTCAAAAAAAATTAGATTTAACCATTTAGCCCAAAAATTTGATCGATTCAGTCATTCAACCTAAAATAAATACACTGAATGACTGACCGATTTAACTATTCAATTTCATTAAATTTTAATCAAACAACCACTAAATATACGATGAACTAAAATAATTTTAAAAAATATTATATTAAATTTTATTATATTATAATTTAATTTAAATTCGAAACTTGACCCAATTGCCATATACATATTAGAATTGACTCTTGAAAACCCGTATGAGACCGCTGATCATATTATTCAACAATGACTATAAAGATCTGACGGGAATGTCAGGTATATAAAAACCCAAGATGAACCCGTTGGACTGTATTGGTTCTGAGATGATAAATAATTTGAGAGGAACAAACAGTATCTTCATATTCATTTACAATTTTATATTTTTTTGTTGAAATAAAATTATACTATAGCATATAAAAGAGTTATAAAATGTGATATGATAGTCATAAAATAAAAAGCATAAAATGAAAAACTCAGATGCAACTAAGACGATGCATATATAACTTTGACACTAAATCTAGGAAGATCGGTTTTTGAGACCGGAATCACTGAATTGTATATAAAAAAATATCATAATAAATATTTTAAAAGTAAAAAAAAAAATTAAATAAAAAATTTAGACCAATCACAACACTCTAACTTTGAAAGAATCTCTTTGTTTTTGCATAATATTGAATTCTTAACCCCAAAAATATCATTATTTTTGCATAACATTGAATCTATGTCCTGTGTCTAAAAGGATAATCACTAGACTCATTATCGCTATATCTACTAACCCTATGAAGATATGGCCTAAAAATTTTGTAATATTAAAACCAATGATTAATTAGTAATTATAAAAAATTTATATTTTTACAAAAAAATTAATATTTTTACAAGACTTTATTTACATAAATAATAAGTGAAACTCACCTTAATGTAAATAAAATCTTATAAAAATGTCAATTTTTTTTATAAAAATTTCAATTCTCTAATTATATCCTCCATATACTCACACTTTCTTTTATTAAAATGACATCAATATCAACCACGTGTGTTAATTATAAAATAAAAATTAATAACTCTGTTAAATCAAATATTTTTCCAAAAAATAAAAATAAATGAACATATAATAATTTTTACAATAAAGACTCGTGATATGCACGAGGTATTAAACTCATTTAATTCAGATAGTTACCATGTTTATCATTGAGTTAATTAAAATTTATTGAATTTATATCAATAAATACAGAGTTTGATAATTTAAATTGAATTTTAAAATATAAATAATAATTTTATATTTGAAATCCAAAAAATATAATTTAATATTTATAAAATAATACGACTTTTAAATATCCGTACGAAAAGTCAAAAACTGGAGCATCGTTCAATTGAAATAAACGACGAAGCAAAGGTTCGCCCTAGATTATGACGAATCTGAATCTTTACAAATCCAGATTTTACTTTATTATTTTCTGACGGACCAGCATGGTAAGTATGGCTAGCGCCTAGTAGTAGTAGTACTGTACAAAACTGTTCGCCGTTCAGTAGCACAGGGGTAGGGCCAAAAACAGTAAATTCATTGGATCAATGCTCCACAAGAACCTTTTGCATAACATGCCTACATCAGGTATTTTTAATATTAAAATGTGTGAGATATAAGTGTATTTTTTTTTTTTTGGATTTTGATCTCTCTATTATATTTATTGTTTAATTTTTAGGATGTGATATTTTTAATGCTACAGTTATTTGTGATGAATTTTCTTTTATCGCTGTAATTGTTTACGATGAATTTTGTTTGATCGTTTAATGTAATATTTTTGTTGTTAATTGTGTATTAAAAGAAATTAAAGGATAGGTGTATGAGTGTATCGGAGTGTTAGAATTCTCTATGTTTTATTTATCCTTTAATTTATCTCAATACATATTTAACGACATAAAAATTATTTTTATCGATACTTTAAGTGACGTGATTATTTGCGACGAATTTCATTATATCGGTTATTGATCATGATGATATTTTTATCGCTAAATATGTATTATAAAAAAATGGATGATAAGTGTAATGGAAATTTTTTTAATAAGGGATTCTAATCCAATTTTTTGACACATTTTACAATATTAAACATCATAATTTATAATAGAAGTAAAAGATACTGTATAAGAATATCCTATAACACCTTTATAGAAGGAAAACATACTCTATATGTTCCAAACTATTCCATACGATTAGCTTTTACCTTTTTATTATAAATTTGAGATATTTTTATATTTAAATTTTAATGTGATTTATTTAATTTTGAAAAACAAAAATAGTATAGTATGCAGTTTATTTTAAAATTTAAATGTCAATGAGACTGTTAGCAAATGGTGTCTGCAATATGTATGCCCTTCAGGATCCGAATCATTGAAATCTCTACCCAATTAGGTGTGTTTTATCAGTACATGTTTAGGGAATTAGGGATTAAATGGTATCTGGCCAGTACCCGACTTCAAATTTGTTATACTGGTGTACAATCGCATAAATTAGGATTAGGATCCCATCTATTATATTCTTATTATTTTATATTATTTAATTATTATTAATTTTTTAAAATTAATTGAAGATATTTTTAAATTCAAAATTGACATAGTTTTATTTATTTATTTTATTGATGAATATTCTAAATTGTTTAAAAAGTATTACTCATTGTAAATTTTATTATTTCATACTTTTAAATAAGTTATCTAAATTTTGAGTTTGAAAGTGTCTTAAATTAATTTTTAAAATTCAATAATGCTCGTATAATTTGAAACGGATGGAGTAACTTTTATTCAATTTTCTTTAATATGACACAAAATTTACGACACAACAAAGTTGATAAGAAATAATGGTGTGCAAGTATCATTGCTAAAAATAATATTTCTATTACTAATGAGTATCGAAAAACATTAGATGAAAGGTAGAATAGAGTAAATGTGACAAACGAGTCAAGGCCAAAATGGTCCAGCATTTTACAGGTTGGGAAAATAAAACTTGTGGCCCGCCGGGGCCGGCCCGTGGGAATTTTATTATTTTATAATTATATATATATATATATATATATATATATATATATATATATATATTTACAACTATAACACATAATTTAAAATAAATACTAACACTAATTATTTATAATTATGACACATAATTTTTACATAATTATTTAATATTATTAATAAAAAAAAATAATCAATAATTTTATAGACATTTTGTACTCATATATATATATATATATATTAAAATATAACAAATCTTGTGATTAATTAATTGATAAATGTATATAATATCAATATTAAATATAAGAGAGTAAAAGAAGGAGTGAAAGACTAAAGGTAATATATATAAATATTAATAATATTTTTTTGTATTATTATTCAATATTACATATTAACATTTATTCTTATATTCTTTATAATTTCCTGCTTGATTCATTTTATAAGTTAATATTTTTTTTTGTCAACAATGTCAAATAATAATAATAATAAATTATTCTGCGGACCGGGCTAAAACGACCCAATTTTTACTAGGCTAAATTTTGAAGATCTAAAGCCCAATTTTTAACTAGCAAACTGGCTTACGAACCCGAATCAATTTTGAAAGTCTAAGATAGAGAAATAACATCAAATCGACGATAAGGATTTTCATTATGCTAAATACAAAAAAAAAGATCCATCTCAAAGTTAATAAAACATGCATCACATTGTTTGGGTCAATAGCCCATTAAAATTAACTAGTTTTAATTAAACAACCACGATATAAGTAAGAAATTGATATTTTTATATTAAAAAAATAATATTTTATAAGAATTTTTTTCATTAATTTAATATGAGCTTCACTCATTATTTATGTCAAATAATGCTATGAAGACAACACGTGAATATAAAATAATGTGTCAAATTATAATTAATTAATATTTTATTATACATGGATAATCCCAGTAGTTTTAACCATTACATCATGAATATAAATATTATTTTGTATCTCACTTTTTTAAATATTTTTTAGTCACACAAAACACTATTTATTACAATAATTTTATTTCTATATTTTTGTTGTTTCATGATTTATCACCATAACATTAAATATTGTCGGAATATCAATTTCCTACTAATACCATATCAAAGAACAGGGAAAGTTTTTGAGGCACAGGAATTTGTTGATAATCTCTAGATTCTGCAATATTCCGAACATCATACCATAAATTAAATGTTTTGTTACATAATTATTTATCATCAAATTACTTTTTATAAAATAAAAGTTTGGACTGTCACTATGACGGGGGACACAAAGCGAAGTACTTCCACCATTCCTTATTATTACTCTATTAATTTTCACCATTTGTGCCAAACATTGGATAAAGAAAGATAAACAAAAGGTAATAATTATATCATTTGAAAACCTTCGGGGCTCTCATTGCGTGGTATGATTTTTACATTGTGTAAGTCTATATATACGATGCAATATTTAAATATAAAATTAAATATTATATGTGACGCCCCCAAATCTGAACCCACACAGTCCAAACTTGAGTCGTTAAAAGACTACAACAAAATTATTATAACAAAACACAACGTACAACAATACAGTGTATAATAATACACAACTAAGTCTTCACTATTATTGCCACACTATTTTACAAAACGTGAAGACTATGATAACTATTCCTCGAATCCTCACTCCATTCCCCGGCTAGACCCTGTTATGTTTTCATCTCCTGTTGAAAAACAATGGAACAAAAGAAAGGGTGAGCTCAAATAGCCCAGTAAGAAATATCATGACTAAGATAATGACGAATAAATTATCATTAGCCTTCAACAGTTGAGTTCTTGATAGAATACAATAGACTACAAGGTTTATATCAAAAACTATAGTTAAATTCTTAAACAATGTTCAGATCAATAATAGCAGCGGAATGAGCAATCTATTAGAAGAATAATGCAGACTATAATGTCCACTCGCTTCTCTTTTTCGTAAAAACATCATCAACTTTTATCATCTGAAATACCATTAGTCATGATAATATAAATTCACAGTTCCTGATCATAATCATGCACATCAACAGTTCATCTTTGCACTACGGGCCAAAAATATTCAATATAGCACCAACGGTCATGATTATACCAGATTCAGCCTTTGGTCATAATCATACCAAACAACAGTTCATCTTTGCACTACGGCCAAAGAGAACATTCACCACGTGCCATAAAAGACACCGAACAGATGTATCGCCTTTAACCTATTATATCGCCTTTAACCTATCATCTGTTCAACAAATATATCACATCTGTGCCCCCGGCCACAGATATTCACAACAGCTTGATTTTTGGATGATTAGAATGATATAAATGATGAACAGAAGAAATAGGATAACAATAAGTATCGGAAGTTTACTTTGTACAGATTCAAATAATGTCCAAATTGTCAACATGATGTGGAGTGAAATTTAAAAATGATATTCAAGATCCACAGTTCAGAATAACGGTTACAATTCAATAGAAAGGTTCACGTAAATAGGAAGGTTCAGTTGAAATAATGAAGTTCAACTATTATATAATATTTTCAGGAATTATAGAAGCAATAGTTCCATAATAAATTTCGATTTAGGAGTATGAAAGAAAATAATATCCCTTACCGTAGCAGGTTTGATTAACAAAAGGTGAAGGAAATTAATACAAAGGGTTATTCACCAACAGGCGGCAATCCGCTCCGTAAGGTTATTCCCACAATTTAATAGAATTTGAGTACAAAGAGTTGTTCACCAAACAGGCGGCAATCCGCTCCGTAAGGTTATTCTCAGAGATTAATAATGAATGAATACGAAAGGTTATTCACCAACAGGCGGCAAACCGCTCCGTAAGGTTATTCCCACAATTTAATACATGGAAATAAAAGGCACGTCTTATGAGTAAGGAAGAAACAATATTATTATCGAGAATCAAATAATGATAATCCCTTACCATAGTACGTTTGAATAATGGAAGATGAAAAAGATGGTATCCCTTACCTCAACACGTGACTGGATATTGATTTAAATGAGGTTGATTAACTTGAACAGTACACGTATACTTATAGATCTTCATAAATACTCAAGATGACTTAAGCACACTTAGAGAGAACTTTCACAAGAAGTATTTAGAGAGAGAAAGAAAGAACAAGTAAGGAAGTTTATGAAAAATCCTTAAGTTAAGGCTTCTATTTATAGCCAAAAATCTTATCATTCATTTAATCTAAACCATTCATTTAAAGATCATCTTTTAATCTACACCATCCATTTCAAATATTATATTATCTTTAATCTACACCATTCATTTCATATCACCTAATAATCACCTAACTTTATATTATAAACAAATCAATTTAATTATTCAACAATAATTCACACTTTAATCTACACCATTCATTTCATATCATCTAATAATCACCTAACTTTATATTATAAACAAATCAATTCAATTATTCAACAATAATTCACACTTTAATCTACACCATTCATTTCATATCACCTAATAATCACCTAACTTTATATTATAAACAAATAACTTTATCAATTCAATTATTATGACTAATTGTTATAAATACAGTATAGTTAGCTCTTAGATATCAAGTCAATAAATTAATGAAATACAACTGTTTAAATAACATCATAATAGAGATAACAATAATGTAAAATAAAGCATACGTTACTGTGTAATGACAATTATTGATTCAATAATGTGAATTACTGTGCATATTTTACTGTGACAATTATTAGGTTCAATAATTTTAAAAACAGTGCAACAACAATTATTGACTCAATGATATAAAATACAGTGTAATGACAATTATTAAATCAATAATGCAAAATACTGTGTAACAACAATTATTGAATTGATAATATAAAATATTATGCAGTGACAATTATCGATGAAATGATGCGTAACAGTTACGGTGTCAATTATCAGACCAATAATATGAGACACTATGCAATACCGTGTGTTACTGTAGAGTACCGAGTGCTACAGAAAATACCAATAACTACCGTATGCTACTATTCTTTTATCACCGGTATTTTAACAGTTCCGTTGACTATTTTTATTTAAAAAGGTTATTTCTGTCGTTTTCTATATCCGACAAATATTCCGTTGTGGGGTCCACCAATAATTTGTTATTTCGACGCCGTCGGACCAAACGAATATTCCCCGACCAAACGAATATTCCCCGACAAAGCGAATATTGTCCGACAAAATAAAATTTGCACATAACATCCTTAACTTTTAACTTTATCGATTTAACCACTTACTGTTTCAAAAAAATATATATATGAAGAAAAATTAAATTTTGTATTTCATAAAATTCGGGGTCTTACAACCTCCCCTCCTTATGAAATTTCGTCCCCGAAATTGACGTACCTGACATATCGAAGAGGTAAGGATACTTAGATTTCATCTCAGATTCTAGCTCCCAGGTCATTTCCTCAGTATCTTGGTTCCTCCATAAAACCTTAACTTGAGGTATAACCTTTGAGCGTAGGATCTGCTCCTTCTTATCCAGGATCTTAACAGGTACCTCCTCGTATGTTAAATCATCTGCTATAACGTCTGGTTCTAACTCAATGACGTGGTTTGGGTCCTTCACATATTTACGTAATATAGATATGTGAAAAACGTTATGGATGCGAGACATACTTGGTGGTAGGGCTAGTCTGTAGGCTACGGTTCCTATTCGATCGAGGATTTCAAATGGGCCAATAAATCGAGGGTTGAGCTTTCCTCTCTTTCTGAATCTCGTAACCCCTTTCCATGGAGAAACACGTAAGAATACATGATCTCCGACGTTGAAACTTCCGTCTCTCCGATGAAGATCAGCATAACTCTTTTGTCGTTCTTGTGCGGTCTGTATTCGTTGTCGGATCATTTGGATCTTTTCGGTCGTCAAGCGTACCAACTCGGGTCCCAACAATTTTGCTTCTCCGACCTCATTCCAACATATTGGAGAGCGACACTTCTTTCCATACAATGCCTCGAATGGAGCCATGCCTATGCTTGCTTGGTAACTGTTGTTGTAAGAAAATTCCACCAACGGTAAGTACTTATCCCAACTTCCTTTGAAGTCTAATACACAAAGTCTCAAAAGATCTTCGAGGGTCTGGATCGTCCTTTCCGATTGTCCGTCCGTTTGAGGATGGTATGCAGAACTAAAACGTAGTTCAGTGCCCATAGCTTTTTGTAGACTGATCCAAAAGCGTGAAGTGAATCTAGGATCTCGATCAGAAACTATGGAAACTGGCATGCCATGCAATCTCACGATCTCATTTATGTACATACCGGCAAGACGTTCAAGTGAAAAGTTTTCTCGTATAGGCAAGAAACGAGCAGATTTGGTCAATCTATCTACGATCACCCAAATTGCATCTAAGCCTTGAGAAACTTTTGGAAGACCCGTCACGAAGTCCATATTGATGTGTTCCCACTTCCATTCGGGAACTTCAAGTGATTGTAATGGACCTTTAGGAACTTGATGCTCTGCCTTGACACGTTGACAAGTTAGGCACCTTGAGATAAACTCCGCAATCTCTCTTTTCATATTGTTCCACCAAAATGTATGACGAAGATCTCGATACATCTTGGTACCTCCTGGGTGGATTGCAAACGGCGTGTTGTGTGCCTCCATCATGATTTTATGCTTTAATTCGGGATCGTTAGGAACACATAGTCGAGAGTTGACTCGAAGTATTCCTTTCTCGTCGATTCTTGCTTCGGGAATGGCACCTTCTTGTACTTTCTTTATCATATTTATCAGTTCCGGATCGGTAGCTTGAGCAGTTTTAATTTTATCGATTAAAGTTGGTTATACTCGCACGTGAGCAATCTTCGAGCGGGTCCCTGGTGTCTTTAGCTCTATCTCCATCTTTTGCAAGTCGTACAAAATACACTTTTGTGTTGTCAGCAGTGCACTTGTACTTGCATAAGATTTTCTGCTCAAAGCGTCAGCTACAACGTTCGCCTTTCCCGGGTGATACTGGATTGTGTGGTCATAATCCTTTAACAGTTCAAGCCAACGTCGTTGTCGCATGTTGAGTTCATAGATATCCACTTTTTCTCCGTACAAGTAGTGTCTCCAGATCTTCAACGCGAAAACGACTGCTGCCAACTCTAGATCATGAGTAGGATAATTTTTCTCATAATCTTTGAGTTGTCGAGAGGCGTAGGCTATAACCTTTCCATGTTGCATAAGGACACAGCCTAGACCTTTGCCAGAAGCATCGCTGTAGATAACAAATTCTCCTGATCCTGATGGTATGGTCAGAACAGGAGCTGAAACCAGTCTCTTCTTGAGTTCTTGGAAACTTTTCTCCCATTCCTCGCTCCATATGAATTTTGTGCTTTTCCGAGTAAGCTGCGTTAATGGAGTGGCGATTCGAGAAAATCCTTCTACGAATCTCCGATAATAACCAGCTAGACCTAGAAAACTTCGGACTTCGGTTACTGTTTTGGGTTGTTCCCAATTTAGTACCGTTTCAATCTTCGCAGGATCGACTGATATTCCTTGACTAGAAATCACATGCCCAAGAAACGCGACCTCCTCAAGCCAGAACTCACATTTCTTCAACTTGGCATATAATTTGTTTTCACGGAGCTTTTGTAGTATCAATCTCAGGTGTTGTTCATTATCCTCGCGACTCTTGGAGTATATGAGGATGTCATCAATAAAGACAACCACAAAATGATCCAAATGTTCCTTGAATATCCGGTTCATCATGTCCATGAAAGCTGCAGGAGCATTAGTTAGTCCAAAATGCATGACTAAGAACTCATAATGCCCATAACGAGTTCTGAAAGCAGTCTTTGGAATGTCCTCAGCTTTAACCTTTAACTGATGATATCCAGAACGGAGATCAATCTTTGAGAAATGTTGAGCGCCTTGCAATTGATCAAACATGTCATCAATCCGAGGTAACGGGTACCTGTTCTTGATGGTGACATGGTTCAATTCTCGGTAGTCAATGCACAATCTCATACTCCCGTCTTTCTTCTTCACAAATAGAACAGGAGCACCCCAAGGTGATGCACTCGGACGAATGAAATCGGTATCCAACAATTCCTGTAGTTGGACTTTTAACTCTTGAAGTTCAATGGGAGCCATTCGGTAGGGAGCTTTGGAAATGGGTTTGGTACCGGGTTCAAGATCAATATAAAAATCAATTTCACGGTTTGGGGGTAAGCCAGGAAGTTCTTCAGGAAAAACCTCAGGAAACTCATTAACAATGGGAATATCATTCAAGTTTGACGTATTTTTGTTCAAATCAGTGACATGAGCTAAAAAGGCTTGACATCCGTTTTTCAATAAACGAATGGCTTTATGGCTAGAAATAACAGTTATAGATTTCAATGGTTTAGTTGCTTGAATTTGCATGACAGGTTGATTAGGAATATGAAAACTAATAATCTTATGAAAACAATCAATTTTAGCATGATGGGTAGTCAACCAATCAATTCCTAAAATCACATCAAATTCACGCATCTCCAAAGAAATAAGGTCAACAGGTAATGTGAGGTTGTTGATTTGAACTAGGCAAGATTTATAGACAGTAGATGTAATGGTCATTTCTCCTAATGGGGTTTCAACTGATAAGTCAAAGTCCAAGTTTTCAGGAGTTAAGTTTAAACGCTGAGCACATGCAGGTGAGATAAAAGAATGGGTAGAGCCAGTATCTAACAAAGCGTAGACTTCACGAGAATTTATGAATAGCTTATCGGTTATCACCTCGTTCGAGTTTCGTGCCATTTGGGATGTCACAACAAAAGCTCTCCCTTGAACTACAGATTTTCCTTTATCCGCGCTAGCTTTTGGTATCATCATTGCAGCTGGACTTGATTTTGTGGCAGGATAAAACCGCGCAAGATGACCCTCTTTCCCACAACTGTAGCACTTTTTGGACTGCAGTGTACAGTTTGGGCTGATGTGACCTTCCTGACCACACCTATAGCATCTCACTGGTGGTCGATCTTCTCCCCTTGAAACTGGGGTCGGTGCTGGTGTTGGTACTGGTGCTGGTGCCCTTCCATAATTATTATGGAATCTCTTTCTTTTGAAATTGTTCCCACTAGATTCTCCTCTTCTGTTATTTGGTATGGAATTACCACCGAAGTGTTGGTTACCTCCTCGATGGTTCTCGTTCCTGTGGTTGTTGTCACTCCTTTCTCTATGCTGATCATTAACTCTTGGCTGCAATGTTTCATCTGTTTGCTCCACCCTTTGAGCCCTATCTACAACATCTGAATACAAACTAAATTTATGAGAGCTAAGTTGTTGACGAATTTTGAATCTCAAACCTCTTAGGAACATCCGACTCATTCGTGCTTCGTCATCCACAAGATGGGTGGCAAAGCGAGATAACTCGGCAAACTTGGCTTCATATTGGGAGACTGTCATGTTTCCCTGCTCCAGCTTAATGAATTTCACCTCTTTCATTTGGCGGATGCTTTCTGGGAAATACTTCTCGTTAAACAGTTCTTCGAATTCTGTCCAAGACATTTCGAGTGCTGAAGGTTGGATACGTTTTACCGCTTTTCACCAATGGTCCGCCTCACCTCGTAACATAAAAGTGGCAAATGGCACCTTCTGATCATCAGCGCATTGTAAGACATCAAGTATTTTTGTCGTCTGCTTTAGCCATGCCTCCGCTTTGAGTGGGTCAGGCTTCCCGTGGAATTCAGGTGGTCCTAATTCTTTAAATTGCTTAACAGTGACCATTCTCAAATTGCCAGCGTTTCTACCGTTATTATTGACTGGATTTCCTCTTCCTTGATTCTGTATGAACTGCATGAAATTCCTAAAGAATCCATCGTTCATCATGTTATCAGGAACATTATTTCCTGAGTTGGCAGGAGGATTGTTTGGGGCCTCTTGATTCTCGGCTACATTTGCTTCGGGTATTCCATAGTTAACCTCTTGATTTTCAGATGCCAAATAAATGTTAGTTCAAATAAACTGACTCATCACTTCATGTTCCTACATTCAAATCGACTCATTAGATAATAAAATCTATTTTAGGTAGGACACACTAGTGACTGATTCTATTCGTCTCTCCCCTCCTAGTTCTACCCCAGATCTCCATTAAAGACCATATCCCTAAGCTCTGATGCCAACTGTGACGCCCCCAAATCTGAGTCCACACAGCCCAAACTTGAGTCGTCAAAAGACTACAACAAAATTATTACAACAAAGCACAACGTACAACAATACAGTATATAATAATACACAACTAAGTCTTTACTATTATTGCCACACTATTTTACAAAACGTGAAGACTATGATAACTATTCCTCGGACCCTCACTCCATTCCCCGGCTAGACCCTGTTATGTTTTCATCTCCTGTTGAAAAACAATGGAACAAAAGAAAGGGTGAGCTCAAATAGCCCAGTAAGAAATATCATGACTAAGATAATGACGAATAAATTATCATTAACCTTCAACAGTTGAGTTCTTGATAGAATACAATAGACTACAAGGTTTATATCAAAAACTGTAGTTAAATTCTTAAACAATGTTCAGATCAATAATAGCAGCGGAATGAGCAATCTATTAGAAGAATAATGCAGACTATAATGTCCACTCACTTCTCTTTTTCGTAAAAACATCATCAACTTTTATCATCTGAAATACCATTAGTCATGATAATATAAATTCACAGTTCCTGATCATAATCATGCACGTCAATAGTTCATCTTTGCACTACGGGCCAAAGATATTCAATATAGCACCAACGGTCATGATTATACCAGATTCAGCCTTTGGTCATAATCATACCAAACAACAGTTCATCTTTGCACTACGGCCAAAGAGAACATTCACCACGTGCCATAAAAGACACCGAACAGATGTATCGCCTTTAACCTATTATATCGCCTTTAACCTATCATCTGTTCAACAAATATATCACATCTGTGCCCCCGGCCACAGATATTCACAACAGCTTGATTTTTGGATGATTAGAATGATATAAATGATGAACAGAAGAAATAGGATAACAATAAGTATCGGAAGTTTACTTTGTACAGATTCAAATAATGTCCAAATTGTCAACATGATGTGGAGTGAAATTTAAAAATGATATTCAAGATCCACAGTTCAGAATAACGGTTACAATTCAATAGAAAGGTTCACGTAAATAGGAAGGTTCAGTTGAAATAATGAAGTTCAACTATTATATAATATTTTCAGGAATTATAGAAGCAATAGTTCCATAATAAATTTCGATTTAGGAGTATGAAAGAAAATAATATCCCTTACCGTAGCAGGTTTGATTAACAAAAGGTGAAGGAAATTAATACAAAGGGTTATTCACCAACAGGCGGCAATCCGCTCCGTAAGGTTATTCCCACAATTTAATAGAATTTGAGTACAAAGAGTTGTTCACCAAACAGGCGGCAATCCGCTCCGTAAGGTTATTCTCAGAGATTAATAATGAATGAATACGAAAGGTTATTCACCAACAGGCGGCAAACCGCTCCGTAAGGTTATTCCCACAATTTAATACATGGAAATAAAAGGCACGTCTTATGAGTAAGGAAGAAACAATATTATTATCGAGAATCAAATAATGATAATCCCTTACCATAGTACGTTTGAATAATGGAATATGAAAAAGATGGTATCCCTTACCTCAACACGTGACTGGATATTGATTTAAATGAGGTTGATTAACTTGAACAGTACACGTATACTTATAGATCTTCATAAATACTCAAGATGACTTAAGCACACTTAGAGAGAACTTTCACAAGAAGTATTTAGAGAGAGAAAGAAAGAACAAGTAAGGAAGTTTATGAAAAATCCTTAAGTTAAGGCTTCTATTTATAGCCAAAAATCTTATCATTCATTTAATCTAAACCATTCATTTAAAGATCATCTTTTAATCTACACCATCCATTTCAAATATTATATTATCTTTAATCTACACCATTCATTTCATATCACCTAATAATCACCTAACTTTATATTATAAACAAATCAATTTAATTATTCAACAATAATTCACACTTTAATCTACACCATTCATTTCATATCATCTAATAATCACCTAACTTTATATTATAAACAAATCAATTCAATTATTCAACAATAATTCACACTTTAATCTACACCATTCATTTCATATCACCTAATAATCACCTAACTTTATATTATAAACAAATAACTTTATCAATTCAATTATTATGACTAATTGTTATAAATACAGTATAGTTAGCTCTTAGATATCAAGTCAATAAATTAATGAAATACAACTGTTTAAATAACATCATAATAGAGATAACAATAATGTAAAATAAAGCATACGTTACTGTGTAATGACAATTATTGATTCAATAATGTGAATTACTGTGCATATTTTACTGTGACAATTATTAGGTTCAATAATTTTAAAAACAGTGCAACAACAATTATTGACTCAATGATATAAAATACAGTGTAATGACAATTATTAAATCAATAATGCAAAATACTGTGTAACAACAATTATTGAATTGATAATATAAAATATTATGCAGTGACAATTATCGATGAAATGATGCGTAACAGTTACGGTGTCAATTATCAGACCAATAATATGAGACACTATGCAATACCGTGTGTTACTGTAGAGTACCGAGTGCTACAGAAAATACCAATAACTACCGTATGCTACTATTCTTTTATCACCGGTATTTTAACAGTTCCGTTGACTATTTTTATTTAAAAAGGTTATTTCTGTCGTTTTCTATATCCGACAAATATTTCGTTGTGGGGTCCACCAATAATTTGTTATTTCGGCGCCGTCGGACCAAACGAATATTCCCCGACCAAACGAATATTCCCCGACAAAGCGAATATTGTCCGACAAAATAAAATTTGCACATAACATCCTTAACTTTTAACTTTATCGATTTAACCACTTACTGTTTCAAAAAAATATATATATGAAGAAAAATTAAATTTTGTATTTCATAAAATTCGGGGTCTTACATTATATTTATTTTAATTATTAAAAAATAAAATAAAACATATATTTTAATATTATATTTTATTTTTTAATAATTAAAATAAATATAATATTTAAATATTATGTACGTGTCTTTTACATTTATATCGTGAGATTTTAAGTGAAAGACTTAAAATGATGTATTTTTAGCCGCTTTTTATGCGTGACCTCGTACTTTTCTTTTTCTTAATTTTATAATTAAAATTTTCAATAGCTAATAAAGTTTTTAATATATCGCAATTATCAATAAAAAAAATTAACAAGTTAAATTTATTAATTTTTTTAAATATTTTTATCAGTAAAATTATTATTTTCACGAGATCCTTTCTGATAGTACTTATTATTCATATGAAATAGTAGTGTAGTACGTTGTAGTCATACTCTTATTTATAAAAATATTAATTTTCTTTTGAACAAAAAGGTAAACTGTCAAAAAGAAAAAGATAAAAAAAGAAAGTCAAAGTTAATATCCCAAATCCAAACAAAATTACAGATTTGATTAAATCGGTCCCACCCAATTGAATTGGTCAGCCCACACGCAAGGGTCACGTGAGCTGCGCTGTCTAAAATCTTCCCCCCAAACCAAACCAAACCAAATCATGAGAGCGAGTCGCCAAGTAATAAGAAGCGCACATCTTTTTGTGTTTTTTAAAGCTAAAGGGTGTCCACTCACAAATTCACCCGCATAAATACGACGTCGTTGTTTCCCCTCTCCCTATCCCACAAAATCTGTGAGAACAGGGGAAAGAGGGAAAAAAGAGAGAGGCTCAATTGAGTGACGACACCAGAGAGAAGAGAGAGTGGGAAATTCTCTGATTCTGCTCCATTTTACAGTCTATAAGTTTCTCCATTCTGATCGAAGGATTGTCTGGTGAGAGAAATGTCGGAACAGAGGAACAGGTGGAACTGGGAGGTATCTGGTTTTGAACCGAGGAAATCGGTAGAGCCTGATGATCACAAGTCTGCACCTTTGGTTCGAAGGTATTCGATCTCTGCTGCTTCCATGCTTCCTCATTCTGACCTTTCAAAGCAGAAAATTTTGGTTGCAAAGCTTAATAAATTGAACGACAAGGTCCAGGTATATATTTCTCTATTTATTAATAAGTATTTTGTTCGAGTTATAGGATGATATGTGTATGGATTTTCCTACTGATTGAGTTTTTTGGATATGAATTAAGTTGATAGAAGTGTTAAATTTCTTTAATTGTTAAAATTAAGGTAAATTGATTCAAATGCCTCAATTGGTAAGTAAATTTAGTGGAATACCAATGTAACACAATGATAAAGTGTTGATGGATGGATGATAAGCGTACATGCCATGCACGCAATGGAAAATTGTATTTAAGTTAAGGGTAGTAAAAAGGGGTGCTTGTTTGCGGAAGCTTCTTACGTAGAAAGATATACAGCTAAGGAATGCAGTTAGTAATTTTGCTTAGAATCCCGAGTTTGTTAAAGATGGGCCGCAATATAGTGTTTTCTAGGGTTAGGTGATTAGCTATCTCTTCAGACTATGAACTTAAATATGTACCAGTTATTTTGTTTGGTAGTAAACCTAATTATACCACATATAATACTACTTCTTTATATCAACTTTCGGTTCTATTGATAACGGTGGACTCCATGGAGGGAAATATTATTAATATGCAAATAAAACTGTATTATCATCAAGGAAGATTAGACACTTGATTAATTAAGACCCATAAAAGTTTTTGAATGTTCTACAAGAAAAGTGACAAGGAAATAAATTATGAGATGACCATTCTTGTTATGGTAGATCACAGGGTTTGAGTGGTTTGGTAAGGTTGAATTAGGTAGTGAATGTTCTCAAGTTCATTTTGTTTTTTCTTAGAAAGTAAGTTGGCCAGAACAGATATCAGTGGTCTTTAGTTTCAGTTGACTTCACTTTAATGAGACATGTATCATGATTCGTGTTTTGTGAATGTGTGGCTCATGAAACTGAAGTACTTTCTGCATTCATTTGACCATGTTCATGCATTTAATTTGAGTCTTGAGTGACAGAACTCTGATTTGTTACCTTGAGGGAAGTAGCTACACTTTATTGGAAGCCTTCATAATTAATTGAAGATTATTGTGACCAGAGTGCGGGTACGCCACTACAATATATATACAGACCTATTGCCATAAATATTGGTATTAGGTTAATTAAATATTATGGACTTTTGTTGAGCCATTGCCAACTTGCTATATTCTTTCTGTTTTCTTTGTCTTTCCCTTTTCAGAATATATTTCCCCGAACGGGGGAATTAACAGGAAGTAAAGCTCCTACTATGTTGTCATTAATAATCTATGTATTCTATATGGAATGTTTCTCATCTCCGTCAAGGAGTATCATCTTGTCTCACATGATTGGAATTTGTAAGATGATCTTAAGATCTGAAGTAACCCATTGTTTCCTCTGAAGAATTGTTTTCCAATGTAGGCTACTAAAGATATACTTTAAATTCCTTTTATCTTATCTCATTGTTGAAAAAGTTCACCCTTTTATCTTACATTGTAAACCCTTATAGTTTTATAAAATAACGAAAAAGAACATTATTATCCATCATAGGGACTACTATTGCCTATAAAAGAAAGATTCTATTCATATTAGGGTTACTTGCTCAGTCCTTCACCTCTGTTGAAATCTAAATTATGAAGGAGGTCTGATGTTGCAAGTTCAATTCTTACTTCTTCCTATAAAAGAAAGTTTCTGCCCCTACTATTAATCTTCAGTCCACAAGTAGAAAGATATATAAAAATAAAGCAGGACCTGGAAAAGGTCCTTTACAACTTATTTAGGCTTAACCTTGTCAAGTTTTTGAAGATTTAAGGGGTGCTTGTGTCTCCCAAAGGTTTTTTTGGGATTAATGAATGAGTTCCGTGTATGAAGAATCCTTGGTTTCAAACGATTGCTTCACATCTACTATTTAGTTTTTTCTCTCTTTTTTCAAGGTTTATGTTGGTGATATTTTTCTACAATTGTTATTTTATCCTTTTTGAGTTCATATGTATGACATATTTTGGGCAGCTTGCAAGAGAAGATTACTTCGAATTGAGACAAGAAGCTGGTGATTTCCAAGAATACTGTAATGCAAAACTTGATCGAGTGATGCGATATCTACGTGTTCTTGCTCAGAAGGCCCTTAAGCTAGGTATGGAATAAGTTGGGTACATTGTCCATACTATAAACTTTGATGTGTGATGTTTCATTTAATTGCTTTAGTTTTATCAGTTACAACTGGGAATTTTCATATCAGACGCTCTCCTTGTGTCTGACCAAAAAAATTAGGCATGTGCAATATAATTGTCAAACTTTTCTAAGCTTTTGCTTGATTTGTATTTGTGTCCAATTTTCAGAAGTCAGTTGGGTAAATTTTCTTTTTGTCTTTAATGCGTTGCATTGAAAGTTGTGTTAAATTCAAGTTTTGTAGTCTCTCTTAGTTGCAATAGAAACAGTTACTTTTAGTTTCCATCAAACTTGTGTCTTGATTCTTTTTGGCTGCTGGTTAAAAAATTTCACTATGTGGTGGCAATCATGTATTTTTTGCATAATTATCAAACTTTTCTAAGCTTTTGCTCGATTTGTATTTCTGTCCAATTGTCAGAAGCCAACTGGGTAGATTTTCTTATTGTCTTTAACCTGTTGCATTGAAAATTGTGCTGAATCCAGCTTTATAATCTCTCATTGTTGCAATAGAAACTAATAAAACAAGTTACTTTTATCCTCCATCAAACTTGTGTCTTGATTTTTTTTTGCTGGTTAGCAAATTTCACCATGTTGTGGTAATCCAAACCATGATATTTAATTGTTTTTGGAGTTGTTTCATTATGTTATTTTACTCTTGATGTTTAATCCCTTCTTAGTCATGTTAAGAGATTTATGGAACAATATAATAATGCATTAATTTCAGATCAGGCTGCCCTTGAAACTGAATCTAAAATTTTGCCGTTGATAAATGAGAAGAAAAGGTTGTTTAACGAGTTATTAACTACCAAAGGTACTCATGATTTCTCCTATTTTACACATTCAATCCTTTCTCTCTCTTGCTAGCAAAACTCTTCTGTAGAGAGAGGCAAACGCACTCTTGAGTGGGCTCATGCCGTGTGCGAAACACTCTAAAGATATTACTCTAATTAGCTTTTCCTTTCCCTTTCAAAAATTCCAAATTTCCCTTAGCTGAGGTTTTGGAAGTACACATTTTTTCTCTGACAAGTATCGAGATTTTCAGGAAACATAAAGGTGTTTTGTCGAACGAGACCACTTTCTGAAGACGAAGGCCCATCTGTTGTTGAATTCCCTGATGATTTTACAATTCGCATCAGTACAAATGATGATAATTTCTCCAACTCAAAGAAGGATTTCGAATTTGACAGGGTTTATGGACCTCATGTTGGACAAGGTGCATTAATATTTTGGTTTATTTCTTTCTTTTCCAATACATTTTTCCGACAGTCTCTATTACAATTGTTGTGCTATGTTGAACTTTGACTGTAGTCTGGTTGTTGCATATTTTCTGAGAACATTATATGGCATTATGTTGTGTGCAGCTGAACTTTTCAGTGATGTTCAACCATATGTGCAGTCAGCTTTGGATGGCTATAATGTTTCAATATTTGCTTATGGACAAACCCATTCAGGAAAGACCCACACTATGGTTTGTCTCTCGCTCCCCCCTCCTCTATGTAGGGGTGTCCATCGGTATAAAACTGAACTGGTACCGAAGTCAAATTACCGCTAAAACAAGAACCGGTACCGGTACCGAATTACCGGTTCGGTACAAATGCGGTTCGGTTTATACCGATTGGTAATATATATAATTATAATTTATAAATAATAATTATATATTAATTTATTTATAAATTATAATAATATATAATTATTATTAATTATATATATTATTATATATATAATAATATACATAATTATTATATATATTATAATAATTAATATAAATTTATTATTATATTATTTAATTCGGTTCTTTCGGTATACCGGTTTTTACCGAAATTCAAAAATGTCCATACCGTTACCGGTACCGAAAAGTATAAAAAACCAAAAAACCGATACCTACCGGTTCGGTAAAAAACCGAAAAAACAGAATTTTTTGAACACCCCTACCTCTATGTGTACTCTAGTATGCATGTGTGGTAACACAGCTAACATAGATACAATATTACTCTTATGCAAGCCTGTTTAGGTACTCCCATATTTAATTTTTAAGTTGCATTTTACCATTAAATTCTTTATAAGTGAATGATCTCAAATTACCTATAATATTTTGTTAATATATTTCCTTTAATAAATTTGTAAAGGAGTATCATATTCAATATTTTGAAATATGAATTTTGCCATCTAGTTTCCGACTTTGTGGAATATTGTAAGAGATAAAAGTCTATAGCCTATCGTTTGAAACTTTGAATGACATTGATTTGCTCCTTCACTATAATGTTACAACCTGCAGGAAGGATCTAGCCATGATCGTGGTTTATATGCTCGATGCTTTGAAGAGCTATTTGATGTATCAAACTCAGACACAACTTCTGCTTCTCGATTTGATTTCTTCATCAGTGTTTATGAGCTCTATAATGAACAGGTTGTTTGATGTTATGTCTTAAGATTATCTCGTTAATTTTGACTAATGATAATTACAATCTATCAACTCTCTTTGTTTCTTCTATGAAAATACGAGTTGAAAGATCATCACAATTTTAGATATCATTCATGTTTTGTAGTTAAGGGATTTGATTTCAGCATCTGGAAATAGTCTGCCAAAGGCTCGGTTGGGGTCAACAGATTCTTTTGTAGATCTTTTGTTGGAAAAGGTTGATAGCCCGTTGGCATTCTCCAAAGTTCTAAATATGGCGTTTCAGAATCGGGGATTTGATGTGTTAAAGTTCAACGTTTCTCATCTGTATGGCCTCTTTCTTACCTTTAAATTTTCTTTACATGTGACATTCTTTGGGGAAAAGTTGTACAAAGAGTCGGCGGAATATAACTGAGGACATGGTTTGTGATTGGAACAAATTCGAGAACGAGTAGGGCATTCTATCTTTATATTGTGTTTTCTGTTTTCCTCTTTCCCCATCCTTTTTTTCTTTGCTTTTATTTTTTTGTTCTAAATTTAAATTATACATGTATATATTTATTTTTCTATGTGCGGTGTGTTTTTTTATTTATTTATCTCAATTCTTTTTTTTTTGTTATTTATTATATTCTTTTGTTATTTAATTTTTTTCTTGCCTTCCCTCTTTTATATAGTATTCTTTTCCAGCCTAACCTAATAATTTAGGATAAAAAGCGTTATTGAGTTGATGTTGCATTTTCTGTTGCCTTAGCTATTATACATTTTGATTTTCTTCTTGATTGTTCCTATCTGCTGAAACTGACGCACCGTGAAGATTTTTTCCCTATTTAACACAAAGAAAAGAAGTTCTATGTATCTTTTATTGTGTGGACTTCTAAATTTTGCTTTTAGAAGATTGCTTGTTGAAACCCCAAGTTATTATTGGTAAGTTGTTATACTGGATTTAATTTTGATGTATGGCGGTGTGGTTGAGTTATATAGAAAACATGCACATGGCAGTATCTTTTTCTCTCAAAATACTCACTCAGTTACACCAACTAACAATTTAAAGAGCCTTTTCTCTAGATTGGCAAGTGTTATGCAAACACATAGCGAATCTTATTCTCACGTCCATCTACATTATCTGGTTGTTGAGAGTTATGAATATATTAGTTGGGATACTTTGCAAATGGCTAAGAAGCAAGGATTCGTTGGGAATTGAGCAACTAGAGAATCCAGTTTGTCATTCCCCAAATATTCACTAGGGATTCGGACAAATACTGTATCAACGAACTTTGACCCAAAAAATAAGCCCAGTTTGGGCCAGCTCAAGCTCGCTCAACTCCTCAACCGAGTTGAGCCAAGTTCAGGCATATAGTCCGGCTCATTTACAGGTCTAATTGATTGATTTACAATTTAGTTGTTGGCTTTGATGACCTATACTATGCTAGTTATTTTCCTTTTGCAAAGGACATTTCTCTTTAGAGGAACTTTATGTCCTTGTATAAAATTTATTTTCTTATGTAAGCATCAAAGTATAACCCAATGGCTTCAAAAAGGATCTGGGCCAATGTCTTAGTTTTTCTTGTGTTATTTATTTTTTCGTATCAATTGATATAAATAATATTCTATGTTTACAGCTTTATTTTCTTTCATATGTTCTTTTTAATAATAAAATGAATGAACATTGAAAACCTTGTCCTAAACTACACAATTTCAAGTCTCGCTCTTCCTCTGCTCACTTATGGGGAAAGAAATTTTTTCCCTTTTGAAAACTTTTGTCAAAGTTGATCAGAGTTTTTTCTGTTTTATTTTTTGAAAACCTAAAAAGGTTCAGGGAGAGTAACGTACTTGTGAAGTTTACTGCACTTACTTATAATCGGTTTATTCGCCCTCCTAACATGGCATAAACCATGTAAAAGTAAAGGAAAAGGACATACTTTTCTCACTCCAAATGAGCAAAATGGTTTGAACCCGAAATATCCTGGATGCATTTGCATTGGATCCCCAGGCTAAGATACTCGAGAGTCATGATATTGAGAAATTTCACTTGCATGCATTTCCTTGCTTCCCTTCCAAGTCCTACCAATATAACAAGCAAAACAAGGGAAGGAAGGTAGCCCTTCCCTAGGGATACCTCTCCCATTGGAATAACTTCTGTCACTTCCTTGTACCAGACGCGACATTATGGATAAACTTTCTGTCAATGTATCATCTATGTAGTTCTAGCTGTGTAAAATTTCTGAATTTTGTCTGAAATATATTTTTTGCTTTGCTATTTGCAGGATCATTACCATACATATATATAATAGCAATTTGATAACAGAAGAAAATATCTATAGCAAGCTTTCTCTTGTTGACTGTGCTGGTAGTGAAAGTTCAAGCCTGCAAGACAATGGCGGAGAGAATGCAACGGACTTGCTGCATGTTATGAAATCACTTTCAGCGTATGTACTGCATTTGACAGCCTATTATTTTATCATCATTGGGTTTTGTTGCTTGCTGCATGTCATGAAATCACTTTCGGCATTTGTACCGAATTTGGTAGCTTATTCATTTATCATCAATAGCATTATGTGCCTATAAAGAAAAAATTGACTTGTCTAAAGCCAGAGGATCTCACTATTATTTACTATAAGCTTCTTTTTGTTAGTGCAATTTGCACAACATTTTTTTGGGTAATACGTGGGCAACTACTTAAAATATACTTCGTCTTAAAATTGAATGATGAGACTTGCTTATATTCTGTACTTGAAGACTATGTTGTGTTTGTAAGCAGGTACGAAAAGAATATCAGTTAGTTCTTCTTTATTTTCTGAAGTTTGTAGACACAAAGGCAAATATGCTCCCAATGTCAAAATTTCATTCCTCCAGATCTGAAAGAAGTACATATATTTGCCAGCTGAAATGCTTCCTTAATGGAGGTGTCTCTTTTTTGTAAATTTGTTCTGGTCATCTGCATCTTTTCCTTACTACTTTTGATGTAATTTATGTAGGTTGGGAGATGTTTTGACTTGTTTGACCTCAAAGAAGGACACTGTTCCTTATGATAACTCTATACTTACGAAAGCTCTTGCAGATTCGCTAGGTAATCAGTTCTATTTTGTGTATGGATTATCTAATTATTACATTCTATTACAGGAAATTCACCAGCCTGAGAATTTGTTCTTCTAAATCTGGGGAAGTTTCTGGAATAAGTCATGTAATGAGTTTTTACATGAACACTTTACAAAGGCACAAGTAAAAAAGGGCAATTTTCTCTTCTTTTTTTTTTTTATAAATAAAATTGATATTTTATCCGTTTTTTGGTTTATGTGAGATTGAGGTGTTAAATTATTTTGCGCTCTCTTTTGTATTCTTATCAGGTGGAAGCTCGAAAACTCTGATGATTGTTAATGTGTGTCCAAACAAGTTTAATTTGGCTGAGACATTATCATCTCTCAATTTTTCCGCCAGAGCTCGAAATGCTACACTAAGCCTTGGAAATAGAGATACAATTAACAAATGGAGAGATGTTGTAAGTTCTGCCAAATATCTTTTGCTGCCACTGATTGTCAATAAGCAGGTCCAATCAACTTGTGTCTTCAGTTTGGAATGTTCTGATAAACTACTAACAGAAATGTGATTCGCTATGGGTGGAATTTGGCCTCGTTGCCTGTATACTCGTCCATCTAAGTGCCAGCTAGTTTTCGATATGAGACCTTCCCCTCTCTCCTACGTCAACTATTTATTTTCTTGTTTTTAGCATAGGCTTACCTAGAAGCAAGCTATGTGTGGGTCAACTGATTTTTTCTGAGGATATAAATATATTATAATAATACAATTCTCATGCTGGATTTTTGTTTGCTATATTTCATTTTAGGCAAATGATGCACAGAAGGAACTGTATGAAAAGGAGAAGGAAATTAATGATCTGAAGCAAGAAGTTATGGTACTAAAACAAGCAGTTAAACATGCAAATGATCAGTGTGTTCTACTCTTTAATGAAGTTCAGAAGGCCTGGAAAGTTTCTTTCGCACTACAATCAGATTTAAAGGTATTACAATAATGACATTTATTTTCTAAATAAAGGGGGAAGTTACAATAATGACATTTGAGTAGTTATCCAATTTTAGTTTATCACCCTTTTGGGAATTATTTGATACTGTGTTTTAACATGAATTACCTTCATTAAGTCATTATTTCTCTCCCCAATTCCCGTACACTAATAGTAGACAGTAATTATTGAGCTTGATGGTCTACGCAAAAATTATTGGAGAAAATATGCTCTCTTACCAATTTTTGATGATTTTTTCTAGAATGGATGCAGTGTTGCATGTTTCACTTTCTGAAGTGAATAATTTTACTTTTTATATTTATCACTGTCAAAGCCAAATACCATTTAACATATCATTATAATTATTATTCTTTATTTTAGCACATAAGACGGACATAAAATGATACTAGTACGCTTGCTCCTTTTGTTTACATAAAGCGATTTGTATTCCCGGGTTCGGAAATCGGAAGAGAGAGATGGCTCTATTATGGCCCCTAGCACTCAGAGTCTTCAGATATATGTAACAACCTTTGAGAAGTTTTGACACTGTTTCTACTGTTCTTTTCTAAGTCCTGAAAAGAATAAAAAGTAAACAAACTTTTATCTGTTGTCCACTGAAGCTTTCTTTACATTGCCTAAACGTGTGAACCATTCTACTCTGTTTCCATCAGACAATGCGAAGCTGAAATTTCATCAAACACAACAACGCATGCCAGTGCCTTTTGCGTGTGTGTGTTCTGTGTGTGGCTTCTATCAACACTATTCATATTTGTGTTATAGCAATTCCATTCCATTCCATCACATGTAGCTAGCATGTTCTTAAGTTGCTTCAATTTTCCCAATTTTTTGATAGTCGGAAAATATCATATTGGCTGAGAAGCACAAGGCAGAGAAGGATCAAAATGCTCAGCTCAGAAATCAAGTTGCTCAACTATTACAGTTGGAGAAAGATCAGAAGTTACATATACAGCAGCGGGACTCAACAATAGAAACCTTGCAGGTCCCAGCTCCTCCATTATCGTTTCATTTACTCTTCCCTGTTTACAATTTTAATGTACTTGTTTTTAATGTGTTCATGCATTATAACTGTTTTTGTTTTAAGTTGTTATTATATCTGGTTAGTTTGCAAAACAATTGTATCCATAACTTTTTTCACAACTATTGTGTGCATAACTGTTGTGGTCCTAAAATTTCAGAAATAAAACAAGAAAAAAAATCCATAATTGAACTACATGTCAATAGACAATGGTTATAGCATCTTTAGGTTTGTAATTTATATCAATGTGGAAATTTATTGAAATTGAGGAACTCTTTGTTTATTTATTTGTAATTCTTTTGTGGAAGATTAATAGTGTGCATTGACATACGTTATAGAGTATTATGATTTAATTAAGTGCTCAGTTTGAAGAAAATAATTATACTTGACCTCGAAAAATAAAGAGACTTCCTCAAAAGGAGTTCAAAAGAGTAGAAACTAATAATAAAATATTTAGACGAAGTATAGTTGTCCATTGACGAAGCATCAATTTCATGTAAATCCAACTTTCAAGAAAGGAACCAGATTTGCCATCAACTCTTACCCCTGGATAAGGCTGAAAACTTATTTCGGGACATCATTTAATTGACAGCAGTCCCAGAGATTGGGAAGGAGTTTGATGAGACTTGGAAAAATTCTAATACTCTTTGATCTATGATTTGGTGGCAGACTTGAGATAGAGATTTCATCCTTCTTTTTTGACTGGATGTTGGTGGTTGAATATTTATAGCAGGCATACGAACTCCATTAGATATGGGCCACATGTCAACTTTTCTATTTGGATCCTCTCATATGTCAAATATGCATGTCTGGGAGTTTCATACTCTATGGAGAGATGAGTATGCGGATGAACACCAAAATTAATTTACAAGAGCTTTGTGACTGTTGCAAGCCTTTATTCTCTCAATGATTTTTTCCCTCTCAAATAAACCTTGGTGAGAGGATTGTGGTGGACTGAAGGTTTAGATACAACACGCATAATTGATGGAAAAGTGGACACAATGCCCATTTAAATGAGGAGCCATGTAGATGTAACATATAGAGAAGCTATATTTATAAACTCATGTAGCCCCGCATAAGTTTCATGTCTCACAATGTGGTCTATGTTTCTCAATGACGCCTTCTCTAATTTCAGATGGAAATATCAACATAGTGTTAATTTGTCATTTTGGATTCTGCCATATGTTTTTGGGATGACATAGCAAATGAATCCTACCTTTACACAATATAGGGAAAATAGTCTTTGAAGAGAATATTCTAGAGAAGCTTCAGAATTATTCTGGAGGTCCAGAATAAAAATTTGACCTTCCTCGGACGTCAGGATGCCACTCCTGACTGAATACACCTCGTTAAGCTAAAAGAAATTATTGAATCTGAATACACCTCATCAAGCCAAAAGAAAAAGAGACTTGGGAAGAGAATGGATATGATGTAGAAGTCCCGTTCTTCCCTCCAGTACTGAGTGTTCTGCTCTTTCCAACTTGTTCAGCAGATGATATGAAGCACCACATTTTGTCGCTTCCATTCTTTACTCACCTTAACGAGGCACCAATCCTTTAACATCTCGTTGACTGAAGAAGGCATCACCCAAGAGATGCCACACAAAGATAACACCACTGTCCAATGACTTGTTGCTGCCTCACAGTGAAACTTAGACAACCATATAAGGAAAAGGGCTAAAGTATAGATTGTATCTCAGAGTTTACCTGTCAGAGATCTGTTGCACCCCAAACTTAAAAACGTGTCTCCTTGCACCCTTTCATTATGATTAATGTGCTAAATTGCACACTCTGAACTTTTAGCTGGTCAAATGTGACTGGAAGCACCGGTTTCTTATGTTTTAAGGGTAAAAGAGTCGCTACATTAAAATAAACTAAGCAAAAACAAATAAATTAAACCAAATAAAAGCTTGTTTTGTAATAAGAAGAATGAAAGAAATACTTAACCAAACAGCTTGTTGGAATCATTATCAAAGATCGAATTTGGTGTTATTTTGCAATAGAGTGTTCCGGTGATCATGAACAAGTTACTTTACCTCAATATCAAGTGCTTGTTGAGTACTATAACTTCCACTCTCCTCAGATTTAGCTGCACTCAACTGATCACTTGGAAACTATCGTTGTATCGAAACCGACGACCCCATTATCGGTGCTGAGGACGCCATCATCGGGTCTCTTTTTCTTCTCTTTCATCTGGACTTTTCTTCTTATTTTTTCATTCTTTCAATTTCAATTTTTCCCCAATGCATGTATGGATGTATAGATCTTGGTCTTATATTTTTGGTCGATAAGTTATGGATAATGGTGATAGTAGCGGGTCTCTATGATCAAAATGGCGTTTTGATTTTGCTAATACTAGTATAGATTTTAAGCTCGAAGGTGGTGATTTGTTCTTAAATTATAGATGTGTTTTAAATTGAACAAAATTCCTCAAATTTTTCTCTCTTTCTTGGTTGGAGTTTAGTTATACACTTGACTTCTTTATTATCTTTCTCTCTCAAGTTGATTTCATGGATTTGTTATTATGGGTAATTGAAAGAGGTTGGTGCTATTGACTTTGAAAATCCCAGATTTTTTTTAAAGCAGGATAGTGATGAAGTTCTTGAATGGTAGATTAGTTCATTTGTGTTTTAGGATTTAGATTTAGTGGTTAAGATTGAATTTTCGTAGTTAAAATTAATTTTTTTTTACTGTTTTTTCATTGCAATTTAATGATTTCCCTATTCTACCCTTACAAAAATTGAATAAATTGTTCTTCCGGTCATATTTGACCAGATAAAATGTCGGGGTGTGTACATTATCACTTTTCCAGTAACTTCGGGATGCAAGGAGACACGTTTTCAGGTTTGGGGTGCAACAGATCTTTGATAGGTAAACTCTGGGGTGCAATTTGTACTTTAGTCTAAGGAAAAGGAACAAGCAATTTGGGATGGACCGAGTTGAACTTTTGGAGTTCTGACTATCCCTAATTATTGAAAAGGGAATGGATAACTACGTTCTAAATAAGTAAGGCTGTGTTTCAAAAATTTGAAACTGGAAAGAGGAGCCAAGGATTGAAATAGTTTCATTTCTGGTTTGGCTTCTATGTGTTTTCTGCCCTTATTATATTTTCATCGTAACTGATATGAATATAATTTTGCTTTAAAACAATTATAGGTCATTGTATTACTGGATTTGGGTGAGGGGTCCTAATTGATTAATCCAAAGATTATTCTGTATGTAGGTACACCTTATACTACATGTTTAGTTCATAGTTACATACTACTCCTTGTAGACATGTTTGGTGCTGGAGAGCAATCACACACTGAATCTGAGTGGGATGATTCAGAAACCATCACACAAATACACATGTTGAGGTAGACAAAAAAGCAGAATGCTGAATATACGAGTTCACTAGATTTAAGATTTCCTTTCTTTTTGGATATCAATTCTTTTATTTTTCCCCAGAGTCCTTGTAAATCCCATTCTTTTGTGCTCCTCTAATTCCGAATTTTAATTATTTTTTGCTCTTTTGATTCCAAAATTATATGTTACTGTGAAAATCTAGATCGTAGCCTTTTTTGTATTAAAATTTTCTTTTAAATGTCTGTTCACATGGTTCTATTTAGTTAATTTAACAGTGTGTGAGTATTGTTTTACTTAATTCTCCTAAGCATAATCTCTAGAAGTCCCTGCCAGCTAAAATAGACACAAAACTTCACCTTCACTAACCTCTTACATGCTTAGTATATTTAACCAATATGCTGTCCCACTTTAGATGCAGACCTGTCGTGATAGTAGTATTATACGTGAGCTCGTATTGACATTTAAATTTCTGTCATTCAGTTTGCAAATATTGAAATTATTTATCCTTGCTGAAAGCATCACTTTAAATTTTGTACCATCTACATTAGTTCTCAACTTGCTTCTTTCTTTATGTGCTTTGGCACTTCTCTCATCACTTAATTGTTTTAACTTGTCTTCAGGACGTCTTTATCTTTGGATTTCAATTTTTATAAACTTCTTTTTAATAGTTGATGTAGGACAAAATTTGGGTTCAATATTTGCTGGAAAATGATTGGAAAATTAGTTGGGTGAGATTCTGCTGCTCACTACCCCCAGGAAAAATAAAGGAAAAGCTATAACTACGGTGAAACTCCGCACTCCATTACCCCTAAGATTCTCAACCACAGAAGAGTAAATTGATAGCAGTCAATAGTAATATCTCTCAATAATAACATTCAATAATCTAAATAACTTGTGAGGATTACATCACTATTTAAAGAGATTCAAAACCCTAATATTACTTTGGGGGTAATAAAAGTACTAAAGGACTAAATACCCTAACTACATAGTAATATTTCCTAATAAATATAAATATCCTAAAACCCCACCAATAAATAAATTACATCAGTTATTTTCACATAATACATAATAAAAAACTCCAAATAGTAAGTATAAAAAAATCTTTTCTTCCCTCTTGACTTGGGGTCCCTATTAATAGTACAGAATCAAGGTTAACCTGTGCAAATCCTGCAACACGCTGGCTTTTCCATATCAGGAATTATCTAAATCGTGGTGGTGTTAATTAACATGATTTGCACTTTTTTGATGCAGGCTAAACTAAGAGGCATCAAATCACAGCTGAATGAAGCCCGTCTTTCTACTGAGGCTAGGTTGGAATCAAGGACTATGGCTCAATCAACTTCCAATGCAACAGGGGAAGACATGGATTCTGTGTCTGTTACCAAGAAACTGGAAGAAGAACTTTTAAAACGCGATGCACTAATTGAGGTTTGTCATTTTTAACAGCTTTTTAGTTGTTTTGTACTACTGTTCACATGGCATTTGGTATTGGTAAAGGCTAAGATGAGTTGACTAATTCGGTATGGTAGTTATTATTACATACAACTAAATAATACAAATCTTATAGTTTTGATATTTGTTTTAACTCTGCATTTTACTAACCTGATCACATATTTCTAATTCTGGTTCTATTATTTCACCTTTAGTTGTGATTGGGTCGGTCCATGGGGTGTTGTTATCGGGGCAAGTTTTTGGTTTATTTATTTATTTTAGTAGTTAGGCTGTTTTGTGAGTTTATTTATGTTTTAGTTGTGTTGTAATGAAGAAACTGATAATTTTATTTCTTACTTCTTCCTGTTACGTTGAGGTATATTTATACTACTTTTACAACATCAACTTATTTACTGGTTTGCCATGGCTGATATATTTACTGGGCTGCCATGCCCAGGCTGCCATCATGGCTGACTTTCCAACAGTTTTGCTGTACAAGCACAGCTGCATATTCTAACACTCCCCCTCAAGTTGGTGCATAGATATCGCACATGCCCAATTTGTCTAGTGAAGAGTAGAGTTCTCTGCTAGAAACAACATGAGTCATCATATCTGCAAGTTGGTCTTCACTCTTTATATACGGCACTCGAATGACGTCCTTTGCCAAGTTGTCGCTGATAAAGTGTCTGTCAATATCAATGTGCTTCGTCCTCTCATGATGTACTGGATTATTTGCTATCTCAATGGCAGCTGTATTGTCACAATACAGAACCATAGGCTTCTTAGTTTCAAACCCGAGTTCCCTCAGTAGAATCTTTAACCAAATAAGCTCAGTTATGCCATGGCAGAGTGCTCTATACTCTGCTTCAGCGCTAGATCTCGATACAACCCCGTTTCTTACTCCTCCAAGTTACAAGATTACCACCAACAAACGACACATAACCTGAAGTTGATTTTCTATCAAGCTTTGAGCCTGCAAAGTCGGAGTCAGTGTAACCTTCCACATCTAAATGCTCATGTTTTGAAAACAATATACCCTTGCCTGGAGTATACTTTAAGTACCTGAGAATTCGATCCACTGCACCTTGGTGTGCTTCACTTGGATTATGCATGAACTGGCTGACAACACTGACGGCATAGGACAAGTCAGGTCTTGTATGAGCTAGATAGATCAGCTTTCCAACCAACCTCTGATATCTCTCCTTGTTAGTAGGCACCTGATCTGGATAAATTGACAATCCATGGTTAACCTCCATTGGAGTATTAATAGGTTCACACGCCAATTTTCCAGTCTCTGCTACTAAATCAAGAACATATTTTCGCTAAGATAAGAAGATGCCTTTCTTAGAACGTGCAACTTCAATTCCTAGAAAATACTTGAGAGATCCCAAATTTTTCATTTCAAACTCTTTGGCCAAATAACTTTGAAGATTCTCAATCTCCTGTTCATCATTACCTGTAACCACCATGTCATCCACATAAACAATTAGCAAAGTAATCTTGTTGCCAACACGCTTAAGAAATAGTGTGTGATCAGCTTGAGACTGTTTAAAGCCATAGTTTCTCATAGAATGACTAAACCTACCAAGGCCCTAGGTGACTGCTTAAGGCCATATAAAGCCTTCCGTAACCTACACACCTTTCCCCCTTTAGGTGTAAACCCTGGAGGAGGGTCCATGTAAACCTCTTCTTGTAGATCTTCATGTAGAAAGGCATTCTTGACATCAAACTGTTTTAATGGTCAATCTAAGTTGGCAGCCAACGAGAGAAGGACTCTGATCGTACTCATCTTGGCAACAGGAGCAAATGTCTCCTGATAATCGATCCCATAAGTCTGGGTATAGCCCTTTGCCACAAGCCGGGCTTTATACCTTTCTATCGAACCATCTGAATTCTGCTTCACTGTGAACACCCACTTGCACCCCACAGTTTTCTTGTCTCTTGGTAACTCAACCATCTCCCATGTAGAGTTTTTCTGAAGAGCCTTCATTTCTTCTACCATAGCAGATTTCCATTTATGATCATCAAGGGCTTCCTGAAACTTATTAGGAATAGGCACAGAAGACAATTGTTGTGCAAAAGTCAAATGAGACTTAGAAAGACGATGGTATGAAATATAGTTTGAAATGGGATACTTAACATTATTGGATGAAGGGAAACCAAATTTTTCAGGAGGTTGACAATCACGTACATGATATCTTCTCCCCCGGTCCTCATCATGTGGAACCAAGGGAGTTTCTAATGGAGCTACATGATCATATTCAGGTAATGAGTCAATATCAGAAGAAAGAGATAAGATAGGGATAGAAGCATGTACCTGAAGATCAGTCTTAAAAGAATCAGTCGATTGGATGGTAAGATCATAGAGAGGAGGATCCAGAGAAGGAGGTGGCAGTGGAACATTCACATGTTTCTTTTTCCTTCTTTCAAATGTTTTCAAAGTAACAGGTTCATGTTCAACCAATGTCTCCCCCTCACCTTGAGTAGGGAGAACTTTAAATTCAGGTTCAAACCACAACTTCTCCTCGTCCGTACTTCTAATCTCCCCCCGAAGAGGAGAAGTAGTTACTTCCCCTGAGAAATATGATTCCTGTTCACAAAATTCAACATCCATAGACACATATGTCTTACCCGAAGGAGGATGAAAACACTTGTAGCCTTTTTGAGATGGGGGGTATCCGAGAAAGACACACTTAAGGGCACGTGGATCTAATTTGTCCCTTTGGAGAGGATGAACATGGACATAGCAAAGACAACCAAAGATTTTTGGAGACAAATTAAGTAAGGAAGGGATTGAGTGGAAGTGTGACAATACTTTGATGGGTGTTTGATAATCAAGCATACGAGTAGGCATTCTGTTAATGAGGAACGCAGCAGTCATGACAGCATCAGCCCAGAACTGTTTCGGAACGTGCATAGTAAAGCATAAGGACCGAGCCACGTCAAGAAGATGGCGGTTCTTACGCTCTGCTATACCGTTATGTTGGGGTGTGTAAGCTGTAGTTGTCTGGTGGATAATGCCATGCTGCTGGAAGAATTCAGTAAGGGAAAGATTGACAAACTCTCGTCCATTATCAGAATGAAAAACCTGAATTTGGACATGAAACTGTGTGCTGATTAGTTGATGGAATTTAGGAATAATAGTACTAACTTCACTTTTAGATGTCATTAAATAAATCCAACACACCTGAGTGCAATCATCAATGAAAGATATAAAGTATCGACAACCCGAAGAAGTAGGAGTAGAAAATGGTCCCCACACATCAGTATGACTACGAGAGAAAGGAGTAGAACTTTTATTAAAACTTGGTGGAAAGGATACATGATGATTTTTCGCATAAATGCAATGTTCACATTGAAGACTAGAAACTGAAACATTAGCAAATAAATTCGGAAATAAGCGTTCTAAATAGATAAAAGAGGGATGTCCTAAACGGCAATGCCATAGAAGAATTTTTTCTCGATCTAAAACTGGATTTCCAACCACCTGAAAACCACTGCCAGATCGAACATGAGATTGCCATGCCCTCTCCAAGCAGTAGAGACCTCCTCTCTCCTTACCAGTACCAATCGTCATCTTCGTGAGACGATCCTGAAAGATACAATGAGTAGAAAAAAAAGTTACTGAGCAATTTAAACTGTTGGTAATTTGACTGATAGAGAGAAGACTATTAGAGAGGTTAGGAACATGTAAAACAGAAGATAAAGGTAAAGTAGAGGAAAGTGAAAGGGAGCCAGCCCTTTGAACTGGAGTGAGAGTTCCATCTGCAACCTGAACTGAATGACGAGATGGACAGGTAACAGAGGTGAACTGAGATGAGTCACTAGTCATATGATCGGTTGCCCCTGAATCAATTATCCATGGATTTTTAGAAAGAATAAATGACACTCCATTCTTACCTTTACCGAAATAAACCTGGGATGGTTGTGGTGTGTCAGTGGAGACTGAGTTAGCCTGAGAGGACCTTTTTTCCTTGCGTTCAGCCTGTTTCAACTTGAACCATTCTGGATATCCTACAATCTTCCAGCAGGTTTCCTTCTCATGACCCTTACGATCACAATGAGAACACTTTATCTCTGAAGATGTTGAAGAAGACTGAGGTGTTGGAGAAGTAGTAGCTCGCCAAGGTCGAGCCCTATTAACTGCCAAGGCTGAAGCTTCTGGGGTTCCTTCGGCAGCCACGGTGGCCTGGCGTTGTGCTTCTCTACGAACTATAGAATAAGCTTCATCAATTTCTGGGATAGGTGATGTGGCCAGAATACGTCCACATACTTGATCAAGATTATGATCAAGTCCGGCAAGAAATGTATAGACACGTTCTTCAGAGATACGCTTATTCAATTTGGCAAAGTCTAATGGATTCTCCAAGTCATTCGGACGATGGAAGTCAAGTTCCATAAAGGTAGAATTGAGTTCCGTGAAATAGATGGTCAATGGTCGGCCATCTTGACGCATTTGGAAGGATTTCTTCATCAACTCATAGACCTGGGAAGCATCAGAAGCATCATGATACGTTTTCTTGACGGTATCCCAAACATCTTTAGCAGTCTCATAATGAATAAAATTCATCATGAGGGCAGGGACCATAGAATTGATGAGCCATGACTTCACTAGTGCATTTTCGGCCATCCACTTCTCAAACTTAGGATCTGAATCTTTTGGTGCACTCCTCGTTCCAGAGATGTAGCCATATTTTTCACGGGCAGCAATATACATCTCAAGAACTTTGGACCAAAGATGGTAATTGGTGCCATTGAGTTTTACCCCAATTGCGGAAGGAGTATCTTGCTGGAAATTCATCACTGGGGCAGATGTTTCAGCACCAAGAGAATCTGAAGTTTCTGATTTTTCACCCATAAAAGCAGTGAAAATTTGTGTTTATGGTAGAGAGAAATAAAGGGAAATTTCTGACGTAGAAGTTCAGTCTAGCTGCAACTACAGAGCATACTCAGAGATTTTAGTAAGAAATGATAGAGAGAACACCAAGGTCAGTATACCCTTGGTGAAGATGATAGAAGAAGAAGAAGCAAAGTCTGCTGGAAATTTTCTGTAGAAACAAAAAATGAATTTTCTGCAGAATAAGTGCAGAAACAGTTGCAGCTGCAACTCAAAAACCTTATAGCTCTGATACCATGTTGTAATGAAGAAACTGATAATTTTATTTCTTACTTCTTCCAGTTTCATTGAGGTATATTTATACTACTTTTACAACATCAACTTATTTACTGGTTTGCCATGGCTGATATATTTACTGGGCTGCCATGCTCAGGCTGCCATCATGGCTGACTTTCCAACAGTTTTGCTGTACAAACACAACTGCATATTCTAACAAGTTGCTTGGACTTTTGTTTAGATGTTTTATCCCCTCAAATTTTTGTTATGCTTAGATTTCCGGTGCACACCGTGTAGGAAGTGTTTACTTATGTTCCCTTGCTCCCCATATAAGGCCAAAGCTTATTTGTTATTTTCTCAAACTGTTGATTGTTGAATTGAATACAAACTTTAAGTTATACTCTTGTTTGCGGATGTGTCTGATTTTCGATGGGATAAGTACTTGGTTGAGATTAACAGACCCTAGCGTTTGGTTGCGGAAAATAATCCCTTGTTATGTTTACGTTGTCCTGCATCAAGTGGTCTCAGAGCTAAACCTGGTCATTCAAGTTGTTAAAAATCCAGAACAACCCACTGAAGAATCAGCCTGCATCATATATATGTATTTAATTTATTCTCATTATAATTTTCGAATTAGTCTTTTCTGTTATTTAAAATTAGTAACCTTTCAAATAACTTAATTCTCCTTTTATTGTTGAACGACAATGTGTTTGCTTTTCTTTTGCAGAGGTTGCATGAAGAAAATGAGAAATTATTTGAGAGATTGACAAAAAAAGCAACTTCCACCGGATCTCCACAGGTTTATTTTATTTGTTTTCATTTGGAAAATTATGAAATGCAATTTTGATTATTTGTTTGTTATTGGATACCGGATGATGTCAGTTGTTTATTCCTCTCATGTCCTATACTTTTCCATGTTGTTACTGATCTCCTTTGTGATTATCCATTAACTTGCTTTTCTGCTTCTTTTTGTTGATGGAACGTTTGTTGAAAGGGGTTTGAGTTAACTGAAGAATCGAACATTAACGCTTTTCATCTAAATTTTCTGTATTCTTTCTATGGTCAAAAGAACCAGTCAAAAGAACCAGAACAAAAGGAGTAGTTGGTCTTCCACTGCAATCTGACCTAGCAGTCTTCTAATTTATTTCAAATAAGAGTGAATTAGAAACTCCATAAAGCTCATCAAATGCCTGAGATGATTCGGTTGATTTTGTTAGAGATCTTATTGTGACGTGATTTTGTTTGACTTTCTTTTTGACAAAGTAAAGAAGAGAGTCTGTGAATGGACAAGATTGTCACTGTGTATGTTAATAATGATATTTGCTTAATCTTTCAGGCCTCAAAAGTCAAAACGTGATATTAGGTGAACAAATGAGTGACGCTCGTAAGCATCAGGAGCATTGACCCATTTCCATTTTAGCATTTCTTTCCTCTGTTAAGATAGAGCTTGGGTGTTAAGCTGTTATGAACTTCATTTGAAGTTCTATTTCCTGTCTATATGGGCAACTTCTCTAACTACTGGGAGTCTGGGACTTATCAGTTTTAAGTTTATGAGGGAGCTGGTTATCGTCCCTCCTCTTCATTTTATTTTCTACTGTGCAGTCATTCTAGAGATGGGGAGAACTTTAGATTAGAATGATGTCACAAATATTTGATACTAAATTGGATGAGCCCAACGATGGATTATAAATGTATTATGAATTGGTCAGTTTTTTACACAACGAATCTTTGGTGCCAAATGTTTCCTTGAACTCTGGTGTAAGTGTTGTCAGATGTATTCATATTCTGATTAGGAATGTTGATTTGAGATAGTTGATTTATGCTCAGTTGTATACACTATACAAAGGGGTAAGATCGTGAATATACGGACAAACTTTTTGATAAGTTTTGAGTTTATGGATGGATCAACTTCCGTTATTTAATTTCATGCTCCATTCTCACTAATAGGTATTATTTGGTTCTAAGAGGTGATATCAGATCTCTCATTTTGATGTTTCTCTCTTATAGCTGTCAAGTTCATCACCCAAAGTATTAAGTAATGTTCAGGCTGGAAACCTGAGGAGGTAAATTTCTAGCTCAGTTTGGATTCTTTTTTATGTTTTCTGCTCTCTTTCATAATGTCTTTCCTTTTAATGGTTTTTAATTAAATCATTTTTGCTTAATTCTGCTTCCAGGAATGAGCATAATAGTAAAGGGCGTTCAGCAGACGTTCCTTTGTCACCAGCTGCCGATAAGATTGAGGGAACTGTTGCTTTAGTAAAGTCGGGGACTGAGAAGGTCAAGACAACCCCCGCTGGAGAATATCTTACTTCAGCCTTGAATGACTTTGATCCTGAACAATATGATAGTCTTGCCACCATTTCAGATGGAGTGAACAAGCTGTTGATGCTGGTATGCTTAGTGACTAATTTCATCATACATTCTTTGAAGGGAGTGCATGTACATTTACCTCAGGAAGGCTTCTAGTTACATGCTATGCTGCAATGACTTTACATCTAATTCTTATAATAATTAGAACTCTTATCAAAATTATGCAACTCTTAAATGGAGTTATCTTTAACAATTTATTTTATTGTTTTTTTCATGGTCTTAAATACAACACTCTTCAAATTGGATCATGTATTTTGAGACGTGGTTGCTCTCTTTTAGGTTTTGGCTGCAGTCATCAAAGCAGGTGCTTCTAGAGAACATGAGATACTTTCTGAAATAAGAGATGCTGTCATTTCATTTATTCGTAAGATGGAGTCAAAGAGAGTAATGGATACTGTGCTTGTTTCCCGCGTTAGGATTTTGTATTTAAGATCTTTGCTTTCTCGGTCGCCAGAGCTGCAAGCTATCACGGTAATGAAAGATATATGTGTGAATAAGCCATTACCAGCACCATATGTGAGATTTAGGTGTATAGCTCTTCCTTAACTTTTGCAGATTCCTCCTGTTGAACACTTTTTGGAGAAGGCAAACACTGGACGCAGCAGAAGCTCCAGCAGGGGTAGCAGCCCTGGGAGATCTCCCTCACATTATGATTCCAGCATGAGGAATGCACTCATTGATGAACAGATTCAACGCTTCAAAATAAACATAAAGCCAGAAAAGAAGTCGAAGTTATCATCAGTCGTTCTAAAGATGCGTGGAATTGATGAGGTTAGTTTGACAATAATTTTTTGGACTTTTTCCTGCAGTGATCTTCCATTATAAATCTGGGTGAGGGCCAAGAAAAATTCTCCACCTGTGCCGATATCAATAATTTCAGTCTCCCTCATCATTTGGAGTGCATCACACCTGCAATTCTCCCCTTTGATTATATTTGTTGCAATGTCAGCAACATATATAATCACATTCTTCTTAATAACCATCTCTCTTTTGCCCCTAATCAACAAACCCACTAGACTGCTTTCCACCAGAACAGATGCTCTCCCCCTTTTAGTAGTCACTATAAGTGGTTGTTCAACTTAAACCCATCACCCTACAAATGCATCAACTACTTTTTTTCTTTCCCATCTAATTTCCCTTTTACTCAACCTAATTCCCAGAATTTGTTAATCTTAATGAAGTAATAGCACACCAATGAATAATCATCACTATCACACAAATGCTATTTCTCTATGATCCACAAAACCATAAAAAATATTATACCCCAACATAATCTCCAAATCTCAAAATATGGATATCTCGAAAGTCAAGCAACCAATAAAGTTTATAACAAATCCACCAACAATAAACCAAAAAACAGATCTTGTACCTTGTAATTCAAGGGATTACCCATTCACCATATATACAGTGAAAAGTGTGGATGTCGTTGCACAACCACTTGACTCTGGCAAATAGCCCAATACGACATAGTTTTGTTTACTATATTAATGAAATGACAAATAGCTATTTATGAATTTTATGATAAGACAATAATGCCATTAATGAAATGCTTAGTGAGAAGAGAAAACTAGGATAACAAAATATTTCTTTACAAGTCTTGCTTTAATTAATGGAAGAACAAGTAGAAGATGAAGAAGGACAAACCAGAGTACTAGACCCTAATTACTGATCCTTACGACTGATGCTCTGACATTGAATTTGTAATATATAGAGGCTAATTATAATATCCGTAACTAACCCTAGGACCACAACAAACTGCGTTTAAATTTCAGCAGGCTGGACATTTTCATCAACAGCGGAATATATGGATGGCTGGGTTGAAATGTTCACCAGCTAACTGCAATGTTTGGTTGGACATTCACCTTTTCTTCACCTATTTGAACTCCACTTCAGAAATGTGTTCCAAGTCTTTTCTTAAATGGTGTTCAACTAGTCCCCATGTTCCTCAAATGGCTCTCTTGGTTGTTGAGAAGGTTGACCAAAAGCGGTATATAAGGCATACCTGTTAAAACTTACAAGTCTAACTTTGACACTTTAACTCTCAGGCTCAGCATTTATCCTAGACCTGATTTTGAATAAAAATAGTAAGCTCAACAAAATATAGAAGTTAGTTGACAGTTTCAGGACTAAAGAGTAAAAATTGAGGAAGACTGTCGATAGGACTTGGGAAAAAAGATAGAGAGAGAGGTACAGAAAGCGAGAGATAGAAAGAGAATGGTCTAAGCCATTTCTTCATTCATAATATTTACTTTATTTGCTTAGCTATTTTTAGAAATACTAACATGAGCCAGAATGCTAAAATGCACAATGAGATAACCACTACCTATGTGCTTCTACTTCACTAATACTCCTAACTAACTAATAAGCCCATAGCTTTTATTTATTTCTACTGTGGCCCTTGGCTTTACATTAGCATCTAAATACCTTCTAATAGAAGCTAGGTAAGGAAATTCAGTTTTGCATTTCTATCAATAATTTGCTGAAGGATTCAGTTAGCTTGTTCCAACCCGGGATGATAAGCTTGTCAGTTTAGATTTTCCATTGTGGCTCAGTGTCTCTGGGTGAATGTCTTGGTAGAAGATATGGTTTCTTGAAAATAAGCCTAATAAATGCCCAAGGCTGTTGGAGGAACACTATGAACTGACTAATTAGACTCAACTTGGTATTGGGCTTGATTATATACGTGATGATGTCTTTTCTCTATTTTGAATATCTTTTAATGTACAGTTAAGCTGTTTTGGACTCATGAATATGAAAGCTGCTATGTTATTCATGGCTTTTCTTTTTAAGATTTTATGAATATAAGCTTGTTCATTTTTTTGTATATATTTAAGCTAGGGACTGTAATTCTGGGAGAAAGCTGACTAGTTTACGATATTAGCAAAGAGCTACTAAATCTTATAATTCTCTTAATTAAATTTAACTAGCGAAAGGCATCACAAGGATACTTTTTCAGATTTCTTACTAGCCACTAGCATATTTTGGTTGCTCATGTAAGACTTCAAACTCAAATGTACAGGAAACATGGAGACATCATATGACAGGTGAGAAGCTTAGAGAAATCACTGAAGAAGCCAAAAATTTTGCAGTTGGAAACAAGGCTCTTGCTGCTCTGGTTGTTCATACACCTACTGGTGAGCTGATGCGTCAAATTGTCTCTTGGCTTGCGGACAACTTCGACTTTCTTTCTGTCACTTCAGATGATGCTTTTGGGGGTACAACTGGTCAGTTAGAGCTTCTTTCTACTGCAATAACGGATGGTTGGATGGCTGGACTTGGTGTTGCTATGCCTCCCAGTACTGATGCTCTTGGGCAGCTTTTAGGACAGTATGCAAAGCGTGTCTATAATTCTCAATTGCAGCACTTGAAGGTATCCAAGATATAGATTTTTAACTAAAAAATTGATTTTTTGTTATTTTCGAATTCTGTTTCTATCATCGTCGTCGTTTTATAGTCGAAAGCTTTGTTCTGAATAGGCCTGCAAATGAGTCGAGTCGAGTCAAGTTTACCGCCTTGTTGTATTGTCCTCTCGCTGTTTCACTTGTCCTGTCATTGGAAATGTTTTTCTTTGTTGCACTGATTTGCTTTGTCAATATTTAAAGAGTTAAACTCCTGCTTTGCGGATTACGAATTTACGATTAATAACTGTCATGTCATTGCTTTCGAAGGTGGGTTCTGACAAGCTATAATAAACTCATGAAACAAGAAGAAACTTTTCTATCATGATTATGTGTCAGCAATTGGATTTAAGCCCATGGTATCCTTATGGTTCTGTTTCTGTGAACTCTGCGGATTACTGGATTTGTGATCCTGAGTTTAAATTAATGTGGAACAATATTACTGAACATGGGCTATGAGGCAAACTCTAACAAAAATCATGATACTAGAATCTCTGTTGTAAGGATTCCTGTTAACTCATCAAACCCAATTATTTTCAAATCCACATCCACAAGGATGTCAAATCCGTAACATGGTTTGCTAATATCACAACTCAAGCAGTAAAATCCTTGGTTATTGAATTTCAGAAGCCAATTTTAGATACCAGGAATGTTGATCGGCTGGGCAAGCAGAACGGATTTGGAACTTCCTTCTTTCCAAATGTAACCTAAGAGATTATTAAATTTATTGACGTCTTTGATATATATTTTTCAACAGTATTAGTTGGATAAATATAGTTATATTTTGAGCTTGTAAAATGTTGAAGGTTATATTATATTGATTTTAGAAGTTCTTTTGCTAGCCTGTATTTCCTTGATAGACAGACAAAGAAATAAAATGTCGCAATGACATGGTAGCTTCTGAATGGCATTTCAGATGATCGGCATTGAATTGACACTCAACATGTAAATTAAGGGTAAAATTCATCCCACCAATCTCTATGAAACATTCAACAATGCCACCACTCTAAAAGCTTCAATTGACGTCGTCCAGAGCAAGCCATGAAAGAAACTCTCCCAAAGCAAAAAGACAGAAATTTATCAACACCCCTGACATTCCTGTGTCCAGATGCCCCAAATAATAACAAATAAAGCGCAATGCCAAAAGTAATTACTAAATAAAATAGAAAAGCACACAATCCCCCACAAAACACAATTCAGCAGATTTAAAATTATACTGTCAGCTCTACGGAATAAGATACACGGGCGGTGGCTTCAATGGAATTCTGATAACCAAAGCTGCTGGGTGCTGCTTTCTTGATTGGCTAGATGACATTGAATTCTCTCTCCCAAATCCTAATCTGACTCTATTTTGATACTAGAGGACTTCCTACTCTAAGGGACAATCACTTTACAACCAAAAATCCAAATATCTGGATTGATTGGTTAAAAGATTTTTTCTGGGTTGTGCCTGTCCCTTGGCTCCAGAAAAACCTTTCTCAGCCACGTTAAAGAAAGAACCTTGAGAACCTATTAAATACAAGAATGGAAAACATATATTAATGGGATAAATGTAGGTACCAAGACAGCATTATTCTGCTCTTTCTTAGTATCTCTAGGTGGGTGTTATTATCCTCAATTTATGATATTTAAAATCGTAATATGTATGACTTATTCATAAATTACATAAATCGCAGTTAGTAGTTTGTTTAGAGCATCTCTCTAAAACCTTAGCCTGAACATGATTCTAATGTCAATATGTCTTTTATCAGGACATTGCTGGTACCTTGGCAACCGAAGCAGCAGAAAACTCAGTACAAGTTGCAAAATTGCGTTCAGCTCTAGAATCCGTTAATCACAAGAGAAGAAAGGTATCATTTAACTCAATGGCCATCTTTCTTTTGCTGTGTTGAATTTCAGTACAATTTCTCTTTTCTCCTCTTTCTTATTTAAATTCCAAAGTGAAGCTTCTATCCCTCTACCCTATTAGACAGGTATACGTGTTTGATATGGCTAACCGCTGTGAAAGTTTTTGTGGCTTTTACACTTGATGAGAATTTTGAATTATGCATGAGCAAAATATTCATGCTATTTAGTGTGAAATTTCTATCACCTATCATAATGTAAACTTGGTCTTTATATTATGATAATTCCTACTTGTGGTTGGTTTATATGTGAAATTTTGAAATCGTTTTCTTTGACCTAGTCAGAAATGTTCTGAGATTGTAAATGTCATTCAGCATAGGTTTCAATTAATTACTTCAGAAATGCCAATTATAGTTTATGAGAGCTGCCACAGCTACAACATATTTTATCAGGAAGCCTATTCTTTTGGACCTATGATGTATGTAATGGATAAATTATGTACCAAAAAGAGGGTTTGCCTTGGTACGTGACAGATAGTGAGCCTTGTACCTTGCACATCGAAACATCATTACATATGTTCCACTACATCTCTTTTTTTTCCTGAGAGTAACTAGTGTAAAGGTTTTTGATGCCATTTCTACTTCTATCTCTTTCCCTCTTTATAACTTCCGTTTAATCATGTGAGTTTGAGAGTCATACAAAGGGTTTTTGAGATAATCTTTTATTCTCTCCCACAGAGTATTATTCATGCTTTGCAACTAAATAAAGATACAAGTACAATAATACCCTTTACCACTAAACTAAACTAAAGGACTTCAAATCCCAACTGCTGACAACCAGGGGTCTAGTTCTTAACTTATAAGATTAGAACTCTGGGTCGCTCATGTGGTCTGATATTCTGTAAAGTTAAGTTTATCGGGTTTGTGAGTTTGTTCTTATTATTTGTAATTCTCCAGTTGAATGTGCTGAGTGCAGAGTGGTTGCTAATGTGTCCCTCAGTGCAGAGTAGTTTTGTAATCCTTCTTATGGCTACTATGATTTAATATTTCCATAATCAGCTATTGCAACAAATGAGGAGTGATGAAGCACTATTGACGTTGCAAGATGGAGGTTCACCTATTCGGAATCCTTCTACTGCAGCTGAGGATGCACGGCTAGCATCCTTGATTTCCCTTGATGGCATATTGAAGCAAGTCAAGGTTTCCAGCTTTTCTTGTGTCTTGCATGTTTGGGTTGATGAGTGGGTTACTAGTTGTGTGAACTAACTAAACTTTAAATACATGATATGACAGGATATTACGAGGCAGTGCTCTGTAAACAGACTGGCTAAAAGTAAGAAAAAAGTTATGCTTGCACTGTTAGATGAACTTGCAGAACGGATGCCTTCCCTGCTTGAGATAGACCACCCATGTGCCCGAACGCACATTGCAGAAGCTCGTCATGCCGTAGAGGTAACTAACAAACTGCTATAATACAGTTGAACTTTAAACTCAATTGGTTATTGACTCTTTACTATTCCCGGCTGGAGGTGTACAACAGATAGTGCTAAAGACTAAAGCACAAAAAAAAAAACCCTGTAACACTTCCACTTTTTTTCATTTAAACCTTTGGGCTTTTAGATTTTCCACTATGCCGTTAACTTTTTAGGAAAGATCACAATAATACCTAAAATTTTATTAGACCTCAACTATGGTTAGCAAAATATCTGATATGGAATTTTTTTTAGCAATTTTTAGCATAAAACTTTATATGGTATTCACATGATTATTTAGTTTAATAATTTATTTTTTAACAATAATTTTATTTCTCTCTTCTCTTCATCAATATTTTAAGAAAAAATCGTTATTCTTGTAGTACCTTCATCATCCCCTCCCTTGCCACCACCTTATATCACCACAACTGGAGAAGAAATAATTATAATTTTTCTTTACTAAAATTTTCACTCCCTTCTAAACCCATCAAAACCCCCAATTATATCCCCCTAAATCATTGTAAGCCTCCATATTCTTTTCTATTTCTCTACATTTTGTGTTCCTTGGTGTAGAGTAAGTCAGTTACACGGACCAGACTGCAATTCTCTCTCTACGTTTTTGTTTCTCACCTATTGATGGGGAATGGGAATCTTATTTAACTTTATTTTTATTTTATTTTCTTAAATTATTATCTGGGTCGGAGGATGGCGTCAAGAGCAGTGTTCAGCGGATTGTTTTCAATAAAGGATCTGAGATCTTGGTCAGAATAGATGTTGATGTCCTTTCAATACCATCACATTGGGTCTTCATCTGAACCAACCTTCATATCCTCAAACCCCAGTTAAATATTTCTTGAAATTGCCCCTCCCACTTTCATGCTGGATCCATCCAATGCTCTGAATCCCTGTGTTCTCATTTAATGAATACTGAGACCCAAGAATTGCCCTGCGAGTAGATTGAGATTTTAGTCATTTTAGATGAATATATAACCATGTACATGCGCCATATAAGTGTTTTTATTCAAAAATTCTTATTAAATCCACGTCGGCAATTTAGTTAACTGTGGTTTGATGTGTGGTGAATTTTTGTGTGTACTTCTGTGACATTTTTCTAGAAGTCGATGGTATATCTAAATATCTAAAAAAGTGAAAGAGTTCAAGGATTTATTTATTTATTTAATTTTTGTTGAGCAAGTCTATTGCAAAATGGTACGGAATTTAACAAAATTCTGTGAGCGAGAAGCCTAGGTTTGCAATTTTATGATTAAAAGCTCACAGGCTTGGACTGGTACTCAAAATTATATGAATTAGATTGAAGAAATGATCTCATACGGACTCGTATATTAAAGAAGAGATGTAGGAAAGAATATTTTGTTTAATGCTTGGAGAATCAAGATATACTTGTGACAGATGTTCTATTTACTTTTGAGTATTAGTCCAAGCTAATGTTACATAGTCAATCCTGTTATTCTGTCAATTTTTCGTGACACTAGTGAATAATATGAATGTTTTATTGACTTTAAATAGTTACCTAATGTTACACAGTCGATTTCTGAAGAGGACGACATTCTCCAGGAGACATCAGTTGCTTCCAAAGTGTCTGCAAATCTGGTTTCCGGTGCTGAAATTGATGTGGCCCAGTGGAATGTCCTTCAGTTCAATACGGGATCTACAACTCCATTCATCATCAAATGTGGTGCTAACTCAAATTCTGAACTAGTCATCAAAGCTGATGCCCGAGTTCAAGAACCCAAAGGTGGTGAGATTGTTAGGGTGGTTCCAAGACCAACCATGTTAGAAAATATGACCTTGGAGGACATGAAAGAGGTATTTAGTCAACTTCCTGAGGCTTTAAGCTTGCTTGCCCTTGCTAGGACATTGGATGGAACCCAAGCTCGGTATTCTAGATTGTACAGGACTCTTGCCATGAAGGTTCCAGCACTAAGGGACCTTGTTGGTGAGCTTGAAAAGGGTGGACAACTTAAGGATGTAAAATCGTAATCTCGTGATTGAATACTGAAGGCTTTGGACGATCCCCTCGTGTTTTGTTGTACGTTGGAGCTTGTTTTAGATGGCATTTTAGAGGCTCTTTCTCTTGGCGATTTCAGCCTAAATCTGTTGTGAGATTTTTTTACTTGCCAATTTTATCCGCATTTAGAAATTTGCTTGGAATTGCACTGAATAGTTCGAATGAATTTCAATATCCGTCATTTCGGTGCTACCAAATTTTGTGCTAGTGCTATAAATTATGAACGCCTTTCCTGGTGTAATATATCAAATTCATATTATTAATTCTTTTGGTTTAATCGAATTCTTATTTGATTCCTCAGGTACTTTATCATTTTCTTTTTAATGCTTACAGTAAAAATGTGAGGGTAAAATGCTCCTTTTTCACATACGTGCATCTAGGTAATCTGAAAATTCAATATTTGTATCTATTTAAGTTTGATATTATCTGTGTCCAATTGAAGCAGAAAATATTCGTATTCGACATCCACTAATTGTACTGAATATCTGTTCGTATTCGGAGTTTGTTATATAGGCCGGCCATTAATTAATTGTCCCTAGGAAGAATTGAAAATTGTTTATTTATCACAAAAGCCTTTTTTGTAGCTTTCGTTTTTCTTTTTCTTTTTTCCATCACCTCGTTATTAGTAAGTTGTAAATCTTGGCTTAAATTGTAATTATTGGTGCGGTAGCGCAAGTCACAAGTACCGTGTCACTAATTTTATTGCCTACCTTCTTCCACCCCTCAAATGAAATAATTATTAGTTGGAAGAGATAATAAATAAATAAAAGAAAATACCTCTAAGAACACTCATGGCAAAGATTGGCTCTAGATATTTAAATTTTGTGGTCTTAGGATACTGGCGTATTTTAGCCTTGTAAATAATAAGAGTTGTAATCACTTGCATTGCGGTAAAACTGATACTAGAAAATTTTACACTTGAATGAGAATTTAACCATAATGTAACAACATACAAATGCCGCACAAATTTTTAACAAATAAACCAGCACATTATACGAAAATAAAAATAAAAAACCATTGCATAACATCCAAAAACGAATAAGGGGGAACCAAACAGAGCTCAAGACTAATCCGTTTTATATTTTAAATGAAAATAAAGCTCACATATTTTGCTATCATTGTATTGTAATCAATCAAATACGGATACATTAAGAACTACCACAATATTCTTGGTCCGAAAGCCAGGAAGCCAAAATGGCCCATTTGAAAAGCAATTTTGTTCACATTTTCCTGGTGATCCTTCACTTCCAAAGTTTTGGCAGCACAGGAATGAGCAGATAATTTTCTTTTGAAGGCCTCTGTTTTCAGTTTAAGACCATGGCCCCCCGGTGTACCTTCAATTAAAAAATTTCAGAAGAAACAGTAGAAGCTCTGGTAAGCACGTGGTGAGATAGAGGGAGAGTGTGCAACTGGTTTGATCATGCAGAATATGCATTTGCAAGTTCAATTGAATATGCACAAGCACTCTTAAATCAACAAGCAGAACTTCCAATGTACATAGGTGGAAAGTTTGCGTGCGTGATTATGTTAAAATGCTAAAAGGAGAGAAGAAAATTACATCCAAACCATGATCTACAAGAAATTCTCAATGTTCAGCTCCACGAAAGAGCATGGATCAGGAATGTCAAAGTTGTCTAGGACCTGAAAAGACAAAAAAGTATCAAGAATTATATCACAAAATGATGTCGTCCTTCTAATGAACTTTTTAAAAAAGCTCTGACAAGTTTAACACGACAGAAATATTAACTTTCATGATATCATCTAGAACAAAACGGGACAAAATTAACCCATTAACAAAACTTTTATGTGCGCGCGCGTGTGTGATCTTCAGTATGGTAGCTATGAGACCTTACACGGGCACAACTCTACAACCACAACACTGTTGCAGACAACTCCGTATATTTTTAAATCGTGCCCACCAGATCTTGAAATTAACTGTATGAGATCTGGTAGCCATATAATAAGCTTCCACAGCCCTATACATATGTGTGTGCGTATATATATATATATATATATATATGTCTATGTATACAAGACATCTAGCTCAAAGAATAAAGAACAGGAACACACAATATAGAAATGTCAGTTGGGCCAAGATGTGCACAAAGTATATATTTACGTTTATGTATATTCCGTCTAGGCTTGTGTGTGATGTTAATGGTTTTGGGGGGTAGGGGTTGGGGGAGGTAAGTATTAACAAACAAAAATACAGTACTTAAAGAATAGCAATAATACAAGCTTGTACAGGACTTCAACAACTATTGATGACATGGAAATAGCTATAATGCATGCTGGTCAGCCTAACCTTAGTGAGGATTGACAAATACTAAAAAAATAAAAAATCAAAACCATATTTATTTTAGGTTTTTAACTAATAAGTGATAACTGAAGTACCTCTGGATGTACAATGCCAAAAGCGCCTATATGCTTTCCTTTGTAGATAATGCTAGCTTGTCTACCCGGAAGAAACTCAGGCTCCTTCAGTGTAATATATCAAGCAATCGTAAGAACATCATTCTCAAAACTTTTACATTTCAAAGAGATTAAACCGTGTATACAAACTTACATCTGAACATTTTATGTAGTAGCCGGTATTATCTTCAGGTACCACGAATGGGGTTCCAGTTACTTGCATAATTCTATCCAACAGGCCATGAATTAGCTGATCAGCAAAACACAGAAGACTAGGATCAGATAATAATCGAACATGATCGACTTTTAATAGACATCTGTAACCATGAAGGAAGAAAATACCACAACCCACAGGAGAGATGAATTATGCTACATTCAGGCTGCAGCCATTAATATATATAAAAAGAAACAAAGACCCTTTTATCGGAAGGGTAGTCCTAGACATAGTTGTCAAATCGTGTATCAAAAACCCTCATATCGTGTTTCATATATCCAATGTTCTAAAAGGCGCTAGGCCGGCGCCCCCGGGGAGGGGGGCTAGGCGGGATTTTTTATTTTAAGCCAATTTTAATATTTTATCCTACATTTATCTAAACAAAATAATAATATAAAACAAAACAATATATAATAAAGATAATAAAGACATTTGCTTAAAGTTCAAACAAAAACAAATAATTAAAAATACAAACTAATAATCCTCATCTCCATATCCCTCTATATGTCTAACTTTTCTTCTTCATATCCCTCCAAGATAATGTCCCTATCGGACTCGTACTCAAAATCCTCATCTCCTTCTTCCGTGTTATCATTAGACAAAAAATATTCTTCATAAAGTTCTCTTACTCCAACATTTCTACTATTTCTATTCGGCTCTAACACGCTATATGCTCGGGATGCTTCACCAACTCCCAAGTAAGGCCCGAACAGCCCGAAACTTTATCGTCCACTCTCACGACATCGTTTTGTAGCTTAGTTGTTAAAAAAACCCAACTACAACCCTAATTTATCCACCTTACTTGTCTAGTGCTATCTAATTTCTTGGAGGAATTTTTTTTCCATCTTGAGCCTAAACGAGACGCCAGAGGGGGCCTAACACCTAGGAGGGGATTAATCGAACCTAAGCGGGAATTTTTAGAATACTGCGTATCGTATCGAGTCGTACGATACAGAAACAAAATAAAAAAACGTAGTAATATATATTTAAACATATAAAACACAAGTTTTACTATATATAAAAGTAGTTAAAGTAAATATTATTATAGACTAAAAATAAATTTTAAAATTAAACAATAGTCAAAATATTCTAAATTAATTTATCAGATATTATTTCATTAATCTTTATAGAATAATAAGAAAAAACGAAAATTCAGATTCACCTTTAATCTATAAAACAAAACAAAAAAAAATTCAAATTAACAAATGAAGATTTATATATCTGTTTATAGAAAGTGATGTGAGAAAAATAAAGCGATATTTTCAATAAAATATAATACTATAAAAAGTAATTAAAGGCTCATGAAACAATATAAAATATGTTTGTGATAGAAAACCTCTTCAATTGAAATGGTAAAAGCATTAAAAGTTTTATTTTTAGTCTTTTGGATCTACATAAAAACTTTTTCAAATTAGTTGCTTTTAAAAAGTATCGTGCATTAAATCGTATCAAATCGTACAATACGGTGTCATTTTCGATTCACTCTGAGATACATATCGAATTGTCTCTGTATTGTATCGTATAATACGTATCGCGCATCGTAAGATTTTGACACTTATGGTCCTAGATATAAATGGCATTTAAACTTAGTCAATGCCTGCAAAATGGATCTTTTATGTGATAAAATCCAACAGTGTCATGCACAATTTAAGAGATCTATAAAAACGAATACCTGCAAGTAGATTTTACATAACTAGCATTAATGCTTAAAATGAGGAACAATTCTAGCATATAGTATTGTAGCGAACTAAAATTTTTATTCAGCCCACATCAGGAAAAACATTATTTCATAAGCAACATGGGCAATACATTCGAACAATAGAAAACTGGAAAATGTGGAGGTAAAATTGAACAATAGTTTACCTCTCACAAATCACAGTACGTAAACTTGCAGCAATTTTTGTATGAAAGAGAAATGGGGATTTGCATAAAAAAATCTCATATAAACAAAAATAAAAAAATTATTCGCTGAAAGATTTACTTTTACATCAGGTGTTTTAATGAGTATGATTACCCAAGTCTTTGTTAATGTCTTGGGTAGCAAACTTTTGACACGTATAACCTTTTTCAACATAGACCTTTTAACCTTTTTATAATTTGTGGAGTATTTAGTATTCAATGTAGACACCTTTACCTCCGGTGTGCAGGCATCCAAAGAAAATACAGAAACAAAACGTCACTAAACTAGGCTTGAACAATAACAGGTGGAATCGTCAATGATTTATTGCTAAATTCACTAATGTGAAGGCAACCTAGATACAATCCCCTTTTTTTCCAGCCTACAAGTTGCTTTTAAGCTATATACTAATCTTTGATCTAAGCAAATGCTAATTTCATACCTTAACAATAAGAGGGTAAAAGGCTGTTCACTAGATTTGCTCTTATAGACAATAATAAGACATTTGAAAATGAAACTGAAATGGGTAAATCAAGAAAATTATTCCATCATAACCACCAAACCCTGATGTGCCACAGAGGATGAGAGTGCATTGTGTTTAACCTTTCTTATAACATAATCCTTATGAAACTATAAATTATGATTTCCAATGGAAATGCTAAACCACATTGAAAAAACATAACATATTTACCCTCTACTTGATAATAAAACTATTCAACAGGTAGAATCAATCAGATTGTAGCCAGAGAATTTGTACCTCAAATCCTGAGTTAGCACCACAATATAGAGCTGCAAGTTGACGACGATTTGTGGCACCAACATCCTTTGATTCATCCAAAAGTGCTATATCACCCAATTCAAATATCTATAATTAATATTGAAAATTTTCAGAAACTCTTCCAGTGACGACTGACGAGGGAAACAAGCATTCAGAAGAATAACTCACCTTTATAGGCTTAGGATGGTCTTTATTGTGTCCAACTATTTTCAATAATCCGGGCATGAGACTAGTTCGGACAGCCTAATAGATGGATTATCCAAATAATTGTTTAGATACATGAACATAATTTAAAAGATGAAGGATACATTTTTTTTCAATCTAAAAAAAAAATATTTAAAGGTACAACATTAGCATGCTTGGAAAGTTTTTACTTGGAAGCTTTCTGTTTTTTCAATTTTTTCCCTCTTCTGGCTCTTCCTCAATTAACAGGAACTGCAATCTCTACAGTGATGTGTTATTGGGGTTGTGACCTTTGAGCCATCAGTGCTTGAGTAATTTGTAAATCAAATAATAATAGAGTTAATCCCTTTACTCAAGTTCTCATTGCTTGTTTAAAGGCTAAATCTACAAATAATAAATTTAATCCCTCTACCCCAGACATATCTCATTCGCTACTTAAGTTTTTAAAATCATCGAAAGGGGGAAAAAGGGGGAATGCACTAACGAAAAGATCATTCTGTCCAACAATTCAATATAATGCCCAACAACAAATATTTGACTTAATCCTAAGAAAAAGAAGATTAGTTGGGATTGAGGCCAAGTAATCTCAGACATATAGAAGACATAAATTTATTTAAATATGAAACTAAGGACCAAAAAAAAAAAAAAAAAAGAAGAAAAATCAAGATGTCAAAAATTACACCATATAAATCTCAAAAGCGAAATTTAGAGTGGAATTGCATGTGTAACCTTCACATTACGGTACATTTCACCCCCACAATCAGGCCTCTCAGACTTGGAGGGATTGGGGAGTGTTATTTTTTCCTTTTTGTTTTGTGTTGGTGTGGGATGTGTATTTGATTGGAGGTCTGAAGAGTTGGGATCAATTCATTAATACCTAAAATATATGTGTGACAATAGACCACCATTCTTGCATCGTGATTCCATTGTCTGAAGATATTACTAACCTCAAAATCAGAAGAGCGAGGATTTCCAATTTCGACAGCCTTTGATTGGTCATCTTTTCGGTTCAGCATAGCAAAATTTTCTTTGTACGAGCATAATATAAATGTCAACACCTCTGTATAACCATTCATTGCAATCTAAAAGGAAAGCAAGCAAAAAGTTAAGCGAATCTTAATAATTTAGAAATAAGCAACTAAGAATAATCTGTATCAAGCTTTCCTTTTATGGATACTTAGTTGCATCAAACTTGAAACTCAATAATTTAGATATTTATAGGTCAATGTATTCCTCATCATCTATGTAAATGTCATAATAATCTGACGGAAACTCATAACTTAAATTGTGCAAGTCGCATGGAAGTTCAGTCCAACATTCCTTTTTTAGTGGACCTCTGAACATTAAAGTCTATTTTCATAATTGGGGTATTAAAAGCTCGTTATATTTAACTAAATTTTAATCATGACAGCCATTTATGTTTTAAACTCAAAGTCTTATTACAATCATCAGGGAGGAGAACATCAGTAGAATTTGAGAGATTAGAATTTCAAATGTTGGACAAGGGCTTCAAGTAACTCAACTTATGATTGTGCAAACATATAAGCAACTAGAAAATAACTTGTACTGCCTCTGGAGTCACCTTAGTGCATACTAATGTTTCAAAACTCTCAAATAATTCAGTTACAATAAGAAAATTGTCTCACACCCACTCAATACATGAATACAGGAATGAGAATACCTCCATTCTAATAAGATCACTGAACTGGTTCAGAGGCAAGGGCTTCAAAGATGCAGGTTTTCGTTTTGGAATTTCATTGAAGCCGTAAGCAATAGCGACATCCTGAGAGAGGGATCAAAATCAATAAAATAAAGATGATTTACAGTGCACTTTAGGCCTTACTATATTGATAAATAGTTACATATACGTCTAAATTGAAAAAACAAATAAATCAGCATAGTACCTCCGCCACATCACAGGGATGAAGAACGTCACTTCTGGTTGGAGGAATGGTTACAGTAAAACTGCAATTTTCACCCCCTAATTCATGCTGCTCAGCGTGTAACTGCATTTTACTTAACAAACCAGCAACCTGAAAGGTAGATGAGATTCAAAGGTGTTTGAAACTAATATACTACACTGCAGGGATGAAGATTCTTCAGGATAAGAAGCAAGTTAAAAAAGAGTAAGAATTATATCTCCAACACAAAGAAAAAGGATGAACAAAGTGAGCAATGCAAAGAATAAAATTGTGAGATGAAATTACATTTTATCCCCTCCCCCCTCCCCTCCCATCCTGTCCCGTCCCGTCCCGAACCGAAAAAAAGAGGCATCGGATATTACAATATAAGACGTAAAATATTTTTGAAGAATTCCAGGACATTTATAATCAGACATCCTACAGAAAAAAGCAATTATGGCTATATAACTAAATACCAATAAAGCAAATAATGCAGTTCCTCTAAGATAACCCAGAATTTTTTGTTTTATTTTTAGATTAAAAGAACAAAATCCTACAACAAAGCAGCCCGCCAATCATCAACGGAAATCCCCCCAGATGCACCTATGCAAAAGCCCATAAAGAGGCTAGATAGAAGGCCCTATCCCACAACAATGAACTGGCAATGACCAACCACAAAAAACACAGGTCATCCTCATTGTCCAAATGCCTCAAGGAAGCGAAAACATCCCCACCTACAGAATTTTGCCATCCTTCTCGAACACACTATAAGACCTACAGCCCTCCAAACAAGGAACTCTTAATATATTTCCCCAATTATTGTAAATATCAATGACAAAATTAATCATTAAATAGAATATAAAGGGAGATGTACAGCATCAATAAGCACCAAGGTTTATATACAACAGATAAGAGCAAAAACCTTATCAGCCTCCAATGAGACTCCCACTATGCCGCTGATATACGATAGTGCCACCTCCATATGGTATGGTGATAGGTCAGGATACACACATGATTTTCCATCAGGGTTAATTACTTCAACTGGTTCGACCTCAAACTTTTGTTCACAGTACACAGAAAACATGGTCACCTGTTGAAGCAAAGGATAAAAATACAAATATTATCAAGCAGTTTGTGAAGGCTATATGAATAACCAAATATAATGCAATAGAATTCTTACAAGCTTACCAATGTGTTCAAAACAATTTTGGCCTTTGTCAAATCAGTGGCTGTGCATTCAATGAAAACATTCTTCGTCTTTAAAGTAATGGCTGAATGTGCACCATTAATAATTGGTGGCAAAGACACAACAGTTCTGCAACAAAAGAAGTATTGATTTTGTTTCAAAGCGACTCTTTTGCACCAACACCAAAATTAGTACAAAATATAAGAATAATAATTATCCATTTCAGTACCATACAATTTAGAGAAATTAATTAGGATCGTAAGCATAGAATGAAGTCTACAATTTCAGATTCTTTATACAGTTTGCTTGCCCAATAGTTACAAGCCCGTAACAGAAAGAAGATATTAAGAAAATGAGTAAAAAATCAAAATAAATAAAATGGATTCATCACAGTGATTATTGACAAGCAGGTAGGGGTGTAAGAACTAAGAAAGCTCGTGGTTCCAAGGACAAAGAAGCATTTAGCATGAACTACATTACCTATTATGATCGTATATGACAGGAAAAACTGGTGACTCCGCAATTATGTGCAAGAACTTCTTCAGCTTCAGATCTGACTGCCAAATTGAAAAACAACACTAAATATCAAGGACATGCTAAATTACCCTCAAATTTCCAATAAAATAAGACAGATTTGCTGCACAAGGAATAAGTATGGAACTGAATATGACAATGAATTGAATTCAAAACAACACACTCCAAATGCAAAAACAGACTACTGGATCCAAGCCAATGAAGTCAAGATAATGTTAGAACTCACTTGGTAAAATACCATCAACTCATCTGCTCTGAAATTTTTGACCTACAAAATAGTTGCAAATTAGTTTCCCCATTCACTTGAGTAAGCAATTTAGAACTTGACTGAGACTATTGAATAAGAATTGTGAGAACTACAGAATTTCAAGTGAGGCAATACCTAGGCAAACAAGTCAAATATGTACCAATTTACCAAAAAACACATCACAACTGAGAAGTAGAGTGGGAATACACATGCCACTTACATCTAATATTTGATGGAAATTCTTATAGATTAAAAGACTAGAACTAGATAAACGACGATGAAAACTACTAGAAAGTTCCAGTTTTTGTTCTATTATTAAGTCTTTGATAAGTACCCAAAATAGACGCAGTTACCTGTTTCAGTGGGACGAAATTTATATCTGTAGGTGATAAAGCCTGGAGAAAAAGAGAGGATATAAATGTAAGTAACAACCAAAGATCCTCGCAAACATATGAATACTTGACATGTCAATCCCAATCAATAAAATTAAAGCTTCACTTATAACTCGATGTATTTTAGTGGGCATTTTTTAAGATCACATAGATATAGCATCCTTTGATGTCAGATGCCAAGTTTCGAAAAAACAAAGATAACTAACCTTGAGGACTTAATGAAAGAAATAAGCACCAACACTGACCTCATATGTGAAAGGACCTTCTATTGTATCCAAGTCATGGGTCCCAATAGCAACCAGGGTTCGCCGCCTAGAAAATAAAAGTACAATGAGAAATCAAGGAAGAAGGAAAGGATGGAACATCAAAAGCACAATCCGGATGCACCGGAAACACAGATACTTTATTCAACTCTGAATTAATTACTATTGAGCAAGCAGGTTCATATCACAATGCAGACTTATGGTACACTCAACATGTAACAAATTAGCCACATAAACAACAGCAACACACAAAATACTAACATTGGTGATATAAATGACTGTCAAAATGAAGTTTTGTATGATCAAAAGTCACATCTAAGGCAGGTCATAAGAAACTAGAAACAACAATCAGGTCAAGCCAGATTTTGTAAATGATATCTTAAGATTGATGCCTTACCGACAAATGTTCTGATGAAGCCTATCTTGAAGATCGATAAAGCTGTTGTATCTTGCTTCATCAAAAGTTATACCTCTTAAAACAGCACATACAATATATTGGCGAACCTCAGAAGTCTGTAACAAAACCAAAATACTGATAATATAGATGATTTATTTAAAAATGAATTTGCATCGAACTTTTTGCCTTATGAAAAAAGTCAAAAACAAACCTTTGGTTTGACATGAAGCCTAAGCATGGATTCCCTACTAATGTTCTTGACTTTAAATGTAGGTATTGGATCAAGGCCAAGAAATATGCGGAGGGATAGAACAAGGCCTTCAAGACAGAGCAAATCATATCTGCAGACCAATTAGAAAGTTAAAGTTGTCAATGAGCTCAGTTTTCAATGTACTCGAACATCTAATGGTACACCACATAAGTACAGGTCTCAGTAATTAAAGTTTCTTCTTTATCCAAATTTCATCAAAATAGAAAAACAATAATTAAGTGAGCTCCACAGATTCTTATTACTTTTTTTTACCATTTCATTAATAAATCAACTAGACATAAATAAAAGAAAGGGGAAAAAACAAGCGCGCACACATCGAGAAAGGAACAAGAGATGTGTATTGAATTAATAGCAGTACCGGTTGGCTGGAACTTCAATTTTGTAAATGACTTCTTCATTTTCTGCTACTTCCTCATCTAAGTGCTTTTCTTTTCTTATGATCGCCTTCTCCGTAGTCTGTTATATAACATGCATCAAATATTTTATGTATGGGCGAGCAAGATAGAGATTCTTTGTATGCATGCAGGAGCATTTTACGAGAAGTACTCACCACATCATCAAGTTCAATACCAAAACTGAAGCATAATTCATCAAACTCTTCTTGTGCTAAAAATACAGATAATTGAAATGAGAGATTGATTAATTAAATTTTATTATTAGTAGATTTAAAGTTAAAGAGCACAAAGAAGAATCATACTGTAAGTGCGGCCGAGGGCTTCGAAGAGACGGTCTCTTCCAACACTGACAGTAGGCATTATGGCTACAGCAGATAATAACCAAGGAGGGTGGTTTTATAGCAATTCTATAATGTTATCTGGGGTTAAGTAAACAAAAACAAATATCAGTGTTTGCTCCATTCATAAAGACAAAACATGAGTGCCATTTAGGATTTGTTTTAGTTTCTTCAAATAATATGTTAACATACAGTGGCAATGGCATGTAGAAGGTAAGTATGCTAAAGCTCCCCAACCTCCCCTTAACAATTTGTAGCCAAATAACTTTCTAGTATTTAACCTTGGCAATTTATCCCTCAATTGATAATTCTTTTTACTCCAACTTTCTTTTTCCCATTGAAAATTAATTACTAATCTTTATTTGTATAAACTTTACTTGTTTTTAGGATTTTATTGTTAGATTTGATTATATATACAAGTTTTTCATAAGTTCAAAACCACCAAAAATAAACAAAAACTAGCAACTGAAACGGAAAGCTGAAGATTACTTGAAATTATGAGGCTTCATAATATTCTAGTACTTGCATTGCTGATGATGGCTTTACAAAGTAAAAACTACGCACAAGTTCCATTTAATTAATCAAGTTGCTAATTCATAAATTTAGAATTTTATTTTTTTATCTGATCATATTAAAAATAAACAAACAAATTTAGCCCCGTTAGTGTATATATTCCTGACATCACCGTTGTGCACATATATTAAAATTAAATCATTCAACTCCCTAAAACTTATAATGATAGACAATTCAAACAAAGCATATTCATTCAACAGTTGTCCGAAAGACGTACATAAATCATTCATTGCTTTCGAAAATTTAGATACATTTATAAGACATGCAATATATACGGAGAATGCTAAGATTGTCAATAGAAGGGGTACCTTGTTGGCTCCGCGGTTACTTTCTGGCACGGCGGCCGATGAGGATTTCGACACTGGTCTGTAAGAGTGTTGATGGCGGACAAGGAAATAGTTAGGGCTGTGGTAAATATATAGTATTAGACTAGGGTCGAGAATATTTTTATTAATTGAAAATAAAACCACCTAGTTTTTCATTTAACATCATAAACCCTATACACGGCAAATGCTTTTCATCTAAGTCCTCCAACATTTTACATAAATACTTTTGCTTTGCCAATAAATATATACCGTATACGTGGATTAAGTTTTAGAATTTCCATATTATGACAATCATCAATGTGCGACTCTATATAATAAAACAGAGCGGTTCAAATCTCATTATTTCAATATTTAACGACTTCAAATTAATTTAAACTTCAACATCCAACAGTCTAAAATTATTTGGGACTTCAACATCCAACGGTCACTAATCTATCTCTCATTTTCTCCCCCAATTCAATATCTTTTTTTAAAAATATATCCTCTCACATTTTCCGCTCAAATCCAATTCACCACTACACTATAATAATAATAATAATAATAATAATAATAATAAAGTAATAATAATAATAAAAATAATAATTATAATAATAGTAATAATAATAACAATAATAATATTAATAAAAAAAAATAGTAATAGTAATAGTAATAATAATAATAATAATAATAATAATTATTATTATTATTATTATTATTATAATAAGAATAATAAGAATTATAATACTAATACTAATACTACTACTACTACTACTACTACTACTAATAATAATAATAATAATTATTATTATTATTATAATAATACTAATTCACAACTCAAAAATCTATCTAGTCACATTTTTCGCCCAAATAAAATTCACCACTACACTATAATAATGATAATAATAATAATTAATATAATAATAGTAATAATAATAATAATAGTAATAATAATAATTAATATAATAATAATAATAATAGTAATAATAATAATAATAACAATAATAATTATAATAATAGTAATAGTAGTAGTAGTAGTAATAATAATAATAATATTAATATTAATAATAATAATAATAATAATAATAATAGTAATAGTAATAGTAATAGTAATAATAATAATAATAATAATAATAATAATTATTATTATTATTATTATTATTATTATTATAATAACTGTAGTAGTAGTAATAATAATAATAATAATAATTAAAAAAAATAAAAAATTGCACGTAAACAACATAGGTCACCGTTTTAGCATTAACGCCCTTTTTCGGGTATTGCGGTTGTTATGTTTACACATGCGAATTGATATGGGCGGAGAATCACAGGGATAATTCAGATTTATTTTAATTGATTTGTAAATTATTTTAGGTTGTAAAGAGTTTTTATGTAATAAAATATTTTGAAAATTTTAATCTACGTCGTGCCTTCAAGCACGAGCAATTATGTGTCATCTCTTTGGTATTTTTACGGACTATATCGAGAGTAACTATTGTGACGCCCCCAAATCTGGGCCCACACAGCCCAAACTTGAGTCGTCAAAAGACTACAACAAAATTATTACAACAAAGCACAATGTACAACAATACAGTGTATAATAATACACAACTAAGTCTTCACTATTATTGCCACACTATTTTACAAAACGTGAAGACTATGATAACTATTCCTCGGACCCTCACTCCATTCCCCGGCTAGACCCTGTTATGTTTTCATCTCCTGTTGAAAAACAATGGAACAAAAGAAAGGGTGAGCTCAAATAACCCAGTAAGAAATATCATGACTAAGATAATGACGAATAAATTATCATTAGCCTTCAACAGTTGAGTTCTTGATAGAATACAATAGACTACAAGGTTTATATCAAAAACTGTAGTTAAATTCTTAAACAATGTTCAGATCAATAATAGCAGCGGAATGAGCAATCTATTAGAAGAATAATGCAGACTATAATGTCCACTCGCTTCTCTTTTTCGTAAAAACATCATCAACTTTTATCATCTGAAATACCATTAGTCATGATAATATAAATTCACAGTTCCTGATCATAATCATGCACATCAACAGTTCATCTTTGCACTACGGGCCAAAGATATTCAATATAGCACCAACGGTCATGATTATACCAGATTCAGCCTTTGGTCATAATCATACCAATCAACAGTTCATCTTTGCACTACGGGCCAAAGAGAACATTCACCACGTGCCATAAAAGACACCGAATAGATGTATCGCCTTTAACCTATTATATCGCCTTTAACCTATCATCTGTTCAACAAATATATCACATCTGTGCCCCCGACCACAAATATTCACCACAGCTTGATTCTTGATGATTAGTACAAATAACAGTGATACAAATGATGAACAGAAGAAACAGGATAAACAATAAGTATCAGAAGTTTACTTTGTGCAGATTCAAATAATGTCCAAATTGTCAACATGATGTGGAGTGAAATTTAAAAATGATATTCAAGATCCACAGTTCAGAATAACGGTTACAGTTCAATAGAAAGGTTCACGTAAATAGGAAGGTTCAGTTGAAATAATGAAGTTCATCTATTATGGAACATATAATATTTTCAGGAATTATAGAAGCAATAGTTCCATAATAAATTTCGATTTAGGAGTATGAAAGAAAATAATATCCCTTATCGTAGCAGGTTTGATTAACAAAAGGTGAAGAAAATTAATACAAAGGGGTTATTCACCAACAGGCGATAATCCGCGCCGTAAGTTATTCCCACAATTTAATAGAATTTGAGTACAAAGAGTTATTCACCAAACAGGCGGTCATCCGCGCTGTAAGGTTATTCTCAGAGATTAATAATGAATGAATACGAAAGGTTATTCACCAACAGACGATAATCCGCGCCGTAAGGTTATTCCCATAATTTAATAGAATTTGAGTACAAAGAGTTATTCACCAAACAGGCGATAATCCGCGCCGTAAGGTTATTCTCAGAGATTAATAATGAATGAATACGAAAGGTTATTCACCAACAGGCGATAATCCGCGCCGTAAGGTTATTCCCACAATTTAATACATGGAAATAAATGGCACATCTTATGAGTAAGAAAGAAACAATATTATTTTCGAGAATCAAATAATGATAATCCCTTACTTTAACACGTGACTGGATGAAGTTGATTAAGTTGAACGGTACACGTACACTTATAGATCTTCACAAATACTCAAGATGACTTAAGCACACTTAGAGAAAACTTTCACAAGAAGTATTTAGAGAGAGAAAGAAAGAACAAGTAAGGAAGTTTATGAAAAATCCTTAAGTTAAGGCTTCTATTTATAGCCAAAAATCTTATCATTCCTTTAATCTAAACCATTCATTTAAAGATCATCTTTTAATCTACACCATCCATTTCAAATTTTATATTATCTTTAATCTACACAATTCATTTCATATTACCTAATAATCACCTAACTTTATATTATAAACAAATCAATTCAATTATTCAACAATAATTCACACTTTAATCTACACCATTCATTTCATATCACCTAATAATCACCTAACTTTATATTATAAACAAATAACTTTATCAATTCAATTATTATGACTAATTGTTATAAATACAGTATAGTTAGCTCTTAGATATCAAGTCAATAAATTAATGAAATACAACTGTTTAAATAACATCATAATAGAGATAACAATAATGTAAAAGAAAGCATACGTTACTGTGTAATGACAATTATTGATTCAATAATGTGAATTATTGTGCATATGTTACTGTGACAATTATTAGGTTCAATAATTTTAAAAGCAGTGCAGCAACAATTATTGACTCAATGATATAAAATACAGTGTAATGACAATTATTAAATCAATAATGCAAAATACTGTGTAACAACAATTATTGAATTGATAATATAAAATATTATGCAGTGACAATTATCGATGAAATGATGCGTAACAGTTACGGTGTCAATTATCAGACCAATAATATGAGACACTATGCAATACCGTGTGTTACTGTAGAGTACCGTGTGATACAGAAAATACCAAAAACTACCGTATGCTACTATTCTTTTATCACCGGTATTTTAACAGTTCCGTTGACTATTTTTATTTAAAAAGGTTATTTCTGTCGTTTTCTATATCCGACAAATATTCCGTTGTGGGGTCCACCAATAATTTGTTATTTCGGCGCCGTCGTACGACACGAATATTCCCCGACCAAACGAATATTCCCCGACAAATCGAATATTGTCCGACAAAATAAAATTTGCAGATAACATCCTTAACTTTTAACTTGATCGATTTAACCACTTACTGTTTCAAAAAATATATATGAAGAAAAATTAAATTTTGTATTTCATAAAATTCGGGGTCTTACAACTATTGTAGTAGACTCTGACTCATGGTATGAGAATCTTTTGTTCAATTTTAAGAAAAAATGTTATGGTAATGCGATTTAGTTGGTGTTATGACAATACTTTTTTGTTTTGACTTAGAGTGCTCATTTTATACTTTTGAGTATATATGCAAAAGCTTTTCTTTTAAATTTTTACATTTTTTTTCCTCACTGGATCCCACAAAATGGCTTGTTGTATTACCCCTTTTCCACATGAAATATTGTTCATTAATCGTATTGATCGATGGTTAAAGATACTAGAGGTAAATAAATACCGTTAAACTTCTCATTTCGTTTTGTCAATAAAGGAAAGGTATGTGGGATACCCGATAACACTATATTACATAAATTTGAGTCCGCTATCGTCAATCAATTAATTGTTCAAACATGCTAAGAACTAATTTTAAATTAGGAATTAGTAGTACATTAATGTTTGCCTAAAAAAAAAACTATGACTGGATTGAGTATCAATCTTTTTGTATTAATGGTTGAACTTTCAGTTTTATTATGAAACTGAGAGTCCACAACAATTTAAAAATTTTCAATCTAAAAATATTGGATACAATACTCAACTGTTTTATTAGCTGTATCATGCCTTTAAGCATGAATTATCTCTAGTAATTCAATATAGCTTGATAGCTTCTTAATTCATCATATCCATCCGGGACAAGTCAACACATATCACATCAAAACACAAACATAAATACTACATTTCTTATTTTTTTTAAAATAGAACACGACACAATTTAAATGTCTATTTCACTTTTTAATGATTAAGATAAATATAATATTTGAATGTCGTATACTTATACTTATTCATCCATCTAACCATAATTTAAAGCTTAAAGTTAGGCGGGTGTATTTTTCATTTTGCTTTCTCTTATTGTTTATAATCCTTTATTTTAGATTATTAATCTTTTTCAATTATTTTTTTTAGCTTTTTTATTTTCTTCTGTCTTCCTACTTTTACACTTATAATATGGATTTATTTTTAGTCTCCCAATTAATTTGGAATAAATTATTTTTCCTTTGAAAAATATTGAATCAAGGAAATTCAAATACCTATACTGATACTGTATGGATTTTTAAGAGGGATTGTGCTAGAACTAATCATTTTTGCGTGTAAATCATAATTATTTTTCAAAAAATATATATCTATCATAGATATAATTAAAATGACAAACTTGATTTCACAAATTTTGATTAATTTTACCATATATTCACTTATTATTAATATAAGTATTTAATGCGTACTTGAATGCTATCCATGTCTGTAAAGTATTTAATATAAAAACGAAAGTCTTTTTTTTTTTTAAATCAAAATAAAAAAGAAAATTTTATATCTCTAATTGTCCAAATTAAAAAGGCATTCCAAATAATTTATACAAGAGTAATTATATGGGCATGCGCACATAAAACTAGCTTTTATACAAGCAATTACCAAACCCACAAAACAAGGCCCAAAGAAGCCATCCTAGGCCCATCACATCTATCTGCAAATTATAGTGTTTTGTTACAAAATGTTCAACTCACGTTCATCATATATCGGAGACCGAAAAGTAATCGCTATGCTAAGAAAGTAAGATTTTTTTTTTTTATGAAAAATGCGTTAATATATAATAATACTCCCTCTTTTTTTTTTTTTTTATAGAAATAGTTTATTTGTAATTTATTTAATTCTGGAAAAGAAAAACAACTTTTCATTAACCGTAGCATAAAATAATACAATTTTTATAAGTATGTTATTCTAATTTACAAGCCTAATAGTCCATACAAAGTACAGATAAACTTATAATGAATTATTACGTAAATTTTAAATATAATATATTTGAGAGACATTTTAGTTAGTTTCAAGTCAATTGAATAGTGCAAGTTTGGTCACATGGTAACCTAAAAGATTATTATTATTATTATTATTATTAATCAATTTTTAGTGACAAGGGATATATTATATCTTAGTTTTAAAAAAATAAATGATATATTATATCCTTAATAGTAAATGTGTATTGAAGTTTTGTGAAAAACTTCACTTTTAAACCGTTGAGTAATTAAATACTAAAATTATGACCAAAAAGACATGAAAAAAAAAAAATACTTTTGGACTACCGAGTTACCAAATTTGAATTGTTGAGTTGATTCAAAGCCAACTAAAATAACTCAATATTTATTTTGCAATATTTTGGTATAGATAGATTGATTGATTATCATACCACCACTATTTTTTTTTTATTTTGAAGGACAAAAATCAAATAAAATATATTCTTAATATTTATAAACTTTACAAAAGAACACTTCTTTTAGAATGAGGAGAATAATAAAGCACTCGGTCTTAATTTGACCACGTAATTCTATGCAACCATGTGGCAATCCCATCATATTCATGAGATTTATATACAACTTGAGATTATATATCTTGTTGAGAAGGTGAACTAACAAGTTATTTTCCACACTTACCCACCAACATTTAATCAAACTCTTAAAACACTTCGTTAGTTACTTTCCTATAAATTTCCATTACAAATTTTTCTCTTTCCAACTCAAATTTCAACACATTTTCCTAGTTCTCAATATTCAAAGAAAACTTTGCCAGCCCTTCAAACTTCAGCTCCTATCAAACAAACAATGGCTGCTTTTAAGCATTGCATTGTCCTAACATTGGTGGTAGCATCATCACTTTCTAGCATAAATGTGAGTTTTGCGGCTCGGCACTTGCTACAAACTTCAGCAGTACCAACATTGCCTACTATTCCATCTCTGCCTCAGGTTGCATTGCCTCCATTACCCGCAATCCCAACACTTCCCAAACCAGCAGCATTGCCCCCATTGCCAACTACTACCCCTTTACCTACGCTACCAACGATCCCATCTTTGCCAAACGTGCCTACAATCCCAAAGGTGACATTGCCTCCTCTGCCGGCATCACTACCAACCATTCCAAGCATTAATATTCCTACAACTATTCCATCCATTCCTTTCTTCTCCCCACCACCATCAACCAGTAGCCCTTGAGGTAGATATTCCAGCTAGCAGTGTATTTGAATTTTGCTTGTCCCACATGGATATATCATTTTTTCTTTTATTGGCTTGCGTTTATGCTCATTTGTCATTATTTTCCCTGTTTCATTTATTTTGTAATTGTTTACCACTAGGGGTGCAGGGTTGTTATAGTTGATTGTTTCTATGAATATGATTGCTTATTAATTATGCTAATGAGCTTTCAATATATTTGATTCAATTATGCATCAGTATACAGCAGTAACTTCATCAGAAAGTCATATAATTCTCAGCCAAAACATAACGAGTCAGAATTAAGAACCGGTTTACAAATTTAAAACTGAAATTCAGAAACATTAATACTAAACAAACTAATGTTATATTTGTTTGGCCAATCAATTCCAAGTTTTGAAAAAGGAATTTAACGAAAAAATTTAACCAAATTTTGAAATGAGAAAGGGAGTATGATTTAAGAACACCGTTACATAATCAATTTCAATAAATTTATTTTTCTTAGGCTAAACTCCATCCTTCCCTGGAATACAATTTTGTGATTAGGACCCCCCCTTGCGATGTATCCAAATCTTGTCTCATGCTTAGATTTTAATTACGATCCGTTTCTTTCTTTGTATGCCTGCCATGTATTTTTATCCAAATTTCTTGAATATATTTAAGTGCTCCATTATTTTAATGGTAGTACGATAATAAATTGATGAGATGATAAATTTAGAACTATTATATGTAATTTCATACTATGATCAATAACATGCTACTACTACATATGAAAGAAAAAAACAAGAAATCTTGAAGCAATAATAATATATTACCGGCTTCGTGGTTTTTCCAAATATAAAATGTATAGATCCAGAATAACAATGTCACATATTCTTCCTTACTGTCACGAGTTCAGAGTTTTTCATGGGATAGTTGACAAAAATAAGGAGAAATTCAACTTTGGTGAAGAAAAAGAAGAAGAAATAGCGCTTCCAGCCAAATCTAGACGCCACAAAGTTGTAATTTTTATTAGCATCTTCCACTGCAAAAGTAAATAGCGCTCCAGCCAAATCTAGATGCCGCGAGGTTATTACAGCGCGCCGTGGTGCTGTTGCCACGGATGATGGTCGATGTTCTATAATTGGGAGAAATTTCTTGGTGATGGAGGTCATGCTGTTGATGCAGCAGTTTCTGCAGCTCTTTGCTTGGGTGTTGTAAGCCCTGCTTCTAGTGGGCATTGGAGGAGGTGCATTTATGCTTGTTTGGTCGGCCAATGGAACCACACAAGCGTTTGACATGCGAGAAAGTGCTCCAATACTTGCTTCTCAGGTACTCCGAATATGTGGACATTTTCCCTCTTTTAATTTTCACTTAGTTTTTCGTACTTTAGAGGATTTATCAAGTGAAAGAAATTGTAAATGCAATTATGCAAAGGTGGTGTTCATGTTCATTTAGTTACCATGGAAAAATAAAGGAAATAGAAGATGAAAAGTTGGGACTTTTTAATTTTAGATGTCATTTCCCTTTCTTTCCTTTATTCTTGACACAATTTAGAGGAACAATGAGTAGTAATCCTATTATGTTCAGTTACTTGCGCTTGCGGTGTTTTTAGTGGTTTTGGAGACCTAAATGCTCTGCACCAAAAATGCAGTGTGTTTATACTTTAAATAATACGTTTGCAAGTTAAATAAGTTGTGCTTCCAACAAACTAATTCTAATCTCAAGTGCGGCTAGACCTCTAAATGCACCAAACCCCCATAAGTTGGTAGACAAACAAGCACTAGGAAGGGATATATATGTGGGAACCAAAAAGTGCTTTGCAAATTGCTGGAACTGCTAAAACTAGACTGAAGTCATGCTTTCCATTGCCTTCATGTCTCTAGAATATGTATGGTGGAAATACTACTCTAAAATCCAGGCTCCCCTCTCCATAGCATTTCCAGGGGAACTTGCAGGCCTCCACTAAGCTTGGGAACAATACGGAAGGTTTCCATGGAAGAGACCAGTAAGGCCAGCTGAGCGTCTTGCTCGTAAGGGATTCAAAATTTTGCCATATCTTTACATGCAGATGGTTAGAACAGAATCGGGTATCATGAAAGACAAGGGACTTCTGTTTCAGCCAGGGGATATCTGCTATAACAAAAAACTAGACAAAACACTTGGAGCAATTGCAGAATATGGGATTAAACCTTTCTATAATGGCTCGATTGGATTCAATTTGGTTGAAGATGTAAAGAAAATTGGAGGGATACTAACAATAGAGGATTTGCAGCAGTATCAAGTTAAAATGAGGAAACCAATCTCAGCAGATATTATGGGGCATAAGATACTTAGTATGCCACCTCCTTCTTCAGGAGGTCCTTCCATGGTATTGGTAAGTTTATCTTTTGACGAATGCAGACATTTTACTCCCTCCGTTCCAAAATTGGGATAAATTTTTCTTTTTAATCTGTTCCAAAATTATATATACAATGATATTTTATACTATAATGTGATGTGAAGTTCCTAATATGCCACTACTTATGTTCTACGTAGATTAAAAACTATCATATCACCGCTATTACATTTCTAGCTTATTTTTGGGATATGTTTGGAAAATTAATATTTTTTTAAAAGTCGTCGTTTTATAAATATATATCTAATTTTGGTATGAAAGGAGTATTATTTTTTCTCTCATTCTCTCTGCGTTCAAGTCTCTTTGTGTCTCTTCATTCATATATTCATGTGAATGGAGAAAGGATGAATATTCATTTGTTGACACAGGCTTTAGCTAAGGTCTACTAACAGGATCAAATTTCTTTTATGGTGACAATTAGATTCTGAACATACTTGCTCAATTCGGCCTTTCTGGTTCCCTTGGTATTCATAGAGAAATTGAAGCTTTGAAACAAGCTTTTGCAGTGAGGAGGTGATCCAGATTTTGTAAATATAAAGGAAGTTGTAGCTGACATGTTATCACCTAAATTCGTGAAAGAGCTGAAGAAAGCCTTATAAGATAACATGATTTCAGTCCCAGTCATTACGGTGGCAAGTATCTAATTTATTTCTAATGAAATCATCACAGAACATTATTTCAATGAGTACAAATCAGAGATTTTGTGAAAAAAAATATAGTTTGCACAATTCGTTCATAAAAATATTAGCATCAGTTTATGAAATTGGAATTCGACACTTGTCTAAATTTATTTTCTTCATTATAGGTGGAATCAGATCATTGATCATGGTACCAGCCATTTGTCCATTGTAGACAGTGACGGGAATGCTGTTTCCAAGACTAATACTATAAACTCATATTTTGGCTCACAAATACCGGTATAGTCCTTAACAATGAAATAGATGATTTCTCCAGGCCAATGAATACTGGAAAAAATGTTTGACTACCCGCACCAGCCAACTTCATTAAACCTGAAAAAAGGCCCTTGTCATCAATGACACTTGCTACTGTCCTACGGTAATATCTGTTGCTCTTCTTGTTATTAGGAAAACCTGATCCGAACTTTAATTTAGAGATGATTGTAAAGCTACCCAAAGTAACTGGCCCCGATCTTGGAGCAAAGGCCTGGTAGGTCCGGAGAGGAAGGAAGATATATTGTGCAATTAATTGTGCTGCTAGGTAGTCTAACAGTATATGTTTGTATGAGAACTGGACAACTGTGGTTGGCTAGTAGCACTTTGAAGTTCCGGTAGAGACAAGGGCAGCCAAAGTCTTGCTGGTGGGACAATTTGCCAATTTGTAGTTCAAGAGTTGGAGGACTCAAAGTTAGGGGCACTTGTAGCAGCAAGTGACCCAAGAAAGGGTGGATTTCTTAATATGTCCTCAAACAAATTGAAAGTAAAGGGAAGGATTTTAAAAAGATAAAAATAAAATTAAAAATCATAGTGCCCATTTTATCAATCATTTACAATTCATTACAAAATTTGAAAATCATATTGCCCATTATATCAATAACTACTAATGTTTGTGGACTAAGAAGTCCCTCATAATGCTTGTGAAGCACAAGTGCAACGTTTTCTTTTGGGATTTAACAGCTACCAATACTCATCCTACTGTTCAGGAATGCACTTATTCAGTGCAGTGTAACAACCTTAATCAGAGTGATGAACATAACTACCATTTCTTTAGAGATTTTTTTTTTAATTATTCAAAATACTAGACATATACCCCCTACAAATTTAAAAAATCAACTTAAAATAAAATTGATCGAGGGTAAAAACAATTGATACAATTTTTTAATAAACTCACTCACTTGCCATGTCGATAGATCGAGAAGCAAGCTAGTAATTAATTCAGCCCACTTGCACGAAGAGTCTAGCTAAGTGACATCACATCTCATAAAAACTGAATTTATCAAAAAGCATCGTATTAGGTGAAGTATTGACGCTCTAGCACCCTCATTCCTTTTCATGCTCTTGCTGCCCTGGCTTTTGCTTTCGTATCTTGAAAACTAGGTTCTTCCTAATCGGAGTTGTAGTTATAAGTCCTGATATTCTTTCAGTTTCACAAAAAAAGTCTCATTTGCGATTTTATATTATTTCATAAAAGTGTCTATTTTTTTTTATGAGTATAGTACTCAAAATACTGTAATATTTTTAAATTTCTTATCATAATTTTATTATCAGATCTTATCATATTATAAAACCACAACTTATTATTTTTAGAAATATACGTATGTAAACAACAGGGGTATCCTTAATATGTATAAATTTTGCAAATGCATCTATTTTTGTAAAATGAAGAAAGTATATTTATTTGTTTGTTTAGGGTACGTGAATGTTTCCTTCTGTACTTGGAAGCATTTAAAATTGTGTAATTTATCAGTTGCATGCACACCTTTTGAATGCCGATAAATGCAGAGTACGTTCTACCAAAGATTTGTATAAAAGAACCACTTTGAAAGATAATTAATAGCTAAGATAAGCCAGTGACTTCAAAGGCAAAGTTTGTGATACGGGTATATTTTTACTAACAGGGGAAGCTACTAACAACTACTCCCCCTCCATCCTCAAGTTCAAAATATTTTGTTTACAATTAAAAATTAGTTTATTTTCAAAAGTATACTAAAGTGAGGTCTACCAAGTTTAAAAGATATATATAAATAAAAAATTATTAGCTAGTCATAGGATAGGGTCAATTGGTACCCTACACCAATCATATATTACCATTTGTATGAGGTTTGCGCAAACCTTAGCAAATTAGTGAATGCAGATATAAGATTTGCGTAAATCTCATACAAATGACAGCATGTGATTGGTGGGGGCCACCACCTGGCCTTGTCTTGGAGCCCTGAATAATTACTTTAAACAAAAAATTATTAGTTAGTCATGCATGGGATCCAATATGGGAAAATATGGTATTTATTTTATACTCTCCACTACTTTATATTTTATTTTTCATTTGTGTGAAATTTATACTTAAAATACCCTTTTGAGGACGGAGGGAGTTGTTGGTAAAGAAAAATTTGTTAAATTACCTGGTGATAGTGCAGGGACTGATTGCGGCCAAGATAGAAGTGTTTTTGCTTGTAAAAAACCTAACTTTCACCGATTTCTTGACAAAGTTAATTAGTGTTTGAGTGCACACAATAAAATTACTTTAAAAAAAATTAGGGATAAACTTATAAACAAATGTGTGGTGTGTTTTCAATTTTTCCCCAACTATTTGTCACGAACTTGTACATGTGTCAACTATGGCCACATAACGAAAAGAAAATTAAAAATCACAAAAGTTTGGAAATTTTTGCTAATTCCAAAATCAATTTTTTTTGTTTATGCAAAAATTACTTTGGAGCTGAAATATTATCTATTCATTAAATATACTTTTTTGTTTTCATATATATTTCTTTTTACTTACTTTCACTAGTGAAAATAAAAATAAGATAACGTTGTTTTATAATTATATTTGAATATTAATTTTATTTATTTTTATTAAGTGGTAGAATTTAAAATTTCGTTGTTAACAAGATTCGATGTCTGGACATTATTAAAGTTGGAATAGCTACTTGTATTGTCAAAATTGAAAAAATAAATTTTTTTGTATTTTTATTTTTTTGCCGTCAAAGTGGATTTTGCTTTCATTGTTTTTCAAAATAAAAGGAATTACCTAACACTATTTTATGTTTCCGATTTTAAAAAAGTAGAAATAAAAACTAAAAGTTGGAACCAGACGAACCCTTAATTTACTAATATGCTTTTCGTCCACTATAACATTTTGCCAAGTCGACTCTTAATTTAAAGATTTTTCTAGTTGTTTGCCTACTTCCAACATAGGTTCCTTTGAAATGGAGTATCAATTTTCTCGTTAAAGGTATAAAATAATGTATCCAGTTTTGGAAGACGATAATGCCGCAAGGTACTAAGGACCAAGTACAACATGCATGTTTAATTTATAAATAATGAGAACTGTACTCAGTTTAATCTCCTTATAAATGTTATGCTAACACAAATTTTGAGGGTGATTAATTTAACCTACCTTAACCGGCCTATACATGTTTATCCCACCAAGCCCCTCCAAATTCAAGTCTAATTGTAACACGTTAAACTAAGATATTCAAAACTTGGAGAGTCTAGCTGAGATGGTGAGCTAACAAGCATTTTCTCCACACTTCCCTAACTACATCTCATCAAACTCTGAAGACCCTTTCTTTTACAATTCCTATAAATAGCCATTACAAACTGCTAACTTTCCAACTCAACATACAACATTTCCTAGCACTCAAAACTCAAGGAAAAGTTAGCTAGTTCTTTCAGACTCCTATCAAACAACTAATGGCTGCTTTTAAACATTGCTTTGTCCTAACATTGGTGGTAGCATTATCACTTTCAAGCATAGATGTGAGTCTTGCGGCTCGCCATTTACTACAAACTTCAGCACCAACATTGCCTACCATTCCATCTCTTCCCAAGGTTGCAGCACCTCCATTACCCGCAATACCAACCCTTCCCAAACCAGCAGCATTGCCACCATTGCCAACTACTATGCCTTTGCCTACGCTACCAACGATCCCAACTTTGCCTACAATCCCAAAGATGACACTTCCTCCTTTGCCAGCATCACTACCAACCATTCCAAGCATTAATATTCCCACAATCATCCCATCCATTCCTTTCTTCTCTCCGCCCCCATCAACCACTAGTCCTTGAGATATTCCAACATTATATTGAGATCAATATATATATCCCATGGTCCATGGATTTATCATTTCTTCTATGTTGTTGTACGATCTTTTCTACATAGATTATATGTAGAACTGGTTGTGCATGGTTCCAATTTGGTTTGTATTTCAGTTTCGACAGTGTTCTCCCTTTTATTAGTACTAGGGTATTGATTGTTGTACTTGATTGTTCCTATATATGAATATGATTATGATTTCCTTATTTATTTTATTCAATCATGTACCAATGGCTAATTCATTATGAAGTATAAAAAATCATATTGCCCATCATATCAATAACGACTAAAAATAAATTTGTTCCAAAATAACTAAAAAACTAAAGTAAAATAGTTGCAAGTAAAAATAATTGACACAACTTTTTCCAGAAACTAAATCCTTACCCATGTTGATAGAGAAGCAAGCAAGCTAGTAATTCTATCCATACGCTAATATTCTAGCTAATGGACATCAGATCTCATAAAAAATGAATTTATCAGTTGATTTTTTTACAAATAAAACATAGTATAATCATAAATATTGGATTAAGTGAATTTTTAAAATGTACGCTCTAGCATCCTCAATCCTGTTCCTGCTCTGGCACTTATGACTATGTTACAATCACTTGGATTATCTATGGTGGTTGTATCATGTATGCCAATCTTTTTGATTCCTCAAATTTTGAGGAGGATTAATTTAACCTACCTTGACCAACCGACCGATATATGCTTGTCCCACCAAACACCTCTAACTTCAAGTTCTATTTAAAACTTCTGTAAACTAAGATATTTGAAAATTTGGAGGGAGTCTAGCTGAGAAGGTGAGCTAACAAGCATTTTCTCCACTCTTCCCTTACTACATCTCATCAAGCTCTAAAGACCCTTCATAGTACATTTCGTATAAATAACCATTACAAACTGCTAACCTTCCAACTCAAAACACAACATTTACTAGCACTCAAAACTCAAGGAAAAGTTACAGTTTTTCGGATTCATGCTCCTATCAAACAAACAATGGCTGCTTTTAAGCATTGCATTGTCCTAACATTGGTGGTAGCATCATCACTTTACAGCATAAATGTGAGTTTTGCGGCTCGGCACTTGCTACAAACTTCAGCAGTACCAACATTGAATACTATTCCATCTCTGCCTAAGGTTGCATTGCCTCCATTACCCGCAATCCCGACACTTCCCAAGCCAGCAGCATTGCCAGCATTGCCAACTATTACCCCTTTGCCCACGCTACCAACGATCCCATCTTTGCCAAACGTGCCTACAATCCCAAAGGTGACATTGCCTCCTTTGCCGGCATCACTACCAACCATTTCAAGCATTAATATTCCTACAACTATTCCATCCATTCCTTTTTTTCTCCCCACCCCCATCAACCACTAGTCCTAGGGAACCCGGAATTCTATTTAATTACAACGATTACTATACCCCATGGATTTATCATTTCCTACATTGATTGTTTGAAGTTATGATCTCCAGAGATTATGGAACTGGTCCTGGTTCCAAGCTGGCTCTATATTTTTGTTTGGCATTATTTTCCCTCATCTTCTTTTGCTATTGTTTTCCTATGTTTTTGAGTGGTGGTTGTAGCTTGTTGGTGTATAAATTTGACATATGATCCCTTATTTATTTTGTTTCATGAACATTGAATACCTCTCATGTGTTAATAGTCAATTGTTAATTACAAATCTCCCACCAAGTTTCATCTTTGGTTTGAATCTGTGGAAAAAAAACCCCTTTGTATTAGTTTTTCAATTTTTTGACTATAACAAAAATTGTTTAAACGAAAAAGCCAAAAAAAATTTAAAAAAATGCTTAAAGAAAATGCAATGCCTTTAGAAAGGACTTCAATGAAAATGAACCATAATAATTGATTAAAAAGAAAACTGTAAATTGGTTACAAATTACAACAATCTACCGAATTACAAATGTAAAGGTACAGGGAAATTAAAATCATACTTAAATCTATTTCTATTGAATGTAATGACAAACAGCCTAGTAGTTTATTTCTATCAAATAAAATAGGGTACAAACAGATTCCAGTTTCAATGGACTATCCCTTATGGTTTAGTTTGGAGTTCACATCAATACATTCATTTTTACTAGACATGTACTTATCAGTATTTTAATCTAGCCTCTTTGTAGCCCTTTTTATAGATCGCCTCATATACGTGCTTGTCTCGCAAGCATGTGCTCTCAATAAAAGTACCAATTAATACAAAACAGAACCTATTTTGCCCACCTTGAAAAGCTAATTGTCCAAGGATTCTCTTCCTATATCATCCCACATTAAATTATCTTTTGCAACTACTATGTGACTGTCCCTTACGGTTCGATTTGGAGTTCACATCATCCCACCACCAAAAATTTTCGTCATTATGCTGTCTTGTATGGTCTCATATGAGCTAATAATTCAAATTTGTGGAGAATAAAATTTGAAAAATAACTCAAAATAAAATTTTTGAGAGTTAAAATAACTGATACAACTTTCTCTAGAAACTAAAACGCTTACCATGTTGATAGAGAAGCAAGCTAGTAATTCAGCCCATTTGCACTAATAATCTAGCTAATTGACATCAGATCTCATGAAAAATGAATTTATTAGCTGATTTTTTATTTTTAAAAACATCGGATAATCATAAATATTGGGTCAAGTAAAATTTTAATTTGACGCTCTAGCACCCTCAATCCTGTATTCCTCCTATTCATGCTCTCTTGGTCCCCTGGCTTTTGTTGTCGTATCTTGAGTACTAGTGAAAGACAATAGCTAAGATGGACCAATCGGCTTGTGATAAGGGTATATTTGTTGTTTACTGAGGAAGGTAGTTCAGTTCAGCAAAAAACAAAAGATTAGTTGAATTGCAAACGTGTTTGCGGTGAAATAAAGTGTTTTTGTTAATAAAAAAGCTGACTTTCACGACAAATTTAAATACCGCTTGACTACACATGACAAAATTGCCTTTAGAAAAATTAAGGACAAATTAATGTTTGCAAAGGTACCAAGGACCAAGTACAACATGCATGTTTAATTTATAAATAATGAAAACTGAAAACTTTCAGTTTAATCTCCTAAATGTCATGCTCAATGTTACTTATGACATGTTTCGTTACAGTACGCAATATAAATACGGGTATATAATACGTTATATAGTTGAAACATAATACGGTAGAATATTTTTATATAAGTTTTTATAGTTATGAATTCTCTTAAAATTTAAATGAAATGCACCTAAATTTTATAAAAAAAAATTAGTTGAAACAACAAGTTGGTTATTTTATAAATAGTTTAGGACAAATATAATGTTTGAAGCATCCAACTAACTTAGAATATTGATATTTGTGCAATTATAAGTAAAAGAACAAAGAAATTTTTCGATGCGTTAAATTTAAAGTATTGGTACATAAGAGCCAACAGTTATGTGAGCTCTAATTCTATTCAAAGTTTTTCTCAAGTCTAGTTGAGTCTAGGATTAATGGACAAGTTGAACTGAGTGCACAGAATGATCAGGTTGATCATGATGTGGTTCCTCGTCTCGTTGGCTCGGCTGATCTTGATTAGGGGTAACTAGGACCAACACCATCACTTCGTCCCCCTCTATTTCGCGTTCTAACTATTTTTAAAGGGTATTGTATGTGAGTTGAAGATTACATATACTTCAGATTAACGACTCAGGTATATTTTTCAGATGGTTAAAAACTAACTGCAATCGAAAAAATATTTTTTTGGTGGGTTTAGTTATTAATTAAGTGAAAACAAAGATATGATGGGAACATAAACTAAGTTTTGGGTTGCGGAAATCTAGAATCTTTACATAAGAATGTCCATCTTCTAGCGTCAGTGATGATGACTTAGCCCTCTGGGATAGTCTCTAGCTCGTAGACCTAAACAAACATAAGCACTTTGGCCTCGGCTAAACCGTCTGGGACATTTTCAATATAAGTGGTCAGTGAACAAAGTCAAGAGGTCGATTATGAGTTAATGTGAGTTTCAAATATAAAATTATATGGGTTAATTACATATTTTAGTATTTTTTAATGAAAAAATTACAATAAAAGTGCATTAAAAACATATTTACAAAAAGAGTGCATTTTTAATCTTTTATTTACATAATAAATACAATTAGTTTTAGTTTAAATTAATTGGAGTGATGATGTGACTATGATCCCTTTAATTTAGTTGGGTAATTTCAAAATTTAAAATTCTAATTAAATTCGCTTATCTTTCTCTTTCCTCCATTATCATCTTTTCCATCTTTTTCCGCCATTTTTGTGACGCCCCCAAATCTAGGCCCACACAGCCCAAACTTGAGTCGTCAAAAGACTACAACAAAATTATTACAACAAAGCACAACGTACAACAATACCGTGTATAATAATACACAACTAAGTCTTCACTATTATTGCCACACTATTTTACAACACGTGAAGACTATAATATATATCCCTCGGACTCCCACTCCATTCCCCGGCTAGACCCAGCTACGTTCTCATATCCTGTTGAAAAATAATGGAACAAAAGGGTGAGCTCAAATAGCCCAGTAAGAAATATCATGACTAAGATAATGACGAATAAATTATCATTAGCCTTCAACAGGTGAGTTCTTGATAGAATACAACAGAATACAAGGTGTATATCAAAAACTGCAGTTAAATTCTTGAACAATGTTCAGATCAATAATAGCGGCGGAATGAGCAATCTATTAGAAGAATAATGTAGACTATAATGTCCACGCGCTTCTCTTTTTCGTAAAAACATCATCAACTTTTATCATCTGAAATACCATTAGTCAAGATAATACAAATTCACAGTTCCTGGTCATAATCATGCAAATCAACAGTTCATCTATGCATTACGGGCCAAAGAGAACATTCAATATGGCACCAGCGGTCATGATTATACCAGATTCAGCCTTTGGTCATAATCATACCAAACAACAGTTCATCTATGCACTACGGGCCAAAGAGAACTTTCAATATAACAACAACGGTCATGATTATACCAGATTCAGCCTTTGGTCATAATCATACCAAACAACAGTTCATCTATGCACTACGGGCCAAAGAGAACTTTCACCACGTGCCATAAAAGACACCGAACAGATGTATCGCCTTTAACCTAATATATCGCCTTTAACCTATCATCTGTTCAACAAATATATCACATCTGTGCCCCCGGCCACAGATATTCACAACAGCTTGATTCTTGATGATTAGTACAAATAATAGTGATACAATTGATGAACAGAAGAAACAGGATAAACAATAAGTATCGGAAGTTTACTTTGTGCAGATTCAAATAATGTCCAAATTGTCAACATGATGTGGAGTGAAATTTAAAAATGTTATTCAAGATTCTCAGTTCAGAATAACGGTTACAGTTCAATAGAAAGATTCAGAAAATAGAAAGGTTCAGTTGAAATAATGAAGTTCAACTATTATGGAACATATAATATTTTCAGGAATTATAGAAGCAATAGTTCCATAATAAGTTTCGATTCAGGAGTATGAAAGAAAATAATATCCCTTACCGTAGCAAGTTCAAGAGTGTAAAAAAAATGACATTTCTTACCTTAACACGTGACTGGATATTGATTTAAATGAGATTGATCAACCTATATATTTATAATAAAATTAGTAATTACAACATGTAAACTTCAAAGTGTATGATAACTCATATATTATGAACTATCAAAATTATATATATTTAACATAATTTTTGTAGTATAAAATACCAACTTTAAAATAGTTTTAAAAATAATATTCCAAAATAAATCTTCCAAAGAAAGCTTTTAAAAATGAATCTTCTCAAAGAAGAGTCTTCTAAAGGAAGATTTGTGAATACCGTGAAAAATAGGAATTTATAAAATTACTACTCTTTAATAAAAGACTTACTTGAAAAATTCCTGCACTCCTTTTGGCTTTCAAACACTCAAAATAGCCTTACTATTCTCAGAGAAAACTCATAAAATTCTTATAGAAAAATTTTATGTTTTAGGTGTGATTTTTCTATTCAGCTGAACAATCTATTTATAGGAGAAAATAAGTTACTATGCATGGTAGGTGGGAGGCGTACTGCACGCCAGTGCTGAAAATTTCAGCAGCTGCGGCAGCAGCCCACGTTTCTGTTTTCTCCCAGCACATTTTCAAATTTGGTTTTCCTCAGGTGGGTCCCACAGAGGGCCCACATGTTTTCTTACTATTCACGTACTATTCACGTCACTATTCACGTTACTATTTCAAATAGTAAAATTAATTTTTTTTATTTTTTATTTATTTATTTATTTATTTATTCTTCCTGTGAGTCCAACATATAAAATAATGTTACCACAATAATGTAAGAAACACGTTACATATTTTTATTAATTTAATAATATAAATTATAGTGTATTTGCTACTGTGACAATTATTAGGTTCAATAATTTTAAAAACAGTGCAGCAACAATTATTGACTCAATGATATAAAATACAGTGTAATGACAATTATTAAATTAATAATGCAAAATACTGTGTAGCAACAATAATTGAATTGATAATATAAAATATTATGCAGTGACAATTATCGATGAAATGATGCGTAACAGTTACGGTGTCAATAATATGAGACACTGTGCAATACCGTGTGCTATTGTAGAGTACCGCATGCTACAGTAAAATACCATAAATTACCTTATGCTACTATTCTTTTATCACCGGTATTTTAACAGTTAACACCGTTGACTATTTTTATTTAAAAAGGTTACTTCTGTCGTTTTCTATATCCGACAGATATTCCGTTGTGGGGTCCACCAATAATTAGTTATTTCGGCGCCGTCGTACGACCCGAATATTCCCCAACAAAACGAATATTCCCCGACAAAACGAATATTGTCCGACAAAATAAAATTTGCACATAACATCCTTAACTTTCAATTTTGTTAATTTAACCACTTACTGTTTCAGGAAAAAAAATATATGAAGAAAAATTAATTTTTATATTTCATAAAATTCGGGGTCTTACAATTTTCTCCCTCGTTTTTTTTTTCATCTTTCACGTTCATGGTAGTAGTTGTGGCGGAGGAAGAAAATGGTGGTGGTTGTGGCAGAGGAAGAAAATTGTGGTGGTTGTGGCGGAGGAAGAAGATGGTAGTAGAGGCGGAAGAAGATGGTGATGGTTGTGGTGGAGGAAGAATATGGTGGTGGTGGAGGAATACCTTTGTATTAAAGGTTGGTTACCCCTGTATTAAAGTTTGATTACCTTTGTATCAAGGGTTGGTTACCTTTGTATTAAAGTTTTCGTTTAGTAAATTTAGGTAACCAAACGATAGTATATAGTTAACCAAATACTAGTATGGAGGTAACTAATTCCTGAATATGTAGTAACTAGTTTTGGTTACCTTTGTATTTAGGTTGGTTACCCCTGTATTAAGATTTGATTACCTTTGTATTAAGGGTTGGTTACCTTTATATTAAAGTTTTGTTACCTTTGTATTAAAAGTTGGTTACTGGTTACCTTTGTATTTAAGGTTGGTTACCTTTGCCTGAAACCTAATCCCCCGTCTCTTTTGGATTTAGTAATCTTATCCCATCCAATAGCATAAATATTTTGTCAATTTTTTGACAAATCGAGCTTGGAACAGGGAATATGTAAGACCCCGAATTTTATGAAATACAAAATTTAATTTTTCTTCATATATATATTTTTTTGAAACAGTAAGTGGTTAAATTAACAAAATTGAAAGTTAAGGATGTTATGTGCAAATTTTATTTTGTCGGACAATATTTGCTTTGTCGGGGAATATTCGTTTGGTCGGGGAATATTCGTGCCGTACGACGGCGCCGAAATAATAAATTATTGGTGGACCCCACAACGGAATATTTGTCGGATATAGAAAACGACAGAAATAACCTTTTTAAATAAAAATAGTCAACGGAACTGTTAAAATACCGGTGATAAAAGAATAGTAGCATACGGTAGTTATTGATATTTTCTGTAGCACTCGGTACTCTACAGTAACACACGGTATTGCATAGTGTCTCATATTATTGGTCTGATAATTGACACCGTAACTGTTACGCATCATTTCATCGATAATTGTCACTGCATAATATTTTATATTATCAATTCAATAATTGTTGTTACACAGTATTTTGCATTATTGATTTAATAATTGTCATTACACTGTATTTTATATCATTGAGTCAATAATTGTTGTTGCACTGTTTTTAAAATTATTGAACCTAATAATTGTCACAGTAACATATGCACAGTAATTCACATTATTGAATCAATAATTGTCATTACACAGTAACGTATGCTTTATTTTACATTATTGTTATCTCTATTATGATGTTATTTAAACAGTTGTATTTCATTAATTTATTGACTTGATATCTAAGAACTAACTATACTGTATTTATAACAATTAGTCATAATAATTGAATTGATAAAGTTATTTGTTTATAATATAAAGTTAGGTGATTATTAGGTGATATGAAATGAATGGTGTAGATTAAAGTGTGAATTATTGTTGAATAATTGAATTGATTTGTTTATAATATAAAGTTAGGTGATTATTAGGTGATATGAAATGAATGGTGTAGATTAAAGATAATATAATATTTGAAATGGATGGTGTAGATTAAAAGATGATCTTTAAATGAATGGTTTAGATTAAATGAATGATAAGATTTTTGGCTATAAATAGAAGTCTTAACTTAAGGATTTTTCATAAACTTCCTTACTTGTTCTTTCTTTCTCTCTCTAAATACTTCTTGTGAAAGTTCTCTCTAAGTGTGCTTAAGTCATCTTGAGTATTTGTGAAGATCTATAAGTATACGTGTACTGTTCAAGTTAATCAACCTCATTTAAATCAATATCCAGTCACGTGTTAAGGTAAGGGATACCATCTTTTTCATCTTCCATTATTCAAACATACTATGGTAAGGGATTATCATTATTTGATTCTCGGTAATAATATTGTTTCTTCCTTACTCATAAGACGTGCCTTTTATTTCCATGTATTAAATTGTGGGAATAACCTTACGGAGCGGATTGCCGCCTGTTGGTGAATAACCTTTCGTATTCATTTATTATTAATCTCTGAGAATAACCTTACGGAGCGGATTGCCGCCTGTTTGGTGAATAACTCTTTGTACTCAAATTCTATTAAATTGTGGGAATAACCTTACGGAGCGGATTGCCGCCTGTTGGTGAATAACCTTTCGTATTCATTCATTATTAATCTCTGAGAATAACCTTACGGAGCGGATTGCCGCCTGTTTGGTGAATAACTCTTTGTACTCAAATTCTATTAAATTGTGGGAATAACCTTACGGAGCGGATTGCCGCCTGTTGGTGAATAACCCTTTGTATTAATTTTCTTCACCTTTTGTTAATCAAACCTGCTACGGTAAGGGATATTATTTTCTTTCATACTCCTAAATCGAAATTTATTATGGAACTATTGCTTCTATAATTCCTGAAAATATTATATGTTCCATAATAGTTGAACTTCATTATTTCAACTGAACCTTCCGATTTACTTGAACCTTTCTATTGAATTGTAACCGTTATTCTGAACTGTGGATCTTGAATATCATTTTTAAATTTTACTTCACATCATGTTGACAATTTGGATATTATTTGAATTTGCACAAAGTAAACTTTCGATATTTATTGTTCATCCTATTTCTTCTGTTCATCAATTGTCTCACTATCATTTGAACTAATCTTCAAGAATCAAGCTGTTGTGAACATCTGTGGCCGGGGGCACAGATGTGATATATTTGTTGAACAGATGATAGGTTAAATGCGATATAATAGGTTAAAGGCGATACATCTGTTCGGTGTCTTTTATGGCACGTGGTGAATGTTCTCTTTGGCCTGTAGTGCAAAGATGAACTGTTGATTGGTATGATTATGACCAAAGGCTGAATCTGGTATAATCATGACCGTTGGTGCTATATTGAATATCTTTGGCCCGTAGTGCAAAGATGAACTGTTGATGTGCATGATTATGATCAGGAACTGTGAATTTATATTATCATGACTAATGGTATTTCAGATGATAAAAGTTGATGATGTTTTTACGAAAAAGAGAAGCGAGTGGACATTATAATCTGCATTATTCTTCTAATAGATTGCTCATTCCGCTGCTATTATTGATCTGAACATTGTTTAAGAATTTAACTGCAGTTTTTGATATAAACCTTGTATTCTATTGTATTCTATCAAGAACTCAACTGTTGAAGGCTAATGATAATTTATTCGTCATTATCTTAGTCATGATATTTCTTACTGGGCTATTTGAGCTCACCCTTTCTTTTGTTCCATTGTTTTTCAACAGGAGATGAAAACATAACAGGGTCTAGCCGGGGAATGGAGTGAGGGTCCGAGGAATAGTTATCATAGTCTTCACGTTTTGTAAAATAGTGTGGCAATAATAGTGAAGACTTAGTTGTGTATTATTATACACTGTATTGTTGTAATAATTTTGTTGTAGTATTTTGACGACTCAAGTTTGGGCTGTGTGGGCCCAGATTTGGGGGTGTCACAGTTGGTATCAGAGCCATATAACGAAGAGCCCCGAGCCTCTCGCTGGTGACTTCCTAGGGAAAGGGGATGCACCGAAGCCAGACTCTCCGTAGGGGACGCCTACAGTACAGGTGGCAAACTGATAGGTACCATTGTGAGGTGCTGTCCCTATGGTGGGATGAGAGTCACAGTTGGCATCAGAGCTTAGGGATATGGTCTTTAATGGAGATCTGGGGTTAGAACTAGGAGGGGAGAGACGAATAGAATCAATCACTAGTGTGTCCTACCTAAATTAGATTTATTTTTTATCTAATGAATTGATTTGAATGTAGGAACATGAAGAGATGAGTCAGTTTATTTGAACTAACATTTATTTTGTGACCACAGTAATTATGGCATCTGGAAATCAGGAGGTTAACTATGAAATTACCGAAACAAATGTAGCTGCAAAACAAGAGGCGACGAATAATCTTCTTACAAACTCAGAGTTGAATCATTTGCCTAAGGCAAAAATTATGCGTGTTCTATCCAGTAAGGATGAAGGTGAAAGCTCTGCTACAGTCGTTCCAGATCCATTCTTAGAAGCAATTAAAGGAAGTAACGAACTTGCGGAAATTATTGCCTTTAATTTACTCACTAATTGGGAGAGTGATATCACATGGTTATGCTCTATAACAAAGGATCAGAATATATGGACTTTTCATATTAGTCTTTGGGATTTATGGTGTTCCAGCTATGATTTTCAAGATTATTTAAAAATGATGTTTCTATACTTTTGGGCGTTACAATTTAGAGGAATTCAGGTTAAGTTAGTCACTATCGTGGAAACTGCAGTCTATCGAAAATACTATTTTAATGGAAATCATTGGTACCTTACTACTGATGAAGTTGATGAACCCGAGAAACAGTTTGCTAGAAAATTATTCAGTGGTATTCCCATGGTTGAAATACGTGAAGATCCGAATGAAGTATTCGGGATTCGATTTGACGATAACAGTCAAGAAACCGAATGAGGTGATAACCGGTAAGCTATTCATAAATTCTCGTGAAGTCTATGCCATATTAGATACTGGCTCTATCCACTCTTTTATCTCACCTATATGTACTCAACGTTTAAATTTGACTATTGAAAACTTAAATCTTGTCTTATCAGTTGAAACCTCATTGGGAGAAATACCTATTACATTTACTATCTATAAATCTTGCCTAGTTCAAATCAACAACCTCACATTACCTGTTGACCTTATTTCTTTGGAGATGCGTGAATTTGATGTGATTTTAGGAATTGATTGGTTGACTACCCATCATGCTAAAATTGATTGTTTTCATAAGATTATTAGTTTTCATATTCCTAATCAACCTGTCATGCAAATTCAAGCAACTAAACCATTGAAATCTATAACTGTTATTTCTAGCCATAAAGCCATTCGTTTATTGAAAAACGGATGTCAAGCTTTTTTAGCTCATGTCACTGATTTGAACAAAAATACATCAAACTTGAATGATATTCCCATTGTTAATGAGTTTCCTGACGTTTTTCCTGAAGAACTTCCTGGCTTACCCTCAAACCGTGAAATTGAATTTTATATTGATCTTGAACCCGGTACCAAGCCCATTTCCAAAGCCCCATACCGAATGGCTCCCATAGAATGCCAAGAGTTAAAAGTTTAATTATTAGATATTGGTATCATTCGTTCTAGTACAAAACTTATATCGAGCGAGGAATGCGAGAAGAGTTTCCAATAACTCAAGAGGAGACTTGTTTCAGCTCCTGTTCTGACCATACCATCGGGATCGGGAGAATTCGTCATATTTAGCGATGCTTCAGACAAAGGTCTAGGCTGTGTCCTTATGCAACATGGAAAGGTGAGAAAAATTATGAGAAAAATTACCCTACTCATGATCTAGAGTTGGCAGCAGTCGTTTTCGCGTTGAAAATTTGGAGACACTATTTGTACGGAGAAAAAGTGGATATCTATACGGAGCATAAAAGTTTCAAGTATTTCTTCACCTAGAAGGAACTCAACATGCGACAATGACGTTGGCTTGAGCTGTTGAAGGATTATGACCACACAATTCAGTATCACCCGGGAAAGGCGAACGTTGTAGCTGACGCTTTGAGCAGAAAATCTTATGCAAGTACAAGTGCACTGCTGACAACACAAAAGTGTATTTTGTACGACTTGCAAAAGATGGAGATAGAGCTAAAGACACCAGGGACCCACTCGAAGATTGCTCACGTGCGAGTAGAACCAACTTTAATCAATAAAATTAAAGCTGCTCAAGCTACCGATCCGGAACTGATAAACATGATAAAGAAAGTACAAGAAGGTGCCATTCCCGAAGCAAGAATCGACGAGAAGGGAATACTTCGAGACAACTCTCGACTATGTGTTCCTAACAATCCTGAATTAAAGCATAAAATCATGATGGAGGCACACAACACGCCGTTTACAATCCACCCAGGAGGTACCAAGATGTATCGAGATCTTCGACATACATTTTGGTGGAACAATATGAAAAGAAAGATTGCGGAGTTTATCTCAAGGTGCCTAACTTGTCAACGTGTCAAGGCAGAGCATCAAGTTCCTAAAGGTCCATTACAATCACTTGAAGTTCCCGAATGGAAGTGGGAACACATCAATATGGACTTCGTGACGGGTCTTCCAAAAGTTTCTCAAGGCTTAGATGCAATTTGGGTGATCGTAGATAGATTGACCAAATCTGCTCATTTCTTGCCTATACGAGAAAACTTTTCACTTGAACGTCTTGCCGGTATGTACATAAATGAGATCGTGAGATTGCATGGCATGCCAGTTTTCATAGTTTCTGATCGAGATCCTAGATTCACTTCACGCTTTTGGATCAGTCTACAAAAAGCTATGGGCACTGAACTACGTTTTAGTTCTGCATACAATCCTCAAATGGACGGACAATCAGAAAGGACGATCCAGACCCTCGAAGATCTTTCGAGACTTTGTGTATTAGACTTCAAAGGAAGTTGGGATAAGTACTTGCCGTTGGTGGAATTTTCTTACAACAGCAGTTACCAAGCAAGTATAGGCATGGCTCCATTCGAGGCATTGTATGGAAGGAAGTGTCGCTCTCCAATATGTTGGAATGAGGTAGGAGAAGCAAAATTGTTGGGACCCGAGTTGGTACGCTTGACGACCGAAAAGATCCAAATGATCCGACAACGAATACAGACCGCACAAGAACGACAAAAGAGTTATGCTGATCTTCATCGGAGAGACGAAAGTTTCAACGTCGGAGATCATGTATTCTTACGTGTTTCTCCATGGAAAGGGGTTACGAGATTCGGAAAGAGAGGAAAGCTCAACCCTCGATTTATTGGCCCATTTGAAATCCTCGATCGAATAGGAACCGTAGCCTACAGACTAGCCCTACCACCAAGTATGTCTCGCATCCATAACGTTTTTCACATATCTATGTTACGTAAATATGTGAAGGACCCAAACCACGTCATTGAGTTAGAACCAGACGTTATAGCAGAGGATTTAACATACGAGGAGGTACCTGTTAAGATCCTGGATAAGAAGGAGCAGATCCTACGCTCAAAGGTTATACCTCAAGTTAAGGTTTTATGGAGGAACCAAGATACTGAGGAAATGACCTGGGAGCTAGAATCTGAGATGAAATCTAAGTATCCTTACCTCTTCGATATGTCAGGTACGTCAATTTCGGGGACGAAATTTCATAAGGAGGGGAGGTTGTAAGACCCCGAATTTTATGAAATACAAAATTTAATTTTTCTTCATATATATATTTTTTTGAAACAGTAAGTGGTTAAATTAACAAAATTGAAAGTTAAGGATGTTATGTGCAAATTTTATTTTGTCAGACAATATTTGCTTTGTCGGGGAATATTCGTTTGGTCGGGGAATATTCGTGCCGTACGACGGCGCCGAAATAATAAATTATTGGTGGACCCCACAACGGAATATTTGTCGGATATAGAAAACGACAGAAATAACCTTTTTAAATAAAAATAGTCAACGGAACTGTTAAAATACCGGTGATAAAAGAATAGTAGCATACGGTAGTTATTGGTATTTTCTGTAGCACTCGGTACTCTACAGTAACACACGGTATTGCATAGTGTCTCATATTATTGGTCTGATAATTGACACCGTAACTGTTACGCATCATTTCATCGATAATTGTCACTGCATAATATTTTATATTATCAATTCAATAATTGTTGTTACACAGTATTTTGCATTATTGATTTAATAATTGTCATTACACTGTATTTTATATCATTGAGTCAATAATTGTTGTTGCACTGTTTTTAAAATTATTGAACCTAATAATTGTCACAGTAACATATGCACAGTAATTCACATTATTGAATCAATAATTGTCATTACACAGTAACGTATGCTTTATTTTACATTATTGTTATCTCTATTATGATGTTATTTAAACAGTTGTATTTCATTAATTTATTGACTTGATATCTAAGAACTAACTATACTGTATTTATAACAATTAGTCATAATAATTGAATTGATAAAGTTATTTGTTTATAATATAAAGTTAGGTGATTATTAGGTGATATGAAATGAATGGTGTAGATTAAAGTGTGAATTATTGTTGAATAATTGAATTGATTTGTTTATAATATAAAGTTAGGTGATTATTAGGTGATATGAAATGAATGGTGTAGATTAAAGATAATATAATATTTGAAATGGATGGTGTAGATTAAAAGATGATCTTTAAATGAATGGTTTAGATTAAATGAATGATAAGATTTTTGGCTATAAATAGAAGTCTTAACTTAAGGATTTTTCATAAACTTCCTTACTTGTTCTTTCTTTCTCTCTCTAAATACTTATTGTGAAAGTTCTCTCTAAGTGTGCTTAAGTCATCTTGAGTATTTGTGAAGATCTATAAGTATACGTGTACTGTTCAAGTTAATCAACCTCATTTAAATCAATATTCAGTCACGTGTTAAGGTAAGGGATACCATCTTTTTCATCTTCCATTATTCAAACATACTATGGTAAGGGATTATCATTATTTGATTCTCGGTAATAATATTGTTTCTTCCTTACTCATAAGACGTGCCTTTTATTTCCATGTATTAAATTGTGGGAATAACCTTACGGAGGGGATTGCCGCCTGTTGGTGAATAACCTTTCGTATTCATTTATTATTAATCTCTGAGAATAACCTTACGGAGCGGATTGCCGCCTGTTTGGTGAATAACTCTTTGTACTCAAATTCTATTAAATTGTGGGAATAACCTTACGGAGCGGATTACCGCCTGTTGGTGAATAACCTTTTGTATTCATTCATTATTTTTCTCTGAGAATAACCTTACGGAGCGGATTGCCACCTGTTTGGTGAATAACTCTTTGTACTCAAATTCTATTAAATTGTGGGAATAACCTTACGGAGCGGATTGCCGCCTGTTGGTGAATAACACTTTGTATTAATTTTCTTCACCTTTTGTTAATCAAACCTGCTACGGTAAGGGATATTATTTTCTTTCATACTCCTAAATCGAAATTTATTATGGAACTATTGCTTCTATAATTCCTGAAAATATTATATGTTCCATAATAGTTGAACTTCATTATTTCAACTGAACCTTCCGATTTACTTGAACCTTTCTATTGAATTGTAACCGTTATTCTGAACTGTGGATCTTGAATATCATTTTTAAATTTTACTTCACATCATGTTGACAATTTGGATATTATTTGAATCTGCACAAAGTAAACTTTCGATATTTATTGTTCATCCTATTTCTTCTGTTCATCAATTGTCTCACTATCATTTGAACTAATCTTCAAGAATCAAGCTGTTGTGAACATCTGTGGCCGGGGGCACAGATGTGATATATTTGTTGAACAGATGATAGGTTAAAGGCGATATAATAGGTTAAAGGCGATACATCTGTTCGGTGTCTTTTATGGCACGTGGTGAATGTTCTCTTTGGCCTGTAGTGCAAAGATGAACTGTTGATTGGTATGATTATGACCAAAGGCTGAATCTGGTATAATCATGACCGTTGGTGCTATATTGAATATCTTTGGCCCGTAGTGCAAAGATGAACTGTTGATGTGCATGATTATGATCAGGAACTGTGAATTTATATTATCATGACTAATGGTATTTCAGATGATAAAAGTTGATGATGTTTTTACGAAAAAGAGAAGCGAGTGGACATTATAATCTGCATTATTCTTCTAATAGATTGCTCATTCCGCTGCTATTATTGATCTGAACATTGTTTAAGAATTTAACTGCAGTTTTTGATATAAACCTTGTATTCTATTGTATTCTATCAAGAACTCAACTGTTGAAGGCTAATGATAATTTATTCGTCATTATCTTAGTCATGATATTTCTTACTGGGCTATTTGAGCTCACCCTTTCTTTTGTTCCATTGTTTTTCAACAGGAGATGAAAACATAACAGGGTCTAGCCGGGGAATGGAGTGAGGGTCCGAGGAATAGTTATCATAGTCTTCACGTTTTGTAAAATAGTGTGGCAATAATAGTGAAGACTTAGTTGTGTATTATTATACACTGTATTGTTGTAATAATTTTGTTGTAGTATTTTGACGACTCAAGTTTGAGCTGTGTGGGCCCAGATTTGGGGGCGTCACAGAATACACCGGAGTAGCTGAAAGAATTGATTTTCCCAAGACCACACAACCTGCCATGGATAAAAACTTTGTTTCCCAAGAAGCAAGATTAATGGTTAACTTGTCCAAAAGAGAATTAAAGTAGGATTTTGTAATCCTGGTAGTTATGTTGCAGTCCTTTGACATTTAAGATAAATATTGATGTTCATGTTGCTCTAATCTTTTGCAGACTTCGGCGAGGAAGAAGGTGGAGTTAAAATAAGAGAGAGAGATGGAGAAATTGAATTGAAGTAATTTAATTTATTTCTCATTGATTTAAAGAATTTGTAGAATTTAATTTAATTTTTCTTGATTTAAGGGATTTGTGTAATTTAATTTACTTCTCCTTAGTTTAAAGGATTTGTAAAATTGAACAATTAATGTGATTATTGTATTTGCACTCTTTTTATAATTATTTTATAAATATATTATTTTTGTAATTATTTTTTAAAAATTATATATTTGACCCAAATTATATTTAACTTCTTTCCTACCCTTCGAGTATAATCTCATTATTTTTGTCCCTTCAGTCTGTCAAATCAGGTGCATAGACATGGGTTTGACAGAAAACCTCTTGTTACTTGATGACCAGATTGCTCGAAGAGCAGTTATGTGGGGCCATCGGACAAAAAATGAACTCAAGTGAACTCTTAGCTTCTCATGTTCTCCAATATTCTTCACCCAAGCAGATCATAATCCGGGGGCGTTTGGGCCTAAATTCAACAAATGTGGGCCGAATCTTCCCACTTAGGCCTATATCCTAATAGTGACTGTCCTTATGGTTTAATTTGCAGTTCACAACATCTCACCACCAAAATATTTCGTCACTATGATGTCTTCTATGGTCTCTTAGGGAGCTCATAATTCAGATTTGTGGAGAATAATGGGGTACGTTTCATAGAATTAAGGAGATTGCTTTTGTGCGCGTTTTTTTGGCAGGATCACAAATGAGATGCATTTTGCGAAAGAAATGAAACAATTAGAAAAAAAAAATACATGGCACGTATACAAAGAATGAAACGAGTCATATAAAAAAAATATAAGTTGATAAAAGTCAATGACAAAATAAAACACAAAATACATTTTAATTATTAAAAAATAGAGTTTGACACGAAAATCCGTGCCAGACTCTATTTTTTAATAGTTAAAATAAATGTAGTGTTTAATTTTGTGTATGTAATAGTGTCCGATTGTAAAATCGGAATGTGAGACAAGATTTAAATTCAGTGCAAGGAAGCCCTAATCACAAAATTGTATTCCAAGGAAGCATGGAGCACCTAAGAAAAATAAATTTGTTGAAAGGATTATTCAACAGCATTCTTAAATCAAGCTCCCTTCCCATTTCAAAATTAAAAATATGTTTTTAAATTAACAATTTTTATAAATAATTTTATATTTTCAAATTACAACTCAATTCCGAACTTCGAAACTTGAATTGAATGAACATGTATTTGCAATTTCAAAGAATTGAAAATTTAGTTAAAATTTTGCATTAAATTCCTATTTCAATTCTTGGAATTGATTTGCCAAATAAATATAACATTACTTTGTTTAGTAAGGTTTCTGAGTTTCACTCGTAAATTTGCAATCCAGTCTTTTTTGGAACTTGTTTTGTTTTGGCTGAGAATGTGACTTTTTAATGAAGTTGCTGCTGATCAATACTAATACCTAATTGAATCAAATTGAAGCTTATAAACATAATTAATATAAAATCATATTCATATATATTCATTGGAACAATCGACCATAACCACCACCTCATGGGGGGTAAACAAGTACAAAATAAATGAAACAGGGAAAACAACAACAAATGATCATAAACGCAAGCCAATAAAAGAAATATGATATATCCATGTGGGACTATCAATCCAAATACACTGCTGGGATATCTACCTCAAGGGCTAGTGGTTGATGGTGGTGGAGAAAAAGAAAGGAATGGATGGAATAGTTGTAGGAATATTAATGCTTGGAATGGTAGGGAGTGATGCCGGCAAAGCAAGCAATGTCACCTTTGGAATTGTAGGCACGTTTGGCAAAGATGGGATTGTTGGTAATGTAGGCAAAGGGGCAGTTGGCAATGGTGGCAATGCCGCCGCTTTAGGAAGGATCGACAGCGCGGGTAATGGAGGCAATGCAACCCTAGGCGAAGATGGAATTGTAGGCAATGTTGGTGCTGTAGTTTGCATCAAGTGGCGAGCCGCATGGTTCATATCTCTATGCTTGAAAGTGATAATGTTACCACCAAAGATAGGATGATAAAATGGTTAAAAGCTGCCATTGTTTGGTACGTAGAAGCTGAAGTTTGTTATAGAGCAATGTAGCTTTTGTTGAGTTTATGAGTCCTAAGTAATGTTGTGTTGTAAGTTGGAAAGAAAGCAGTTTGTAATGGGCATTTATATAAAGGAAGTAACTAATGAAGGTTTTCGGTGTTTGATGAAATGTAGGTGGGCTTGTGTAGAAAACTAAAAAAGAATTTGTTAGTTCATCTTCTCAACTAGATATCCTCCCAAAAAAAGAGATAAATAAATCTAAAAAATTAGGTGGGTTGCCACGTGTCTGTATCAAATAGAAATGAGATATCATGAGAAGATCGGAAAATTATTTAGTAATCTTGGAACACAGTCATGTGGTATTTCAGGTCAATCACATATCTTTATTTTAGCTATGTCTCACTGCATGTAACTTCGGACCTACTAAAATATAGATGAACCTACTAAAATGGAGAGATATGATTCGTCTAAAATATCACATGATTATATTTCTGGACTACTAAATAATTACTCTATGAGACCTGAGTCATGAGCAATGTTCCAAAAAACACAAGTACAACGAATTACATAATAATTTTTTAATCTTCTAACATTAAGTATACCTCCTTGTAAGTGAAATTACAAACCTCACAATAAAAGAGAAAATAAAATTTCACAATAAAAAAAAAGAAAAAAACTCCTCACAACCTAATGATTACAAAGTGTCGGTCATAACCATTAGGCTAAGACAGTGTTGACTTGTTTTTTTTGTTCTTAAATAAATCGCATGCTATGCTATCTGGTATTCTGCCTAATGGCTTTTCCTAGCGCTGGACTATTGGCCCAAGCAAGTATAGCTAAAAACAGAAAGAGAAAATTTGGGCCTAGTTTGGCTTATCAATAAGAATACTCTTCGGATAAAGTACTTAGGCTATGTTTGTTTGCAAAATGCATATTTAGGATTGGACTATTTGTATTAATTTAAAGTTATTTCCGATTTTTTTATCTCATGATAAGGGATTAATAGTCCTTTAAATAGTTCTTGGACTATTTTTTATCATTCTTAAGGTTATTTTTGAGGGATTATATAATCCCATGATAAATTTGGGATTAATAGTCCCTATCATTTTAAGCTATTAAATGACTTTATGAGACTAATATTTCAACATGAAGGGATTAATAATCCCTCATTATGGGATAAAAAAGTCGGAAATAGTTTTAAATTAATACAAATAGTCCTATCCTAAGTATATATTTTGTAAACAAACATAGCCTTAAAAGTTTTTTTTTATTTTGTTTTTCCCAAGGTAATGGTGATGATAAATTGCAATACAAGTAAGCAATGGAATTTTGAGAGGAAAAGGCTTGTGGCTCCCTATTTATTTATGAGGTCTTCATCAAGTTGACGGCGCAAGCACACGTGTTTCAAAATAATAGTACTATTATTTATTTAATAACGAGAGAAATTTTTTATATTCGGTTGCGTCCTTAACCATAAAACTATATTGCTAAATGTAATACAGACAGTGACTAAGCAGTTTTTTTAGTTGGCTCAACAATATTACGAGGCTAAAAAAGAATTGGCGCCGGCTCTGATCTAATTTTTATTGAATAATTTTATATTTATAAATTATATATATAAAATATATATTTAATCATAATAATAATAATAATATAATCAATAATAATATTACTATGTATATTTTATGGATCCTTAATACATATTTTTAATCATAAATTTTAAAAAGAATATAAAATAAATTATTATTTATTTATTTTTAAAAATAGAGAAAAATGCATATATAAAAGAGTAAGAGTGATATGAGACTTCAAAAGTTATAAAAAAAAATTAATTTCACTCCTTACATTATAAATTTTATAAATTTTAACGGGATCGTATTCTATTCAAAAAAAATTAAATTTGTTATATAATATAAAACAATTTATTTTTACAGCGGAGTCGATTGACTCCACTGACTTCCATGTGGCTTCGTCCTGAATACAGAACCTTTATTGCGTCAAAACCTATACTCACCATATTGAGTTAAAAATAACAAAGCAACTTGCATATTGTCAATTTTAAAATTTAAAGTTGATACCAATTTATTTAATTTTAGAACAAATAACTAAATTATTATAAATTAACTAGAAAAATATAATTAGTTATTATACTTATTTTTTTCAAATTTTAAACAAACTTATATTAATTTTTAATTTTTAATTTTTAATTTAAAAAAATTATATTTCTAATTTTGAATGAAGGGAATTATAATAAACGTAAACAGCATAGTGTTCGGAAGGGTGCTTCATGTTGATGGACTACTGATTCCCCAATCCAGTACAAGAGGACTCCAAGGAAATTTGCACCGACAGGAGGATTCCATTTCCATGTTTGTTGGATATTTCTCCTATCAAATTTGAAATTTTAGCATGATCTCCCTCAAATGATATAAATGCTTTCACATTCATTCATATAAGAAAAATCTTATAATACCAAAAGTCTCATGCTAAAATAAAACCGCCCAATGTTACAAGGCGTCCGTGGCTTAAACTACTATTGCTTAGGCTTGTGCCGGCCGATAAATATTGACTTCTGTTATACATGTATTACGAAAGTTTGGGACGTATATTAATTCATATGATCTAATAAGATTATAAAATTTATTCACTATATTAAATATATTATTAAAATATCATCAATTATAATTATTCATATAATTTATAATAAAAAAATTGATATATAAAATCGTAAGATATATCATTATTCATAAATATACTATTCTAAATAAAAATATATTTCTAAAACAACAATATTAAAACAAATATTTATTTTTCTAAAGATATCCTTAATATTATCTATAAATTTTAACAGTGATGGTATGATGCAATCGGTCAATTAAGTGTAAAAATAATGACATGTTTCAATTTTTATATTTTATACTCTAAATAAATGTTTAATTATAAAATCGATAAAAATAAAAATATACTTTTAATTTTGAAACGAAATAAGCAAATTGGGGGTTTCCACATGTAGCAGGCTAAAGGCTACAGATGTGTGGATTCTACATGGCCGAGTCTGGGCAGCTTCTTCTGACCTCCCCCGAATCCAACCTTGTCTGACTTTTCACTTTTCAGGAAGCTGACTTGACACGGTCAGCTCTGGACTGGTCGATCGAAAGAAAATTCTATAACGAAATACCCTCGGTCCCCAGCTGCAAAATTAGACACTTGTAACCCAATCATCAGATCCCCTCAAATAAATAATACTCTCTCCCTTCTATATAAGAGAAATTATTCTATGGTTCAAAAATATAATAAATAGTATATATATATATTTTTTATATATTTTTGAATTTTGCATGAGGTCTCTTGTATTGGAATCCATATATATGTAAGAGGAAGAACATATTATTCATCATACTCCAGATACATTTAATAATTTTTTCTTCTATAGTTTTATTATTTTTTTATTAAATATTTATGATATATTTTCTCCTGAATATCTACCACAGGTATATATATTCTATTTATTATTCATGTGAAGTGAATTATATAATAATTATTATATAAAAATATCAATTTCTTAACGAAGCAAACTTCAAAATCATCATGTTATTTTATAGTATCATTACTATTATAAAATAAAATAAATTAGAAAATAAAACTTTCTTCTTTTTATTTATCTGAACAAATGGAATACTTCGTACTATGAAGCCAAGAAAAGTAAGGGCAACCTTTTTAAGAAGATGACCAAGTCAAGAATGGCATTTGGCTTCAACCAACGGCCTATGTTGTGAATTGACCTAGCTAGCTAGCTAGCAAACTATATATTTCACACGTCCCACTGTTGACATTTTTTTCATATACATGTATATCTACGCTTTCACAATTACCATGTTCTGGATATACACGGAATTAAGGCAGCCATTGACAAACTCAAGAGACGAACAACAAGGGGATCCTTTAATTAGTCCACCAGAATTTATTTATTTAACCTCCTTGGCAGTGTAGAGGTTCCGATTCTCCTCATCCCTTTCAAATTGTACGTACTCTCCTTTTTATTTTTTATTTTTTTCAAAGAATGGAGATTTATTTTTTCGACTCTCGATTACTTTAGTAATTATCTCTCAATAGAACTAAATGTCCTAATTTAGGGATGAAGTGAAAATGACTGAACTACATCTGTATTAATTAATTAACTAATATGATATGATAAGATTCATTTACAATTAAACAAGTCATGGGATTACATAATTGATACTTCCTAAGCACATAATATATTCTGATCGACAGGAAATATTCTAGGCATACAACTATGTCTCCGATTAAATATATTATAACTAACAAAAAGGTTATCATGCAGTTCGAAACTTAAATAAAAATACTAGCATATAAAATTTTGTTAGAAATTAAGTTACGCAAATTAAACAAGACAATAAAGAGAAATAAATTGACACAATATTTAATGTGATTTGACCATCAATGACCTAATTTATAAAACTAACTTCAATATATTAATATTCGCATTACAACGTTTTGCACGGAATAAAAACTGAAAAAATCCTACTTCACATACTAACTCAAGACCTAATTACATACTCTCTCAACACTCTAGTATATTACTATCTCTTTCTTGTATTACCTCTCTTTAAACACAAGACTCTATTTATAGCGTATCTACAACTCTCATTTTCCTAATCTAATTAGGACACGCTCAGATAATAAATATATTTACTACAAATAGGACTACTTCTAAAATAAATTTCTACCATAAATAATATTCATTCTCATAATAGGATATAAGGAGTTACTTAACAATTTATCCCTCAACTCGAATCCTTAAATACTTCAACTTAATCTTTGAGTTGTGGTTTCCCTTCATGGTTTTCTTTCCACGCAATGATTGCCCATTTAACAAACAAATTAATTTTTCATTCTTCCTACCTTGAACAATTAATTTGTCTTTCTTGAACACCATACATGAATCTCCTTGACCCACGGACATAACATATATTCTCAAGAATTATCGTAAAGCCATCATAAAATTTGAAACGAACACTTTTAATGCCTTCAATCTCCACTCTCTTTATTTTTCGCATTAACATAGTCAAAAACTCCGTCTTTTTTCAGAGTTTACAAAACAATCTTTCTCCTTGCATATATGCATAAAAGCCAAAGAATCAAATACCTATATGTTGGGATTGTCTCATACTTCAGCAGGTTCGACTAATGACTATTACATTAGATAAGACTAGCCAAATCGATGTACTTTAGTATATCATGTGTTTTTATTTTTTTCATTATTTATCAAATTTCTGTGTGATTGTGCTATATTTTGATCTTAAATTCTAACACCATCCATCTTCATTATAATCACTCTTAGCCATTAAAACAATTTCTTCTTCAGTTTCACTAAGCAAATTAGCATCTTCAACTTTTTTTTTCTAGATCCTTTAATTTTTTTGATACTTTCGTAAACTATTCATGTCATTCCTTAATGTTTTGCACCGGTATTATATGTGACCCTTCTCTCTACAATAATGACACTCTTAATCAGTGGACTCTTTTGGCCTGAATCTTGTTCTTCCCTTACTATTATCTCTTCATTTACTCATCCTTTGATTAGAACCTTCTACGATTAGTATTTACTCACTAATGTTATTGCTCTTTTCTCCCACCAACTTTTAACTTTCAAGTAAAATAATAATCATTGGCCTTGTCTAAAATCAAATTAAGTTAATTTTTTCACTAATAATGTTTGTGCCAACAACTTGTATGATTTGGACAAAGATAACAATAAGAGTAACAGCTTATCTTGATCTTCTAATTTTTCATTCATTTTCAACAATTGAGACATTAAACTATTAGAAATATTTAGATGATTATAGAAATTTGTCCCTTCATCCATCTTTAAGCATAAATCGGTTGGTTAACGATTTCGAAGTGTAACTCCTCTCATAACTTTTCGAATTAGTTTTTTTTAACATATCATACTTTATTTCAGATGCTAACGACAAGCGTATTGTGTTCACTGTCTTCTTGCAAATTGTCTGCTCATTTGCTTCTTTCACCTCATTTGGTTTTTTCTTCTCTAAAACTTGATCAAGTCCTTATAACACCAAAAGATGTTGCACACTACTTTTTCACAATGTGAAATTTGTTTTCCATCGAATATTGAAAATTCAAATTTATCCAAATTTATTGCCATTGTACTACATGAATTAATTCCCTTTACTTCAAATCCTATCAACCTGACTCTTGATACCACTTGTTAGGAATTAAGTTATACAAATTGAACAACATAATAAAGAGAAATAAATCAACATAATATTTAACGTGATTTAGTTCTCAATGACCTAACCCACCAACCCAAAACCTAATTACAGTCTTTTTCAACTCTACAATATTACTGTCTCTTAATTGTGTTACATCTCTATAAACACAAGACTCTATTTGTATAATACTCGCAACTCTCATTTTTCTATCATTCATGACCAATTATCACGTCTTTATAGAAAAGTTCAATCTAATTAGGACACTCTCGTATCTTAAATATACTTACTACAAATAACGTTACTTCTAAAATAAATTTCTACCATAAATAAAATTCCTAATAAAATTCCAGAATTTACCTAACAAATTTCACCTAATTCTATTTGGACATGTAACCTTGTGTTCCGAAGTGTATTCTATGACATACTTGAAAAGACAACTACAATGTTATAAACAATTCTTAGTGGACATTCATTAATCCTCCAAACAATTCTTAATGGACATTCAGTAATCCTCCAAACAACTATAGAAATAAAATTATTTTATCTGTCATCTTATCGTTAAGGAATGTTAGAGACACAATTTGGCTGAGGTAGACGTCTACACAATCGCATCCCATTGATGTGAAGTTGTGTATCAAACTATCAATATGAAGAAGACAGAATTAAGGCATGCAAGGAGAGAAGTGTGAGCAGATATTCTTTAAATCTGAAGAGAAACTTCTGACCATCTACTTATGAATCGGAGTTTTCAATTTAGGAAAAATGATTTATATGTTCACAATTTCTTGATAAAATTAGATCGCGATTAACGTAAAATTTTAAGTAATAATATAAAATAAATTAGGTTAGGACCTTATTAATTTTTATAAATGATATTTTAATATTGTAAAAAACTTGTTATTAAATGTAGCATGACTGTTCTATTTATATCTTGAAAATTATCTCTTTTTTTCTTTATTGAAATGTAAATTTCAAAATTCCAATCATAGCTGGTGCCCTAACACCCTCCAGCCTCCCCTGATCGAAGCTCCTCCCCCAAGCCCACTACTCCATCAACTAATGCGGCATGTGAGACTTGAACATATGGCTCACTTACGAAGTTTTTACTGTTTTTTAGACACATTTCAATATATATTTTTTCATAATTAAGGTTTCCACCTTATTTCATGTTGTTTAAAGGATATTTTAAGAATAAAGAACAAGAGACTGTACCATCATCATTATAATAATAATAATAATTATTGTTGTTATTGTTAGGTTGCATATTTTACTAGCATAAATGAGTTATCAATGTTGAACTTGGCCCTGCAGTCCGTTAGGCCTAGTGCGCGTACGAGAGGACTCTTAAGTCTGATAGGTTTGTGATCATTTTTTTATCAGTTTGGATACTAACTAGTTACCATATCTAATACTCCCTCCGTCTCAGGATAAAAGTCATTGTTGACTTTTGCGCATATTAAGAAAAATAATAAATTGACAAAATTGTCCATATTTAAATTCTCATTTAATTGCATAATTTTCTGTACATGACTAGTAAAATTCCATAAATATTAATAGAGAATAGAAATATTACAATTAATATTAAGGATATTATAGGTAAATTATTGTAAAAAATAAATTATTTAAGGTAAGTAGACATTTAACTTGAAACTACCTAAAATAGTAATAAGGACTTTGATCCTGAAACGAAAATAATAATAATTGATATAAGAGTTACCTATTAAGTATTGATTAACGTGGCCTATAAATAAATAGTGAACAACGGAGATACATAAATCTTATGCCTATACTTATCAATTATTATCATTAATACCTCTGATATCATTTTTGCTTCTAATAATTCATTAGTAAAAATTAGGAGAGATCAAAGTGCGGATAGGTGCTCTTTTGGCGCCCTCGGCAACTAAAGTTGTACATGGAAAATTAATTTTATTATGAATGATTTGGGCAGATCATAGTGGTTAAACCAGAAAAGTGAAATTAATTACAAACATAAAAAGTCAAAGCCATGACTTGAATAACAAAATTTAACATGCTCAACTCTTTTTTTGATACCATTAATTTCCAAGAGGCCTACTATTAATTTCCAGAAAGAAAGCTGCTCCCGATGTTAGTGGCCAATTTTGAGAATAACTTTAGTAGGAGGAGGGACCCGCAAACGCGTAATTCGGAAATCTCTATTTTTTGTTTCTAATTTTCCTCTCTTCTTCTTTCCTTTCTGTTGTTGTGGCTTGTGCGACAGCACGTGCATGAAAACCTAATTTTCCACCTCCTTTCCTCTCTTAAAAATCTCCCTATATATTCTCTCTCTTCCCACCCTAACCTCACTCAATTCATCTCTCTGTTTTCCTCTTTATACTAGCATATGTCTCAGAGACCTAACGTGCCGCACTCTTCTTCCATCGCCTTTAGCCTCCATTCTCATTTCCTGGTTTCCAGTGAGATGAACTCTACCTCTAATTGGTCTTAATTTCAAGTAATTTATACCAACCTAAACAATTTATAAACACCCAGAAAATTTCAGTCCCTCTAGATCTCTCATTTTTTTTTACCGGAAGCTGAAATTTTTCTAGGAAAATTCAAAATTCAAACATGGGTGTTAAAGGATTCGTTGAAGGAGGCATAGCTTCCGTAATTGCAGGGTGTTCAACTCACCCACTTGACCTCATCAAGGTCCGAATGCAACTCCAAGGTGAATCCGCCGCCCCTGCTCCGGCCGCACAGACGCTCCGACCAGCTTTGGCCTTCCAAACTGGCTCAACGGCTCGCATCCACGTACCTACACCGCCGCCGCGTGTGGGCCCAATCGCCGTGGGAGTCCGGATCGTGCAGCAAGACGGCGTCAGGGCGCTTTTCTCCGGCGTCTCGGCCACCGTCCTCCGCCAAACGCTTTACTCCACGACTCGGATGGGGCTCTACGATATACTGAAGCAGAAATGGACTGACCCAGATTCTGGTAATATGCCTCTTGTGAGAAAAATAGGCGCCGGACTTATTGCCGGCGGTATCGGAGCCGCCGTCGGGAACCCAGCCGACGTGGCCATGGTCCGCATGCAAGCTGATGGTCGGCTTCCCTTGGCTCAGCGGCGCAACTACAAAAGCGTGGTCGACGCGATTTCACAAATGACAAAAAACGAGGGAATTACTAGCCTGTGGCGCGGATCATCGCTTACGGTGAACCGCGCTATGCTTGTCACTGCTTCTCAGCTGGCATCATATGATCAGATCAAGGAAACAATACTAGACAATGGTTTGATGAAAGATGGGCTTGGGACCCACGTAACGGCGAGCTTTGCCGCCGGGTTTGTGGCGGCGGTGGTTACCAATCCGGTGGACGTGATCAAGACGAGGGTGATGAACATGAAGGTGGAGCCGGGCAGGTCCCCACCTTATGATGGAGCCCTTGATTGTGCCCTGAAGACCGTCCGATCTGAAGGGCCGATGGCACTTTACAAGGGTTTTATCCCGACGATCTCAAGGCAGGGACCCTTTACTGTGGTGCTGTTTGTTACCCTGGAACAGGTCCGGAAGCTGCTTAAAGATTTTTAATTTGATCACCTATGATGATGATGATGATGAAAAATTAGGAAAATAAAATTTATTGCTATCTATAGAATGATTGATATTAAGCCCCAAGTGGAAAAAGGAAAAATTACCTAGTATTTGTTTGTTTCTATGTTGCAGTTCTGCTATTGTTAGTTCGGTAAATTAATTAATGTATTGGATTCATGTTAAATGAGTACAATTACATTTCTTCCTTTTCATACAAAGAGTATTCAGTTGTTAATGGATTTCAAAAATCGTAGATAAAATATTTAAAAAATTAGAACTTTGATGAATTTATTTGGAGATATTCTCAAATTTTCAATAAAAGAATTACTAATAACTGTTTAAGCGTTTATTATTTTAAAAAGTTTAGTAGAATTAAAGTTTGATACACTAATAATTAATTAACAGTGTATACATGTCATTAAAATACGGATAATAATATTTAACGTAATTACTTCATTAATGAGATATTATGATTTTAATACCGTTTATTTATACACTGACTGACGGTGTATAAAATTCTGATTCTTATTTTAAACGATAAATTATCAAAGTAGAAATCAGTTACGGAAAAATGACCTAATTTTTTTAATCCAATTTTTATCAGCAAAGCATTATTGATTCATTTTTCTTTTCAATTTTATGAATAGTAGTGGTTAATCACCTTTAAGTCATGCTAATTTGTGGTTTTATAAAAGTTGAAGGATTAGCTAATATTATTAATAAAAAAATGTACAAAGAAAGAACCACGTTTTATTTTCTAACATTTAAACTTGTTTCTTACAAAGTTTGTCAAAATAGTAATCAAAATACACTGTTTAAAATACTAATTAATAAATAAATTTAAAACATTCTTTGAAAAGAATAGTGGGAAAAAGATATCTGAACAACCTTTGAAATGCTTAAAAAGCTTTAACCACCCTCCAATAATTTTAAGTGGATTAGCACCACCACTAATTTAATTATATTTTTTGGTATTATATATATTATTATTATTATTATTATGTCAACACCACCATGAATCTGCAAATGGACAAAGTTGATACTTTGTGCTTGATTCACAAATTCTCCTACATCTACCATTATTATAAGACCTAAACCTTTTGACTACATATGCTTTGTTTTCAACTTGCCCTTTATAATCCCACCCAAATGGAAACTGACTGTTTGAAGTAAAGGTATATATGGGCCCCTTCAATAATAATAATAATGTCAATATTTTCAAATTTCCAATAAAAAAATAAATAATAATTTTCATAATAGTTTATGCTCTCGCTCCCATTCTCATGAAGTACGTAGTTTTGGTCTTTGAAATTTAGTCTATTTTTATAAAAAATTATAATTTAAAGAAGAAAATTATTAAGTTAAATATGAAAGATGCTCACGCTACTCTTGATGTCGACTTAAATTGATCCAAAAATTAATTTTTAAAAATAATATTGATCAATTCTATTAGAATACTAAAAATTTAATTTTAATCATATTTAGATGGGCAACGTCTAAATGTTGGGTGATGCTTGACGCATTTTGAATTGACCAAAAATTTAAGACGTTTAACATTATTTAAAATTAAAAAATATTTTTTGAGTTTTAAATTGATCAAATAAATAACAAAAAGCAACAGTTGATCGCGTAAATGATTGCGGATAATGTAGTTTATTTTTATTTATAATTCAAAATATTATAAATCAATAAAATTAACTATTCCAAATATGCCCTGATGGAGAATAATTTTATGCTTGAAAAATCTCGAACGATTTAAAATCAATGAAAACAAAAAAACTATAATCCAATAGCACGACCCTAGTTAGTTGATATAACCGGAGTGTGGTGTTGGCACGTGAACATATCCCCAATCTATGAAACAAAAGGAAATTACGCGTGGGACCAACTTTTATTCTTAGCTTCCACATTAATCATTATCATCAACTAGCACCGGTGGCACATATATTTATATATAGTAAAAATAAGAATTTCATAAAATTTTAAAAATTAAATAAAAAATTTTAAAATTAATATATAGAAAAGTAGTAATATAATTAAATTTACAAGAGAAATAATAAAATAATATGACACACTTACACCAACAATGTCAGCTACTTCGGAAAACCCTTTCGTAATATAGATGGATTTGGTATTACTAAAGTCTTTTAAGGTTTAATGAAAGAATGTCACTGTTAAGAGCTGTTTGATTATAGGTAAATGTGATTGAATAGTTGAATCGATCAGTCATTCAGTGTGTTTGTTTAGAGTTGAATGAAGTTAAATAGTTGAATCAATCAGATTTTTTTGGCTGAATGACTAAGTCTAATTTTTTTGGCTGAATGATTAAATTCTGTCTGAATGAAATAAAAAAATATGTTAAATATTATATTAAGTAATATTAAATAAATTTATAACAATTTTGAATTTTTTCAGATGGATAAAATAGTAAAAATATGTTATTCAAATGTTTCAGACATGTAACTTATCAAATAATTTTTTTCATTCAGTATTCAAAAATCTACTTCATTTAGTTTATTTAGATTACTTAAACATTCAAAACTATTTTATTAAGTTTTTATCAAATACCCCCTTAATATGTGATTGGGTATTAGGGCTGCATGTTGCAATGAAAATAAGACAAGTCTATATACATAATAATCAAACATTATATTCCTCTACAAGTATAAGCAAGCACTAGAGCAGCTTTATACCTTACTTTGTTGCTGTTCGGAATTTAACTTCTAAAGCAGCATTAGTACCTTACTTTGTCACTGTTCGGAATAATTTAACTTCATAAATTTTATACTTTTTTTTGTCTCAAAAATCAAAATTCCGATTTCACAATTTCACAATTTGCAAAATAAGATATTTATATATATATTTTTTAAAACGCAGCGTGTTTTAATTATTATTATTATTTGTAAACATAACTTTTATTTGATGTCAATGATATTATTTACTTGAGTGAAGGAGATTAATTGAGATATTGAAAACTTTTCTTTAAACGCACCACCACTTTTAAAAAATGAAACTATCTTTTTAAGACGGAACATGTAAAGAAAGTGGTTCATTGGACCAAATAATATTCTTCTAAATTATAAATAATATTGACTTTGAAAAATTAATTTTAAATATTTATAAATTCAAAATTAAGATGAATTCATTTTATTTATATCAAATACAATCATTAATATAATAAATACTACTAGTTATAAATTTTATTCTTTTTAAAACTCAAATAAATTATATTAATTTTAAAATTAAAAATATTTCAAATTAATTATTAAAAATTCAATAATTATCATATAATTTCGAACGAAGAAATATTTTAAATTTTTTTGGTCAAAAAAAAGTTTAGAGGGAGAATCCACCTTGAGTGATTCTAGGAGACCAATGCTAGCGACGGGTCCAATTTTTACCTCGGAAGGGGCCTCAGTTCTTGGAATTTGGAGGAGTTTTGAGAGGGAACGCGAACGGTTTTTAACTTTTGATGTGCACTGAAGGAGGGAGGGAGAATTCATTGGATTTGACCAAACAATTAGTGCTATACAGCTTTACATGTACCGGTTCCAAAGATTACATTTATTATTGTTATTATTATGGTAATATTTGGGGTGCCTCTCAAAATACTTATTCATGTCTCATGATGTAAGGGAAGCCTTACAAAAATATTAATTTCTTAAAATAAAATATTAAAATTTAACAAATGAAGGAAACCTTAAAAGGTTGCAACGATTGATAATGTATAGTTCATCCTCAATAACAGGGTGACAATCCTTTTTTCCACCCTCTACGATTGATAAAAAGCTTCTATAAAGTGAGTATAGCCGTACAATATTAGAATTTCTAAGTGATATTCTTAACATATCCCCAGGTAGTTGAATAAAATGTATACCGAGAATCTCAATTAGTGCATAATAAGTTTTTTTTTGTTGTTGCTAAATTGCATAATAAGTTCTCTCTCAAAGAAGCAACAAATATAGTGACCGGCATTTCTCATTTCTGATTATACAAATACCGTCTCACATTCTGATTAGCACAGCCTCGCCATAGTTACCAGGAAGATGGATTCACGCATTAATGGGCGAATGATTTGCGCGAGACCTGCTTTTTACACTAAAGGGAAAGAAATATCCGGTAATTATTCACATTTGACAAGGGAAACCACTATAATGAAATATCCGGTAATTATTCACATTTGACAAGGGAAACTACTACAATGTGGACGACTAATGTACCTCTTAGATAAGCTGGGATAGTGCCACAGTCCAAATTTAGATAAACCTGTATGGAACCTCTCTTAACCCATGTCAATTGTCATTTGAACCTAGAACCTGTTGCTTTATCTCTTCAATTTTCGCAGTCAGTTCGTCCCTATTTTTCTGCCAAATGTACATGTCACCCAACATAAGCAACACCCGCCATATTGAGGAACCGTATACACAGTACAAAAGCACAGTTCTAAATGACTACCTTAAAGAGCAGATAACGGGTGCTGAACCTGAGGGAGTAAGCAAGACCCACGACTTTCATCTATTCAGGAAGCTGGGTTCATACAATTAGACAATACCAGAAAAATCTTCACCAAATGGCAAAACTCAGTCTTTTCAGATAAGGAGAACACAAATATTCTATCTTATTTTATTTTTGGTAAGAAAAAGAACTCAAACACTCACCACAGGAATGGAATCAATGGCTCCAACAACTGCAGTGACCAACCAAAGTGCAACCAGGCTTCCGCCGCCTAATAGGAGAACTGCATATGGAGTTTCTGAATCTAACTGCAATATTCCAATAACTACTAAGACTGTCATCAAGACAGCAAAGTCGCAAATGCGGGCTTATTACTCCACGGAGCAGATTTCAAACAGAGTATTTCTTTTTTAATGTTTCTATTCCCTATGCAAATGCTAGAGGAATAAAATAGATTACTAAAACAGGACTAACAAAGTGAAATATTTCAGGTTGCTCAGGTAACCGCTCAGTATTGACATGATTGTTGATTTTTCATCAAGCATTGAAGTTTCAATAAATTTTCAAGCATTCATCACAGCAACCATCTATATCATCAACAAATCCCCATCACTACAAACAACGAAGGAAAAAGAAAAAAGGAAAGCCACCCATGAATATATAAAGCTTGCCAAATTATGAAAACGTACTTTACAAGGAAGCAAGACAAAATGTCTGTAGAGGAAACTCAACATAAATTACTGAAATAAAGCTCGCAAATGCATAAAAGATCAAGGTTGCTCAGGTAACCGCTCAGGATTGACATTATTGTCAATGTTTCATCAAGTTCTTTTTTGAACTCTCAATAAGTTCTAGCATTCATCATCGCAACTGACAATCACGTATATGAAACCCCCAATAGGTACTTACCAAGTAATTAATCAGGAAAGAAAAAATAATCAAGAAAAAAACTAGCTGATGAAAAAGAACTTCAAAAAATGCACATAGCAAATAGTATCAAATTCTCTTGTGATTTACACGCACAAAAATTTATATATCTGACTTTTAATCTAAACTTCAAATGTAAATACTTGTGTAAATATATTGCCACCACATTTTATATCATTGAAGTGCCACAGATCAAATTAAGGATAATGTAGCGGCCGTCACTGAAAGAAAAACAGTTTAACAAATGAAGGCCTCATTATAAGCCCAAGCTAACAGTATTGACTTCCTCTTGATTGAGCATGGTATACACATGCATATTGAGCATATTAATCAAGTAAAAATTCAGAAGACAATCACTCTTAGTTTTTAAGATAAGAACACAATACACACCTACACCAAGAAGAAGAAGAAGATAACATACAGGATATGACTTGCATGTAAAGGCTCAATTAATCATGTTTTGAGTGCCTCTCTCTGTAGTCTATAGTATGCTTTTTAGAAGGAAAAAGAAACATACACACACGCGCACACACTCATACAAACATGAAATGACACCCTACCTTACCCTCTCTAAGAACCAATACAAATATTGTGGACTGCAATTATCACAATTATAAGAATTAACATTTCAAGGGGGGGAAAATAATTAATTATATTAAAGGTAAAGAATAAAAGGCAAAAAATAAAAAATCAAGAGAAGTTTCTTGTGACCATAAAATGTATCACAAGTTCAATTTTAAGAGTTTAGATTTATGAAGTCATTCAAAAACAAACACACAAATATAAAATTTGTAAATATTTCCTTTAGTAGGGTTGCATGATTTGAACAGTTAAAACTAGGAAGTTGATTTATTTGATAGTACACACGAGTTGAAGATATTAAAGCAACAAAAAAAAACAAAGGATTAGAGATAGACCTCTATGTTGAGCTTATCCAAAAACTCAAATGATTGCATTTGGTCATTCACTGAAGGTTCTTCATTAGCTCCTTCAGTTTCACCGGGCTCATTCTTTTCAACGGTTTGAACATCTTCCATGGTCGTAAAACTGTCAGTTTCTTCTTTAATATACTGGCTTACCCCACTTGATGTTTCCTCTGAACTTTGAAGATGAGTTGGTATAATATTGCAATCCTATAAACAAAAAACCCATCAACAGTTATACAAATTTCTGTTTCTGCCAAATTCCTGGTTGTAAGATATGAAGGGCTATAACAAAAAGCCTAATAGAGCTGATATAATGATTAATGCAGCAGTAGCAAATGCAGATACAGTATGTGAAGGAAATGCAGCAAATGGAAATGCAGGAAAAGTAACATGTGCAGGAAATGCAGCATCAGTTATAGTGCTGCAACATAAGATAACAAATGCACTAAAGATGACAGCTGCTAGAGTCGAGCCAGAGCAGGAGCATGATGGAGTGGCATTGTACTGTAGTCCAACTGATGTAACAGAATATTAATTGCAGTTAATTAGATAGAACTAAAGTTACATTAGTAACTTTCCTTTGTATTCAATATAAATATCATTGAACTATGTAATAAGTTGGTTAACTGAAGATTAATAAAAGTTCAGCTTTATTCTTAAGCTAGCCTAAAAGCTTCAGAATGAAAGAATAGCTTCAACCCACAAATAAAATAAGAAGAAGAAGTAAAAGATTGGAGCTTTTTACAAGAGTGCACATTAAAAAATATTGGGTTGAAACATATTAGCATAATTCATATCATTACAGCTTCATTCATCACTTGATAAAAAAGTTCCAACCAAAATCAGCAATAGCGTTCAACAAGAATGACCAAAATATACAAACTAACAAAATTTAAAAAAAATCAAAATATACAAACTAACGAAAGTGTCAAAACTTAAAAATTAAAAACTACAAAACAACAGAACAGTTATAACCAACGCAAGCAAGATAGATATAGAGAGACAGATACATGGGTGACCAATCAAATCTTCAGCCTAAATTAATGAATTCCCATTTTTCACATTTGATAAATCTAAACTGTAATAGGGATTCATTTAAACTAGAAGCATAGTTTTAAACTTGAAAATAGAAGTATACAAGAGGAACTATACCCAAATTGGTGCGAGTAATTGAGTAATGCTTCAGACGGAGAGATGTTTTCCATGAAAGAATAGTCTGATTTGGAGTGAAGAGACCATTTTGGGGAAGTCTGGCGATGGCTCCTCGAGCTGCTGTGCAGAGTTCCATTTTTCTTTGATAGGGTTTAGTTGAGCTGGGTTTGTTTGGGTTAGGGTTTTAGGTAATGGTTTTATAGGAGAATTAGGAGGTTGCGGTAATGATTTAACGGTGTGAAAAAGTTCATGGAAATAGCTAGCTCCTCGTGATGACTGACGTGGAACATGAAAGGGGGAATTATGACATTCGAGAAATTCCAAAGTCTGTCTCGCAAAAAGTTTTAAAAGTTTTTCAAATCACTCGCTCCGGAATGAGCAATAGACCTAAATATTTTGAGATGGAATTTTATTTACGATAATTATTATGATAGAAATATTAATAGAATTATAGATTTTAGAAGAATTTATTCGAGTTGAGGAGATTAGGTCAATTACGATTAAAAAACTCTATATTATTAAAAAAATTAAAAAAAATTAATATTAAATTGTATATGAATATTTTAATTTCTCAAATAATTATTTTGTATTTATTAATGATTATACTAATACAATTAATAGAACCGAATTATTCGAATTAATTAAATAAATTTGAAAATAGTTCTTAATATTGAAAAAGTAACAAATGTTTTTAATTTGTTTATCCATACAAACGTTTCACATTAAACTTCTTATGAAGAGATTGTTATTTTAAAAAGTGACAAGATGATGTAACAATGATTCAATACATCATATTCACATTCATAAATATTAAGTTACAGTTTCAATACGAAAAAATAGATGTACCTATTATATAAATTCATATTAAGTGCAAATTTTATAGTCTCACAAATTAATTAAAAATTCAATTAAATTGTATTTTTTTTGTAAAAAGAAGAGAATATTTAGATCGAAATCTTCTTGTAGTACGTGCTTGTGTTTTTTTTCTTTGTTGGGCCAGTTCAGTGCATGTATCGAAATCATGTCATGAGCTTTTTAGCTGTTGGTGAAGTTTTAAGAGAGTGAAAAGAATAGAAGAGATGCTGCTTAAAGGTGAGTGAGAAACTATACTTCACCAAAATAATGAGGAAATTAAAATATACAACATAAAGAAGAGCGAATTTGAACCTTGTACTATTTTTTTGAACGGAGTGGCCTTTGGTTTAGTGATATGATGAACTGATGTGAAAGCATAAAGTTGGGGATTCGATCTTTGATGACAGTAAAAAAAGATGTGTGTCGGGAGTGTGTGTTTAAAAATAGCAAAAAGAAAAAAAAAAAAGAACCCTGTACTTCTTGCACAGCGAGAGGTCATATCAACTGAGCCAAAGGTAGTTAGTAAAAATAAAATAAAAAATAAAAATCAATTCAAGGAAAGACACTTTAGATATTTAAGAGGTAGTAAATAAATTGATTAAATGGGCAATAAATAGAATTTAATGGATAATGAATTACTAATAAATTAAGTCACTAATAAATAATTTTTAATAAATATAAATAAAACTCACCAACTCCTATATAACCCAAAATTTAGCTTGTTACTTAGATTAAAGAAAGGAGAATGAACGAATGAATTCGTCGGGTACCGCTTTCTCACTACTCTCTCCTCCTCAAATTAAGATTACACAATAGAATTGATATTTTTATAATTAAAATAATATTTTTATAAAATTTTATTTACATAAAAATAAATATTATTTATTATTTATATAATTTTTTTTTTATAAAAATATCAATTCTTCACAAACCATCACATGCAAATAAGACCCTATCCAAAGGTCTGTAAAAGTCCAAATTACCCTTTACAACGATAAAGTTAGCCCAACTAAAAACACAACCTAAAAGCCCAAATTACCCTTTACAACGATAAAGTTAGGCCAACTAAAAACACAAATGAGATCATTAAATAGATCATATCAACGAGTTTTATGCCTCCACGTCAGCACACATTTTAGCAAAACACAACTATTAAAGTAGCTTCCAGAATAAAAATCCTAATGGCCCGTTTGGTTGAATGAAAAATCGTTTTAAGATGAAATGGAATAGTAGTTGAAATTTAAATAAAATCATAATAAAATTAAAATTAAATATTTTTTTTTATACGTTTAGTATGATACTGGAAAATTATATCAAAATATAATGATCAAAATATTCATATATATATATATATATATATATATAAACCACGTGAGCAATGACTTCTGAAGTTAGTAGAAGGCCATATCCTGAACATGCCTAGTTGCCTACTACCGGAGGGCTCAGACTAGAAAACTTCAAGTAATGAAAAGAAAACAGTAAAAAATTACATACTAATATTATGTTTAAATTAAAAAAATGAAATAATTTTTTTTTTATAAATAATTCTAAATATATATTTGATTATTAATAAGAGTGAGTTTTATAATATAATGATAAAATTATTATATATATCTATTTTATTTAAATGAATTTTATTCCACCACATTTCACATAGAATAAAAATAAAAAAGATGAAATAAATTTTTATTCTATTAAAATAATTTATCTTCTAAAATAATCCTCTAATACATTATTTTTTATCTAATTTATTTTTTTATTCTATTCACTCAATTCAAACGCAACATAAAATATTAATCTATATCCATTAAGCAGTCATTAAGTACATGACTAGCAACAAAACATCCAATAAGCTTTTTACAAGAAGATGCACTCCCAGTCTCCCACCAAACCAACACAACAATATAGACGAGTGACAATACAACAACAACATAATAATAATAATAATAATAAATAAATAAAGAATTTTTAGAATTCCAAAGAAAGGAATACTATAACTCAAGTAAGCTCATCAATTGGTGATTCACAAAGTTACACAGCACTAGGATATTCCCAAGTCTCACCAAATTGGCATTTAGATTCACTATCCATCCTTTATCCCAATTACACACCCGCCATATGTGCACCACGACAGAAATTGCGACTTTGCGAGTCGGAGTGGGCGGAAGTTTTTCAATTCGCGGTCAGCAGAAAACTTCTAGTCGGCAGAAGTCTTTTAGGGCTCTCTTTAAGTCGACGGGTCATGGCTTCATGGGTTAAGTCGACGGGTAATTGATAAATTTACTCAAATTTGACCCGAGTACCAAGACGTTCGCCATGGCAACTAGGCGTCCAAGGCGGCACCTCCCAAGGGAGCGTCAACTTACTACTTGCTTGTGTGCTAGAATGCCTAAGCAACTCCATAATAACTGTGTCAAAGATTATTCATGTAAAGCAATTGAATGACAAATAAATTAAGAAAGGAGGAGTTTCTTAACTACAGACTGTGCTGTAAGCCCTATATGTTAAAGGTGAGAGATTTTTATATGCCAGTATTTTGCAATTGTAGAATATAACAATAACTTTATTACAGACATATGGTTATTAATTTGTTAAAAATTAGTAATACAATAAATCATAAAGAGATTACTTCCTCCATTCTAAAATTAGAGATACAATGACTTTTGAGATTAAATAACAGTATATTAAATTTCAAAATTAGTATGACTCATAAAAGTTTAGAATAAAATAAATTTTGAATTTTTGTTATGTACAATACAATTATAATAATTATATCGACTAAAATTAAATAAATTTGTACCAATTTGAAGTTTAATATGCTATTGTTTAACTTTAAAAATTAAATTATATATTTAATTTTAAAACAGGGTGAGTATATTATTGCTTGCTTTTGTTGTTGATAATATTATTAGTATTATTAATTGTAATTATATGGAACCTTGAAGTTCAAATGTATACAAAGAGCTCGATTAATGAATCAATATCATATCTACCACATACAATATAATACTCTATTTATTTCATATTATTCGATTATTATCTATTTTTTAAAATTAATTTAAGAGATTTTTAACTTAAAATTGACATAAATTCTTTTAATTTTAATTAATACAATGATGAATATCGTAAATTATCTAAAAAGTATTACTCATTATGAATTTTATTGTTTCATAATTTGTAATGGATGGAGTAATATATAGAAGAAACATGTGATATATTTGCATAACAAAAGATATTATGTCTGCAACGGTTAAAAATATATATTCGTCATAAGTTATTGTTTTTACACTACTCAAATAATCACATAATACCAAGGCGCATGGACCATCTGGAGAGTGAGTGGTAACATACCCCAGGTGCGAACCCCACCCTGAGCGGTAGAGAGTTTTATATCTCGGAGCATGCTTAGTATCATAAAAGACTTGAAAATTTATGTATTTTCCGTCATGGTTAAGTGCAGAAGCCCGGAGAGGCCTAATTTGTTGTGATTTTTTTGTTTAATGGATACATAGGGTAGCCGAGGAGTGGTTATCTATTAAAATTTAGTTCTCTAAAAACGTAAATCCTATTTTAACTCCAGACCTACATATGTACAGACGCACATATACATATATATATATATATATATATGCATTTATAAGAATATTTTTATGTAATTATGCGAATTACATATAAAAAAAATCTCAAATTATAGTGAATATATATTTTTAGCGATTCCAAGTATGATATCATTATTGTGTAAATGTATCGTTATTTCCTAATATATATATAGGGGGAAATGGAAAAGCACAGCTGTGTAACATTTAAGTTTACACAGTTCCTGATACTGTGTCGTTTTGGAAGGTGTTTTAAAAAAAAATGACAAGCCATCCTCTTTCTCCCCAAAACAGATCAAACAGAAGAAAGAAAAAGATGCCCGAACACCACAAATCCAAACAGAAGAAGAAGCGTGCAAGCAAAATCGATTGGCAGAATTCCTAAATCTACTTCCGTTGTTGCCCAATTTTCTCTCTTAACTAAAGATGTGTGGAAGCAGAAAACACAAGAGTTCAATCTGAAAGATTTCTCACGAAGCCATTGAATAAAGGTTATACACATACACTCATATACACTATTACACTATTTTATTCAATGTTTATCTGATGGGTAGGGGGAAAATTTCTATATTTCACAAAAATTATTTCTAGGGTTGCCAAAGAGAGAACTGTTGATGAACCAACTAATTTTACTGTTGATGTTAATTATATATATGATGATATCACGGAGATCTAATCAGGATTTTAATGGTTACCTTTAGCTTATAATTAAGGTTATGATAATGACATTAAGGAATTATTTAGGCAGATATTCTAAATTGAAAGATGTTGGTTAGTTGCCTTCGAAATTTTAAATAGAATATTTGCATTCATGGGTCTATATCAATCTGATAATTTATTATATATAAATAAATAAAAGTTTGAATATCTTGAAAAGTTAAATATTGAAAGGGAATTTTGTTATCGTCTAACTTTATAACAATCTCAGTGACATTCAGAACGACTATTGCACATCAGTTCCCTAATTTTCACTAATATATTAATTCATCATATATTAGCATTAACATGAAAAGTCAGCTAAAACCATGTTAAACTTTAACCAACTAATTTACTCTCAAGTCTCATCAACAAATGAGAATCTCTTTTCACAACACATTCACAGGATATCTTATTTACAGAGATCTCGCAAGAATCTGTCGGAGAAGATTGATTTCATGAGGAAAAAATGTCTTTTCAGCAGTCATCTTCTATTGCTTCTCCTCAAGTTGATAATGCTATGTCACGACAATCTGAGACGGCCATACCATTACAACACTCAGAGTCGGCGTTGAACCTTCATGACACAGAGTAAAAATCTTGTTATATGTATATGATTTGTTAAACTTTATGACTTGTTCATGCTGTGATATATATAAATATATATGTGTTATCTTTTTTGCTCCAGTGTTAATCTAGAAGATGAAAATATGTCAATTTCAATAGAAGTTCCATATGTTGGATTATCGTTTCCTAGTCAGGATGACGCATATGCGATGTATAATACATATGCAAGACATAAAGGATTTGGACTGCGTTTGTCGAATCTTGATAGATCTAAAACCTCTGGGGAGGCAATAGGTCGATTAATTATTTGTAATAAGGGTGAAAGTGCAAAAGATAAAGATCATACACTTGATGAGAAACCGAAGAAACGACAAAGACAAGTAAAATCTGACTGTCGTGCAAGGATGTGGATCCATTTGAACCAAAAAACGAAGACATGGTGTGTTACTAGTTTTTGTGATGAACATAATCACGAGCTTATTAGCCCTTCATCAGCATGGAAACATCGCTCCCATAAGACATTTCATCGTAGTCAAACTGTAAAAAAATTGATGGAAAAGATGAATGAAGCTGGATTGCGCCCTTCAACAATTGCAAGGGTGGTTAATGCTCATGGGAATGGTGAGGATGAGATAATAACAACACAACTGTAGACACCCAAATTTTGCACTTTTGTACTAACCCTGACAGGAGGGCAGAATCGTCATTTGACTCGACGAGCAGAAAGGAAGGTGGACCCCAACACAAAGCCACCCCAACGACTTACGGTTAAATCCGCCACAGCTGACAACGAGCATCAGGCAAGGCAAACAGCGGATCCAGAAGAACCTGATTGAATCACCAAAGACGACAAATGGCCACTACGCTTATGATGTTCGGGGGTCTCGCTCCCCGGTGAGCGAGCGGCTGCCCAGCTCGCCGGTGAGCTGGCGGGGGTGGTAGGGGGCAGCGCCCCCTGGAAGCCAAGCACAAAGAGCGATTTATACATCAGGTAACAGCCTTCCGAAATAATACAGCAAAAAATGACGATTTAAGACCGCGTGGCACAGAAATCGAGAAAAGGAAGCCAGACAGCCGCAGATGCATCTGCGGCCAATGACTTTTGGGGCTTCGCGTGGCTCGAAGGGCGGCACACGGCAGCCGAGGCGGCGGCTCAGACGGCCACAGCAGGCAGCCGTAGATGCATCTGCGGCTGCCTGGAGATCAGCTATACATCGCCATTTTCGTCCAAGAGATAGAGAGAGAGGAAATTTTGAAGGTTTTTAGAGAGAGAAAATGGCGGAATAGAGAGAGAAACCTTCGGGTTTGGTAGAAAAGGTGAGGATTCTTCCTCATTTGTTCAATCTTTACATTATATTGTATCCTATTTCGATTTTCAAGCATTCAAGCGTGTCTTTCCTCATTTGAAATGTGAAGAAATCTAAGTTTCTAGCATTTGTGGTTTTATATAGTTAGATCTAGTTCTCATTTCATTTTATTGTTTAAGTTATTATAGATCTAATTTTTGTGCATTTGTTGGGTGGATCTACTGTTAGATCCGAAAATATTTGGTGCATTGCTATTTAATATAGTTTGATTTTGTATATGTTGAAGTTAGATCCGATGTAGTCGATATATGTTTGGATCTATGGATTAGGGATGGTTAGAGAGGATTTGTTGTGGATAGAATCTCCTCCTAACCTCCCGATGATATCCTTTTAGTTTATTTTATAGTTTTAACGCATGTAGCGATGGCGATGCATTTGTATTGTAAATATGTAATTTTTCGAGCCTTAAAGCGAGATCGGATCGAAAATCGGGTTTAAGGCCCCGTAATAATGAAATGTGCGATTGTGGGCGTTTGGGGTTATTCGGATGGCTTACATGCCCGTGAATAGCCGCAACGTTATTTTGATGCTTGGTTTTCCCTTTTGACACGAGAAAACGATTTTGGAATGAAATGATAAAGATTTTTATAAAATCAAGCAAATGAGGATATTAGATCCACGAGGATTAAAATTAAGAGTTTTGGCGAACTTAAATCCATGTTTGGCAAAAAGGCTTCATTTGGTTCCAAAAGGTCATAAAAAACGATTTCGCAAATAAATAAATGTTTTCATTAAACTTTGTGCATAGGGTGAAAGAGTTCTAGAAGTTGCCTTCATTTTGTTCATTTTATTATTAGAGGGCAATGTATAGTCTCGATACCTATTTGACAAAAGTTTACAAATTGTTTTATGAAAACGACACCTAATAAAAAACCCCCCATCACTTTCGAAATTAAAATCAATCTTTATTGTAAAAAATGAAGTCTTGTCAATTGGGTCAAAGGATGTCTAAAACGCTTTCCAGATAAACACATTTGCCATATAGAATCAAAGCAACTTTTATGCAAAACGCACCACAAACGTTCATTTAGGCATACACGCACACACACGCGCGCACACACATTTTAGGATTTAAAAGGATAGGAAAACATCGAGATTGCGGTAACCGTATTTCACGGAAGTCGGGGGGTGCCTAACACCTTCCCCTCGCTTAAGCAAGCCCCCGAACTCTATGAATCTCGGTTTGCGGACCAATCGAATCGGAGTCACATATGAGCCATCGCGATTACGAAAACAAAATTCGGATGAGTTGGTACATCCATTTCAAATATACCAACTGGCGACTCTGGTCAATTGGCTCATAAAAATTCGACATTTCAAAACTCGTCGACATTAAGCCGACCCTTTTCAAAATCACATTTAATTCAAAAGGCTAAAATTGGAAAGGGACATTTTAATATTAAAAAACGAAACGACGAAAAACCCGGCGTCGACAACAACAATGTGTAGATCATTTGCGCGTACAAAGAAAGAATATGGTTGGTCGTGAATGCATTTCAATAGTTCATCATTTTCTAACCAAAAGAGTTAGTGACCCGTCATTTTTCTTTGCCATAGATTTGAAGAAGGATCATAGTCTTAAGAGTGTTTTTTGGGCCGATGGGAGATCGATATCATCATGTCTACAATTTAGTGATGTAGTTTCTTTTGATGTTACATATTGAACTAATAAATTTTCATTACCATTTGCCCCATTCACGGGGGTTAATCACCACAGACAATCTATTTTGTTTGGTTGTACTTTACTTGCGAGTGAGAAAGAGCAATCTTTTACATGGTTATTTCAAGAGTGGAAGAAATGCATGTGTGGAAAAGATCCTAGCGTAATTATAACAGATCAAGATCATGCTATTTGCAATACCATAAAGAAAGTCTTTCCTAATACTCGACACCGATTCTGTTCATGGCACATTGAGAAACATATCACAGAGAGACTTCATCTCCTCCGTTTTAGCAATCAAGAATTTTGTGATGAGTATAAAGTATGGTTTTATAGTGAAACAATATTAGAATCAGAGAGTCGGTGGGAACTTTTGAAGAAAAAGTATGATTTGAATAAGAATACTTGGCTGATGAACTTGTATGAAATGCGACATCAATGGGTTCCTGCATACTTTAGAGACATCTTTACAGCCGGAATGACATCTACCCAGCGTAGTGAGAGTATTAATTCATTTTTTGATGGATTTGTTCATGCGTTAACTCCATTAAATGAGTTTGTGATGCAATATGAAAATGCTCTTATATCTCGTCGGCAATCAGAGAAGGAAGAAGATTTCAAGACAAAAAATTCTCAACCGAGATATGAGACTGAATTGGAGATTGAGAAACAGGCTGGACAAATCTACACTAGGAAAATGTTTGACATATTTCACACTGAATTCAAGGCTAGTTATTCTTATTGGAAGGAGAAGGCGAGGAAGGATGGGGACATAATTGAATATAAAGTTGGAAAGAGCACGAGTCCTAAAGCTAACTGGAGAACTGTTTTGTATGATGGTGGACAGACTCTTAATTGTTCTTGTGCAAAGTTCGAGATGGAAAGAATGATATCCAAGCATATCATTTGCGTTATGAGATCTAAAAAATTTATTTCCATTCCAGAAAGATATATCTTGAAAAGATGGACTATGGATGCTAAATATCGGCCTGATATTGTTGGTTGTTCATCAAGTGAGGTTGATGTAACTCCTATGATGGTGTTTTCCCTCAAATCAAAAATGTCCAAAGTGTTACAAGATGCTACTTCATCATTGGTAATTTTTAATGAAGTTGAATATTTGTTGGATGATATGATAAAAAGGATAAAGGATAAAAAAATCGCAAGATGTGGTTAGTCACATGGATTCAACTCAAACATCTAGTCCAATTGTATCCTTGGTTGGCATTTCAGAAATATCAGTGAGTGATCCCAGTGGACCAGTTAGTACTAAAGGTAGACCAAGGGGAGCTTCGAGATTTCAATCAGGTAGAGAGGTAGCTCAAGAAGTAAAGGGTAAACAAATTCGTTATTGTGGAGAATGTGGAGAAGCCAACCATTATAGAACTACTTATCCAAAACTAGGTACAAACACATATATCAATTTATTATGTTTTTTCTTCTTTTTATTATAAATATTTAATTTTTATTTTTATTGTTGTTTATGAATATCAAATCAACAAAACAAAGACGACGATAATGAGAAAGGGAATAAAGGAAAAGACAAGGCCAACAAAGGTTCTTTCTTCTCATTCTTTTTTTTTAAGTGTTTTGTTTCCACTTAATTATTGTGCTAACTTTTTGATGGATTGGACTCTGTGAGGAATTCAATATAGGTTTATTATGATTATATGTTTTTCTTACATTTTGACTTGTCAATATTCATTTTGTTTGCAGGATAGTCGCAGACATCACAAACTCAACAAAAGGGTCAAGTAAACATCATTTTGAATCGCAGGATAGTCGTAGAAAATTCATTTTGTAATGCTGTATTAAACCAGTTTTAAGTTGTATTAAACAAGTTTTATGTAATGGATATAATGTAAGAATGTATGGTTTCTGAACATGCAAGAATGATTTTTGAACTTGTGTGACTGTACATTTTAGTCTATTTGTTGCTATAAAAAATTCATCTTTTACCCCCTGCATAACAGTCACTTGAAAAAAAAAAAACCTCCTGATTATTTGCACATGATTATTTGTTGTTAAGTTTAAATACTTTTTTAATAATCGACAGTTTTGTGTAGATATTTATTTGTGACTGGTGGCTTTGCCCAGAAATATTTATGCTCAAAAGCCAAGCAAGGTGTAATTGATTTGCCTCTATGAATTCATCTATATAAGTTAAAGCCTTGACCAGTTTTTATTGCGTTTCATATTAGGTTAGCTGGTTGCATTGAGTAATGGAAGACAAATAGACTAATTTAGCTTATGTTTTATGTATTTCAGAATGCACTGTTGCTGGTTTCTCTGTTTGTAAGCAGCATAATCACTAAAGTCTGAATTGGATATAATACCAAACAATTCCCAACTAGTTCACATCTGAGTTGATTTAGAAAACATGGTAAACAAAGAAGAATAATCTGGTAGTTCATTTACATTCCTTTACTATACAACATAGCCTGTAATCTAGCAAAAAAACTGTGTTGACTACGGTTACAAAAAACCAATACAAGTATTTTGCCAATCAATAGTCCACCTGCCACACTGATATGTTTTCCTTCCTACTGTAAGTATTTTTTATGCCTTTTTATGAAGGGGTAGCAAAGGCTGGTGTGCAGATTTGCCATTTTTCAGTAGCACAAGAGATTTCCTTACAGCTTCCCTAGCCATTTCTCTCTGCTCCTCTTTTCAAAATACAACATTTTCATTAATTCCAGTCTCAATGGCACATGTGTAATTGGTAACCTCAAATTACCCAATTTTTCTTATCCTCCTTTAAACCAGTAGACAGTTTCACAATTAAATTTTTCCTTCAAATAATCTATGTAATTTGCAAAGCTCCATATGACCAATTTTTTCAAACCCATCAAAAGGTCAACAGTAACAAGTCAAAATCCACATAATAAGAAAAACTTAATCTTCAACCAATCGGAATCAAAATCCCTCACAGTCAATCAAAACTAATTAACAAACAAGAGCTACCATTAAAATAAGTTGAATTTTGAGCTCAAACAAACCTCATCCCAAAAATACAAACACAAAAACGAAGCAGGCTCTGTAATCCCACATATAAATACAAATAAAAAAAATTAAACAATTAATGTAGCAATGTTTCTCCTCTCTTTTTTTCAAATAAGGACTATGGCTCTGATTCAGTGATGAAAGCAGGAGAAATTTTTTGAAGAGAGAGAGAGGTCGACGGCGAAGGACCCAAAAACGAAGTCGCCAACGAAGACGATGGCGCGATGAAGGTCGGCGAAGGACCCAAAAACGAAGTCGCCAACGAAGACGAAGAACAATCGCTGGTCAGTTTTGGAGAGAGAAGAGATTTGGGGGAGAGTTTTTCCGTTCTGATTTGGGGGAGAATGTCTGATTGGTAGCATTGTTGTGTATTAAAAACAAGTAGCCAAACGACGTCACTTTTGCACTGCTGTGTATGATTCTAATTTGCACTGCTGTGCTGTTCCATATTTTCCCATATATATATATATATATACTTCGTATCAGATTTGTTTGTGATTCATAGATCACTAACATTTAGCTTTCATATAATAATATTAATCTCTTTTATTTTAATTCATTATTAGTTTTGTCAAATTATCAATAATGTAGATATTGATTGGTTGATCCTAAACTTCAGGACTTTTGCCATGTAAAAATCTCTCTTCCCGCATTTACGCTTTGTTTCTGAGTTTTGGAAAAAAAAAAAGAAAACTTAAATTATGACAAAAAAGAAAAGAAAAATTAAAATTTAAAATTTTTCTTTGTGTTATTTCTCAATTTTTAATAGAAAAGAATAAAAAATTAATTATTTTTCTTTTCTTGCGTTTCTGAGTTCCAATGAAAAGAAAAATATCACTTTTATAAATTTAGCCTTTTATTACATGTAATATATCAATTATAGTTATAATTATTGAACTTTGAATAAAAAATATGCATGATAAAATTTTAATCAAAAAAAAAAAAATCATAATCAAATACAAATATCCAAATAAATGTTAAACAAAAACTACTTCAACAAAGTCATTGCCACTACCTTCTAATTTCTCTTGCCCACTAAATTTTGTATTTTTACTTAATAAATAATTGTGTGCGCTAGGTAGCTAGTATAATATGTATTATTTAATTGCCAACTAAACTGCTAATCCTTTTACTGACAAAACTTTGTATCTTATTATAGCAATTGCTCCAATCTCCGCTGGAAATGATGATATTATTGGCACACCATGGTTACTGATGCAATTGACAAAGTTGGTCCTGATGGTGTCTTATCTATTGAATCCTCATCCTCCTTTGAGACAACTGTTGATGTAGAGGAAGGAATGGAGGTTTGTATTTATTGTGGTGTACAAACTTTTTGATTTGCTATCTTATTTCCTAGTTGAAAAGGCTTTTGTTTTCTGAGTGTGCGCATTATTGACCTTACATATATAGCTTGTTCTTATTCATTACGACTTTACTCTATTGATGACCCTTTGACTTTTTAGATTAACAGAGGATACATCTCCCTGCAATTTGTTACCAACCCTGAGAAATTGATTGTTGAATTTGAGAATGCTAGAGTGTTAGTTACAGATCAGAAGATCTCTGCAATAAAAGACATAATTCCCTTGCTAGAGAAGACCACTCAATTACGAAATTCATATAAAATCTGCCAAGTCTCGTTTAAAAACATAGATTCCATGAATTAGGGGATAGTAATGGATTACACAGGAATCAAATCCATATCATAATGCATGATCAGATACTATTATTGCAAGTATACATTTAAATTGTCGGAAACAACTAACCATAATAAGATGATCGCAGTTGATATCGCAGCAAAGAGAACTTTCGCGGCAATTTGACAAATAAGAAGTCTCTGTTGACAAAAAAAAATAAGAAGCCTAGGTTTAATAGATACATAATAAAAAAAATTGGGGGATATGAGTTGTAATTTAAAATTTATTATATTTGTAATTTAAAATTTATTATATTGCAATTTAAGGATAATATGATAATTATAAAAATATTGCTTATCCCAATTTCTTTTCTGTTCAAAACTTTAAATTAATGCAATTTTAGATGAAAAAATTTGGCAGCAAAAGTGGCCAAGTTTTCTATCAATTTCGTTTATTAAAAAACTCAGAAACACAAGAATTGGACTGAAAACTTGAGTTTTCCGTCTATTTCTTTTCTTTTCTATTCATTTTTAAACTCAGAAGCAAAGTGTTAGGCTTATTAGTATAAAGAAATTTATTTTGTTAATAGGCTCTCTTCGTTTACAGGGGAATATTATCTGAAGGCCATTTTTCAGAAGAATGACTGGTATTCAAGAGATATGACTTACCTATGTATGTATATCTGTATGCCATTTTCTGAAATATTAATTTTAGTTGCGCGTAAAATAATTTCTGTTGAAAATGTGAAAAATGGTCTCAAAAAATATTTTTCTTGAAACGAATTGAGCTCTAGCGCTAGTTGTCTGTCCTCTGTCGGCCGTCTAAGTGAGTTTTGTATTTTAAGTTGGAATATTTTTGAGTCACAAACACCAAGGTTGAAAGCCTTTTCCTGGCTTTAACCTTCAAGTTTCGGTCCAACCTCCCAATGCTACAGTTGCTCTTACGTACAAGCAATGATGCTTTGACCTGACCATGAGCTCATCATGGACCTATAAAGATGCAACACTGCTTTGACCATGAATACGCAAACATCCCCTTTTTCCTCCATGGTTTTGAATCCTTCCGAGTGTTTTGGAAAATGTATATATTTCATTTAGACATATCTTTCTTCTGCTGAGCCACTGACTATTGTTTGGTATCATAATTATATGCTTGTAATGTTTAACTTCCATAAGATAATTCATACTTCCCGCTGACAATGATAACCTTGGCTAAAATTAAAGTTTGATCGTAGTTGTCACAGTTAATAATTTATGGCAACTGCCTCGACTGCCTCAACATGACGGTAAAATGACAGCAATGTCATTAGTGCTATTGATTAAGTGTCAAATTACACTTGTTATTATACTTGGGTCACATCTAGTTATTTGTGGCACTACCCAAACTAACGTAGTTCTGGTAATAAAATGACATTTCTAAGTGAAATATATCACTTTTGAAAATAATGATTGAAGCTCATTGTATTTAAGTAGGCTGTAACAAATATAGTCTGCTATATATAAATAAATGGAGGGCTAGAATTAGATTAAGATCGACGGATGACTAAGATTTTAGAAAAATGCATTGTAAGGCCTATATAAGGCGGCGAAAACATTATTGAATATAAGAGTTATTTTTCTCTCTCTCTAATTTCTTCTTCCTCCATCTCTCTAATTTTCTAAAGTCTAGCGGACTAAAAAAATTGCTACATAGGATTTGATGATCAATATGTACGTGCTTCAAGATCCCGGTGCTTGGATAGGTAACATTTAAATTGGTGTATCCGCTAGGTAGGTACAACTGGTTTGCCCAGCTCGAGAAATTATTTTAAAAACTTGAAAAAGAAGTTGTCAAGATATATAAATCTATAATATATGGATACAAATTCCGATAGTAGGTAGATAGGAGTATATAATAAGTAAAGATGGGACAATGTGACCATGCACGTAGCATATGCAAGCCACGCCAGAATTACAGTACAAGTTTCCTTCTCCTTTGTATGTAAGTAACAAATTAATTACAGAGTTTTGGGATGTACAATTAATATCAAGTGGTACCAAGAAGGGGGAGAGAGAATGAAACTGCTAATGGAAATCTACAAAAGATATACTACTACTAATTAATTTACTTTTATATAAAAATAATTATAAATACTAGCAAATATTTAGATTGCCATATCGGCGGTTATAGCGGGGAAGCAAAAACTATGGCTGATGTTCGGGATGCGTTTGATGCCTACTATATCCTACTATATATATAACCACGGCATTGCGACAGAGAATGAGACTTGAGAGATTGGCCGGGAAACTCTGTGATGGAGAGCTCGAATCTCAAAAAAGCAAGCATAAATTCATATTATGCGGTATATGACCCACAATTGTTATGCAGTAAATGACCCACATAAAAAAAATCATATTATCCTTAAGATACAAGAGCTAAATTTAAAAACAAAAAATGTACCGCATAACAATTATGCAGCACCCAATTTTTTTTTAAAGGTGCCACATAACTGTTATGTAGTAGGAGAAGAAAAAAAATTCCAATGTACAAAAAAAAAATTGAGCACCGCATAACTGTTATGCAGTATTCTTTAATTTATTTTTTCCCTCCTACATTGGGTTGATTTTTGGACTGGGGTTGGACATACTGTATTTTACACTTATCAATTATCCCTTCCTTCACGGAAAACTTTTCCATCAACCATTATCCCTTCATTCGGATGATGATAATATGAAGTTTAATATATATATATATAGCTTAACTAGGACTTTATAAATACTCTATACAAGTACATTGATAATTATATGCAATACTCTTAACTATTATTGAAGGGAATATTTCAATTAGGAATTGATAAATTAATGCTCCAAGTAACTATACCACTAGCACCTTAAGCACCGAATAAAACTTTAACTAGCATGCACGGTTAATGGGAAAGTTCTCCACCTAACCACCGAGTAAAACCCTACCTATCATACATGGTTAATGGGAAAGTTTTCATGAAGGGATAATTGTTAAGTGTAAAATACAGTATGTGTCCAACCCCAATTGTGCCTCCAAAAATCTGCCTGGGAACAAAAAAAAATTAAAGGATACCACACAACAGTTATGCAATATAAAAAAAATAACTGTTATGCGATAGGAGAAAAAAAAAAATCAAGGTACCACATAACTATTATGTACCATTATGCGGTACATTGATTTTTTTTTTAACCCTTGCATACGAGGGGTAATATGGACAATTTTTATGTAGGTCATATATTGCATAACAATTGTGTGATAGTACTACTAATTGTTATGCGTTATGTTTATTTTTAAATTATTTGATCTCGCAATGGACGAATAAGATTGAGTTGAATGAAAAATTACTTCTATCCAATTTTGATTATAGATCACTCCTCATATATATATTTGTGTGTGTGTGCGTGCGCGAACGTGCTTGCGTGCACCACCACACTCTTCATGCCCATACCATGCAACTCCAATGGATGGAACTACAAAGGTTGCCACTGAATTACTTAAGTTTGATGTGTGTATATATATGTGAGAGTCAATCTATAGCATGTAGTGACCACAATTTCAAAACACAACTCTTCTATCACAACACAGTATTACTGTAGGAAACTTTACTATACAACACTAAGTTGTTGTAAAAGAAATGTATGTTTAAATCGTTACCTCCAAATTTTACAATGAACAATGACTGATGTAAAATGTGATTATATAAACTCTTATATGTGACGCCCCCAAATCTAGTGTAAGACCCCGAATTTTATGAAATACAAAATTTAATTTTTCTTCATATATATATTTTTTTGAAACAGTAAGTGGTTAAATCGATAAAGTTAAAAGTTAAGGATGTTATGTGCAAATTTTATTTTGTCGGACAATATTCGCTTTGTCGGGGAATATTCGTTTGGTCGGGGAATATTCGTGCCGTACGACGGCGCCGAAATAATAAATTATTGGTGGACCCCACAACGGAATATTTGTCGGATATAGAAAACGACAGAAGTAACCTTTTTAAATAAAAATAGTCAACGGAACTGTTAAAATACCGGTGATAAAAGAATAGTAGCATACGGTAGTTTATGGTATTTTCTGTAGCACACGGTACTCTACAGTAACACACGGTATTGCATAGTGTCTCATATTATTGGTCTGATAATTGACACCGTAACTGTTACGCATCATTTCATCGATAATTGTCACTGCATAATATTTTATATTATCAATTCAATAATTGTTGTTACACAGTATTTTGCATTATTGATTTAATAATTGTCATTACACTGTATTTTATATCATTGAGTCAATAATTGTTGTTGCACTGTTTTTAAAATTATTGAACCTAATAATTGTCACAGTAACATATGCACAGTAATTCACATTATTGAATCAATAATTGTCATTACACAGTAACGTATGCTTTATTTTACATTATTGTTATCTCTATTATGATGTTATTTAAACAGTTGTATTTCATTAATTTATTGACTTGATATCTAAGAGCTAACTATACTGTATTTATAACAATTAGTCATAATAATTGAATTGATAAAGTTATTTGTTTATAATATAAAGTTAGGTGATTATTAGGTGATATGAAATGAATGGTGTAGATTAAAGTGTGAATTATTGTTGAATAATTAAATTGATTTGTTTATAATATAAAGTTAGGTGATTATTAGGTGATATGAAATGAATGGTGTAGATTAAAGATAATATAATATTTGAAATGGATGGTGTAGATTAAAAGATGATCTTTAAATGAATGGTTTAGATTAAATGAATGATGAGATTTTTGGCTATAAATAGAAGCCTTAACTTAAGGATTTTTCATAAACTTCCTTACTTGTTCTTTCTTTCTCTCTCTAAATACTTCTTGTGAAAGTTCTCTCTAAGTGTGCTTAAGTCATCTTGAGTATTTGTGAAGATCTATAAGTATACGTGTACTGTTCAAGTTAATCAACCTCATTTAAATCAATATCCAGTCACGTGTTACGGTAAGGGATACCATCTTTTCCATCTTCCATTATTCAAACATACTATGGTAAGGGATTATCATTATTTGATTCTCGATAATAATATCGTTTCTTCCTTACTCATAAGACGTGCCTTTTATTTCCATGTATTAAATTGTGGGAATAACCTTACGGAGCGGATTGCCGCCTGTTGGTGAATAACCTTTCGTATTCATTCATTATTAATCTCTGTGAATAACCTTACGGAGCGGATTGCCGCCTGTTTGGTGAATAACTCTTTGTACTCAAATCCTATTAAATTGTGGGAATAACCTTACGGAGCGGATTGCCGCCTGTTGGTGAATAACCTTTCGTATTCATTCATTATTAATCTCTGAGAATAACCTTACGGAGCGGATTGCCGCCTGTTTGGTGAATAACTCTTTGTACTCAAATTCTATTAAATTGTGGGAATAACCTTACGGAGCGGATTGCCGCCTGTTGGTGAATAACCCTTTGTATTAATTTCCTTCACCTTTTGTTAATCAAACCTGCTACGGTAAGGGATATTATTTTCTTTCATACTCCTAAATCGAAATTTATTATGGAACTATTGCTTCTATAATTCCTGAAAATATTATATGTTCCATAATAGTTGAACTTTATTATTTCAACTGAACCTTCCTATTTACGTGAACCTTTCTATTGAATTGTAACCGTTATTCTGAACTGTGGATCTTGAATATCATTTTTAAATTTCACTCCACATCATGTTGACAATTTGGACATTATTTGAATCTGTACAAAGTAAACTTCCGATACTTATTGTTATCCTATTTCTTCTGTTCATCATTTATATCATTCTAATCATTCAAAAATCAAGCTGTTGTGAATATCTGTGGTCGGGGGCACAGATGTGATATATTTGTTGAACAGATGATAGGTTAAAGGCGATATAATAGGTTAAAGGCGATACATCTGTTCGGTGTCTTTTATTTCACGTGGTGAAAGTTCTCTTTGGCCCGTAGTGCATAGATGAACTGTTGTTTGGTATGATTATCACCAAAGGCTGAATCTGGTATAATCATGACCGCTGGTGCTAAATTAAATATCTTTGGCCCGTAGTGCAAAGATGAACTGTTGATTTGCATGATTATGATCAGGAACTGTGAATTTTTATTATCATGACTAATGGTATTTCAGATGATAAAAGTTGATGATGTTTTTACGAAAAAGAGAAGCGAGTGGACATTATAATCTGCATTATTCTTCTAATAGATTGCTCATTCCGCTGCTATTATTGATCTGATTATTGTTTAAGAATTTAACTGCAGTTTTTGATATAAACCTTGTATTCTATTGTATTCTATCAAGAACTCAACTGTTGAAGGCTAATGATAATTTATTCGTCATTATCTTAGTCATGATATTTCTTACTGGGCTATTTGAGCTCACCCTTTCTTTTGTTCCATTGTTTTTCAACAGGAGATGAAAACATAACAGGGTCTAGCCGGGGAATAGAGTGAGGGTCCGAGGAATAGTTATCATAGTCTTCACGTTTTGTAAAATAGTGTGACAATAATAGTGAAGACTTAGTTGTGTATTATTATACACTGTATTGTAGTACGTTGTGCTTTGTTGTAATAATTTTGTTGTAGTCTTTTGACGACTCAAGTTTGGGCTGTGTGGGCCCAGATTTGGGGGCGTCACAGTTGGTATCAGAGCCATATAACGAAGAGCCCCGAGCCTCTCGCTGGTGACTTCCTAGGGAAAGGGGATGCACCGAAGCCAGACTCTCCGTAGGGGACGCCTATAGTACAGGTGGCAAACTGATAGGTACCATTGTGAGGTGCTGTCCCTATGGTGGGATGAGAGTCACAGTTGGCATCAGAGCTTAGGGATATGGTCTTTAATGGAGATCTGGGGTTAGAACTAGGAGGGGAGAGACGAATAGAATCAATCACTAGTGTGTCCTACCTAAATTAGATTTATTTTATCTAATGAATCGATTTGAATGTAGGAACATGAAGAGATGAGTCAGTTTATTTGAACTAACATTTATTTTGTGACCACAGTTAATTATGGCATCTGGAAATCAGGAGGTTAACTATGAAATTACCGAAACAAATGTAGCTGCAAAACAAGAGGCGACGAATAATCTTCTTACAAACTCAGAGTTGAATCATTTGCCTAAGGCAAAAATTATGCGTGTTCTATCCAGTAAGGATGAAGGTGAAAGCTCTGCTACAGTCGTTCCAGATCCATTCTTAGAAGCAATTAAAGGAAGTAACGAACTTGCGGAAATTATTGCCTTTAATTTACTCACTAATTGGGAGAGTGATATCACCTGGTTATGCTCTATAACAAAGGATCAGAATATATGGACTTTTCATATTAGTCTTTGGGATTTATGGTGTTCCAGCTATGATTTTCAAGATTATTTAAAAATGATGTTTCTATACTTTTGGGCGTTACAATTTAGAGGAATTCAGGTTAAGTTAGTCACTATCGTGGAAACTGCAGTCTATCGAAAATACTATTTTAATGGAAATCATTGGTACCTTACTACTGATGAAGTTGATGAACCCGAGAAACAGTTTGCTAGAAAATTATTCAGTGGTATTCCCATGGTTGAAATACGTGAAGATCCGAATGAAGTATTCGGGATTCGATTTGACGATAACAGTCAAGAAACCGAATGAGGTGATAACCGGTAAGCTATTCATAAATTCTCGTGAAGTCTATGTCATATTAGATACTGGCTCTATCCACTCCTTTATCTCACCTATATGTACTCAACGTTTAAATTTGACTATTGAAAACTTAAATCTTGTCTTATCAGTTGAAACCTCATTGGGAGAAATATCTATCACATCTACTATCTATAAATCTTGCCTAGTTCAAATCAACAACATCACATTACCTGTTGACCTTATTTCTTTGGAGATGCATGAATTTGATGTGATTTTAGGAATTGATTGGTTGACTACCCATCATGCAAAAAAAATTTGATTGTTTTCATAAGATTATTAGTTTTCATATTCCTAATCAACCTGTCATGCAAGTTCAAGCAACTAAACCATTGAAATCTATAACTGTTATTTCTAGCCATAAAGTCATTCGTTTATTGAAAAACGGATGTCAAGCCTTTTTAGCTCATGTCACTGATTTGAACAAAAATACGTCAAACTTGAATGATATTCCCATTGTTAATGAGTTTCCTGAAGTTTTTCCTGAAGAACTTCCTAGCTTACCCCAAACCGTGAAAATGAATTTTGTATTGATCTTGAACTCGGTACCAAGCCCATTTCCAAAGCCCCATACCGAATGGCTCTCATAGAACGCCAAGAGTTAAAAGTTTAATTATTAGATATCGGTATCATTCGTTCTAGTACAAAACTTATATCGAGCGAGGAATGCAAGAAGAGTTTCCAAGAACTCAAGAGGAGACTTGTTTCAGCTCCTGTTCTGACCATACCATCAGGATCAGGAGAATTTGTTATCTACAGCGATGCTTCTGGCAAAGGTCTAGGCTGTGTCCTTATGCAACATGGAAAGGTTATATAGTCTACGCCTCTCGACAACTCAAAGATTATGAGAAAAATTATCCTACTCATGATCTAGAGTTGGCAGCAGTCGTTTTCGCGTTGAAGATCTGGAGACACTACTTGTACGGAGAAAAAGTGGATATCTATACGGATCATAAAAGTCTCAAGTATTTCTTCACCCAGAAGGAACTCAACATGCGACAACGACGTTGGCTTGAGCTGTTAAAGGATTATGACCACACAATCCAGTATCACCCGGGAAAGGCGAACGTTGTAGCTGACGCTTTGAGCAGAAAATCTTATGCAAGTACAAGTGCACTGCTGACAACACAAAAGTGTATTTTGTACGACTTGCAAAAGATGGAGATAGAGCTAAAGACACCAGGGACCCACTCGAAGATTGCTCACGTGCGAGTAGAACCAACTTTAATCGATAAAATTAAAGCTGCTCAAGCTACCGATCCGGAACTGATAAACATGATAAAGAAAGTACAAGAAGGTGTCATTTCCGAAGCAAGAATCGACGAGAAAGGAATACTTCGAGTCAACTCTCGACTCTGTGTTCCTAACGATCCTGAATTAAAGCATAAAATCATGATGGAGGCACACAACACGCCGTTTGCAATCCACCCAGGAGGTACCAAGATGTATCGAGATCTTCGACATACATTTTGGTGGAACAATATGAAAAGAGAGATTGCGGAGTTTATCTCAAGGTGCCTAACTTGTCAACGTGTCAAGGCAGAACATCAAGTTCCTAAAGGTCCATTACAATCACTTGAAGTTCCCGAATGGAAGTGGGAACACATCAATATGGACTTCGTGACGGGTCTTCCAAAAGTTTCTCAAGGCTTAGATGCAATTTGGGTGATCGTAGATAGATTGACCAAATCTGCTAATTTCTTGCCTATACGAGAAAACTTTTCACTTGAACGTCTTGCCGGTATGTACATAAATGAGATCGTGAGATTGCATGGCATGCCAGTTTCCATAGTTTCTGATCGAGATCCTAGATTCACTTCACGCTTTTGGATCAGTCTACAAAAAGCTATGGGCACTGAACTACGTTTTAGTTCTGCATACCATCCTCAAACGGACGGACAATCGGAAAGGACGATCCAGACCCTCGAAGATCTTTTGAGACTTTGTGTATTAGACTTCAAAGGAAGTTGGGATAAGTACTTGCCATTGGTGGAATTTTCTTACAACAACAGTTACCAAGCAAGCATAGGCATGGCTCCATTCGAGGCATTGTATGGAAGGAAGTGTCGCTCTCCAATATGTTGGAATGAGGTAGGAGAAGCAAAATTGTTGGGACCCGAGTTGGTACGCTTGACGACCGAAAAGATCCAAATGATCCGACAACGAATACAGACCGCACAAGAACGACAAAAGAGTTATGCCGATCTTCATCGGAGAGACGAAAGTTTCAACGTCGGAGATCATGTATTCTTACGTGTTTCTCCATGGAAAGGGGTTACGAGATTCGGAAAGAGAGGAAAGCTCAACCCTCGATTTATTGGCCCATTTGAAATCCTCGATCGAATAGGAACCGTAGCCTACAGACTAGCCCTACCACCAAGTATGTCTCGCATCCATAACGTTTTTCACATATCTATGTTACGTAAATATGTGAAGGACCCAAACCACGTCATTGAGTTAGAACCAGACGTTATAGCAGAGGATTTAACATACGAGGAGGTACCTGTTAAGATCCTGGATAAGAAGGAGCAGATCCTACGCTCAAAGGTTATACCTCAAGTTAAGGTTTTATGGAGGAACCAAGATACTGAGGAAATGACCTGGGAGCTAGAATCTGAGATGAAATCTAAGTATCCTTACCTCTTCGATATGTCAGGTACGTCAATTTCGGGGACGAAATTTCATAAGGAGGGGAGGTTGTAAGTCCCCGAATTTTATGAAATACAAAATTTAATTTTTCTTCATATATATATTTTTTTGAAACAGTAAGTGGTTAAATCGATAAAGTTAAAAGTTAAGGATGTTATGTGCAAATTTTATTTTGTCGGACAATATTCGCTTTGTCGGGGAATATTCGTTTGGTCGGGGAATATTCGTGCCGTACGACGGCGCCGAAATAATAAATTATTGGTGGACCCCACAACGGAATATTTGTCGGATATAGAAAACGACAGAAGTAACCTTTTTAAATAAAAATAGTCAACGGAACTGTTAAAATACCGGTGATAAAAGAATAGTAGCATACGGTAGTTTATGGTATTTTCTGTAGCACACGGTACTCTACAGTAACACACGGTATTGCATAGTGTCTCATATTATTGGTCTGATAATTGACACCGTAACTGTTACGCATCATTTCATCGATAATTGTCACTGCATAATATTTTATATTATCAATTCAATAATTGTTGTTACACAGTATTTTGCATTATTGATTTAATAATTGTCATTACACTGTATTTTATATCATTGAGTCAATAATTGTTGTTGCACTGTTTTTAAAATTATTGAACCTAATAATTGTCACAGTAACATATGCACAGTAATTCACATTATTGAATCAATAATTGTCATTACACAGTAACGTATGCTTTATTTTACATTATTGTTATCTCTATTATGATGTTATTTAAACAGTTGTATTTCATTAATTTATTGACTTGATATCTAAGAGCTAACTATACTGTATTTATAACAATTAGTCATAATAATTGAATTGATAAAGTTATTTGTTTATAATATAAAGTTAGGTGATTATTAGGTGATATGAAATGAATGGTGTAGATTAAAGTGTGAATTATTGTTGAATAATTAAATTGATTTGTTTATAATATAAAGTTAGGTGATTATTAGGTGATATGAAATGAATGGTGTAGATTAAAGATAATATAATATTTGAAATGGATGGTGTAGATTAAAAGATGATCTTTAAATGAATGGTTTAGATTAAATGAATGATGAGATTTTTGGCTATAAATAGAAGCCTTAACTTAAGGATTTTTCATAAACTTCCTTACTTGTTCTTTCTTTCTCTCTCTAAATACTTCTTGTGAAAGTTCTCTCTAAGTGTGCTTAAGTCATCTTGAGTATTTGTGAAGATCTATAAGTATACGTGTACTGTTCAAGTTAATCAACCTCATTTAAATCAATATCCAGTCACGTGTTACGGTAAGGGATACCATCTTTTCCATCTTCCATTATTCAAACATACTATGGTAAGGGATTATCATTATTTGATTCTCGATAATAATATCGTTTCTTCCTTACTCATAAGACGTGCCTTTTATTTCCATGTATTAAATTGTGGGAATAACCTTACGGAGCGGATTGCCGCCTGTTGGTGAATAACCTTTCGTATTCATTCATTATTAATCTCTGTGAATAACCTTACGGAGCGGATTGCCGCCTGTTTGGTGAATAACTCTTTGTACTCAAATCCTATTAAATTGTGGGAATAACCTTACGGAGCGGATTGCCGCCTGTTGGTGAATAACCTTTCGTATTCATTCATTATTAATCTCTGAGAATAACCTTACGGAGCGGATTGCCGCCTGTTTGGTGAATAACTCTTTGTACTCAAATTCTATTAAATTGTGGGAATAACCTTACGGAGCGGATTGCCGCCTGTTGGTGAATAACCCTTTGTATTAATTTCCTTCACCTTTTGTTAATCAAACCTGCTACGGTAAGGGATATTATTTTCTTTCATACTCCTAAATCGAAATTTATTATGGAACTATTGCTTCTATAATTCCTGAAAATATTATATGTTCCATAATAGTTGAACTTTATTATTTCAACTGAACCTTCCTATTTACGTGAACCTTTCTATTGAATTGTAACCGTTATTCTGAACTGTGGATCTTGAATATCATTTTTAAATTTCACTCCACATCATGTTGACAATTTGGACATTATTTGAATCTGTACAAAGTAAACTTCCGATACTTATTGTTATCCTATTTCTTCTGTTCATCATTTATATCATTCTAATCATCCAAAAATCAAGCTGTTGTGAATATCTGTGGCCGGGGGCACAGATGTGATATATTTGTTGAACAGATGATAGGTTAAAGGCGATATAATAGGTTAAAGGCGATACATCTGTTCGGTGTCTTTTATTTCACGTGGTGAAAGTTCTCTTTGGCCCGTAGTGCATAGATGAACTGTTGTTTGGTATGATTATCACCAAAGGCTGAATCTGGTATAATCATGACCGCTGGTGCTAAATTAAATATCTTTGGCCCGTAGTGCAAAGATGAACTGTTGATTTGCATGATTATGATCAGGAACTGTGAATTTTTATTATCATGACTAATGGTATTTCAGATGATAAAAGTTGATGATGTTTTTACGAAAAAGAGAAGCGAGTGGACATTATAATCTGCATTATTCTTCTAATAGATTGCTCATTCCGCTGCTATTATTGATCTGATTATTGTTTAAGAATTTAACTGCAGTTTTTGATATAAACCTTGTATTCTATTGTATTCTATCAAGAACTCAACTGTTGAAGGCTAATGATAATTTATTCGTCATTATCTTAGTCATGATATTTCTTACTGGGCTATTTGAGCTCACCCTTTCTTTTGTTCCATTGTTTTTCAACAGGAGATGAAAACATAACAGGGTCTAGCCGGGGAATGGAGTGAGGGTCCGAGGAATAGTTATCATAGTCTTCACGTTTTGTAAAATAGTGTGACAATAATAGTGAAGACTTAGTTGTGTATTATTATACACTGTATTGTAGTACGTTGTGCTTTGTTGTAATAATTTTGTTGTAGTCTTTTGACGACTCAAGTTTGGGCTGTGTGGGCCCAGATTTGGGGGCGTCACATCTAGGCCTACACTGTAAGACCCCGAATTTTATGAAATATAAAATTTAATTTTTCTTCATATATATATATTTTTTCTGAAACAGTAAGTGGTTAAATCGATAAAGTTAAAAGTTAAGGATGTTATGTGCAAATTTTATTTTGTCGGACAATATTCGCTTTGTCGGGGAATATTCGTTTGGTCGGGGAATATTCGGGCCGTACGACGGCGCCGAAATAACTAATTATTGGTGGACCCCACAACGGAATAATTGTCGGATATAGAAAACGACAGAAATAACCTTTTTAAATAAAAATAGTCAACGGTGTTAACTGTTTAAATACTGGTGATAAAAGAATAGTAGTATACGGTAATTTATGGTATTTCAGTATAGCACACGGTATTCTACAGTAGCACACGGTATTGCACAGTGTCTCGTATTATTGGTCTAATAATTGACACCGTAATTGTTACGCATCATTTCATCAATAATTATCACTGCATAATATTTTATGTTATCAATTCAATAATTGTTGCTACACAGTATTTTGCATTATTGTTACTACACGACATGTTGCATTATTAAACCAATAATTGTCACAGTAACAAATGCATAGAAATTCATATTATTGATCTGATAATTGACACAGTAGTCATTGCATTACTTTGAATTATTGTTATCACTGTGGTAACATTATGTTAATTGTCGTATTACTAATTGGTACTTTTATTAGACAATATTATTTATTTTATTAAGAAAAAAATAGAAAAAAATAAATAAATATTATTATTATTTTTCAAAAGTTACTATTCACTCCCGAAAAAGTTACTATTCACTGACGGAAGTTACTGTTCATCTCGGGAAAGTCACTGTTCATCTGCCGACAAAAGTTACTGTTCAATACTGTTCACATTTTGAAAATTTTAAAGTTACTGTGCAAGTATTGAAAAAATTTTAAAAACGTTTGCGCAGCCGGGGGGAGGCGCAGCCCCCCAATTTTTCCTTCCCCGGCGTGCTACGCATAGTAACTTCATTTGCTATAAATAGGCCCTTTCGCTGAATAAGAAAATCATATCTAAAATACATAAATTTTTCTATAAGTTTATTGTGAGAGAATTTTGAGCATAGTAAGGTTATTTTGAGAGTTTGAAAGCCAAAAGGAGTGCAGGAATTTTTTAAGTAAGTCTTTTATTAAAGAGTAGTAATTTCATAAATTCCTATTTTTCACGGTATTCACAAATCTTCCTTTAGAAGACTCTTCTTTGAGAAGATTCATTTTTAAAAGCTTTATTTGGAAGATTTATTTTGAAATATTATTTTAAAAACTATTTTAAAGTTGTTATATTATACTACAAAAATTATGTTAAATATATATAATTTTGATAGTTCATATTATACGGGTTATCATACACTTTGAAATTCATATGTGGTAATTACTAATTTTATTATAAATATATAGGTTGATCAACCTCATTTAAATCAACAATATCCAGTCACGTGTTAAGGTAAGGAATATTATCTTCTTTCATATTCTAACTTACTACGGTAAGGAGTATCATTATTTTCATCATCATAAATGGATATTATGTTCTTTCTTGTGCCATTTATTTCCATGTATTAAATTGTGGGAATAACCTTACGGTGCGGATTATCGCCTGTTGGTGAATAACCTTTTGTATTCATTTCTTATTAATCTTTGAGAATAACCTTACGGTGCGGATTACCGCATGTTTGGTGAATAACTCTTCGTATTCAAATTGATGGGAATAACCTTACGGTGCGGATTACCGCCTGTTTGGTGAATAACTCTTCGTATTCAAATTGATGGGAATAACCTTACGGCGCGGATTACCGCCTGTTGGTGAATAACCCTTTTTATTTGTCTCGTGTGGAAATAATTTGTCTACACGAATTATCACATGACACTTTTATTCCATATTCGTAAGTGATATCTGTAAGACCCCGAATTTATGAAATACAAAATTTAATTTTTCTTCATATATATTTTTCCTGAAACAGTAAATGGTTAAATTGATAAAATTGAAAGTTAAGGATGTTATGTGCAAATTTTATTTTGTCGGACAATATTCTTTTTGTCGGGGAATATTCGTTTTGTCGGGGAATATTCGGGCCGTACGACGGCGCCGAAATAACAAATTATTTGTGGACCCCACAACGGAATATTTGTCGGATATAGAAAACGACAGAAGTAACCTTTTTAAATAAAAATAGTCAACGGTGTTAACTGTTAAAATACCGGTGATAAAAGAATAGTAGCATACGGTAATTTATGGTATTTTCTGTAGCACACGGTACTCTACAGTAGCACACGGTATTGCACAGTGTCTCATATTATTGGTCTGATAATTGATACCGTAATTGTTACGCATCATTTCATCAATAATTGTCACTGCATAATATTTTATATTATCAATTCAATTATTGTTGCTACACAGTATTTTGCATTATTGATTCAATAATTGTCATTACACTGTATTTCATATCAGCGAGTCAATAATTGTTGGTGCACTGTAGTTTAAAATTATTGAATCTAATAATTGTCACAGTAGCAAATACACTATAATTTATATTATTAAATTAATAAAAATATGTAACGTGTTTCTTACATTATTGTGGTAACATTATTTTATATGTTGGACTCACAGGAAGAATAAATAAATAAATAAATAAAAAATAAAATAATTAATTTTACTATTTGAAATAGTAACGTGAATAGTAACGTGAATAGTAACATGTGGGACCCATATGGGGCCCACATGAAAATTAAAATGTGAATTGTGTTTGCTGGAACGTGGGTTGGTGAGGCTGCTGCCTGAATTTCTCAGGCTGGCGTGCAGCACGCCAGCCACCTACCACCTGCATAGTAACCTCTTTTCTCCTATAAATAGCTTGTTCAGCTGAATAGAAAAATCACACCTAAAACATAAAATTTTCCTATAAGAATTTTATGAGTTTTCTCTGAGAATAGTAAGGTTATTTTGAGAGTTTGAAAGCCAAAAGGAGTGCAGGAATTTTTCAAGTAAGTCTTTTATTAAAGAGTAGTAATTTTATAAATTCCTATTTTTCACGGTATTCACAAATCTTCCTTTAGAAGACTCTTCTTTAAGAAGATTCATTTTTAAAAGCTTTCTTTGGAAGATTTATTTTGGAATATTATTTTTAAAACTATTTAAAAGTAGTTATATTATACTACAAAAATTATGTTAAATATATATAATTTTGATAATTCATATTATACGAGTTATCATACACTTTGAAATTTATATGTGGAAATTACTAATTTTATTATAAAAATATAGGTTGATCAACCTCATTTAAATCAATATCCAGTCACGTGTTAAGGTAAGGGGTATCATTCTTTTCATCATCATAAATGGATATTATTTTCTTTCTTACTTGAAGGGATTATCATTCTTTGATTCTCGAAAATAATATCGTTTCTTTCTTGTGCCATTTACTTCCATGTATTAAATTGTGGGAATAACCTTACGGCGCGGTTTACCGCCTGTTGGTGAATAACCTTTTGTATTCATTCCTTATTAATCTTTGAGAATAACCTTACGGTGCGGATTATCACCTGTTTGGTGAATAACTCTTCGTATTCAAATTGATGGGAATAACCTTACGGCGCGGATTATCGCCTGTTTGGTGAATAACTATTCGTATTCAAATTGATGGGAATAATCTTACGGTGCGGATTATCGCCTGTTGGTGAATAACCCTTTTTATTTGTCTCGTGTGGAAATAATGTCTACACGAATTATCACATGACACTTTTATTCCATATTCGTAAGTGATATCATTTTCCTTTATACTCATAAGGGATACCATCTTTTTCATTATTCAAACTTACTATGGTAAGGGATATTAATTTCCTTCACCTTTTGTTAATCAAACCTGCTACGGTAAGGGATATTATTTTCTTTCATACTCCTAAATCGAAACTTATTATGGAACTATTGCTTCTATAATTCCTGAAAATATTATATGTTCCATAATAGTTGAACTTCATTATTTCAACTGAACCTTCCTATTTACGTGAACCTTTCTATTGAACTGTAACCGTTATTCTGAACTGTGGATCTTGAATATCATTTTTAAATTTCACTCCACATCATGTTGACAATTTGGACATTATTTGAATCTGCACAAAGTAAACTTCTGATACTTATTGTTTATCCTGTTCTTCTGTTCATCATTTGTATCACTGTTATTTGTATTAATCATCAAGAATCAAGCTGTTGTGAATATCTGTGGCCGGGGGCACAGATGTGATATAATTGTTGAACAGATGATAGGTTAAAGGCGATATACTAGGTTAAAGGCGATACATCTGTTCGGTGTCTTTTATGGCACGTGGTTAATGTTCTCTTTGGCCCGTAGTGCAAAGATGAACTGTTGATTGGTATGATTATGACCAAAGGCTGAATCTGGTATAATCATGACCGTTGGTGTTATATTGAATGTCTTTGGCCCGTAGTGCAAAGATGAACTGTTGATCTGCATGATTATGACCAGGAACTGTGAAGTTGTATTATTTTGACTAATGGTATTTCAGATGATAAAAGTTGATGATATTTTTACTAAAAAGAGAAGCGAGTGGACATTATAGTCTGCATTATTCTTCTAATAGATTGCTCATTCCGCTGCTATTATTGATCTGAACGTTGTTTAAGAATTTAACTGCAGTTTTTGATATAAACCTTGTAGTCTATTGTATTCTATCAAGAACTCAACTGTTGAAGGCTAATGATAAATTATTCGTCATTATCTTAGTCATGATATTTCTTACTGGGCTATTTGAGCTCACCCTTTCTTTTCGTTCCATTGTTTTTCAACAGGAGATGGGAACGTAACGGGGTCTAGCCGGGGAATGGAGTGAGAGTGCGGGGATAGCTATCATAGTCTTCACGTGTTATAAAATAGTGTGGCAATAATAATGAAGACTTAGTTGTGTTGTATTATCCACTGTATTGTTGTACGTTGTATTTCATTGTAATAATTTTGTTGTAGTCTTTTGACGACTCAAGTTTGGGCTGTGTGGGCCTAGATTTGGGGGCGTCACAATATCATTTTCCTTTATACTCATAAAGAATACCATCTTTTTCATCTTCCATTATTCAAACTTACTATGGTAAGGAATATTAATTTTCTTCACCTTTTGTTAATATAACCTGCTACGGTAAGGGATATTATTTTCTTTCATATACCTAAATCGAAACTTATTATAGAACTATTGCTTCTATAATTCCTGAAAATATTATATGTTCCATAATAGTTGAATTTCATAATTTCAACTGAACCTTCCTATTTTCTGAACATTTCTATTGAACTGTAATCGTTATTCTGAACTGTGGATCTTGAATATCATTTTTAAATTTCACTCCACATCATGTTGGCAATTTGGACATTATTTGAATCTGCACAAAGTAAACTTCCGATACTTATTGTTTATCCTGTTCTTCTGTTCATCATTTGTATCACTGTTATTTGTATTAATCATCAAGAATCAAACTGTTGTGAATATCTGTGGCCGGGGGCACAGATGTGATATAATTGTTGAACAGATGATAGGTTAAAGGCGATATACTAAGTTAAAGGCGATACATCTGTTCGGTGTCTTTTATGGCACGTGGTTAATGTTGGCCCGTAGTGCAAAGATGAAATGTTGATTGCTTTGATTATGACCAAAGGCTGAATCTGGTATAATCATGACCGTTGGTGTTATATTGAATGTCTTTGGCCCGTAGTGCAAAGATGAACTGTTGATCTGCATGATTATGACCAGGAACTGTGAAGTTGTATTATCTTGATTAATGGTATTTCAGATGATAAAAGTTGATGTTATTTTTACTAAAAAGAGAAGCGAGTGGACATTATAGTCTGCATTGTTCTTCTAATAGATTGCTCATTCCGCTGCTATTATTGATCTGAACATTGTTTAAGAATTTAACTACAATTTTTGATATAAATCTTGTAGTCTATTGTGTTCTATCAAGAACTCAACTGTTGAAGGCTAATGATAATTTATTCGTCATTATCTTAGTTATGATATTTCTTACTGGGCTATTTGAGCTCACCCTTTCTTTTGTTCCATTGTTTTTTTTACAGGCGATGAAAACGTAACAGGGTCTAGCCGGGGGATGGAATAACTGTCGTAGTCTTCATGTGTTGTAAAATAGTGTGGCAATAATAGTGAAGACTTAGTTGTGTATTATTATACACTGTATTGTTGTACGTTGTGCTTTGTTGTAATAATTTTGTTGTAGTCTTTTGACGACTCAAGTTTGGGCTGTGTGGGCCTAGAGTTGGGGGCGTCACAGTTGGTATCAGAGCTTAGGGATATGGTCTTTAATGGAGATCTGGGGTAGAACTAGGAGGGGAGAGACGAATATAATCAGTCACTAGTGTGTCCCACCTAAATTAGATTTTATTATCTAATGAGTTGATTTGAATATAGGGACATGAAGTGATGAGTCAGTTTGTTTGAACTAACAATTATTTTGTGACCACAGTTAAGTATGACATCTGGAAATCAGGAGGTTAACTATGAAATGACCGAAACAAATGTAGCTGCAAAACAAGAGGCGACGAATAATCTTCTTACAAACTCAGAGTTGAATCATTTGCCTAAGGCAAAAATTATGCGTGTATTATCCAGTAAGGATGAAGGTGAAAGTTCTGCTACAGTCGTTCTAGATCCATTATTAGAAGCAATTAAAGGAAGTAATGAACTTGCGAAATTATTGCCTTTAATTTATTCACTAATTGGGAGAGTCATATCACCTGGTTATGCTCTATAACAAAGAATCAGAATATATGGACTTTTCATATTAGTCTTTGGGATTTATGGTGTTCCAGCTATGAGTTTCAAGATTATTTAAAAATGATGTTTCTATACTTTTGGGCGTTACAATTTAAAAGAATTCAGGTTAAGTTAGTCACTATCATGGAAACTGCAGTCTATCGAAAATACTATTCTTATGAAAATCATTGGTACGTTACTACTGATGAAGTTGATGAATCCAAGAAACAGTTTGTTAGAAAATTATTTAGCGGTATTCCCATGGTTGAAATATGTGAAGATCCGGATGAAGTATACGGGACTCGATTTGATGATGACAGCCTTGATGATCAAGAAATCGAATGAGGTGATGATCGGTAAGCTATTCATAAATTCTCGTGAAGTCTATGTCATGTTAGATACTGGCTCTATCCACTCTTTTATCTCACATATATGTACTCAACGTTTAAATTTGACTATTGAAAACTTAAATCTTGTCTTACCAGTTGAAACCTCATTGGGAGAAATACCTATTACATTTACTATCTATAAATCTTGCCTAGTTCAAATTAACAACCTCACATTATCTGTTGACCTTATTTCTTTGGAGATAAATGATTTTGATGTGATTTTAGGAATTGATTGGTTGACTACCCATTAAGATTATTAGTTTTTATATTCCTTATCAACCTTTCATGTAAATTCAAGCAACTAAACCGTTGAAATCTGTAACTGTTATTTCTAGCCATAAAGTCATTCGTTTATTGAAAAACGGATGTCAAGCATTTTTAGCTCATGTTACTGATTTGAACAAAAACACGTCAAACTTGAATGATATTTCCATTGTTAATGAGTTTCCTGACGTTTTTTCCTAAGGAACTTTCTGGCTTACCCACAAACCGTGAAATTGAATTCTGTATCGATCTTGAACCCGGCACTAAGCCCATTTTTAAAGTCTCATACCAAATGACTCCCATAGAACGCCAAGAGATTGAAAGTTTAATTATTAAATATTGGTATCATTCGTTCTAGTACAAAACTTATATCGAGCGAGGAATGTGAGAAAAGATCAAAAAACTCAAGAGGAGACTTATTTCAGCTCCTATTCTGACCATACCATCAGGATCACGAGAATTTGTCATATATAGCGATGCTTCAGGCAAAGGTCTAGGCTGTGTCCTTATGCAACATGGAAAGGTTATAGCCTATGCCTCTCGACAACTCAAAGATTATGAGAAAAATTATCCTACTCATGATCTAGAGTTGGCAGCAGTCGTTTTCGCATTGAAGATCTGGAGACACTACTTGTACGGAGAAAAGGTGGATATCTATACGGATCATAAAAGTCTCAAGTATTTTTTCACCCAGAAGAAACTCAACATGCGACAACGACGTTAGCTTAAGCTGTTGAAGGATTATGATCACACAATCCAGTATCACCCGGGAAAGGCGAACGTTGTAGCTGACGCTTTGAGCAGAAAATCTTATGCGAGTACAAGTGCACTGCTGACAACACAAAAGTGTATTTTGTACGACTTGCAAAAGATGGAGATAGAGCTAAAGACACCAGGGACCCACTCGAAGATTGCTCACGTGCGAGTAGAACCGGCTTTAATCGATAAAATTAAAGCTGCGCAAGCTACCGATCCGGAACTGATGAACATGATGAAGAAAGTACAAGAAGGTGTCATTCCTGAAGCAAGAATTGACGAGAAAGGAATACTTCGAGTCAACTCTCGACTCTGTGTTCCTAACGATCCTGAATTAAAGCATAAAATCATGATGGAGGCACACAACACGCCGTTTGCAATCCACCTAGGAGGTACCAAGATGTATCGAGATCTTCGACATACATTTTGGTGGAACAATATGAAAAGGGAGATTGCAGAGTTTATCTCAAGGTGCTTAACTTGTCAACGTGTCAAGACAGAGCATCAAGTACCTAAGGGTCCATTACAACCACTTGAGGTTCCCGAATGGAAGTGGGAACACATCAATATAGATTTTGGTGACGGGTCTTCCCATAGTTTCTCAAGGCTTAGATGCAATTTGGGTCATCGTAGATAGATTGACCAAATCCGTTCATTTCTTGCCTATACGAGAAAACTTTTCACTCGAACGTCTTGCCGGTATGTACATAAATGAGATTGTGAGATTGCATGGCATGCCAGTTTCCATAGTTTCTGATCGAGATCCTAGATTCACTTCACGCTTTTGGATCAGTCTACAAAAAGCTATGGGCACTGAACTACGTTTTAGTTCTGCATACCATCCTCAAACGGACGGACAATCGGAAAGGACGATCCAGACTCTCGAAGATCTTTTGAGACTTTGTGTATTAGACTTCAAAGGAAGTTGGGATAAGTACTTGCCATTGGTGGAATTTTCTTACAACAACAGTTACCAAGCAAGCATAGGCATGACTCCATTCGAGGCTTTGTATGGAAGGAAGTGTCGCTCTCCAATATGTTAGAATGAGGTAGGAGAAACAAAATTGTTGGGACTCGAGTTGGTACGCTTGACGACCGAAAAGATCCAAATGATCCGACAACGAATACAGACAGCACAAGAACGACAAAAGAGTTATGCCGATCTTCATCGGAGAGATGAGAGATTCAACGTCGGAGATCATGTATTCTTACGTGTTTCTCCATGGAAAGGAGTTACGAGATTCGGAAAGAGAGGAAAGCTTAACCCTCGATTTATTGGCCCATTTGAAATCCTCGATCGAGTAGGAACCGTAGCCTACAGACTAGCCCTACCACCAAGTATGTCTCGCATCCATAACGTTTTTCACATATCTATGTTACGTAAATATGTGAAGGACCCAAACCACGTCATTGAGTTAGAACCGGACGTTATAAAAGAGGATTTAACGTACGAGGAGGTACCTGTTAAGATCCTAGATAAAAAGGAGCAGATTCTACGCTCAAAAGTTATACCTCAAGTTAAGGTTTTATGGAGGAACCAAGATATTGAAGAAATGACCTGGGAGCTAGAATCTGAGATGAAATCTAAGTATCCTTACCTCTTCGAAATGCCAAGTACGTCAATTTCGGGGACGAAATTTCATAAGGAGGGGAGGTTGTAAGACCCCGAATTTTATGAAATATAAAATTTAATTTTTCTTCATATATATATATTTTTTCTGAAACAGTAAGTGGTTAAATCGATAAAGTTAAAAGTTAAGGATGTTATGTGCAAATTTTATTTTGTCGGACAATATTCGCTTTGTCGGGGAATATTCGTTTGGTCGGGGAATATTCGGGTCGTACAACGGCGCCGAAATAACTAATTATTGGTGGACCCCACAACGTAATAATTGTCGGATATAGAAAACGACAGAAGTAACTTTTTTAAATAAAAATAGTCAACGGTGTTAACTGTTTAAATACTGGTGATAAAAGAATAGTAGTATACGATAATTTATGGTATTTCAGTATAGCACACGGTATTCTACAGTAACACACGGTATTGCACAGTGTCTCGTATTATTGGTCTAATAATTGGCACCGTAATTGTTACGCATCATTTCATCAATAATTATCACTGCATAATATTTTATGTTATCAATTCAATAATTGTTGCTACACAGTATTTTGCATTATTGTTACTACAAGACATGTTGCATTATTAAACCAATAATTGTCACAGTAACAAATGCACAGTAATTCATATTATTGATCTGATAATTGACACAGTAGTCATTGCATTACTTTGAATTATTGTTATCACTGTGGTAACATTATGTTAATTGTCGTATTACTAATTGGTACTTTTATTAGACAATATTATTTATTTTATTAAGAAAAAAATAGAAATAAATAAATAAATATTATTATTATTTTTCAAAAGTTACTATTCACTCCCGAAAAAGTTACTATTCACTGACGGAAGTTACTGTTCATCTCGGGAAAGTCACTGTTCATCTGCCGACAAAAGTTACTGTTCAATACTGTTCACATTTTGAAAATTTTAAAGTTACTGTGCAAGTATTGAAAAATTGTTAAAAACGTTTGCGCAGCCGGGGGGGAGGCGCAGCCCCCCAATTTTTCCTTCCCCAGCGTGCTACGCATAGTAACTTCATTTGCTATAAATAGGCCCTTTCGCTGAATAAGAAAATCATATCTAAAATACATAAATTTTTCTATAAGTTTATTGTGAGAGAATTTTGAGCATAGTAAGGTTATTTTGAGAGTTTGAAAGCCAAAAGGAGTGCAGGAATTTTTCAAGTAAGTCTTTTATTAAAGAGTAGTAATTTCATAAATTCCTATTTTTCACGGTATTCACAAATCTTCCTTTAGAAGACTCTTCTTTGAGAAGATTCATTTTTAAAAGCTTTATTTGGAAGATTTATTTTGAAATATTATTTTAAAAACTATTTTAAAGTTGTTATATTATACTACAAAAATTATGTTAAATATATATAATTTTGATAGTTCATATTATACGGGTTATCATACACTTTGAAATTCATATGTGGTAATTACTAATTTTATTATAAATATATAGGTTGATCAACCTCATTTAAATCAATATCCAGTCACGTGTTAAGGTAAGGAATATTATCTTCTTTCATATTCTAACTTACTACGGTAAGGAGTATCATTCTTTTCATCATCATAAATGGATATTATGTTCTTTCTTGTGCCATTTATTTTCATGTATTAAATTGTGGGAATAACCTTACGGTGCGGATTATCGCCTGTTGGTGAATAACCTTTTGTATTCATTCCTTATTAATCTTTGAGAATAACCTTACGGTGCGGATTACCGCATGTTTGGTGAATAACTCTTCGTATTCAAATTGATGGGAATAACCTTACGGTGCGGATTACCGCCTGTTTGGTGAATAACTCTTCGTATTCAAATTGATGGGAATAACCTTACGGCGCGGATTACCGCCTGTTGGTGAATAACCCTTTTTATTTGTCTCGTGTGGAAATAATTTGTCTACACGAATTATCACATGACACTTTTATTCCATATTCGTAAGTGATATCTGTAAGACCCCGAATTTATGAAATACAAAATTTAATTTTTCTTCATATATATTTTTCCTGAAACAGTAAATGGTTAAATTGATAAAATTGAAAGTTAAGGATGTTATGTGCAAATTTTATTTTGTCGGACAATATTCTTTTTGTCGGGGAATATTCGTTTTGTCGGGGAATATTCGGGCCGTACGACGGCGCCGAAATAACAAATTATTTGTGGACCCCACAACGGAATATTTGTCGGATATAGAAAACGACAGAAGTAACCTTTTTAAATAAAAATAGTCAACGGTGTTAACTGTTAAAATACCGGTGATAAAAGAATAGTAGCATACGGTAATTTATGGTATTTTCTGTAGCACACGGTACTCTACAGTAGCACACGGTATTGCACAGTGTCTCATATTATTGGTCTGATAATTGATACCGTAATTGTTACGCATCATTTCATCAATAATTGTCACTGCATAATATTTTATATTATCAATTCAATTATTGTTGCTACACAGTATTTTGCATTATTGATTCAATAATTGTCATTACACTGTATTTCATATCAGCGAGTCAATAATTGTTGGTGCACTGTAGTTTAAAATTATTGAATCTAATAATTGTCACAGTAGCAAATACACTATAATTTATATTATTAAATTAATAAAAATATGTAACGTGTTTCTTACATTATTGTGGTAACATTATTTTATATGTTGGACTCACAGGAAGAATAAATAAATAAATAAATAAAAAATAAAATAATTAATTTTACTATTTGAAATAGTAACGTGAATAGTAACGTGAATAGTAACATGTGGGACCCATATGGGGCCCACATGAAAATTAAAATGTGAATTGTGTTTGCTGGAACGTGGGTTGGTGAGGCTGCTGCTTGAATTTCTCAGACTGGCATGCAGCACGCCAGCCACCTACCACCTGCATAGTAACCTCTTTTCTCCTATAAATAGCTTGTTCAGCTGAATAGAAAAATCACACCTAAAACATAAAATTTTCCTATAAGAATTTTATGAGTTTTCTCTGAGAATAGTAAGGTTATTTTGAGAGTTTGAAAGCCAAAAGGAGTGCAGGAATTTTTCAAGTAAGTCTTTTATTAAAGAGTAGTAATTTTATAAATTCCTATTTTTCACGATATTCACAAATCTTCCTTTAGAAGACTCTTCTTTAAGAAGATTCATTTTTAAAAGCTTTCTTTGGAAGATTTATTTTGGAATATTATTTTTAAAACTATTTAAAAGTAGTTATATTATACTACAAAAATTATGTTAAATATATATAATTTTGATAATTCATATTATACGAGTTATCATACACTTTGAAATTTATATGTGGAAATTACTAATTTTATTATAAAAATATAGGTTGATCAACCTCATTTAAATCAATATCCAGTCACGTGTTAAGGTAAGGGGTATCATTCTTTTCATCATCATAAATGGATATTATTTTCTTTCTTACTTGAAGGGATTATCATTCTTTGATTCTCGAAAATAATATCGTTTCTTTCTTGTGCCATTTACTTCCATGTATTAAATTGTGGGAATAACCTTACGGCGCGGTTTACCGCCTGTTGGTGAATAACCTTTTGTATTCATTCCTTATTAATCTTTGAGAATAACCTTACGGTGCGGATTATCGCCTATTTGGTGAATAACTCTTCGTATTCAAATTGATGGGAATAACCTTACGGCGCGGATTATCGCCTGTTTGGTGAATAACTATTCGTATTCAAATTGATGGGAATAATCTTACGGTGCGGATTATCGCCTGTTGGTGAATAACCCTTTTTATTTGTCTCGTGTGGAAATAATGTCTACACGAATTATCACATGACACTTTTATTCCATATTCGTAAGTGATATCATTTTCCTTTATACTCATAAGGGATACCATCTTTTTCATTATTCAAACTTACTATGGTAAGGGATATTAATTTCCTTCACCTTTTGTTAATCAAACCTGCTACGGTAAGGGATATTATTTTCTTTCATACTCCTAAATCGAAACTTATTATGGAACTATTGCTTCTATAATTCCTGAAAATATTATATGTTCCATAATAGTTGAACTTCATTATTTCAACTGAACCTTCCTATTTACGTGAACCTTTCTATTGAACTGTAACCGTTATTCTGAACTGTGGATCTTGAATATCATTTTTAAATTTCACTCCACATCATGTTGACAATTTGGACATTATTTGAATCTGCACAAAGTAAACTTCTGATACTTATTGTTTATCCTGTTCTTCTGTTCATCATTTGTATCACTGTTATTTGTATTAATCATCAAGAATCAAGCTGTTGTGAATATCTGTGACCGGGGGCACAGATGTGATATAATTGTTGAACAGATGATAGGTTAAAGGCGATATACTAGGTTAAAGGCGATACATCTGTTCGGTGTCTTTTATGGCACGTGGTTAATGTTCTCTTTGGCCCGTAGTGCAAAGATGAACTGTTGATTGGTATGATTATGACCAAAGGCTGAATCTGGTATAATCATGACCGTTGGTGTTATATTGAATGTCTTTGGCCCGTAGTGCAAAGATGAACTGTTGATCTGCATGATTATGACCAGGAACTGTGAAGTTGTATTATTTTGACTAATGGTATTTCAGATGATAAAAGTTGATGATATTTTTACTAAAAAGAGAAGCGAGTGGACATTATAGTCTGCATTATTCTTCTAATAGATTGCTCATTCCGCTGCTATTATTGATCTGAACGTTGTTTAAGAATTTAACTGCAGTTTTTGATATAAACCTTGTAGTCTATTGTATTCTATCAAGAACTCAACTGTTGAAGGCTAATGATAAATTATTCGTCATTATCTTAGTCATGATATTTCTTACTGGGCTATTTGAGCTCACCCTTTCTTTTCGTTCCATTGTTTTTCAACAGGAGATGGGAACGTAACGGGGTCTAGCCGGGGAATGGAGTGAGAGTGCGGGGATAGCTATCATAGTCTTCACGTGTTACAAAATAGTGTGGCAATAATAATGAAGACTTAGTTGTGTTGTATTATCCACTGTATTGTTGTACGTTGTATTTCATTGTAATAATTTTGTTGTAGTCTTTTGACGACTCAAGTTTGGGCTGTGTGGGCCTAGATTTGGGGGCGTCACAGTTGGCATCAGAGCTTAGGGATATGGTCTTTAATGGAGATCTGGGGTTAGAACTAGGAGGGGAAAGACGAATAGAATCAGTCACTAGTGTGTCCTACCTAAATTAGATTTTATTATCTAATGAGTTGATTTGAATATAGGGACATGAAGTGATGAGTCAGTTTATTTGAACTAACATTTATTTTGTGACCACAGTTTAGTATGGCATCTGGAAATCAAGAGGTTAACTACGAAATACCCGAAGCGAATGTAGCCGAAAATCAAGAAGCCACAAACAATCCTCCTGCCAACTCAGGAAATAATATTCCTGATAACATGATGAATGATGGATTCTTTAGGAATTTCATGCAGTTCATGCAGAATCAGGCAAGAGGAAATCCAGTTAACAATAACGGTAGAAACGCTGGTAATTTGAGGATGATCACTGTCAAGCAATTTAAAGAATTGGGACCACCTGAATTCCACGGGAAGCCTGACCCACTCAAAGCGGAGGCATGGCTGAAGCAGACGACAAAAATACTTGATGTCCTACAATGCGCTGATGATCAGAAGGTGCCCTTTGCTACCTTTATGTTTCGAGGTGAGGCGGATCACTGGTGGGAAGCGGTAAAACGTATCCACCCTTCAGCACTTGAGATGTCTTGGACAGAATTCCAAGAGCTATTTAATGAAAAGTACTTCCCAGAAAGCATCCGCCATATGAAGGAAGTGGAATTTATTAAGCTGGAGCAGGGAAACATGACAGTTTCTCACTATGAAGCTAAGTTTGCTGAACTGTCTCGTTTTGCGACTCATCTAGTAGATGACGAAGCACGGATGAGTCGGATGTTCTTACGTGGTCTAAGATTCGAAATCCGTCAACAACTTAGCTCTCATAAATTTAATTTGTATTCAGATGTTGTTGATAGGGCTCAAAGGGTGGAGCAAACAGATGAAAAATTACAGCCAAGAGTCAATGATCAGAGAAATGATAACAACCACAGGAACGAGAACCATCGAGGAGGTAACCAACACTTCGGTGGTAATTCCACATCAAATAACAGAAGAGGAGAATCCAGTGGGAACAATTTCAAAAGAAAGAGATTCCATAATAATTATGGAAGGGCACCAGTACCAGCACCAGCACCGACCCCAGTTTCAAGGGGAGAAGATCGACCACCAGTGAGATGCTATATGTGTGGTCAGGAAGGTCACATCAGCCCAAACTGTACACTGCAGTCCAAAAAGTGCTACAGTTGTGGGAAAGAGGGTCATCTTGCGCGATTTTGTCCTGCCACAAAATCAAGTCCAGCTGCAGTGATGATACCAAAAGGTAGCGCGGATAAGGGAAAATCTGTAGTTCAAGGGAGAGCTTTTGTTGTGACATCCCAAATGGCACGAAACTCGAACGAGGTGATAACCGGTAAGCTATTCATAAATTCTCGTGAAGTCTACGCTTTGTTAGATACTGGTTCTACCCATTCTTTTATCTCACCTGCATGTGCTCAGCGTTTAAACTTAACTCCTGAAAATTTGGACTTTGACTTATCAGTTGAAACCCCATTAGGAGAAATGACCATTACATCTACTGTCTATAAATCTTGCCTAGTTCAAATCAACAACCTCACATTACCTGTTGACCTTATTTCTTTGGAGATGCATGAATTTGATGTGATTTTAGGAATTGATTGGTTGACTACCCATCATGCTAAAATTGATTGTTTTCATAAGATTATTAGTTTTCATATTCCTAATCAACCTGTCATGCAAATTCAAGCAACTAAACCATTGAAATCTATAACTGTTATTTCTAGCCATAAAGCCATTCGTTTATTGAAAAACGGATGTCAAGCCTTTTTAGCTCATGTCACTGATTTGAACAAAAATACGTCAAACTTGAATGATATTCCCATTGTTAATGAGTTTCCTGACGTTTTTCCGGAGGAACTTCCTGGTTTACCCCCAAACCGTGAAATTGAATTTTGTATTGATCTTGAACCTGGTACCAAGCCCATTTCCAAAACTCCATACCGAATGGCTCCCATTGAACTTCAAGAGTTAAAAGTCCAACTACAGGAATTGTTGGATACTGGTTTCATTCGTCCGAGTGCATCACCTTGGGGTGCTCCTGTTCTATTTGTGAAGAAGAAAGACGGGAGTATGAGATTGTGCATTGACTACCGAGAATTGAACCATGTCACCATCAAAAACAGGTATCCGTTACCTCGAATTGATGACATGTTTGATCAATTACAAGGTGCTCAACATTTCTCAAAGATTGATCTCCGTTCTGGATATCATCAGTTAAAGGTTAAAGCTGAGGACATTCCAAAGACTGCTTTCAGAACTCGTTATGGGCATATGGGCCAAAGATATTCAATATAGCACCAGCGGTCATGATTATACCATATTCAGCCTTTGGTCATAATCATACAAAACAACAGTTTATCTATGCACTACGGGCCAAAGAGAACTTTCACCACGTGTCATAAAAGACACCGAACAGATGTATCCTCTTTAACCTAGTATATCGCCTTTAACCTATCATCTGTTCAACAATTATATCACATCTGTGCCCCCGGCCACAGATATTCACAACAGCTTGATTCTTGATGATTAATATAAATAACAGTGATACAAATGATGAACAGAAGAACAGGATAAACAATAAGTATCAGAAGTTTACTTTGTGCAGATTCAAATAATGTCCAAATTGTCAACATGATGTGGAGTGAAATTTAAAAATGATATTCAAGATCCACAGTTCAGAATAACGGTTACAGTTCAATAGAAAGGTTCAGAAAATAGGAAGGTTCAGTTGAAATAATGAAGTTCAACTATTATGGAACATATAATATTTTCAGGAATTATAGAAGCAATAATTCCATAATAAGTTTCGATTTAGGAGTATGAAAGAAAATAATATCCCTTACCGTAGCAGGTTTGAATAATGGAAGATGAAAAAGATGGTATCCCTTACCGTAATAAATTTAAGAGTAAAAAGAATAATATTCCTTACCATAGTAAATTTAAGAGTTTGAAATGAATGGTATTCCTTACCTTAACACGTGACTGGATATTGATTTAAATGAGGTTGATCAACCTATATATATATAATAAAATTAGTAATTACCACATATAAATATTCATGGTGTATACAAACTCGTATATTATAAATTGGTTAAAAGTGGTTTGATCAAATAGTATAATATAATAACAAAATAATAAAAACTTAAAATTAAATTACTATTCCCGAAGTTACTATTCACGGGTTACTATTCACTCACGGGTTACTATTCATCCTGGAGTTACTATTCATCCCGAGGTTACTATTCACTCACGGGGTTACTATTCACAGTATAAAAATATAATTTTTCAAAATAAAGTCTTCCAAATGAAGTTTTTCAACATACATCTTTTAAAGAAAGAGTCTACTAAAGGAAGATTTGTGAATACCGTGAAATATATAAATTTATGAAATTTTAATAAAAGACTTACTTGAAAAATTTCTGCACTCCTTTTGGCTTTACCAAAATTTCAGAGTAATATTTCCACACTCAAAATATACTCACAATATAGCAATAAGAGAAGAGAAATGTGTGAGTTTAGTTGTTCTAATAAGCAACCTATTTATAGAAAAATATAGTTCACAAATTTTGACGAAGTGTGCTGAAGAAGCACACCTTGTTTGAAAAAGAAAGGAAAAAAAAACGTGTGTGTGGTGAGTGTGGCATACCCATTTTGAAACTGAGGAATCTAATTAAGTAAGTCCACCAACTTGGAAATAATATACACCTTCGTAGGAAATTTGGTAAATTTGGGGTCATTCATTTTAAAAGTAACAAACGTGCTAGAATTATAAAATGATGGCACACCATCCTTGAAATTCATTTTTGCTGAATGAATGATTCATATAACAACAAAAACTTATGCATCATATTATAATATATTATAATAATATTTTATAATAAATCAGATATATTACCCCCACCTGCCATTCTTCTCACCTTATTAGACTAATATATAAAATATCAATATTTAATGTCGCAAAAGTGATGACAATAATTCAACAATAATGTAAGAAACACGTTACAAATCATTAATAATTTAATAATATAAATTACTGTGTATTTGCTACTGTGACAGTTATTCGGTTCAATAATTTAAAAAAACAGTGCAGCAACAATTATTGACTCAATGATATAAAATAAAGTGTAATGACAATTATTAAATCAATAATGCAAAATACTGTGTAACAACAATTATTGAATTGATAACATAAAATATTATGCAGTGACAATTATTGATGAAATGATGCGTAACAGTTACAGTGTCAATTATCAGACCAATAATATGAGATACTGTGCAATACCGTGTGCTACTGTAGAATACCGTATGCTACAATGAAATACCATAAATTACCGTATGCTACTATTCTTTTATTACCAGTATTTTAACAGTTAACACCGTTGACTATTTTTATTTAAAAAGGTTACTTCTGTCGTTTTCTATATCCGACAAATATTACGTTGTGGGGTCCACCAATAATTTGTTATTTCGGCGCTGTCGTACGACACGAATATTCCCCGACCAAACGAATATTCCCCGACAAAACGAATATTGTCCGACAAAATAAAATTTGCACATAACATCTTTAACTTTCAATTTTGTTAATTTAACCAGTTACTGTTTCAGGAAAAATATATACGAAGAAAAATTAAATTTTATATATCATAAAATTCGAGGTCTTACATTATATATAAACACCATTTAATTTGCTATAAATCAGGTATATATATATATATATATATATATATATATATATATGGAAAATTTTCAAAATCGAACTTTAAAAAGCGAACTAAAGACGAGCCGTCGTTTTTGGTATCTATGGCAACGGTTCGACCCGTCGTCATAGAGTGCATGGCTATGGCGACGGGTCGAACCGTCGCCATAGATATCAAAGAGGACGGTTCGTCTTTGGTTCGCTTTTTAAGGTTCGCTGGAGAAAAGGATTAATATATATAACTTTCACACGTGATACGCAATATTAATTCTAAAAAAAAGTTTTTAGTGTTAGGTCCAGAATTTTTGGGAGGGAGCTAATTAAGAATATGGTGGAAAAGGTGATCCAATAGTTTCTCATACAATACATGAGAGAGATCAAAGCATCATCATATTTAACCCTAGGGAAGAAAAATAAAAAAAGGGTTAGAAATTAGTGTTTTCTAATAGTCTGGAAAAGCAAATAAGCGTGCATTAGGCTTCTAGCTTTTAAGCTTACAAACTTGAAACTGTCTTTATTTTAAAAAATTGCATAATTGAATTATCCTAAGAGTCGGGATGTGGACTTGCAAGTATAATTGGTTGACAATCCTTTGTACCATGCTCTCGAGTAGACATGCACAGTGTCCGGCCTGGCTTGGGCCTGGTAGGCTTTAGCCGTTGACTAGGTCAGGCCAGACTTTGACTTTTGGGCCTGTAGGCCGCGCCGGGCCAGGCCGGGTTTCTCGATCAACGTCTGGCCTTTTGAGGCCTACAGGCCAGGTCGGGTCAGGCTTGTAGGCTAAGGCGGGCCAGACTTTGTGTCAGGTCAGGTCAGGCCTAAAAATGTAATCAACTAATTTTTAATGTGAAATATAAATATTAAATAAACTAACTACTATATTAATTAAATGTATTGACAAATAATTAAAAATGAGTAATTAATCAATAATAAATAATGAGTCGGTTACAAATATTTTGCTTCAAAATATTTTAAAAATGTCTTCAAAATTTAAATCTTCAAAAAAATATAACCTTTTTGAAAGTTGTAATCACAAATTGTGATAAAAAAAATATCCCACAAATTACTACCATAAAAAGTTGTCCCATTGGCAAGACCATATTTGTATGTAACCTTTTTTTATTTTGTTTTTCTGGTAAGCATGAAAAAGAAAAATATGTATGTACATTGATCACCAGTAAAAATGTATCCATATTCTTGGTATTTGTATGAGACTGTCATAGAAAAATTCAAACTCATTCTGTACCATACCAACATGAGGTAATAAATAAAGAGAATCTGTACCACACCAACATGAGATCATAAACATAGTTTATAGTTAAAACGAATTAGCTAGGCTGAGTCGGTCCTTTGCATAGGCTGGGCTAGGCCGGTCCTCTACCTAGGCTGGGCCGAGCTTTTACATAGGCCGGGCCAGACCGGTCTTTTTCGTAGGCCGGACCAGGCCAGGCTTTTACGTCAAAATAGCAGACTGTTCAAAGATTGTAGGCCGGACCGGTCCGGTCTGGGCTTTGACTAGGGCGGGTTCAGGCCAGGCCAGACCGACCTGTGTGCCATAAACTTTTTGTGCATCTCTACTCTCGAGCAAGACTTGAAATTTGAAAGAATCAACAATCATTGAAGGGTAACTTGGACAAAATTTGTAGAAATTAAGAATGCATTTCTCTTTTATTTTTATTTTTAAAATAATAAGTTGTTAATTTAATAATGATGATATTACTATTATTAGAAATAAACCTTTTTTTTAAAAAAAGAATAAATTATCAAATGATTTTTTTTATTTTTTGAAATGGAAGGGGTAATAATAATGGATTTGGCTCATCTCCATTACACTTTCTCTCTAATTCCATCTAATACACCAATTATTTCATCTTAATAATTTTGTTAGTAATGATCAAAATATATTAATAGATCACTGATAATATTTAGATCAATTATACCAAAACTTAGTATCATTAAAAGTATTTTTACCGTTAAAGTTTAAAACAATTTTCAACTATTAAAATTTTGATGTAAAATTCACTTATTCATTAAATGATAAAAAAATGTCAAATTATTTGTATGTTTAGAACAATTATAGTAGTCAATACTATCACTTAATTGAGCGGTCTTGATTCTATTTAAAATTATAAAAATATGATATATTAAATGAAATTTAAGTAAAGGTATAATAGCGGGGAGTCATGGAGATATCTGAATGAACCGGGGAAGTTGGGTCGAATGCGAAATTCGTTTTGCATCATCAATTCTCTCCATTATGTCTTTGGTCAATTGACTCCGTTTAGCATCATAAATTCTCTCCGTTATGTCTTACTTTGGTCAATTGACTCAATACTCTCCATGGACCACCACCCTCTTCATAATCAAAAAGAGGTAATTTCGGAGATGTAATTTCACAACTAAATACTTTTGTGTGTAAATTGCACGATCCTTTTATTTAATCTTTCTTTCCTTTTTCTTTATCCACAAATCCTCAACCTTCTTTGCCCCAATCTCTCGTTTTACCCAAATGCCAAACTACACACAAATGTTCATTTCCTACATAAAGACATCCCTTCTTTGCAACAGTCTCTCCATCCCCACTTCCCTTTAGCCTTCTTTCTCTCTCTCAAAATCCTCTCTGCTTCATTTCAAAATGATAAAAATCCCTTAATGCAAATTTCTTTATTTCCTTTTTGTTGGGTTCATCAATCTCATTTTAATGAGATTTTACAAGGGTTTTACAGAGTGGCATTGATGTTTTGATGTAATGGCAGACCTCAGCTTTGACTGTGATGCCCCAAACCTCCTCGGTACAGAAACCAACAACTTGTATTTTGATGGGCTTGAGTTTGTGGCCGCTGATGATGATAATGTTAGATCAGAGACATTAATGGGGGTTTTCCCATTTCAAAGTGAGGAGAGTGTGTGTTTGATGTTTGAGAGAGAAAGGGAACATTTGCCCAAGGAGGATTATCTCTATAGATTGAGGAGTGGGAACCTCGATTTGAGTGTCAGAAGAGAGGCGCTTGATTGGATTTGGAAGGTGGGTTAGACTAATTTCTATATTGGGGGTTTGAGTTTTCTCTTGTCTTGTTAATTAAGTACTGCATTTCCTTGGATTGCATTAATTTTCACTGATTTTTGTGACATTTTATTGGGTTTGTGTAAATGGTTCTTTAGATTTTGTTCTATTTTGATCGGCATTGTTGTTTGTTTTAATTGTTGACATTCTCTAACTATTAATTAATATCTTTTTAATCACTGTCAATGAAGCTTCAGTTCATTTTTAAAAGTGTTTTATTTCATGTATTTCCTTTGTTTGATCAGTCCTATCATTTTCAATGTAATACCATTCATGTGAGGCAGCTCAATTAATTTTTGGGCTCTGAATGATTTTGTTTTATCATTTATTTCTTTGTGATTTAGATAGCGATGATTTTACTCTCTTTTCATTGAAAATGGTGCCCTTATTGATTCCTGAATTGGTTTGTGTTTTTTTTTTGCTTAACAGGCTCACACTCATTACAGCTTTGGAGCATTGACTGTTTGTCTAGCAATAAATTATTTGGACCGCTTTCTGTCAGTTTATGAATTGCCGGTAAGTTCAGAACATAAACTCAAGTATTGATTCTTACCTAATAATAATATGGTTTCTTGTGTTTCGATGCTAATTGTCTCTGTTTTTGTTTGTTGAATTTTTCTGACTAAACAGAGAGGAAAAACATAAACTCAGCTATTGATTATTACCTACTAATTTGTTTTCTTGTTTTCAATTATAATTGTCTCTATTTTTGTTTGTTGGGTTTTCCTGGCTAAGTAGAGAGGTAAAACTTGGACAGTCCAATTGTTAGCCGTTGCCTGTTTATCACTAGCAGCCAAAATGGAGGAGATTAAAGTGCCTTTGACTGTTGATTTACAGGCAAGTGCAATTCTTTTGCAATAGCAGTCTGGTATTTTTTAAATCATATAAGATAATTTTCTGCTTGTATTAATCTGATTGTACCGGTAAAATGTTTGTTTTGGGGGCGCAGGTGGGAGATCCCAAGTTTGTATTTGAAGGTAAAACAATAAAAAGAATGGAGCTTCTGGTGTTGAGCACCTTGAAGTGGAGAATGCAAGCTTGCACTCCTTGTTCCTTCATAGATTATTTCCTTAGAAAGATCAGCAGTGATCTATTTCCATCAAGATCTTTGATCAATAGAACTATTCTATTCATTTTAAACACAATTAAAGGTCTCTTCTTTCCTCACTTTGTTTGAATGTATTTTTATTTCTTTACCTATCTTGGTACAAAAATCTGAAGTGTTTGAGGGTGGGAATTGAATGCAGGTATTGACTTCTTGGAATTCAGGCCCTCAGAAATTGCTGCAGCAGCTGCCATGTATGTTTCAGCAGAAATACAAGCAACAGACATCGAGGCAATGTCTTGTTTCATTCATGTTGAAAAGGTAAACAGTAGTGGTGCCCACAGAAATAGAAACATAGACATGACAAATCTACTTTGGAAGGTAATATTAACATGGCAAAAGGGCAAAAAATGTTCGGAGATATGGTAATTGTTTTCATTTGGACAAATATAACATTAAAAATTCATATTCTCTCACCGTTCTTTTTTTGGGTATGTTTCTGGTTTCTCACCTTATTTTAATGACAACACATTTGTACACAATGAAATAACTGCCCTGTATCACCATACAAGTTGTATCAACTCCCATCTGTTACCTTTTATTATAAAATTAGGGTTTTTTCCTTCCAAGTTGGTGAATTTTCTTAAATCTTGGTTTTCTTTTGTTTGTGGCTGGATGCAGGTTAGAGTGTTGAAGTGTCTTGAACTGATCCAAGATTTGACATTGATCAGTGAGACTACAAATGTAGCTAGTGCTGGAGTTCCGTCAGTAGTGCCCCAAAGCCCAGTTGGGGTGTTGGATGCTGCATGCTTTAGCTATAAAAGTGATGAGAGAACAGTTGGGTCATATCTAAATTCTTCACACACAAGTCCTGACACTAAAAGGAGAAAACTAGACAGACAATCTCACGGGGACCTCAATTCATGACACATGAATTTTATTTTCTGGACCAAGTCCACAAACAGTTTTTATTGAATGGGGGATTTGGTGCGGCTTCTCAATCAAGGAATAACGCTGGACAAAAATCGTCTAGTTTATCTAAACAAAGTATTGATGAATTGTATTTTACAACTCATTCAATGTTTGTTTTTGTCCAGTTACTCGACATCACTCATTTTCAAGTGCCCGCTTAAAGATGGAGAAAAAAGAGAGAGAGTGATGCATTGGGCATGAATAGAATTGTCACCAGCTGTTAATAAATCAAAGTTCTCAACAACACAGTTATATAAGAGGGAGGGAAGGGCAAAAATATATGGAAGATCCATGTGTTGTCATTAGGTAAAATGCAGGTTTTCTTGCAGCTTCAAAAGAAGAACAGTGAAAGAAGTGGAGAGAGAAGTAAAAAGGGGAAGGATGTTTTATTTTATTAATTATTTAAATAAACTCTGAATAGTATTTTTCAATTACTTTCTGTAATCCATTGCAGAAAATCAGATCCTCTTTTCTCGGTCATCTTAATGCTCTTTTCCTTTTTGCTTGATTCACCCATGACCCAACCAATGATTCTACCAGCTACACAAATAACACAATCATCCAAATTGGGAAGGGCGGGTCTTTACTAGTCAAATACTACTTTTGGGATCCGAAACAGTCAAAATGGGCCCAAAGACCAGCCCCATAACCCCATCTGTTTTTGACTCCGAGTGTGACTGGTCAACATCTTGGCGCTTACTCTCTCTCTCTCTCTCTCTCTCCAGGCTAAACAGAGGAGGTAAAGAAAGATGTTATAGCCAGCCTGTCAAGTAACCTTGGAAATAAGCAAAATTATTGTTGATTTTAATGGCGAGTAGGTAGCAATAATAATCACAAAATGTATTTGTTTTGTTCTGTTCAGACATAACAAAGATTTTACGAAACACCTAGAAGGTGGTACGGTACGGGACAAAAATAATTCATGAACAGTGCAAATTTAACACAGAAAAGTAGTCATTTCATCAGACAGTAACTCGTATTCACCAATAAGGGTAGGAACTATAATGTAGTGTTATATAAAAGATGTATTTAGTTGTGGTCGACCATGATTGTTAATGTTTTTTTCGGCCACCATTATTGTTACAGATTTATTTTGTTGGTAAACCTAAATACACCTAACAATATAATGAACTAGTGCACGACCATGGTCCATGCTCCATGGACATAATAATAACTACAGTGAGAAGATATGATACCTTGACTGGCATTCTAACAGCGAAGCATGCTCAAAGTTGATTGTTATAAAATAGCTAGCTAGACTATTATGTGGTCGGTCGTAACTAGTAAGTTGGATCTGTGCCCTTATTATATATGCATGTTAGACCAATCAATAAAACAAGACTTTTCCTTCACACACACGCACAAACTTTCACATCGACAGAAACTTTTTTTAAGTTATAATTGAGGTGAGGGCAGAGAGTTGTTATAAGTAATAATCTATTCAATAATATATATAATATTTTTTTATAAAATAATTAAAATATAAAATTTACTATTTTATAAAAAATTATTGTATAAATTATTATATAGATTACGTATAGTAATACTCGATGAGGGTACATGCATTTGATTTTACCAAGAGAGATATAAATACAGATACAACAACCAGCCAGAACCAGTGGTTCACCACAATAGTTATCACGTTACAAAACACAAGACCCAAGGAAGAAACAAACCACTCTTTATCTGCTATGCTAGTGTATTTGAGTGGAACAATGTAAGAAATTGGAATAATGACATACTGTATTAAATATTTTATTTTACTTTATAATTTCAAATAAAATATATTTATAATAACGGAGGAAATAGTAGAATAACAAGAAGTTAATGATAAGAATATGAGACAGTTTTTGTCATCACCCTTGGGGTATTTAACTGACTATTCCAACTTCCAATAAAAAGTTGCAGCTCCAACCATGAAAAGTACAGAAGAATGTATAAGTTGTCAGCTTACGTTGCGGTTGCATTTACCAGTCATATACCCCGGTGACCTTGCTAAAGATCCCCAGATACGGGAGTGTCCCTATGACCAAACTGTGCTGCGTTAAGATTTACAAATTACAAAAAAGAAAAAGAAAAAAAAGATACTACAATATAAAATTAAAAATTAAATTCAATATTTAACTGTTGACTTAATGTTCTTTTATTTATTATTAGATTTACTCGAAGTTATTAAGTCATCATAAAATAAAAAATTAAATTAATTTTAGTTTGATCTTTTTGATTTTTGAATTTAATTTCTTATTTTATGTAGAAATTAATTGTGAAATTTTTGGTATCTTATAAATTAGGTTTTGATGAGTTAATTTATTTTTATTTTTTATTTAAAATTAATTACTAAAAATTTGTACATAGAGATTGGATTGATAAAATTAATTATGAAAATTTTATTTTAAATTATGTTATTGAAAAAAAAAGAATAAACAAAAAAATTAAATAAAGTATGAACAACTCAAAATTTCACGCTTCAAATTTTCTTTTTAAAACCATGTCATTTATCTCTCACACCTACTAAAGATAGTATTATTCGCATACAAAATTATACATAGACAATTATACATGTAAAATTATATAAGAACTAAAATGAAACTTGAATTTTAAATAAAAATATCTAATCGCATCTTTTCGCTATCCCTAGAGAAACACTAAATCACTGGCCTTGATTCTATTGTATCACATAGAACCCCTACGGTCCTACGGGGCTTCTGGCTTTATCTTTCATTAATAGAGTAGATGCATACCTTTGACCAGACTCAGAATTGAAGAAATATAGCCAGCAAGCCTAGTTAAGCGTGTTACTCGACTTAAAGAGTGCAGAGTACGAAATAATTGTGGGGTGGTCCTGTTTATCTATAGGGTCAATAAATTGTACTACCAAAAGCACATAATTACAGGTAACATGGGCAGCAATGCCTATGCCCTATACAATACAAACACACGCCATCATTCAAAACGACTTGTAAACCTAGCTCTGATAACTCGAGCGAGATTTTGGAGATTAGCATATAACTTGCTGTGATGATCAAATGGCAGTTTGTATTTTGGAACAACTACACGGAGATGTTAAACTTGAGTTCATAAGTTGTGCATGGTGTGCTATTAACCCTCAGGTGTTTTACAAGCTGGCTGCTATAAACTTGTACCAATCTCGAAGAGATGTAATGTACCAAGCCCCACTAAAACTATCCATCAACAACATAACAACTTGAAATTTGCTCAATTCACTGTAGATAATACAAATTCATGAATTATAGCATAACTTTCCTCGTCAATATGGTTTGCAGCTGTACTGATAAGATACAAACATGTTTTAAAGATGAGGGAACCAATTACATATTGCTCGGGATGGTCTCCTCGGGATAATTTTATTTTTAACTGTTCCTCAACTAAACTCGAAGCAAAAATGCTAGTCCTACAAGAATTTGGGAAATGGCATCTTCGTATTATTTCTCCAACAACAGTCAAATAGATAAATGGAAAACTTTTTTGAAGTTGGATTTTTGTTCTTTAATCTATCCTACGGTATAACTCTTGGTTTGTCATATACATGATTTCATACGGCACCATAATTAGACAAAGTCCGGTTGGCCTGTTGATGTCAAGCAACGATGCCACATACGGCTGTTAGGGTCCAACACCTTGGGATAAGAAATGACTTCAGGAATGGGAAGATAAACATAGTGCGTATTGCATATGCCCACTGTAATGCCACTATATCCAGCAAATGCACCATGAACCTGCAAAGACCAGAATGTAGGTGAATACATAATAGCAGAGGTACCTTTGTCAATCTAATTAGGGATAATAATCGTAAAAGAGGAAACTAGGCAAGCAAAATATGCAGAGACCCTAACCACGTCAATCGTGGTGTTGCTGCCCAAGCTCCACTTAACTGAACTAAGGCAACAAAGAACATAACTACTATAGAGTTTCACAAAATGTCCGAGGAAAGCTGAGGTTGATGCCATCAACACTCAAAAAGAAAATTAGCAACTTTTAGGCTATCCCTCAGCCATTTTCATAAACCATAAAATGACTTTTCATATTCAACCAGTAGATGAGCTCTATTAATGGTGTACTCATCCAGTAGAGCTCCAAGGAGTGTACTTTTATAACCAATCCTTTGTTAAACCCTAATCAAACCCGTTTTCTCTTCAGGTCAGCAGATGGTTGAGAAAATTCTCCTAGTCTTGTAGAAGTTACTTTAGGATGTAAATTTCTCCTTGCGAGAACAATTTTCTTTTCTGTTTTTTTACTGCTTAAAATAGAGGCTCATTTAGCACCTAGAGTACAGGTTCATGACTTACCAAGTTGGCAGACAAATTTGAGCATGATGTGTGTGCGTATATATGTATATCTGTGAGTGTGTGTGTCTATATATATATATATATATATAGACACACACACACATTATATATATGTATACAAATGTATCATAAAAGCTCTACAAAATGGGTACTTAACCATTGCTCACAAGTGAATGAACAACTCGTACATAGACAATGGCTGCATGCTTGACTTGGCTCATATATTGGCTGTCCATGCCAAGCTATGTCTTTGCAACAGGATCATATCGTGCCTTTGGGGCAGTCTAGAAACTGAAATTCAATGTCTGAATTTCAGCATGTGTTTCCAAATTTTCAGGAAACAACATAGTTAAGTGACTCATTAACATGCTACTGCCATTATTAACTGCCTTTTTGAACTTTTAACACTATGACTATAAATGGTAAATAATAGTGAGCATGATAGACGTACAGCATTTTGACCCAGTACAGTGCATAGGATTCCATCTGATGCATTTGCACGGCATGCACGGATCATGTATGTGGGATCAATGTATTTCACATCAGCTGGATCACCAATATCTTTGAAATACTTCTTTGTCTGAAAGAAAGCATAAAGATGAATATGAATCAAATCAGGTGTACCATAAATGTTGAAACCTATAAATGGAGATTAAAGACTATGCTCCCATTATCCTCTCTTTCTTTGGTTTTAGGATTAACATTTCATTGGAATTAACAGCATATAAGCATTGAATGATAATTAATCTAGCTCAACAATGAATGAAAGCCACTTTATAACATATAAACACCCCATAATCAAAAGAAAATGAAAAGAGAAAAAAAATGAAAGGGAAATATAAATTTAATAAACTGAAAAGAGTCTCAATTTAACCTCTCAAGTACTGAATACCTCATGGTCCAATGGTTTCCCTCTCACTTGACAAAGCGGGTGATGAGGGTTCAACCCTCATCATCAGAGTCATCTTTGCATTGAAGGCTTGGGGTGGGGGGTTGGGGTCCTAGCCTATGGGCTGGGTGGGGATTGGTATCAAAGAAAAAAGAAAAAGCCTCTTCACATGTAATCAGACTGAATCATAAAAACTGTTGATCTAAAATCAAGTCAACCAAGTGTAAGATAGTTGCAACTACAAACCTCTTGTTGTATGTGTACACCGATATCTCCTAATACAATGTTTCCTGATGCATCCTTGGCGTTAGTTTTCTCGAGGAAATTCTGCATCAAAAAGAAAGGATAAAGCATAAACTTTCAAACATACATAACCACTCCATCTAATTGGATTGCTCAAGCCAAAGCACTTTGTCAAAGTTCAACAACAGAAGAAGACATAAATCCTAACTTGGACTGCTTCTTGAACTATATATCAAATATAAAGTTCCCCTTCTATTCTGTGTTTGATAGGAACTCTTTAAAAGTAGATATTAAATACAAAATGGCACCAGAATGATATGATATTTGAAATAAGATAAAAGGCTTAGACTTGGGGACTAAATGGTTCACTTAATTCAATATGGCTTTAATTAGAATCCTAGAAGAATGTGAACATCATGCAAGTCACCTGCCCAGCTCCCTCTGCTACACAGACAACAGCTGATCCCTTTGTCTCAAGTAGATACTTTAGATGCCGCAGGACACCATGGGGTCCATGTAAGCGGAAAGGTACCTGAGAAGAAATGCATTAATCAGTGGTAGCAGCTGGGCTCAAATGCATAGATAATTAGTTAATATTCAATAATAATACCTCTGGGATCAGGCATATGTCGATTTGTCCACTTGCAAGGGATGCTTGCATAGCGATAAATCCACTACTACGACCCATCAATTTGACAATCCCTATACCACGATAAGCACTATGCGCCTGTCGTAAATTGGAAAAAATTAATTGACTTAAAGTATACTATGAAAGAAATCTATTTACCCCTCTAACTTGGAAAGAAACAAAATTAACGGATCAAATTCATAATAAACAAGAAATGCAAATGAGCATGACTAGAACAACATTACCTCAATGTATGCAGAATTTATAGCTCTTTGTGCTTCTTCAACAGCAGTATCAAAACCAAAAGTTTTATCCATTAGCAAGATGTCATTATCTATAGTTTTTGGCACACCAACTACAGCCACCTTCAACTGTCTTTTACGGCACTACCCAACAAAAATAGAAAGGGATGTAATTGGTTATATGGTACATATAAAGAATGAGCATTGAGCATTTAAGTAAGCATTTCTACCTCAAAAGCAGCCGTGCAAGAAATAACATAACACAGTTCTATCAATGATTTTGACCGACTTACATTAAAAACTTATAGCATAACACAATTCATCATTATTGAAGAGGGAAATGAGTGAGTGTTTTAGATAAACCAGTACATCAAGCACCAAAAAACTTACCTTTCCCTCAACAAAAGGATTTCAAGTGACAGTTAATTACAGTTATGTTACATACCTAGATCGTGATTCGATGTGGTACGTGGAACTAAATCGAGATTGAAAAACGTCACTTTTCGTGGTACGGATTACGAAAAGGGTAGGGTTTTCGAATTGCTTAGCTGCTACAAAACACATTTATCCGAAACGTGATATACTGATAATAACTTTCTAAAGAGATATGGTTAAAACTAGTAGAGATATACTTAAAACTAGTTGAATTGTTTCCAACCATAGTGTTACAACAAGTAAATTTTCAACGAGATTGTGCCATGTCATCGCTTACTTGACACATGCTATGTGCTCATTTGGCTACATTAAGTGGCATTCCTTATAATCTTTATATATTAAGGTTTCTAATAGAGTGTTCTAGATTTACTCATAAAATTACCATATTTTGTAATATTCTACATACTATAGAGGATGAATTCAGATAATAGATCCTAGCCTACCATTAAATTTGATCTTAGCAATTGGTTGATTGACACAAGTGCAATTTAAGATGATGTTCCTCATTTGCAAACCATGTAATCATGCTTGTCGAATAGAAATTTAAGTAAATAAGAGAAAAAAATTTGGATCTTCACATTTGATATTTCAATATGAAAGTGTACTATATTTTGGAACGTTTGCACCAAAATGCAATTCGCTATCCTGTTACCGTTTTATGGTAATCTCATAAAATAAAATATATTATAGTACACAGATTGAACAAGATTTAACACCTCACTGTGGATTGCATTAGCACCAGCATGCGTACCATTTCCACCAAGCACAAAAAGCATGTTGATACCTCTTTCCTGTAATCAATTAGCATAAGACTTATCACTCGTAAGCCTCATGCATTTGTATAATTATGCAAGATATAAATAGCAAACAATCTTTCACTAGAAAAACAATTGCGCACCTCCATATTGTCCACGATCTCAGTAACATTAGGTCCTCCACGGGAAACTCCTAACAAGCTTCCACCCGAAAGATGAACATTTTGAACCACTTTCCTAGATAACTGATTACGGAAAAGAAACATTATCAAATAAATATTCTTTTAACACGTACTCCAAACAGAAAATATTCACAATTATACCAGTTATATACACTTAGACATAAAAAATTAGTCTCATCAAGTTTTAAGTTTATTTTTTATTTTTTTTACATTCAGTATTATCAGCTTTGTGAATGAGTGAGGGATGACTAGTGAAGGGCTTATCACGAACCTTTGATGTTGACCAGTTTACAGGTAGGGAGACCTACTTCAGAGATGATCTTAAATTATACGATCAATTTTTAGGAAAATTAAGAACAGAAAGGATCAATATTGAGGAGTTCATCATTTGAGGCAACATAATACATCTATTCTAAACAACTGTATAAAAATCTAATAGTTTCATGTAGTTATAGGCAGTCTTAGACCATATTCCCTTCAGTAACGCCAGTTTAAGGAGGGTTATATACTTTATACAAGTAGCTAAAAACTAAGGTAGTAGTAGTCTAATATACAACCAAGTAAATGAACATCAAGTCTGTTAGCATGAGACTATGTCATAGATGAAAAAAAAAATTATGACATCTCCAGGGTGGAGGGTGAGGGGAGAGGGATATTCACATATCAAATACATAAATAGTTCATTATTTACAAACAAAATTGTTATGCTTCTGTTATTGTGGACTGAAAGAAGGAACTCACTGGCATTTCAGCTAATTCTTTACCAAAACCGCGATAACCAAAAGGAATTCCCACAATATTTTTCACACCATATATTTCAAGGGTGCTCACAATCTGCAGCATTTTCAGAGAGGGAAAAAAATATTATTTACAATCATACTATGAGTCGACTTAAGTCTTAAAGTAACTATAACCACCTTATTTACCCAAACAATGACATTTTCGCATTATGCACACCTGTCGGATGACATCATTAAGACCAGGGCAAAGTCCTCCACAAGTTACAATTGCTGCTTTTACGTTTTCTGGTTTATAGTATATTTTCTCTCGGGGACCAGCACGATGGACCCTAGAAACAAACAGTTTCATACAATTTAGGAAACAATGCAAATAACATTTTATCAAATAAAATCTAAAGTCCCTTCATCCAACTTTACACTGCCACTTGAATAGGACACATAGTTTAAGAAGAGAAAAGTTGAATTATTCTACTCCAAAATGGTTACTTCCATTAATATATGGTGGGGTCCACATGTTTTTCTTTTATCATTATGTAAAAGGGTAACATAGTCTGTTCCTACCAAAATGTAACTTGATTTTGAAAAATGACCACATTTAACACCCCAAATATAAACGTATTGCATTAAGTTGGAAAGAGAAAGTATCACAAAGAAACAGAAGCATCTGATAACAAAAAGAACTATGACTTAAAGATAATTTAAGACTAGATGTATTGCAAATTGTTCTTTCGTTTCTTGACTCCATATAAAAATGTGAAATATACACACACACACACACACACACACACATATATATATATATATATATATATATATATATATATATATATATATATATATTGTACGAGTTAATGTTACAAAAAACATCATGAGAAGCTCAGGTGTTGTGTTGCATACCATTGCTCCACCCATGTACAATCAGGATCAATGCACTCAGCACCGGCAGATGTTGGCGAGGAGAAGCGAATAACCTGAAATATTTTCTTTTTGATAACTATGTATGACCTGAAGTATTAGACAAACTATTTATTTGAAGGAAAAAAATAGTATAACCAGGCAGGATAATGGTAATTGACAGGGAAGGGAATGAAGGAAAACTTATATGAATACCGTTTTAAAGAACTTATATGATATGGTCATAATTCATACGGAAAAAAGGGCATGCAAAGTAAAGTAACAAGTTTCCAATACTCAAGTTGATTCTCAGAAAGGTCTCATATCAACTGTCTTCTTCGTAAACTTCAGTCGCTGAATTCTTTTAGCTTACTTTACTCCCTTTGACAACGCAATAACAAAAACCAAGGAATTGCAATCCTCATTTCAAGTTTACTTCAATAAGGAAAGAAAATCAACTCATTAATCATACGTAGATAAATTTCTACATACACACCCATTAGTTACAGACTTACAGGAACAACCACACTCTGACAAGATCTTAAACCATCCAAATAATTTAATATACTCTCTCCGTTCCAAATTATAAGATCACTACTGACTTTTGAAAAGTAAATTTGAAACATTTTCAAACTCAAAATTGACACGATTCATTTAAGTTTCCAAAATAATAAATCTTATAAATAGTAGTACTTTTTAGGTAATTCATAATTGTATTGACATAAATTAATTGAATTCATGTCAATTTTGAGTTTTAAAATGCATGAAATTGAATTTTCAAAAGTCAATATTGATTCTATAATTTGGAACGGAGGAAGTATATTGCAGAAGATCAAATGAGAAACCGCTAAGATTTGTGTCACGGTAGGTAACTTTCAGTTGGCCAGATTATATACCTTAAGGATTAGATTAAAATTAAAATTTAATTATTTAATAAGATGAGCGCCAAAATAGTAGCAAATGCAAAATGTAATCATTAACGGATACATAATTAAACATACTTAATTTTTCAATGTGATGGTAGATGTAAAAGCATGAAAAATAACTAGCTAAATATACTGTAAAAGTCTGGAGTTTGTTTGATTATAACATTAATTTAATCCCTGCAACTTCCTGGTGAACTTAGATATTACAATAGACGCATAATTTTTTGTGGCCTGTCAACATATCTGAGTTTATTTGATTATATAGTATTATGCAGATTCATGATGAACTTCAGTATTACAATAGTAACTCAAATTTTTATAGCCAATCAACCTATATCACACTAGTTGAGACTAGAACTGGAAAGGTTCCAGCTCAGGTCAATAAGAAAATTTTAAAACGCACAAACAAGACGATTAATCAACCTTAAGCATCAGCGAATCAGAAGGAGGCCAGTTCATGTTGGTTAAAAGTCATAGTCCGGTTAAGAAAAATCATATATAATCACGTTTGATTGGTTCAAGATTAGGTCGTTGATGCTCCAAATTCAAGTATTGTAGGCTTGATAAAATGGTTTATATTGAAATGTTAATTGGTGAACTGAATCTATTTGTTGACTGATTTCTCAAAGTTTAAAACATACTCTATACCACATAGCATTCTAAAATCTGATTGGTATTATATAAATTGGAGGCCTTAATTTAGCCTCTGATGTTCAAAAAACTGAATTGCATGTCAGCATACTGCAATTAAAAATAATTCCGATAGCACGGATAAGAAGCACTAGAGTTCTGTAAGGCTAAGTTTGTTTGAAAAAATATACTCGAGATTGGATTATTTATCTTAATTTAACATTACTTCGGACTATTTTATCCCATGATGGAGGATTAATAATTCCTTAATGTTGGACTATTAGTCTTATAAAGCCATTTAATTGCTTAAAATGAGGGGGGGCTATTAATCCCAAATTTTTCATGGAATTATATAATCCACATAAATAGCCTCACAGGAATGATAATAAAAAAAAATAGTCCTTAGGACTATTAATCCCTCGTCATGGGATAAAATAGTCCAAAATAGTATTAAACTAATACAAATAGTCCAATCCCAAGTATATTTTTTGTAAACAAACGTAACCTAAGAGTTTAAGAACCTACAATTGAATATACCGCTGCTAAAGACTGATTCAGTTATTCTTATTATGATGATCACAATTTACGAAGAGCATTTTGTTGCAAGTCCACATTGAAAAATTGATAAATATATCTTAATAATGTTCTGTGGTGCACCATAAAAGTAGTTCAATATGTATAAAAGTCACAAATATTTAGTCAAATTTTGAGATAACATTTCCTATCCTGATATCTAGAGTTAGTTGGACATTTAATTCCAATTAATAGAGTTCAAATTTCTTTAGCAAGATTCAATTTTCAGCACTACCATAGAGCAATGCTACAGTGATAAAAGATGGCTACAAAAAATTAGATTCAAAATAATGTGTCAAATTATAATTAGTGAATGTTCCATCATACATGTGTGGATCCAATGGTTATAGCCAGTAACTACAATCCACATCATTTTGTATCCTCTTTTTGTATCCAATCTTTTGTCACCAAAGTATTATTGTCTACCACATAACGGCCATTCAGTCACCAGTAACACATCATCCAATAAATTGTCCAGAAGTGTGTAGATGCTTTGTAAGTCTCCAATCATATCAGACTGACAATCTCTAAGTTGTCCAAACAGCTTGTCGATCACTATGCATAATATTTGATAACAAAAAATAAAGGGCAAGTTGTGAAACAAACAATAACATTCCCAATTATACCGAACTGCTTGATAGATTGGTCAGTATTTGGACAAGTTGTTCCTCAAAATCTCAATTACCCAATCTTATGCTGGTTATATAATTAGATACAACGCAACTTATACCTTAAGAAGTACTCTGTCGTTATTATTAATGTACCCGTGCCATTTTTCATCAGATGGATATCCGTCTGCAAAATCTTCAGTTACCGGAGTCCTGTCACAAATTCTTAAATTTAAAAACAAAACTCTTTCTCTCTCACACATAAAAATTACCGTACAAAAAGAGCTGCAAAGACATCCTTTTAAAAACTATAACACAAAACTGATACAAAAGTCTGCAAAGTGAGAAATTAAAACATGTGAAATTAACAATCAACAAGTGAATTTTCTAATTACATGAATTAATGTGAATTCTAAAACACCAACCACAAATGCAAGTAGAGAAGTAATTGAACTAAGAGGAGTTTAGTTTAAGTACCTCATCTTGAGACAGAAAGTGGAGGGATAGGAAACGGCGTCGTCGAATACATCAGTGAGGTGAGGAATGTGGAATCGAGTCTCGAAATCCTTCTGGTACTTTGATTTCCAATCAGGATCACAGAAGTCGATATCAACAGCGCTTTTTCTCTCAGCATTAGCACGAATTGTTTTGCAAATCCGGTTCAATTTGGACGACCTCGGAGTCGGAAAAACCGGCCCGAAAGTTACGCCAGAGGAGCGATAGTAGTATGTCTTCGCCGCCGGGAGAACGAGCTTGGAGCCGATCGTCGGCGAGATTGAGTCCATCAAATAAAATGCTATGATCAGAGAAAGAGACGGTGGATCGGAGAGAGGAAGAAGAGTGACAAATAAGCACAAAGGGAAGAAAAGGTTCCTTTGTTTGTCTGAACGGGTGGACCTTTATTAGAAAAATCCCACCGAGAGCGAAAATGCCTTTTGTTTCTCAATGAATTTCAATGGAGTTCTAAAGCGGGATTTGTCTTTTTACCAAGCTGACCCTTTCTAGGCCTCATATTAACCATGTAGTCCCAAAATGATTATTTATTTTATCATCAAAACTGTTTGAAAAACTGAAATATATTAAATTTATACTTTATTATAAAAGATGTAAAAATTAACAGATAAGAAATAAAATGATAATTTTCATATAATCAATAAAAGGGGCCATTCGTAATAGCAGTTAGCGGATATCACATTAATTTTAATTTATTTTTTAAAATATTAGGACTATGTGTATTTATAAAAAATATATTTGGGATTAAACTATTTATATTAATTTAACACTACTTCTGACTATTTTATCCTATGATAAGGGATTATTAGTTCTTAATGTTGGACTATTAGTCCCATAAAATCATCTAATAACTTAAATGAGAGGATTATTAATCCCAAATTCATCAAGAAATTATATAATTTCTCATAAATAGTCTTGAGAATGATAAAAAATAGTTCATAAAACTATTTAAAGTACTATTAATCATTCATCACGGAATAAATAGTCTGAAATAATATTAAATTAATACAAATAATCCAATTCCAAATATAATTTTTACAAACAAACATAGCTTAAGAAAAATCTCTTAATCTACTTTTAAATGTAAGGAATGAATTAGTTAAAGAATGAAATAAAAAAGGAAAGTGGGATGATAAAAGAAATAATCAATTTCATTTTTAATGAAATGCTTCATTTCATATAGAGAATTGATATTTTTATAAGTTAATTTGATATTTTGACAATATTAAATGAGACTCACTTATAAAAATATCAAATTAATTTGTAAAAATATCAATTCCCTTTATATATTCTCTTAAAAAATAAAATTAGTTAATTTAATAAAAATATGAATAATTATTTTTATTTTAACGAAATAATCAAATATATATATAGATTTAATTTTTTTTAAAAAGTTATTTGATTGTCACATTACATCGACTCCTGCCACCCAACCGTAACAAGACATGTGGTATTTGACTTTAAATTCTCTCCTTAGTTAGTTACCCTTGTGAAGATTCATAGCTAATAATCGAGTATTAGATAAGATAAATGCTTTGAAAAATGCAATGAAAATAATTGGGAGATTTACATTTATTAATATATTTTTTTAAAATATTAAAATAAAAGTATATACATAAAATATTTACAAAATTAGTGCATCTTCAATATTTAATTTATAAATTAGTGCATTTTTATTCCTTTTATTTAGTTAGGTGATTTAATGGGTAGTTGGTTTCAAATTTCAAAATCCAAATTAGATGATTTTTATTCTTTTCTCTCTCCTCCATTTTATCTCCTCAATCTTCTTTCTTCTCCATTGTTAGTGGCGCCACTCCTCCTCCCCGCGCCCGCCCCTCCTCCGCCTAACCCCCACCCCATCCCCTCCGCCCGCCTCCCCCGTCCCCACCCTTCATCTCCCCACGCCCGCACCTCCTCCCCCCGCCTCCCTCCGCCTTCTCCCTTCTCCCCCCGTCTCCTCCCGCCCTCACCCCTCCTCCCCCCGACCACCACCCCCACCCCCACCCCAGCCCCTCCAACACCCCCCTGCCCCCGTCCCTGTCCCTCTTCCCCTTCCTCTCCCCACCCCCGCATCCCCGCCCCTCATCCCCCTGACTCCGCCCCTCCTCCTCCCCTCGTGGTGGCTCCAGATCTGATCGTAGTGGCCACCCCCTCCCCCCGCCTCCTTCGCCTACTTTTTGGTTACCGTTGTATTAAAGGTTGGTTACATCTGTATTAAGGTTTGGTTACCTTTTTGTATTAAGGGTTGATTACCTTTATATTAAAGTTTGGTTACCTTTGTATTAAAGATTGGTTACCATTGTATTAAGGTTTGGTTACCTTTGTATTAAAGGTTGGTTTCCTTTGTTTTAAGGTTGGATATCTTTTGTATTAGGGGTTTGGTTACCTGTGTATTAAAGATTGGTTACCTATATACTAAGGATTGGTTACCTTGTATTAAAGTTTGGTTACCTTTGTATTAAAGGTTTATTACCTTCTGTATTAAGGTTTGGTTACCTTTGTATTACAGGGTTGGTTACCTTTGCATGGACGAGGCGGGGGAAAAGAGACGGGGAGGGGTGAGGCAGGCGGGGAGAGGGTACGGAGGAGGGAGGAGACGGGGGGAGGGAGGCGGGGACGGGGGAGGGAGGACGGAGGAGGGAGGTGGGGAGGGGGGACGGAGGACGGAAGAGGTAGGCGGGGAGGGAGGAGGCGGGCTGAAGGGGGAGGGGGTACGGAGGCAGGCGGGGAGGGGGGAAGGAGTTGGCAGGGGGAGGGGGGATGGAGGAGGGGAGGGGGCAGGCAGAGGCGGAAGGCGGGAGCGGGAGCGGGAGCGGGGGGAGGAGGGAGGCAGATGGAGGTCGGAGGCGGGAGGGGGAGGGGGAGGGGGGAGGAGGCGCGGGGGCGGGGGGGGGGGGGGGGAGGGAGGAAGTAGGGGACATGTGTCCTCTTTTCCCTCTCATCTGTTTTTTCTTTCTCTCCTTTGCATTCTTTTTGTAATTATTTTTGTTAGTGCATTTTTTTTTTTAATTATTTTTGTTAGTGCACTATTTTTGTAATTATTTTCTAAAAATTATATACTTATGTAAAGGACTCATGAAAATATGGAATGTATGATTTATTCCGGACAGAGACTATTTTATCAAACATAATTAAGGTGACGAAAGGCCGTGCGCATGTATAGACGACCGACTCTAGAGTTGACATACAGCCATGCGTGTGCTACTTCTCTACTACACGATTGTTCTTTTTTTTTACTTCGCTTTAATTTATATTTATTTGTTTAAGTGGTTTCTCTATACATCTTTCCTTTTCGAGATTAAAGAATATCGAAATGAAAAGTGTTATTTCCACATAATTTTTTATTATATTTATAGGTGAATTTTATTTTTTTATTTATAGCGACGGTTTTAAAACCGTCGTTATACATAAACCCTGCTAAATTAACAAAAAAAACATGGAAAATTTTTAGTTTCCTATCAAAATTTGTTCATTCAATTAAAAAAATCCAAATTATATGTATGAAAAATTCAATCCATGCTTACTAAGATTCCACACTTCTTTTTTATTTATTTATCTTTTGGCTAGTTTAGGAGAAATTTAACATTCCTGCATTTGACAAAAATATATTTTAAGACCTTTTGGTGTTCAAAAAGTTGACTTAATCACTGTATCAAATTTTTTTTGGTAAGATTCCACACTTTGATATACGAACCTTCATGTTTTAACGTTTTTTCCCCAATGACTAAATTTAAATAAATAACAAAATTTAATTTGATATCAATTTATTAGTGAGGATTCTCTAATTAGCCGGAGGTTCCTATATATAGAGAACTCTTTCCTCGGTCCCTCCGCCTATATCTTTGTCATTTACATACTTAAATTATTTTTTTCTGTTTTAATTTGTCCTCATTTCAATTTGTAATTCTAGAATTTAATATAGGTAAAAGTGTTTCTTATTTATTTTATTTTATTTCGCAAAAAGAGACTTGATTTTAGTGATGATAATATAAAATGACATAATATTTTTAAATTTAATTACCATACTAATTTATTATCACGTCATTACTATATATTAAACTATTATATATATATAGGAAAATTTTCAAAAGTAAACTTTAAAAAGCGAACTAAAGACGAACCGTCGTCTTTGGTATTTATGGCGACGGTTCGACCCGTCGTCATAGAGTGCATGGCTATGGCGACGGATCGAACCGTCGTCATAGATACCAAAAACGACACTTCGTCTTTGGTTCGCTGGAGAAGGGGACTATATATATATATATATATATATATATATATATATATATATATATATATATATATACACACACACTTAATAAATTCTAAGATAAATATGGAACTTATTATATTTAACGTTATGGGTTCGAAATTTCACAAATAAAACTCTTTTTATGAAATAAACAAAATAAAATCCAAGCCGTAAATGGAGCCATTCATCTGTGGCGTAGATGAAACAAAAAGTAGAAATAACTTCACCATATATGTACATTCTACCAATTTTAATGGTAAGGGGAAGATACAGTATATATTGTCCCCCGGCCTGATGACGTTCACATCAAAGACATGTGAGTATAACCCCATATAGATTGTGCTTCAAGTGCAACCCAAACTCATTATTCCTTCCACGTAAAGCAGTTCAAAAAATTATCCCTACATATTTTTGCATTATTGAGCGTGAAGTTCCATTTTGTCATAGAGACATTTGGCGCCTAAATTTGAATAACCAACTAAAATAACCACCTTAACTGTCATTCTTTCTACTAACATTCCATCTTATGTCTTCTTCATTCCAACTATAACTCAATTCACAGCTGCAAAACCCAAGAGTCCCTTTCATTCTTCCATAGTTTAAATATATATGTTTGATCAAGCAGCTGAAGAAAAAGTATATATATTTAGTTAACCTTTTAGATCTTTTATTTATAAATTATAAGCTTTGGTGACAGTTTCATTTCTGATTCTTGCAAATATAATTTTTCTTCAAGGCTTAGGGTTGAAATATAATTATAAACTTTTCGCGGTTTGATCAGACGGTGAGTACTCTTCTTTTTCTTTTTATTTTCCCCTCGATTATTTGAATTTTGTGATGAATAATGTACTAATGATAAATTTTGTGACACCGGCATAAAATAGTTGGTTAAGTGATGTCTGCTGAGGAATTGAAAATTCGACGGGAGCTAGAGATGGACGTGGAGAGAGAATTGGAGGCAGAACTTAAGGATGAAATATACCGTCTAGGGCTGAGGTTGCACCGGCTCTATCAGCAGCAAAAAGAGAGGGAATTAGCTAGAGAGTTATCTGAACCTGGTGCCAAAAAACAACAAGGCATAAAGAACAAAGCTCTATCGGAGGTTAACATTAATATAAGAATGGAAGGAGGGACCAAAATTGAAATTAAAGAGACCAAAAAAGAAGCTCCTGAAATTGTTCATTATAAGCCTAAGGTAATGACTTCTAGATTAGAAGAAAATGTGCCTAATAAGAGTTCTAATTCTAGATCGGAAGAAAATATGTCTAGGAGTTCTAAATTATCAGAAGAAAATATGCGCGGACGACGACAATTGGTGGCTCCTGGCAGCAAGAAGTTTGATTGGGCGAAAACGCTACGATCAGGAGCAGGTAATGTTGATTTCCGACGAGCGAAAGCGCTTAAAAGTGGCCGTCCGTGGGATGTTAACATTCAAATCGATGGCGTTAGGAAGAATTGTGCCAGCGCCTTGGGGCAGCGCAAGGGGAAAAAGCTACTGGAACTGGTCAAGTCATGAATTTAATTTTAAGATTAATTATGAGGCTATATGTGTGAACAAATTAAAACGGTGTTGTGGTGGTAATAAGGCTTGGTTGTGATAATAATAAGCCACATTTGCTTATGTTGTTGTGCTTGTTTTTGTGGCCTGGTTTATATACAATGTTTGTCTAATAATGTTTTTGTGCATGTTTTTGCCCTTAGGATGTGCATATATGTGCTTGTATGATTATATCATGTGTGTATACATTAATATTCTTAAATTTTATTTGGAGTTTCAACTTGTCTTTTATAAATAAAATTCATATTTATTTGTTTGATTATTTTTTTTGAAGTCCTATTTTTCGGAAGTCACTTTTTTTTAAGTCATATTTTTTGAGAAGTATAATACCATTAATATTTGAAGTCCTACTTTTTGAAAAGTACGAGAAAATACACTTTGTTTTTGAAATCCTATTTTTTGAGAAGTATAATACTATTATTAGAAGAGAAAGAAAAGCGGAAACACACTTCGCATAAAAGAAAATAAACTTACTAAAAAAAGAAAAAAAAATGAAAATACACTTTACTTAAATAAATAAATAAATAAAAATCACTAAAATGAGAATCAAGCCTAAAATTTAAAAGATCACAATACTTCAATCTTAATCACTAGAACTCATCGACGTCTGATTACGTCTCTAACAAAGCATAATATACCTACAAAATTTAGAAAGTCAAATTAGACTTTCTCACTTTTTTTATTTTATATTTAAAAAAAATTAATTTTAACAATCAAATGAGCTCTTGAATTCTATATAAGTAGAACGGATTCCTTAGAATGAATAATATTGGTCTGCGCCTCCACACTGGTCCACAAAGCCTAGGCCTGATCATTCAATAAATCCACCATGTGGAGAAGCCAGAAAATCAGGCCCGTTATTTTTTTGGAAAGGCCTGATTAAATAAAAAATCTTCATCATCATGACATCATTTTGCAATGTTATTTTTATTTTCCATTTTGCATTGTCGTGGGTCTAGCATAAGATTCTGCGCAAATTAAAGGTTTACTATATATATATATATATATATATATATATATATATATATATATATATATATATATATATAAATCACTCATAAATTATCTAATATTGATATTGCCCAGTCTTTGTTCAAATTATTGTGGGTGAGGACAAAACTATATTAGATCTCATAGTAAAAACAAAATATTAATACTTATTTTTGATTGTGTAAATTTTGGCGAAGCTACTCCTTAGATGCATGTAAAACAAGAAGCTCAATTGACCTCTTGAGCCATTTTTGAGAAAGATCAAATTAAATACGTATGAAAACAATAACAATTATTTTCCCTAGTGTAGACACAAAAATTGCATACCTTGTTAGGGTTAAGGTTCGTAATAATGGTGGAAGCGAGAAATCTATAAAAAATATAGAATCGATCGAAAGATTGGAGAGGAGAGAAGAACCGGTGAGTAACTACAAGAGTAACACGTGGTCTTGGAATTACGACGCTATTGCTGATGTTCGAGAGCCTTGACAAGTGTTTTGAGTGAATTCAAGATAGACAACGCCAACACTTTTGTTCATCTGATTCAGAGTTGATCACAAGTTCTCAATTTCTTCCAACTTCTTATTTGTTTTGTGAGAGAGAGAGAACATTTTAGGTGACAAAGATCTTCAAGTGCCAAAAAGTCCCTTCATCTGTCAATTGAAGGGGGTATTTATAGGGTTTAGGTCATGTGCTAGACACATGTCAAAAGAAAAAATTTCAGAAATACACTTAATGACAAAAAAATTCTAAAAAACCCCTAGCTACCCGGGTAATGCCCAAATCATCCAATTTTTCTAGTCACCACTTTAACCCCTCAACCGATTCCCATCATGAGTTGTTTCCACGGATTATGTCTTCAAGTTTTTCACTGTTAAGTTAAGAAAATCATACAAAATAATTTTATTATCAAAAAAATGCATCACAGAGCAAGCAAAGACCAACCCTAGGGGTCCCACTCCTCTTCCGTCGCGTTTCATTCTTTTCGTGTTTTCTTGTTCTGTTTTTGTTTGTTTATCTCAATTCTCGTTTCTATGAAAAGTTCATCTTGTCATATAAGAAGTTAAGAAGGATCACCTTTAAGTCTTTTGCAAGTTTACTTTGTTTCGGGTTTACTATCGTTCATTGTATCGCTTAAAACTCTTTCAGGATGAATTTTTGGGACAAAAAACATCAAACAAGCCCTAAGTGATCAACCCCTAGGGGGTCCAATCCCTAATATTTTCCATCGTTTTCAGTCTTCGTTCGTTCGTTATTTGTTATTTTTGTTCTAATTCATTCAATGTAAACCCTAATTTTATTCATGGACTCACACCTAGAAAATTGGGAAGGTATATAGTTAAAAGAGTTAAATACACTTTGCATTCAATTTTTTCTCATTTTAAATTTACATTTTATATTTTATAAATGGATATTTTACATTGTATAGTTAAAATAGTTAAATACACTTTGCATTCAATTTATTCTCATTTCAAATTTACATTTTATATTTTATAAATGGATATTTTACATCACACACCTTCAACGTACTAATACATGACACCTTATAGCTAAAATTATTAATTGTGTTGTTGGAGTAAAAATATTTTTACTCACATGTTATCTTTTTAGAGACAAAATAATCTCACTAGTGAAATTTTTGTCACCGAAAAGATAATACGTGGGACAAAATAACCTAACTTTGTTAGTTTAGTTAACAATTTTTTGACTCGAACGTGCTATGTGCTAAAAATGTGTGATGCAAAATGTTAATGTATAAGTGTAAAATACAAAGGAAAAAATAATAATAAATTAGAGAATGTAAAGTGCATTTAACTCTAATTAAATTAAGTATGTTATAGAAAACCACAAAATGATTGATAATAGGTAACACTGGTGAGTGGTGATACAGTCAAATGATATTTCTTAAGCAGATCCAGCAGCTGTTAAGAGTCCATGTTGCATTCCACTTTTTCCAATTTATTATGCAAAGCCCAAAGCAGAGAATGGTGGAGTGCCAAGGCTTTGGCATGGAGAGCCGACAAAGCAACTGTGGGTAATGCCTTGCCTGATAACTGTAAGTCTGTAACCCTGTTCCTTGCCATGTCCAGCCCACCGCCGCTTGTAACTCATTTTTCAACCAAGTGCCATCTGAAGATAATCTCACAACTGCTCCATCCTCTTGCACACCATTTATCTTACTAAGCATGATACAGCCTTCACTCTCATGCAGCCCATCATACCCAGCAAAACTATGCCGAACTGAACCGGGATTCAAAATTGTTTTCCTGACCATCGTAGCTTGACCTCCACTGCTCCACAGTCTCCTGCACTTTATTCAAAATAACCATAGGATCCCCATTGATCCCCTTGAACGCAATGTCACGTCTATGCTTCCATGCAAGCCAAAGGATCCCAACCACAACAATATCCCTATTCCGGCAATTATCCTTATCCTTCTGCCAATCAAAAATGAGAAACCTCATCCATTGTTTTACAGTAAAGTTCTGAAAAGTGAGATGAAAGCATACCCAGCTCACACCCAAACGAAACTGCTCGTGCAAACGGGCACTGCATGAATAAGTGAGTTGCCACTTCACCTTGTTCATGACACAAGACTCATGGCGGCGACGTGTTAGGAAAGGCATGATGTCGTTTAACATTGAGAGGAAGAGCATCATTAGCAAGTTTCCATATAAATAATTTAATCTTGTCTGGGACCTCCAATTGCCAAATGCCACAAAGCTCAAGCTTCGTGAGTTGTCTTCTTTGGTCCAACTGGTCACTATTTTGGGCTATACTGTTTTCCCTACTCAGCATTTCTTGTATAAAGTAGCAAGTAGTCTTCACCTTGAAATTTTCATCTGTCGTTAGTCTCCATGAAAACTTGTCTTCCGTGTTAAAGATGGGATCCATTGACATGGAGCTACAAGTTGCCGTATTTTATTAGCATCCCACTGTTTGGTGATTAGGTCTCGCAGCTAACCTTACAAGTTACATCCTTCAAAGTCTTCATTTGTCATGCAAGACGAAACAGGAGGAATAAGCCTATTATCTTTAGCACCTGCCCACATATAAGTCCATTTATTGGTTGATGTCCCTGTCCCAATAATTTTAGCCAATACATGTTTTAGCCAGTCCAGATATGAATCACCTTTTTCAATCTGTTAACAAGCACCTTAGAAGTTGGTCCTTTGTTAGCCTAGTATCTCATGCACTGGTTTATATCTCATGCACTGGTTTAATACAAGACTAAATTCTAATTTGAACCCTAAATTACTTTAATCTTAGAATCAATTTGCACCCTAAATTTTATTTTGAATTAAATGCACTTTATACTTTTGGCGAAAAAATAAAATGCAAAATAAAATGCACACTTTTTTTTTTCATTTTCATTTTCCTTTTAAGTTGAGGCATGACCAAAGACTGTTGACGGAGAAACCATAGACCATCATGAACATCCCATGACCCATTAATTTTTAATAATAATAAAATATTAGTCCTAAAATTTGACATTGAATAAAAACTCATTGTAAAAAGTAATCAAGTCTAAGGAGGTGTTTGATAAAAATTGAATGAGCTGAATCTGAATCTGAATCTGAACCTGAATGAGCTGAATCTGAATCTGAATGAAAAAAATTGTTTGATAATTGATATATCTGAAAGATCTGAATGACATATTTTTAATATTTTACCCTTCTGAAAAAATTCAAAATTGTTGTAAATTTATTTAATATTACATAATATAATTTTTTTTTATTTTTTTTATTTTTTATTTTTTTTTTCTCCATTCAGCCACCATTCAGCCCATTCAGCCACAAAATCTGACCTTAACCATTCAGCCGCGCTATCTGACCGATTCAGACCGATTCAGCCATTAAGTGCCAAACAAACGCACTTAATGATTCAGTCACTTACCGATTCAGTCCACTTACCCATTCAGCCACAATCAAACACCCCCTAAGTCTGTTTAGGTTTAACATGGATATATTTTTTTCTTAAAAATAAATCATATAAGATTGGATTTGGCGAAAAGTTTTGAAATTGAGAACCATTGCAATGCAACATATATGCTACAAGATTGGGAGTGGGACAAACACTAGCCTGTGGTTTGCCCCCTGGTATAACGGAACTTCTTTAGCCATGTCTGTCGCTGCCCCTATTATTTAGCTTTCTTGTCTTAGTCCCAAGGCAAGAGTAAAGGTTATCCTATCGGAGAATGGCTGGACTATGCCACAATGCAATCACAGAATCATGACTCAATTTAGGCAGTCCTTTGATTTTGGCATCAATTTTAATTTAAGCGGTGAGGACACAATTCAATGGGACAACACCCGTTCAAGTTAGGTCAAGGCTTCTTTGATTTGGGACTCTATCAGATCCAAAGGTCCACTGGGTCCAGTGGCACATTTTAGTGTGGCATAAATTACATGTCCCTAGATACTCCTTTATTTTGTGGTTGGCAATATTACAGAAGCTACAAACTCTTGATCGTATTGCAAAATAATCTCACTCAGTAGATCCTAGATGTCTCCTGTGTTCCATTCATAATGAAAGCCATGACCATCTTTTTTTTTTTATTGTGCTTACTCCAGATCCACTCTCCTAACTGCTCTTAGCTATGGAGGTTGGGCTAATGTGCCTTCATCCTGGATTGGGTTCATCAATTGGGTCTTCTGTAACAATGCCAAAAGGAATCCGCAAATTGATTTTGAAGTTGGTTATTGCAACAACAGTCTACAACATATGGGCCGAGCAGAATTCCCGGCTTCATTCCAATCCTGGCACTCCATCTTAAATCCTTTCTTCTAGGATTATTAACAGTGTTAAATGCAGATTAGTGACTTCTGTTAAATTTCAGAAAGCTAAGCTTGTTGATAGCTATCTTCTTGTTTGGGATAATTAGGCAGCTTCATGTCTGGGTGGTCTAGCTCTTTTGGTTGCTGCTGGGTAATGGTTCTAGATTGCTCTATTGTTGCTTGTGCTGCCGTTTTCAGGTGAGATGCTGAAAATCTGGTTTTGGCTTCTTAAGGTTGGAGCTCGTGGGTCGGCTTGTTCTGCTTTGGTTTGCTGAATGGGACTGGTTTCCTGCTGATTATTTGTCTTTATTAGGGCTTTTTGTTTGAGATTGTGCTCTTTCTCCTTTCTTTTGGTTGTTCTCCTCTTATAGGAGAGGTTGGGTTTTAGTTGGTTAAGCCATTTTTGCAGTTGCTTTTGTTGCTCTGACTATGATTTGCCCTTGCACTTATGGGCATGGCCTTTCGTTTGTATTTTGTTTCCCTTTTGTTTATAAAATTTTAATTTAACAAAAAAAAAAAAAAAAGAAATTAATGGATGCCAACTTATATCATAGTACTTCTCACTTTTTCAATCGTGAAGTTTGCTTTCAAAGAGCTGATGATCAATAAAACAAACGAATCTTTTACAGGTCCCCCTCTCCCTATCCCCTTGGCCCTTGCTTGGATTCTCTAACAATGTCTTATATGTATAGATACCACTTTTGTTTCATTTTCTAGGACTCGAATGAGCCTTTTTATTCTTTTTTTATATTATATTTTTGGTAATTTAAATACACACACCCAAGATTCGAACTGTCGACCTCATAATAACCATAAGAGCGGTCATTCCACTTAAGCCAAATATTCTCGGTATTCTATTCTTTTTTTCTCATGTCCAAAAAATAAAAATAAAATAATAAAAACAGAAGCCATATATATATACATGGTAACAACTTCTTGACTGGTACTACATATATCACTTATTACTTCAATATCGATCATCCTTCATTGCCGGGTTTTCAATTGAAAAAGAAACTTTTATATTTCTAATAGAAAAAGAAACTTTTAAAAGAATTTTTATTGTTGGCTCTATCAATTTTATTACAAGTTTATTATAATTTCATGTAGGATAATATATCTTAAAAGACTTAATATAGGATAATTTATTATTATAATTTTATTAAGATATCGAAAAAATCTCTTAACAAATCATGTGACTTAATTATATTAATATTGGTCATAAATTTCATTACTAAATTATATCCTAATTAAATTAAATTCATTAAACTTAATTTTTTTTATCAAATCACATGATTAATTGTATTAATAATACATTTAATTTTTTTTAAAACATAATAACTGTAAATCAGTAAAAAAAAATAGTGGATTATTACTAACTCATTGTCATAACTAAATTAAAATTTATTAAAATTTGAGTTTCATAATTCTATTCAGATTTGAATTTTAAACAAATGTTGTCAATATAAACACTAATATAGAATTTCATTATAAACTTAAATTAAATTAAATTAATTATTTTCTCATAATTATTAATATTTAATAAATTTTAGTTAAATATTTATTCTATATTTAATTAATTTTTGTTAATAATTAATATAAAAATTAATATTCATTCCGTCTGTGATTCACATGAAATTAATAAATATAAAATGATATAAGCCATAAAATGAAACGTACACAAATAATATAGGAGTAAATAATATGAGGGTAATCACGAAACCAATCATAATAAGAAGAAAATCAACGTGCAAATATTTCTTTATATGATTATGCAAGTGTGTCATATATAGAGTAATTATTTAGTGGTTCTATGATATTTATTATGTAGTATCTCATATTATTCATGTATTGTTATTTTAACATTTAAAATGAGTCGTTTTATTTTAAATATTAAAATAATAACACATAAATAATATAAAATACAACGTAACAAATATGAACATCTAATAATTTTTCGTTATTTATTACATCTACGTTGAATACATTTCGAACAAACAAAAATTAAGTTTTTCTCGAGCGAAGGAAGATATGTGGTGTAAAAAATGTTAAAATTATTAATGGATCGTGCTATTTCATAGAATAAACATTAAATTAATGAATCATAATAATAAGTACTTACATGAATTGAGAGAAGACATCTCGTACGTATCACGTATTCGCTGCACTTAAGGGTGAAGGTCTTCAATTGTCTCTCTCAATCTTAGGATGGATATATGGGTGTGTATAAAATTCTTGAGACGACAATTGGGACCAAACCCTAACTGTTTTATTTATAGAATATCTAAGGGTCAAAATCGTCCATCAAGATTATGAAACCCTAGGGCTCATTATGCCAAATACTATTAGTAATATTACTTATGGGTCACATAATTACCAAACCCATAAATAAAGTAATTAAATTAATACAATATGTAAGCCCAATAAATACATAAATAGTAGAGGCCACATTAGGAAATTAAATATTCTAACATTCTCCCACTTGGCAGAAATACTCTTTATATACAAAACATAATGCTTACAATCATTAATTTGGCCAAGCATTAATTTAATATCTACATCATGTTCAAACAAAAGCACTAATACGAATTAATACAATCTTTGTGTCACAATTAACACAAGATCCCCATTAGTTACATAACTAGTACTTTAATTAAAACAAGGATTAACATTAAGCACAACAGGTATGAATAGAGTTTACATAAGTGGTAATAATTTAAACTCATTCATATGGTCTAAACATAACTGTTTGTTCATAAGTTCTCAAGTGTGCATAATAAAGAGAATAACAAACCATAAACGTAATGTGAAGTCAAAACAATGAGCTCAAAATTAAGTTGTCTTACATCAAAGTAACTTACTAATTAAGACTACCAGTTAAACCCATGCCGGCAACATGTTCTAAAAAGAGTTTGGGTGGTAAGCCTTTCGTAAGTGGATCCGCTAACATATCATGCGTACTAATATACTTAATGACAACATTTTGATCTTCAACTCTTTCCCTGACGAATAAGTACTTAGTGTCAGGGTACAGTCCAGCACCACTCGAACTTGTGCTGTTGGAAAAACTAACAGCATAATTATTATCGCAAAATATTTTCAATGGTCTTGAAATGGAATCTACAATCTTAAGTCCTGAAATAAGATTCCTCAACAATATGGCGTGACAAGTAGCATGATAACAAGCCACATATTCTGCCATCATCGTGGAAGTGGTAGTTAACTCTTGCTTATGACTTCTCCACGAAATAGGGCCTCCTGAAAACATAAAAATGTACCCTGATGTAGATTTCTTTTCGTCTTTACACTTAGCAAAATCAGAATCAGAATAACCAACAACCTCAAGGTTATCTGTTTTTCTGAATGTAAACATAAAATCCTCAGTACCCTGTAAGTAGCGTAACATCTTTTTAGCTGCTTTCCAATGATCTAAACCTGGATTTGATTGGTAACGTCCAAGCATACCAGTTATATACGATATATCAGGACGAGTACAAACTTGAGCATACATAAGACTCCCAACCACAGAAGCATAAGGAATAAGATTCATTTGATCACGTTCCAACTGATTCTTAGGACATTGATATGAGCCAAATTTGTCACCCTTAACAACAGGGGCAACAGTAGGGGAGCAATTTTGCATGTTGTATTTGTTAAGAACTTTGTCAATATAAGCTCTTTGGGATAATCCTAATATCCCGCGAGACCTATCTCGATGAATTTCAATACCTATGATATAAGAGGCTTCACCGAGATCCTTCATATCAAAATTTTCAGAAAGAAAACGTTTTGTCTCATACAACATGTCTGCGTTATTACTTGCAAGTAGTATATCATCAACATACAAAACAAGAATAACAAATTTACTCCCACTGACCTTCAAGTATATGCATTAATGTACTATATTTTTTTTAAAATCAAAATTACTCATCACCTCATGAAACTTAAGATACCATTGTCGAGAGGCCTGTTTTAACCCATAGATGGATTTCTTTAGTCTACATACCATATGTTCCTTACCTTTAACCAGAAAACCTTCTGGTTGTGTCATATAGACATTCTCATGCAAGTTGTAAGACCCCGAATTTTATGAAATACAAAATTTAATTTTTCTTCATATATATATTTTTTTGAAACAGTAAGTGGTTAAATCGATAAAGTTAAAAGTTAAGGATGTTATGTGCAAATTTTATTTTGTCGGACAATATTCGCTTTGTCGGGGAATATTCGTTTGGTCGGGGAATATTCGTTTGGTCCGACGGCGCCGAAATAACAAATTATTGGTGGACCCCACAACGGAATATTTGTCGGATATAGAAAACGACAGAAATAACCTTTTTAAATAAAAATAGTCAACGGAACTATTAAAATACCGGTGATAAAAGAATAGTAGCATACGGTAGTTATTGGTATTTTCTGTAGCACTCGGTACTCTACAGTAACACACGGTATTGCATAGTGTTTCATATTATTGATCTGATAATTGACACCGTAACTGTTACGCATCATTTCATCGATAATTGTCACTGCATAATATTTTATATTATCAATTCAATAATTGTTGTTACACAGTATTTTGCATTATTGATTTAATAATTGTCATTACACTGTATTTTATATCATTGAGTCAATAATTGTTGTTGCACTGTTTTTAAAATTATTGAACCTAATAATTGTCACAGTAACATATGCACAGTAATTCACATTATTGAATCAATAATTGTCATTACACAGTAACGTATGCTTTATTTTACATTATTGTTATCTCTATTATGATGTTATTTAAACAGTTGTATTTCATTAATTTATTGACTTGATATCTAAGAGCTAACTATACTGTATTTATAACAATTAGTCATAATAATTGAATTGATAAAGTTATTTGTTTATAATATAAAGTTAGGTGATTATTAGGTGATATGAAATGAATGGTGTAGATTAAAGTGTGAATTATTGTTGAATAATTGAATTGATTTGTTTATAATATAAAGTTAGGTGATTATTAGGTGATATAAAATGAATGGTGTAGATTAAAGTGTGAATTATTGTTGAATAATTAAATTGATTTGTTTATAATATAAAGTTAGGTGATTATTAGGTGATATGAAATGAATGGTGTAGATTAAAGATAATATAATATTTGAAATGGATGGTGTAGATTAAAAGATGATCTTTAAATGAATGGTTTAGATTAAATGAATGATAAGATTTTTGGCTATAAATAGAAGCCTTAACTTAAGGATTTTTCATAAACTTCCTTACTTGTTCTTTCTTTCTCTCTCTAAATACTTCTTGTGAAAGTTCTCTCTAAGTGTGCTTAAGTCATCTTGAGTATTTGTGAAGATCTATAAGTATACGTGTACTGTTCAAGTTAATCAACCTCATTTAAATCAATATCCAGTCACGTGTTGAGGTAAGGGATACCATCTTTTTCATCTTCCATTATTCAAACGTACTATGGTAAGGGATTATCATTATTTGATTCTCGATAATAATATTGTTTCTTCCTTACTCATAAGACGTGCCTTTTATTTCCATGTATTAAATTGTGGGAATAACCTTACGGAGCGGATTGCCGCCTGTTGGTGAATAACCTTTCGTATTCATTCATTATTAATCTCTGAGAATAACCTTACGGAGCGGATTGCCGCCTGTTTGGTGAATAACTCTTTGTACTCAAATTCTATTAAATTGTGGGAATAACCTTACGGAGCGGATTGCCGCCTGTTGGTGAATAACCCTTTGTATTAATTTCCTTCACCTTTTGTTAATCAAACCTGCTACGGTAAGGGATATTATTTTCTTTCATACTCCTAAATCGAAATTTATTATGGAACTATTGCTTCTATAATTCCTGAAAATATTATATGTTCCATAATAGTTGAACTTCATTATTTCAACTGAACCTTCCTATTTACGTGAACCTTTCTATTGAATTGTAACCGTTATTCTGAACTGTGGATCTTGAATATCACTTTTAAATTTCACTCCACATCATGTTGACAATTTGGACATTATTTGAATCTGTACAAAGTAAACTTCCGATACTTATTGTTATCCTATTTCTTCTGTTCATCATTTATATCATTCTAATCATCCAAAAATCAAGCTGTTGTGAATATCTGTGGCCGGGGGCACAGATGTGATATATTTGTTGAACAGATGATAGGTTAAAGGCGATATAATAGGTTAAAGGCGATACATCTGTTCGGTGTCTTTTATGACACGTGGTGAATGTTCTCTTTGGCCCGTAGTGCAAAGATGAACTGTTGTTTGGTATGATTATGACCAAAGGCTGAATCTGGTATAATCATGACCGTTGGTGCTATATTGAATATCTTTGGCCCGTAGTGCAAAGATGAACTGTTGATGTGCATGATTATGATCAGGAACTGTGAATTTATATTATCATGACTAATGGTATTTCAGATGATAAAAGTTGATGATGTTTTTACGAAAAAGAGAAGCGAGTGGACATTATAGTCTGCATTATTCTTCTAATAGATTGCTCATTCCGCTGCTATTATTGATCTGAACATTGTTTAAGAATTTAACTACAGTTTTTGATATAAACCTTGTAGTCTATTGTATTCTATCAAGAACTCAACTGTTGAAGGCTAATGATAATTTATTCGTCATTATCTTAGTCATGATATTTCTTACTGGGCTATTTGAGCTCACCCTTTCTTTTGTTCCATTGTTTTTCAACAGGAGATGAAAACATAACAGGGTCTAGCCGGGGAATGGAGTGAGGGTCCGAGGAATAGTTATCATAGTCTTCACGTTTTGTAAAATAGTGTGGCAATAATAGTGAAGACTTAGTTGTGTATTATTATACACTGTATTGTTGTACGTTGTGCTTTGTTGTAATAATTTTGTTGTAGTCTTTTGACGACTCAAGTTTGGGCTGTGTGGGCCCAGATTTGGGGGCGTCACAGTTGGCATCAGAGCTTAGGGATATGGTCTTTAATGGAGATCTGGGGTAGAACTAGGAGGGGAGAGACGAATAGAATCAGTCACTAGTGTGTCCTACCTAAAATAGATTTTATTATCTAATGAGTCGATTTGAATGTAGGAACATGAAGTGATGAGTCAGTTTATTTGAACTAACATTTATTTTGTGACCACAGTTAAGTATGACATCTGAAAATCAAGAGGTTAACTATGGAATACCTGAAGCAAATGTAGCCGAGAATCAAGAGGCCCCAAACAATCCTCCTGCCAACTCAGGAAATAATGTTCCTGATAACATGATGAACGATGGATTCTTTAGGAATTTCATGCAGTTCATACAGAATCAAGGAAGAGGAAATCCAGTCAATAATAACGGTAGAAACGCTGGTAATTTGAGGATGGTCACTGTTAAGCAGTTTAAAGAATTAGGACCACCTGAATTCCACGGGAAGCCTGACCCACTCAAAGCGGAGGCATGGCTAAAGCAGACGACAAAAATACTTGATGTCTTACAATGCGCTGATGATCAGAAGGTGCCATTTGCCACTTTTATGTTACGAGGTGAGGCGGACCATTGGTGGGAAGCGGTAAAACGTATCCAACCTTCAGCACTCGAAATGTCTTGGACAGAATTCGAAGAACTGTTTAACGAGAAGTATTTCCCAGAAAGCATCCGTCATATGAAAGAGGTGGAATTCATTAAGCTGGAGCAGGGAAACATGACAGTCTCCCAATATGAAGCCAAGTTTGCCGAGTTATCTCGCTTTGCCACCCATCTTGTGGATGACGAAGCACGAATGAGTCGGATGTTCCTAAGAGGTTTGAGATTCAAAATTCGTCAACAACTTAGCTCTCATAAATTTAGTTTGTATTCAGATGTTGTAGATAGGGCTCAAAGGGTGGAGCAAACAGATGAAACATTGCAGCCAAGAGTTAATGATCAGCATAGAGAAAGGAGTGACAACAACCACATGAACGAGAACCATCGAGGAGGTAACCAACACTTCGGTGGTAATTCCATACCAAATAACAGAAGAGGAGAATCTAGTGGGAACAATTTCAAAAGAAAGAGATTCCATAATAATTATGGAAGGGCACCAGCACCAGTACCAACACCAGCACCGACCCCAGTTTCAAGGGGAGAAGATCGACCACCAGTGAGATGCTATAGGTGTGGTCAGGAAGGTCACATCAGCCCAAACTGTACACTGCAGTCCAAAAAGTGCTACAGTTGTGGGAAAGAGGGTCATCTTGCGCGGTTTTGTCCTGCCACAAAATCAAGTCCAGCTGCAATGATGATACCAAAAGCTAGCGCGGATAAGGGAAAATCTGTAGTTCAAGGGAGAGCTTTTGTTGTGACATCTCAAATGGCGCGAAACTCGAACGAGGTGATAACCGGTAAGCTATTCATAAATTCTCGTGAAGTCTACGCTTTGTTAGATACTGGCTCTACCCATTCTTTTATCTCACCTACATGTGCTCAGCGTTTAAACTTAACTCCTGAAAATTTGGACTTTGACTTATCAGTTGAAACCCCATTAGGAGAAATGACCATTACATCTACTGTCTATAAATCTTGCCTAGTTCAAATCAACAACCTCACATTACCTGTTGACCTTATTTCTTTGGAGATGCATGAATTTGATGTGATTTTAGGAATTGATTGGTTGACTACCCATCATGCTAAAATTGATTGTTTTCATAAGATTATTAGTTTTCATATTCCTAATCAACCTGTCATGCAAATTCAAGCAACTAAACCATTGAAATCTATAACTGTTATTTCTAGCCATAAAGCCATTCGTTTATTGAAAAACGGATGTCAAGCCTTTTTAGCTCATGTCACTGATTTGAACAAAAATACGTCAAACTTGAATGATATTCCCATTGTTAATGAATTTCCTGACGTTTTTCCTGAAGAACTTCCTGGCTTACCCCCAAACCGTGAAATTGATTTTTATATTGATCTTGAACCCGGTACCAAGCCCATTTCCAAAGCTCCCTACCGAATGGCTCCCATTGAACTTCAAGAGTTAAAAGTCCAACTACAGGAATTGTTGGATACCGGTTTCATTCGTCCGAGTGCATCACCTTGGGGTGCTCCTGTTCTATTTGTGAAGAAGAAATACGGGAGTATGAGATTGTGCATTGACTACCGAGAATTGAACCATGTCACCATCAAGAACAGGTACCCGTTGTGACGCCCCCAAATCTGTGCCCACACAGCCCAAACTTGAGTCGTCAAAAGACTACTACAAAATTATTACAACAAAGCACAACGTACAACAATACAGTGTATAATAATACACAACTAAGTCTTCACTATTATTGCCACACTATTTTACAACATGTGAAGACTACGACAGTTATTCCTCAGACTCTCACTCCATTCCCCGGCTAGACCCTGTTACGTTTTCATCTCCTGTAATGGAACAAGAGAAAGGGTGAGCTCAAATAGCCCAGTAAGAAATATCATGACTAAGATAATGACGAATAAATTATCATTAGCCTTCAACAGTTGAGTTCTTGATAGAATACAATAGACTACAAGGTTTATATCAAAAACTGTAGTTAAATTCTTAAACAACGTTCAGATCAATAATAGCAGCGGAATGAGCAATCTATTAGAAGAATAATGCAGACTATAATGTCCACTCGCTTCTCTTTTTAGTAAAAATATCATCAACTTTTATCATCTGAAATACCATTAGTCAAAATAATACAACTTCACAGTTCCTGGTCATAATCATGCAGATCAACAGTTCATCTTTGCACTACGGGCCAAAGACATTCAATATAACACCAACGGTCATGATTATACCAGATTCAGCCTTTGGTCATAATCATACCAATCAACAGTTCATCTTTGCACTACGGGCCAAAGAGAACATTAACCACGTGTCATAAAAGACACCGAACAGATGTATCGCCTTTAACCTAGTATATCGCCTTTAACCTATCATCTGTTCAACAATTATATCACATCTGTGCCCCCGGCCACAGATATTCACAACAGCTTGATTCTTGATGATTAATACAAATAACAGTGATACAAATGATGAACAGAAGAACAGGATAAACAATAAGTATCGGAAGTTTACTTTGTGCAGATTCAAATAATGTCCAAATTGCCAACATGATGTGGAGTGAAATTTAAAAATGATATTCAAGATCCACAGTTCAGAATAACGATTATAGTTCAACAGAAAGGTTCAGAAAATTGGAAGGTTCAGTTGAAATAATGAAGTTCAACTATTATGGAACATATAATATTTTCAGGAATTATAGAAGCAATAGTTCCATAATAAGTTTCGATTTAGGTGTATGAAAGAAAATAATATCCCTTACCGTAGCAGGTTTGATTAACAAAAGGTGAAGGGAATTAATATCCCTTACCATAGTAAGTTTGAATAATGGAAGATGAAAAAGATGGTATCCCTTATGAGTATAAAGGAAAATGATATCACTTACGAATATGGAATAAAAGTGTCATGTGATAATTCGTGTAGACAAATTATTTCCACACGAGACAAATAAAAAGGGTTATTCACCAACAGGCGATAATCCGCACCGTAAGGTTATTCCCATCAATTTGAATACGAATAGTTATTCACAAACAGGCGATAATCCGCGCCGTAAGGTTATTCCCATCAATTTGAATACGAAGAGTTATTCGCCAAACAGACGATAATCCGCGCCGTAAGGTTATTCCCATCAATTTGAATACGAAGAGTTATTCACCAAACAGGCGATAATCCGCACCGTAAGGTTATTCTCAAAGATTAATAAGGAATGAATACAAAAGGTTATTCACCAATAGGCGGTAAACCGCGCCGTAAGGTTATTCCCACAATTTAATACATGGAAATAAATGGCACAAGAAAGAAACGATATTATTTTCGAGAATCAAAGAATGATAATCCATTCAAGTAAGAAAGAAAATAATATCCATTTATGATGATGAAAAGAGTGATACCCCTTACCTTAACACGTGACTGGATATTGATTTAAATGAGGTTGATCAACCTATATTTTTATAATAAAATTAGTAATTACCACATATAAATTTCAAAGTGTATGATAACTCGTATAATATGAATTATCAAAATTATATATATTTAACATAATTTTTGTAGTATAATATAACTACTTTTAAATAGTTTTAAAAATAATATTCCAAAATAAATCTTCCAAAGAAAGCTTTTAAAAATGAATCTTCTTAAAGAAGAGTCTTCTAAAGGAAGATTTGTGAATACCGTGAAAAATAGGAATTTATAAAATTACTACTCTTTAATAAAAGACTTACTTGAAAAATTCCTGCACTCCTTTTGGCTTTCAAACTCTCAAAATAACCTTACTATTCTCAGAGAAAACTCATAAAATTCTTATAGAAAAATTTTATGTTTTAGGTGTGATTTTTCTATTCAGCTGAGCAAGCTATTTATAGGAGAAAATAAGTTACTATGCGTGGTAGGTGGGCTGAAAAATATTCAGCAGAGGCTGCTGCGCAGCCTCCACCAACCCACTTCAGCAAATTCACATTTCTCACATTTCATGTGGGCCCCACAATGGGTCCCACATGTTTCTTACTATTCACGTACTATTCACGTCACTATTCACGTTACTATTCACGTTACTATTTCAAATAGTAAAATTAATTATTATTTTTTATTTTATTTTATTTTATTTTATTTATTTATTTATTTATTTATTCTTCCTTTGAGTCCAACATATAAAATAATGTTACCACAATAACGTAAGAAACACGTTATATATTTTTATTAATTATAGTGTATTTACTACTGTGACAATTATTAGATTCAATAATTTTAAACTACAGTGCACCAACAATTATTGACTCGATGATATGAAATACAGTGTAATGACAATTATTGAATCAATAATGCAAAATACTGTGTAGCAACAATAATTGAATTGATAATATAAAATATTATGCAGTGAAAATTATTGATGAAATGATGCGTAACAGTTACGGTGTCAATAATATGAGACATTGTGCAATACCGTGTGCTACTGTAGAGTACCGCATGCTACAGTAAAATACCATAAATTACCGTATGCTACTATTCTTTTATCACCGGTATTTTAACAGTTAACATCGTTGACTATTTTTATTTAAAAAGGTTACTTCTGTCGTTTTCTATATCCGACAAATATTCCGTTGTGGGGTCCACAAATAATTTGTTATTTCGGCGCCGTCGTACGGCCCGAATATTCCCCGACAAAACGAATATTGTCCGTCAAAATAAAATTTGCACATAACATCCTTAACTTTCAATTTCGTCAATTTAACCACTTACTGTTTCATGAAAAATATATATGAAGAAAAATTAAATTTTATATTTCATAAAATTCGGGGTCTTACACCCGTTACCTCGGATTGATGACATGTTTGATCAATTGCAAGGCGCTCAACATTTCTCAAAGATTGATCTCCGTTCTGGATATCATCAGTTAAAGGTTAAAGCTGAGGACATTCCAAAGACTGCTTTCAGAACTCGTTATGGGCATTATGAGTTCTTAGTCATGCCTTTTGGACTAACTAATGCTCCTGCAGCTTTCATGGACATGATGAACCGGATATTCAAGGAACATTTGGATCATTTTGTGGTTGTCTTTATTGATGACATCCTCATATACTCCAAGAGTCGCGAGGATCATGAACAACATCTGAGATTGATACTACAAAAGCTCCGTGAAAACAAATTATATGCCAAGTTGAAGAAATGTGAGTTCTGGCTTGAGGAGGTCGCGTTTCTTGGGCATGTGATTTCTAGTCAAGGAATATCAGTCGATCCTGCGAAGATTGAAACGGTACTAAATTGGGAACAACCCAAAACAGTAACCGAAGTCCGAAGTTTTCTGGGTCTAGCTGGTTATTATCGGAGATTCGTAGAAGGATTTTCTCGAATCGCCACTCCATTAACGTAGCTTACTCGGAAAAGCACAAAATTCATATGGAGCGAGGAATGCGAGAAAAGTTTCCAAGAACTCAAGAAGAGACTGGTTTCAGCTCCTGTTCTGACCATACCATCAGGATCAGGAGAATTTGTTATCTACAGCGATGCTTCTGGCAAAGGTCTAGGCTGTGTCCTTATGCAACATGGAAAGGTTATAGCCTACGCCTCTCGACAACTCAATGATTATGAGAAAAATTATCCTACTCATGATCTAGAGTTGGCAGCAGTCGTTTTCGCGTTGAAGATCTGGAGACACTACTTGTACGGAGAAAAAGTGGATATCTATACGGATCATAAAAGTCTCAAGTATTTCTTCACCCAGAAGGAACTCAACATGCGACAACGACGTTGGCTTGAGCTGTTAAAGGATTATGACCACACAATCCAGTATCACCCGGGAAAGGCGAACGTTGTAGCTGACGCTTTGAGCAGAAAATCTTATGCAAGTACAAGTGCACTGCTGACAACACAAAAGTGTATTTTGTACGACTTGCAAAAGATGGAGATAGAGCTAAAGACACCAGGGACCCGCTCGAAGATTGCTCACGTGCGAGTAGAACCAACTTTAATCGATAAAATTAAAGCTGCTCAAGCTACCGATCCGGAACTGATAAACATGATAAAGAAAGTACAAGAAGGTGCCATTCCCGAAGCAAGAATCGACGAGAAAGGAATACTTCGAGTCAACTCTCGACTCTGTGTTCCTAACGATCCTGAATTAAAGCATAAAATCATGATGGAGGCACACAACACGCCGTTTGCAATCCACCCAGGAGGTACCAAGATGTATCGAGATCTTCGACATACATTTTGGTGGAACAATATGAAAAGAGAGATTGCGGAGTTTATCTCAAGGTGCCTAACTTGTCAACGTGTCAAGGCAGAGCATCAAGTTCCTAAAGGTCCATTACAATCACTTGAAGTTTCCGAATGGAAGTGGGAACACATCAATATGGACTTCGTGACGGGTCTTCCAAAAGTTTCTCAAGGCTTAGATGCAATTTGGGTGATCGTAGATAGATTGACCAAATCTGCTCATTTCTTGCCTATACGAGAAAACTTTTCACTTGAAAGTCTTGCCGGTATGTACATAAATGAGATCGTGAGATTGCATGGCATGCTAGTTTCCATAGTTTCTGATCGAGATCCTAGAATTCACTTCACGCTTTTGGATCAGTCTACAAAAAGCTATGGGCACTGAACTACGTTTTAGTTCTGCATACCATCCTCAAACGGACGGACAATCGGAAAGGACGATCCAGACCCTCGAAGATCTTTTGAGACTTTGTGTATTAGACTTCAAAGGAAGTTGGGATAAGTACTTGCCGTTGGTGGAATTTTCTTACAACAACAGTTACCAAGCAAGCATAGGCATGGCTCCATTCGAGGCATTGTATGGAAGGAAGTGTCGCTCTCCAATATGTTGGAATGAGGTAGGAGAAGCAAAATTATTGGGACCCGAGTTGGTACGCTTGACGACCGAAAAGATCCAAATGATCCGACAACGAATACAGACCGCACAAGAACGACAAAAGAGTTATGCTGATCTTCATCGGAGAGACGAAAGTTTCAACGTCGGAGATCATGTATTCTTACGTGTTTCTCCATGGAAAGGGGTTACGAGATTCGGAAAGAGAGGAAAGCTCAACCCTCGATTTATTGGCCCATTTGAAATCATCGATCGAATAGGAACCGTAGCCTACAGACTAGCCCTACCACCAAGTATGTCTCGCATCCATAACGTTTTTCACATATCTATGTTACGTAAATATGTGAAGGACCCAAACCACGTCATTGAGTTAGAACCAGACGTTATAGCAGAGGATTTAACATACGAGGAGGTACCTGTTAAGATCCTGGATAAGAAGGAGCAGATCTTACGCTCAAAGGTTATACCTCAAGTTAAGGTTTTATGGAGGAACCAAGATACTGAGAAAATGACCTGGGAGCTAGAATCTGAGATGAAATCTAAGTATCCTTACCTCTTCGATATGTCAGGTACGTCAATTTCGGGGACGAAATTTCATAAGGAGGGGAGGTTGTAAGACCCCGAATTTTATGAAATACAAAATTTAATTTTTCTTCATATATATATTTTTTTGAAACAGTAAGTGGTTAAATCGATAAAGTTAAAAGTTAAGGATGTTATGTGCAAATTTTATTTTGTCGGACAATATTCGCTTTGTCGGGGAATATTCGTTTGGTCGGGGAATATTCGTTTGGTCCGACGGCGCCGAAATAACAAATTATTGGTGGACCCCACAACGGAATATTTGTCGGATATAGAAAACGACAGAAATAACCTTTTTAAATAAAAATAGTCAACGGAACTATTAAAATACCGGTGATAAAAGAATAGTAGCATACGGTAGTTATTGGTATTTTCTGTAGCACTCGGTACTCTACAGTAACACACGGTATTGCATAGTGTCTCATATTATTGATCTGATAATTGACACCGTAACTGTTACGCATCATTTCATCGATAATTGTCACTGCATAATATTTTATATTATCAATTCAATAATTGTTGTTACACAGTATTTTGCATTATTGATTTAATAATTGTCATTACACTGTATTTTATATCATTGAGTCAATAATTGTTGTTGCACTGTTTTTAAAATTATTGAACCTAATAATTGTCACAGTAACATATGCACAGTAATTCACATTATTGAATCAATAATTGTCATTACACAGTAACGTATGCTTTATTTTACATTATTGTTATCTCTATTATGATGTTATTTAAACAGTTGTATTTCATTAATTTATTGACTTGATATCTAAGAGCTAACTATACTGTATTTATAACAATTAGTCATAATAATTAAATTGATAAAGTTATTTGTTTATAATATAAAGTTAGGTGATTATTAGGTGATATGAAATGAATGGTGTAGATTAAAGTGTGAATTATTGTTGAATAATTGAATTGATTTGTTTATAATATAAAGTTAGGTGATTATTAGGTGATATGAAATGAATGGTGTAGATTAAAGTGTGAATTATTGTTGAATAATTAAATTGATTTGTTTATAATATAAAGTTAGGTGATTATTAGGTGATATGAAATGAATGGTGTAGATTAAAGATAATATAATATTTGAAATGGATGGTGTAGATTAAAAGATGATCTTTAAATGAATGGTTTAGATTAAATGAATGATAAGATTTTTGGCTATAAATAGAAGCCTTAACTTAAGAATTTTTCATAAACTTCCTTACTTGTTCTTTCTTTCTCTCTCTAAATACTTCTTGTGAAAGTTCTCTCTAAGTGTGCTTAAGTCATCTTGAGTATTTGTGAAGATCTATAAGTATACGTGTACTGTTCAAGTTAATCAACCTCATTTAAATCAATATTCAGTCACGTGTTGAGGTAAGGGATACCATCTTTTTCATCTTCCATTATTCAAACGTACTATGGTAAGGGATTATCATTATTTGATTCTCGATAATAATATTGTTTCTTCCTTACTCATAAGACGTGCCTTTTATTTCCATGTATTAAATTGTGGGAATAACCTTACAGAACGGATTGCCGCCTGTTGGTGAATAACCTTTCGTATTCATTCATTATTAATCTCTGAGAATAACCTTACGGAGCGGATTGCCGCCTGTTTGGTGAATAACTCTTTGTACTCAAATTCTATTAAATTGTGGGAATAACCTTACGGAGCGGATTGCCGCCTGTTGGTGAATAACCCTTTGTATTAATTTCCTTCACCGTTTGTTAATCAAACCTGCTACGGTAAGGGTTATTATTTTCTTTCATACTCCTAAATCGAAATTTATTATGGAACTATTGCTTCTATAATTCCTGAAAATATTATATGTTCCATAATAGTTGAACTTCATTATTTCAACTGAACCTTCTTATTTACGTGAACCTTTCTATTGAATTGTAACCGTTATTCTGAACTGTGGATCTTGAATATCATTTTTAAATTTCACTCCACATCATGTTGACAATTTGGACATTATTTGAATCTGTACAAAGTAAACTTCCGATACTTATTGTTATCCTATTTCTTCTGTTCATCATTTATATCATTCTAATCATCCAAAAATCAAGTTGTTGTGAATATCTGTGGCCGGGGGCACAGATGTGATATATTTGTTGAACAGATGATAGGTTAAAGGCGATATAATAGGTTAAAGGCGATACATCTGTTCGGTGTCTTTTATGGCACGTGGTGAATGTTCTCTTTGGCCCGTAGTGCAAAGATGAACTGTTGTTTGGTATGATTATGACCAAAGGCTGAATCTGGTATAATCATGACCGTTGGTGCTATATTGAATATCTTTGGCCCGTAGTGCAAAGATGAACTGTTGATGTGCATGATTATGATCAGAAACTGTGAATTTATATTATCATGACTAATGGTATTTCAGATGATAAAAGTTGATGATGTTTTTACGAAAAAGAGAAGCGAGTGGACATTATAGTCTGCATTATTCTTCTAATAGATTGCTCATTCCGCTGCTATTATTGATCTGAACATTGTTTAAGAATTTAACTACAGTAATGAAGGATATAATGAGGAATAAATGACAATATTTAGCATGATAGTGAAGTTTTTCTGGATGAGGAGAAATTAAAGAAGAATAGTGATACACTACTTAGCAATCAAGTACGTGTAAGAAACATAAGAAGAAGAATGCATTTGAGTTATTAAGATCCTTGGTAAGGAATGTAAAATATGTATATAAAAGGAAGAAGAAGTGAATAAGAGGACTAAGAGACAACAGATAATAGTAAATCCCAAACTCTAGGAGTATGTGGGATATGTGGTTGAGTTAAATCCCGACTTTTGGTGGTCAGTATGGGATATGATCATTTATGTATAAATGTTTCAGAATGTAATGTGCCAAGGCACTACTGTTTGCGTATAAATAGAAAATGCGTAATGTTTATATGCTTTGAAGTAATTAATGTGAGCATTAAATAGTAAATGCTATAAGAATGATTGTAATAGTCAAAAAGTATGATAATAACGTAAGTTTTGTGTTAAAAACAGGCAATGCCGCCACGTAGACAACCCCGAAACCCGAGAGCAGAAGGATCAGTTAATAATGAAGGAGGTCAGGTAGACTCGATGCAAACTTTTGTTAATATGTTAGCAGAAGCAATTCAAAATCAAACCTCAGCAGTTGGAAGTTCGCTGGTAAATCAATTGGCGAACTTTAAGGATTTTAAAATAGTAGGACCACCGGAGTTTCGAGGAACAATAGATCCGATCGAAGCTCAGACGTGAATAGAAGAGATGGAGAAAGTGTTTGAAGTTACGCGTGTTGCGGAAGAACAGAAAATAACATTTGCCCCCTTCATGATGAAGGGAGAGGCTAATTATTGGTGGAAGGCTAATAAAAATCGAGTAGGAGAAGGAATTGTTGCGTGGACTCGATTTAAGGAGTTATTCTTTGAAAACTATTTTTCAAATAGTACTCAAACAAGGATGGAAGTAAAATTTTTAGAACTCAAACAGGGGAACATGATGGTAGCAGAATATGCCGCCAAGTTCAATGAACTAGCGAGATTTGCGCCACATCAAGTGGACACGGAAGAACGAAAGGCAAGAAGGTTTGAACAAGGATTAAGTCCATGGATCTACAGTAAGGTTTCAATTCTTCAGATTAATACATTTTCAACAATGCTGGAGAAGGCAATCATAGCAGAATGCGGGAGAGAATCGTTGTCAACATATAATCAAGAGATGAAAGGAAATAATAGTGAGGAAGAAAATGGTAAAGATAGTAGCGAAGATTGTAACGCTCAGAAACGAAAGAGGAGCCATAAAAGTGGTAAGAATGGTCAAAGAAAAGGCAAACGAAAAATTGAAAGTTGTGAAAGTTGTGGAAAGAACCACATAGGTGTATGTCTAAAATGGACAGATAGTTGCTATAGATGTGGAGCGAAAGGACACGGTGCTTCAAACTGTCCTGGTCCAAGGAAAAATAGAAAGTGTTTTATTTGTGGGGGAATGGGTCATCCATTTAAGGACTGCCCGAAGAAGGAAAACAAGGCGAGAAGTAATATTAAGAAAGTCAAGAAGCATGGTGACAGGTATTTTTCGATCAATAATATAATCGTTTAGGTATTATTTGATTCGAATACTATCTGTTTGAGAATTTCAATAAATAAATAGAATTTCTCGAAGAAAATAGAATACTTTATTAAATTAAAGTGTCTTTAAATCAAAGGATTATGTTGGTTAGATAAAGAGTAAGTTATCCGTAAAATGAATCCGGATATACGAGGAAAAGAGTCAGGAAAAGATCAGATGATAAGAAAATCTTAAGTAATCTTATAACGGTGATTCTGGGGACAGAATCCTTATAAGGAGGGGTGAATGTAATGACCGAGAAAATTACGAACCCAATTTTTTTTTTTTTTTTTTTATTTAATTATATCCATAAGAAAATATGAGGTATGAAGTATGTGTATATGTGATAAGTGGTATGATGAGATGTATTAAATTAGTTAATTAAATTAATTAACTAAAGAAAGAAAAAGATTTCAAGAGAAGCTTATGTGATAAAATCACAAAGCTTGAATGTTGGCCTTGTATGGCAATTAAGAAGATTTTTATTAAGCAAGTTAATTACTTGTATGAATAATGCTAAAGAAGAAGCAAATGAATTATTTGAGATAATCCAATGTGGGAATAATTGTTCGTGTACGGTTAACTATTTTATAAACCCAATTTGATGATAGGGATAGTGAATGAATTTATTTTATCAAGTCAAATTACTTGTATTATTAAGTGTTAGGGTTTTATTAAAACAAACCCAATGATTTGTAAGTGCTAGGGTTATGTAAGCTAATTTAATTGAGGAGTCCAATGGACTTATAATTAACAAATCTAATTGGATTATATTTTAAATCCAAATGAGTTGTTAAACTAGGTCAATTAATTTTACCTAGTAGCTTATGTAATTAAATTAAACTTTAGTCCATGTAATTAATTAAATAAGCCCAATGCTTATTTTAGTTAAATGTAGCATAGTTATTTAAATGCTAGCCCAATGTGTTAATTAAATTGAGCCCAACCAATTAATTGGATGAGCCCAATATATTATATCCTAGAGTCCAAAGTGGAGCCCAATAGCAAGTCAAAATGTTGGTCAAATATTATATATATGTATATATATAAATAGATGTATATATGTATAATAAATGCAATAAAAATAAAGCAAAAATGGGGGATTAAATCCCATTTTGCTGAGATTTATGGGGGCCCCACATGGGGTGGCTTGATTTTGCAAGGTAGCTTCTTCCACACTTCTTTCCATAGTTGGCCAACCACCCTAGTCATTCCAATTGGTCATTCATGCAATAGTAACCTCACTTAAGCTCCTAATTTCACCAACACAAGATGATTAGTAGATTGATGAGGGATTAGTAATGTGCTATATATAGAGTGCTACTCTTAGTTGTTATGTTGGTTAGATCATTTGTAGCATTTCTTAGAGAGAAAATGGAGAGCATTTTCAAGAGAGAAAGAAAGAATACACTTGTGAGTGTGAGAAATTTCTACAAGAAGGGCTTGGTGAATGTCAAGTAGCATCCTCACATACTTTGGTAGGAGAAGAAGAAGAGCCCACAAATCTCAAAGGTTTAAAAGTACTCTATCCTTCTCATATTTCATTTTTGTAGCCTAGATCGATTTTGAACGGTTAAAAATCTATTTTTAACCGATCAAAACTTGTTTTGATGGTCTAGAAGTCTTAAACTATGTTACATATGTATATTCATAGTTTGATGTGTTTATATCATGATTTGGTATGTGTGGTATGCTTAAAAAAAGGTAGAAATGTTCATATCGAACTTTACCGGTAAAATCCTATGTAGCTATGTAATATATTTTGTGTCGTTTCAAAATGTACAAGTTAAATACTTGATTTATATGGGTAGAAAGTTTTATGTATGAGTTTATAAGAAAACCCAACTTGAATCTCACAAAAATATGAAATAACAAAGAAGTTATAATTTTTTACCGCAAAGTAGGTCGTTTTGAAACCCTAAGTGGTTCGATCTTTAATTTTGTGTCAAAACGATTTCAAAAATGCGATCGAACTATGAAATGTTGTAAGACAAGAGGTTAGGAAGACAACGACACTAAGTTGGTGTCATTTGGATGAATAGATTTCATTTTATTCAAGTTTGAACCTTTAAAACCAAGGATTTGTGATTTTAGTTTTCACTTTGTCCTTGTAAGCCGTTTTTAGTCCAGTTCCGTTTGGAATTTGGATTTGTGATGTAAAGTGAAATTGTAGATCATGAAATTCTAATGAATTTAGACTCAAGAATCACCTCAAAATGTTTCCGTATGACAAAGTTATGACCAAATGAGTAAGAGAGGTTCCGGCAGCCAAAAAAATGGTCCGGCGTCTAGACGCCCTAGTGTACGCCCTTGCTTCTGTCCATGGGCGTCTAGACGCCCCAAAAATGCCTTGGAGTGGCGTCATGACGCCCGGGCTTGACAAAAAAATTATTTTATTATTTTTAAATGAATAAATGTATTTTTAATGATAAATAATTGATTAATTATATTAGATAATAAATAAAATATTATTAAATAATTAATAATATTAGATAATGATTAAAATATTATTAAATGACTAATAATATTACTAAGATAATAAAATATTATTAAATGATTAATAATATTAGATAATGAATAAAATATTATAAAATGAATAATAATATTATTAAGAGATTAAAATGTTATTAAATGGTTAATAATATTAGTAAGTTAATAAAATATTATTAAATGATTAATAATATTAGTAAGTTAATAAAATATTATTAAATGGTTAATAATATTAGATAATGAATAAAATATTATTAAATAGTTAATAATATTAGTAAGTTAATAAAATATTATTAAATGATTAATAATATTAATAAAGGATTAAAATATTATTAAATGGTTAATAATATTAGTAAGTTAATAAAATATTATTAAATGATTAATAATATTAATAAAGGATTAAAATATTATTAAATGAGTAATAATATTAGTAAGTTAATAAAATATTATTAAATGGTTAATAATATTAGATAATGAATAAAATATTATTAAATGGTTAATAATATTAGTAAGTTAATAAAATATTATTAAATGATTAATAATATTAATAAAGGATTAAAATATTATTAAATGGTTAATAATATTACAATATGAATAAAATATTATTAAATAGTTAATAATATTAGATTATGAGAAGAATATTATTAAATGATTAATAATATTATAAAGGGAATAAAATATTATTAAATGATTAATAATATTAGATAATGAGTATAATATTAATAAATGATTAATAATATTAATGAGTTAATAAAATATTATTAAATGGTTAATAATATTAGTAAGTTGTAGAATATTATTAAATGATTAATAATATTAATAAATGATTAAAATATTATTAAATGGTTAATAATATTAGTATGAGGATAAAATATTATTAAATGGTTAATAATATTAATGAGAGGAGAAGATATTATTAAATGATTAATAATATTAGTAAGATGATAAAATATTATTAAATGGTTAATAATATTTATAAATAATTAAGATATTATTTGATAAATAATATCATTGGGAATAGTGTAAAACATTATTTAGTTATTAATAATGTTAATAAGTGTTGAGATAATGAAGAGATTAAGATGATTATTAAATGGTTAATAATATTGAGGAACTAGATGATTTATTATTGAAATAATAAATGGTTAAAATATTATTATACGATTAATAATATTATTTGTGGTATTTATATATTATCAACGGTGATAATATTATAAAGCAATGAAGTAATAGTTATGTGATTTAAAATATTATCAAGGGATTGATAATATTATTAAGAGATTTAAGGTATTAAGTGATAGATGATTAAGACATATATGGTAAGGTTATTAATGTTAAATAAACCTATATGTGTTATGCTAATTGGAGGATTAATGTTGTTGAATATTAGGTCACCCAAAGGAAGTAATTTTAAGTTGAATAGCAGTAGTCAGCGGAACAGGCAAGTTTCTCTGAACCTTAACTTGTATTTATTTCGCAAGTTATTTATGTAGAAATTGGAATTTATTTCTAATGCATGATGAAATAATTATTAAGAATTATTTCATATCTATATTGTTATTGACAATCGCACTTAGGTGCATTTGCATGACCGTTCACATTATGAACTGTTTAAAGAGAAATATCTATGCTATTTGTTTCAGCTAGATATTGCATGTGATATTATGACTGTTCTTGTTATGAACTGTTCTAAGTGAGGGTTCTATGCCAATTGTTTCGGCTAGACCATGTACGTTTTAAATTCATTAATCTGAATATTATTGAAGTTAGTCCAAACCATATTGTTGTGGTGCGGAATCTGATGGGATAAGCTGAAATGAACAGAGCAAAGTAAGCAGATAAGCTTACGGTCGGATGGAACATTCCCGATCAAAACGAACTAGATGGTTATATTGTGCACTCTATAAACGTACGATAGGCTGATCACCTAAAGTACCCATCACCGGATATGTCAATCGAAATGATTGTTAATATTCAAAACGAACTGACAGTTTACTGTCAACAGGGTATTATAAATACTCAAAACGTGTGTTCATGGTCTTGTGACCCTTTCAGCATGATGAAGCAGTATGTTATGTTAATTGAATTATATTATTCAAAGTTGCATGTCTTCACAATTATTGTATATTGTTGAAGTTTCCAGAGCTAAATCTTTTTCATTCATGATATATCTTTTATTGTTTAATTAAAATTGCTGAGCAAAGTAGTTGCTCACCCTTGCTATATCATGACCTATTTTTCAGTTAAGCCGACGAATATAAGAAGTGCAACGACAAAGTAAAGCTGAACGAGTAGATGTAATTAGATGCTATTTCTAAGTGGTAAACCTTTTGTATTATAAGGTAATGTTTATGTATTAAGGTTAGTGGAACCTGGGATTGATGGTACGAATTGTGATACAATTATGTATATTTTCCGCGAGATATTGAAGATGCATTTTATGAATGTTTGACAAGTGTTGAATAGTGAGCACCGAACCCGAGGTTCAAGGGACCCGGATTTGGGGGCGTCACAGGTTGGTATCAGAGCTGTAGGTTATAAACCTTAGGTGGGAGAAAAACCTTAGGATTATGACCGTAGAGAAGACAAGAAAACTCATAAAGAGTTTAGGAGATGAATTGTGGAAAATTCATCAAGTAAGAAAAGTTATGTGTAAGTAAGAAAAGATCTGTTATTAGATCGGAAGAGTATGAGGATTCGGAAGATGATCCGAATGTTAGAGTTAAGCAATGATGAAGAAAAGAGAGTAATGATTGAGAGATACTTAATCTATGGAGAATAGATAAGAAGAGGTGATCAGATGTAAATGTGGCTAAGTAAAATAGAAGGAAGTGATGTTAAGGAATGATTCGAGGACATTGATGATATCTTGAGAAGATTGATCTATATGGATCGGTGGTAATAAAGATGATCAGAGTAAATAGAGATGAAATGATGGGTTAAACACATAAGTTGTGGAAGAGTTAAATGAATGATAGAAGAATGAGCAGATTTTTGGAGTCAATCATAAAAGTAGATAATGATGAAGTGATTGAGAAAAAGTAAAGTGATGGTAGGAAGAGATAAGCATGATAAAGAATTACATAAGAATGATAATAGTGTATGTTGAGGAGTCTAACTTTGGAAGTATATATCTTTGGGAGTTTGACTTTAGAGAATATGTTTGAAGAATTACGTTTTGGAAGTTATTTTAGAAGATTTAAAAATCGGATGATTTTCTAATCTGTAAGATTGAATTTGATCTATGCAAATGATGAAAGAAGTTATAAAATTTTGAAAATCCCAACTTTGGAGTTAAGAAGCGGGATATGTTATTAGCATGGTGCTGAGAACAAGTATAGTACTAAGTACTAATATGATGCATATTAAGATGTTTATTAAATATGCAATTGGATGATAGAAAGACAAGGTGACGATAAGATTAAAGTTTGAAGAATGTGGGTTGAATGTGAAGATCGAGATATAGCGGTTAGGCTATCAAACGATCTGAAGATAGGTGACTGATAATTGTGTGTATGATTAATAAGCAAAAGAATGCTTAAAAGTGTGTAGCTGTATAAATGATAGGGTACTACGTACCAAGGAAGGATATGTTAACAAATTTTAAGTGATGGATTAGGTGTTGGCATTAAAGGTATATGCCTAAAATCTATAGAGAGGTAATAATATTACCGTATTATGCAAACATTAATGTTAAGAGAAAGTTCTAAAGAAAGAATGCTCTAGACAATAGGGAAGAAAGTTAAGGAATTAGACCATAATTCCTTACAGACAATTGATGAGTCTAATAGTAGACGCTTTTGATGAATGAATCAATGAAATTGGAGAAAATCCCGAGACAAGGAATAAATATCTGAAAGAAGTTATCAAAGAAGTGATAGAAGACATCTTATAATAAGATTGTTGTGTAGTAGAAAGAACAATAATAAGATCGTGAAATGATCTACAAAGTTGACCTCGTGAGGAGTTATGTGTTAAAGTATGGATTAAGAAAATTCATACTAAGTTAATAAGAAAAGTAGAGGTTGTAGATTTTATTTGAGGACTCATATTAGTGGTTGAGTTGTGCAATTCCTTGTATGGGCGGGGAATTAGTGCTTGGTTTTAGAACCGCTTAGCTTCCTATAGTAATATAGTGGCCGAGTTGACCAATTTCTTGTATGGGCAGGAGATTGTGTTTGGTTCGACAACCACTTAGCTTCCTAATTATGATAATCATTGGAATCTTGGGTCGCGCTATTCGATGTATATATGGTGAGAAGGTGAGTCTTTTCTCATAATATATCGGATAGGTAGAGAATGTTGAGATTAGGTGCGTGTTCTTAAAACTCACACGTATGGTAAGTTCGTGACTCATAATTGTATGGTGGAGCCCCTCAGCGAATGGACGATTAAGGTCTGACTAGGATAAGCTCCTCAAGCCACGCGATTGTGGTAAGTTCCTGAACTCATACTGTGTGGTAAGTTCGATGAACAATTTGTAATGTAGGATAGAACAAGGTCATAGATAAGGATTTAGTTATCAGTGAATTGAGAATTGTGTGAGGACAGTATTGTTCTTCTGAATACTACTGGTAGGTTGTGTTATATAGTGAAGTCTTGCATCAAGGAGCAAGCTATGATTTGAAGAAGGATAAGGTGGGTAATCACGTTTGTGGCACCACAGTTACTTAGATTTAAAGGGAATCATTATCAGAGAAGGTGTGAGTATTTGTTTTAAAGATACAGAGACTTCATAAAGAGGAAGAAAGGAAGAAGCTGATAAACAGCATGATAAATTTTCAAGAATACGATGTTGGGTATAAGACTAATGAAGGATATAATGAGGAATAAATGACAATATTTAGCATGATAGTGAAGTTTTTCTGGATGAGGAGAAATTAAAGAAGAATAGTGATACACTACTTAGCAATCAAGTACGTGTAAGAAACATAAGAAGAAGAATGCATTTGAGTTATTAAGATCCTTGGTAAGGAATGTAAAATATGTATATAAAAGGAAGAAGAAGTGAATAAGAGGACTAAGAGACAACAGATAATAGTAAATCCCAAACTCTAGGAGTATGTGGGATATGTGGTTGAGTTAAATCCCGACTTTTGGTGGTCAGTATGGGATATGATCATTTATGTATAAATGTTTCAGAATGTAATGTGCCAAGGCACTACTGTTTGCGTATAAATAGAAAATGCGTAATGTTTATATGCTTTGAAGTAATTAATGTGAGCATTAAATAGTAAATGCTATAAGAATGATTGTAATAGTCAAAAAGTATGATAATAACGTAAGTTTTGTGTTAAAAACAGGCAATGCCGCCACGTAGACAACCCCGAAACCCGAGAGCAGAAGGATCAGTTAATAATGAAGGAGGTCAGGTAGACTCGATGCAAACTTTTGTTAATATGTTAGCAGAAGCAATTCAAAATCAAACCTCAGCAGTTGGAAGTTCGCTGGTAAATCAATTGGCGAACTTTAAGGATTTTAAAATAGTAGGACCACCGGAGTTTCGAGGAACAATAGATCCGATCGAAGCTCAGACGTGAATAGAAGAGATGGAGAAAGTGTTTGAAGTTACGCGTGTTGCGGAAGAACAGAAAATAACATTTGCCCCCTTCATGATGAAGGGAGAGGCTAATTATTGGTGGAAGGCTAATAAAAATCGAGTAGGAGAAGGAATTGTTGCGTGGACTCGATTTAAGGAGTTATTCTTTGAAAACTATTTTTCAAATAGTACTCAAACAAGGATGGAAGTAAAATTTTTAGAACTCAAACAGGGGAACATGATGGTAGCAGAATATGCCGCCAAGTTCAATGAACTAGCGAGATTTGCGCCACATCAAGTGGACACGGAAGAACGAAAGGCAAGAAGGTTTGAACAAGGATTAAGTCCATGGATCTACAGTAAGGTTTCAATTCTTCAGATTAATACATTTTCAACAATGCTGGAGAAGGCAATCATAGCAGAATGCGGGAGAGAATCGTTGTCAACATATAATCAAGAGATGAAAGGAAATAATAGTGAGGAAGAAAATGGTAAAGATAGTAGCGAAGATTGTAACGCTCAGAAACGAAAGAGGAGCCATAAAAGTGGTAAGAATGGTCAAAGAAAAGGCAAACGAAAAATTGAAAGTTGTGAAAGTTGTGGAAAGAACCACATAGGTGTATGTCTAAAATGGACAGATAGTTGCTATAGATGTGGAGCGAAAGGACACGGTGCTTCAAACTGTCCTGGTCCAAGGAAAAATAGAAAGTGTTTTATTTGTGGGGGAATGGGTCATCCATTTAAGGACTGCCCGAAGAAGGAAAACAAGGCGAGAAGTAATATTAAGAAAGTCAAGAAGCATGGTGACAGGTATTTTTCGATCAATAATATAATCGTTTAGGTATTATTTGATTCGAATACTATCTGTTTGAGAATTTCAATAAATAAATAGAATTTCTCGAAGAAAATAGAATACTTTATTAAATTAAAGTGTCTTTAAATCAAAGGATTATGTTGGTTAGATAAAGAGTAAGTTATCCGTAAAATGAATCCGGATATACGAGGAAAAGAGTCAGGAAAAGATCAGATGATAAGAAAATCTTAAGTAATCTTATAACGGTGATTCTGGGGACAGAATCCTTATAAGGAGGGGTGAATGTAATGACCGAGAAAATTACGAACCCAATTTTTTTTTTTTTTTTTTTATTTAATTATATCCATAAGAAAATATGAGGTATGAAGTATGTGTATATGTGATAAGTGGTATGATGAGATGTATTAAATTAGTTAATTAAATTAATTAACTAAAGAAAGAAAAAGATTTCAAGAGAAGCTTATGTGATAAAATCACAAAGCTTGAATGTTGGCCTTGTATGGCAATTAAGAAGATTTTTATTAAGCAAGTTAATTACTTGTATGAATAATGCTAAAGAAGAAGCAAATGAATTATTTGAGATAATCCAATGTGGGAATAATTGTTCGTGTACGGTTAACTATTTTATAAACCCAATTTGATGATAGGGATAGTGAATGAATTTATTTTATCAAGTCAAATTACTTGTATTATTAAGTGTTAGGGTTTTATTAAAACAAACCCAATGATTTGTAAGTGCTAGGGTTATGTAAGCTAATTTAATTGAGGAGTCCAATGGACTTATAATTAACAAATCTAATTGGATTATATTTTAAATCCAAATGAGTTGTTAAACTAGGTCAATTAATTTTACCTAGTAGCTTATGTAATTAAATTAAACTTTAGTCCATGTAATTAATTAAATAAGCCCAATGCTTATTTTAGTTAAATGTAGCATAGTTATTTAAATGCTAGCCCAATGTGTTAATTAAATTGAGCCCAACCAATTAATTGGATGAGCCCAATATATTATATCCTAGAGTCCAAAGTGGAGCCCAATAGCAAGTCAAAATGTTGGTCAAATATTATATATATGTATATATATAAATAGATGTATATATGTATAATAAATGCAATAAAAATAAAGCAAAAATGGGGGATTAAATCCCATTTTGCTGAGATTTATGGGGGCCCCACATGGGGTGGCTTGATTTTGCAAGGTAGCTTCTTCCACACTTCTTTCCATAGTTGGCCAACCACCCTAGTCATTCCAATTGGTCATTCATGCAATAGTAACCTCACTTAAGCTCCTAATTTCACCAACACAAGATGATTAGTAGATTGATGAGGGATTAGTAATGTGCTATATATAGAGTGCTACTCTTAGTTGTTATGTTGGTTAGATCATTTGTAGCATTTCTTAGAGAGAAAATGGAGAGCATTTTCAAGAGAGAAAGAAAGAATACACTTGTGAGTGTGAGAAATTTCTACAAGAAGGGCTTGGTGAATGTCAAGTAGCATCCTCACATACTTTGGTAGGAGAAGAAGAAGAGCCCACAAATCTCAAAGGTTTAAAAGTACTCTATCCTTCTCATATTTCATTTTTGTAGCCTAGATCGATTTTGAACGGTTAAAAATCTATTTTTAACCGATCAAAACTTGTTTTGATGGTCTAGAAGTCTTAAACTATGTTACATATGTATATTCATAGTTTGATGTGTTTATATCATGATTTGGTATGTGTGGTATGCTTAAAAAAAGGTAGAAATGTTCATATCGAACTTTACCGGTAAAATCCTATGTAGCTATGTAATATATTTTGTGTCGTTTCAAAATGTACAAGTTAAATACTTGATTTATATGGGTAGAAAGTTTTATGTATGAGTTTATAAGAAAACCCAACTTGAATCTCACAAAAATATGAAATAACAAAGAAGTTATAATTTTTTACCGCAAAGTAGGTCGTTTTGAAACCCTAAGTGGTTCGATCTTTAATTTTGTGTCAAAACGATTTCAAAAATGCGATCGAACTATGAAATGTTGTAAGACAAGAGGTTAGGAAGACAACGACACTAAGTTGGTGTCATTTGGATGAATAGATTTCATTTTATTCAAGTTTGAACCTTTAAAACCAAGGATTTGTGATTTTAGTTTTCACTTTGTCCTTGTAAGCCGTTTTTAGTCCAGTTCCGTTTGGAATTTGGATTTGTGATGTAAAGTGAAATTGTAGATCATGAAATTCTAATGAATTTAGACTCAAGAATCACCTCAAAATGTTTCCGTATGACAAAGTTATGACCAAATGAGTAAGAGAGGTTCCGGCAGCCAAAAAAATGGTCCGGCGTCTAGACGCCCTAGTGTACGCCCTTGCTTCTGTCCATGGGCGTCTAGACGCCCCAAAAATGCCTTGGAGTGGCGTCATGACGCCCGGGCTTGACAAAAAAATTATTTTATTATTTTTAAATGAATAAATGTATTTTTAATGATAAATAATTGATTAATTATATTAGATAATAAATAAAATATTATTAAATAATTAATAATATTAGATAATGATTAAAATATTATTAAATGACTAATAATATTACTAAGATAATAAAATATTATTAAATGATTAATAATATTAGATAATGAATAAAATATTATAAAATGAATAATAATATTATTAAGAGATTAAAATGTTATTAAATGGTTAATAATATTAGTAAGTTAATAAAATATTATTAAATGATTAATAATATTAGTAAGTTAATAAAATATTATTAAATGGTTAATAATATTAGATAATGAATAAAATATTATTAAATAGTTAATAATATTAGTAAGTTAATAAAATATTATTAAATGATTAATAATATTAATAAAGGATTAAAATATTATTAAATGGTTAATAATATTAGTAAGTTAATAAAATATTATTAAATGATTAATAATATTAATAAAGGATTAAAATATTATTAAATGAGTAATAATATTAGTAAGTTAATAAAATATTATTAAATGGTTAATAATATTAGATAATGAATAAAATATTATTAAATGGTTAATAATATTAGTAAGTTAATAAAATATTATTAAATGATTAATAATATTAATAAAGGATTAAAATATTATTAAATGGTTAATAATATTACAATATGAATAAAATATTATTAAATAGTTAATAATATTAGATTATGAGAAGAATATTATTAAATGATTAATAATATTATAAAGGGAATAAAATATTATTAAATGATTAATAATATTAGATAATGAGTATAATATTAATAAATGATTAATAATATTAATGAGTTAATAAAATATTATTAAATGGTTAATAATATTAGTAAGTTGTAGAATATTATTAAATGATTAATAATATTAATAAATGATTAAAATATTATTAAATGGTTAATAATATTAGTATGAGGATAAAATATTATTAAATGGTTAATAATATTAATGAGAGGAGAAGATATTATTAAATGATTAATAATATTAGTAAGATGATAAAATATTATTAAATGGTTAATAATATTTATAAATAATTAAGATATTATTTGATAAATAATATCATTGGGAATAGTGTAAAACATTATTTAGTTATTAATAATGTTAATAAGTGTTGAGATAATGAAGAGATTAAGATGATTATTAAATGGTTAATAATATTGAGGAACTAGATGATTTATTATTGAAATAATAAATGGTTAAAATATTATTATACGATTAATAATATTATTTGTGGTATTTATATATTATCAACGGTGATAATATTATAAAGCAATGAAGTAATAGTTATGTGATTTAAAATATTATCAAGGGATTGATAATATTATTAAGAGATTTAAGGTATTAAGTGATAGATGATTAAGACATATATGGTAAGGTTATTAATGTTAAATAAACCTATATGTGTTATGCTAATTGGAGGATTAATGTTGTTGAATATTAGGTCACCCAAAGGAAGTAATTTTAAGTTGAATAGCAGTAGTCAGCGGAACAGGCAAGTTTCTCTGAACCTTAACTTGTATTTATTTCGCAAGTTATTTATGTAGAAATTGGAATTTATTTCTAATGCATGATGAAATAATTATTAAGAATTATTTCATATCTATATTGTTATTGACAATCGCACTTAGGTGCATTTGCATGACCGTTCACATTATGAACTGTTTAAAGAGAAATATCTATGCTATTTGTTTCAGCTAGATATTGCATGTGATATTATGACTGTTCTTGTTATGAACTGTTCTAAGTGAGGGTTCTATGCCAATTGTTTCGGCTAGACCATGTACGTTTTAAATTCATTAATCTGAATATTATTGAAGTTAGTCCAAACCATATTGTTGTGGTGCGGAATCTGATGGGATAAGCTGAAATGAACAGAGCAAAGTAAGCAGATAAGCTTACGGTCGGATGGAACATTCCCGATCAAAACGAACTAGATGGTTATATTGTGCACTCTATAAACGTACGATAGGCTGATCACCTAAAGTACCCATCACCGGATATGTCAATCGAAATGATTGTTAATATTCAAAACGAACTGACAGTTTACTGTCAACAGGGTATTATAAATACTCAAAACGTGTGTTCATGGTCTTGTGACCCTTTCAGCATGATGAAGCAGTATGTTATGTTAATTGAATTATATTATTCAAAGTTGCATGTCTTCACAATTATTGTATATTGTTGAAGTTTCCAGAGCTAAATCTTTTTCATTCATGATATATCTTTTATTGTTTAATTAAAATTGCTGAGCAAAGTAGTTGCTCACCCTTGCTATATCATGACCTATTTTTCAGTTAAGCCGACGAATATAAGAAGTGCAACGACAAAGTAAAGCTGAACGAGTAGATGTAATTAGATGCTATTTCTAAGTGGTAAACCTTTTGTATTATAAGGTAATGTTTATGTATTAAGGTTAGTGGAACCTGGGATTGATGGTACGAATTGTGATACAATTATGTATATTTTCCGCGAGATATTGAAGATGCATTTTATGAATGTTTGACAAGTGTTGAATAGTGAGCACCGAACCCGAGGTTCAAGGGACCCGGATTTGGGGGCGTCACAACCATGCTCTTGATGCCAAATGTTAAAATTATTAATGGATCGTGCTATTTTACAGAATAAACATTAAATTAATGAATCATAATAATAAGTATTTACATGAATTGAGAGAAGACATCTCGTACGTATCACGTATTCGCTGCGCTTAAGGGTGAAGGTCTTCAATTGTCTCTCTCAATCTTAGGATGGATATATGGGTGTGTATAAAATTCTTGAGACGACAATTGAGACCAAACCCTAACTATTTTATTTATAGAATATCTAAGGGTCAAAATCGTCCATCAAGATTATGAAACCCTATGGCCCATTATGCCAAATACTATTAGTAATATTACTTATGGGTCACATAATTACCAAACCCATAAATAAAGTAATTAAATTAATACAATATGTAAGCCCAATAAATACATAAATAGTAGAGGCCACATTAAAAAATTAAATATTCTAACAAAAAATTCTATGTCCTGACCCATATATACTTATCTATATTATAACTGATAAGTTACTTGAACCAGTGGCCTTGAATTAATATAACTTGATCAGATGTGTGAACCTAGACCATATACTCAAGCGGCAAAGCCACATGTTTTTCATATTAGTTGTCAGCTGCATATCTCTCCCGTGAAATATATGACCGACTGAATGCGCAACGCATTAAACATTGGCAACAACTCCCCAGCTGGGTAGTATTTAATTTAGTGCAATATAACATCTGAACATCGTTTGTAATGATGTTGTATGGAGTTGAATTATACTCCCTCCATTTTTAAACTCGTGACGTATAAATTTTTTGCACAAATATTTAGAAAATTATTAAATAACTCTAATATGAATAAAAAATAATTGCACAAGACTAAAATACCCGTATTCAATAAATATTATTTCTCTCTCAACTCTCACACTCTTCCTTATCTTTCTTTTATGTTCACGTTGAAAATTTTCTTGATTCTCAAAACAAAAAAAAAATTGAAAATTTTCTTCTGCCAAAACTTGAATCCTAAATTTAATTATGCATAGTGTGATTTCCCACCAGAATTAATTTTCAATCTAAAATTATGAATATTTTGATTTCCCACCAAAAATTGATTTGTAAAATGAGTACTAATCTTTGAAGGTTAAAATATGGCTACAAGACAAGAAAATCAAATGTCTTTAACTGAAATAGATCTAAATGTGGATGTAGCAGATCAAGAGGAAGCACAAAAACTTTTTTCCCAGATCTTAATGAGCCATGCCAGATCTTACTTCTTGCCATTTTTTCTTTTTAGAGAGATGCAAAAGCATTTGCAATATCACATAGATATTGCATATTAAGATTGCCAATGTTATGAATACGTATTGGGAAGGGAAGGAATATGAACGGCGCTTAACCTACACCTAATCTAATGCATTAAAAAGTTAAAAAAAAACTAATTATTGTGTGCAGTTATTAAGCACTTATTGGATGCATTAAGGGTAAATTTGGAAGAAAAAATATTAATTCTTCTTTGGTTTCATTAAACGTTAGATATTATGGAATAATTTTTTTTGTGTAAAACATCACATATTTAGGAATGAAAGGAGTGTGTATATATATATATATATATATATATATATATATATATACATATATATTAGTTTATATTTTAAATATATTTTTATCTTGAACTAGCCTAAAAATAACAACTCGATAAATTATATTTTTTGTTTATAGCTACGAGGACTATATAATCTCAAGGAAGAAGGTAATATTATATAGTACGAGGTATCAAATGGGTATAGAGTAAATAAATAATCTACAAAATTGTATTTCCCGGTAAATAAAAAAAGAAGTGACTAATTAAAATTTCAATCACAGTCAAGTTTAATGCATATCCGAGGCCGACGGTCCATCAATGGTAAGCATTTCATTTGGTCTCGCTTCCACAGGGAGCATATGTCACCTTCTTATAGAGAGATGAATCAACCAACCATTCATTGGTCTTCTCATTTGTCTGTATTTTGAGTTGCATGAAATATAAAGGCCGAAGCTAGAGTGAAGTAGCTGAAATAGCCAGATCACAGTCCAAAATTCAAACGCGGTTAATCATTAAATCACCGAAATATCGAGTGTCCGATCCTCAGCTGTATAATATTAAGGATAATAATAAACTCTTATCAATATTATCTATTAGAGTATTTATGTACTAAGAAACCAATCCCAATAATTATGTGACCAACATGTCTTTATGATTATCTCCTACAATTATGTCTCCATGTCTCTCATTGATTAGGCGATATGTTAGTTCACTCATCTATAAATACCTCACATCTATGCAATGTAACCTATCCAATTATCAATGTAATTATCACTAATAGTATCTATGCAATTACTTCTCGATTCTCTCTCAAGTATTTTGTTCTAACTTGGTATCAGAGCTATTATGGCCAACGCCGATAAAAATATCTCCTCTATTTCTTATGCTCTTTCTTTTCTCTAGTTCGGCATTCCATCAATCCAGACAGCCTAACTCTCAATCCAAACAGGCTAATTTTCTTGTCTAATTTCCTCTCAGATTCCATCACTATGGCAGAAAATACTATTCACCCAGATTTCCACTCCTCTCTATATGATCCCAAATGGTGGGTTAATCATTCCTCTGATTCAACTGATGATTTTCTTATGATTCATAAGATAAATTTTGTGATTTTTCTCAACAATTTTCCATCTCTTAAGAAGATAATTATGAGTTTTCTCTAACTAGTGACTTCACGAATAATGCTTCTGATTTCTCCCCGAATTGGTATGTTGATGATCTTTTAGATCAATACTCTCTTCAAAAACTTATTTCTCAGTCCTTGAAAAATTATATCTCTGAGGCAAAATCTCTCGCATATGCGTTTGATCGCGTCGGTGAACCGATCAATGAAGTTGAACTCATTGATTGCATTATTGATGGGCTTGATAACTCTCGTAGTGACTTCCGCAAGTACTGTCATGAGCTAAATCCTTCTTTATCTTTAGATTTACTTTCTCCTATGTTTCTCGATCATGAAAAATTACAAGATATTCATCACAATCCAATTCTGGATATAGTCCAACCCATGACATCTCATCCTCTTCTTTCTCACAATGTCACCCCACACCCCAATCCAAAAATCATGCTTACAATATCTCCTCCTCCTCCATCACCAATAGAACATTCTAATGAGCATTTGTCTGCTTCTGCCCAATCCAGACAATCGAACTACCAATCCAAATAGTATGATACTCACCTGTCTGCATTCTCGCAATTTTCCTCAATTGCTTCTTCTTCTACACCATCAGGGCCCAAGAGCAATATTATTCCAGTTTCTTCTACATCTAAACGGTCTACTAAGCTTGCAACTGCTGGATCTCTAGTGCATTCCCTCCTCTATGGTTCTTCTTCTTCTCTGCATTCACGTCAACGGTGTGATATTTCTCTTACTCCACCAACTACCCGTGATTTAATATATTCTCCTTCTATTGATGGCCAATTGATTGCATTCAAGCCGTCGATTACACATCATATCCTAAGGATACGACAACTTTGATTGGTTCTTTTTCATTCTTGAATGATGATTTTATATTAGCAATTTCGAAAAGTTGTCACCTTCCAAAGTCACACCTATTAACCTCATTTTTCTCTCAACTACAAGGTCGTACTCATCCTTATTCGGATATCCTTGCAAATTCATTTTTGGTTTGTGATAGAATCGTGCAATCTGATGATGTTATTCACAGAGTTTCTAATCCCATAGCTCTTGAAGGTTTATATGGTCTCTGGTGAAACACTGAACCAAGTTTCTGTCCTCAACACTTGTTTGGAAGTTTAAAAGATAGGGTTTTATGGTCTGTATTTGAGTCCAAGCTCAAAAGGAATGCAATGTCAACTGCTGCTATGTTTTTTATTTATGATCAAGTGCATCAGACCATTTTAACACTTGCACGGTTGACTGATAATGTGTCCCCTCACAACATTTGGTTTGCGGGGGAGTATTAAAGATAATAATAAACACTTATCAATATTATCTATTAGAGTATTTATGTATTTGGAAACCAATCCCAATAATAATGTAACTAACATGTCTCCATGATTATCTCCTACAATTATGTCTCCATGATTATCTCCTTAATTAAGCGATATGTTAGTTCACCCATCTATAAATACTCATCTATGCAATGTAACCTATCCAATTATCAGTGCAATTATCAATAATATTATCTATGCAATTATTTCTCAATTCTCTCTCAAGTATTCTGTTCTAACTTTTAAGTTGGCTGAAAATGCAGCAGTGTTGACCATGGCTGCAATCTTCAGGGGTCCTGATCACAAACAGTGCATGCATGCAGTAATTGCAAAAACTACTGATGTCATTACAACCGACAGAGGAAGTTTTGTAACTGAATTGACGCATATATTCATCAATATATTGTACTGTTTGATGATTATAATGAGGAGGCCGAGGTTGATGACATCAGGTTGTTCCGAGCCTTTTTGTCCATATCAACATGAGCTTGTTTGGAGTATAAAGGAGTTGGAACTTTTCCTTTTCTGTTTTTTTTCCCCCAATTGGATAGAGTTTTTCTTTGGAATTACTAGTAGTAATAATTAATGGTTAAAGTGAAATTCACAAACCAATGGACATGAGAGAGAGAGAGGGTGAGCATTTTGCTAGACTAAGAATTGAAGTCAATCTAGAAAACCAAAATGTTAGTTTATATAATAAAATTTTATATTACTCTAAATATACTCGAGCATTGTATAATGTTATAGTTTTAATACTCCTTATGCTCCACAAATTAAAGGGTCCAATTTGTTCCAAGAAAAAAAGAATTCTCATAAAGAGCCCACTTTTCATATAGATATATATATATATATATATAAAATTCTCTCTTTATATATATAGTACTCTATTATTTTTTAAATTGATGTGATTTATTTTATTTTAAAATACAATTAAAATTGTAATTAGTAGTGTTCTTTTTACCTAGTTTTAATTTTTATATTGTCTAAAAATAAAAATATTAGTTTTAAATTTAAAAATATTTTAAATTAACTTTAAAAAATTAACGTTATTCTGATATTTTAAAATAAATAAAATATTATAAAATGATATAATATATTTAAATCCATCATTATAATTATATTATTAATTATACCGCTAAATTAACAAATAATTCATTCAAAAATAAATATAAAATAAAAAAATATTTTTAATATTCATAAATTTTAAAATATTAAAAATATAACTCTGTTTATAGAACAGAATACTTTGAACAGAGTAATAATTAGTACAATAGAAGGAGTAATAATTAATTTTTTACTCCTTTAAAGGGGTCAAGGGGTGCCTGTCATTTTACGAAAAAGACAAACTTTATTTGATGGTGACAGACGAGCCCATTCCAAGTAATTTTTACAGGTAGGCCTAAATTCACAAAGTCCCATTTGTAAGCAAAAGTTAAAACTTGCTGGTGAAAATTAGGGCATGATAACACATTAATAGAAATATGCAGTACAAGGGCACAAAATATTTAGTCACTTCAATCTTACCCTAAGTAAAAGTAATGGAGTGCACACAAACATATACTCTTCCGTTTTAAATTATTTAATTATTATTTTAAAAAAAAATTAAAATAAAATATTTTAAAATTTAAAATTATGATAATTTATTAAAAATTATAAAATAATAAAACTTATCATGAATAATATTTTTAAAACAGTTTATAATATTTATCATTGTATTAATTATAATTAAAAAAAATTATGTTAATTTTAAATTTAAAAATATTTTAAATAAATTTTAAAAAATTAATAATAATTAAATAATATAAAACAGAGAAAGAATATATAAATACATACGTACATTCAAAGGGCACCTTAATTACCACTCATTATCCTCACGAGTTTTCTCAGTAAGCACCTACGAATTGCAGAAACAAAAGCAGTGGCCTTGTGGCCCTCTAGAAATACATACATGCATCTATGTGTATTTGTTGTTTTTGCTCGAGTGCCCACATGTTCCCGTTAGAAGATCAAAAAGGGGAGAAGATATATATAAACAGAATTTAGGGACCAAGCTTTGGATCTTTCGACTTTCTGGAACATGGAGTTTCCCATGAGGGAGGGCATACTACTGTATCGATACTGTTGATGCATATACAAATTCTCCTTCCCAAGACTAAGAAAACTATAGTAAAAGAAAGAAATACTAGTAAAATAAGTCAAGTGCGTGACAATTTAATTATTATATATATGTTGCTGCTATACAGTGTACTTAAAAAATACTACTAATACATATAAGAACAAATATAATATACAACTGTTCATCATTTCTTTTCTTCTGAAGGTACATATACATCCCATCCATAACCAAACATTTGGGTTCTGCCTTCCACCCACAGAGAAGCTCGTTAATCATGCACAAACCAACGACTCCTCTAAACAATATCATATTTTACGTATATACTACTATTATTATAAAATAGAGAAAATAGCATCTAGTTTGAAGATTTTATAACTTATCTCGAAGGAGATCTCCCATTTCAAACCCGTATAGTTTAGATTAATGAGTGACATATTTATGAAAGTCACCATATTTATAAATGTGCCAATATTCATTATAAAAGTATCTTTCAGAAAAATATCTTTAATTTTAACTCAAAACTGGAAAGTTAGTGCAACCCAAGAAAGAGGAGGAAGACCAAACTAAAGTAGTGACCTCAAACATAGAAGAGAAAAAGAATGAGGTAGCTGATAAGCTAGAGTTGACAAAGAGTAAAAATTATTTGGTACTGACATTTGAAAATGGAGTTATGTTCTTAAAGGGGACGTAGAAAAGTGGAAGAGAGAGAAATTAAATGCAGGCATGCAAAGGCTGTAATTTGATAATACCTAGTATCAAGAGTAATGACCCTCAAACATGGAAAAGGGGTTTGAATGCAGTGATCAAGATGCATTATGGATGAAATTAAAAGAGTTTGTTTACTTTTTTTTCCCGCTTTATTTTCTTCAATACAGCCAGAGGATGCTCTCTCTTGGGAGCCTTTCTAGTGTTAAAACGAAAAAGTTATGAAGCAAATGGCAGAGACAGCACATGCGAGGTAGATGAAAATTGCAGGCAGCTTCATCAACACCACACATTTGCAACCCCTACTAACAAATCATTCTTTGGATTCTCTCTCCTTAATAATTACTGACATCAAACATAGTTACAAAACAAAAGACAAAATCAAAGATAAACCACCCATTTGACTTCTCAATGAAAATGAACCTAATACTCAAAATCTTTTTTTTTTTTTTGAAAAAAAAAAATCAGCCTTAGGCTTCATTGTGCCCTAAATTAAAGTGATCACACCTGCAGTATTCACTAAAACCAGGTTAAGTAATTAATGTAATGTACCCAATGAAAAACATAACATATAGAGTGAGTATTCAAAATTACCAGCAGCACCTCAGAATTCAAAACCAAAAGGAACAAACAATAATTACTAGAATAAAGTTAGAGGAAAAAATGACAGAAAAAAAAAAAAAAAAAAAGGCCCTAATATCAGCAGTCGCTCTAAAACTCCCCCATACCACCAGAATCCTCAGCTACACAAATATAATATAGATTTCCACATATGGATAAATAATATCTCCTTAACTCTTCCATATTGCTTCATTTTTGCTGGGATTTTGGTGTAGTAGTTAATTAATGGAGTACTTTTATTTTCTAGGGTTTCTTACCGAGGGTGTGCTTGTTGTTATGCATCCAAACCTTAAGCACGTGCCGCCTTACTCCGGTCTCCTCACAAAATTGCTGCACCGCCTCGTCGTCTTGCTTCTGAATCCGCCACCCCAATCTCTCCGCCAGAGCCATCATCTTATCCTTCTGCTCCACCGTAAACTTTGTCCTATGCCTCTTCCTCAACAAACTGCTGCTCATATTGTTGTTGTTATTTGTTGGGTTCGATGTGTCGTCCTCCTGATCCTGCGACCCGCCGCCTCCGGAGGTGGACGGCAGAGCCAGCGGCCTCTGCTGATGAGGCGGCGGCGCCATGTGGAGGTACCCTGACGGAGTCCGGTAGTAAGGTAAGAAGTGCTGCTGCTGGGGGTGGTGAAGATGGTGGTGGGGAGATGACAAATTGATGACCTCGCCGCCAGTGGCTGCGGAGGGTTCCTTGCGGTGGAAGTTGCGGTGGCAGTTGCAGGCGGCGCATTTGAGGGCGTTGAGGGTGCCTTCAGCTCCGGCAGGCATGAACTCGCAGCAGCCGTCGATGGCGTGGCCGCCGAGTCCGATGGCGTGGTTCTTCAAGCACTCTCTGTACCTGAAGGGCTTTCTAGATGATGGAGAGTCCAGCATTACTGGACTCGTTGCCATTTTGGGCCGACCAGAGTTGTTGTTGAGTAGTGAGTCGTAACTCGGTGGCGGTGGATGTGAATGCGGTAGCTCAATTTGATCAGCTGCTTCTTCTTTGTCCTCAAATTCCATCTCTGAACTTAAAGCCTTTTTTCTCTTCTTTTTTTTTCCCTAATCCACTGGGCAAATAATTACTTCTGCTACTAGCCTGCATTTATACTACTTGTCACCGGATACTAGGTATGTCTTTGTCCTTCTTGTTTAACCAAATTTTATTATGAAAATTAATAACGCAATTACACAAAAAAAATAAAAATAATGCACATTTTTATGGTTTATAAAAATTAAGGTCATATTTGTTTTCAAGAATTATAATATCAGAATTACAATCTCAATACATAGATTATAATTTTAAAATTATGTTTATTTGCTATAATTACATTTGGGATAAGACTATTAATCATATATTTGTCTTGTTTGTTTTTAAATTTGAACTTGAGACTATTAGTCCAAGATTATAAAATGACTTAATATATAGGACTATTTAATACTATGTTCAGTCAGATATTATAATTTCAAAACTATTAAGTCATTTTATAATCCATAAACAAATATTCTCAAGTTCAAATTTAAAAACAAACAAGATATTTTTGGAATTAATAGTTTTATCTCAAGTGTAATCATTGCTAATAAATATAACCTTGAAATTATAATCTATATCTTGATATTATAATTTCGAAATTATAATCCTACAAACAAACGTAACCTAAAATCGCTAATAAAAACTATACCACTAGTCCCTCCATTCTAAAGAATGATTTTTCAAAATAATTTTATTTTACAAATGTATCCTTAATATTTGTTACTTCTTAAGTTTATAAAAACATGTTTCATTGAAGGGAAATTGTAGTAATTGAGCCGGAAGTAAAATTTTAAAATTAAAAGTTTTAAATAATTTTATTTAATTTTAAAAATAATTTTTGAATAATCTATAATATTAAAGATTATATTAATTAATTAAGAAAATTATAAATTAATTTAATTTTTAAAATATATTTTTAGATAATTTACGGTATTACTGATTGTATTAATTAATTCAGAAGATTCATCTCTAATCTTTCTCCTTTCTCTCCACCGGCGATAGGCGGTAACAGTTTATAACGACTGACATGGTTTTATTTTTAATACCGGTTCGTAAAAGTAACTGGGGGCTGTAAAGATGAAAAGGGTAAGAGAGAGATGTGGTGGCACAGTACATAACAGTAATGTGGTCAAAGAGGGGAGCAAGTAGCAAGGAAAAAAAATGCAACAGTCCAAAAAGAAAGCTGTTGCACGCGCTAACACACGCTCTAATCACTTGTTTCAACTTTTCTCCGTCGTGCACGCATTTCCGTAGCCCTACTACTGCTAAGTGCTAGGTAGTGTATTTGAACTGACATCTCACGGCCCACCTTCTCATTTAAAACACCAAGAAGCGCGTGATAGCGGCGCGTTGAAAACAATGCATATTATCGTAGTATTATCAATGCTATGGTTAGTACATGGGGTGTGGCGAACACGGGAATTACGTCTGAGAAATTAAGGCAGTGGGCTTACGTGTAATCCGGTCTCCGACGAGTGTGACACTCCAACTGCGTCACCCTGCATTTACGGTTTCTCTTCCAGTCCTGTGACTTGTTAAGAATATAAAACCGGGACGCACAGAGTACTCTCCTCCGGTCGTCGTGGACAAGCACGCGCCGGCCTTAAAATTTTAGAACCTTCTTAGAAAAACAAGGTGTGGTTCTGAAGACATTATTTTATTCTTAAGTAAGTGAATAGTGTATTCTCTCTCTTATAAATTTGTAGAGCTCATTTTAGGTGAAATTCACATGTATATGAAAGAGAATATACTATTCATTTGTTTCAAAAATATAAAATAATTTTTAGTGGTTGTGGCCCACGAGTCTCAATCGGCAATAATTGATCGAAGCCCGATCGATTAAAAAAATAAAATGATGAATAAAATATATTTTTTACACATGTTAAGAAAAATAAAAGTAGGAAAAAAAAGAGAATTTTTTTTTGAATTTATTCTTGATGATCCTATAAGATTACATAAAATACTTTTATTTTTTTTATACTAATAAAATTCACTAAATGACATATTTATCATTCACTTTATATATATATATATATATATATATATATATATATATATATATATAAGAAATGATCCAGGTGCAAAGTTGAACTAGAATATTTATTTATTTAACTAAATCTTGTCCGTCTGTCACAAGATTTAAAAGATCAGAAAAAATGATACCGCATAATAGTTGTGCAGTGTCTAACAAACTATTATGCGGTATATGACCTACATAAAAAACAACCAAATTATCCATCAAATTGTCAAAAAAAAAAAATACAAGTACAGCATAATTGTTATGCGGTACTTATTAGAGTCACATAACAACTATGCGATAGCAAAAAAAATAAGAAAAAAGTCGCAATAGAAAGAAAAAAAATAAAGGAATCGTATAATTGTTATATGGTACCTAGTGGTACCACATAGCAATTGTGCGGTAAAAACAAACAATAAAAAAAGAGCCGCGGTAGAAAAAAAAAGAGGAACAAAGAAATCACATAATTATTATGCAATACCTAGTGATACCGTGTAAGAATTATGCGGTATCAACAATAAAATATGGTGCTCCCCCGGAATATTATTAGCAACAAAATTTCAGATATTTGGCACATTTAAAAGTTTTAATGTTTCAGAAGCAAAGAACTCCATTTAGTCGATCAAAATTTACATATTATGATAAAAAGAAGTTGTTTCATCATGGCATCCTCATGAGGTAAATCATTTCACACAGCTCGTAAAAAACTAGATTTTGTTGCTGATTATGATTTTCATCTACTCCCATCGGGAAACCAAGTACGCCTAAATCACAGTTGAGTAATGAAAATAAAAAATTATGAAAAAATATTTGTCAATTGCCTCCAATTCACATAGTGATATATTAAATTAAACCATTTATCGACTGAATGAAGGAGACAATAATAGAAAGGAAGAAGCACGATATCGCATAATAATTATGCAATTTTTTTTTCTACATTGACTTTTTTTTTTTTTATTCTTATCGCACAATTGTTATCACTACAAGAAAATTGACTAATTCTGACGAAATTATTTTCGACAGAATATCTTCCGTCAAAATTATTTATGCTCCGACGTAATATTCCGTCAAACATAATTCGCTCATAAATATTTGTAATATCAATAGAATTCCGTCGAAGTTGATAGTCACCCCTTGACGCCAACTTTTTGGAGGGACTTATTTTTTAGAAATAACTTATAAAAACCTAATCGCAGATCATTTCTCCCAGTCGCCGCTGCTTCATTTTCTTTATTCTCTCATCTCTGCCTCCACCTCCCTTCATCTTCACCTCCGGCGCCTCCACCTCTGTCCTTCTCCACCTCCGGCACATCCCGCCTCCACCTCCGTCCTCCACCGCTATACATACACATACACAGATATATATATATATATATATATATATATATATATATATATATATATATACTGTTAATTTGCTTATATTAATATATATGCCATGACTTTAGTACATTTGTGGGTATGTAATAATCAGAATGTAGTATATGAATTTTGTCCATCAATTTTATTGTTATTATACATGAATTTTTGTTATATAGATCCATTGTTGGGTAATAATTTGATAAGTGTACATGAATGCATATATGCACAATCTGATTTTAATGCTTGAATTTATGCACAATTGATTTGGACAATAATCTGAATACATAAGTTTCTCATTGTAGTTTGATTTGATTCATTTTGTTGATAATTAATGTATTAGTAGCAATTTTTATTCCTAAATCTGAGTTGGTTTGAATTAATATATACTGTCATTGTTGCAGTTTGCAGATTGAATTAATATATACTGTCATATGATAATTTTGTTCCCAAATTTTTCTTATTGTTTATCTACATTTTGAAATGATGCAAGCAAATGTTATATTTGTGATTCTGTGAATAATTTTGTTCCCAAATTTTTCTAATTGTTCATCTACATTTTGAAATGGTGCAAGCAAGTTGTTCGATAAAATGCTAAACTGAAGAAAAAGTCATGGATGACCCAACTTGCCGTTGTTTCTTGTCTTTCTCTTGCTGCTAAATTTGAGGAGACCCAAGTTCCCCTCCTTTTAGATCTCCAAGTATGTCTTTTAGTATACAAAATCTTAATCAATTTTGTTATGCATACGTTGTGTTTGTTAAAATGCGTGAATGAATCTGAGTGTGTATGTTTTGTAAAGGTGGAGGAGACCATGTATGTGTTCGAGGCAAAACCTATACAGAAAATGGAAATTTCTCAGAAGATTCGAATCTCTAATCCTCTCTTTTATTGCTGGTAAGCATTTTGTAAGATTTTTCTCAAACAATATGAGAAACCCATAAATTGTAATTGAATTTTGTAATTTTCACTAACAATATCAAAAATCCATAAATTATAATTCAATTTTGTTCACTAATTATTGATTTATGTATGTTATGTTGATTACAGATTGTAGGTTTATGTGTTGCCTTCTTTTTGTAATAGTCTTTGCCACAATGATGCTTGTAGTCAATAGCTTAGAGCCTTGTGTTGATAACAGATTATAGGTTTCTTAAAGTGAATTTGTTATTCTAGTTGTAGAAGTATTGATGAACCTGGTGTGAATTGTTTTCTTCCATTGTATAAAATATTGGTACCGTAATGTCCTAGAATTTTCACGTCTTTATTAATTAAATTATTAATTTAATTTCCAACGAGTTAGTTTTATGAGATTATTTAAATCTTTTTATGTGATTAATTAATTATGTGATTAAATAATTATGTAATTAATTACTAAAATTAATTAAAGGGGGTCACTAATATGTTATTAAATTAGTGAACAAACCCTAAAGTTTTAATATCAAAATAATTGATAAGTTTCCTATTAATTAAATATTCAATTAAATTGAATATAATGAGTGAATTAAATATAATAAATTAATTAATATGATTATTAATTAATGTAAATAATGTGAAATATTAATAATAATATTTATTAGTCCATTTAGTAATTTAATACTTATGGGTTAGAATATTTAATTATTTATTCAATCTAATTATTTATTTAATCATGGATTGAATAATTAATGTGTAAATTATTAAGTTAGCCCAACATGGGTCAATTAGTAGCCCAAGTGGAGAATAATAAAATTTGACAATTTAGTAGCCCAAACAATTTAATAGAAGCCCAATTGGTATTTTAAATTAAAGCCCAATGATTGGCCCACTTGGAAAATACTTAAATTAACTATTAATTATTTAAAAGTGGAATGTGACACTCATTTTGGGACAAGAAATGAGTCCATCAGCCGACCAAGTGAGGGAGGAGAGAGAAAATGAGTTTTGTTTTATTTTCTTTTATTTTTCATTTAATTAAATTAAGGTTGCTTGTTTTATTTTTTGGTACATGGACACCATCCCTCTTTTCACCAACTAAGTCATTTAACCCATTTCTTGTGTAAGTTGTCATCAATGAGCATGGGCTAAATTATAGATATAATTGTGTATCTATTAATTTTTCAAGTATACTTGAAAGTGTTAGATGATATTTCATTATTTTCTTCAAGTCCAAAAAAGAGAGCTAGAGAGCATTTGAGAGGGTTAGAAAATTTGAGAGCAAAATACTAAGAGAAGAGAAGGAGTCTTGATTCATGCCATCTTCCTTCACAACTTATTTTGGAAGAAAAAGAAAGATAGCCATTAAAACAAGGTAATGATTATTTTAAATGTAGTTTGTTTTTAAATTAAATAAATCATCATGTTAGTATAAACATGTTAATATAGTTATTAATGTGTAGTTGTAATATTTATGCCATGCTTAAGTTTAATAGGTTTGGTTTGTATTTTGGTATCATTTGTGTGCTAAAATATGTGTTTAGTAGTGTATAATCAAGTCTTGAAATTTATTACCAAAAATATTTTTATAAAACTTAGGTTTGATGTTCTAATATTATAGAACATTAAATCATGAGAAAAACAAAGTTTGAATCACTCAAAATGGAGTTATACACAAAAAGTTATGATTTATGGTAGTTTATGTGATGTAGAAATTTTTATAAAAAAATAATGATATTAAATCATGAAAAATTATTTTTTCATGTTATAAATTAAAATAAGGTGATTGGCAATTTTTTTGGATTTTTATTGAAGAGTTAAAGCTTACTTGATGGTATATTTTTAATTAAAATGTGTGTGCCGGAACACTGTTCACATTCTGCGAAGAAGAAAAAAAAATTAAGGGTTTCCGCGCAATGCGCGCGCAGCCACTGTTCACCGAAAACACGGAGCCAAACGACGTCGTTTGGTGTCCGTAAAAAGTTACTCCGCGCGTACGCGCGGAAGCCGTATCCGGCATTCCAAAAACGGCGTCGTTTTTGGCCCGTTAAATCTGTAACCCGCGCCATGCGCGGTAGTAGGAAAATTCCGGAGAAATTACCAGAATGCCCCTCCGTGTTTTTTTCGGCGAAATGACCATTCTGCCCTCGGTTCAGATTTCGACTTATTTACGGAAATGCCATTCGGGTTAAATTTAATTAATTTAAATATTTAAAAACTAAATTAAAATTATAACAAAAATAATTATAATACAAAAATAATATTGGGGAGGATATTTTTCATTAAGTTTAATATTTAAATATTTTAAATATTAATCTAGTTAGCTAAACCATGGTTAAGTTAAATAAATTTATTATTTATTTATTATTTTAAATGTTAATAATAAATAAAGATGATAAATTAGCATTTATTATTTAATGCCTATTAAATAATACTTAAAGAGAGATAAAATTTATAAATTTATTATTTATTATTTAAATATTATTAAATAATAAATAAGGATAATTAGGTAATTAATTATTATTTAATTAGCATTAAATAACGATTAATGGAAATTAAGTTATTAGAGTAATAATTTATTATTTAATTTAAATAATAAATAAGAATGATTTGATTATTATTTAACCTTAAATAATAATTAAAATTAATTAAATAATTAATTATTATTTAATTGACATTAAATAATAATTAAAGAGGATTAAGATTGGTAAACTATTATTTAATTTCCTTAATTAAATAATAAGTAAGGTTAATTACTTGGTTAATTATTGGTTGATTAACATTAAATTAAAGAAGGTTAAAACTAAGTTAATAATTATTTATTATTTAATTATAATTAAATAATAGGTAAGTACAATTAGTTATTATTTATTTTAAATAATAACTAGAGTTAATTAATTAATTTCTATTTAATCAATATTAAATAGTAATTAAAAAGAGATTGAGTTAATAAAATAAATTGAATTTAATTAAACAATTATAATAAGTTGTTTAAAGGTTTAATAAGTGTCCAACACTTAAGAAAAATATTTTCTAACTTATTAACCTAATATGATTAAGGGTTTATAAGGTTAATAATATTGTTTTGACTGATGTAAATTATGTGTTAGTACTTATGTGTGGTAAATAAGTTCATTATCAAGCGTATAGTTATGCAAATACGCGGTGCTAATTATTAGACCGACTTTATTAATGTTAGGTCTTTCAAAGCAAGTAGTTAAAGCTAGACATTTATTGTAGCTGTGCAGACAGGCAAGTTTTCTACCCTTAAACTTGTATTTATTGTTGCAGATATTTTTCAACCGTATTTACATTTCAATTATTGTTGAGCAAGTATTCTACACCCGTAGTTACTTGACAGACCTTTGAGTGAATTAATTATCAAAAATTACTTCACATCATTATTGATTATTGTATTCGCACATAGTGCTTTTGCAAACTGTCTAAGAACGTCTAAGCTAATTGTTTCGGCTAGACAAATGCATGTTAAATTCATTTAATTGAATATTATAAAAGCTTATCCAAACCATTGGTTGGTGCAGATTCTTACAGTAAGACTGAGATAGAACAACCCTAGTTAAAGGGGATTTTTATTTGTCGGAGACCCGACAGCGCGCAAGAAAACTAAATGTGATGCATATACATAGGACATGAGAGGACTGATCCCCTCAAGTGTCCCGTTATTTTAACAAGGAGTCAGACATTGTATGTCTGTTCTACCTTAGTAGCAGTTCATGGTCATTAAAGACCACTCAGCAGTAAAGAGTCAATTCCTTCTTTTATTGAACATTGATTCTTGTTATCTTTCACAATTGCTATTGTTGAAACCTTGAAGTTATTTCCCTTCATCATGATATATCGTATGATTGTTGTTTATAAACTTGCTGAGCCATTTAGTTGCTCATTCTTGCTATATCATGACTATATTTCAGCCAATCCCGAAAGCTCTAAATCGAACAAAGGCAAGGGGAAAGCGAATGCTTAGTTGTAGTAATTACATGCTAGTTTAAATTGCGGTTATGTAATTACTGTTGTAAATCTTTTGTATTTCCCTTAAGATATGTAATGTTACAATTTAAGGTTAATAGACCTTGGGAAGTGTAGCCTTTATATAAGGAACCTTTTGTATTATTCCGCGTAGTTTGAATACAATATATGTATTTCATTGTTGTTAAGTATTGTACAGTGAGAACCAAACCCGAGGCTAAAGAACCCGGATTTGGGGTCGTCACAGGTTGGTATCAGAGCTGTAGGTTAGAAACGCTAGGATTTGCGAAACCTAGGTTATAACCTTAGTATTAAACTCTCATCGAGTGCGTTAGGAGATGAATCGGGGAGATTCATCATGTTGTGTATTTTTGGAGATGGATTGAGAAAATCCATCGAGCCGAGATGTACATGATAAAATATCATTTCATTTCATCAATGAATATATTTTATTGCTGTACTAACATGTGTTATTTGTGTTATTGTAGGATGGCAGAGATAGGACAGACGAGCACTGCTGTAGAGGAGGTGATTTTTACTGATATCCACATGGATACAGTACAGCCACGGGTGGCTGCACCGATCGAGGAGCCAGAGTCAGATCCCGAGGAGGGAGATAGAGAGGACGCTGTCTGGGGCGGAGTTATGGGGCAATACAGCGAGGAGGAGGCTGGTACTGATGATGATGAGGAGGATGAGGAGCCAGCTGAGTATATTGATGGCATGGGCACTGTCGCCAGTGACATCATTGATACTCTCACTACGGCTAATGAGGAGCTAGAGGAGAGGGTTCAGCACCTTGAGGAGCAGAACCAGATCCACCAGCAGACAGAGGATCAGTACCGAGATACAGCTTATATGTTCTCTGGCGAGAACATAGAGCTGAAGGCGAGGATGGCCGAGATGGAGGTCAGGTTGATAGCCGCTGAGCTGAAGATTCAGCAGACAGAGGCAGAGAGGGAGGCCATGAGGGGCCAGATGCAGCAGGCAGTTGAGGATAGACTAGATATGGAGATTCAGCGTGATGCAGCTCACGGGCAGATGATGGAGCTGGAGGAGGAGGTTAGGGAGAAGAATGTGAGGATAGATAGACTTAGTTACGTCTATCGCTCATCAGTTGGTAGGATCCAGAGTAGGGTGCACTATTACCCTGCCGAGGAAGGCCAGACCTTGCACACCATCAGTAGGGGTGTGGTCAGGGCTATTGGAGATGAGGAGTACGACGATGCGGTTCGTCGAGGAATGCGCCGTTAGTTGTATTTTCTTTATTTATGATGTATGTACATAGATGCAGTAGAAACCCAACTTTTGTTTTGATAGAGGGTTAGTATGTTGTAAATCCCAACTCTATGAAGTTGTGGGATATGTTAGATCCCGTCTTTTGTTTTAACTATCGGGGTTAGCAGCATTTATAGCAGTATGCATATGATGTAAAAGTGCTACGCACTGTGTTTTAGCATATGAATATAAATGCATTTTCGTTTATGTTTATATGTGTCAAGATGATTATTTGTGCTTTAGTTTAAAATACTTAAGCTACAAAACGAAAGTAAAAAGATTGAAACAACTTTAATTAATTAAATTTTCTTTATACAGAAAATGCCGCCACAGAGAAGAAATCAACGACTACCCCCACCACCAGTCGAAGAGTCAGTCAATGCCGGAGGGGTACCACCCAACCCTGTCCAAGAGTTCGTAGAAATGCTAATGGGAGCATTTCGCGGACGCAACGCAGAGGCTACTGGAACAACAAACCCTGCCGCTCCACTAGCAACCTTTAAGGATTTCAAATTAATAGGACCACCCGAGTTCAAAGGGACCACGGATCCTATAGAAGCACAGACCTGGATAGAGGAGATGGAGAAAGTCTTCGAGGTCGCACGAGTTAGGGAGGAGCAAATGACCTCATTTGCTACCTTCATGATGAAAGGAGAGGCCAGCCACTGGTGGAAGGCCAATAAGAGTAGAGCAGGGGAGGGAACGATCGCGTGGGTGCGATTCAAGGAGGTATTTTTGGAAAACTACTTTCCAGAGAGTACAAAGGCTAGGATGGAAATTAAATTCCTAGAGCTGAAGCAAGGTAACATGTCGGTATCGGAATACGCCGCCAAGTTCAATGAATTGGCGAGATTTGCCACACACCAGGTGGATACTGAGGCGAGGCGCGCCAGAAGATTCGAACAGGGGCTGAAACCGTGGGTTTACAGTCGGGTAGCTGTTCTCCAGATTACAAACTTTGCAACGTTACTGGAGAAAGCTATCATAGCTGAGGGTGGAAATGAAGCTTTGAATAAGCACAACCAGGAGCGAAACAAGAAGAAGGGTGATGGAGGAAACCGAGAGGGCAGCAGTGGGGGTAGCAACTCGAACAAACGCAAATGGAATAACAACAGCAGTTCGGGGACACCCCAGGGCAGTGAATCGAAGAAAGCTAATAAATGCAGTCAGTGCGGAAAGAACCACACCGGGGAGTGCATGAAAGGAAGAAATGTCTGCTATAACTGTGGGCAAGAGGGGCACATCGCTCCTAATTGTCCCACACCAAAAAGGAAAGGAGGCTGTTTCGCCTGCGGGGCCATGGACCATCAATTTAAAGATTGTCCGAAGAAGAAGAACACCGGAGGGAGTTCGGGCTATAGGGGAAGCAACAGCAACAACAACAACAACGCCAAACTGACCATTGGAGGGCCGGTGCCACAGAACAAACCAACGGCACGGACTTTCAACATGACGGTGCAGGACGCCGTCGAATCAAAAGACGTGGTGTCAGGTATTATTCCGATCAATGATATAAATGCTTATGTATTATTTGATTCGGGCGCTACCTGTTCATTTGTGTCTGATGAATTCGCTAAGCGGTTAGAATTGCCTAGACAAAAACTAGAGAACCCAATGAACATAGAAGTTGCAAATAAAGAAGTGATTCCTGTAGAGTATGTACATAGAAACTGTTGTGCTGAAATCAGGGGTCAGAAGTTGAGTGTAGATTTAATTCCAATACGTTTGGGGGAGTTTGACGTTATACTTGGAATGGATTGGTTGTTTAATCATGGAGCTTTAATTGATTGTCAAAAGAAGTGCATACACCTTAAGACACCAAATAAGTCTAAGGTCGTATTTTATGGCAGCAAATCGTCAAGACAGTCATCTTGTCTGACGATGATGCAAGCCAAGAAATTATTAAAGAAAGGTTGTGTAGGGTATTTGGCTCATGTGGTTGATACACAAGTGGTGAGTCCCGAGATGGAGCAAATACCAGTAGTTAGGGAGTTTATGGATGTTTTTCCAGATGTATTGCCAGGCTTACCGCCGGACAGAGAAATAGAATTTGCGATTGATTTAGTACCGGGGACAGCGCCGATATCAAAGGCACCATATAGAATGGCTCCGGTAGAAATGAAAGAGTTGATGGTGCAATTACAGGAGTTGTTGGATAATAAGTACATCCAGCCAAGTGTTTCTCCATGGGGAGCACCGGTGCTGTTTGTAAAGAAGAAGGATGGATCGATGAGATTATGTATGGATTACAGAGAGCTGAATAAGGTGACAATTAAGAATAAGTACCCGTTGCCACGAATTGACGATCTTTTCGATCAATTGAAAGGAGCGAAGTACTTTTCAAAGATTGACTTGAGGACTGGTTATCATCAGTTGAAAGTCAGGAAGGAGGATGTACCCAAGACGGCATTCAGAACTCGATATGGGCATTATGAGTTTCTGGTGATGTCGTTTGGACTGACGAATGCGCCAGCCGCATTTATGGACATGATGAACAGAATATTCAAGCAGTACTTGGATAAATTTGTTGTTGTGTTCATTGACGATATTCTGGTGTATTCTAAAACGGAGGAGGAGCATGCTGAACACCTAAGATTGGTGTTGGAGATTTTACGGAAGGAGCAGTTGTATGCTAAATTTTCGAAGTGTGAATTCTGGTTGGAGAGAGTTCAATTTTTAGGTCATGTCATTGACAAGGAAGGAGTTTCAGTAGATCCAGCAAAGGTGGAAGCAGTGATGAATTGGGAGCAACCAAGGACGCCGACGGAGGTAAGAAGTTTCTTGGGGTTAGCGGGTTACTATCGGAGATTTATTCAAGATTTTTCAAAGATAGCAACACCGCTGACCAATCTAACGAGGAAGACGGTGAAATACGTATGGACGGAGAAGTGTGAGGAGAGTTTTCAGGAGCTAAAGAAGAGACTTAGTGAAGCACATGTATTGACTTTACCAGACGATACGGGAGGTTTTACGGTCTACAGTGATGCATCGCACAAGGGACTTGGCTGTGTGCTTATGCAAACCGGCAAGGTTGTTGCGTATGCGTCCAGACAGTTGAAGGATTACGAGAAGGGATACCCTACCCACGACTTGGAGCTGGCTGCGGTAGTGTTTGCCCTTAAAATCTGGAGACATTATTTATATGGAGAGAAATGTGAGATATTCACGGACCACAAGAGTCTGAAGTATATCTTCACACAGAAGGAGTTAAATATGAGGCAACGGAGATGGTTAGAATTGATCAAAGACTATGATTGTGAAATTCTATATCATCCCGGCAAGGCCAACGTAGTAGCAGATGCTCTAAGCAGAAAGAGCAGGGAGAAATTGTTCATCTTGACAGATCAGGAACAATTGGTTCAAGAGATGGCTCGAATGGAGTTGGAGGTAAGAAATCCAAATGAGTCAATGGAAGTGGAAGCAAGCCCAACCCTGTTAGATCGGGTAAAAGAGGCTCAAGACAAAGATGAAGAATGTGTCAGAATAAGGATGAGAATGACCGAAGGGGAAGAGGTCAAGTTCAAGGAAGATAGCATGGGATTGCTAAGATTTGAAAATCGTGTTTGGGTGCCGCTAGTGCCCGAACTACGAGAAGAGATCTTGCAAGAGGCCCACAGTACGAGATACTCGATACATCCGGGAAGTACGAAGATGTATCAAGATCTGCGTCAGCATTTTTGGTGGCCGAATTTAAAAAGGGAGGTCGCAGAATGTGTCAGCCGATGTCTAACTTGTCAAAGGGTAAAGGCTGAACATCAGAGACCAAGTGGATTACTACAGCCGTTAGAGATTCCTGAGTGGAAATGGGAGCATATCACAATGGATTTTGTGGTAGGACTTCCAGCAACACAGAAGGGATTTGACGCAATATGGGTGATTGTGGATCGACTAACAAAGTCAGCGCACTTTTTGCCGATCAAGATTAGGTTCAGTTTGGATCAGTTGGCCAAATTGTACATCAAAGAGATAGTTTCAAGACATGGGGTGCCGGTATCGATTGTGTCAGACAGAGATCCGCGCTTCACGTCAAAATTTTGGAGGAGTCTTCAAGAGAGATTGGGGACACAGTTGAGAATGAGTACAGCGTATCATCCGCAGACCGATGGGCAAAGTGAGAGAACAATTCAGACGTTGGAAGATATGCTCAGGGCCTGTGTGATGGATTTCAAGGGCAGTTGGGAAATCCATCTACCACTAGTTGAGTTTGCATACAACAACAGTTATCATGCGAGCATAGGTATGCCGCCTTACGAAGCTTTATATGGCAGAAAATGTAGAACACCTCTATGTTGGGATGAGGTAGGAGAACGCCGACTGTTGGGGCCAGAATTGGTTCAACAGACGGTAGAAATTATCAAGGTAATAAGAGCTCGGCTAGTAGCAGCTCAAGACCGTCAAAAGAAATACGCCGATTTACATCGACAGAAACGAGACTTCGAAGTGGGGAGTTTTGTGTTCATTAAGGTATCTCCCTGGAAAGGGAAGATCAGATTTGGAAAGAAGGGGAAACTGAGTCCAAGGTTCATAGGACCGTTCGAAATATTGAGGAGAGTGGGTGAAGTAGCATACGAGGTAGCTTTACCTCCTGAATTGGAACATATTCACAATGTGTTTCACGTGTCAGTATTGCGACCATACAAACCAGACTACAAGCACGTTATCTCCTATGAACCAATTCAAGTTGGTAAGGACTTATCATATGAAGAAGTTCCTGTTCAGATACTCGATAGGAAGGAACAGAAACTGAGAAATAAGATAATTCATTCTGTCAAAGTACTTTGGAGGAATCACGCCATTGAAGAAGCTACGTGGGAATTAGAGGAGGAAATGAGGGCAAATTACCCGTTTTTATTTGAGTAACCTTATTTTTACAATTCCGAGGACGGAATTTTTATAAGGAGGGGAGAATGTAATGTCCTAGAATTTCCACGTCTTTATTAATTAAATTATTAATTTAATTTCCAACGAGTTAGTTTTATGAGATTATTTAAATCTTTTTATGTGATTAATTAATTATGTGATTAAATAATTATGTAATTAATTACTAAAATTAATTAAAGGGGGTCACTAATATGTTATTAAATTAGTGAACAAACCCTAAAGTTTTAATATCAAAATAATTGATAAGTTTCCTATTAATTAAATATTCAATTAAATTGAATATAATGAGTGAATTAAATATAATAAATTAATTAATATGATTATTAATTAATGTAAATAATGTGAAATATTAATAATAATATTTATTAGTCCATTTAGTAATTTAATACTTATGGGTTAGAATATTTAATTATTTATTCAATCTAATTATTTATTTAATCATGGATTGAATAATTAATGTGTAAATTATTAAATTAGCCCAACATGGGTCAATTAGTAGCCCAAGTGGAGAATAATAAAATTTGACAATTTAGTAGCCCAAACAATTTAATAGAAGCCCAATTGGTATTTTAAATTAAAGCCCAATGATTGGCCCACTTGGAAAATACTTAAATTAACTATTAATTATTTAAAAGTGGAATGTGACACTCATTTTGGGACAAGAAATGAGTCCATCAGCCGACCAAGTGAGGGAGGAGAGAGAAAATGAGTTTTGTTTTATTTTCTTTTATTTTTCATTTAATTAAATTAAGGTTGCTTGTTTTATTTTTTGGTACATGGACACCATCCCTCTTTTCACCAACTAAGTCATTTAACCCATTTCTTGTGTAAGTTGTCATCAATGAGCATGGGCTAAATTATAGATATAATTGTGTATCTATTAATTTTTCAAGTATACTTGAAAGTGTTAGATGATATTTCATTATTTTCTTCAAGTCCAAAAAAGAGAGCTAGAGAGCATTTGAGAGGGTTAGAAAATTTGAGAGCAAAATACTAAGAGAAGAGAAGGAGTCTTGATTCATGCCATCTTCCTTCACAACTTATTTTGGAAGAAAAAGAAAGATAGCCATTAAAACAAGGTAATGATTATTTTAAATGTAGTTTGTTTTTAAATTAAATAAATCATCATGTTAGTATAAACATGTTAATATAGTTATTAATGTGTAGTTGTAATATTTATGCCATGCTTAAGTTTAATAGGTTTGGTTTGTATTTTGGTATCATTTGTGTGCTAAAATATGTGTTTAGTAGTGTATAATCAAGTCTTGAAATTTATTACCAAAAATATTTTTATAAAACTTAGGTTTGATGTTCTAATATTATAGAACATTAAATCATGAGAAAAACAAAGTTTGAATCACTCAAAATGGAGTTATACACAAAAAGTTATGATTTATGGTAGTTTATGTGATGTAGAAATTTTTATAAAAAAATAATGATATTAAATCATGAAAAATTATTTTTTCATGTTATAAATTAAAATAAGGTGATTGGTAATTTTTTTGGATTTTTATTGAAGAGTTAAAGCTTACTTGATGGTATATTTTTAATTAAAATGTGTGTGCCGGAACACTGTTCACATTCTGCGAAGAAGAAAAAAAAATTAAGGGTTTCCGCGCAATGCGCGCGCAGCCACTGTTCACCGAAAACACGGAGCCAAACGACGTCGTTTGGTGTCCGTAAAAAGTTACTCCGCGCGTACGCGCGGAAGCCGTATCCGGCATTCCAAAAACGGCGTCGTTTTTGGCCCGTTAAATCTGTAACCCGCGCCATGCGCGGTAGTAGGAAAATTCCGGAGAAATTACCAGAATGCCCCTCCGTGTTTTTTTCGGCGAAATGACCATTCTGCCCTCGGTTCAGATTTCGACTTATTTACGGAAATGCCATTCGGGTTAAATTTAATTAATTTAAATATTTAAAAACTAAATTAAAATTATAACAAAAATAATTATAATACAAAAATAATATTGGGGAGGATATTTTTCATTAAGTTTAATATTTAAATATTTTAAATATTAATCTAGTTAGCTAAACCATGGTTAAGTTAAATAAATTTATTATTTATTTATTATTTTAAATGTTAATAATAAATAAAGATGATAAATTAGCATTTATTATTTAATGCCTATTAAATAATACTTAAAGAGAGATAAAATTTATAAATTTATTATTTATTATTTAAATATTATTAAATAATAAATAAGGATAATTAGGTAATTAATTATTATTTAATTAGCATTAAATAACGATTAATGGAAATTAAGTTATTAGAGTAATAATTTATTATTTAATTTAAATAATAAATAAGAATGATTTGATTATTATTTAACCTTAAATAATAATTAAAATTAATTAAATAATTAATTATTATTTAATTGACATTAAATAATAATTAAAGAGGATTAAGATTGGTAAACTATTATTTAATTTCCTTAATTAAATAATAAGTAAGGTTAATTACTTGGTTAATTATTGGTTGATTAACATTAAATTAAAGAAGGTTAAAACTAAGTTAATAATTATTTATTATTTAATTATAATTAAATAATAGGTAAGTACAATTAGTTATTATTTATTTTAAATAATAACTAGAGTTAATTAATTAATTTCTATTTAATCAATATTAAATAGTAATTAAAAAGAGATTGAGTTAATAAAATAAATTGAATTTAATTAAACAATTATAATAAGTTGTTTAAAGGTTTAATAAGTGTCCAACACTTAAGAAAAATATTTTCTAACTTATTAACCTAATATGATTAAGGGTTTATAAGGTTAATAATATTGTTTTGACTGATGTAAATTATGTGTTAGTACTTATGTGTGGTAAATAAGTTCATTATCAAGCATATAGTTATGCAAATACGCCGTGCTAATTATTAGACCGACTTTATTAATGTTAGGTCTTTCAAAGCAAGTAGTTAAAGCTAGACATTTATTGTAGCTGTGCAGACAGGCAAGTTTTCTACCCTTAAACTTGTATTTATTGTTGCAGATATTTTTCAACCGTATTTACATTTCAATTATTGTTGAGCAAGTATTCTACACCCGTAGTTACTTGACAGACCTTTGAGTGAATTAATTATCAAAAATTACTTCACATCATTATTGATTATTGTATTCGCACATAGTGCTTTTGCAAACTGTCTAAGAACGTCTAAGCTAATTGTTTCGGCTAGACAAATGCATGTTAAATTCATTTAATTGAATATTATAAAAGCTTATCCAAACCATTGGTTGGTGCGGATTCTTACAGTAAGACTGAGATAGAACAACCCTAGTTAAAGGGGATTTTTATTTGTCGGAGACCCGACAGCGCGCAAGAAAACTAAATGTGATGCATATACATAGGACATGAGAGGACTGATCCCCTCAAGTGTCCCGTTATTTTAACAAGGAGTCAGACATTGTATGTCTGTTCTACCTTAGTAGCAGTTCATGGTCATTAAAGACCACTCAGCAGTAAAGAGTCAATTCCTTCTTTTATTGAACATTGATTCTTGTTATCTTTCACAATTGCTATTGTTGAAACCTTGAAGTTATTTCCCTTCATCATGATATATCGTATGATTGTTGTTTATAAACTTGCTGAGCCATTTAGTTGCTCATTCTTGCTATATCATGACTATATTTCAGCCAATCCCGAAAGCTCTAAATCGAACAAAGGCAAGGGGAAAGCGAATGCTTAGTTGTAGTAATTACATGCTAGTTTAAATTGCGGTTATGTAATTACTGTTGTAAATCTTTTGTATTTCCCTTAAGATATGTAATGTTACAATTTAAGGTTAATAGACCTTGGGAAGTGTAGCCTTTATATAAGGAACCTTTTGTATTATTCCGCGTAGTTTGAATACAATATATGTATTTCATTGTTGTTAAGTATTGTACAGTGAGAACCAAACCCGAGGCTAAAGAACCCGGATTTGGGGTCGTCACAGGTACACATTAGTTCATATGATTGGTATTTTTTTTAAAAAAAGTAAAAGTTATTTCAGACGAAATTTTTCATGGAAAATAATTTATTTCCGACGGTATTTTCCTTGGAAAATAACTTATTGCTGACGAAAATTCCATCAGAAAAAACATAATATTTTCGACGAAATTTTTGACGGAATTAATCTTGACGAGCTTATTTTCGACCGAATTTTTCGCCCGAATTTTGCTTATCTTGACAGAATAAAGGTATTTCCGATGAAAAATTTCGTCGGAGATAAGCTTTTTTCTTATAGTGTATGTGGTATCACTATGTACTGCATAACAATTGTGCATTTTTTCTTTTCTTTTCTTTTCTAATACGGCTCTTTTTTTATTTTTTGTTGCTACCATTTAATTGTTTTGCGACTCCAATAGATACTGCATAACAATTGTGTGGTGCTTATTTATTTATTTATTTTGACAAACTGAGAGGTAGTTTGGTCATTTTTTATGTGATTCATATACCGCATAATAGTTTGTTAGGCATCATACAACTGTTATGGGATATCCTTTCTTTTGATCCTTTGGATCTCGCAACGGACGGACAATATAAGATTAGTTATCTTATATCACTTCAAATATAACATTATTTGATCGTTAACTTAATAATCTAGTCGTACAGATATAATAAACATGCAAAAATATGAGATTATGTAAACTTTCATTTGATTTGATGTATCGGAATATTATTTTTATAATAGTATAAATAATTTGTATATAAATATATATTTCGACAATTCAAATTTTATTAACTTCTATTGTTATAAAGTTGCTGATATATAATTTCAAATCAAACAAAATTTTACATTATCTTATATGTTTACATGCTCATTGTAAGACCCCGAATTTTATGAAATATAAAATTTAATTTTTTTTCGTATATATTTTTTCCTGAAACAGTAAGTGGTTAAATTAACAAAATTGAAAGTTAAAGATGTTATGTGCAAATTTTATTTTGTCGGACAATATTCGCTTTGTCGGGGAATATTCGTTTGGTCGGGGAATATTCGGGTCGTACGACGGCGCTGAAATAACTAATTATTGGTGGACCCCACAACGGAATATTTGTCGGATATAGAAAACGACAGAAGTAACATTTTTAAATAAAAATAGTCAACGGTGTTAACTGTTAAAATACCGGTGATAAAAGAATAGTAGCATACGGTAAATTATGGTATTTTACTGTAGCACGCGGTACTCTACAGTAGCACACGGTATTGCACAGTGTTTCATATTATTGGTCTGATAATTGACATCGTAACTGTTACGCATCATTTCATCGATAATTGTCACTGCATAATATTTTATATTATCAATTCAATAATTGTTGTTACACAGTATTTTGTATTATTGATTTAATAATTGTCATTACACTGTATTTCATATAATTGACTCAATAATTGTTGGTGCACTGTAGTTAAAATTATTGAACATAATAATTGTCACTGTAGCAAATACACAGTAATTTATATTATTAAATTAATAATAATCTGTAACGTGTTTATTACATTATTGTTGAATTATTATTGTAGCACTATTTTATTTTATATACAGGACCTATAGGAAGAAAAATAAAATAAAATAAATAATAAAAATAAAATTAAAATTAATTATTATTTTTAAATAGTAACATGTGGACCCTATGTGGGGGCCACATGAAAATTAAAATGTGTTTTGTGCTGGTGAAGGAAAAAGGAGAAAAGGCAGCAAGGTTGCTGCCGCCTGCTGAATTTTCAGCTGGCGTGCAGCACGCCATTCACCAACCATGCATAGTATCATCTTTTCTACTATAAATAGCTTGCTCAGCTGAATAGAAAAATCACACCTAAAACATAAAAATTTTCTATAAGAATTTTATGAGTTTTCTCTGAGAATAGTAAGGTTATTTTGAGAGTTTGAAAGCCAAAAGGAGTGCAGAAAATTTTCAAGTAAGTCTTTTATTAAAGAGTAGTAATTTTATAAATTCTTATTTTTCACGGTATTCACAAATCTTCCTTTAGAAGACTCTTCTTTGAGAATAATCATTTTTAAAAGATTTATTTGGAAGATTTATTTTGAAATATTACTTTAAAAATTATTTTAAAGTTGTTATAATATACTACAAAAATTATGTTAAAGATATATAATTTTGATAGTTCATAATATATGAATTATCATACACCTTGAAATTTATATGTGGTAATTACTAATTTTATTATAAATATATAGGTTGATTAACCTCATTTAAATCAATATCCAGTCACGTGTTAAGGTAAGAAATATTATTTTTTTCACACTCTTAAATTTATTACGGTAAGGGATACCATCTTTTTCATCTTCCATTATTCAAACTTACTATGGTAAGGGATTATCATTATTTGATTCTCGAAAATAATATTGTTTCTTCCTTACTCATAAGATGTGCCTTTTATTTCCATGTATTAATTTGTGGGAATAACCTTACGGCGCGGATTACCGCCTGTTGGTGAATAACCTTTCATATTCATTCCTTATTAATCTCTGAGAATAACCTTACTGCGCGGATTACCGCCTGTTTGGTGAATAACTCTTCGTATTCAATTTTTATTAAATTATGGGAATAACCTTACGGCGCGGATTACCGCCTGTTGGTGAATAACATTTCGTATTCATTCCTTATTAATCTTTGAGAATAACCTGACTACGCGGATTACCGCATGTTTGGTGAATTACTCTTTGCATTCATTTCTTACTTGTCTCTTGTTGGTAAAGTTTCCTGAAATGAATATATATTCTTTAATAATTTGCGCTTCATCTAATATCATTTCAACTGAACCTTCCTATTTTTCTAAATCTTTCTATTGAACCTTAACTGTTATTCTGAACTGTGGATCTTAAATATCATTCTTGAATTTTAGTCCACATCATATTGGCAATTTGGACATTATTTGAATCTGCCCAAAGAAAAATCATAAACTTTTGATATTTATTGATCATGCTGTTTCTTCTGATTCATCATCTATATCACGGTGATTATTCTAATCATCAAGAACCATGTTGTTGTGAATATCTGTGGCCTGGGGCACAGTTGATAGGATAAATGCGATATAATTATTGTGTCTTTTAGGGCACGTGGTGAATATTCTCTTTGGCCTGGGGCAAAGATGAACTGTTGTTGGTATGATTATGACCAAAGGCTGAAAACTGGTATAATCATTACCGTTGGTGTTATATTTGAATATATTTGGCTCGTAATGCAAAGATGAACTATTGACTGGCATGATTATAATCAGGAACTGAAAATTTATATTATCATGACCAGCGATGTTTAAGATGATAAAAGTTGAAGCGAGTGGACATTATAGTCTGCATTATTTTTCTAATAGATTGCTCTTTCCGCTGCTATTATTGATACAAAGCTTATTGTCTATTATATTCAATTAAGAACTCATCTGTTGAAGGCTAATGATAATTTATTTGTCATTATCTTAGTCATGATATTTCTTACTGGGCTATTTGAGCTCACCCTTTCTTTTGTTCCATTGTTTTTCTGAAAATGAGAGAGTAGTCGGGTCTAGCAGGGGAATGGAGTGACGATCCGAGTGATAGCTATTGTAGTCTTCACATGTTGTATATAGTGTGGCAATAATAGTGAAGACTTAATTGTGTATTATTGAGTTTGTATTTCTGTTCCATGTACTATTTGTATTAGAAATTTTGTATTTTATGGCGTCTCAAATTGGGCTATGTAGGGCTAGATTTGGGGGCGTCACACTCATTACGTTCGTATAGTTAAATTATTAAGTTGATGATCAAATGATATTGTATTGAAAACGACATAACTTATCTAAGGTTGATCTACGATACCTTTTACTCTACATAGTAACAACTCAAAAAGACTCTCATTACATAACGATATTAAATGTCAATGTATGTGGATACATGAGATAGAAAGAAATCAAAAAGTAACTCACACATTATTATTCTATCTTATCGTTTAAAGATCTACGTTAATCACAACCCAACTTCGTGACGAGATTTGTTGACATGTAATATCTTTTTTGACTAAAAAATGTAAGAAAATAAACTATTTTGTAACTTTATTCATCAATTTTTTTGTTGACAGTTACATGAATAATTATTATTGATAATATTTTAAAAATATAAATAATATGATGGATCAACCTTATAAATCTACATAATTTTATTTATTAATGTACGTCGTAATTATAAATTGACAAATAGTGGGCTCCAAATGTAAATAGAAATAGAATTATTGTTTCTTTGTTTTTACAAAAACATCATAAAAGTGCTTTGTTCCTTATATATATATATATATATATATATATATATATATGTTAGGATGAATATTTAACCAGGCCTGATCCAGGAACTCACACTGGGCTAGGCCCAATATACCGTCAGCCTGGTAACCTTCCTAGTGGGCTTACAGCACGTGTGTGAAGGACGAAACGGACATACATCATAACTACCTAGCATAATGGACAGAACCGTTACACAGGTGACCGTTATTCAGGTACATAGTATAAATTCCCAGTCAACAATGGAGAACCGTTACACAGGTGACCGTTATTCAGGTACATAGTATAAATTCCCAGTTGATAATGGAGAGAAGGGTAACGCACATTTTGATAATACTAGATACTCAGACCTCCATTGTTGACTATTCCTATACCTTCACTAACACTCACACCGGAGGAGTCCACCAACGGCCTAAGCCGTTCGGACTTTTGTGCAGGTATACTCACCGGACGGCCAGCAGGACTGCCCGACAGAATCAGGCGTCAACATTAGCGCTAGAAGGAGGGGGAGTAAAATTTCCATCAACTGTCATTAACTTGGAAACGTCGCAGTCGTATAGTCATCCACGGCGACCACCTCCCCCTCGGTCTCACCAGGAGACGGCGGCAGAAAAAGACCGCCGCCTCCAGATAATCCTCGACAGGAAAAAGGCTCTGGACCTCCAGCAGAAGGAGCTTGATAAACAGTATGAGGAGTTAACCGAGGCGGGTAATGAACTTTTGAGCCAGAGAGGCTCGGCCTCCCGCTCAACCCGCTATACCAGACGGGATGATAGTCACACTGAACTCCAAGGGGAGGGTAACCGAAACCGCGGGAAGGAACCGGCACGGTCCAAGTCGATTTGGACAGCAGATTTGAGAAAACGAATCAGATCGCTGATGAGGAAAGATCGGGAAGACCGACATAGTCATGCGAGCCACACTGGTGAATCTTCTCTCAACAAGGCTTCGGATAAATATTATGGGTCTAAAAAGGCCCGATTCTCACCATTCTCGAAGGATCTGGAAGAAGCCAAGATCGACCGATCCCGAAAAGTCCCTACTTTGGAGATGTACGACGGGACGGGAGATCCCCATGATCATACTTATTCCTTCGAGCAGGCCATGCACTTTCATGGTCACGATGCAGTGGCGATGTGCCACTTGTTTTTATCCACTCTGAAGAAAACTGCCAGAGAATGGGTCATTTCCCTTCCCTCCGGATCAATCAAATCATGGGAGGAGCTACAAGAACAGTTCCACAACCGCTTCGGGAGCAACAAGCGACGAACCCGAATGATGACATCCCTCCTACAAGTAAAACAGAGGCCGAATGAAACTCTTCGGCAGTATGTCAAAAGATTCAGAGAGGCTGTGTCAGAAATCAACGGGATTGACCCGAAGCAGGTAATCCAGTTTTTAACCATGGGTTTAAATGTTGATAAATCCAGCAGGTTAATTGAGGAGCTTATCTCGAAGTCTCCCGAGACTTTATCGGAGACTTATGAGAAGGTGGACAAGTTTGTAGAGTTGGAAGAGGCTCTCGCCAATCTTCGGGGATCCTCGAAAAACACCGGTGATTTTCACCAGAGAGACCCCGGAGGCGCTAGTGCCGAAAAGAAATCCAACGACAATGGTAAAAAGGGGAATGAACGAAGAGATTCCAACAAGGATCGGCAACAAAAGAACGATCCCCCGAGGGATCGAAGAGGTGCCGACAAGGATTATACACCCCTGAACACCAGCAAGAGCAATATCGTGAAGGCGATAAAAAATAAACCCTTCTATGAGAAGCCCCCGAAGATTCGGGTTTTTGCAAGACAAAAGGAAGGAGATCGGTACTGCAATTACCATGAAGCCAAAGGGCATGATACTGAGGAGTGCTACCATCTCAAAGACTTCCTCGAGAAACAGGTACGGAGCGGCAACCTGGACTGTTATGTCGCTGATTCTTACCGACCATCGGCGTTTGATCGCCTCGAGCCACCTCCACCCATCACTGAAGCAAGAGGTGTGGTTGACGTTATCTCCGGAGGATCAATCTCCACTCTATCCAACCGCAAGAGAAAAGCTTTCGGCAGAGAAGTCCATCAAGTGTCTGGGAAACCACAGAACACCAAAACCGACCCCATCACTTTCTCCGATGATGATTACCCATCAGGGATGGTTACTCCCCATCAGGATGCACTGGTCATAACCGCTCAGGTCGGTACTATGGATATGAAGAGGATGCTTGTTGATAATGGGAGTTCAGTCGACGTCCTCTACAGCCAAGCATACAATCGACTGGATTTAGGGGGAAGGAAGCTGGAGATCTGCAACGAGTCCCCTTCATATGGGTTCGGGAATAACCCAGTTCGTATAGCGGGGACGATTGAGTTGCCTGTGATCTTCGGGACTGCCCCGAAACAAGCTTCCATTATGGTCCGCTTCTACGTGGTCCATGTGGAAAGCAACTACAATGCCATCTTGGGAAGAACCACTTTATCGGCATTGAGAGCAATTACCTCCATCCCACATTTAAAAATAAAATTTCCAACCAAAAATGGGATCGGGGAATCTGTAGGAGATCAAGATCTTTCCCGAAGATGTTATTTGCAGACCATACAGACATCCTCTACCAGTTATAGCAAACAGAAAGCTACAATGAAAATCGAGCTTGAACCTTTCATTGAGGGATGTACTGAACCATTAGCAACACCAGCCGAAGATACGGCTGAGGTGCCACTGTTTCAAAATGACGATCAGAAAACTGTACAGATTGGCACAAACCTTCAAGATGAAACAAAAACTCGGTTGGTCGCGCTCCTTCGGGAATATGCCGACATCTTTGCATGGGTCCCAGCCGATGTGTCTGACATTGACAAAACTGTGGCCGTACATCAGCTGAGCGTTAACCCGGACTCCAAACCCGTAAAGCAAAAACGGAGGAACATAGCTCCCGAGAGGCAACAGGTAATTGATAATGAAATTGATAAACTTTTGGCTGCTGACTTCATCTTTGAAATCAATTACCCAGAATGGCTCGCCAATGTGGTGTTGGTCAAAAAACATAATGGGAAGTGGAGGATGTGCGTGGATTACACAGGTCTCAACAAAGCATGTCCGAAAGACTACTACCCTCTCCCGAGCATAGACCAATTGATCGATTCTACCTCGGGACATACCATAATGAGCTTCTTAGATGCTTTCTCGGGATATAATCAAATAGCCATGCTCGAAAGCGATATACCGAAGACGGCTTTCATCACTCATCGAGCCATATATGCCTACAAGGTCATGTCCTTTGGGTTAATTAATGCAGGGGCTACTTATCAGAGGATGATGAACAAGGTGTTCAGTAACCAGATCGGGAGAAACATGGAAGTCTATGTTGATGACATGATTGTTCGGAGCATGAAGGAAGATAATCACTTGTCCGATCTAAAGGAATGCTTCGAGAATGTCAGAACGAACAACATGAGACTTAACCCAACTAAATGCACATTTGGCCTCGGGTCAGGCAAATTTTTGGGGTATATGGTTAGCCGAAGAGGGATTGAGGCGAATCCAGAAAAGATATCGGTTATCCTTGAGATGCAACCGCCGAAGAACTTCAAAGAAATTCAACGGTTGACCGGGAGACTCGTAGCTCTTCGGCGGTTTGTGGCACGTCTAGCCGAGAAATGTCTCCCATTCTTCGGGACTTTGAGGGGAGCCCAGAATCAGAAAACTTTTCAATGGACCGAAGATTGCCATGAGGCTTTTGAACAAATTAAGAGATATATCTCTTCACCTCCGATTCTGAGTAAAGCACTGCCCGAGGAGGATCTACAAATATACCTATCTGCCTCATCCCTGGCAGTTGGGTCAGCTTTGATCAGAGAAGATTCACAAGGGCAAAAACCAGTCTATTACGTAAGCCATGCTCTTAGGGATGCTGAAACAAGGTACCCAAATTTAGAGAAGTTGGTTTACGCTCTGGTTATCTCCAGTCGAAAATTGAGGCATTACTTCTAGGGGCGGACTATTATCGTTCTCACTGACCAGCCGTTACGGAAAGTCCTTTATAGACCAGAGTCCTCGGGAAGGTTGGCAGCATGGGCTATCGAGCTAAGCCAGTTTAATATTGAGTTCCGTCCTCGGACGGCTATAAAAGCTCAGGCTCTAATCGATTTTATCATCGAATGTTCATTCCCCGAGGATACCAGAAAGACAGAATCTGAGTCCGAGGAAGTGACAATCACCCCCGAGGAGACTGCATGGGTTTTATACATCGATGGATCCTCTACCGGGACAAGAAGCGGTGCAGGGGTAATCCTCACTTCTCCGGAAGGTTTCAAAGTACAGCAATCTATCCGGTTTGGGTTCATGCCCACTAATAACATAGCCGAATACGAAGCATTAGTGGCAGGATTAAAATTGGCCCGAAGTCTGGAAGTAAAAAGCTTAACAATTTACAGCGATTCCCAACTGGTTGTGAAACAGGTGCTGGGGGAATATGAAGCAAGGGAAGTTCATCTGCAAGCCTACCTCCATCTGGTTCGGTCATTATTGACATTTTTCCCGAAATATCAGATATTAGGCGTGGTCAGATCGGAAAACACCATAGCCGATGCTCTTTCCAAATTGGCGACCACCGATCAAGGGGAGTTAGATGGAGCAGTATACTTAGAAAATCTTCATCACCCGAGCACCCTTGTTCAGACAGTAATGGATATTGAACAGGGGGATTCGTGGATGACCCCCATCTTCAAATTTCTTTTGACTGGTGAATTGCCCGAAGATAAGTCTCAGGCCCGAAGAATAAAGTACAAATCCACCAAATATTGTATCCATAATGACCATCTATACCGAAGATCTTATTCTTCCCCACTGCTCCGATGTCTTGACCCCAGGGAATCTGATTATGCTCTTTGGGAGGTTCATGAAGGTATCTGCGGTGACCATGTAGAAGCAAAGGCACTGGCCCATAAAATTTTGCGACAAGAATATTTTTGGCCGACAATGCTTGAAGATGCCAAAGACTTCGTCAAAAAATGTCATAAGTGTCAGATATTTGCATCCGTACCACACCAACCTCCCGAGGAGTTATCTCCGATACTCTCTCCGATCCCCTTTTCTGTATGGGGAATAGACATATTGGGCCCTCTTCCACAGGGTAAGGGACAAGTGAAATTTGTGATCGTCGCCATCGATTATTTTACCAAGTGGGTAGAAGTCAAACCACTTGCCAAAATCACCGAGCATACATGTCTACAATTCTTTAAAGAACAAATAGTCTACCGGTTCGGCATCCCGATGATCTTAGTTTCTGACAACGGACTTCAGTTTGTTGGTAAAACTTTCGAAGGGTTCTTATCAGAACTTAATATCCAGCATCGTCGGACTTCAGTAGCCCATCCACAAGCAAATGGTCAAGTAGAAGTTACAAACAGGACACTTCTTCATGGCATTAAAAGAAGATTGGAAGAGGCGAAGGGTGCCTGGCCCGAGGAGCTTTTGCATGTTCTTTGGGCCTACCGAACAACTCCTCGGACTACTACTGGGGAGACACCTTTTAAGATGGCCTATGGTTCCGAAGCCCTGATACCTATTGAGATCGGAGTACCTTCTCCGAGAGTCTTAAACTTTGATGAAATCCTCAATAGCGAAGGTCTTCGGTTAAACATCGACTTATTGGAAGAAGAACGTGATTCAGCAGTCCTCAGATTGGCTGCTTATCAACAACGAACTGCTCGGCACTTCAACAAAAATGTGAAAAGAAGGTCATTCAATGTGGGCGATCTAGTTCTTCGGCAAGCCGAGGCATCAACTCCTCGGGAAACTGGCAAACTAATGCCAACATGGGAAGGACCATACTTAGTGATCGAAGTGTTGAAGGCCGGAACTTACAAGCTTCAGGGCATGGATGGGAAAAATATTCCAAATACTTGGCATGCTGTTCGGCTTCGTAGGTATTATCAGTAACTTAGAATTTTGTACTTAGTCAAATTTTGAGGCTATCATTGAAGCCGATAGAATTTTGTACTTAGTCAAATTTTGAGTCTATCTTTTTAGCCGATCACATGTTATCTTTTCGATATTAATGAAAATATTTTTTATCATCTGGTCTTTGTATTACTGTTTTGATACACACTTTAAAATTAATCTGTTAGCCTCATCGGATCTACATTCGATCAGGCTAGTGGGGGGTGAAGCAGTATAAGTGAACAGTTGTACATACAGATGATAGAATAAAACTCATGAGAAAAGATAAGTCATAATCATTCAATTCATAAATGTTGAAAGGTTTACAAGAAAAAAATATATATAGCAAAAACTTTACAAATCAGTCCTCGGGAAATACAATTCCCAGCTGATCGGGATCATGACCCTTCTCCTTGGCAAGCTCCCGAGCGTATTCGAACCCATCGCTGAATTCATTCACAATAGATGATAAGATATCGGCCTGAAATTGGTCTGAAGCCTTATATTCATCTATCACCTTCTGTTTGAGCTCTGGAATCAGGACACTCGGGGAGGCGGAGGCAATCGGTCCTCTTAACCAATCGGCTTCTTTAGCACCCCAGCCTTCGACGATCAGTTCAACATTTTCTTTAAGATTCTTCATCTGATCAGTCTGAAGTTGGATGATATTTTCCGATTGGGTAAAGAGAATCTTCTGACTTTGGAGTTGGCCTCGAGCTCGTTCTTGTTATTTTCCAGCTGGATCTTCTTGAGCTCTTTGGCCTGCACCAAATCCATAGCATGGACATTCGTCTTCTTCAGATCGATCACCCGGGCTGTCAGGCGATCGATCTCCTTGTCTTTCTCAAGACGAGTCTCCCGGGCCGATTCATACTCCTGTTTCATGATCTGGAAGGAGTCATGTATGGCCTTAAGCTGGTCTTTGGTCTTCTGATGGTTCTTCAGAGCCTCAGCATGCCCTTTGCTGCTCTCCTCGGCTCTTCTCTCCAGAACCTTCTGCTCATCAGAAACCCTAAGGAGAATTGCATTTCCCTGAAAAGAAATGGTTGAATGATGAATGAGTCAAAAAATTAACCAATTCGAAGAAGAAAGGTTTACGGGCAGATTCTTACCTTGGCATGGCAGGAGAACAGCATCTCCATAAGCGTCTTCAGATCAGCTCCCTCGGTACCATCTTCGGCGAACGGGATCATCGAGGTTCCCAAGGCCTGCATATTGATCCCCTCCTCGGGTCTTGAACCCCCGGTCGGCATTGGGGGATCCATCGGCCCGCCTTGGGTGTTGGGGGGCTCTTGACCTTCAGCGGGTCTTTTCCCTTTATTCTGAGGAGGGGGAGCGAGGCCTTCCTCTGACTGCCTGGCGACGCTTTGCTCGGCGGGAGGAGTTGATGAACTCCCTTGAGGAGCAGAAGTCTGCTTGGTTCTTGCCTCCAGAACTGACGTTAGAACCAGCCTTCTCCTCTTTATTTTTGGTCTGCCGGCCCCCGAGTCTTTGGCAGCAGTCTTCTCTCCTTCGGTGGGCTTGATAATATCACCCACCTGAGAAGATCCCGTGGCCATCTCGGGATTGGCAGCGGCCTTGGTGGAGTCCTTGGGCTTTGCAGCCCTCATGCTTCGGCTCGCCTTCAGCTTATCGGCGGCACTCATCTTCACCCTCGGGACTCCAGCTGCTTCTATTATGGCTTCATTATCGGGATGCTTTCCTTGGTCAGCCACTGCAAGGCAATCAGAACAACAGAATGAGTATATCAAAAAATGTTCAGAATAAAGGAGCAAGCATGGCAGAGAACTTACAACCGAAGGAATACAACCAGTCTTGGTCGTTAAGGAGGTTCCGATCCCACTTCACAGATGGTCTCTTGGAATATAAGACCTCGAACTCTTCTAGCCTTGCCCGAGAGATTTTCTTCGGATTTAGCTGGTCTTTGTTCGGGTCTGACCAAGGTCTGACCATCTCAGTGTCCGGCCCCTTAATGAAAAACCAATCCACGTGCCACCCTTTATTACTCGAGGGGGTCTCCATAAGGGTATCCCTTCCAGGGTTCTTCATCACCGTGAAAAACCCTTTTTCTTTATTATTGGTAATGGAAAAGAATTGAAAAAAGAAATCTATGGCTGGGAGGGTCGATTCAGAGAAACAAAAGGCAATGAAACTGTTTATATGAATGAAAGAATTGGGGGATAGTTGGTTCAAACTGAGCCCCGTCGTATGAAGTAACTCCAATACGAAGGGGCGAAGAGGGAATCGGACCCCATAGATCAGTGACTGCCTATGGATTGGAATCCATCCCCCCTCGAGTTGGTAGTACATTCTCTCCCCAGCCCCGGGTCTCTTGATTTCATATGTTTCGGGGATATAGAATTCTGTGGGGGCTAAATCGAAGTATTGGTTCCGGATTGAAGAAGGGATATTGGCTACTCTATACAGGATATTAAAATACTTCTTCCTATTGTATTCATCTACATCCCTTATCCTGGTGATTATCACGGGTTTCCATGGTTGTCCCTCTGGGATCCCCGTTTCGGCCACAGTAACTTCGTCCTCAACCCGGGAAGACGAAGTTTAAGCCCTTGTATATTGGGTACTTCCAGCCTTTAAGGGGTATTAAAGAAAAGGGGTGAAGAACTTACTTGATTTCAGAAAGGAGATCGATTGAAAAACAACGAAGCAGGAACGATGGAATTGGATCTGGGAATGAAATTGTTCTCTCTCAAACGTCCTTTCTCTCGTGATAAGTTGCTTCTGATAAAAAGACGATCTGTTGGAAATGATCCCTTTTATCTTGATTCAAGCGTGGCAACGGTTCAGATGGAAACGATCTGACGGATGGGGCGCACGCGCAGTATTTACTGCAGCGTAATAAATGCTCCTTCCCGCGCACGCTTTGTTAGCTAAATGGACGCGGATTTCGAAATTCAAAAATGAATTGTTATACGAAACGGCCGTGCAAGCTATTGGGCCAGATTTGTTGGGTTGAAAAAGCAAAACTTTGGGCTTAATTGGCACATAGATTATAAAGGCCCAGGGTCCTGTCCAGAACATTGAAGCCCAGATTATAAAGGCCCAAGGTCTTATCCAAAAAGCATTTCCCATCGGTCTGATGCCTCCGGGTTCTCGATGGCGTTCCTCTTCGGTCTGATGCCTCCGGGCTCCCGAATGACATTTCTCATCGGTCTGATGCCTCCGGGCTCCCGATGACGTTCCTCTTCGGAAGGTTTCATTCTACTCCCCCAGCACATTCATATACTGGAGGAGTGGGGGGCAATGTTAGGATGAATATGTAACCATGCCTGATCCAGGAACTCACACTGGGCTAGGCCCAATATACCGTCAGCCTGGTAACCTTCCTAGTGGGCTTACAGCACGTGTGTGAAGGACGAAACGGACATACATCATAACTACATAGCATAATGGACAGAACCGTTACACAGGTGACCGTTATTCAGGTACATAGTATAAATTCCCAGTTGATAATGGAGAGAAGGGTAACGCACATTTTGATAATACTAGATACTCAGACCTCCATTGTTGACTATTCATATACCTTCACTAACACTCACACCGGAGGAGTCCACCAACGACCCAAGCCGTTCGGACTTTTGTGCAGGTATACTCACCGGACGGCCAGCAGGACTGCCCGACAGAATCAGGCGTCAACAATATATATATTTCTAGATTGTAATAAAAAAATTATTTTCGATACAATGTTTTTGGGATATTTTTTGCACTTGAGGTGTAAAAGAAAAGATCTAAAAAGACTTCAAAGCTCTTCATATAAATTATTTCGTTTGTTCCATATTATTTAATTATTTTTAATTTTTTAAAGTCAATTTATGAGATTTTAAATTTTAAATTGACATAATTTTTTTTAATTTTAATTAATATAATAATAAATATTATAAACAATTTAAAAAATATTATTTATTGTAAATTTTATTATTTTATAATTTTTAATAAATTATCTTAATTTTAAAATATTTTAAATTAATTTTTAAAAATTAACAATGATAAAATAATTTTAAAGTGATGTAGTATTATTCAAATTGTGCAAGTTAGAACTCAGGTTGGCTAAAACTAAACATCCTCTCAAGCGAGTGTTGGGCACAACCTAGTGTTTGCGTGTGTGATATTTTGTGTGTATGTGTAGAGACCTAAGAAAGAAAGAGTGTATGAGAGAGAATTAGGGGGAAAAGGTATGGTAGATGGTGACAAGACGAGAACAGCGTGGGGACGAACCTGAATTCCATTTCCATTTCTTTTCCGGCCTTTCCTCTCCTTAATTATTTTCCCTCATTTGCAACGTACATGTCCCCTCTATCTCATAAAAAAACTCTCATTTATATATTTAAAAAAATTAATTAGATAGTGACAATATAATAATAATTTAAAAATATTATATTATTTTATAGAATATTTAATTAGTAAAAATAGGATACTTATAGTTTGTCGCAACTTATTTAGAATATCTTATAGCTTATTTTTTTTTTAAATAAGCTGAAAATGTAGTGTTTCTTTAGTTTATTTTAAAAAGATAAATTGAAAAACTAGTGTTTGTTTCAATTTATTTAAATAAAATTATAAGTTGAGTATAATATGTTTTAAAATAACACAATACATCTCCTTTATAAATAATTATAATAACACTCAACGCTTCTCTAATTTTTTAAACAACACAATACATTATTTTTTAGGTTTTTTTTTTTTTTACGTCTTAGAACTTATTGAGTATCTTACTCTATGTTATTGAGTTTTAAAATGAATGAAACACTTAAGATTTTTGTCCAATTCCTTTTTTATTAAGTTTTTTAATGAACGAGAAAAAAAATAACTAGAAAATTTAGTCACATTTCTTGCCGAATTTTTTTGTCAAATGAACAAATTTTGAATGAAAAACTAAATAACACTATCATCTTGTATAATCTCTATTATACCATTTAGATTATAAATATACTAAAACGAATATAAGAGTAATTTAGTAACTTAAATGTGAAATTTAAGTTTTCTTTTATTTTTCTTTATAAACTTAGTAATAATATGAAGAAGAAAAAAACATACAATTAACTTTTTTATTATTTATTTCTATTATAAATTAAGTTTTTCAAATTATACACCACTTATTTAAATTTAAATAAATAAATTATATGTTGTTCTAAAATAAGTTGTGATAAATAGAGCTATAATATAGAAGTGGCTGACCCATCTTATAATAGACTTTTGCTTTGCCCTCCGGCCATCATCATCATCCATGTCTTTCATTAGCAAACAAGTTACTTTCATTGGGAGCATGCATTTTATATACAGTAGTCGTACTATATATACTTACTCCAATAGTTAATTTCGTGCGTATATATATATATATATACACACTTTGTGTCTGTCTTTTTCTTGTTGGTCCTAGCTCCTCTTAATTGTCACTCCAAAACGGGCTCAATAGATAAGACATCAAGATTGAAACCCGCGGTGTTCTGGTTTAATTTATCATTTCATTCCTCCTTAGAATACATGCATGATCATCACCTAAATATTTGACGGCCCGCCATCTACTTAATTAAATTTTAGTGTAGATCTAGATGGAATGTACTAAAGTTTAATTAATTAAAGCATAATATATAGTTGATTTTCAAATATATACTTCCTAAGTTTCCCAACAAAAAAAAATATATCATTTGACTTTGATTATAGTTAATTTGAGAAATATTAAAATTAAAATGGTAATATAAATTTATTTTAAATTTTAAAATAACAATTTTATAATTTTAATACAATTTTTAAGTACCTTAGAATATTAACCATTCTAGTAATTAATATCAAATACATTCACATTTTTTTAAATTTTAGAATTTTGTATATTAACTTTGAAAATAGTCAAATGCAACTATTCTTGTGAAATGGAGTGAGGTTTTTTCTTCTTCTTTTTTTTAAAGCTTTTTAACATGATTATTGTTTGGTGTAACTTAATACTATCCTATTATAAATTATTTTTTTCGTTTCATAAAAAGAATTTTATTTATAATACTGTAATTCTAAGTAAATATTAAATATGTAATTTGTTTCATATTTACCTCTATAACGATAAATTGTTAATTTAATAATAGTGGTGATAGGATATTATAATTAATGGTAAACTTAAGAACATGATGTCCTTTTTATACTATTATTCAAAAAAATTATAGCTAAGACTCTTTTTGTAATTTCCTTTTTTAATAAATGAAACTCTTATTGGTGCCATGAGAATAGTCCATAGGCATGTCCTATAAGGAGAAAGATGAAATCCTTCTCTCTCGAGTACTTTTGAATTTTGTTTTTGTTCCTATTACATATGCTTGAAATTCTTTTTCTTTTTTTTTACTTTTCTCTCCTTCTAATTGGTCGAAAACTTATAAACTTACTGTTAAATTCAAAACTCTAGGCCGAAATCAAGTAAATATATGACTAATTCATCACATCAATAAAGTAATACCAAATTCTTTTAACCAATTTCATTTGTGTGTTCAATCAATTTAACTGAATTCACAGTAGTAGACAAGTAAAATAACCAAATTAAATCACATTTGAGACTCTTCAAATGACCCATTTTGACTCGAACCCAGTATAATGGAATCATTCATCGGAGATGTTCATGAAGAATGGCATGAAAATGTACTCCCTCCATTCTAATGTATTAGTCGTTTTCGTTCTCTTTTATATAGAATAGTTTCTATCATTAAAAATATTACTATTCTCTTTCTTCTCTCTTATTTAAAGTTTTTTAAATAAAATATAAAGGGACAAACAAATATGAAAATTGTGAAATCTATATAAATTATGAAGTAATGATATTCTTAATATATGTATTTTATGTTATAACGACCAATAAATTAAAATTAAGGGACGGAGTAATTATATACGGGGGTGCATGTGAAATGTGAATGTTGAAGGGAGCACCAAAGTTATTGCTTCTTCGATACCAACTTATGTGAGGTACGTTTTTTTGCATTTAGGCGGGCTTTTTGACTTGTACGAATAATTTTTTGTTTTAATCAACTAGTTATTTTTAAACTCGTATAAATAAACAAAAATACTAACCCATCATATATTAAAGTGGTTCTAATAAATTCTCATTTCATTTTAAAATTAAAGATATAATTTAATTTTTTAGATTAAAAAAAGTTAAATAACAATATATTAAATTTTAAATTGATGTGAATTTATTTAATTTTAGTTAATATAATTATTGTAATTATATAATATATAATAAAAACTATTAATCACAAAATTGTTTTATTTTAAATTTTTATAAATTATATTAATTTTAAAATTTAATATATTATCGTTTGACATCAAAAATTAAATTAAAATTTTAATTTCGAAACGAAAAAATATTACACATCATCAGGAACTTGTTAATTACTCGTGGCATTCGTAAAGATACGAGAGAGAGAGAGATGAGTAGAAGTAATATACTCACCTGAAGGACAAAAAGAGTCCCAATAATTTTGGACGACCGACCAAAATAGCCGGATCAGTTTATCAAAAGAATAATGATGATTGACTTGACAAGTTTTGTCTTAATATATATCTATTGCATTACATAATATAATAAGCTACCCCATACATTAAATGAAAGATGTAATGAAAATGATTACATCTAAAATCGTACCTGTCGTGGATCTCCACGATCATGTCTTTGTGGGGAGGATGATAAATGCATTTCCTTAGACATAATTTTCTTTAATAATAAATTATATAGGTAGGTAGGTCGGATAATTAAGTTTTTATATATATTTGCCGCCACAAAAAAAGATATGTAGGAAATGAGCAAGCAGTAATTTTCTGTTTGTTTGGTAAGGAACTGAAAGTCTGAAACTAAACTTGGATACACGTTGTAGCCAGCCTCGCCTACAATTTGGGGAATTAATTTGAGCAAGACTGGAGTTAGCGGGCATTTTCTTGAATGTTGATTCAACAAAAGATAGAGAAGAATGTGATGTTAGAACTTAAGCAGATTTCGTCCGTCCCACCAAATGATGCCTAAAAGTTAATGTGGAATGCTGATTCAATACTACACTACTGCACTAGCGATTTCGTCTGTCTGATGCAGAGTTGGTTAACTGTTGTCGCCTGTCGGTTCTTAAAATCTCTTTTCATCTCTTTCCTTTCCCAACGTTTAGTCGTTTGGTCCAATCCATTTTTCCAGAACTAAGACGCCCACCCAATGCTAATAGAAAATTAAAGTAACATTACCTATTGAAAATGAAAGAAAAATTAAGTAACATTTACAAATAATGTTGCCAAATCTCGTCAGAACCTGTAGCAATTTCGTCATTCTTAACATAAAATATCTATTATTAGATCGATTCAGCAGCTGCAATCACAAAACAGCAAAAGCTTTTATCTACAATTACTTGCAGCAATTCTAAAGATGAAAAGAAGAGCAAGTGGCCCCAGTATCATAAGAAAGTACCAAGTAATTTCTTTCTTACTTCTCCGCTAGATGTATAAACTTGTTTCTTCAAGTATAATATTTCTAAACTATTGTAACATGAATAGTTGCTTCCAGTTACTTCTCTAGGCATATCAAAGAAATTATTCGACAAGGAAGATAGGCATGCAAATCCTTCTCATTCTTTTCCCTCATATCCTTGATCAGATCATTGAGAGGAACACCAGATGATGAAATAATAGTAATGACTTGATATCATGAAGCCATTCATATGATGGAATCTAGAGTCCCAATACATTTAATTCACACAGAATGCAAGTTGCTGGCCGCGTGTAGGGCTTCCTCTAAGCAGTTCACTGCGCCGTCATAGTTCAAAAAACCCATGTACCAAAATTCATGGTTATCAACAGATATAACCTGGATGTATTTTTCAGCAGAATTGGTTCTGCTTGATGAAGAATTAAATGCTTTAAGCTGGTGTAACGGAATAACTACCTATATCAGAGTAACAGGCGATGTGTCAGTTAATAGTACAGAAAACTAAGGATGATGATTAAATTAAGAACTAGAAAAAGAGGCACTGAGAGTTGCTATCAGTAGCAGTAATATTGACCCTGAAATTATGTATCTACAGCAGACACTCATTTGCTTGGAGTAAAACTAAAGAAATTTATTACTCTGTAGTGTATTGGTAACAATAATAATCTCGATATCACCATCTTATATCTTAGTGCTGAGAGAGTGACAATAGTAGAAAGACAATCATTACACTGTTTCCCATTGAATCTCGTATAAGCAGAATAGTATTATTTCACATCACAAAAGCAGGAACATAAGGACCAAATCAGAATTTCTTTAATTATTAGTCATACAAAAAAAATAACTATAAATTGTATAACTTAAAAGGATAGAAGTGATACATGTACCGAACAGACTGTTAATGATTATATAAACAAATGACATAGAATGGAAATTAGGCAACTAAAGCTGTGCAGATAGCTATAAAAAGAACACTTCCAAAGTAAGTATCTATGATGGGCATAGCAAAGTAGTTTACACTGCAACTAATATTTCTTCAAAATTTGTACTCTCCGTTCCAAGCAATAAGATCGTTATCAACTTTTTAAAGTCAATTTGTGATTTTCAAACTCAAAATTGACGTAGACTAATTTAATTTTAATCAATATAATGATGAATATTGTAAACTACTCCAAATTATAAGATTCATTTTTTCATATTTTTTAATGAATCTTATCACCTCAAGTTAAGTTTCAAAAGTCAATAATGATTTTATAATTAGTAATGGTGAGAGCATAAGAATTAATTATAATATATTTCCCCAAGATAGTACTAGTATATAAAAACTTTGTATTTTCTTGAATTTTTTACATTTTATCATGATTATATGTATATAAAAATCTATTTAATATGTTCATATGTGCTGAATCCTCGAATTCCCATTTTCTGAGATTTACTTGACCACTGAATCCCCACATAGCGAACTCGAAGCCTTGCTTCTTAGATCAGGATGTAGGATATGCTCATAAACATGGTACGATATGGGTAGCTTACATAGATCACATAGTAGAAAAACAGTGAGGTTATGAAATAATAGTCTTGGGGGCCAGGATAGCATGAAAAAAGTTTGAGCAGAAAGCTAAACAACAACTACAATACCCTGTAGAAAATTATGAAAAGGGCAAAAGCGCGAGGCGATTCCAAGGAGGAAGAGGTAGATTACTTGATGCCAATTTCATTAGCTTCCAAGATAAGTAACATGTAAGACATATCTTGAAGCGATGCTTTATTTAAATGCAAAGTAATTCGATGAGCAAAAAATCGCAGATTATCGGGTATATAAGGTTCTTAAACACGGTTTGGTAAGGGTAGGCTTACATAGATCACATAGTTGCAAGCACTGAAGTTATAAGATAATAGTCTTGGAAGGATAGAACAACTTGAAAAGTGGGTGAGAAGATATTGCATGTCAACTAGAAAGTCTAGAATAACCTACAGAATATGATAAAGAAGGCAAAAAACACAGAGGCAATTCCGAGAAACCTAAAGGTTTAACTCTTCAAATTAAACTTCTTTTGAAAATGAAAATTGTGAGTCTACTTTATCTCTCCTATTTGGCATACTTAAAATTCTTTCACATTCCTATGCGCCACAATTTTTTTTTCCTTTTAGTTATTTAATTTTCTCTCACCTGCCTCTCTATAAAATGACCTTTTTATTATTTTTACAGTACGTATTTTACTTATATTCAATTTTCAAAATAATATTAAAAAAAAGTAAAAGAGAAATTGAAGGCATGAATATTACTCCTTGGGTGTTTCTCTCATCAATTTGGTTTATTTTCCTTACCATATATAAATATGTACATATTAGATTTACATATATATTACTCTCTTGTTATACATTCTTATTTATTTTCCTATTTATATATATCAACCATAATTATTAATTACTACTAAATTTCTCACTCTCCTAAGTTCAAAGAGTCTATTTTTACAGTTTAAAAATAGATACAACTTTTTAATCATTAACATTCCTATGCAGATCAATGCTACATAACTAGTTATATTCTGAAATCAGCATTGAGAGATTGAGAGAGATATTTCAGAATTCAGAGAACCATACGGCTGTAAGAACATGGAATGAGTTAATTCCCATAATACATCATCCCACCACTTAAGAGATGAGCCATATCAGTCAGCCATAAACTTTGCGTTTGTGGGTGGAATCTCCTTAGAATGGCAATTCCTGCTCCATGGGAGGTACCAAATAAATGACTACTTGAGTCGGGGTTTTGAGCATAAAGATTCCACTGACCTGTAAAAAGTGGGCCTAACCCTTGGGGGTGTGGTAATACATCTAAGAAATTATTTCATCGAACGTACTCTCCTCTGGATGCAGGAATAGCCACATGTACTAAATGCCCTGTTCAAGCGCCAAGGAACTTATGCCGAAAATGGAAAAATTACAGAGAATGTGTCAAATATTTCTCAACATTTTCCAATATGGATCAGATAAGATTATGTTAATGTAAAAACAGATACAGATTGAGATACTACTTCTGCGCATGCCAAAAACTCATCCACACATACCTTATAATAGCTCCATTCAGTCTTGTCATCAGCTTTATAAGAAAGAGGATTATCACTACAAAATGCAAGCTTCGAAGTTGAAACATATAAAACTCCCATAACCGGACCAGCTGATGTGGATAAATAACAAGCAAAAGAATTTTGAAGTTGCTCTTCAGGGACTGTGTCAAATGTTTGTCGAAAAATTCTCTCATAACCACCTTCAGCTAGAACCTTTGTTCCCTGTGCAATTCTTCCCAGCGCAGCATCAGCAAAACTAGGGGCCGTTTTCACTAATTTAAACAAATAAATTGCACTAAGTATTTCATATTTCTAAAACGATACACAAGCAAAAATAAAATGAAAAATAAAACAACAGCATAAATAGAAGGAAAAAAAATAGTGTTACAGCAATTTTCACAAACAAACGAGAAAGACACACCAACATAGAAAAGAGGGAGCCAGTAAAAAGGTAAAAAATAAGTGATGTGCATGACTCAACATCCAACAATAGTTGATGAAAAATATAAAGAAGATTTAGAAATGGAAAAGATCATATTTTTATGGCTAAATCCATCGTGTTCCATCTTGCTTGCGGCCAAATTTTAGTTTCATGTCACAAGAAAAGAAGGAAGATCCACGAGGGAGGAAATGAAGTCCTACTTTAATACAGAAAAAGTTTTGAAAAGAATAAAACATCCTCATTAGAAGACAATTCACTAATCTCTATAACGTCTAACCTAGCGACCCTCCAAACAATCTTAGACTGAAGTACACTGAAAATCCTGAAAAGGCACAGTTTTAAGAAACTGAAAAGAAAATATCTGTCACTAAAGATTCCAGTATTCTTTAAGATCAAAAATTTCCCAAAGCATGTGACCCACTGAAAAAATATTTCCATCTTCACCCCCTACCGGTTGTTAGAAGTTTGGAAGGCAATTGAACATGAGAAGCATATGTCAAACGGAACGAACAAAGATAGAATCAGACCGATTCCCAAAATGCTTCACAGAGTCAGAGTTCATGATGCTGACTCAATACAATACCCTTATAGATTTCTGAGTCAGAGTCAGAGTCCATGATGCTTCAAATATAACTCAATACAATACCCTTGCAGATTCTGAAATCACACCTATGAACATTATAAAATCATACAGATTGAATCCCATAAGAAGCTCAAGAAAGAGCAATATAAAATAATAGAGAAGTTGGAATCTTCAAAGCAGGATCACTAGAAAGTTCATAAACTGGCATTGCTTCTAATAGTCTTGTTTTAGAATGTCAATTGTACCTCAACTTGTTCCAGGCTACCTTAAAAGCAAATGACGAAACCCCACGATAAGCCCATCATGATTCCGTCAAGGACATGTTAACAAATGTTCTATAATTGTGGAATACGTAAAAACACCCAATGAATAAACTAAGACACCTATGTAAATGTAACTTCCTCTTGTTATCATTTATCACCAGTTTAAGATGGGTATCAGGACTGATGTAAGACCTGAAGCTGGGGCTAAAACCCTGTATAACACCTCAAACTGACAAGTTGAAAATCCTGAATAAGCTTTTGTAAGTATAGAGTAAGCAATCCACAACATTCGATCGCTTCAAATACATAACGTCTGCCTCTGTATTCAATCCTAAAGGCTATAATGTTTGCCTCTGTATTCAATCCTAAAGGCTATCACCCCCATAGTTATTTGAGGCGTGAGGCACACTGAGGCGCAAAGGTCTCCCAAACGCCTAGGCATGAGGTGCAAAGCGAGGGGCGAGACGAGGCGCACACCTTATCGAAGTGAGGTGCACATACTAAAAAGTACAACAAAATATATATACTAGTATATATCAACTATTATTCAAACTTCTAAGCAAGTTCAACATGTTCAAGAAGTAAAAATCAATTAATAGGTAAATATTCAACAACAACAAAAGAAAAAAGTCAACAACAATGTACAACTCATATTATAAAAGTGCTTTTTTACTTATTCAAGTATAAAGATGAATTGAATTCATAATAGAGAATTCTCTTAAATTTACTTTAAGAGCTCAGGAGTAAATTCTTGTCCTTTGTTGGATTGTTTACATGAATAAAATAAGTATATTTGACTAAAAGCCATCACTTGGACCAACATGCATAAATTACTTTTTTAATTGAGTTGAGCAGTAGCAAATATGATAATAATAATAATACATGCAAAGAAAATTTTGAGATGGAGAGGATATATATATATACACACACAATACAGATACATGCAAGCCAAAGAAGAGATGCAAGAGAGGTATGGCAGTCCGGCGCATCTCCATATACAGAGATGAAAGAGAAAAAAAAGGAGATGGAGTTGAGAAGCTTTCCAATTGAGAGAAAGAGAAAGATGGAAATGAAACGAAAGATGGAGCGGAGGCGTACTTACCGCACCACCGCCGATTGTAATTTTGAGAAAGAGAGATGGTCGATTTGAGAAGTGCGTTGCTGATTTGCCAATTTCTTTCTTTCCTTTCTTCCCTTTCTTTCCTTCTCTGTAAAAACCTAGATGCCCGATCGATGTTCCTTTTTTCATTTTAGTTAAAACAACATCCCAGATAAAGTTGAAAAAATAATCAAGGTTTCATATTTGACTCTGAAGCGGCGATTGCCTAAACCACCCCTCGCCTCTCACCTCTCACCTCATCGACAGAGGCATGCGTCTAATTGAAGAGGTTGCACCTCAAGCAAGGTGAGCCCCTATCCTCACGCCTCGCTGTGCCTTGAGCCTAGGCGCTCCTTTGATAACACTGATCACCCCAAATCATTATTTTAACTTCTCATCGTCCCCTATATCACATTCTCTATTTTAATAGAAAGAATGGATATTTTATTCATTATGTTTGTGCACATACACAAGCTAAGGAGCACTAATGGGTCTTTACCATAAAAAATAACATTGGCTAATACCATCACTGTCCCACCCAAAAGCACCATTTTCCTATGACATTATCCATATATGCCATTACTTTCACCAATGACATTTAAACAACCATCATAACTCACATTGCAATCCACCGATCGACAAACAATACCATTATGAAGTTTTTCAATATCATCACCACAAATTCCACAACATAATAGTGAATTGTCATACTCCCATTTTTAATACTATACTTCTGCAATCAATCTCTCCCAACACCAACCTCAGATTAATCATGATTTAATTTCATGTATACATTATTGAGATGCCACGTATATGGTCCTAATAAAGGAATTGATATTTCCATGAGGAAATTCGATAAGACTCCCACACATGAATAGTAATGGGACTCACATTCATGTGATTGAGAACTTGTGAAAATATAAAAAAAAATCTTAGGCAAATAACACTTCCCCATTTAAGAATGAAAAATGCAATATAATTTCACAAATTTAATGAATCACCTCTGACTAGTTCACTAACTCACTGGGAAGTTCAACCTATTCTGCACTAAGCACATCTAACATTAACAAACAAGTTTCCAAAGAGCTTAAGATTAGCTTGTTTAAGGATATGAACCAGCTCACTGTCAAGCCAAACCCATGTTGTTATGAAGAATTTGTCCATTCAATGCCCAAATTTAAGTTGCTTATTCACTTTATATGACGTAAAACAATAATGCAGTAAAATACAAGAACCATAAAACAACAACCAATTAAAATTATCTTACCTCATTTATTTTTGTAATCTTCATCAAAGTTGCACTTAATAGTTGATACACATTTATCAGTATTTGCAATTACTATAATTGCATTACGAATTGCAGTAACTTATGGTTAAACTTCTCATTGGAATTTCTTCTTGTGTCTTAGGCTACACATAATAGTCCATCAAAAAGTTTATACTAGAACTGGACTTCAATGCCTGTGAAACATCTAATACCTAAAAGCACTAATATGAAAATGATTAAAAACAACACAGAGAGAATATAGAAACACAAATAGTACGAGAAAGGGAACCTACAGTGTTGCCAAGTATTCCCTGCGAGATCCTCAGCTTTCTTTGTGGCTTCTCCCACATTCTTTCCCCATCTCCCTAGCACTTCTCGAACACTGTCCACTGAACCTGATTAAAAATAAATAAAAACACAAATATTATCATTAAGAACACCCCACTTACTTTTCATTTATCAAATAATGTGCGTCCATGATTGAGAAGATCAGTTTCTTCAATATCCAAATTAACATAAAACAACAGTCCATTGAGAGAGGAGGGGGGTTTGAATCTCCATTTTTATCTGGGACTCCGTCAAAGAGGATCCAAGTGTCCCATTTGTTCCGTGGAGATGTAATCTCAAATTCAAGCAAATCCAAACACGCAGAGATGAAGTAAATCCATGGTAATTATAGTATCTCCTAAAAATTATGAATCATCTGTTCGTCTATATTTATAGACATAGATACACAAATACATATTTAAAGAGATAATATTCATAGCATCGCTAATAGCTCATACAATTTGTGGATGGATATATAGTTATAGATATAGATTTAAAAATTTTAAATTTAAATCTATATAAGGAGAGAGAGGGAAACTAACTCTTGAAGTTGAAGGACGAAGGATTCGATTGGGAAGGAGCATAAGCAACATAAGGATTGGATCCACCAGCATCACCATCAACGGAAGAAGAAGAATGCATTGTTCTGGACGAATATGATGGAGATTCCGTCACCAATTCTTCACTCGAACTCACCGATTTCCTCGATTTACTCCCCGTCGGCATTGATTTATCATCATTTATATCCACTTGGTGCTCTCCAATTGCACCGCCGCCTTCCAATTTCAGATCCAGTTGCGGGCTCGGATTCCGACCCGGCTTCGGAGAACTTAGAGGATCCGCCTCCGGTTTTTTCACTGCAATATCCTCCCCACCGTTCAGCTGCTCCATTGTCTAGTAGGAGTTCCAAAAATCACCAGTGGAAATATAAGCTTATAGATAAATGAAAATTGGTGTATGTATAGGTTGCGAAGGCGCGTCCAAACTGAAAACATCCAAGGAGGGAGAATACTTCTAATGTCTTTAAATTAATAAAAAAAAATCCAACCAAGGCAAATAAATAAACACCCAGGAAACATAATATAAAAAAAAATCAAGGAATGTGCTTTAACCTTTGCTTGCACTCCGGGTAAAGTAGCCGTTAAAAGATGGTGTCTGTATTTTTAATTCTTATTCAGGTGAGTGCAAACTGAAGAGTACTGATGACGACCAGAGGAACATCACTCAAAAATTATGCTACCGCTATCAAAAAAAATTATCAACCGCGGTCACTCTAATAATTAAAAAATTGACAAGTAATAATAATAATAATAATATAATTCATCAAATATAGTGTTCATTAAAAATATAATAAAATTATGACAAAATTATTTTTTGAGACTGAATTTCTTATTATTTTTTTTACAATCACCCAATTTTCATTGATATCAAATACATATTTTTTCAATGTAAGCAATTATTTACCGACTCTTGAGTAAAATTGGATCGAGGAAGTTTATTAGTCCCAAAATTTGTAAAATAACCACAAATATATTTTTGCATCCTAATAAAAAAAAAAGGCAAATGCAAATGCTCAAAAAAAATATGCAATCAAGTACAATTAGAAAAAAAGAAAAGAAAAGAAAAGAGTCTTACTCCTAAAAAATATACTCCATATATATAATACATATATATTATATACATTAAAATAATTTAGGACAAATATACTCAATTCCATATCAATTATTTATAACATATTTTATATGTAAATCAGAAAATAAAATCAATTTAAGACAATATGCAGGACTATTAGAAGAGTAGAAAATTCAAAAATTTAGGAGAAATTGAAATTTAAAGAAACATATTATAGAATTTGATAGAATTGAATATTATAGAAAAAAATATCAACATAGTTACAATTTTTTAAAGTAAGATTGCAATTGAATGTTGTACAAGATGTAAGTACTTCTACTTTATTTTTTTTAAGGGTGACCACACTTAACCATAAGTGGCTATAACACTTCCCATGTACCAGTGGCACAATGGAATTGAAAGTACATTTGCATTTTGCAAAAACAGTTGTTAATAAGGCGTGGGGCGTGACATGAACAATAATTTTTCTTGTAGTGACAATTTGCATACATGATTACATAGCATTAAATAAGACAGTTGAGATCGACTCATACTTTATAATATACAGAATGAACTCGTAAATTTAAAACCTTCATCACCACAGATGACTCTAGTAAAACAATCCTCTTTACCTTCGTTAAATTCGCCTCACCTATACATTCATTCCACACATGATTTGTGATCGAGATAAAACTACTACGAATCAACTTTACAATGCTTTATTTTTAAATTAATGATTGAGCTGAACAAGAGTGGGGAGAAATTATAATTATTCTGTATTTTGTGTAAAAGATACCATCGTCCGAAATAGGTGGTACGAGACCTAAATGCATGCATTGTGCATTTTACGTTTCATGTACCCGATTTCGTTTAGCATCAGAGATGCAAAAATATATACTAAATATAAACAATAAATATAAACAATAAATATAAACAAAGTGGTCAGTACCTATAAGGTGGAGGGAGGGGGCACTTGAGAGGAGATGAGAATGCATTAGGAGCTAGCTTAGGCACCCCAAACCTCAATCCTCCAAACTTAGCGCCTGATAATATTATTACGGACTTTATCTTTGCAACCTTTGTTAGAGCTTCTCCGGCTATTTGCATTCCAGGCAATGCTGCCGATAAAATCGCCCCCTAGAAATCAAGGGCGTCAACACTATAGTGCATTTTATTCCCTCCCTCCACTGCTCCACACCAGAGTCCTATTTGACTCATTGATTTTTTTCTTGAGCATATACTAAGGTTAGTTTATGACACACTAGAAATGATTTTTCTTTAATATTATTCGGTAACAAAAAAAGAAATAATATTTTTAAGTGTGTTATAGATAAACCTTAATATATACGAGTAAAAGATAAAGTCAAACAAGTCAACCATGACGCTCATTCACGGACAAGAGGGAATAATGTAAATATAACTTGTAAAAATTACTAAAATTTCAAGTTTCAATTTGCTACCTGGGAAAAACTAAGTAAACCATCAAATGGTCCATGCTTCATCACAGTCTTCTAAGTATTCAAGGCATTCTTCAAAATTACAATACTCCATGAAATCCTATTAAATTCAAATTGAAACATTCCCGTGGCCATTACCACATAAAATACAGAAGAAGATTTGTTGACTTTGTCAAACTGGAACCATTCATAGTAAGGAGGATCAAATATGCCTTCAACGTCAGACTTGCCTTGGGCCGAAAATGGGCCATCAACAAAATCAAGGTCCAGTTTTCGGAGCAGGGTTTCGGGCCATCACCCACCAAGGATTGTACCACTTGTTCTGAAGCCATGGAGGCACAGGATTCTTGGTTTCTTTTGGATTTGATTTTTTCCATGGATCTCAATGTTCTCTCTTTTTCTCTTTCTCCACTTCTTTAGCAATTCTACATCAACATTAGCTGGCTTGGTTCCAAAATTAAACATGAGGGAAATAATTGGGCTATGGTCCATGGAGTTGGTACAATCTTTAATTATGTACTCATGATACTTTGAGCCACAAATATGTGAAGAGTGAAATATCAGTGGGAGGAGCCACCAACCCTAGAACATAAATATAAACCTTGAGGTTCAATGTCCGAAATTATAGAACGGCACATTTAGTTACCCAAACAATATTTGAATGAGATGGTCAATAGGGCCTCCATATATCTTTAGTTTTGGAATTAATTCAAAAATATATATTTAATTTTGAAACAGAAGAATATATAGGTGGAATGGTGGATGGACCTATGGAGTGGGGCGCTACTGGTTTTGAGCTTTTGAGAAGCCCCATAAATTTTGGTTGTTAGACTTTTTCTTTACTAAACCTCAATATCAACGAAGCCCAGGCTACCAAAATAACTCTTGTGTATTGTTCGCTACCAAGAAGTAATCCTAAAGGCTGGTTTGAACCTACCTTCACGTTTCAGTTTCAACATTATTATTAGACTCTCTTACACACAAAAGTTTATTTTTCTTATAATTTTGTAAAAGATAACCTGCAAATGATAGTATTACTTTCCATTTATTAAATAAAATGTCACATTTTGATCTTTATTTTTTGATGCAAGTAAAGAATGTCATTGAATGGTCACAAATTAATGGATAACAAAGTGCTTAATGATATTAAAGTGGTTTAAATAAATATAAATAGTCCAGCCACATATAATATTATTGTAAAAAAAGAAAAGAAAAAAAACTTATATGCATATTGGATAAGCCTACAAACACATAAATCAAATACAAATCCAAACACTAATAATATTTACACAATTAAAGAGTAGGGCATGACATGGATGTCCATAATTTTATTATTATTATTATTATTATTATTATTATTATTATTTTATTTTATTTTATTTTTGGGTGCATCTAATGTCCCTACTTAATCAACATTTTTTTTTTCATTTTTAGTTAACAGCACGATCGATTGAGACACTTCTAGGCAACGTTAAAATGATTAAAAATGAACATGTTGGCTGGCTGGCTGTATCCCATTACAAAACTAATCAGCTTTATTTTATTTTTCTTCCTCTCGTTCTCCCCTCAATTTTCTCTCTAAACGGCTATCTTTCAGGTAATCTAGACTCAACGTTAAAGAATTAACAGTCGAATGCATATATATATATACACACACACATATATACTGTGAGACAGATCTGAAATTACAATTCTTATAATAACTAATATTTTCACTATTTTAATTTATAAGATCATTATTAACTTTTTAAAAAGTCAAATTGAGATAGTTTCAAACTCAAAATTGATATAAATTCATTTATATTTAGTCAATACAATAATTAATATATTAAATTATTTAAAAAGTATTACTAATTAAAAGATTTATTTATTTGTAATATTAAATGAATATATATCAATTTTGTATTTAAAAATGTTTTAAATTGATTTTCAAACAAGTCAATAATGATCTTATATATTGAAACCGATGGAGTATTTTCTATAATATTTATCACTATACTATATTGACTAAATTAAAGAATTCATGTTAATTTAAAATTATTAATTTTATAAAATTTAAAATTAGTAATAATTTTATATTTTAAAAGAGATGAAATATTAAACTAGTAGCCAATAAGATTAGATTTAGATTTTGTATGAGAAAATGTGGATATACAGTTTATTAAATTCTAGCATATTTAGACCACATGTGATAATCTAGTGGTAAAGACATTTATTTTTACCATGCAAACTCACACAAGTTTTAGTTTAGTAGTTAAAATTGAGGTGTTGTGATCTTTAGGTCTCAATTCTCACTTAACAAAATTTATTTATTCCTTTATATGCAACTTATTTGTTTGAGGTTTGATTGTTTGTTAGTTTATTTTTTCCTCTTTCGTGTGAAATTTGATTGATTTTTAATATTATAATAACATTAATATATTTGATTATAAGATAACATTGCACTCTCTCAAAGTGGAACTTCCAAAAAAAGAAAATCTATCGATTACACAAAAGTTTGAATAATTTGGTTGTTTGAATCTACCCATAACCATAAGTTTAAAATTTTTAGAATTTCGAATCGTAATAAAATATATTTTTTTATATATAAAAAAATTATAGTATATTTGTATTATGGGAAAACTTAACATGTGTCATAAGAGCACATGCTAAGCACACAGTTCAAGAGAATATTCTCTTGAATTGTGTGTATCACTACAAGAAATTAGGGATGTAGTGAGGGAAATTTTGTGAAGGAATTTATTCCTTCACATGATGAGTTTTCTAGCGAGGGAACAGTGAAAGAAAAAAAATTAGTGACAATATAGTTATTGTGAAGGAAACATCCTTCACAATTTACATTTTTTCTTTCACAAAATTGAGATAATAAAAGGATGTATGGCGCCAATTTTTGATGAAAATTTGTGAAGAAAAATATTATTAATGAATGAATTATTACTCGCTATATATTATTGGTGAAAGATTTTTTGTGAGAGATAAAATTGGTCACTATTTTATTAAAATAATTTTTTTAGAATTAATTATAGTGAATATAAATTGTATTATATATAAATACATTAATTTTTTTACAATAATAAATTTACTTTTAATAACACTTTTTAAGTAACTTACAATATCAATTATTTCTTTTAATAAACTATAACGTAAATTACTTTACGCTACTTTAAATTTTAAAATTTCATACATTGATCATGACAAAAATAAAATAAAAAAAGAAAATAGTATCATACTTTTATGGAATAGACCATAAATGCCAAAAAAAACTCATATATATATATGTGTGTGTGTGTGTGTGTGTGTGTGTGTGTGTGTGTGTTCTACAGAAATAATTAAGTTTAAATTTGTTCTTTAATTTATGATATACTATAATTCAAATTATAGTATAATTATCATTTTAATAAAAAATTTATTCTTAATAATAATTTTTATTTAATTTATAATATTAATTGTATTAATTAAAATATTAAGTTACAATAATATTATAAATATTATCAGGACTCTTTTTATAAAACAAATTACAAATTGTTAAAATATATATTACTCTTTCGTTTTTGTTCTACACAAAAGTTATTCCGCTTCCAGCCTCCAGGGAGAGTAAAAGAGTTCCTCATACTGCGATACACGTCTCTTTGACTCTCTCTAAGTTCTAGGGTTCTTTCGCCTCCAATCTCTCTAAGTTCTAAAGATTCTAAGGTTTGGAAGAGGGCGCAGTGCTGAGCTAACTTGTGAGCAATTTTGGGGCGAGGAATTGGAGCTTGATCGCCCGACGAATCCCTAGGAGATCCGGAAAGTCGTGCCATTTGAGGTGGTGCAACTGATATCAGCTTGATCCTGCCGTCAAGCGCAAGCCCTTTACTGGTATAATCATTATTTATTCTGTTTCAAGATCGTATCTTTTGATATTTTTTTGCTATTTTTACATATGCATATGTAATTATACGGTCCGACTGCAGAGGAAATTGGTTATACTATTTTTGGGGTTTAAATTGGGGGCGTTGCACATTTTAATTCTATCTTGCACAATAGGGGTACAATTATATGTATTTATGTTTCGGCCTAGAAACTAATATTTATGTTAGGGAGAGTGCAAACTCTAGATGGGTATACTATGAAAATTTGATGCTCATCCTTTGCACGGCCTAATTTGGGTTCTTTGGGTTCTGATTAATTTAGATGCTGTTTTTGAGCATTTTTGTGACGCCCCCAAATCTGGGCCCACACAGCCCAAACTTGAGTCGTCAAAATACTACAACAAAATTATTACAACAAAGCACAACGTACAACAATACAGTGTATAATAATACACAACTAAGTCTTCACTATTATTGTCACACTATTTTACAAAACGTGAAGACTATGATAACTATTCCTCGGACCCTCACTCCATTCCCCGGCTAGACCCTGTTATGTTTTCATCTCCTGTTGAAAAACAATGGAACAAAAGAAAGGGTGAGCTCAAATAGCCCAGTAAAGAATATCATGACTAAGATAATGACGAATAAATTATCATTAGTCTTCAACAGTTGAGTTCTTGATAGAATACAATAGACTACAAGGTTTATATCAAAAACTGTAGTTAAATTCTTAAACAATGTTCAGATCAATAATAGCAGCGGAATGAGCAATCTATTAGAAGAATAATGCAGACTATAATGTCCACTCGCTTCTCTTTTTCGTAAAAACATCATCAACTTTTATCATCTGAAATACCATTAGTCATGATAATATAAATTCACAGTTCCTGATCATAATCATGCACATCAACAGTTCATCTTTGCACTACGGGCCAAAGATATTCAATATAGCACCAACGGTCATGATTATACCAGATTCAGCCTTTGGTCATAATCATACCAAACGACAGTTCATCTTTGCACTACGGGCCAAAGAGAACATTCACTACGTGCCATAAAAGACACCGAACAGATGTATCGCCTTTAACCTATTATATCGCCTTTAACCTATCATCTGTTCAACAAATATATCACATCTGTGCCCCCGGCCACAGATATTCACAACAGCTTGATTTTTGGATGATTAGAATGATATAAATGATGAACAGAAGAAATAGGATAACAATAAGTATCGGAAGTTTACTTTGTACAGATTCAAATCATGTCCAAATTGTCAACATGATGTGGAGTGAAATTTAAAAATGATATTCAAGATCCACAGTTCAGAATAACGGTTACAATTCAATAGAAAGGTTCACGTAAATAGGAAGGTTCAGTTGAAATAATGAAGTTCAACTATTATGGAACATATAATATTTTCAGGAATTATAGAAGCAATAGTTCCATAATAAATTTTGATTTAGGAGTATGAAAGAAAATAATATCCCTTACCGTAGCAGGTTTGATTAACAAATGGTGAAGGAAATTAATACAAAGGGTTATTCACCAACAGGCGGCAATCCGCTCCGTAAGGTTATTCCCACAATTTAATAGAATTTGAGTACAAAGAGTTATTCACCAAACAGGCGGCAATCCGCTCCGTAAGGTTATTCTCAGAGATTAATAATGAATGAATACGAAAGGTTATTCACCAACAGGCGGCAATCCGCTCCGTAAGGTTATTCCCACAATTTAATACATGGAAATAAAAGGCACGTCTTATGAGTAAGGAAGAAACAATATTATTATCGAGAATCAAATAATGATAATCTCTTACCATAGTACGTTTGAATAATGGAAGATGAAAAAGATGGTATCCCTTACCTCAACACGTGACTAGATATTGATTTAAATGAGGTTGATTAACTTGAACAGTACACGTATACTTATAGATCTTCACAAATACTCAAGATGACTTAAGCACACTTAGAGAGAACTTTCACAAGAAGTATTTAGAGAGAGAAAGAAAGAACAAGTAAGGAAGTTTATGAAAAATCCTTAAGTTAAGGCTTCTATTTATAGCCAAAAATCTTATCATTCATTTAATCTAAACCATTCATTTAAAGATCATCTTTTAATCTACACCATCCATTTCAAATATTATATTATCTTTAATCTACACCATTCATTTCATATCACCTAATAATCACCTAACTTTATATTATAAACAAATCAATTTAATTATTCAACAATAATTCACACTTTAATCTACACCATTCATTTCATATCACCTAATAATCACCTAACTTTATATTATAAACAAATCAATTCAATTATTCAACAATAATTCACACTTTAATCTACACCATTCATTTCATATCACCTAATAATCACCTAACTTTATATTATAAACAAATAACTTTATCAATTCAATTATTATGACTAATTGTTATAAATACAGTATAGTTAGCTCTTAGATATCAAGTCAATAAATTAATGAAATACAACTGTTTAAATAACATCATAATAGAGATAACAATAATGTAAAATAAAGCATACGTTACTGTGTAATGACAATTATTGATTCAATAATGTGAATTACTGTGCATATGTTACTGTGACAATTATTAGGTTCAATAATTTTAAAAACAGTGCAACAACAATTATTGAATTGATAATATAAAATATTATGCAGTGACAATTATCGATGAAATGATGCGTAACAGTTACGGTGTCAATTATCAGACCAATAATATGAGACACTATGCAATACCGTGTGTTACTGTAGAGTACCGTGTGCTACAGAAAATACCATAAACTACCGTATGCTACTATTCTTTTATCACCGGTATTTTAACAGTTCCGTTGACTATTTTTATTTAAAAATGTTACTTCTGTCGTTTTCTATATCCGACAAATATTCCGTTGTGGGGTCCACCAATAATTTATTATTTCGGCGCCGTCGTACGGCACGAATATTCCCCGACCAAACGAATATTCCCCGACAAAGCGAATATTGTCCGACAAAATAAAATTTGCACATAACATCCTTAACTTTCAATTTTGTTAATTTAACCACTTACTGTTTCAAAAAAATATATATATGAAGAAAAATTAAATTTTGTATTTCATAAAATTCGGGGTCTTACAATTTTTGCACGGCCTAATTTGGATTATGAAAGTCTTTTGTCTTTTTAACTGCTAGTATATTTACATTTTATCCACAATTTTTTTTCACAGTTTTGGTGACGAATAATGTTCATTAATTGGTAGTAGACATTGATTAATGTTCATTCATTAATTTGAGAATTACTGCTTTTGTTTTTGAATTTGAGACTCACTATATTTGCTCAAGTTCTGGTTTAATTTGTTGTATTGCCAGGGACTTCAATTGCGTTGTTACCTTGGATATTTAGTGGAAATTGAAGTGTTGTTAGCCTTGATCATTCTGTTTGGCCGGTTGAGTTTAAAAGTTACTAAAACTTTATCACGAGTAGGAGTTGGCACGTCTTGATTCGTTAATATCAGGATTAGGATTGGAATCTGTTATTTGAAATACAATAAATTTAGGCATTGTTGAGCTTGCACTTCAGATAACGTAGTGTTTCTTCTAATCTTATCTCATATGGGAAATGGTCCATGAATTCTTGTGTTTTATGCAAACAGAAGAGTGACTGACTTAAGTTATTAACAACTTTAAATAGCTCATTTTCTTGCTTTTGCCAGAAATCTCAGGTTTATTTGGTAGTTCGGGTGTCATGTTCAAGGTGACAGGATAATGCTTTAACTTTAATTAGTCTGATGTTGAAAATCAAGCGCAGAAACGATGCCTTTCCATCTAATCACAAAAAAAAAACAATGACAATGTCTCGTACAAGTAAGAGACTAGTAAATGTAACGAAAGAACACCAAACTCGTAATCTCATTTTCGACGTAATTTTAATTGCAACTTAATGGATAAATCAAATAAAGAGATATGTCACATTTTACTGTCACATTATGTTGATGTTTATTTGTTCACAAATTCGTTTATAGCATTTGGTGCAGTAATAATGAACAAGTGTATGAGAAGTTTCCTAATTCTATAATAACAATTAAAACATGGCAGTTTTATCTTCCTTCCCAAATTCTGCTTTCCTAAACCAGTAGATCCCTTCAGTTGTCAACTGTTTTGTCATACCAAGTAATTATGAAAACTCAGCATCAATGTTGTCACCAGTTACTCGTCCATAAGATAAGATCATAGTATTCCAAAGACAAGAATTCAAGAGTCACAGAAGCTCTAACTGATATCAACCAATTTCACTCCTTCATGAGAAAAATATTTCTATGGTTAGTAAGAAGCTCGCAAACCAGAGTTGAAATCTTTGCGTTCAATCCTCCGAGATGAGATTGAGAGACTAGGTAATGTGTTTAATTAAGCATGTAAGTACACTGGAATTATATCTAACTTAATTATATTCTTGTGTGCAGATAATGCAGATATTATTTTGAAAGGGGGAAGGGGGAAATGTGCCAAAAACAACCCAAGCGTCACGTTCAAATGTTGGTGGGTATAGTCTATAGACGATACTTCTACTAATGATAGGACGCTACAACCGTTTCTCTCTCTCTCTCTCTTTCTCTCTCTCTCAATTTAAGTTCATCAGTTTTATCTTTTCTTATTCCTCATCTCATCTCATTGAATTTTGGTGTTTCTCTTACAGCAAGAAGTTTATAGGCCCAACCTTGATTTCCTTGAAGAAAATGATGATGAAGCTACAGACTTAACATGACACTTTATTCCTTCTAGTTCGTTATTATTTTTTTAGTTTTCTTATGTTAGTTAATAAATTTTGTAAGTACTATGGTCCTTGGGAGACCAAGATACAATAGCAAATTATGCAGTTATCGTGGCTTGAGCATTATATATTTATATATGGAGTATTTGTTTTATTGGCTCTTTATGCATTAGTTTATCAATTAGCATGAAAAATGTAACGACCCGAAAATCTGTGTGTTGGCCACGCCGGATCCCGCTCGTTAGACGTACAACCTTGTACTTAAATCCACAATATATCTCAATAATATAATTGATAAAACTAGTTTATTTAAAAATTATTACAATCTCATTCACAATCTACAATATACTGTAGTTGTTTAAAACAGAGTTTATTCAAAACTATATCATGATCCTGTCTCAGAATCGAAATCTTTACTTAATGACATCTCAGACCGAATATAATATGATCTAGTCTGTTACAAAAATATGAGTACAATAAACTCACTAAATACCATATTCAAATTTTGTTTATTTATACAAATATTCATTTGTACACAAGGATACGATAATATATCTCACATTAGTTCCAAATCGCAAGTTATACTAACTATTCAAGTTTTCTAACTTTGATTTATACAAACAAACTACCTTAACAGATTTATCACAAAAGCATCTAACTCTCTGTACGTAGAGATTTCATTTCCATGCCTAATACCATTCGCACATGTATGACATTCCCGTATCAATCTTTGTCTTTGTCGACATTGTCTAAATTTATCGAGCTTCAACTGAAAAATATTGTTTAAGCAAGAGTGAGCACGACGGCTCAGCAAGTGTAACAGATAGCACATAACACATAGTTCATGTTTATACATGCTTCTCATACTTCATGCATTACATTATATGAATGCATCATGCTTCTCATGCTTTGCATTTATTTATGCAACATACTGATCATGCATTAGAATGAGTACATGGCATACAGTTCAACTTATTCAATTAACTCAAGTTTTCTATCATATAGAATCAACACACATCATATGATTTCACAAAAGCATATTTAATTCAAATTCTCACATACTTCAAGTGTACACACAACAGTTATACACATAACAACAATATCTGAAAAACTTGCCTGGACTGCAAACCAGCTTACGTTATCGCTTCACATTCCTTGTACAACCTACACGGTATGCGAGATCGACAACACATATTAGTCAAAGCTTGACTCAACGTTTAAACTTTTATTAAGACTCTACTTTATTTTCTCTCTCTTAACCTTCATTTGTAAGTCCATTATTGATTATCCATATCAGGATTTAATCTAATGATTTAACCCAATTGTTTCTCTTCATACACGTGGATCCCTAATTCGGAGATCGCAAAGTGTTCATATTATCATCTAGATCACGATTTTTCAAAATAATCACCATACTATACATTAAATATGGCCTACTGAATGTCCAAATAATAACTTAATTCCTCATATAGGTGGAATTAATTTAAAAATATGTATTTAATTTTGAAACATATAGGTGGAATGGTGGATGGGCCTATGGAGTAGGGCGCTACTGGTTTTGAGCTTTTGAGAAGCCCCATAAATTTTGGTTGTTAGACTTTTTCTTTACTAAACCTCAATACCAACGAAGCCCAGGCTACCAAAATAACTCGTATATTGTTCGCTACCAAGAAGTAATCATAAAGGCTGGTTTGAACCTACCTTCACGTTTCAGTTTCAACATTATTATTAGACTCTCTTACACACAAAAGTTTATTTTTCTTATAATTTTGTAAAAGATAACCCGCAAATGATAGTATTACTTTCCATATATTAAATAAAATGTCACATTTTGATCTTTATTTTTTGATGCAAGTAAAGAATGTCATTGAATGGTCACAAATGAATGGATAACAAAGTGCTTAATGATATTAAAGTGGTTTAAATAAATATAAATAGTCCAGTCACGTACAATATTATTGTAAAAAAATAAAAAACAAAACTTATATGTAAATTGGATAAGTTTTCAAACACATAAATCAAATACAAATCTAAACACTAACAATATTTACACAATTAAAAAGTGGAACATGACACGGATGCCCATAATTTTATTATTATTATTTTATTTTAGGGTACATCTAGGGATGCACAAAAAGCCTACGGCCCACAAGGCGGCCTGGCCTGAGCCCGGCCTGATCAAAGCTCGGACCAGGGCGGTCCGGCCTACAGTTTTTGAACAGACTGCTATTTTGACGTAAAAATTCGGTCTGACCCGGCCTACGAAAAAGCCCTGCCTGGTCCGGCCTACGAAAAAACCCCGCCTGGCCCGGCCTACGAAAAAGACCAGCCTGGTCCAGCCTACGAAAAAGCCCGGTCCAGCCTACGCAGAGGACCGGCTCGGCCCAGCCTAGCTAATTCGTTTTAACTATAGACTATAACTTAATATATATAAGCAACAAAAAAACGGATGAAGGGAAGAAATTGTTCATTGTAAGGAGATAATAAACTTTGAAAAACTTTGTTTGACTTTTCTGTTCATTGTACTAATCACAATTGGTTGACAAATCCGGTTAATGTTGTAAAACTTTTTCAGTTTCAAAATAGAATTAATTAATTTGGGTATTCTAAAATTAATTTTAAAATATATTTAAATTTAAAATTGATTCAATATAATTATAAATTATCTAAAAATATACTACTCAAATTTTCAATATTAATTTTTTTTAAAAGTTAGATAAATAAATTCATCAATATATTTCTTTATCTGGCAGGGTATTGGATGAAAAGAGAAGTAGACTTAGCCCAAAATCGTTGGAGATATGCATTTGTTATAGAGATTATCTTGCCGCACAAAGAAGAGTACAAGATGTAGGGGTGTGAACCGGTAAATACCGAACCGGACCGAACCGGTACCGAAAGTGATAAAATTTTAATACCGAAACCGGTACCGATTATACCGGTGCCGGTTCGGTACCGGTTCGGTACCGGTTTTTACCGGATAAAAACCGAAATTAATATAATTAATATTTTATTATTATTATTATTATTTTTACTATTATTATTATTATATTTATTATTTTTATTATTATTATTATTATTTTTATTATTATTATTATTATTATTTTATTATTATAATAATTATTTTTATTATTATTATTATTATTAATTTTATTATTATTATTATTAATTTTATTATTATTATTATTAATTTTATTATTATTATTACTATTTCTATTATTATTATTAATTATTTATTAATAATAATAATAATAATAATAATTAAAAAATAAATAAAATAGAAAACCGGTATTACCGGTCCGGTTCGGTATATACCGAATCTTAAAAATGCCGTACCGGAACCGGTACCGAAAAACCGGTATATACCGGATTTTTTGTACCGGTACCGGACCGATTTATTTTATACCGAAAAACCGGTTCGGTCCGGACCAGTTTCCCGGAAAAACCGAATTTACCGAATTTTTTGCCCAGCCCTAACAAGATGTAATAGACAATCAAGATAGTTTAGAAGATCTCGAAGTTGGAGTAGAAACTGACGAAATTGCGCATCCATGAATATTGAAGATATATATATTTTTTTAAGATTGAAAATATGTTTTTTGAAGATATAACGAAGAGATATTTTTTGAAGATAGGAAGATACATTTTTTGAATATTTGAATTTTGAAGAAATTTTTAAAATATTTTGAAGCAAAATATTTGTAACCGATAAATTATTTATTATTGATTAATTACTCATTTTTAATTTTTTGTCAATACATTTAATTAATATAGTAGTTAGTTTATTTAATATTTATATTTCACATTAAAAATTAGTTGATTACATTTTTAGGCCTGACCCGACCTAGCCTAAGGACTGGACTGGACTGACCTGGCCCAGCCTAAGGACTGCCCTGACCTGACCCAAAGTCTGGCCCGATCTAGCCTACAGGTCTGGCCCGGCCTGGCCTACAGGCCTCAAAAGGCCAGACTTTAATCAAGAAGCTCGATCTGTCCCGGCCTACAGGCATAAAAGTCAAAATCTGACATGATCTGATCAACGGTCAAAGCATGTCAGACCCAGGCTAAGTCAAACCAATCCGACCTACTATACATGTCTAGGTGCATCTAATGTCCCTACTTAATCAACATTTTTTTTTTCATTTTTAGTTAATAGCACGATCGATTGAAACACTTCTAGGCAACGTTAAAATGATTAAAAATGAACATGTTGGCTGGCTGGCTGTATCCCATTACAAAACTAATCAGCTTTATTTTATTTTTCTTCCTCTCTTTCTTCCCTCAATTTTCTCTCTAAACGGCTATCTTAAAGGTAATCTAGACTCAACGTTAAAGAATTAACAGTCGTATATATATATATACTGTGAGACAGATCTGAAATTACAATTCTTATAATAACTAATATTTTCACTATTTTAATTTATAAAATCATTGTTGATTTTAAAAAAAATCAAATTGAGATAGTTTCAAACTCAAAATTAATATAAATTCATTTATATTTAGTCAATACAATGATTAATATATTAAATTATATAAAAAGTATTACTAATTAAAAAATTTATTTATTTGTAATATTAAATGAATCTATATCAATTTTGTATTTAAAAATGATTTAAATTGATTTTCAAACAAGTCAATAATGATCTTATATATTGAAACCGATAGAGCATTTTCTATAATATTTATCACTATATTATATTGACTAAATTAAAGAATTCATGTTAATTTAAAATTATTAATTTTATAAAATTTAAAATTAGTAATAATTTTATATTTTAAAACAGATAAAATATTAAACTAGTGGCAAATAAGATTAGATTTAGATTTTGTATGAGAAAATGTAGATATACAGTTTATTAAATTCTAGCATATTTAGACCACGTGTGATAATCTAGTGGTAGAGACATTTATTTTTACCATGCAAACTCACACAAGTTTTAGTTTAGAAGTTAAAATTGGGCTGTTGTGATCTTTAGGTCTCAATTCTCACTTAACAGAATTTATTTAGTCCTTTATATGTAACTTATTTGTTTGAGGTTTGATTGTTTGTTAGTTTATTTTTCTTTTTCGTGCGAAATTTGATTGATTTTTAATATTATAATAACATTAATATATTTGATTATAAGATAATATTGTACTCTCTCAAAGTGGAACTTCAAAAAAAGAAAATCTATCAATTACACAAATGTTTGAATATTTTGGATGTTTGAATCTACCCATAACCATAAGTTTAAAATTTTTAGACTTTCGAATCGTAATAAAATATGTTTTTTTTATATAAAAAAAATTATAGTATATTTGTATTATTGTATATGTTCAAAGAACCGAAGTTAGGACGACCGAGAAAATGCACCGACCGCGTGTAGGAAGAGTGGTTAGGAAGACTAACGCGGAGGACAGACTTTTGGGTGTGAGAAGGAAGCAGCCAAAAGGCAAGACATCGAAACAATATAAATAAATAAAATAAAATAATTTTTATCTAATTTAATTACCCAATACTAGTCATATTAGATTTAATTACTATTTTTTCCCCACAAAAAATTAAAAAGATTAAAGCATAAATACATATTTGTTCACAAAAAATATTTAAAGTATATAATGAAATTCAAAATACTATTTAAATTTATTTGATCCTCAGAAGTATTTAGACAGGGATTATTATTTTTGAGACATGAAATATTCTGCTTAAAATGAGATATTTTTTTTCACCTTAATTTTACTTAAATTATATAAGAATGTGTGCTTAAAAACATAATAGTACAACTATATATGGCAGAGGAATACTTCTTACCTGCTGCCGCCCGCCTACCTGCCTAGCTCCTATCGATCACATATCAATAATACTAAGCAACAACAACAATTAAGAATTATCTTTTGTTGATTGATTCGTTGTGATAGTTTCTACGTTGATTGGGTATAATCTATTCTAGTATATTTTTTCATGAATCAGGAAGCTTCTAAGAAATGAATATTAAACGGAAATATATGCGTCCCGAGTACTTTTCTTTGCTCTGCTCTGCTGTACTTTATCTGCAACCTTCCACCATTAATTTAATTCACTCACCATATATATATATATATATACCCCTCTCTATATATACTTAACATTACAGAATTGTAAGTTCTTAGTATATACCTCTCTTGCTCTCATTTTCTTATACAAAATCTCTCTCTACTAAAAAGTTATTTATCTTTCTCTATCTTCAAAAACATGGCTTCATCTTCTGTGTTCCGGCTTTTCATTCTAACAATTCTTCTAGCCACCTCATGCTTTGCACAAGCCCCCGGAGGTGCACCAACGGTCTCACCCACCGCCACACCTACACCTTCTCCGGCGGTTGCGCCCCCAACACCAACACCGTCTCCTTCGCCCTCTCCGCCGCCTGTCCCTGCTCCGGCTACTCCATCCCCATCTCCCTCAGCAGTACTGCCACCATCTCCTTCACCCACCACAGACTCTCCGTCAGCACCTCCCCCCGGCGGTCCTGCTCCTTCTAATGGGCGAGCCGCCGACGATGTTCCAAACGGTAGCTTCGCTGGAGGATGGGTGAACAGGGCTGTCATTGCTGGGACAGCTATCACTGGCACTTGTATCGCCGTGGCTTTGATGTAGAGCCGCGTGTTCTTCCTGGTGGAGGCTTATTGGAGATCTGTACTTTACTTTTAATTCGGATGAGGTTTTATTTTTTTTGGTTTGATCAATTCCATTCATTATTACATTTAATTTAGGGTGGATCTGTATGTTGATGATTATTTTGTGTGATACATGGATGACTGTTTTATACATGTATATGAGTCCATTCTACATAAATTAAATGAATTTAAATAATTTCTTATTCTTTTATTTAACCTGACTGATGCTATATTTTTATATAATTCCTTATAAAATGTTTGACAAAAGAAACGGGAAAAAATAATAAAACAAAATATTGTTCTAAAACAAATTTAACATGAACAATAAATTTGTAACCTATATCGGCAAGCTAGGAAAAAATATAAAAAACTTAAAAACTAATTTTGCGTAATAATTCATATTATAAATATTTAGACAAAAGTTAAAATCACATAATATCAAAATTTTTATATAATAACAAAATTTTTATAACAAATATTTGACAAATAATATCAAAAATTTTATATAAAAGAAAATTTTAACTAATGTGTCGCCTATTGTTTAATATGTCTAAATTAATATTTTATCTCTTGTTCAATAAATATTTTTTCTTTTGTTTAATTTATTTGACTAATATTTTTCCATTTGTTTTAATTTTTTTTTTAAATCAAGCCATTTGTTTAATTACTTTTTATAGTAAATTAATTAGATTTTTCAAGTTTAAATTCTTCTTTTTTTTTTTGTCAATTTAGGAATATCTTGTCACATGAAACAATCCATATAATAATGTTAGATAATCCATTTTATTTTTTGTATTTATTCTAAATTTCACTTCAATTGCCACATAAGCTAGTAATTAACTATAGTTTGACATATAATTATATTTAGGTAGTTTGAGAGGATTTTTAAGAGTTAAATGATTTAGATGTAATAAAAATATCATATTGGTTAAATTGATAAAATAAAATTAAAAAAGTGTAGAATTTATTACTTTTTTTGGTCATTAAGCCTTTTACAAAAAAAATAATATTTTTACAAGATTTTCCTCAAATACATGCAGGGTTCATTAGTTATTTATATGAGATAAGTTTTGCGAAAATATCTATTTTTTTTTTATAAAAATGTCAATTTTCAAAATAAAAATACAAGCTCAAACTCAATAGTCATTGATGCCCATTTCCTTTGATGAGGGTATAAAATGAATTTTGGGTTTGGTGGGTATAAAATGAATTTTTCTATTATTTTTATGTTACGTTTGAATTAAAAGAATAAAATGGATGAAAGAATACAATAGAAAAATAAATGGAATTGTGAATGGAATGATTAATTCTATTTCAATTGGAATAAGTCATTTCATACATTTCTCAAAGAATAAAATTCAAAAATTTGGGAGAAAAAGAAATGATTCATTCTATTTTAATAGAACAACTAAATACAAATTTTATTTTATTTTAAAAAAATGAGTCATTTCATTTTTATTTTTATTTCTTTAATCTAAACGTAAGATTATTCTAACAATATCTGCAACCTCACATCGAGGAGTCATCATGGTTGACACTGTTTGGGGATCTAGGGTTCCCGTGGGGTCGATATGGAAATTGAGTCGGTAATTTTTGATGGCTTCCTCGAGTAAATCATCAAAATCTTCGCTGTTGGCATTAGTTTGGTTGCTAAACAGCTCATAGTTTAGATAACCAAATTGTTGTGGGGTTTGAGCTTACTCGGACCTTGACCTTGTACCTTATCACCATTGTGACGCCCTTTTAATTGCTTCAAAAAATCCAACGCGTCTTTTGGTTCTTGTGGTTTTGCATGGGAAAAAAGAATAAAGAATAGTATGATGAAAAGGAGGAAAATACATGAGAAGAGTGGAGAATTAATGTTTAGGCATCATGATTTGCAAGGAGCTAATAATGATTGAACTAATTACTATGCAAGTACTAGCTCATATGGAAGATCTATCTATACACTTATATTTGCAAATAAATATTGGCGCAGTGGTGAATTATTTCCAAGAATTATTACCTTTTCTTGATAGCTCATCACACAAGATAACATGTACGTTGTTAAAAAATAAAAATAAATGCCAATAAGCAGTAGTAGTTGTTAAGTTGGAGATGAGATTTCGACTCACATAAACAAGTGGAATTAATTTTTAAACACTTCACGAAACCGTCGGCGCCGCAGATATCTATCGTATATATCTACATACATATTGTTCTAAAAGGAGATGACCAATTAATATTTGATGATCAAGGTATAGCATTTAGACATTTTTTTGGAAGAATTTCTTATCAATATTAATAAGCTTCAAAGAATTGAACTACATTATTAAGAAATTCTTTTGTTCAAGTTTATCTAATGCAAAGCTTAATTAATATTACTCGAATTTTCAGACGGAGATAGTAGGGTTAAATGCACTGTTGACCTCTGAATTTTAAGAATTTTGGACTTTGTCTCTTCTATGATTTGAACTCAATACCTCAAATTTAAATTTTAAAACATAAAATCACTCGAGCATTATAAGCATAATTATTTATACTACTCAAGAACTAAATGATATGCCCATATAATAGCTTATTAATATTATTATTATTATTGCAAGCTTAACATTCTTCCTTCTCTAATCAAGTCATATTCGTGTTAATCTCTCAAGGCATATAAATATCTGTAAAGGAACAAACAAGAATTTCCTTCAGATGGGTAAGATGATCAATTCTCTTTAATTTACGTAGTTCATGAAAAGGCTTAACATAAATGATATGTCTGTGTAGTAGCTTATTATTATTATTATTATTACTACTACCATTACCACCACTACTACTATTATTATTATTATTATTATTATTATTATTATTATTATTATTAAAATTATTATTGTTACAGTAATTAATAATAATAATAATAATAATAGACTACTACATGGACATATCATTTAATTCTTGAGTAATATAAACAGTTAGAGCATCTTCAACAGATGAATTATTCTATGGACTATATTTCATCCATATGACATTAACAAATGTCCTTTGGTCTTTAATCATTCCAGCAGATGGACTATCACGTGGACTATAATATACAAAAAAATAAAATAATCAATAAATTCAAAAAAAAATCCTATCATCCTTCTACTCTCCCATTTAAATATAATTAAATTTATAGTTCATGGACTATCTAGTTCCTAGATTTAGTCTTTTAAGGGTTTCAAATATAATTCGAGACTATATTTAGTCTATCTGCTGGTGAGGAAAGTTAAATCTTAAACTATATTTAGTCTAGGAATTCATTGTTGGAGATGCTCTTAGGCTTATAATGCTTGCAGGGGTGAAACTACGTGTATTGTAGTGGGGACAATTGATCCCATTGAAAAAAAATAATTGTTTTATAATATAGGGTAAATTTAAAATTTTTTAAGTATTATATATAAATTGACCCCATTCAAATTTTATAAAATTTTTATTATACAGGGTCAAATTGAAAATTTCTAACTTTGTCAATCAAATTTTAATCACATATGACTCATATTCACTCAATATATATATATATATATATATATATATATGATTTATAATTACTAGGTTTGTAATTATTGATTTTAAACTTAGTAAACAAGCTAATAAAGATAAAAACAAAGCTAAATGTGAATTGGGGACATTCTGTGAACAATATGGTTTGCCGCCTGTTGCCCCTTCTAGAAGAAAACGTGTTAAACACTATAAAAAAGATAATTACAAACCTAGAAGAAAACATAAAAGTTATGGTAATAAAAATGATTATTATAAGAAACAGTCACCTTATAAAAGAGAACCTTATAAAAAGCCTTCTTATAACCCTAAGAAGAAGAGTTATAAAAAATTTGATAAAAGTAAAGTTATTTGTCACAACTGTGGTAAGCCTGGTCATTATAAAAATGAATGCAAAGTAAAAGAAAAACTTAAACAGTTAAAAATTACTGATGAAGATACTGAACAAATTCTAGAATTAATGAGAATAGAAAATCATTCTAGTGATAATGACTATGATGATACATTTTCTGATTCCTCTGAAAATTCTAGTAGTAATACTAATCCAGATGTCACCCTTGGATGTGTGGATAGTTGCTGTAATAAAAAACTTAACGTTATTAATAAAGTTAATGTTCTTACTGCTAATGAAGAAGAACAAAACTTACTTATTGAATTAATAGGAAAAATTACTGACCCTAAATTAAAGAAAAGATATACTAAACAATTAAAGGATTTATTAATAAAAGATAATCCTGCTGATAAGCTTAATAAGGTTAAAGAAAAGCCTGTTTTTAGCCTTAATAAAACTCTTAAAAGGTTTAAAAACCCTGTTAAAGAAATTACTTTACCAGAGTTACATTCTGAAGTAAAAAATATGAAGAAAGAAATTTCTGAGTTAAAACAAGAAATTGAAAAGATTAAAATAAGTAATACTATTGCTGTCAATGAAAGTAGTAGTGAAGAAGAAGAAGAAGAACCCACTTCACCTAAAGAAAATAAGGACGAAGCTGAAACTTCAAATTCTCAGTACGAGTTAATTGAACAAGGTAATTCTTTAAAAATATTAAAAGATATTACTATTCAAAAATGGTATATTAATATAAAAATAGTTATTAATAAGACTTTTACTTTAGAATTCCCTGCCTTAGTTGATACAGGAGCTGATCTTAATTGTATTCAAGAAGGATTGGTCTCAACTAGGTTTTACGAAAAAACTAGTGAAAGATTTAGCTCTGCTAATGGTAGTCAAATGGAAATAAAATATAAATTGCATAAAGTTCATATTTGCCAAAATAATGTTTGCTTTAAAACAGCGTTTGTTTTAATATGAAACATGACTGACAAAATAATTTTAGGATTGCCATTTATATATTTATTATATCCATTCAGTACTACTACTAAAGGATTAATCAGTAATCATCTTGGTCAGAAAGTCACCTTTAGATTCATACCTGAACCTAAAGAAAAAGATTTAAGACACATCCAAGAACAGTCGATTTCTAAACATTTAAATATTTTAAATAATAAAACCAAACATTTGAGTTATTTAAAAGATGAGATTAAATATAAAAGGATTGAAGATCAATTGAAAGATCCCCAACTCCAGAGTAAAATTGAAGATTTCCAAGATCTTTTAAATAAAAATGTTTGTTCTGATTTACCTCATGCTTTTTAGCACAGAAAAAAGCATATTGTTAGGCTACCTTATACTAAGGAATTCAAAGAATCTTTAATTCCCACTAAGGCTAGACCTATACAAATGAATCAGGAACAAATGGAATTTTGCAAAAAGGAAATTAATGACTTACTTAGTAAAGGATTAATTAGAAAGAGTAAGTCACATTGGTCTTGCCCAGCTTTTTATGTTAATAAAAATGCTGAGATAGAACGTGGAGTCTCCAGATTAGTTATTAATTATAAACCTTTAAATAAGGTTTTAGAATGGATTAGGTATCCATTACTTAATAAAAATGACTTGATTGGAAGATTAAGTCAAGCAGTCGTCTTTAGTAAATTTGATCTTAAGAGTGGATTTTGACAAATCCAAATTCATGAAAAGGATAGGTATAAGACAGCATTCACTATACCCTTTGGACATTACGAATGGAACGTAATGCCTTTTGGTCTTAAGAATGCCCCTAGTGAATTCCAGAATATCATGAACGATATCCTAAACCCTTTTAGTCATTTTGTCATAGTTTATATTGACGATGTTCTTATTTTTTCTAATTCCATTGAAGAACATTGAAAACATCTTAATTCATTTTTTAGAACTGTCCAATCAAATGGATTAGTTTTATCCCAGTCAAAATGTAGTCTGTTCCAGACTAAAGTCAAATTCCTTGGCCACAATATTCAATACGGACAAATACACCCAGTTGATAGAGCTATACAGTTCGCAAGCAAATTCCCAGATATCATCACAGATAAAACCCAACTCCAGAGATTTTTAGGTTCCCTAAATTATATTGGTGAATTCTATCAAAATCTGCGAATTATCTGTAAACCTCTGTTTGATCGACTTCAAAGTAATCCTCCTCCCTGGACAAGTGTTCATACTTCAATTGTCCAAAAATTTAAAAAGCATGTCAAGTCCCTTCCTTGTCTCGGTATTGCTAATCCTCTAGCTTTCAAAATTGTTGAAACAGATGCCTCTGATATAGGCCTTGGAGGAATTCTCAAACAAAAATTAACACCTACTTCTTCTGAACAACTAGTTTGCTTTTATTCTCATGCCTGGAATCCTACCCAGATAAACTATTCAACTATTAAAAAAGAGATTTTATCTCTAGTTTTATGCATCAATAAATTTCAAAATGATTTATTAAATCAAAAGTTTTTAGTAAGAATTGATTGTAAATCAGCAAAATATATTTTGGAAAAAGATGTTGAAAACATTGCTTCTAAGCAAACATTTGCTAGATGGCAAGCTATTTTATCTATTTTTGATTTTGATATTGAATACATTAAAGGTAGTAACAATTCAATCTCAGACTTTCTAACCAGAGAGTTTATCCAAACAGGTACCTCATCATGAGTGACAAAAAGCAAATTGACCGTGATCTTGGTAAACTTCCTGTCTCTGGACAACCCAGTAAAACTCCTGTTTTAGGACAATCTAGTAAAATCAGAGGAACAATTGTTCCTATTCCTCACCCAAGTTACCCAGATGTTCCTATTCCTTACCCAAGTTACCCACTTCGTCCTCCCTCTATTCAATTCCAGGTTTTAGGCCAAATCCCTAAACCCTATAGTTCAACCCTTGCTAGTCAACCTAAGCCTTTTGATCCATTTGAGTCTCTTGCCCAAAGTCAGATCCAGAAGCCTAGTCCTCCCCAGCCTAGAGATGACTATATTCTAAACTATGAAGCTGAATTATTTTACATTGAGCCCTCAATGAACCCTAAAATTGACCCAGTTAAACTTGTTTCCTAGTTTTTCCCTCCTGGTTGGCATTTCATTCCCAGTGCACCTTATAAATCCCTATCGTATTATAAGGATATCCATATTAATACAGAATCAATCCATATTAAGCCTATCCATGATAGAAATGATAATTCAAAGATTATTTTTCATTCCCTCTATATTAAGAAAATCATCTCTATTTCTGATTGGGGAAAACACCCTTCTAATCTTCAAGTTGTAGTAAAAGGCCAGGAATCCTCCATCTGTAATTATTTTTGTTATTATGATTACATTGAAGCCTGGAACAAAGTCTTCTTATATCAAAACCAGTCAATGAACCATTCTTGGTTCCTCCAATTTGATCATAAATTTAAAAGTCAAATCCCCTTCTGGTTCGTCCTTTGGTGGTCCAGATTCGGCATGTTTATTTGCATGTTTTAAATATATCATCAAAACTTATTCTGACAGTGTCGTCTAAGTATTGTTTTATGTTATCAAGATTCATAGTATTACTAGTGACTGGTCGTTGAGGGACTTCATTCTCTAATATCCACTGACTAGGGAGATTTTCATCTCTCCAAAGGAGGGTCTTTGGAACTTAGATATTAGCGTCACTGGTACTGCTTTGAATTAAAACAGTTTTATCTTTTGGGCTTTTGTTTAAAACTTTAACATTTAAATTTGTTTTCATTGTTTTATAATAAATTTTGTATATTAAAGCTAAAGCTTGAGATCCTTCGATCATCTGAGTAATCTCGCCAACAGTTTTAATATTCAGAGTTAAAACTTTTAATAAATGAGGGTCACTTAGGCTTAATGTAAAATCTGGAAAGCAATTAAAATGGACTGGACCATTGTGCAAACTAGATTCCATTATTCCTAAGATACTTGGGTGATAATTTAACTATCTAGCGTCTCTAAGACACAACAAAATATTTGAATTAATACCTTTAATACTCAAAGGGTTTATAGCAACTTGGATTAATCCGATATGGATAAAGTTGTAGCCCTTTTTTCTATGTTTTTTAATAACTTCTGGAGTTAGTAAACTACAAGTTTCGTGATCTTTGTTAATAGCATAAATTTTTTCAACAGTTTTGACACTATAGTCTGACTTGAAATTATCTAAGAAGGTTGACTGGTAAATTTCCTTTGGGAAAATACTGGGGATATTCCAGTTTCCTAGGTCTTGACTGATATTCTCATAACTGTGTTCTTCTTGGTTAACTATGTTTGGGATAGAGGACAGGTTTGATCTGGAACTAACTGAAGAATTAGATCTGAACATGCGATTCATATTTTGAATAATTGTTCTCAAGGCACAAACTACTATCTGCAAAGAGGTTGTCGTGATTGGCAAACAAAGGACACTAAGACTGGGTAAGATCTAACTGATGAATTGAAATAACTGACTGAAAAAATATCTTAAGGCCACATTAATCTCCTGCAAACTACTAGATCTAAGACACATACCAACTTACCTAAGCAGACACAGACCATGGTGAAATAACCTTACGCCTAACACTGCTCCCACTCTGGAGGCTTACACAGGCAAATGGTCGAAAATCAAGGTGGTCTAACAGTAAGAAAGGTGTTCTTAGAATAGAGAAGCAAAGATAGATGAATGAAGCAAAGACTTTTCTAATTATAACTGTTCATAAATAATTAATTCATTAATTATTTTAAAAAATAATATAAATTAGATTATTATTTAGTTATATATATATATAAATATATATATATATATATATACACACACACATACCATATATTATTAGTTATTACATTGTTATTGTACTATATATATATATATATGTGTGTGATACAAAAGTGCAAAAATATTATAAAAAAAATGGTTCGAAAGCACCGCATCCGAACCTGGAACAACAGATAGAAACTAGCTAGTGAATGAAGAACATTTATATTGGGCTTAACTAATTCATACGATTTATAACAAGCACCAGTCGGAGTCCATGATTGCTATTGTAGAACTAGAACGAATTAAGAGGCAATAACAATCGGATTAACAATATAAGCATGTATTCACTAGTCTTTTGAAGCCTATGCCATACGTTTCTTTATGACGGGAAGATAATCCAGTACGTGTTTTGGCTTCACAACTACTGCTACAATGGCCACCAAGTCTCCAGCAATAATACCCAGCGGTGGTAAGACAACTACAAAAATACACATAAAAATAACATAGTAATAAAGAGAAGACAGAAAATATTATAGAGAGAGTAGAAAAAAATATTAGGAAAGTTGTTTATTAAAACAAAGGACTTTGCTAAGTGTTGCAGATAGAATGAAGAAAAATATTTTATTATCATTTTACGTTTGTGTGTCTTTAAATGTATATCTAGATATACTCGTTAATATATAACTCCCACTTCTCTTGCTTCTTTATAATAAAACTAACCACGTATGGTATGTTTGGTTGGTGGGAATGAAATGGAATGGGCTGGGAATAGAATGATCATTCCTTTCGGAATGACTAAAAACACGTTTGGTTAGTCAGTTAGAATGGAAATTTCATTCCTTTAGTTATTCTCATACTTATCTTAATGCTATTTTTCATTCTCTTCTAAATAAGTGAGTTTATTTCATTCCTATCGGCTTAGTTAAAAAACTCCATACACTACTTATGAGTTCTCTGTCACTTACTAGTTACTACATTATTTTCACATTATATAGTTTTTACTACTCTATAATTTTTAATCTATAATTATTTCATGGGAAAAAAAAGCAGTCAAAAACTTTTTAAAGTAAAATTATTTCGTTAAAAAAGTAGTCAAAAAATAAAAAGTAAGATTATATCTCATTTTGAGTCCAGGGCTAATGAAACCGTAATAAATTTTCTAAGATTTTTTTTTCTTTTTTTTTTCTTTTTTTTAAAAAAATACAGATAAATCAAGATAGCTACAAATCAAAAATGTGAGCACAAATATATTCACACACTTGTATTACTTTTGCACGCATTAATTTAAAACAGCTAAGACATCGTAAAATTGTTGATCTTATACCAATTTGGACCAATAAAAAAATACACAAAAACATTGTGAAATTAATAGATTTACTTATAAAAATATTTTTTAAGTATATATATAGAAAAAATGTTAATCTAAGATGTGCTTTAAATTATTTTTATATATGTATAATTATGTGAAGGGCTTGTTTGGGAATTTCATAAATGTGCAGTGGTAAAGTTTATCCATTGCATAATTTACTCGGATCTGAGTCATAAGTATGTACCTGGAGAAGTGTGTCCAACACTTCCATAAAATAAAATAGAGAAAGAAAGAGGGATATTGTGTGCTGTATTATTATTATTATTATTATTATTATTATTATTATTATCATTGTTATTATAATTATTAGTGAGGATGTTCTTTTAGTTCTATTTTGTTTATTTTTTCATTTATTTTATAAGTTCATAGTATATAAAAAATGAAAAGATCATTTCACATTTCATTCATAGTGATTCTATTCTTGATGGAATGAATGAATAAACCAAACATAAAAATGAAGAATGATCATTCCATTCCATTCCATTCTCATTCCATTCCTTAATACATTCCATTCCAATCAAACATAGTATTAGATATTGGGTTTTCCATATGGGAGAGAGCAAGTCAAACATGAAAATTTTCATATAATCGAATAAGGAAGTGAATGGACTGGACCCTCCTTAAGTATCTCATTTTGATAACTAAAAGCCAGCAGTTATTAACTGGACACCATAAGTCAAGTTGAAACAGGCCTGGCCCAACAAAAGATTGCAACCCAAAGAACTAATATTGGAGTCTCACATGCTGCAAAATGCTACACAGTACAATAAGATCGTAATTTCTTGAGGAAAGTAATAATAACTTATAGTATATTGATTGAATTTGTCCTCCTCCAAATTTAATAAATTTAGATTACTTTTGTTCGTAAAGATTATAATTCAAGGTATGAATTATAATTCCAAAATTATATTTGTTTGCAAGCATTATACTTAATATAAAATTATTAATCTCAGAAATATCTTGTTTGTTTTTAAATTTAAAATCGGGATTATTAGTCAAGAGATTATAAAATGATTTAATAGTCTTGAGATTATAATCTCTGATTGAATATGGTATTAAATAATCCCCTCATATTAAATTATTTTATAATCCTTAGAGTAATAATCCCAAGTATAAATTTAAAAATAAATAAGTTAAAAATAAGATTAATAATCTTATCTTAAATATAATTTTTATAAATAAATATAATTTTAAAATTATAATTTATGTCTTGAAATTATAATTCTTGAACACAAACATGATGTTAGTCCATAGTTGATAAATGAGGTCAATCAGAGTCTTAATTACAGTTAAACGTGAGTTCCAAATCTGTAATTATTAAAACAAGACCCCTATATTTTCGTGTACGTTCCTCACCCCATTGGATGAAACCGCAACTTTTCAAAGCGAATTGGGAGCCTTCATTTTCAGACAAATTCCCACTCACCGTGATCATTTTGTCCTAAAATGAGATTATTTAATTTTAATTAATTCTTTTTAGTAAATTGGATAATGATAGGATTTTTATAAATTGTAGAATTTTAAATGTGCCTCAGATATATTTGTTATCGTAATATTAATTTTTTCAAATACACATATTTATTATTATATTGAGATTCAAATTCAAAATGTCTAATATTATCTTTGAAAATAATCTAACAGTAGACACTTAAATATGGCGTACGTGCATGAAGTTTATATGAGATAAAATCATTTCGTCAACAAACATTACTACTATTTGTTTGATCATAAACTCGTGAGAGAAAAGAGACTTGGGCAAGCTTGACAAACCTATATTAATGAACTATGTTTGGTGACCAGTCCGTCTTTTTCCTTGCCGGTTTCCGTCGGTGATAAATAAAAGGTCCTCTTAACATGTGTTTTAAGCGGGAAAAATAAAAATACATTTTATTTGTTTATATATTTGTACGAAATTCAATACATGAGATTTATTAATATATTATTTTTATATATTAAATTCAGTACAAATACATAAATAAATACTATTATGTATTATTTTTAACGCTTAAAATATACATATTCTAAGAAAATTCATAAGTAAATACCTATATTAATGAACTATGTTTGGTAACCCGTCCGTCTTTTTCCTCGCCGGTTTCCGTCAGTGATATGTAAATATGATGCTGACAGCTCATTTAATGAGCTTCTTCAACAGCAACCCTAAATAATTCAATAATAGTACACCCACAGTAAATATTTTGTCCTCTTTCAATATTTTATCAGTAATTGTGAAGAAATCTGTCGAGAGACATAAAGATAAAGTTGGTGATAAAACATATAAAACATAATGTTTCAAGATAAAAAAATTTATTATTATTTTAAATAACTTTAAATTAAATATATATTTATTTTAAATAATAAATTTTTTATAATATTTTTATTATTAATTGTCATATTTTTATTTTTTTTATATAGTTATAGAGCATCACTAATTATGTATAAAAAATTACGTAATTAAATTAGAATTTAAATATAAATAATTTTATTATTATTATTTTTTTAATATACATAAAAAGTCAATCAAGATTTTTATTTTGAGAGAGAAGAAATATTTTTTTTTACAATTTTTTTTGTTCAATTAATATATATCTGAATCTAAATTTGTTGTTGAAAATAGTTGTGTTTAAATAAATCCCAGGTAAGTATTGGTACATGTAAAAAAATATAATAATTAAATAAGACTCTTATTCATTACTGTAGGAGTATTAGCATATGGCGTACGTGTAGTTTTTATTTATTTTTTGTTGTCATGGATATAGAATATGGTACGTAAATATGTAGAAAATGGAGCCATCTGCCATTACATCATGTCATAGCTATATTGTTATTCCTTCAATTATTTGCACAAAGAAGGCCGGACTAAGTTTGCTCATCGTGTTAATATAACGACTATTACGGTGTATCCAGCTAGCAAATAAATTAATTAGGACCATTCCTTTCATCTGCAATACTACGACAAATAAATAGTGTCCAGCCATTTAGTCTACGGTAATTAAATATTCATAAGAGTTTCATTCGCTTATTTTAACATATAAAATCGACTTTCATAATATATATTATTTTTTAAAAATTAAAAACAACAATACTGACATAGCTTCAGAAATGTAACAATTAAACTTCTCTCTCCTTCTATAATAATAGAAAAGAACACTTTTATATGTATTCATAATTATATCTTTAAATTATCATCACACTGTTATTATCACGTAACAACTGTTAAATTATATAATTAATTACTCAAATATTATCTAATTTTGAAATTAAAAAATAAAATATAATATATTACTATTAATATATTCATATTTTGCAAATAGAGTTTTTATTATCGTCTGAAGTGGTTAATACATCGACAAAAAATATTCGGTGGGTAGCTTTAATTTCTTATAACAAGATGTCCAATAAAAACAAGAAATCCTGACGCGATCTGCAAAAGTGGGATATCAAATCCTTGTGATATATATATATATATATATATATAATAAAACAGAACTTATTTTAAATTTTAAATTATAAACATGATTTAAATTTTTTTAATTTAATTTAATGACTTACATTACATCTCATAAAAAAAATTTCGCCTAAATCAAATTCATCTCTATATTATAATAATACTAATAATAATAATAATAATAATAATAATAATAATAATAATAATACTAATAATAATTAATACAATATTAGTAATAATATTAATAATAATAATAATAATAATAATAATAATTAAACCAATAATAATAATAATATTGATAATAATAATATTTATAATTTTTATATTTTATAATTTTTTTAATAATAATACAAATAATAATAATATTTTTATTTTTTTAAATTTTAATTTAATTTTTTATTATAGCAATTACTAATATATATATATATATATATATATATATATATATATATATATATATATATATATATATATATATGACAAAAGGAAAACAACAAGACACGGAAAATAAATTTTGATGAGGATTAGCCTACAGTACATGAATAGACGAAATTTGTCTTTATTATGTAACGGTATATATATATATATATATATGACAAAAGGAAAACAACAAGACACGGAAAATAAATTTTGATGAGGATTAGCCTACAGTACATGAATAGACGAAATTTGTCTTTATTATGTAACGGGTTACTCTAATTTTGTTATCTTATTATTAAATTATTATCTTTAATATTAAAATACAAAAAATAAATAATTATTAAAAAGTAATTAAGCTTGGGCCACTGAAAATCTATTATTGTCAGGATTAGTATAGCATAACCATGGCCATGGGTAGACGGAGACGTTTCAGTATTGACTTTGCTCTCAGATGACGGATGACGTAACCCCTTACGTACTAAGCGGGTACATAAGACAAACAAAATATTTCTTGACACTGAAGATACGTCCACAATTCAGTTTCAAACAAAATTCGAGTAATCTCAGATTGATTTTTTTTTTATGTGTTATTTTAAATTTTAAGAAAACATTAACGATTTAATTTTATATATTATTTTTTGTATTAAAAATTAATTTGTGTTTCTATCATTTTTTAATAAATTTTAATAAGATAATATTAAAATTTTGTATTTAATTTGATCAATCAAATAAAATATTAATTATATTTTTATATTTTCTCAATTAAAAAGAATCCGAGGGAGTATAATTTATCAATTTTCGAATTTGTTTGTTGCCTGGCTCTCTTTGAGCCTCATGAACCTTACCTCCTCCGATCATCGCCATAAGAATGGATACGAGTATTTGTGATTAAATCCATAAAAATGACTTCATCCGAAAATCCAAATGACTTAAGACCCAAAAGAGATGGTCAGATCAGCATCAATCCCACGTCAGTTAATGAAGAGACAAGTGTATCATGGACCATGCGGCAGAGGAGAGTTTATTCCATATGACTAGAAGAAGCGAATAATATACTCATTTTTCGCATATTTATTAGATTCATTAGAACTTATAAGTATATAAAAAATATATATATATTATTTATTTATTTTAAAAATATGAAATAATTTTTTTATAGCAGAGAGACCTATTATTAATGCACAAGTGTTCGTTAGAGAATTAAATTATACTCTCTCCCTTCCACAAATTTAAGTTTTATTCTATTATTATTTTTAATTAATTTACAAATTATTAAAATTTAAAAATAATATAAATTTCTTTAATTTAATTAATGCAATAATTAATATTATAAATTACTAAAAAAGTACTCTCTTAATTCTTTTTAATTGATGTTGTAGGAAAAAAAATATAAATATTAAAATATATAATTAATACTTTAAAAAATATATAAATATAAAAAATATAATTAATTCCTTATTTGATCGATCAAAATGAATATAAAATTTTAATATTACTTTTTAAAAAATTTAATATTTAATGTAAGAATAATATGATAAATTAAGTTATTAATATTTTCTTAAATCTATTAAAGTCATAAAAAAATTCACTATCTAAAACAACAGATAAAAAATAACAAATATAATATAACCAAGTAAAAAGTTATTATTATAAAAACTAATGTAAGTTTATGTTTTTTTTTATCGATCGGCAAAAGAAAATTTTCATTGAAACCTGAAAGTACATCAGACATTTTCAGACAGATATCCTTAATTAATTAGCAATGGCAGGTTTCAAATGATATATATATATATATACTTTATTAATTTATAATATATATTTTTAATTATAATTATTTATAAATAATTAATTTATTAATTATGTTTAAAAATATTATAAAGAGAAATATATATATATTGATGGGATATGAGTTATGTGGTTAAAATTTAATTGACAAAATTATAAATTTTTAATTTAAACTTGTATAATAAAAAATTTATAAAATTTAAATGAGATCAATTTATTTAAAATTATATATAATATTTAAAATTTTTAAAATTTATTTTATATTATAAAATAATTTTTTTTTTAATAAGTCAAAATATTCCGTAACATAACATGTAATTTCGTCTCTGAGTATAATCATGATTTTATAATTAATTAAATTAATGTGCATGACATGATGTGGAATGATTCTAAATTTCTAATCTGGATTGCTTTTATGCACTTTGTTTAAGCGATTCAAGTTTGAAAGAAGTGTAGTTTTGTTTTCTTGCTACTAAGGTGACAAGGATAAAGACACAAATTATTTATGTTACAGTCATCTATTTTAATGAAATGAACTTATAAAGTTAATTTAAGGTTATTGTAAATTCAAAAATGATATATATATATATATATATACACTACAAACTATTTAAAAATGGAATGAATAAAAGACTTACTTTTTTTGAAATTAAAATGAAACACATAAATTAACCTTAAGATTAAATATGTATTAAATTTAACTTTAAAAAGAAAAAAGTAATATTAGTATTATATTAGAAGTAAAGGAGTAAATAAAAACAAGACCTGGAAGTCCGATGACGAAGAAGACGTATGAGTTTTGGCATGCTAAGTATAATAAATAAGACAAAATGCTATCGTATTTCCTTACGTGATTAATAAATTGGGAATTAAGGACAAATATTCCGTGTACTTAACTTCTTTTTTGGGTCAATCAAGAAACCCTGAACAATTCACTATCAACTCATTAAATAATTATTAAAACATCTTTATATATATATAAACTGTGACCAGTTTACCATCCTCTCAGTCTCCAAAGCATGTTAATAATTTTTTAAACAAATATTCACTAAAATATATCTAAAAATACAAATTTATTTATAAATTATGCACACAGATCGACGTTATATTAATTCACCTTCAAAAGTATACGCAGGTGGAGTATTAAACATTTTTATACTCTTTCTTTTATTTTATATTTTTCTTATTAATGAAGATTTAAAGGTGTTCAAAAAAATCACTTTAATCGATATTTAGCGTATGTTGAATTGGTCTGAATCGGACTGTTCTATACAAATAGTGATCGATCAGGTATAGTAGTTCAACCAGTTTGAAAATTTGGTGGTCCGATATATCCCAGACCGTACTGGTTGTACTTGTTATCTTTTTTTTTTATAATAATAAAAATAATAATTTTCAGTAAAAATCGGTATAGAACTGGCCCAATTGATTTCGGTACCAATCCAATCTGCTTTGGTACCTCTTCGATCCGATTCAGTCCCGCTCTGGTTCGGTATTAACCGAATGAACACCCATATGTAGAGTATATATCTATTAACGTTAGGGATGAACATTCGGTAATTAATTAAATCGAATCAATTATAAATGAATATCGAATTTTATACAATTTTACTATCTGAATAAGTATTCAAAATTAGTACTAATCTAATAACTGAAAATCGAATAATTGAATTATATTATTCGGTTATTTGGTATATAACTGAAATATGAATTTATTTTTGTTAAACAAAAAAATCATTTTAAATTTCACGTACACTAGAATTTTTAAATAATAATTAACCATAATTCACAACCTTAATAATTTATAAACTAGTTTAATAATTTTAATTTAACAATACATAAGTACATAATCATAGGACAATTTTTTTTTTAAATATCTAATTTAGTTATTCACGCATCTGAATAGCATAATTTTAAAAATCAAAACCGAACCCGAATACTGAATAATAAAACAGTCATAACTGAATTAAACAAAAATAATCGAATAACTGAAATAATTTAGTTAAATTTTTTTGATTCGATTCGGTAATTCAATTGTATCTGCTTTTTGCTTAGCCCTAGTTAATGCTCAATTTTATCCAAAACTTATCATCTCCAATCATACTTGTTAACGCCAAATTTTGTAGCACCCGTTTAAATCACAAAATAACGAGCGAAATCAAACGTCAAACACAATTAATTCAGAGAAATTACTGTAAAGACACGAGAGATTTACGTGGAAACCCGAATCGGGAAAAAACCACGGGGAAAGAGAACAATTTACTAGTATAATGTTGATGGTTACAGGTTTATCTAATAATAGAGAGCTTGTATGCTGAAAAATTGGTTCTGTGTGTGTAATAGTAAGCTCAAAATCCAAATGAACGTAAATATATCAATCTGTCAGTAAATAAGTAAGTGTTTTTTCTTTCCAGTTGTTCCCCCTTTTATATGCCCATGCAGCCATAATTACCAGCATTAATCAACCAAACAAACGTCTCTCTTTCAGACAACCGTTATCATCCTAGCAGACTTTTTATTTTTCAAGTAAATTGGCTTCTCCTCTTCCAAACAGCCCATCCGTCAAAATAAAGGGTCCAATAGCTAACTCTGTCAGGCCCAGCCCAATAAATTAATAGGGATCAAACGAATAAACTAGTATGGGCTAGCCCAAACCCGGGCCCAAACTATCTCAACCCAACATTGCCCCCCACTCTCCTATTTTTAAGAGCTTTAAATAGGAGAGTAATTCAAACATTCTTATTTCCCTCGTAACTGATTGTACCCAAACAAACCTTAACTCCCCACGTCTGGCACACGATTATCACCCTCCTATCACGTTCCCCCAAAACTGCTTCCGTTTGATCTTTGAACGCCTCCCTCTTCCCGAATCAAGACAGCCCCAACAGCCAATGCACTTACAGCCAAATATATGTATAACACCTCCCGATTTAATGGCTTCTGCAGTAACGGAGCCGAAGACAAATAATTTTTGATGCCTTGGAATGCATCCTCGCAATCCGAAGTCCAATGAAATGATTTCTCGTTTTTCGGCCCTTTCAGGGTGTCGAAGAACGGCAAACACCTTTCGGCCGATCGAGACATGAATCGCCGAAGAGCAGCTATCCGACCTGTCAATCTCTGCACATCCTTGAATGTCTTCGGAGACTTCATATCAATGACTGCCTTAATTTTTTCTGGGTTAGCTTTTATCCCCCTCTTACTGACTAGATAACCCAGAAATTTGCCTGCACCGAGCCCGAAGGTGCACTTAGTAGGATTTAACCTCATATCATAATGACGAACTGTCCGAAAGCACTCCTCTAAATCATCCAAATGGTCATGCACCCTAGCACTCCGAACAATCATGTCATCTACATACACTTCCATGTTCTGACCAATTTGTTTTCGGAAGACTTTGTTCATCATCCTCTGATAAGTTGCCCCAGCATTGATCAGCCCGAAGGTCATCCGGTTATATGCATAAATAGCCCGATGAGTAATGAAGGATGTCTTTGGGATGTCTTGTTTATCCATCAAAATCTGGTTGTATCCCGAAAAGGCATCCAGAAAGCTGAGAATGACATTCCCCGAAGTAGCATCGATCAACTGGTCGATGTGTGGTAGAGGATAGAAGTCCTTAGGGCATGCTTTATTTAGGTCCGTGTAGTCTATGCAAACCCTCCATTTCTCATTTTGTTTGCGGACCAACACAACATTTGCAAGCCATTCCGGGTACTCAATTTCTTCAATAATCTCGGCATCCAACAGCTTTCCCACCTTTTCATCAATTATTTTTTGGCGTTCGGGAGCAAAGATACGCCTCTTCTGAAAGACGGGCTTCTTCTCGGGATCGACGGATAACCTGTGAATGGCCACGTCTTCTTCCATCCCAGGCATATCTCGGGGTGTCCAGGCGAAGATATCAGCATAAGTTCTGAGTAGTTCAATTAACCCTTTTTTCAAAGTATCTTGCAACCCGGCCCCTATTTTTATCAGCTTCTCATTATTCCCCGGAATAAGCTCCACATCTTCTGTCTCTTTAGCTGGGGAAGCCAATGGTTCGGTAACTCCCTCGGTGAAAGGCTCAACATCTACTGTCAAAGTTTGTCTCATCTTACTGACCCCGATCACCGGTGCTGTAAGAGTGTGCCGATAACACCTTTTGGCAATGTCCAGATCCCCCTTAACTTCCCCAACCCCATGTGGGGTAGGGAACTTCATCTTGAAGTGGGCAATTGAAGTAACTGCTTGGAGTGCTGACAATGTCGTCCTTCCAAGAATGGCATTGTAAGCCGAGTCTACTTGTACTACAAAGAACTTGACATTGACTATCACTTGTTTGAGAGATTCCCCGAACACCATAGGCAATTCAACTGTGCCGATTACTGGCACCGCTTCATTCCCGAACCCATATAATGGTGATTCCTGACCAACCTCCAGCTTGATTCCCTCCAAGTTCATGCGTTGGTAAGCATGACTGTATAACACATCAACCGAAGACCCGTTGTCGATCATTATTCTCTTCATATCGACGGGCCCTACTTGGACAGTTATCACCAATGCCCCTTCATGTGGCTCTACTGAGTCAACCGGATAATCTTCATCCGAAAATGAAATCACCGACCCCGGATATAATCGTTCTGTTTTAATCGGCTGTTCCGTTACAGCCATCACCGTATCCGAAGTGGATCTCCTGCGCTTTCCCGATGACTTTATGGGCAAACCTCCACTGATGACATCAATTACTCGTCTCGGCTGACTCCCACTGGCCTCATTCTGATTGTTCTTTTGGGGCCGAACCCCCTGCAGGATTGTTCGCCCGGCCACAAAATGTTGTAATCGTCCACTTTGTATATTTTTCTCAATCAGCTTCTTTAAGTCTGGACATCCTTCAGCATCATGTCCTCTAGACTGATGATACTCACAGTACTGATTTTGAAATCCTTCATAACCCCTTTTACTCCGAGGTGGTTCAAAATATTGTGTACCCCTGATTTCATTCAGCACCTGCACTCGATCAGTATTCAGTGGAGTAAATGGTTTTTGTCCAAACCTAGGTTGGGCGGGTGGCTTGTTCGCCTGATTATTTCCCCTCGGGCCCAGCCTATCTATCACATCCGACTTCCCCTCCTTATGTTTATACTGATCAGATCCCTTCTGATTTCTAGACAAAGTAGTCATGGCCTCCTCAATTGCAATGAAATTCTCTGCCCGTTCATAAGCGTCGGCCAAATCCTTCGGTGGTTTGAACATGATATTCTTCATTAGCTTCTTTGATTTATAGATGTCCAACCCCGTTGTAAAGAAACCCAAGGCCTGGGTCATATCCAGGTTGACTACTGCCCCCGCTGCCTCCCGGAACCTTTGCACGTAGTGGTTAAGGGTCTCATCTCCCTTCTGTTTAATTTGCATCAACGATGCAGTAAGCTTACCCCTTCTTTTATTGCTGCCGAACCGGTCATGGAATTTATCACACAACTCCTTCCAGGAATTAATGCTTCCCGAAGGCAAAGACACGATCCACTGCTTTGTTGCCTTCTTCAAAGTTGTTATGAAGATTTTACACATCCCTGCATCTGAATGGTTGTAGTACCCCATCACAATCTCATAAGAGTTGGTATGGTCATAGGGATCACCGGTGCCATCGAAAGACTCCAATGGTGGCAGCTTCATCTTCGGATCAGCCTTTTCCATATTGATTGCAGCTGAAAATGGAGAATTGGTGTTCGTCGGCTTTGCTACTGCCTTGACTTCGGCTAGTTGTCGTTCCAATTCTGCCATCCTTTTCAATAAGGGATTATCACCATCATTAGTTTTCTGGATATCAGGTTCGCCCCCTGAATCCCTCCTCTGGCTACGAACATCCCGATTATCATGGACATACCCTGAACCTCTCATCGGGCTCCTTTTTTCCCGATCATCGGGCACATACCCCGAACCTCTCCTCGGGATCCTGATTTCTCGATCATCTTGCACATACCCCGAACCTCTCCTCGGGCTCCGTTTTTCCCGATCATCGGGCACATACTCCGAACTTCTCCTCGGGCTCCTGCTTCGGGCATGTCGTCTTTGGGGGGATGGTGAACGCCTCCGCCGTTCTGAATAAGTAGATCCCCTATCCCGAAAGGGAGTTAGCTCTCCATCTGCTTGCTCCGATCGTGGTTTTGGTGGGTCATAGCTATTTCCGACTCCATATTGTGATGTGGGTGGGTCATTCACCCGTCCCCGAACCCCTCTACTCTGGGGTGTCTGTATTCCAGACCCTTGTATTGTGTTCTGAGGTTCTTCATCCCTTTTCAATTCTGTCAATAGAACAGCCCACCCTTTTTGCTGATGTTGAAGAGATAACATAGCCTCCTCTGCTGCTTTGATCCTTTGTCTCTTAATAGACTCTCTCTGATCATGGAGATCTCCTCCTGTGATCGTGTGCTCCCGAACAGAATCTTGACGGATGGTTTCCCTGCCATGTCCCAAAGGAAGACAACCGTTGACGAACTGAGTTAGAGTGTGACGCCATCGATCCTCCCCTTTGATGGGAAGGACCCAATCTATCCTTGACCGAACCTCTAACAATTGGTGTTGATGAACCTGTCCGCTCCACATGATTATCATGATACTCCATAATCCCACTACACTTGCTTCTTACTTCAACTGTGATTTTTCAAACAGAACCGCCCTCCTTCTAGCGCCAATGTTAACGCCAAATTTTGTAGCACCCGTTTAAATCACAAAATAACGAGCGAAATCAAACGTCAAACACAATTAATTCAGAGAAATTACTGTAAAGACACGAGAGATTTACGTGAAAACCCGAATCGGGAAAAAATCACGGGGAAAGAGAACAATTTACTAGTATAATGTTGATGGTTACAGGTTTATCTAATAATAGAAAGCTTGTATGCTGAAAAATTGGTTCTGTGTGTGTAATAGTAAGCTCAAAATCCAAATGAACGTAAATATGTCAATCTGTCAGTAAATAAGTAAGTGTTTTTTCTTTCTTGTTGTTCCCCCTTTTATATGCTCATGCAGCCATAATTACCAGCATTAATCAACCAAACAAACGTCTCTCTTTCAGACAACCGTTATCATCCTAGCAGACTTTTCATTTTCCAAGTAAATTGGTTCTTCCTCTTCCAAACAGCCCATCCGTCAAAATGAAGGGTCCAATAGCTAACTCTGTCAGGCCCAGCCCAATAAATTAATAGGGACTAAACGAATAAACTAGTATGGGCTAACCCAAACCCGCGCCCAAACTATCTCAACCCAACAATACTCAAACAGAGCCAATAACCTCTTTTTTAATGCAAGACGTCGTCGATTGGGATTTGGGGATCGTTGGCGCCATGCATTAAAGAAGATGTAATTGGCTCTGTTTGAGTATGATCGAAGATGATGGTTAGGGAAAGTCGTAAAGATTCACGATCTACCATGGACTTATAAATAAATTGTTGAAGTCATGGGAAAAATCGCTGAAGTGGGTATCCGATGTCATAGCTAGTAGAATTGCATAGCTGAAGCTAATTCTGAGCTATCGAAGTCAAAGTCTGAAGAGATGTTCAAACACGTATTTACTCTCCGAAGGGGGCTAAAGCCAAATCTTTGAAGTAACTAAAGACGAATTATAAAATTTTGAACTATGAATGGCTTAAATAAGATAATTTTGGTGACAAAATTTTTTTGGACCCTTCCTGTAGCACCAAGACGATAATAAGATAAAAAATATATTGGAACAGCACAAGTTTAAGGAAAGGTAGCATGCATTTAGCTGGGTTCATCGAGTCAAGCTCAATTAGAAGCTAACGAAATATGGTCTTAATAATATATTTAATATTCTTAAAATAAATAAATAAATACAAGCTAAAAAAGATAATGAAATTCCAAAATAGAGAAAAATACAGTGTCAACATCAATATATAAATAAATTCACATAACACGAATGAGGCCTGAAACTTAATAATTTTAATGTCTCATTCTTAATCATATTTAGTTTAATTAACCTATAATAACACAACTGAGATTTCATTTAAAACCCAGAGATCCGCAACACTCGCCCTCTTAAAAAAAATAAAAATTACATAACTAATTTGTGTATATATGAGCTTTCCAATTGATAGATTGTTATGAATATAGTCTAATATAAATATAAAAATAAATGAAAGGCTAGGATTAGACTAAGATGGATGGTTAGGATTATTTATTCTATGAATTGAAGTCTATATAATGTAGCAACTATATTCTGAAAAGGATATCAATGAAATAGAAAACTTTTCCCCAACCTCTCTCAATTCTTCTCTCTTCTCTTCCCTAATCTTCTGTTTATTCTACCAGTCCAGCTGAAGACTATAATAGCAGCATCATAGATCCAATCGAGTCCACCTATAGGTCCAAAACGATGACAAATATTGTCTTTTAATAATGAAAAAAATAGCGCCTACCTTTTTCTTTCCGAAGATATTTGAGATCACTTATAAATTATCAAATTTATTTATAATTAATTTTAAAAAATAAGAAATATTTGATAATTTAATTTTAAAATTATTTATAATTATTTTTTATGAAAATAATCAAAAATTAAAATTTAGAGTTTTTAATTATTTGTCAAATCTAATAATTAAATTTAACAAAATATGTTACTAATTTATCCATATTTGTTTTAATAATTCCAACTATTAATCATATTTATTTTTCAAAACATTCATTTTTAATAATATATACTTAAAATAAGTAATTAATAAATATTTTTATACTAAATATTTTTCATTTATTATTAATTTAAATATTTTTATTTATTAAATATAAACTATTTTTTAAAAATTAATTATAATAAAAAATAACAATCATAATCAATAATCATATTTTTTAAAGAATCGTAAACATAAATTAGTTTCCATGTTAATTGTATCCTGGCTGGCGTGTTTATTCCGTCTCTCGAAAAACGTGGACGACTTGGCACGTACGACAATGGTTGAACAAATTAAAACCATGTGTCCTAAAATTGTAGCTACCTCAATAATTATTCCTAAAATTTAAAAATATAATTAATGTTTTATTTTATTAATTATAAAATATAATTAATATTTTATCTAATTAAATATAAAATATCAAAATTATTCTTTAAAATTTATTGAAGAAAATAACAGAGAAATAAACTAATGTTTAATGTAAAAGTAATATAATAAAGAGAATTGGTATTTTTATAAGATAAATTAATAATTTTATAAAGTCTCATTCATATGAGATGAATTCCACTTATTATTTTCACATAAAAAGAATTTTGTAAAAATATTAATTTTTTTTATAAAAATATTAATTCCCATAATAAATTATGTACCTAATATTTCATTAAAACCTATAAATTACAAATAAAAAATAATAATTTTATTCCCTCAGAAGATGAATAAAAAAAAACAGAGGGTAATAAAAAATAAAAATTAATATTTTTACATTATTTTTTAATATTTTTATACAATAAACTCTATATATATAATTTATTAATTATCATTATAGATTTATAATAATATTTTTTTTATAAAATTCTCGTATAAAAATATTAAAAAATAGTATAAAAATATTAATTTTTTAAAAAATAACTGATGAAGTCTATTTATATGTCTATTCGGTGTCGTCGTTTTTTCTCTCTCCATCTAAGTGATAAAAGCATTACTTATAGCTCCATTCTAACCTTATCTGCTGTCTCTCTCGTTTATAGTGCCTAAATACTGAAGGAAGGAGAGAGAAAGAGACCGGGGAAAAATGTCTAGTAATGATAGAGTAGTTGAGGAATCAAGAGTACCCTTGTTAGATTATGCATCTTCAACCGTAGAATCCAAGTATAAAGATGATGATGCAGAAATTAGTGTTAAAGAGAAGGTTTGGATTGAATCTAAAAAGTTATGGCAAATTGCCGGTCCGGCTATTTTCAGCCGCGTAGCTACCTTCTCCATGTTCGTGATTACTCAAGCCTTTGCCGGCCACCTTGGTGATCTTGAGCTTGCCGCCATCTCTATTGCCACTAATGTCATCCTTGGCTTCGACTTTGGCCTCCTGGTACATGTTCTCCAATTTTTCTCGTCACGAAAAGAGAGAAAAATGATACTCCGTCCCTTTCTATTTTATAAGTCTTTTAGAAGAATTTTTATTTCTACATAATTATAAGTTGTTTTACATATATATAACATAAAAAAGAACTAATTATTTCTTATTTTGTCCATAAAAAAATTAGAGTAATTGAGAGAGAAGAAGAATAGTAATTAATTAATATATAAGTAGTAATAAAATTTTAAATTAATATTAATTATCTAATATAAAAATTACTTAAAATTTTTAATTTATATAATTATATTTTAAACTATTTATATAACAAAAAAGAGATAGTAGTACTAGACTTAGGTACTAGTTTAGTTATTTAAGCATATCTAAGTGTGCAGTTATTTCAGTAATCTTATTTTTTTCCTTGGAAAAGTGAAAAATGCGACATGAGGTCACCTTGGTATTAAACTTTAGGTTAAAACGGTATTTTTTGTAGCGGAATTGTATGATTTATTTCGCATTAATTTCTTATTAATATAGCGTATACCTACGTACTGATTCAACAAATATATTGAATTATTTTTTTACCTAAAATGTTAATTTATTATGTTGAACTTCCATCATACACTCTTGAACTTATCCTATATAGGATTCATTTTTAATATCCCAAAGAATCATCCTAAACCTATTACATTGGACTCAAATTATACTTCACCATCCATCTCGAATCAATTAATCATCAATTCAGCGTACACCTATGTAGACTGACTTGGCAAATATATTGGATCACCTACTCACCCTAAAAGTTAATCTATTAGATTGAAATTTCATCATACTTATTAATCTATTTACACTCTTGAATTTACTCACTCAATGTAAAATTCATGTGAAATATCTCAACATTTTTTTTTTCTTCCTGTAGAAGAAAATTGAACGACTATATATGAGATTGAAATGTAAAATTCACTCTTATTTATATGTTTTTTACAAACTACTCCTTCAAACCATTTTTTAGCATAACTCACCTTTAGGTTACATAAGTGTTAATAAGGAAACTCTATTGACTTTTTTGTTACAAAAATAAACAAATGTCATTGACTTTTGACGGAAATCCAACATGTGCTTGTCAGATACGCTATATTCAGGGCATTACAGTCATTAGATAAAAGAAATCAAACAAACCCTTCCATGCCGATATGAACCATCTCCGTCCTAACATATCATCATCAATTCATCATCATCCCATCCTTTGTCCTACCAAAAAAGTTCGTCGGAACATCCTACCAACTAAGTTCGCCAGAACATCAGCCAAGTTCGCCGAAACATCCCACCAACTAAGTTTACCGAAATGTCCCACCAACTAAGCTTGTTGGAACTTACAATTGACCTTCTTCACCAACAACCAACAAATTGACCCACCCATGTGACATGATCCAAGTATTTTCAAATGAACCTTACAATTTACCGCTAAATCAACCCCACTACTGTATGCCATTCAGTTCTAACTTATTTTTGAAATTTGATTCCAAAAACACTCTAAAGAATTTGTGGAATTTAGGGTTTTGAAGTAGAAAACTAAAGTCTTAATATATTTGCAACTGTGGAGGAACATACTAAGATGGAGTCAAGATTGGAGAAGGTAAATAGATTGATTAGCTCGACTGAACAAAGGGCCATGGATTGCGAGAGGGCGATTTTGATGATTTTGTAGATGTATTCGTGGAAAGCAGGGGCGTCTATGGTGGTGGGGATTTGCCCACGCTGTATGGGTTTTTATTAACCGTGGGAATCAAATATATTTAGGAATGAATTCATTTTGTAAATCGAATCTTTATCATCGGTGAGCATTTGGCAATGCCAAGAGGATGGATTTGATTTTGAGGCCTGCTAGGGAGAGAGTTTTGCGTGGATTGCAACTCTAATATATGTTTAATTCTAAATTAATTTATTCTAATTTGTTGATTGTTTATTATTATTAGTTTTGTTAATTTTTTTATGTATTAGTATTGTTATTATTATTATTATTCTAAATATTACTTTACTCTTTTAAAAAATTAAACTTTTAAATTTCTAATTTAAAATTTTTTTATTTTAATTTTTAAATTAATGTTTCATTTTGTTACTTTCTTAACTTATTTTAGTTTTTAAGCCCCCTATTTTTCTTTTAATTTGTATTTTGAATTTTCTTTTCTTCTTTTCTAATTTTTTTATTCCCATTCTACCCCTACATCCATTACTCATGTTACTATTTTCATCAGAAAAGTCAATAGTGTTCCCTTTTTTGCGTAACTTAGAAGGTGACTTATGCTAAGAAAAAAGTCTGAGGAAAGGGTTTGTAAAAAACGTACAAATAGGAGGGTCAATTTTGGATTCCAGTCCTATAGACCACCTTGCTAGATTATAGACTACATGAGACCGAAAACTTATATTTGTTCATTTTACAGTTTTCTTGCACAAACGTGGTGATTCTCTTAATCAGACATGTTTTTGTCCAACTTTTCAGTTGGGAATGGCAAGTGCTTTAGAGACACTATGTGGGCAAGCATATGGAGCCAAGAATTACCGCATGTTGGGTATATATTTGCAACGTTCCTGGATTGTTTTGTTCATTTGTTGCGTACTCCTTTTACCATTGTTTCTATTCGCCGCTCCAATTTTGAAGCTATTGGGGCAGCCTGATGATGTAGCAGAGCTATCTGGGGTGGTGTCCATGTGTTTGATTCCAATTCACTTCAGCCTTGCTTTTCAATTTCCTCTACAAAGATTCTTGCAAAGCCAGCTCAAGAATTTAGTCACTGCTTGGGTGGCTCTGGGGGCTTTGGTTCTGCATGTGGTTTGTACGTGGTTGATTGTATATAAGTTTGAGCTTGGAGTGATTGGGACTGCTCTTAGTATGAATATCTCTTGGTGTATTATTCCTATCGCCCTGTTTCTTTACACTATTTGTGGTGGTTGTCCTCTTTCTTGGACCGGCTTTTCGGTTGAAGCCTTTTCTGGTATTTGGGAGTTTGTTAAACTCTCTGCTGCTTCCGGGGTCATGCTTTGGTAAGTAACTCTATGGATCTCATTCTAAATCCGAAAAAAATGTTCCAATATCGTATCAGAGCCTGTGCGAATCTGTTAAGTCAAAAAACTAGTCATGTTTATGTGATATGAATCCTAGTTTGCGGACTAATTAAACAACTAGTTTCGGAGTGAGGTTTAGTTGAGTTGAGATGAGTTGAATGACTATTTTTATTTCCAATCTGACGGGTTCTTTTTTTCTTATTCAACAGTTTGGAAAATTGGTACTACAGAATATTGATAGTGATGACGGGAAACTTGAAAAATGCGGAAATTGCAGTGGATGCTTTGTCAATATGGTCAGCAGCTAGCCTAATTTTACCATCAGATTTTAAATTTCTGATTATATATACGTCAGCTTTTATATAAATTTGCTTATAATAGTATTTCATTATATGCAACCATCTTGTTAGTTGTTAGTACAAAACTTTTGCTTCCTACTATTTTCATATACATATATTAACGCTTGTGGCGTGATTATTTAATAGTCTCAGCGACAAATTTAGTATCGAAAAGTTGCAAAATCTAATGAACTTAACATTATACTGGTTTTACTGAATATATTAATCTGGACGCTGCAAATAATATTTATATATTTAGTATTACATGGTGAAGGTTGTTGCTGTCTTGAAATTATTTATATTATATCAACTTCACCAAAAAAAAATCAACACAATGTCGGTGCATATTTTATATAGCATTACTAGCATTTCAGTTTACAAAATGTCCAAAAACTCATGAGTGTTTTATTTGTATTAATTGATTATTTGATTTAAAAGTTTTGTCCCATAATGCAGCATGTCTATCAATGGGTGGGAGCTGATGATACCTCTTGCCTTCTTTGCTGCAACTGGGTAAACCCTTAATTTCTTCCACAAATTTTTTAAATTTTTTATTACTTTTTTTGAATATAATTATTGTCTTTCAGATAAAAATAACTTTGCAAGTTTTTGATAATTAATTTCTTTTGGGTCCAAATAATGGATTTTGCTATAAATAGGAGCAGTTTGTTATATGTACAAAAAGGTTCCGTGCTTGAAAGCCTGGACCGACTTGACCTTAAATAATTCTGAAAAAGGCCGACCTGACCTCAAAACTTTTATTTCCTCCATATTCTTGAAGATGGTGGATCCCAACATTACTAACATATCCTCTTGTATGGTAGGAGGACTCAGCTCTGTATACAGACTTTAAAAGAGAAAATTAATACTAGTAGTGTACTAGCAGCATATCATCAAATGAAACAGTCCAGTTTTGCCTTTCTTGCATGTGTTTCTCGTCGAAATTTAGAAATTATGGGGTGGGTCTTCTTTGGGGCTCTTTCCTGTGGTGTTAGGTACCATTGCTCCCTGGGCTGTGAACAATTTTAATGGCATGTGGGGTAAACCATATTTTCCTTCGGATGTGATCATTTATAATGCTCATGTGATGCCATATTTTCCTTGGCAAGTGGACATTTTTAACGTGGTAGTCCGCTAGACAATGATTTTCAAATTTGAGAATCAAAGTGGTTTTGATAAAATATAAAATAATTATAATTGTGTGAATTATATGGGGAAAAAATCAAGAATTCTTAAAAAAAAAATTGCCGTACTATATGCACATCTAGCACTTAATTAATACTACAACGAGATTCTCATTTAACTTTTGATATTAATAGACATTATCATTTGTGACACACTTTTAAGGTATAATTTCATTAATTTCTTCAATGATTTCTTGTAACACAAATTAAAGTCTAAAATTTCGGCCAACATTGATATGCATAAAAAAATTAAAGGTTAATATATTTGTTTTATAAAATGTAATGCACATTTACAAATTCACGTTTAATTTAATAATTTTTTTGGTAGAATCTTTACTATTTATCTTCTATTGCAATTATTTTGTGGACAAAAAGTAATGTAAAATAGATCTCTATATTTAACGGCTGTGATGATAAAATGAAACAGAGTAAGGGTTGCGAACGAGCTGGGAGCAGGCAATGGAAAAGGAGCCAAGTTTGCTACCATTGTCGCAGTTTCCACATCTACAATCATCGGTCTCTTCTTCTGGCTACTCATTATGTTTTTTCACAATGAATTGGCCTTAATATTCTCTTCCAGCATAGAAGTTTTGGAGGCTGTAAATAAGCTCTCTATTCTCTTAGCATTCACCGTTCTCCTCAATAGTGTTCAACCAATTCTTTCAGGTAAATAATTTTTACTAGTCATTTTTTATTAAAAAAATGATGACTGCAATTTTTATTTATTTATAGAAATTGTTAATTTTTCTTGATATGCACTGGTTTTTAAATACGCGACCTCTTATTGGACGAATAAAATGTTTATTTAATTTATAGGGAAAAATATAATTTACTGCCTATAGTTTATATGTTTCTGCACTTCATTACCTGCGGTTAAAAAGCCTCCAAATTACCACCCATACTTAAACTTTCATTGCACAGTACCTCCTATTCAGTATTCTGTCTTAACACTGTTAAAAAAACGTGCCTTTCTTTTAATAGTTTATAATATATCTAATTATTTATATTGTTCAATATTTATCAACATAACTATATTCAAAGAGAATAAAAGTCTTTAATTTATTTTATAAAACTCTTTAGTTATATTATAAATAAAATTATTAAAATGTCTAGTTATAAAATAAAGTTTAAAAACTAATTTTAAAATAAATAATTGTAAAAAAAACAACTATAATACTATTAAAAAAATATACAACTATTAAAATATAAATATTATACAGTCCTTTCAAAAATCTTGAAATTAAACATAATACTACAGATGTTAAATTCAATAAATTAATAAATTCAAATTAAAACCACAGAAAGTGAATGAATATTATAATAATAACATTAGTAGAGTATAACATATTTATAATACTTGGTATAAGTTTTAAAAAGTAATTATTGTACGCTATTTAAAAGTACTATGAAACATAAGTTTTACTGATTAATAACTTTCAATGAATCTTATCAATTTCGAATTGAAAAATATGTAAAAATTATTTTCAAAAATCAATAATGATTTTATAACTTGAAATGGAGAAAGTATATATTAGAAGAAGAGAAGTGAATTTATTTATTTTTTTGGAAAAAAAGTATATAGAAGTATATATGGGAGGGCAAAGATAACTGACACGTTGTGTTCACAGCACGAAATAAGGAATTGAAGAGTATTATTAGGGTTGACTGTTGACATATTTTTATCAATGTCATTACACACAACTAAGCTAATTATACAACATAGTTTTTTGAACACTATTTTCAATTTCAACCATACATAAAGCCAATGAGACATAAAAATTATAAAAATACCCGAGACATAAAAACTATAAAAATACCCATTTTGTAGGAAAGGAGAACAACATGTTCACTATAGAAGGAAAGAATTAACGAATGAATTTCAAAATCTAGCTACTCAGTTTGATTTAATTATTTTTTTTGACAAACTTAGTTTTCTTAATACACATATATTGGTGAAATATATGTATTAAAAACAAAAATAAAAAATTGAAATCCATTAGTCACAGAAGTAATATAGAGGTCGCTTATTTATTATTGAAAACTCAATTTTAATATTTATTAAAAAATATATTAGAAAATTTATAATGTATTTTTATAATATGTAACTAAAATTTATTTATTTATCTTATTAGTTAAATTTAAAATAAAATAAAAAAAATTGGGTGATAATCACCAATTAATTAAAAAATGAGAAAAAAAGTCGAAGATCGCATGAGGTGGCATTTTACTATTTCAGAAAAGTTAAATATATATGCTAAAGAGGGTTTTTTAATATTTTGCACAAAGAATCTAGCCATCAAATAGGCCATCCACTTGCTTTTGAGCGACTGAACTGCGCTCTGCTCTTCGTTAAGTTGGATGGAAAAGAGAAACTTTGCAACTTTATAAAACCACATATGGTTAAATAAATGACGGTTTTTTAACCACATGTGATGAACTATAAAAACGTATAAAATATAGACGATAAATTATATTTTATCTTAATTTATGTATAATTTGTGCACATTCTTGAAATATATAAGGTGTTTGTTATTCTGTAGGGGTTGCTGTTGGATCTGGATGGCAATCTTATGTTGCATACATAAATCTAGGTTCCTACTATCTTATTGGGGTCCCGCTTGGTGTTGCCATGGGATGGATTTTCCACCTAGGAGTTATGGTATGTACATATATATACCAAAATGAGTTAATAAATTATAAACTCAAACTTTTATTCCGATTAGTGCGTGTTTTCGTAATTTTTTTTTTCTTTTTCCTTATTATTTTTTTTGGGACATGTGAAAAATTTGTTATGTGCGTGTCCAGTTCCCAAATTAATTAATAAATAAATATCAGCTTTCCACTTGATGTATTTTGTTACATGATTTTAGGGTATCTGGGCCGGAATGATATTCGGAGGCACTTTCATTCAAACATTGATATTAGCTGCCATTACCATTCGATGTGACTGGGAAAAAGAGGTGAGAATTCATCACCATTACCTCCTGCTATCTATTTTGTGTTATTTTATTGTCTTTCTATTTCTTTACTAGTAGGAGTATTATAATATTTGATGAATCATGAGTTTATTAAAAATCCAATTTCATTGAAATATTTATATTGAATCTGCAGGCTCAGAGAGCTACCATGCATGTAAAGAAGTGGGGAGACATATGAGCCGACTATAAAAGTACCACACGTATAACTTCAAGAATGAATAGCTTGAGGATTTCTTAGAGATTAATTATCTTTTTCTTTTGGGAATTGATATTTCTGTAGTATTTTTTGATATTTTCACATGTTAACTGTAGTTGTCAAAATCGTTATTATAGACTTACAATAATATTTTTAATGTGAAAATATTAAAAAGTTCTGTGAAAATATTAATTTTCATTTCTTTTTCGTATCGTGGCACATGGTTGGCGGTAAGAATTGGTAGAGTAATTAAAGTACTTTTTAATTGAATATAGAAGTATTTTAGGATTTGTTGGCCCCTAAAAGTGATTTCAGTGAGTAGAAATTTTGGCTTAAAAGCACTTTAAATGGCATAAGCAATTTTTTGTTTGTTTTTGACAGAAGCATTTCTACTAAATGGCATAAGCAAATGTTTTTTGTTTTTGACAGAAGCATTTCTAATAACTCATTTTTATGAAACGAAAAAATTATTTTCATTTTTCTATATTTGTAAAATAAATAATTTAGGAGAAGGTATGAATTAATTAATTATTTTATTTTTTATTGTACTCTTTTTTTTTGTTTCATTCTTTCACTAATTCACTACTCCGATTCAAACATGACATAAAGGTCTTTAATATGCATTTTAAAAAGTTTGTTTAGGACATCCTTGAGTAGTAGAAACAAATTAATGATTTTCTTTTATTTTCTGTATGCATATATTAAGTTTTTTTTTAAATTCTATACGATACATACATACATACATATATATATATACATGATCAAAATTTTAAGTAAAGATTTTGGGGTTGAATTATGGGAGCAACTTGAATATCTAAATTTTTTAATAAAAAGGGTTTTGATTTGCGCTGACAGAAAAAAGACTCAATAACCAAAAATATTTAAAGTTCAATGATAACATTTGAATTTTATCCTTTTTAATAAAGGAGGCACAAGTCCTTTAGAGAAAATGAAAATTTAAAATACGCATATGAAGTAAGAAATTAAAAAACTTAAAATATCTCAATATTATAGTAAGTTGGATTTTTATCACACATTGAATTTTTCAACTTAGAATCTCCAAATATACATGTTTAAAATAATTTAGAAGTTAAGATAGAAAAAATACTTATATATTTGTTCAATATAATTCAGAAAAATAAAATAATAAAAAATTATTAATTAAACATTTTAAATATATTAATTATTAAATAATTTTTTAAATTTATTATTCAAAAATTTTCTTCATTCAAATCGCGCGCACTTAAATATTTAATTTTTTTTAATTTAATTTTATCAAACATCCATTTAGTTGACAACGGCGAGACTGTTATTGAAAAGTGATATCATATGCGCCACTAGGCCCACAACAAAACACAATAAATTAAAGATAATGACGAAACAGAAAAAAGTGACTTTGAGTATTTCTTCTATACATCAATAGTAGTTTGTACATCTAATTTAATGCGACAAATTTATGTACATAATAATTAAATATTATATATTTATATTTATTTAATTTAATATTATCATCACAAAATTATTTTAAAATAGTTTTAATCATTCATTATATATATTAAAATATTAAAATATTAATAAAATTTATAATTTTTAAAACCCTGTAACTTGTTAAATCGGTCGTCATCATAATTTTGACACTGAATTACATATTTTGACATTGAACTTTATCACATGTAATACTACTTAAATTTATTTCAAAATAAATAACTAAATTATTTTAATATATGTGGACCAGAATATGCCGCTTATTTTTTTTTTTTATTTCTCTCCTATTCTTTTTTTTAAAAATTAAGACAATTAAAAGATGTGGACAAACTTAAGCCACGTAAGATTTTTTTTCTTTTTCAAAAGTCAATTATTTAAATCTTATAATTTAATATTTTAAATAAATAAATCTTTTACTTAGTAATTCATGTATCTACAAGACATTTTTATTTTCTTATTTCTTAATAAATTATGTATCATAATTTATATAATTTTACATAATGAATCAAAATAATCATATATGATGCAGCTAAAGGGAAAACTCATAAATTTTATGACTGAAAAATTAAATAAATGTAATGATTTTAAATAAATAATCTTTTAATTAATAAGTCATGTATTTAGAGGATAGATATTATTATTCTTTATTTCATACGAAATACATACTAACTCTAAATTATTTTGTAATATCAATTAAAATATATATTTTAAAAATTAAATAAATTTATAATTTTGAATATTAAAATTTATAACTGTGAATATATAAAATTTGTAATTCCTAATTCATAAATTTATATTTTTAATAATGTTTTTTAATTAGTAAATTTGAAAATAGACTATATTTGTCGTATCATACTAAGTTATATGTAATTACTATATATAATATTAAGTAATGGCCCACAAATAATTTTCTAGCATGCAATTAATAGAGTTATTGAGAAATTTAAATAAATATTTGATAAATAAATATTTTAATTATCTATTTTAAATAAATAAATATTTTTAATGAATCTTTAGCGTCAAACCCAAAACTAAAAATATATAATAACTTTGCATAAATAATCATATTATTTATTATGATTTCACTACAACATTAACTATATAAAAAAAAAAAAAATTTAAATATGTTAATAACATACAATAAGAAACAATTAATATATTTTATTTAACTATTATCAATGCAAAACTACTTAGATATTAAGGTTTTTTTTTTTATCCAAGTATATGAATGTGTAAGCAGAATGTCAAAACGAGTAATACTTATGTTATTTTTAGTAAACTTCACTTTAATAAAAGTAATAATACTTTATAAAGATGTAATCTATTTGTGAAATCACGTAATTTTTTTCTTAATTTTGGTAACACATATGTAAAATTATGTAATACCGATATCAAAATTTTTATTCAAGTCTATGTATGTATAATTAGTATGTCAAAATAAATAACGTTTGTATCATTTTTAATAAATTTTATGTCAATAAGAGTAACATTACTTTCTAAATATATAATATATTTGTCAAATTATGTAACCTTTTTCTTAATTCTAATAACACATAAGTCAAATTACATAATATTTATGTCAAATTATTTATCTAAGTACATATATGTGTAATGGTATGTTAAAATGAGTAATGTTTGTGTTATTTTTAGTAAACTCTATTTCAATACGAGTAATATTACTTTCTAAACAAGTAATTTATTTTTTAAATCGTGTAATTTTTATCTCAATTGTGATAACACATATGTCAAGTTACGTAATATTTATATCAATTTTTTTTTATCCAAGTACACGTATGTGTAATTTATATGTCAAAATGAATAACGTTTTTGTCATTTAAAATAAACTTCATGTCAATAAAAATAATATTTCTTTTTAACCATGTAATCTATTTGTCAAATCATGTAATTTTTTTTCTTCCAATTATGGATACGCATATGTCAAATTACTTAATATTTATATCAGATTTTTTTTTAATTTTTTTTATCTAAGTACACATATATGTAATTAATATTTCAAAATGAGTAACGTTTGTGTCATTTTTAGTAAACTTCATTGCAATAAAAGAATTATTATTTTTCAAACATATAATCTATTTGTCAAATTATGTAATCTTTTTTCTCAATTATAATAACACACATACCAAATTACGTAATATCAAAATTAAAGATTTTTTAAATTTATATATGTATAATCAGTATGTCAAAATGAGTAATTTTAGTAAAATTCGTGTCGATAAAAGTAACATTATTTTCTAAATATATAATCTACTTGTCAAATTATGTAATATTTTTCTCAATTATGATAACACATATGTCAAATAATATAATATTAAAATTAAATAGTTTTTTTCAAATTTACAAATATGTAATCAATATGTTAAAACAAGTAACGTTTGTGTCACTTTTAACGTATTTAATGTTAATTTATATAATATTTCTTTCATGTAATCTATTTGTCAAAATATATAATCATTTCGTCATTTGTGTAACATATATGTCAAATTACGAAATGTCAACTTTAAATTTTCTATTCAAGTCTAGATATTAGTAGTTAGTATGTCAAAATGAATAATATTTATGTCATTTTAAATATTTTTTGTTAATAAAAATAATATTACTTTCAAAACATGTAATCTCTATTGAATCATGTAATTATCACTTTATTTTATTTAACTATTTATTAAAATAAAAAATGAAAAAACTAGCCTTTTAATTTGATTTATTTTCTCATTTCACAATAAATTATATGTTTAGTTACTGTTTAACGTATGTAATATCCCAAAAGTATTTTATAGCATACGACTAACAGTTAAATTTTAAAAGATAGATTTTTTTTTTCTCGTTTCTTAGTAAGATATATCTACCTAATTTTTTTTTAAAAAAAAACAAATAAATTAACTTATTCATATTTAGTTTTAAGAATGATAGTTTTTAATTATTAATAACAAATAAACGTCATTTAAAAGTGACGTTTCCCATTTTAAGATCTTAATTAAGTATAATAGTTTTATATTCTAAATAACAAATTAATATGCTATATAAAAATGAATTAGTACATCACAATACATATTGCAAATTCATATTGAGAGAATAAGTTTTAAACAAAACATAAAAAAATAAAAATTCAAAATCGTATGATTATGATATTAAGAAAATATTTTTTTGTATTTTAATTATAATATTAATTAAATAGATTAGATACAAATTGACTGACGGATTATTTTTACCTTACTTAGTTAATAAACATGAATTACTTAAAAAATTATCAAATTTGACATTAAAGGGACGTTTTGTTACCGATCATCTTAAATGATCATTTTAAATACCTTATAATATGAGTCGGTCATCATAATAAACTGTGTTTGTTATATTAATAATTTTATATTTAATGGTAATTACATACTTGATAAATGTCAAGATTCTCACCTGAAACGAGTATTCGGATGACCAACAAATAGATAGTAATATTAGATTATCACATCTTGATTATTTTAAGATCTTTCTATAGACAAAAATACTCATCATATTTTATTAAATTAAACATAAATATCCTTATTTACACATAATTATAAAAAGTTCACCAGGCAAAACCCATGTCAAACATACTTACATTTATTTTAATAATTTGGACATAAATATTTTTATTTGACTTTTTTTAGCAAAATGCTAAATTTTATTTCTGAAAAATTCCTTAAATTCAAAAAGATATGCATATAAGGGTACCAAAGCACATAGACGCTGAATACACTGGAAATTCTTACAACAACCAAAACCAATCTCTAACTACACCTGATTGTTTATAAAACCGTGCCTAACTAATTGTCATCAAAGTTTCAGAAAAGTCTCGATTATTGAAAAAATTTGATGACATAAAAATTTTAATTTGTCATTATTCATCTTATTTTGCTATTTATTATTATAAGTTTAGTTTATTATTGTGCTTAAATTGATTTAATTAGTTAATCTTTATTTATATATTAATAGTTGAATATGTTATACATTATTATTTTATAAAAGTAATAAAACTTTAAATATATTTTAATATTATTGATCTGACTACCTAGACAGTATTTTGGGCTTTTAACTATATTTGACAAAAAAATATTGTTGAATTATTTGACATAAATTAGTATATGGGGCATTTTAATAAAAGGTGAATATTAAAAAAAATATTCAATAATCTTGAATTAGTATCAAACACTCACAACAACTATTTTCAATGATCAAATAACTTTTACTAAACAAAAATGAAAAAATATAACAAATTTCTATTATCAATAATTAAATACTCAATAATATAAATTTCGGTAGATATCTAACATTACTTGTAACAAACACCCCCTAAAAATATTTAAGTACCATCTCAAGTGCATGCATTAGAACAATACAAATTTATATACATTGATCATAATATAAATAAATGAGTATCTACATACATCACAATATTACCAATAATAATTGTAAGTTAGTTATGAAATTGATGGTTGCACTTCAAAAATCTCAATTTTAACTCCATAAAATATTTATATTAGTTGTACATACAGCAAAATGTGTTTTTATAATGAAACTCAAGTGGTAATTTTTGAAGTGCAAATATTATTTATTTAATTTTAAATATTCTAGTAAATTATTAATTTTTATACCATAACAATCAATAAAATAATTAAAAAATATTACTTGCAATATAAAATGCCTTTGACCTATTTTAATATCTTAAATATCATTATAAATTCATATTGCCATCTGTCTTATGGTTTCGGTGGTGTTTGACACTGCATTGAGTTATCCTATTTAAGCTATATTAATAATTTTTCGAACCTCTCTCTTAAAAATTTTAGTAATTAAAACATATATTTTTTCAACCCATTTACATGTTTTTTGTATGCCTAATTTTATAAATTCTCGTTGTTCTGAAATATAAAATTAAATTTTATATTAAAAGTTAAAATAAAATATTTTAAATTTGAAAATGATGTTATTCATTTTATTTTTAACAACAATAAAATTTCCAATTAATAGTAGTCTTTTGATAATTTAAAGTTATCAAAATTGAATTGTCTAAAATTTAAAATTTTATATCAATTTTAAATTTAAAAATATCTTAATTTTAAAAATCAACATTGATTCTATATTAATTTGGAACATAAAGAGTATATAAATAACAAATTGTTCTTTTCACAAAGAAATGTATGATTTTCGCAAGCCTTTTAGAAAGAATTGAATATCTCATTTACTATTTACATGAACAAAATCGACAAATAATTAAATTCTAATATTTCTTAAATATGATTAATATGTTTCTATATCTTTCTTCTGTTAATATCAAAATATCCACCTCCCGTAATATTTTGACACTAGCTAAATCCATAACAGGCAGGACTTCGGACCCCCCATTGCACTTAAATTTGAATACGGAATTTTAGGCGATTTGTGGGCCGCCGTGAAGGCAGGTATTTTTTCTCTTTCGGGCTATTTAATCTTGTACCGACAAAAAAGATTAATATTATATTTGAATTGAAAGAATAAAATGAGTCAAATAATAAAATAAAAAAAAAGAATGATTTATTCCATTTCAATTGAAATGAATCATTTTATATTCTCCCTCAAAAAATAAAATTTATAAATTTTTGAAAAGAGTAAGAATGGTTCATTGTATTCCATTTCAATGGAGTAACCAATACAATTTTTATTTTATTTCATAAAAATAAATTATTTTATTATTATTTTTATTTTTTCAATTCAAACGTAACATCAGATCAGAGGAGAGGGCCAATGCTTTCTATTAATCTGGCCGAATGACCCGTCTTTTTTCATTTTCAACTGTGTTGGGTACATATTTGGATCCTTTTGTTTTCCAAATTTTTTTTTTTAATGAATTGGAATTGCGCTTAATATGAAATTTTAAGTGAAAAAATAGAATAATAATATACAATTTTTTTTATTTATATTCTCTTTTTCCATATAATAACAACAAATGTCGCATTATATCAATATAAATTAATCATATATATCCTGTTATTCCGCATACGTTAGGAGGTAAAATTATTTAAATAGGGTTTTATTTTGTTCATGTTATAACCGTACTCGTCTCATCAAGAGTTTTATCTGATTATAATTTTCTTTTCTTATACATTTTAAAATTGTCCTAATTATGCTTTAAAATAATTTGTTCATATTGTCTAATATTTATGCTTGAGAATATCTTAATACTACACACTTGTTTCTAAGTTTCTTGGTGTCAAAACTTTAATATACAAAAAATGACAATGAAAAGAAATACTATACAAATCAATCTAAACATGCAAAAGTCTTTGAGAGCATAATAGACTATTTTCAGCGCATATCTATTAACTCAAGAAGAGACATGTTGGACTTTCTCAAGTGCATAAATCTCTTATTTTTCCCATCCATAAATCTCTTCTTTTTCCTTTGGCGAAAAACACATGTTAGCCCTTTTATTGTAACGAATTTACAGGATTAATAAGTTTCAATTTCTGTGGAAAAAAAACTGCGTATTACCTAAACAAAATTAAATAAGACTAGAAAATTATTCTACATGACCTCACAATAAAGTGATATGATTCTTAGTGACTTTGATTATTTAAGAATTATGCACTCGACATGTATTTCTATAATAATATTACAACTGTCGCCATCGAATTCTAATAAACACTAGTACATTTACAAATTTTGTTTACCATTTACATACAAACTATGTAAGCTTACGTATGGTGGTCCTTAATTTCAATTGCAATGGCAGCATAATAGTCATTACTACTCATTAGGGTCGCATGACACAATTAATTTAATGCTAAGAAAACTGGACAAGAAGAGATACTGGTATAATTTAATATTTTCTCCGTTCCAAATTATTTGATAATTATTAATTTTTGAAAGTTAATTTGAGATATTTTTAAATTCAAACTTAAGATGATTTATTAAAAATTCTAAAACAATTGTTGGATTTCCCCCCTATAAAAATCATATTTATCTATTTATTTAATATTTATTTATGTTGGACATTTATTTATTAATAAAGATGCATCATTCGTCATTCATTAAATGATCATTTATTTTGTTTATTTAAATCTCCAAATATATATATATATATATATATATATATATATATATATATATATATATATATGATTTATGTGTATAAATAAGTATTATACACAGAAAATATAAATCATATGTAATATATATAAATAAAGATATAATAGTTTATAACTTATGATAATTTGGAGATATTATCATGTAGGTTATAATGCTTTAATAGAGATGATTTATCTCGATCATAAAAGTTGAACTTTTAATTAAAGTACTAGGACATTAATGGTGTGCATTAAACGGATAATGTGATAATATTTTATTTATAAAATATTTTCACATAAATACTATCTTGTGAATGTTTCTTAATTTTGAAATAATAATAGACTTAATATTGTTATATATATTAATTTAATATTCCAACGAGTGAAATTATATTGTGTTAATTAATACTTCAGAATGTTAATTAATATATTTAATTAATATCAAGAACATTATTATTGTCAAAATATCTATAAGATTTTTCATAAGATAATTTATTATTGATCATAGAATCTTAGCCAATTCTTTTAATATTATTATTAAAAGGATTGATTTAATTGTTAAATCAATTTATGATCAAATGAATATAAATTATGGACTTATGAAATTAGTTTAAATATATTAGGATTATATTTAATTCTGAAATTTTTATGTACATTTATAGAGAAAATATTTATAGTTTATTAGTAAATGGTTTATTTTAATTAGTTCCTGGACTGAAGTACAATTACAATTATTTAGTGAAATTAATTATAATTAATATTTATTTAATATATTATTATTAAATAATAATATATAAATAAGTATTAGAGTCAGAATAGGAATCCTTTAGGATCCTCATTCTAGCTTAATATGAATCAGTTTTATTAGAGATATAATGATCAATAAAGATATAAATATTTCATTGATCAGATACATGAAATTTTTTCCAAATTAGAGTAAAAACTAAATAGCGTATACTCTCTCTCTTTCTTCTCTTAGGAAAAACACGTATTTTTTTTTCCAGAAGGATACTTTGGAAATCACACTCCAGATTCAACATAAGGTCATAGGAAGAAAGATCTTGAGGATACTCAAAGATTCAAACGTGCTAATCCAACCAAGCACTAGGTAACAATTTATACTATAGACACATGGTATTTATATATAATTATTGTTTTGTATAAAACCATAAATATGATTCTGTTTTATTAAAATTTTAAAACTACTTTTCAGAGAATTTTTCCAACAGCAATAACAGTTACAATGAGTAATAATTTTTAGATAGTTTATAATATTCATCATTATGTTGATTAAAATTTAAAAAATCAATGTCAATTTTGAGTTTTAAAAATCTCTTAAGGTGACTTAAAAAAATCAACAATGATCAAATAATATGAAAAGAAATGAGTACTTACTGTGACGACCCCAAATCCGGGTTCTTTAACCTCGGGTTTGGTTCTCACTGTACAATACTTAACAACAATGAAATACATAAATTGTATTCAAACTTCGCGGAATAATACAAAATGTTCCTTAACAAAAAGGCTACACTTCCCAAGGTCTATTAACCTTAATCTTAATCATTACATATCTTAAGGAAATACAAAAGATTTACAAAGTAATTACATAACAGTAATTTAAACTAGCATGCATCTATTAAACTACGCATTCACTTTTCCCTTGCCTTTGTCTGACTTAGAACAGTCGGGCTTAGCTGAAATATAATCATGATATAGCAAGAATGAACAACTAAATGGCTCAGCAAGTTTATAAACAACAACATAAGATATATCATGATGAAGGGAAATAACTTCAAGTTTTTCGACAATAACAATTGTGAAAGATATTAAGAATCAATGTTCAATATAAGAATGGATTGACTATTTACTGCTGAGTGATCTTTAATGACCGTGAACTGCTACTAAGGTAGAACATACATACAATGTCTGACACCTTGTTAAAAATAACGGGACACTTGAGGGGATCAGTCCTCTCATGTCCTATGTATATGCATAACATTTAGATTTCTTGCGCAAATTCGGTTACCCGATAATATAAAAATCCCTTTTAACTAGGGTTGTTCTTTCTCAGTCTTACTGTAAGAATCCGCACCAGCCAATGGTTTGGATAAGCTTTCATAATATTCAATTAGATGAATTTAACATGCATTTGTCTAGTCGAAACAATTAGTTTAGACATCCTTAAACAGTTCGTGAATTTATGAACTATAACAGTTGCAAAAGCACTATGTGCGAATACAATAACAAATAATGAGGTGGAATAATTTTAGATAATTAATCCACTTTAAGTTCTGTCAAATAACTACGAGTGTAGAATTTGCTTAACAATAATTTGAATAGCTCAATGTAAATAAAGTTGAAGGAAACTTGCAACAATAAATACAAGTTAGGGTTAAGAAGAACTTGCATCGTGCGTCGTCTACGACTAACCAACTTAATTTAACAATCCTTGAATGGACCTAACAATTAAATCAGTTTGATCTTAAATTAGTATCATATACTTGTAAGTATAATGACCTTTATAGCCTTACGAACCACATAATTTATTAATTATGGATAATTAAACACTTAGAAAATATTATCACTACTTGATAATATTTCAAACACACAGAACCTATATTAACTATTTAATATAGTTTATGCAATTGTCTAATATTATTAACAATTTAATAATATTTTATTAACATTGTAGTATTATTCATCATTTAATAATACCTTATAAATCCTTTAAGATTAACTAATATTATTAATCATTTAATAATATTTTATTAACTATCTAATATTATTAATCATTTAATAATATTTTATTAAGTGTCTAATATTATTAATCATTTAATAATATTTTATTAAGTGTCTAATATTATTAATCATTTAATAATATTATATTAAGTGTCTAATATTATTAATTATTTAATAATATTTTATTAAGTATCTAATATTATTAATCATTTAATAATATTTTATTAAGTATATAATATTATTAATCATTTAATAATATTTTATTAACTTTATAATATTATTATACACTTAATAATATTTTAATAATTTTTCAATATTATTATTTATTTAATAATATTTTATTACCTTTATTATATTATTATTTGAATAATAATATTTATACACCTTTAAATCAATTATATATATATATATTTAAAAATATATTTATTAAGTCCAAAAATACTAAAATATTTTTTGGAAGATTTTTCATTTTCTGACCCGACCCGACCCAGTTTGGATTTTATTATTTTTCTGAGAACAGTGCACTGCGTCGCGGCGCAGTGATTAACACTGCAACACGGCGCCCCGGCGCTGTACTGCAGAATGTTGCCCACTTTTTGATTTTTTTGACAGTTTTGATACCCTTTGATCAAACATTGATAAAATAAAATCTACACATCCAAATAACATCAAATCAGTGTTGATGTGTTCCTAACTTCTTGTTTTACAATATTCCATGGTTCGATCGTCTTTTTGAAAACGTTTTACACGAAATTTACGGATCAAACCAATTAGGGTTTAAAAACGACATCTTTTGTGGTAAAAGCTATAACTTCTTTGTTATTCAATATTTTTGAAAGGTTCAAAAAGGGTTTTTTCTTTAAAACTCATAGATCTAGCTTTCTAGCCATAAAAATCCAATTTCTGATTTGTACATTTCAAAATATAACATTAAACATAACATGTATCGTTAGGATTTTATCGGTAAAACGTGTTATGAATATTTCTACAACTTTTATGCATTTCTCACATACCAAATCATGTTACAAACACATATATCTATGAATATACATATATTACATAGTTAAATACTTCTAGACTAGCAAAATGAGTTTTGATCAGTTAAAAATAGATTTTAACCGTTAAAAATCATTCTAGACTACAAAAATAAATTTTAAGAAGAGATAGAGCACTTTTAAACCTTTGAGTTTTGTTTCCTCTTCTTCTCCTTCTATCGAAGTACATTGTGTAGCTAGTGGAAATTCACCAAGGCCTTCCTCTAGCCTTTTCACTCAACACCTAAGTGTATCTTCCTTTTTCTCTAGAAAATGCTCTCACTTTCTTTCTTTTATGCTATAGCAAATGAGCCAACAAGCTTGGCTCAAGTGTGGAGCATCATATATATAGCCATCAATTAACACTTCATTAGCTTGCTAATTCACCCATGTTGGTGAAATTAAAGGCTAACCAAGCTTACTATTCCATTGAATGACCAAGTGATAGACATATGAAATGACTAGGGTGGTTGAACAACTTATGACATCGTATAATGTAGAACAAATCTAGCAAAACAAGCCACCCAAGTGGGCCCCCCCAAGCTTGGGCGGCCATCTCCCCATTTTTGCCCCAATTTTCATTTATTTTTCTAGCTTTAATGTGCATATATATATATATATTTATGTATTTATTTATTTTGACCAAAGTTTTTGACTTCATTTGGATTTCACATTGGGTTTGGGAATAAATTCTATTGGGCTCATTTAATTAGATTGATTGAGCTCAATTTAAATAACACATTGGGCTTACATTAAATATTCTAGGTTACATTTAATTCAATCAAGCATTGAGCTTGTTTAATTAATTACATGGACTAGTAATTAAATTAATTACATGGGCTACTAGGTTAATATCTTTGACCTAGTTTATCAACTCACTTGGATTTAAAATATAATCCAATTAGATTTACTTTAATTAATTATACACCTTGCTTTAATTCTTTAAATAAATATACGCATACACAAGTACATTTATTTAATTATCTAAAGTACAATTAATTAGTACAAAAAGTTTAAATTCATTGCTAAATATTTATTAAGTATATTTACAATGATTAATGAAATTTGTGGTCATTACACTCTCTCCCCCTTATAAGAATTCCGTCCCCGGAATTACAAATTTAAACTACTCAAAAAGCATTTAATAATATTTTTAATCACATATTAATATTATTAACCATTTAATAATATTTTATTTATTATCTAATATTATTAATTATTTAATAATATTTAATTTATTATATAATATTATTACTCTTTTAATAATATTCTAATCACTTATTAATAAACTCCATATATTAGTTTATTATACAAACACACTCATTTTACACTTATATGAACTTAATTTTTCATAAAAATCCAACCCGGAGAGACCCGGACCGGACCGACCCGACCCGGACAACAAAACATCACAAAAAAAATCTGCGGGAGTGGCGCGGCCGCCTCAGCCATGCAACAAAATTTCACAATTTGGGCTGTTCGACCCTCCTTCACTCCGACAGCCATAACTTCTTCATTTCAAAATCTTTTGGGGTGATTTTTGAGTCCATTCTCATTAGAATTTCCCCCTCTACAATTTCTCTTTATATCACAAATCCAAATTCCAAACGGAACTTGACTCAAAACTGCTCACAAGGACAAAGTGAAAACTAACTTCATAAATCCTTGGTTTTAATGGTTCAAACTTGAATAAAATAAACTCTACACATCGAAATGACACCAACTTAGTGTTGTTGTCTTCCTAACTTCTTGTTTTACAATATTTCATGGTTCAATCATATTTTTGAAAATATTTTAACAAGAAATTTAAAGATCGAACCATCTAGGGCTTTATCGGTAACACAATATGGAATTTTCTTCCATTTATTTGCTTAACACACATACCAAAACATGATTTAAACCTATCAAACCGTGATTCTACCAATATAAAATAGCTTAAGACTTCTAGAGCATCAAAATAACTTTTGAACGGTTAAAAATATATTTTAACCGTTCAAATCATATTTAGACTACAAAAATGAACTTAAGAAGGTTTAGAGCACTTTTTAACCTTATGAACTTGTGTGCTCTTCTTCTTCTCCTTCCAAAGAATGATGTGAAGCTATGTGCCATCCACTAAGCTCCTCCTCTAGCAATCTCCTTCAACTCACAAGTGTTTGCTTGCTTTTCTCTAGAATACTTTCTATTTTCTCTTTTGTGCTCTAGCAAATGACCAAACAAACTCATCTAAGGTGTGGAGCACTCTATTTATAGAGTCTCCTTAATTACCATCAACTCTCCCTAATTCACCAACATAGTCAAATTAGTACTAATTAGGATACTATTTGATGGATGGACATGTTGAATGACTAAGTGATTGACTAGAGTGGTTGAGCAACCTTGTCCTTCAAAAGATTTTCCAAGCAAGCTCATGCAACACTCCACCCCTTTGTGGGGCCCCTTAAATCTCAGCAAAATAGAATTTAATCTCCCATTTTTGCTTTATTTTTATAGCTTAAATATATATATATATATATATATATATATATATATATATATATATATATATATATATATAAATGTTGACCAATTTTGATTACCATTTGGGCTCCACATTGGACTTTAGGACTTAAATATATTGGGCTCATCCATTTAATTTGGTTGGGCTCAATTTAATTGTTATATTGGGTTAACATTAAATATCCTATGTTACATTTAATTAAAACAAGCATTGAGCTAGTTTAATTATTACATGGATCAAGGTTTAATTAATTACATAGGCTACTAGATTAATTTATTTAACTTAGTTTAATACATCAATTGAACTTATAATATAATGCAATTAGATTTGCTATAAATAATTCTACCACCTTGAGTTACTCAATTAACTCATCCATACATAGTTAATTCTCATCATTACCTTCCTTCCTCTAGCAATTAACCAATGTTTGGTTAATTCTCTATCTTGCCTCCCAACTAGGGTTATTCAATTAACTCATCCATAGTTAATTCTCTACACTCAACAATATATCTCAACACTTTGACCAACATTGGACTTTTCAGTGTTTGGGCTACATAGCTTACTTTGCATTAGGCTTTCTTATTTAATTACTTGGGCTACCCAACACAACTCACATATTATTTATAACTTGGGCTTGGTAATTAATTTAATTGGACTATCACAATACATGCCAACATAATTTAATTGGACTTATATTAATTACCTCTTGGACTATTAATTAACATAACATTTGGGCTTATTATTTAATTACCCATTTCATACCAATATTCTCATATTGGGCTAACATCTATAATCCTTTTGGGCTAGTCTACCTTGGACTCTATACCACAACTCAATAATTATGTTAATAACTTAATCAATTAACTTCTTAATATTATCGTTCTAGACAAACTTTCTAGTTTTTATATAACTTTAACTCATAACTAATATAATTAATATAATTAATTATATTTCATGACTTTCCTTCTTACTTCATATTTAAACTAATTAATTTATTAGTTTTATTGAGTATTAATTTACTCATCTTCTTGTTTGGCTAACAAACACAACTCTAGGAATATATAACTATGTATATATATCCTTATAATCGTCTTCACTTCTCAAATGAATTTATTTCCTTAATAAATTCTCTATATGCATCATTATAATATTCCACATTTAATTTCTAACAAATAAATTATGTTAAAAAAAATGTTCACCCATTTTTTACACTTCTTACTTATCAAATTCTAGGTTTTAAACATTAACCTTTAATAAAATCAATTAAGATATTATTTAAAATCTTGAAAATATCTGAGATATTACAGTTAATCCATTGGTTAATGCATGTATGGAGGATATTAGCACTCCTATAAATAGGAGCTTCCAATTCTTATTACAAAGTTTGCTAGCATTTGGCTAAGTGTGGTATAGAGAGAGTAAGACATAAATTGAGAGAAAAAGGAGAAATCTAGTAGAACTCTTGCACTTTGGTGGTTCAAGTGAGGGCTCTAAGGAAGAAAAAGGTGAAGAGCTACATAAGATTCATTCTTAGAATAAGGAAAGCGACTAAAAAGTATAAATAATCTCTAACTCTAAATATTTTCTTTAATAGTATATTGTAGTTGGTTGTGTAAATATTCATGCTTGGTTGTGGGAGGAAATTTTGTGTAGGGATCATGAAGGATCTGAAAGCATAAGAATATTTATTGGAAGGAGCTTATGAGTTATGTATGTGTTTATAAGTGTTTTATGTTCAATTGAACTAAAGGAATACATGATAACATTAAAACCCTAAGTGTACGTACTAGTTAAAAACATGTGATGTGGGTAAAAATAAAATAAAATGTGTAACTCATTTGCATAATCTAAAAAATTTATATTGTAGTTCTATGAAATATGAAAATATTCCAAGTGGAATGAACAAAAACGGAGTTAAAATGAATTTATAGCGAATTTTCTTGTAAAATAGGTCAAAATTAAACTTTGGCTTGAACAACCAACAGATTTGGTTAAATAAATATTTTAAAAATAATGTAAAAAATAAAATGTTGTAGAGTTATGACTTTATAAAATAACAAAACTGATTTGAACTCATTTGGATGTAAAATGAGCATGTTATGAAGAATTGATTCAAAAAGGGTAGGAAAAAAAATGAAATTAGTTCTGCAGGAGGGGCACTGCAGTGCCGGTCAAATCGGTTGGGTTGATTGGTCCGACCCGACCCGAGAGAAAAAAAGTTTAATTTTTAATAATAATAATAATAATAATAATAATAATAATAATAATAATAATAATAATAATAATAATAATAATAATCAAAATAAGTAAAAATTATTTTATTCATAAGTTAATTAAAATAATATTAAATAAATAAAATAATAATTTAAAATTATTTTATTTATGAGTTAATTAAAATAATATTGAACAAATAAAATAATAATTTAAAATTATTTTATTTTTAAGTTAATTAAAATAATATTAAACAAATAAAATAATAATTTAAAATTATTTTAATTGTGATTTAATTAAAATAACATTAAACAAAAAAAAAAAACTAAAAATTATTTTATTTGTGAGTTAATAATAAAGATTATTTAACATTAAATATTTCTTTAAACAATTAAAATATTATTAACGTTCTATTTTAATTGTTGATTAATTATACATAAGCAATTAAAATAATATTATAGGTTATTTTAATTTTGAATTAATGAGAGTTAAACAATTAAAATAATATTAAAGATTATTTTAATTATAAATCAATAAAGAATAAGTGATTAAATAATGTTAACAATTATTTTAATTGTGAATTATTAAAGGATAAACAATTAAATTAATATTAAGAATTATTTTAATTGCGTTCTAATGACGCATAATTCAATTAAAGTAAGAGTAAATGTTACTCTAATTAATAATTAAATAAATAAAATGATTACTTAAACTATTTTATTTGTGAATTAATAAAGTGTGATCAAAGAATATAATAATAAGTTATAAACAAATAAAGTGAGAACATTTGGTTGTGAATCATTAAGAGATTATAAAGGATAATGAAACAAATAAAATAATACCAAGTGTTATTTTATTTGTAAAAAATAATGAATAAATTAAATATGGAAAGTGAGAGACAATAATGTACAAACAAATAATTTTATTTGAAATTATATGTGTAGTGATTTGAGAGTCTTAGTTATATAGAACTTGTAAGTCAAATCTACTAGATTATTACGTGAAGTTTAATAGAAATTAATTGTTAGATGAATATGTTGAACATAGGTTGTTTAAAAGATAATGAATAATAGAGTTGACGATTCACGCAAGTACTTTAACTTGAACTTTTATCAATTCGTACAAATAGAATTAATTGATGGATTAATTCATGTTTATCTATATTGTGAAGATTAAATTATTAACTCTGAAACTTAATTTAATATCATGATTATATCCTTGAACGATTATTCGAACCTTAGTTACGAATATTAAACGTATCAATTGTTTTTAATTATGCTGAGAAGTACGTCTATGCCATTTGTATTGGCTAGACCAATGATAAGATTGATTGTTAATCAATCATATTTCTTTGAGAAATCTATCCAAACCAATTGATTTGGTGTGAACTCTTATGCTGAAGAGAATAATTATTTTATGTCAGGGAACTGACACACACACAACCAACATGTCTAAATGTTATACACAACATAGGGTACTTTAGGCTGATCACCTATTGTACTTAGTTTATATTGTGGATTGTCAATAAAATACTGTTAATCGTCGCATGTGTTCATGGTCCATAGTGATAATTCAGTTTGATTATTCATTAACTTGCAAATATCGAATCTATTTTAAAATCCTTTGGTCCATAGTGACTTTTCAAATTTAAAATGATCATATATGAAAACTTTTAACACTTACATTGTTCACAATTCATTTACTAAACTTCTGAGCTATTAATTATTGTTACATACCTTGATATATGAATTCTTACACATGAACGCTTACTTTTATTTTTTTTATACTTGTTGAGCAAACTCGTTGCTCACTCTGATTTTATTTAAACATTATAGTTAAGTCTGAGTAAGGCACCGACTCGAGAAAAGATAAAAGCAAAGGCAAAAACAAAGTTGCTTAGTAGTCTTATTGAGATGTAGTGTGGGAAGCTGTCGCAAGCAACCAAAAATAAAATCTTACTTTTAAAAATATTAATGTAGTAGTGAAAGTAAGAGTCGAACCCACAGAGAGTGAATTGTTTTAATAAATCTAATGTTTTCAAAAATATCTAATTAAATGGGGGGGTTTGGAATTATTAACTAACTAATTAAAATAAAACTAAATAATAAATAATAAAGATGAGAAAAATCAATTAAAAACAAACTTCAGTTCTTTAGTTCAGTATCCCCTTCTTTTAATCAACAAATTAATCAAGTTATTATTATCTTTTCCTTCAATTGAAATTAATAATCCTAGATAACCGACAATCGCCAAGCTACCCGAAATTCTCCTTAAATTATAAATCTAATGCAGCAATCGCTCACAAAAGACCCTAACTACCATACAACCTAGAACTATCAGTCTAGATTTAATATAACAGTTGCATTAAAAATTAGAGAATTAGATTATTCCAAGCAACAATCTCAACATCGCGGACCATTTAACTTGCCATCTTGATAATCATAATAATATTCAAAAGTTTGTCCACAATCAAATATTATTAACTGCTACTTATGATCAGATAAAATATCGTTTGCTTAATATCAAATCTTAACCTAGCATATGACAAAAACTTAATTAATTCAACTGGCCAAATCAAATTAATCAAATAAATATCATAAAACAATTAAAACAGATTATCAAGAATAAATCTCATGCATGAAGGAATAAATAATAAAACTCAATTAAAACATTAATTAAAAATAAGGTTCAACATCCCTTTAGAACTGAAAAATAAAAATTAACCAAACATAATAAAAATAATACCTACTAGTTGAAAAACTCTCTCCAAGAAATTAGGAGAAAAATCTCCCAAAAACTTACAATCAATAATGAGAGATTGGCCCTCTATTTATAGGCCTCTACTTTGTCCAAACCCTAATAGGATTTACAATTAAAAATAAAAGAAAAAGAAAAATAATTATTATCCTAACCCTAGTTGGAATAAAAATCCAATTTGGAATCAAAAAGTAGCAAAAATCCGAAATAATCCCGTTTTGGACAAATTCCGCGCCAGCCAAACAGGCCTCTGACCCGGTCAACGCAGAAATCGCGCTTGCTGACGTCACCATGCCCGCCGCCTAAGCCGCGCATTGCGCGCGTCCGTGAAGACTAAACGACGTCGTTTCTGATAACTGTATGCCATCCGCGCATTGCGCGACCGCTGATCTGTTTCTATGCACGCCAACACGGCGTCGTTTTGTTCCGGTGGTTCTCCCCCTCGTGCATCGCGCGCTCGGTGTCGTTTAATGTAATTACGATTTTGCCATCAGCGTTGGTTAATTACCATATTGCCATCAAACTTTTGCGGATTTTCCAGATTTGCCCCCAAGCTTTATTTTTCCTACAAAATAAAATATAAAAATAAATAAAAATAATATAAAAATACTAAAAATCCTAAAAACACATAATAATAAATAAAACACCTAAAATACTAAAAATAAATAAAAACACATAAATAAAAAGAAATATAAAATTACCATAAAATTACCTAAATTAACATAAATTAACTAAAATCCTATAAAACCTATTAAAACCAAAATATGCTAAATAATTAAACATTTAAGCACACAATAAATATAAAAACTAAGTATTAGGGAATAAAAATATCGTATAATTTAGCCCTATCATAGTGGTTAATTTTATTCAGTGTTGTATTAAGACTTATGTTAATACTTGTTATTTTAAGTGATTTCATGTAGTACTAACGGTTGTGAGACTTGGGACACAAATATTTATGTTAACACAATGTAAATATTTCTATTATTCCGTATTTAGTTGTTATTAGTATGTTGCATGAGTTGGATTGTGAAACACTAGATTTAAGGTACATGTATCTAAATTTGGGGGCGTCACACAAATCATAAAAAAAAACCCTTTTAAAAGGTAAGAGAATTTTCTTATGTATTTTGCATATTATTTTTGTTCTTATATTCTTAAAAAGGTGCATTTATACTTACTCTCAAAATGTACCCATAAGCTTTACTCTCATAGAAGATAAAGGAGTATAATCCTATCTTATTTGCAAAATACAAATGAAGTGAGATTATACTCTTTCGTTTTTTTTTTGCGAGTAAAATTAGCGAGCATTTTATTTGAATAAGTCTAAAATTTTCTTTCTTAAAATGGAGGGAGTATGCGGGAGGTAAAATAGTCACAACTGACCACAGATGGTTTTTAACCATAATAAAAATAGATTTACACACATATAGTAGATTCCATAGACTCACATTGTAAAAGAAAATTCGTTCAAGCCAAACCTTGTTGATGAGAACTTAACCGAGTTGATCGACTTCTGAATTCGTTCTCCAAAAACGAGGCGACTCAGTCGCCCTCCCCTTATTTCCCACGGTCAACAATTTACCATCCTCTCTCACCACTTTTACCATCCCAACCTTACTTTTTAACTCTTCAACCAAACCCCATAACGGGTCTATTGGAGGCTTACTTACGGTAAACAACGGTAATAATTTCTCTTTACAATTGTCTAATCTATTCAAATTGCACACCAAGTTAACCGATTCACCAAAACTCAGATGACTGAGTCTCTCCTTGAACTCAGTGAGTCGGAGTTCAATCTCATTTGCTGCTAGTAAAAAATCATTCCCCAACAAAAACATGACCTCGTACAATAATTTGTTACCTTGTACTAGGAGGTAATCTGGTGCTTTGCATAACTCTTCAATCACTCCAGCCAAGGAATCAAAGGTCCTGATTAAATCTACGTTCGTGGACGATATAATACTCTCTAGGTGTTTTTGTCTTTCTGTGCTGCATGAAGACGAGCAAACGAAGAATCCTAGAACCCTAGAAGTTGAGAGTAGGGTTTCCAGGTACCGGGCGTACCACCGGACCCATGCAGAGAGGATCCACGTAGTGGCGGTGCCGCCGTCGCGGAAGGCGGAGAGTTTGAGGTAGTTGTGGCCGCCGCTGGCCGGAAAGACGGAGAGCTGGTCTTGGAGGATGAAGGGGCCCCGCTTGATGATGTGATGGATGGTGAGGAGGCACTTGAGTGCCACGGAGGCGTCGCCGGTGTGGTGGAGGCGGTCCATGAGGGAATCAATGATGGCGGAGGCGGTGGCGCGTGAGCTTTCCCCGAGGGAGAGGAGAGTGGAGAGTTGGTGGTGGTCGTCGGGGGTTGTGGAGGGGGAGTGGGTGGTGGCGCGGAGGACAGCTAGGTGGAGAGAGAGGGTGTTTGATTTGGAGAGTAAGGCTGCCTTGGATAGGGATGCCTTGTCCTTGATTATTCCAATTAGGTCTCTGAACTTTGTTAATCGTCCCATGGATAGATTCAAATTGAAGAAGCGAAAGGAGTTCAATTTAGAGAAGAGAGGAGAGAGAGAGAGAGAGAGAGAGTGGGTGGGGGGATGCGTTTTAAGGTTTTTGGATGTGTAAAGAAAGTCTAATTTGAATATATTTTAGGATTATCACTACAAGTTGCTTTTCGTAGACACTCTCTTTTTGGAAACGAAATTCAACTTTCTTATACTAAAGGGAAATTTTTTTTTAAATTTATCTTTATCCACCTCACATAATTATATAGAGTAATAAGTATTTTTATTTTTTATGTTAATTTTTTTTATTAAATAACATATTTACCTTTTAATTTAATTAACCTACCTTAACTTATTATTATTTTTTAAATAAAAATTTATACTCTTAATTATTTTTTTGAAGATGGAGGCCTTATGACGCATTTTTAATATATTATATCAATCTCATGGTCCTTCAAATGTTAAAAGACAGTATTATGGTTTAAACAACTTATTAATTGGTAAACTACGGTGTTGTAAGTTGTTGAATTCATAGCCTTTTACGTGTAGAAGCAAAACTCGTGCATGAAAAGAGAGAACTAGTTTTCAAAATAAAGGAAAAAGAACAAAGGAACTATGATTACAGAAAACCTCTTTATTGATTCAGATCAGAAAACTTATACAAAGAAAATGCGAAGAAGAAGTAGAGAAAATGTGGTTGTTGGTATCGGTATACACGGGGCGGATCTAGCCTCTGCAATCAGTGGGGTTAAAATTTAAAATAAATAAATTTTTGTAAAAAAATAAAAAAATAGTAAAATAAATTACAAAACTAAATAATATTTAATTATTTCACAGTTCAAAACCACATAAATATCATTTTTTTAATTAAAATTTTATTTTGATACTTGATCCGAGTTTTAAACTAAAATACTAAATACAAGTCTAACATTTTCATTTAAATATATAGATACCTTAAATAAAGTATAATAATTTTTGAAACAATATATTTTGACATTCGAATAATTACTAAATCATACATAAATATAAATAATAATTTTAAAATACAAAATAATTCAAAAAATCACTTGCACTATACACTTCAAAAATACTAAATAATTCAAAAAATCACTTACTTAATTATAGCGAATTAACACAAAATGTACCTGCACAAATTCTAACTGTTTTTCTCTCTCTTTGCCTTTTAATTTCTTTATCATTCTCCCTCTCTATTTAGACTTAAAATATATATCCATAACTTTAAAATATGTACCCACCCTAAAATAAGCACTCTCTTTCTTTGGGATGAATCTATGGATACCTCAAATTTATTCCCTCTGTCCCGAAACACAAATCAAGCTATTGTTTTGATAAAAAACTTCACCCAATTGTTCTCTCTCCTCTTCTTCTGTCTTTTTTTATAGTCTCTCTCTCTCTCTTCCTTTTTTCTTTCCCCTTTCCCCATCTAACTGTTCTCTCTGTCTCTTTCCATTTCCCTTTCCCCTTCCCCTTCCCCCTCCCCCCCCAGTTGCTTTCTCTGCTCTTCCTATTTGCCTATTCCCCTATTCCCCTTCCCTTCTCCGTTCTTTGTCCCTTGTCCCCTCTTCTTGTCTTCCCGTCCAGTTTAGAACTACCACCACCATCTTCCACCACAATCATCTTCCACACCATAGATTTATGTTTAAATTTCAATTGATTTTGAATCCAACTGGCAAGTTGAGGAGATGTGGTGCAATTTCCCTTCTTTCTTTATTTCCCCCCATTTTGCATTTAAGGATGGAAACGCCAAACTTAAATTTATCAAATTTTGTAAAATGGGTGGAGATAAATTCCGCACATACTGATAATTTTTCTTTGCATTGTACATGTTTACAGAAAAGCTTGAGAGACTTGATGTGACGCTCCCAAATTCGGGCCTATACCACCTAAATTTAAGTTGTTAAAATACAAATAACAATTATTACAATACAGTATAACGTACAATAATACAATGCTTAATAATAAACAATTAAGTCTTTATTATTATTGTCACTCTATTTTATAATATGGTAAAGACTACTATAACAACTATCATGGATTATCACTCTATTCTCATTTTCTCCCCGCTAGTCCCGGTTATACTCTAATTTCTTGAACAATTGAACAAAAATGAAAGAGTGAGCTCAAATAGTCCAATAAAAAATATTATGACTAAGATAATGATGACTAAATTATCATTAGCCTTCAACAGTTGAGTTCTTGATAGAATAATATAAACAATAAGTTTTAAATTAACAACTGCAGTTAAATTCTTGAACAAAATTTAGATCAACAATTGCAGCGAAATAACAACCATTAGGAGAATCATGTAGATCACGATGTCTACTACATTCTTTTTTTCAGAAAAATCATCATCAACCTTTATCATTTAAAATACCACTGGTCATGATCATGCCAAATAATAGTTCTTCTTTGCCTCAGGCCAAAGAGAACATTCACCACGTGCCCTAAAAGACACATCACCGTTATATCGCCTTTATCCTATCATATCTGCCACAGGCCACAGATATTCATAACAACTTGATTCTTGATGATTAGTACAAATAACAGTGATATAAATGATGAACAGAAGAAAGAGAATAATAGGATAAACAATAGATATCGAAAGTTTACAATTTTTACTTTGTTCAGAGTCAAATAATGTTTAAATTGTCAACATGATAAAAAGAAAAAGGTATTTAAGTCCAAGAATAATGTCCAAGATTTATAGGGAAAAAGTTCAACGGTAAGATTTATGGTATAAGAAATATTTAACAGTCCACAATGTTCATAGTTCAAGTAAATGTTCATAGGTTAAAAATTCAAGGTCCAATAGTCCATTGTTCAAATATAACAATAAAAATTTAATAGAAATGTTCATGTCAAAAGATATTAGATGAAGCGCAAACTATTAATCATTTTAGAAATTTTACCGAACAATATTTACTATAATAAGTTTAAGAAGATGAAAGAAAATGATATTTCTTACCTTAACACGTGACTGGATAGTGTTTTCTATGGAGTTGATCAACTTGAATAATACTCGACTTTTACCGATCTTCACTAATACTTAAGATAGCCTTAACTCACTCAGAGAAATCTTACACTAAGAATATTTAGAAAATGGAAGGAAGGATAAGTAAGAAAGATATGAAAATTCCTTATGCTAAGCCCTATATTTATAGCCAAAACTTAACCAACTATTCCAAAAACACATTTCACATTTTTTAATCTACACTATTCATTATTTTTCACACTGTAATCCACACCATCTATTAACTAATCACATGATTCACATCTTAATCTAACTTAATCTACACTATCCATTAACAAGTCACATGATTCACACATTTTACTAACTTAATGTACAACATCCATTAGCAAATCATATGATTCGCACATTAATCTAACTTAATCTATGCCATCAATTAGCAAATCACATTATTCACATTTTTAAGCTTCACACTACACAATTAAAAATTATATTATCCATATTTTATATTATTATATTATTGACTTAATATCACAATTATTTAAATATTCAGTGTTATTCAAATAATGAGTATGTTTAATTATTTAATACCCGTGACTACAACTGTGACAATTGTTGATCCAACGATACAAGATGCTGTGCATTGTGATGATTATTGACTCAATAATGTAGAATCTTGTGCAATGACAATTATTGATTCAATAATGTAAAATACTATGTAATGACACACAATTCGTCGAAAATAGTCATTTTGAGCAAACTTAACATACCAAGGTTACGTTTGTTTACAAGAATTATAATCCCAAGATATGAATCATAATCTCAAAATTATATTTGTTTATAATGATTTCACTTAAGATAAAACTGTTAATCCCATAAATGTCTTGTTTGTTTTTAAATTTAGACTGAATATTATAAAATGACTTAATAGTATTAGGATAATAATTCCTGATTGAAGATGGTATTAAATAGTCTTGTATATTAAATTATTTTATAATCTCTAAACTAATAGTTACAAGTCCAAATTTAAAAATAAGACAAATATGTGATTAATAGTATTATCTCAAGTATAATATTTACAAATAAACATAAATTTGGGATTATAATCTATGTCTTGATATTATAATTCTGGAATTATAACCCTTACAAACAAATATAACCTAAGTGTAAAAATTAAAATTATTGGTCAGAATAATCACGGGAAGTGATATTTTTATAGGATTTTTCGATATATTCATATGTAAACTGTCGTTATAAATCTATAATGACGGTTAAAATTGTCGTTAAAATATCAAAAAATTCTATAAAAATATCAGTTTCCTTCCTTTATACATTGAATTCCTTCTTACCAAACAGCTACCAAGGGAAGAGCCGGGGGTTCGACGACGTACACGCGCAGATTTTGTGACCCAACTTTCGGTCGGGTTAGAGATTTCACCGGGAGTGAAAGAAGAAAAAAAGGTTGTTGAGTGTAGGGGTGTTCAAAAATTTTGATTTTTTCAGTTTTTTACCAAACTGTTCGGTATCTGTTTTTTTGATTTTTTAGACTTTTCGGCACCGGTAGTGGTATGGACATTTTTGAATTTCGATAAAAATCGGTATATTGAAAAAACCGAATTAAATAAAATAATAATAATTATTATAATATATATAATAATTATATAATTAATAATATATATAATTAATAATAATTATATATATTACCAATCGATAAAAATCGAAACGAAAAAACCGAACCAAAATTGTACAAAATCGGTACCGAAATCGATAATTCGGTACAGGTATCGGTTCTTGTTTTAGCAGTATTTTTGGTTCAGTACCGGTTCAATTTTTTCGATACCGGTTTGATTTTTTACCGATAAATATCCCTACTTGAGTGGGGAAATAATAATGTTCATTCCTAAATCTAGAGAGAGAATGCCAGAATAAATTTGTAGAAGTTGGACATTGAGAAATGCTGAATAATAATAAGCTAATTTCATATTTTTGTCGAGTGAAAAATACGCGACTCAAATAATTTGAACAAAATTTCATTTTCATTAAAAAGTAACCTTTTTACAAAACTGAGTATGTCTCTTGTTGTTGGAATACGTACAGGGATAACAATTTAAAACGGGTGCAAATTATGCCCAACCGACAATAAAAAAGCAAGCGTACGTACATGTTTTGAGCCAACGTTTTATTGATGAAATACTGTGCAATAGTCACTTTATCAGTTTAATAATATAAAATATTGTGCAATACTATGTGCTACTGTAAAATACCATGTGCTACTATAAAATATTGTGTACTACTATTTTTTTATCACTCAATATTTAAATAGTTAAAAGTGATAGTACCATTGACCATTTTTATTTAAAAAAGGTTAATGCTGTTGTTTTTTATATCCGACAATATTTTACTATGGGGTCCATTAATGATTGATTATTTCAGCGCCGTCGTATGGATGAAATATTTTCTGACAAATTGAATATTTCCCAACAAAATGAATATTCTCTTTTATTTTATAATTTACACATAACATCCTTAACTTTTAACTTTTATTACTATAACACCTTACTATTTCAGAATAATATATGAAGAAAATTAAATTTTATTCAATAAAAGTTGAGGTCTTATACTTGATGATGAAATTCTCTTTAATTTTTGATGAATTTGAGATGTTGAATAAAAGCAGGAAGAATATATATATATATGGGGATGAGTGGAAGATGATGGTGGTGGTGGAGAGAGAGCAGTTGGGTGGGGAAAGGGGAACAGGTAAAAGAAAGAGGCAGAGAGGAAGAGGAGAGAGAACGATTGGGTGGGCAAAGGTTAAAGGGGAAATGGAAAAAGAGACTTGCGGAAGAAAAAAAAAAGGCAGAAAGGAAGAGGAGAGAGAACAGCAGGCGATTTTTTTTGTTGTTGTCTAAACGACAGTTTGAACCGTGTTTTGGGACAGAGGTAGTAAATTTGAGGTATCCATAAATTTATCCCTTTCTTTGACCCCTAAAAAGTTAAGTCAATTGCCCATACTGCCCTTAACCTAGGTTCGCCCTTGAGTATATATACAAAGCCAAATTGCTTAAAACTTAAGCTAATTTAACTAATAACTCTAGTTAAATTTACTTAATTACAGTTATTTATCAGTTAGTTTAGTTGGTTGTCACTATTATAACATTAACATTATTATGTGTTTCTCAGCTCCATCATAAGGACTAATTGTATCAACAGCTTTGTCATCATTTCTTCTATTCCTTATTTCTGTGTTAATTGCTAGGAATTGTATGCATTTAATCATTAACAACTTTATCCTTTTGTTTGCATATTGTTGTGTACTTAGTGGTACTGGTGCACATGTGCTTGCTACACATGTATTAATTGTAACACGTGTTCCATATGTTACATTTGTTGGCATAGTTATAACACATGACATATAACGTGGAGCTGCAGTACATGACTTAGCAACATTTGCAGCTCCTGCAGCACATGACCTAGTAACACTTGCAGCTCCTGTAGTATATATGTTTAATATCCCCCCTCCAAGTTGAAGGTGTGCACAGATTGCACATGTTCAACTTGGAAATGATTGTCCAATATGAATAACGTGCCAAAGGCTTTATGAAAATGTCAGCTAACTGATTTTTAGTAAGAATGAAAACTGGTTTGATAACCTTGAAGGACTTTATCTTTAATAAAATGACAATCCAATTCAATATGCTTTGTGCGAGCATGTTGAACAGGACTTGAGGTAATTGTGATAGCAATATCATTGTCCACATAAATAATAGTTGGTGCAGATATTTTAATTCGTAAATCAGCCAATAAACCATGAAGTTATAATAACAGGTAGTCGTGGCTAAAGCACGATATTTTACTTCAGCAGATGATTAAGACACCAATATTTGTTTCTTAACTTGCCAATAAATCAATAAACCTCCCAATAAGAAGCAATAACCAGTAATGGATCTATGAGATTATTTGCAAGTTCCCCAATCACTGTCACTACAACCAGTGAGTTGTACAGAATTATTGGAAAAGAAATATAAGCCTTGACCAATAGTGAATTTAACAAATCTAAGAACTCTGTTTAAAGTTTTAAGATGAAGTTCTCTAGCAACAGAAATTGACTTAAATGTTATGCAACAAATGAGAGATCAGGTATGCTGGTAATGAGGTACATGAGTTTGCCTTCTAGTCGTCTATATAAAGATGAATCAGTTTAATCTAGTAAGTTTTCATCATCAACGCTTAATCGTTTATTCGTGTCCATAGGCACACTCAATAGTTTAGCTGCTAGCAAATTAGTAGCCTTAACTAGATCTAGTGCATACTTTTTTTGACTTAAAAACAACCCAACTGAATCTCTGAGAACTTCAACACCCAGATAATAAGAAATGAAACCATGGTCCTTGATACTGAATTGATTATCCAGAAATTTCTTTAATAGTGAAATTTGAACTTCATTGTCACCACATATTAATATATCATCAACATAAACTAGTACAACTGTGAAAGAATTTGAAATTGAAATAGTGAACAATGAATAATCTGCATGAGATTATTTGTATCCCATGTGAAGAAAAGCTGAGTGTAACTTTTCAAACCATTTTTTAAAGGCCTGCTTGAGTCCATACAAAGATTTTAATAACCTATAAATAGGTTTTGATCCTGAAAAAGAATGAAAATTTGGTTTATAACCTCGAGGTAAATCCATAAAAACTTCTTCATCTAAGTCCCCATGTAAAAATATATTATTGACATCTAGTTGATGTACTTTCCAATTTTTTGGTTGTAGTAATTACTAAAATAGATCTAATTGTTACCATTTTGGCAACTGGGACAAAGGTTTCCTGGTAGTCTATTCCCTCGGATTGGGTATAACCTTTTGCAACTACCCTTACCTTGTATCTTTTAATAGATCCATCAGCATGATGTTTGATATTATATACCCATTTGCAATTAATTGACTTTTTGCCAGGTGGTAGTTCATGAACTATTTGGGTGTTATTTTCTTTAAGAGCTATTAATTCCTTATTCATAGCTTCAATTCATCTGGGTTTATGTATAACTTGATGATAAAAGGAAGGTGTTGTACAAGAAAATATAAAAGCCAAGAAATGCTGATGTTGTGAAGGAAGATTAACATAAGTCATATACTAAGACAAAACATATTTATGAGGAATCTTTGAAGTTGTGATGGTATTTATTGTTGACCCTCTAGAAACATCATAGTATTTTATCCACACAGGTCTATTTTTTTGTCTTAAAGAAGTTCTCAATGGAACATGAGCAACATTATGTGATGGAGATGAATCAGTTGACTGTAAAGAACTATCTTTGTTGTTTCCCAGAAGTACATGAAAGTAATCTAGAATGGGGGATATTGGGGGTTGAATATATCTTTTTTTCTTTCTATATGCTTTATCTTTTAAAGCATATTTATCAAATTAGAAAAATAATTGAATATGCAACGGAATACTATATTTGGTAAAACCCCTTCTGATACTTTAAAGCCAATTATACAATTTGTATGCTAGTGAATAAATAACTCAAACAGATAAATGATTATTTTCAAGCATAAATATGAAAGATAAAGAAGGTGGTAAAGAGACACTGAGAACATCTGAATTTTTAAGAGATTCGGAGAATGAATAACTCATAGTCCTCTTTTTCACTCCGATGAGCAGGGATAATCTACTAAGAATATGATCACTCGGACTAGGTTCACAAAGAACCACTACATCAGGACATAAAGTCCAGGACCTTAAGTCCTCTACACAGGGTTTGATTAATTAAGAATCAGGCGAGTCACTAAGTACCGTCTTTTTACCTTAGGACACTAAGTCATCTTCCCTTCTTGGGGCTGATTCATTTGAATTAGGCGAGTCACAAAGTCTCGTCTTTTCTCATTAGGACACTAAGTCCTCTTCCCTATTTGGGGCTAATTTCTCTGAATCAGACAGGTCACAAAGTCCCGACTTTGCTTGTTAGTTGTTGATGTGTGTGTTGGGTGCTACCAAACTAACATTGAGCTCTCATATGAAGAGCTTGACAGCTGAGAGATGATTTCGTTAATCTATTGTCTTTCTTGAGCCCTCTGCATATTTTTGATCGGCTTTTGCTCTTGTATAGTTGGAATCATTATTTTATCGATCCTCCAAAGTGTAGAGAAACTTTGGTTTGATGATATAACTGTTTAGCAGATCAATCTCTCATATCTTCTTTCCTTTTTGAACTCAACGATTTTGATAAGTTTAGATCTCTTTCTCTATATTGGCAGTTTCATCTTTTTTTTCTTCTTTCTCCTTCTGCCACACATTTAAATTTTGAATAAGTCTTCTATTTATAGAAATATGTCTGATGATTTATCCGTTGAAAAATATCCATTACTTCATTTAACGTTCTAATCACAGAGAATCTCTAATGAAGATATTATGTCAGATTACTTTTAGACTTGTCTTCATCAGTTTACCAAAAATGAAAACTTCATGTCTGGTGCTTATTTGAACAGGTAACCATTAAAGATAACTTTGTTTAATTCTTCACTTAACTTTGGATGACGAGTAATTGTCTTGTCAATTCCATACTCCATGTCATCTTATTGTTAGTCCATTATTAATCTTATTACAACTTCATTACTTATAGAATCTCTTGGGTCATTCAGTTTAATTTATGCTTTATTGCTCTACGATTAGCTTTACGATCCATCTTCTTTGTTGTCAGCTTTAAGTTCTGTTGTCCTTATGATCTACTCTATGATGATTTCTCTACGAACTGCACCATGATCGTTTAGCTCTATAAGATTTACTTATCCTTATGAACTTATAATTTTCCTTACTATCATCACTTTCTTTTATGAAATCAGAGTTTACTTTACTATTCTTGTCTTGCTTTACGATTTAGTCAAACTCTGTGATCTTTATTTTGTGAGTCATTTTTTTGATTAACTATACACAATTTTCTTCTTGGTTATTGGCTTTACAGTCCTCTGTATAATGCAATTAGCCTTATAATTCTTTTCCATTCTCTTTTTACATTACTTCCTTCTTTCTTTCAGCATCTTTATTTTTTAACTTTATGCTTTAGGATCTTATCTACTCTTCTGGCTCTGTAATTTGTAGTTTTTGCACTACGAATTACTTCTTTCTTTTTTGAAGCTTTACGATATTTAGGTCTACATTCTGTCGTGAGCTTTTTGATGATTTGTACTTTACGACTTCTTTAGTCATCGTATTGTAAAGTATGCTTTCAGACTTATTTCTTAACGACAATTCTTAGCGAGCTTATTCTTTTTCTGCTACCTCTTTTTAGATCTTCATGCACACTCTGTTCATTTCTCGAGAACTGAGATTTCTCTTTAATTTGGATTTTTACCTTTTTCACTTTCTCTTTGAAGATCAACTCCCCCTTACTTTGTTAATCTCTATCAGTAAGATTTATAATCTTCTCATAACTTCTTGTTCAGTGCACTTCTGAGCATCACGTGTCTAGTCATCCTTTGCTCCCTGTCTTTTTTAATTAGTTGTTCTCATCTTGTTTCTTTGTTGGAGAATCTTTTGATGGGGGCCATCTGTTGTGGTGAATTCATTTCTTGTTGTTGTTGTTGTCTTTACATGTTCTGATGGGTATGATACTGAGGCATCTTAACATAGTTGTGACTATACGTTCTGAAGTACCTCCACCATTCTGATGATCTTTATTCTGCTATTTTACTTACTGTGTACCTTCCTTGGAGTAATATTTATTTGTCTATCTTGCATTTAAGCATTCTTAAAATCTTCAGCTTGTAGACAATTTCTTCTTTGGTGGATATGTCATATTTCTCAACTTTCTTTACATGGATGTATACCCCTGTCTTTCCCTTTGACCTGTTCTCTTTCTGTGCTTGACCATTTAGTTTTCATAAAGTTTGTATTACAATTAGAACTCTACGTTCTTCTCTACAATCTTACTTTTTATGTTCAGCTCCACCAAAATTCAGCCTCTGCGATGCTTGATTAGTCTTATGAGGATTTTTCTTTATTGGACGTCCTTGAGTTAACTCTGTGGTCTGATTCAAAATGAGCTCTACGATTAACAATACGATTTCTTCTGTGAAATACCCTTATACTTTAATCTAAATATGCTTTACGATTTGGTCTCTTTTCTTCAATAATCTGAGTGAGTTCTGCGAATTGGTCTCATGCTTTACTATATGATTTTAATTATACGAGCTTTTGTATTTTGTGATTTATTCAATGACTGCATCTTGCATTCTACGATTTTTAAGTTGGTTTGCTATGTTTTTGACTTTGGCCTTATTTTTGATGATTCTTCTTTGCTCAGCAATCTATGAGTTTGGTTTGTTCTTCATCTTAATACAAAAGTTATCTTTTGGATCAACCTAACAAGTTAGATCCCTAACCTAATCTATCTTTTCAGTTTTGATCAACCTAACATTTTTGATCCCCAAGTCTTTTTACATTGATTATTATTTTAAAGACTATACAACTCGTGAACAAGTATTCACATTTGTTTATTTCTTTCTTTTATCACTATTAAGTATTATGGATTAAACAAACTCCCTTTATTTTGATTCAGTTAAGCAAATAAATATCTAAGCACTCATTTATTCATAGTTAAACATTTATAATTAAGCTCATCATTAAATCTATAGACTAACAATCTTGTTGTGAGGAAGGAGTTGGATTGAGCTCTGTTGGAATTGTTGTAGGTGAATTTGAAGTAAATAAACTGAGATCATGATAAGGATCGATAGTAGATTGCCAAAAAAGATTAATATGATTAGAGAAAACAAGATTTGATGATAATGTTGAATTGAATTGTGTACCTTTGAAAGAAAAAACATCCTCATAAAAAACTACATGTCTACTTACAAATATGGTTTTGTCTGTTAAAGAATAGAGCTTATATCCTTTCTGATTATGTGGATAACCAATGAACACAGCTAGAATAGCTCTTGGGGACAGTTTATTAGTACGATGAACAGAAGCAAAGCTTAACCCAAAACTCTTAAAATTTGATAATATGGAGGTTTGTGAAAAAGTAGTTCATAAGGAGATTTATTATCTAAAATAGGTGTAGACAATCTATTAATGATGTATAGAGCAACAAGTAAACAATGCCCCCAAAATTATTTAAGAATAGAACTTTGAAATCTTAAAGCTCTAGTAGTTTCAAGCAAGTGTCTATGTTTTCTTTCTACTCTACCATTTTGTTGAAGAGTATTTATGCAAGAGCTTTGATGAATAATACTAAACTGAGAAAGTAAAACATGCACTTCTTTCCTCAAAAACTTTGTTCCATTATTAGATCTCAAGATCTTAATTGTTGTATCAAAATAATTTTGAGTATATGCAATGAAACCTTTTAAAGTAGAACAAACATGTTGTTTAGTGGTTAACAAAATTATTCATGTTGTTATAGAATAATCATCTACTAAGGTAAGAAAGTTTCTGCATTCATTAATAGTAGAGATTTTATATGGTCTCCATAGGTTACAATACACCAACTAAAACATGCTAGTTGCTCTAGAATTGCTTATAAGAAAAGGAATCTTAATTTGTTTAGCTAATGGACAGACTAAACAAGGATTCTAACAAACAGACACAGAAGAAAAATTACTAGATATGATATGTATTTTAGCTAAGACAGAAGACGAGGTATGACCTAGCCGCTAGTGCCCGAGGTAACTGAAAAAAGTTACAGCAGTATAAATAAGTCTACTTTTATTATTCTAAATGTTTAGAAAATAGAGACCATCCTTGTAGTTTCCTGTATGCTCATCTGGTATTGGTTCTAAAATTCACAACTAGTTGGTAAAAATTTGACATAACAATTAGTAACTTGAATGAACTTACTAATGGAAAGAAGATTATAATGAAAAGTGAGTTACAAAGAACATGCTGTAAAACTAATTTAGGTGTAATCATGACAAAACTATATTTAGTAACTGAGATAAACAATCCCGTTAGAAGCATAACTTGAATAGGAGGAATAACAACCTTTATGGAATGAAAGTGATTAAGATCACAACACATATGATTAGTTGCTCCACTGTCTATAATCCATTGAGCATTATTCTTAACAGACTGAGTGTTTAGAAAAGAAACTATACCCGCTGGATGTTCATCAAGAATAGTATATTCCTTACATTTCCATTTCTCAACGATGCTGAGAAGGTGATCAAACTTTGCCTCTAACTTTGCTTTAACTTGTTCAAACTTGTTGTGATCCTCAAAATCAGAAGGTATTTCCTCATATTAAACTTGTATAACTTTGGAACCAGGATGAAATGAACTTTTATGGGGAAAATTTCATTTCTTAATAGTACTAGAAGTATTGAAACCACTAGATATATTGATTCCAGTCCCAGGAAATTGGACTTTAGTCTTGTTATATAGAGGAGGGTGCCCTTTTAGATAACTATTTAGTTTGAAAGAAGTCTCTTTAATGTGGTTCTTTCTATGACAATAACTGTATTCTATAACTTCTTTCGAAGCATAAGTTTTAAACTGATGATTATGTTGATTTGCCAAAAACTTCTTCCTATTTTGTGAACTTGATGTAAGTGTCATAACATTTATACTGACAGTTTGGTAACCTTACATCTACTTCTCATCTTATTTGATCAAAGAGTATACATGTGTCACAGTTGGTAATGGACTCATCATGAGTATCTGACCCCTTGCAGTAGCAAAGCTTTCATGTAATCCCATCAAGAATTGCATTAATTTTCTCTTTTGTTCCTGTTCATTTCGTGCCTTAATTAGAAGCACCACATGTGCATTTAAGAACAATTTTAAGAGCAACATGTTCATCTTGTGATAATACATGTCAAATGACATGTTTTCTTGCTCTAGTGTACTCATATCTTTATGCGTTTCATAAATTATATGTCCATCAATACTAGAAAACCTCTCAATTAATTCAGTCCAAACAGAAAAAGTACTCTCACCAAACTTTATACTATCACTTATTTCATTGCTAACAATGTTCATTATCTAACTTAATTATTATCATATCATTTACATGCATTTATTGATTATACAGAGGTGAATTTTTAGAAGGTGTATGAAAGGTGCCATCAGTAATTGACTTCTTATTCTTAGCAGATAAAGAAATCTTAATCGATCTTTTTCATGTAGGAAAATTCTCAGATCTAATGAGTTTCTTTGAAGTTAAAATCATACCAAGATGATCATTGTTATGCAAAAATAATGGATGCAAATTAGATTAAAAACATGAATGTCTTTAATATTACCAGCATTCGATGGAGTTTCTTCATGATTATTTAATTTAGAAATCATAATTGATCAAATTTGCAAATGCGAAGTTTCAACTACAGGTTGAAAGAGATAATTTGTCGAAGACTGAAAAATGAAGTAACTACTATACGAGCTAAAGCTCTGATACCATGAAAATAAAGGAAAAGGAACTATGATTACAAAAAATTTATGTTTTGATTTAAATTAGAAAACTTATAGAAAGAAAATGAGAAGAAGAAGTACAATTTTTTTGTTGATGCTATCAGTATATATACAAAGCTAAATTGCTTAAAACTTAAGCTAATCTAACTACCAACTCTAGTTAGCGTTACTTAACAACAATTATTTATCAATTAGTTCAGTTGACTGTTAATACCATAGCATTATCATTATTCTTGTGTTTTTCAGCTCCATTATAAGGACTAGTTGTATCAATAACTTTGTCATCATTCTCTCTATTCCTTGTTTCTGTGTTAATTGCTAAATATTGCATGCATTTGATTATTGACAACTTTATCCATTTGTTTGCACATTGTTGTTGTTGTTGTGTACTTAGTGCTACTGGTGTACATGTCTTTGTTGCCTATGTATTAATTGTAGCACGTGTTCCATATGTTGCATTTGTTGGCATAGCTGTAGCACATGACATAGAAGGTGGAGCTGCAACACATGGCCTAACAACACATGCAGCTCCTATAACACATGGCCTAACAACAGTTGTAACTCCTGCAGTATATATATGTTCAATAACTTTGTTTTGATTTTTTATACTCCGGTATTAAGTAAAACTAGCAAAATAGATTTCAAACTATTAGGTCAACCCAATCCAACTATATTTTCTATGGGTTGGTTACCTAGTTTACTATGAGTTGGGTTAAATTTGAAACTATATTATTGATGATAAATATGGGTTTAAACTAGTTAACTAGTTTTAACCCATATTAATTTAACTCATTCAAATCTGATTAGTCTTAAACCTCAAATTTAGTTGGTCTTATACCAAGAGCACTATTATTTTTCTAAAAGGCTTTTCAATTGTTTCTAAATAATTTTAACTCTCCCTCCACTACAAAAAAAATGACCTTTTGTGATGACTCAAATCCATCACATAAATTCAAAAAATCATCACAAAAACTTTTTGTGATGACTTTAGTCATTACGGAGGCCGTCTTGTATACCCTCATCATGAAAGCTTTTTATGACGATTTTGACAATCACACAAACACTTAGTGTTTTGTGATGATTAATACAATCACATTAACAAGTAATCTATTGATCTATTGTGATTGTCAAAGCCATCACAAAAAAACACATGACTTTAGGAATCAAAAGTAAGAACGTGAATCTCCTTTTACGGACAATTTATTTCACTATATATATTAAGTGTATCAAATGATACTTGTAGGATTCGAAACCTTACCCCATTTGCAAACTAAATAACGAGTATCACCACTACACCAAAGCCCAGATCATGGTTATAATTTTAAAAAAATATATAAAATGAAACATATGTGAGTTGGCTTACTAAACAAAATTAGTTTCACATTAGATTTGGTGATTGCAATGGCAGTCACAAATACTCTATAATGATGGAAAAATTAGTCATCACTGACAGCCATCATGTATTTTATTGTTTTGTGACTGCTTGGAAATTCCATCATAAAATACCTTCTTTTTGTAATTGCAAATAAACTTCGTCACAAAAATTTATCTTTTTTAATGATTGTCATGGCCGTCATAAAATATTGTTTTGATTATTTCTTTCATTAAAATATTGGTAATGGCTTAAATACAATCACGAAAAGGGTATATCAATAAGTGATGACTTAATGCATCACAAAAAGAAATTTTATTTTGCGTGAAAATTTTGGTGATTGACATGACCATCACAATTATAATATATTGATGGCAAAATTAGCCATCACTAAGAGCCATCATATATACTATTATTTTGTGATTGCTCAAAAAGTCCATCACAAATTACTATATTTTGTGATTGTTTTTAAAAACTGTCACAAAATTCCGTCACATATTCTTATTTTTTTAGTAGTGAGCTCTCTCTAAAAATTTAACTTTCTCTTTCTTTAAAATGTAACTCTCTCTCTAGAATTTTAATTTTATCTTTCTAAAATTTAACTTTTTCTCTTTCTAAAATTGAACTTTCTTTCTCTCGCTATTTTACCCCACAAATTGAAAAAATAAAGAGAAGACCCAGCTAATTTTTTTTTTGGCAATATATTATTATTTATCTTATGTATATTTTTTTTCCCAATTATACATTTTCTAAAATAGTAATATATTTTCAGAATTATTAAATTAGTAAATATTTTCATAAATTAAAGATTTTTTTTACCAATATATGTATATATAAAATTTTCTATGTATATATTCAGATTAGTAAGCACTATTTGTTTTTTTTTAAAATTTTAAAAAATGATTTAATTATTTATATATACAAAGTATTTTTATAATATATATACATTACAATTACAAATATAATTTCTGATATTTCACTACAAAAAAATGGCCTTTTGTGATAGCTCAAATCCATCACATAAATTTAAAAAATCATCATAAAAGATTTTTTGTGATGACCTTAGCAGTCGCATAGGCTGTCTTGTATAACCCCATCATGAAGGTCTTTTTGTGATGGTTTCGTCAATCTCGCAAATGCTTTGTGCATTTGTTATAATTAATACAATCACATTAATATGTAATCTATTGTGATTGTTAAAGGTATCACAAAAAAACACATGACTTTAATTAGGGATCAAAGGTAAGAACGTGAATACCTTTTTACAGAAAAATTATTTCACTATATAAACTATTTCAAATGACACTTGTAAGATTTGACCCCCCTCCCCCCATTTGTAAACTAAATAACGAGTATTACTGCTACACCAAAATCCAAATCATAATTATAATTTTAAAATAAAATATAAAAGAAAACATATGTAAGTTAACTTATTAAAAAAATTAGTCTCACATAAGATTTGGTGATTGCAATGACAGTCATAGATACTTTATAATGATGGTCAAATTAGTTATCACCGAGAGCCATCATATATTTTATTATTTTGTGATGACTTGAAAATTCCATCACAAAATACCCTCTTTTTGTAATTGCAAATAAAAGTTGTGACAAAAATTTATCTTTTTTAATGATTGTCATGACCATCATAAAATATTGTTTTGATTATTTCTTTCATTAAAATATTGGTGATAGCTTAAATGTAATCATAAAAAAGGTATACCTATAAGTGATGGTTTAGTGCGTCATAAAAAAATTTATTTTGTGCGCAAATTTTGGTGATTGAGATGACCATCATAATTATAATATATTGATGGCAAAATTAGTCATCATTAAAAGTCATCATATATACTATTATTTTATAATTGCTCAAAAATTCATCACAAATTATTATTTTTTGTGATTGTTTCTAAAAATTGTCACAAAGTTCTGTAACATATTCTCATCTTTCTAGTAGTGTTTATATGTATATTATTGTCACTAATGTTTAAATCTGAGCTCTCCAAATTTGATCCAACGGACATAAAAGAATCCAAAGCTATCCGCGTAAGTTCAACCCTACTAATCCGAGAAAGACAGGTGGATTTCCACTGCAAATTGCTGGGACTCAAATTGTTAAATGGAGACAACGACTGAGATTGAGCAAATTTGATCAGATTAATTAAGCACAGGGCGATTGAGGGTTTGTGAATTAAATATAAAAGACTCAAAAAGAATTGTTTAATTCATTTGATTCGTTGTTTTTATTCTATGTTTTCGCATTCAAGAAATATGTTGAGAGATAACATAAAATTTGAGAGAAATAGTATAAAATTTGTAGAGAGAGTGAAAAGAAAATATATATAAAAAATTGAGCGTATAATTTTTTTTAGAGAGAGTGTATAAAAATTTTTAGAAAGAGGAAGAATATATGAAACATTAGAGATAGAAGGTGAAGGAATATAAAAATTAAATATCATAAATAATTTATTTAATTGACCATAATAATGGTAAGCTTGAAATTTAAAATATGTATTGACTTATATATTTGATCCATAATTATATGGTTCCAACCCACATAATTTATATTAAAAATAGGTAATGTGGTTTTAGTTGTTAAATGAAATCATAACCAATTTTTATAAACCAAAACTAACCCATAATCATATTTTGCCAAGCCTAGCATTAAGATGTATATAAACATGTTTTATCGATTATAATTTTTTGACTGACTTTAAAATTTTAAAATTGACACTTATGAATTGAAGAAAAAACATGTCAAGATTTATAGTATGCACGCCTTAATATTAAAAATAAATAAATTAAACTATCACTTGGCACCAACAGTAGAAAATTGGATAGCACATAGTCCGTTTGACAGAGCTCTTCTATGTAGTAATATATTTTTAATTTTAAATTAAAAAATCGTATTTAGTTATTATTTAAAAGCAGTTTTCAACGACTAAGATTTGGACACCAAAATGACTTTGGCCGAAGCAAAAGATTTTTGCTTAGATGATCCAATTATTTTGGCAGAAATGCACAAAATGCAAATCTATTCTTAAATTATTCAACGAAAATAAAATCTCATACAACACATTTATTTATAATTTTGTCATTACTTTTACAATTATGTTATTAAACTCTATTTTATGTAATTAAAAAAATCAATGTCATATTAGAATTTATCTGCTAAGGTTGTATTTACTAGTCACTCCCTAGAAAATCCACTTACTTTTCTAAACCACTTACTTTTGAATTCGTCAATGCATTAATTCAGTAGATGATTTGTAATCTTATATCCATTATCTAATTCTTATAAATTTTGGGATATTTTTTCAGTAATAAATCATATTTAGCCTTTTGCAAAAAAAAAGAAAGAAAGTAATTCCGCATAAATTAATTAACATGAACTATTTATCTTATGCAATTTAATCTATTTGACAACTACCCACAAAATTATTCAAGAACTGGAAATCATGGGTCGGTTGGTCAATAAAAATAAACTGGACATCGTTGATCATAATTTATTAAACTTCACCGAACGAATTCTTAATTTTGTGGTCGGGATAATATGTTAATCCATTTGTGTTTAGATTGTAAAATAGGTATGTGGTCCTAAAAAAAAGAATGAATTGGAGAAGTATTAATTCCTAAATATTCGATTGAAGGGCTACACGTGCAAAGCATTAGGGAATTATTAAATAATAATAATAATAATAATAAATTTAGGACATATTCAAATACTAGTTATGTATTTTAACAAATTAAAACTATATTAGTATTGTATATTTATTTATCCAAAGTCAACTAAGAAAATTATCATATATGGTGTTAACGCCTGATTTCATATGCTAGCCTAAATCACCAAAAAAACAAGCAATCTGCACAAGGAAACAAACTGTGATCATACTAAAAACTTGACGGTTTGGGCCATCGGTGGATAGCTCCGGTGTGAGAATTAGTAAGGCCAAAAGCGTAAACAATTGAAGGTTTAATTGCTGGAAAATAAAAGTAAATTATGTTCTGTGTTGTACCGTTGACCTTTGCTTATGCCTGTATTTATAGTTATTATACGCGCCTGAGACCATTTAGAAGTGAAAATCCTGATTAGAATCCTCTTATAACTGAAATTCATAATTGATTAAGTTCTTAATAAATTAAGTCTCTTTATCATTCTAAAATCAGGAAACTCAATCATATGTAAACTTGGACTTTGACCCTTCTAGATTATCAAGCCGTCAAAATATATTACAACAGACAAGTCCCAATACCAGGCACAAAGTACAATATTGTTATGGATCTACACCAAACCCGGGTTTTAAATATAATTTGATGTGGGCCTGCACCTGGACTGGGCCCAAATTTTTTTTATCTAAACATTGTCCCCCATTCTCCTGTTATAAATAATTTATAATAGGAAAGTAATGACAGAAAAAATTGATCAGACTAATTTAAAAATTAATCCCCCATTTCTATTATTGTATTTGTAAAAAACTGCCCTGTCGCATGTGTCTCCATATTCCTGACTTGTCTTTTCAAATTCTTCGCCTTTGATTCCTGCACACATCATTAAACCCTAAAACCCAAAACAAACAACTCCCCTTCTATTTTAAATCACTTTTGGCAAAATCTCTTCAGCTTTCTCGTTTCTCTTTCCTCCCTCATCCGATCATCTCTTTTATAGTAAACCTCCATTTTGCTCGTTACCATGGCAAAAAACTCTTCCTTTTCTCAACCTGCATCCACCCCACTCCACCAAAAACAAACCAAGAAATAGAGCTCGAAAACCGTCAGAAATATGAATTTGAGATCAAATACGCTGTAGCCAACACTAGATCCAATATGTCCCCCCGATCTTATCGATGAAATTCGCCACCAATATCAGTTCCCAGACGAATATCTTCTACGAGCTCCCAAACCCTATGAAAGGATCTACTGGCGCCTTAATGGGGGCTGGAGTGTCGTGCTAATCTATGACCTTAAGTATGGCGTCAGATTTTCTCTTCATGATTTCATCAATGCATTTCTATCTTTCATGGGCATTGGGTTCTCCTAACTTGTTCCTAACTCTTACATTTATCTCGTGTGCTTTCATCGCCTTTTGTCGTGAACATAAAATTACTTCTTCCATAGACTTTTTCTTTGCCTATTTCAAACTCTGCCGCTCAAAAGAACTCAATTTTTGCCAACTCACTAAATATTCCAATAAAAAAGTATAGATGACCATCCCTACTAGCAACAAAGGGTGCCATCTTATCCCATCTCGAGGAGAGCCTTCCCAAGCTACCTTCGGGTTCGACCAGATGCTCGAACACTGGGAAAAAAAGTTTAAAACCTTTTATACAAAGATGCTGACAACACCCTGGGCCCTAGATCTTCTTTCTAATTGATAATGGTTATTTGACCACGGCTGTAAGCACCCGATCTCCCTTCTATAAAATTTATTTCCTTTATTTATTCTTTTATATTAGTAATGTAATTCTCTATTTCTTTTCAGTAGTGATTTACAATCTCTAATCCGTACTCTTCTTATCTCCGCTTCCCGAATGCCTCACCGAAAACCTGAACTCCTTGCGCATTTCTTACTCCAACTCTCATACTGTCAACCCCTCAAACTTACCCCTAACATTCTATTATCATTGTTGAACCTATCACTACCACAAAACCTACATCTCTAACACATGTCGAACCCACCAAACTAACTAAACACCAAAAAATAACTTTTACACAATGTATGTATTATACTTACAAATACTGGTTATCAATGTCACCGAGGGACTAACCTCAATTTATTTGCCCGTCCGCCTGAAGTTCCATTCCCTTGCCTTGTAGATGTCGGTTCTGCTCAGTTTGTGTTATTAATATAATGTTAAATTTGTTAATTTATTTGATGACACAATATATAACACAAGGGTTTTATTTTTATTATAGTATTTTGGACGCTATGGCTAAGTCGACCATCCATGCCATTTGATTGACACACATCCCCACTGGCTGCATATGTTATAGCTAATATGCATAGTATGATGTCTCATTTATTGAGAATGTGTTGCGTAAGTTTCACGTAAATTAAATTTACATAAGTTAAATCGTATACATAAATACTAGTTACACAATGTTATACTTTTTTTTGATATGTTATTATTTGTGTGTATAGATTTATTATAGATATGAAGAGGGCGTATCTCAGTTGACTGGTGAATTTGTTGTTACAGCTCATGTCACAAAGAATTAGGACGACTGGTTGTATGAGATCAGACAGAGGGTTACTATGATGCCCCTAAATCCGGGTCCTCTAACTCTAGATATGGTGCTCACAATACACGCATCCATCACATCTATCTATACTTTAATACGAAAATAAATAAATAAAAAATATGCTAATTAATATTACATACCCAAACATAAATCCCAAGTTCTTACAACCTTTACTAACTACATCACATAACTTAGTTCAAAAGTTAACATAAGTCTTGACATAAAAGTTCAATAACAAATATTTTAAGCATTAATTATTCTTCGGCTTTTCCTTTTCCTTTGTCTTTTTCGGATCAGACTTCTCGGGTTTAGCTGTAAATTTTTGTAAGCAACTAATTTCTCAACAAGTCTATAGCATACGATGGATAAGAATTCAAGTAAAAAATGTTTAACATTTCTAAAATTTCAATAATATTCAAGGATGAGGAAGTAATAGGAATAATGAATTAATTCCAATAAAAGAAGAGCTTTAACTTTCCTACTAAGAGGTCACTATGGACCGTGAACTTTTAGAAAGATTATTATTATTTCACTAATTTATCTCAAGAGTGTACGTTAATCACAAAGACTAACTTCCATTTTTTGCATGTACTTAAGATGATTAGCCTATTGTACCCTATATTATGCATAACATTCAGATATAGTGCGTGAAGTCGATCTCCAGACATAAAAATACCATTTTTATAAGGGTTGTTCATCTAAGTCTCAATTTTTAAGAGTCCGCACCAACTATTTGGTTTGGATTAACTTTTTAAAATGTTTGATTCGATAATTTATTCGATAATCGTTTAGCCGAAGCAAGTGGCGTAGACCTATTTCTCAAATGGTTCATGAATAACAGAACAATTATGCTTCAATAATTCAATATAGAATAATACTTCGAATGCACATAAGTTCGATTAATAATATTAACATCAATATGAACTAATTTTCAAGAATTATGTCGAATACGAAACATGCACAATGTCATATTTGAGTAGGTTCAGGAAACTTCTTCTCCTTCGGATAACCTATATATTTAATAAGTCGATCTACCGATTAATCACTGTTGGACTTCACATAGTAACTTGATTCGACTCACACATTAATGTATACATATTTCATTTATTGTCACAACCAAAACCTACAAATAAAATAATCTTTGTCAATATTTTATTTTTTTATTCCTTATTTATTCATTATGTTATCTCTTTTATTTTATTATTATTTATTCATTTATTATTATTCTTTTTTTCTCTTGACCTGACCTGGTTTGACCCGACCCTGTTTGACCTGGCGCTACAAGTTAGAACCTCATAAACACGTACGACACTGAGGAGTCTAAAAATAAACTGTGAACGGCGCTGCAACACCGCTGCCATGAACTAAACCCTAATTTTTCTGATTTTTTCCCAACTTTTGTCGGTTTTGATTTTTCTTATTTCAAATGTTCATAACATGTCATTTTACTTTTAAATGAGTTCAAAATTGGACCATAACTAATTGATTACATGTTTTTATCATAAACCAAGGGCTTCACACCCATATAAACACATTTGTTAACCAAAACATAGATTAAGTCTTCTAGGGTTTACATTAAAACATAATTTTCTAATAAAAGCACTATAAATTCATTTTAACTCATTTTTCTTCTGTTCCACTTAGATTATCTTTGTATCTTATAGATTTATAACAAAGAATTTATAGACCTTAAAAATAACATACACATATTGGTTTATATTATTTTAAAAATCATGTTACCACTTGATTTAACCATGTTTCTTGCTCAAGTTCACACTTCTTGTACTTTTATATATCAAAACATATACTAAACACAAAAATCCTTTATAAGCACATCCATATAGCTTCTGATCCGTCATGATCCTATAACACAAAACCCTACCACAACTAAACATGCATATACACTAAAATATACTAACTTAATTAAGGGTTAGAATACTTTTAAACCTTAATAGCTTGATTTTCCTTCTTACTAGGTGGTTAAGGCTTGCTAAACTCTTGCTAAGGCTCATTCTCTCCCTTGTTCCACCAAAGGTAGCTTCCACACTTAGTAATTTCTTCCTCAAGCTCTCTTCTCTTTCTCTATACACTCTTTTCTCTTTATTTCACATTTAGCAAAATGCACAAAATGAAGTAACCTTTGTCACTTGAACAAAGGTCTCTTATTTGTAGGAGGCTTATGTAATATCCCGGATATTTCACGAGATTTTTTGTTTTGTTTTAAATAAGGTGTTGATGATGAAATAAAGGTTGAAGTTTAAAACCTAGATTTGGAAAAGTAAAATGTGTAGAAGTGAGTAAACATTTGACCATAATCTTGGTGTTAGGATTGAAATGTGAGTAAATGAAGGTTTTTAAATTTTAGAACCTGGAATTTGATTGTGTGTACTGGGATGTATATTAGTAATAAGATAATATAATACTTTTAAAGCTCGGTGAATGTATTTGACTATAAGAGATTATGTAAGAAGTTTTAACATGAGTTATGTGAGAAATTTATTAAGGAAGTAAATTTCAATTATTGAGATATTTTTAAGTTAACGTGAAGGTGTATATGTATAGATACCTATATACTTGGAGGTGCGCTAATTATATTTTTTTAAACCAAGCATGGTAAATGATTAACTAAATTAATCATCAAGAATAATGTAAGACTTGATAAATAACGAGTTAAATTGGATGTGTAAATTAGTTAATGTGATTATTAATTAATGAGACTGCGTAAACATTAAAAATGTTATTTATTTTCATTTGAAAAGTTGTTAATAGTGGATTATTAATGTTTTATAATTCCAATAGGAAATTAATAATTTAAATTTGTCAAATTGATTTATTAAACAAGCCCAATGTAATTTAATTTGTTAGTGGACTTGTAAATGGTTCATGAGATAATTTTATTGGCAAGCCCAATGTAATTTAATTTGTTAGTGAATATGGCAAGCCATATAGGAGGTCCAATGACTTATATTGGTAGCCCAATTAAATTAATTACTAAGTCCAATGCTAGAGTAATGGTTTAGCCCAAATGAAATTAAATAAAGTCTAAGGTGTGACTCATTTGATAAAAGTGTGGTATATATATGTATACATATTTCACCAATTAAGGAATAAAAGAAAAACAAAAATGAAGGCAAAAAGGGGGGGGGGGGGGGAGTACCAATGGATGGTGCAATGTTCCAAGCTTCCTTTTTACTAGTCCAAGAGAACCTAGTCTACAAAGCTCTTCCCAATGCCAAGCTAGTACGCCTATTTTTTGTGATGGATGGATGATGTGTATACTTACACATAAGTATACATTTTGCCCAATAGAACCTAATATACTCTCTCCCCTCTCTCTCTCTCATATTTCATTTCATTAGTCATTGGTGTTGGGAGAATTAAAGAGAAAGAAAAGCTCTAGAGAAAAATTCTAGAGAGAAAGAAAAAAAAAGTTAGATCTTGTGAGTTTGGATGGTTGGATGATCTTGAAGTAAGGATTAAAGATGGAGGCCTCTTGATGGTGAAACTTTCTAGCTAAAAAGGTGGATCATCCAAGTCTCCTTAAGTTTCTAGCAAAGAGGAGGAAATCAACGGAAACAAGCTATTAGGAGCATTAGGTATAAAATCGCTAAAAACCCTAGTTTAATGCTTCTCTTGGTATATTATGTGATTTCTTTGGTAGAAAACTATTTTTTAAAGTCTAAATGAATAGGTCCATGCTAGATTGGTATATCTAGGGTTACATGAGTTTAACATGGGTTTTTATATGTGTTTATGTTGAAAAACTTCATCAAACTCGTTGAATAAATTTTTACTGACAAAAACGATTTCACCTAATACATGGGAGCCCGTTACCGGAAATACTATTTATGATCCGTAAGTTAAATTCATGATCCATCAATTTTGGGTGATAGATCCATGAAATACGAAGATTTTCCAAGTTGAATGACTAAAATCCGATTTAAAATAAGCAAGTTGTGGATTTTCTACCAAAACACCTCACCTCACTGATTTTAGGGCTGTACATAACAGTCCGGTTTGGAGCTATTTTCAGTAACCAAAATAAATCCAAATTTGATGTTTGATAAATGAATCATGTAGTTCGGGAAGATAGGAATCCATCGATATCTAATGGACCTTAATCGGACTTATAGATTTCATTTAATTCAAGTTTTTGCCGGAGACCACAAGTTTGAAAACTAGCCAAAACAATCTGCCTATTTTTTCAAAAAAACCGACCAGTTCAATTTTTTTTTGGTTTTTCATGATTTCTAGGTGGGGCCGGTTCGTACATTTTTAGGCCGGTTCTTGGGTTGGTTCCAAAAGAGAAAATGTTTGTAATTTTATAAAGAATATTATAAAATTTTAAAATTTGAAATTTTATGTCATTTAACATTTATTAGAATTAACGGTGGATTAAAACTTATTAAATTAATGATAATTATAGGAAGATTATTGTTGTGACGACCCCAAATTCGGGTTCCTGTAACCACGGATCCGGTTCAACACTAGTATTACATTTTCTTTATTGTTCATGAATTACAACAATAATATAATTGCTAAATAATCATTTATTTACAATTTTACATTATCTCTTTCTATTCCAGAATCGCAATCTTTATACATTCCTAGTCTGTCTTAATATCATACATGATACGACATTCTATTACAATCAATTTGAGTATTTAATACTCATATAACATACCAACTAAGTCTTATACTACAAAATCATTTACTTGTCCAATTCAGACTGATATCTACAACAGACATTTAGATCTTCAGTGAAAGTACTATGTTTTCCTGTTCCTTGATCTTTATCAAGAACTTCAAATAATTTGCACTATCTGAAAATGTTGGTTTACGCAAGAGTGAACACGGCGGCTCAACAAGTCTAACAGATAGCACATAACACATAGTTCATATTTATACATGCTTCTCATACTTCATGCATTACATTATATGAATGCATCATACTTCTCATGTTTTGCATTTATTCATACAACATACTGATCATGCATTGGAATGAATACATGGCATACAGTTCAACTTATTCAATTAATTCAGGCTTTCTATCATATAGAATCAACATACATCATATGGTTTCACAAAAATATATTTAATTCAAATTCTTACATGTTTCAAGTGCACGCACAACAATTATACACATAGCAACAATATCTAAAAAACTTGTCTAGCTAGCTTCAACCATTTACGCTTATTTGCGTTTTTCGTTCAACCTACAATTTATATAGGAAATTAAAATAATCATTAGATATAATGACTATTACTTAGCCTTTATATAAGACTCTAACTTTAAATTATTAACTCTTTAGTTGTCTGACAAATGAACTTTTAAGTTCCGGACAAAAATTGTTGCCCAAACCTAGTTTGGAGATATCGGGTACGCTTAACCAACTTTCACCAATACCTTGCGTTCTTCATACAACCTATATTTTATAAGTTGTTTAATATTTAATCATTAATGGACTCTTACCTTAGTTTAATTCAATTAAACTTTCTTCTTTATGCAACTTAATGATTTAGACATTTAATATTGTACCAAATACCTCAAAATATTATCTATTTTTGATAATATATAACTACATTCAAATATTATTAACCATTTAATAATATTTTAATCCCTTCTTAATATTATTAACCATTTAATAATATTTTTAATCTCTCACTAATATTATTCATCATTTAATAATATTTTAATCACTCATTAATATTATTAACCATTTAATAATATTTTAGTCACTTATTAATATTATTAACCATTTAATAATATTTTAATCACTTATTAATATTATTAACCATTTAATAATATTTTAATCACTTACTAATGTTATTAATTATTTAATAACATTTTCTTCACATACTAATGTTAGTACTCATTTCATAACATTTTTAGTTACTTACATATTTAATCCTTTAACAATATTTTAACAATCCTCAAATTCTTTAATGATTATTTAAATAATAATCTCTTCATTAATTAACCTCATTTATTATTTAATATTCATTAAATAACAAATGCTCATTTTATTCACTTCATCTCCCTTTAATTATTATTTAATATCCTTTAAATAATAATTAACTAATTATCCTTATTTATTAAAATAATAAATAATTACCTTATTAACTTCATCTTTCTTTAATTACCATTTAATATCCTTTAAATAATAATTAATTAGCTATTTATTATTTAATATTAATTAAATACTTATTATTCAATATTAATTAAATAATAAATAATTATTTTATTAACTTCACATCCTTCTTTATTTATTATATAATAATAAATAATTAGTTATTGTATTTATTTGCTTTAATTATTATTTACTATCAATTAAATAATAATTAATTATAATAATAGCTTTTATTTACTTTATTTATTATTTGTTATAAATAATAAATAATTATTAAACTTGGGTCCCAAATTAATTATATTAATTTTCAAGCATTTTTATCCATTTTGGACATAAATGACCCGAACCGAGCGGACCCGAATAGCCCGACCCGACCTGGACGAAAAACCACACTGCCCATGAACAGTACCAAGGGCCCCAACCCTCCTTTTTAGTGCAAAACAAGGGCCCCGACCCTTGTGTTGCAGAAACTGCTAAAATGCCATTTTTCAGATTTTTCAACTTTTGCTCATTTGATTAAAACTTGCATAACTTCTTCATTTTAAAATATTTTGGGGTGATTCTTTAGTCCATTCTCATTAGAATTTCCCCCTCTACAACTTCTCTTTAGATTACAAATCTAAATTCCAAACGAAACTATACTAAAAATGGCTCACAAGGGAAAAATGAAAACTAACTTCACAATCCTTAGTTTTAAAAATCATATCTTAACCATAACAACTCACACGAACATTATACCAACTAGGTTTTGTTCTTAACTTATATATTTACCATATCAAGGAAGAAAATCTCATACACAACATCTACCTTTCAAAATGAAAGGTTTTAAATCACATGGCTCAACTAGGTTTTACTGGAAAAATCTATTTTCTTGCTTTTGACTAACTATTTCTACTTTGATGTATATGAATATACATTTAAACTTCATGAAACATTTCATGAACATGTTTAGCATTAATCCAAGCATAAGGATCACAAAGATGGCATTTTTATCATTTAAATAATATTTTAAATTACATAGAAGGTATAAACTAGAGTTCTACAGTTTTATACCTCTTAAATTTGATGGTTTGCTTTCTTTGTTTTCCCAACATATGCTATAACTTGTGATGACATCCAAGATCACCTCTCTTGATTAATAACGGCTTAACTCGCTTGACTCGATAATGAACTCACTAAAACACTCTCTAAAGTTACTCACTCATCGAGTTAACTCACTAGAATTTACTAACACATAATAAAACAACTCTTGCAATATTTTTGGCAACCCTCACAAATGAAAAGTGGTGTGCTATTTATAGGCCTAGCATTTCTATACATATATTACATATATCTATACAATGGACATCAAACTTTTCATAAATTCTAGCAAATTAGTTTATGTGTTACACACACTAACTCTAACCATCAATTGATAGCTTTTTGACATCCAAGTTGGCTCTCCTTCACACTCCACCGGTCACTCCCTATAATTGCTCAAATTTCCATTTATTTTAATTATACAATTTACAATTTAAGTCTTCTAGAAGCTTTTCCAATTGGGTCAATGTTTGGGCTTGCCTTTTAATTTGTTTGGGCCACTAGATCACTAAATAAATTCACCAACATGAGCCCTAAAAAAATAATTCACTAGTCTCTCAATTAAATAAATTATTGAACTAGTTTAATTAAACATATAACCTACAAGTCAATCACTTAATTTAATTAAATGGCTTGTTTAAATAATTTAGGAACAATTTAATAATCAAATTTAAATTAATTTACGTAATCCAATTGGACTTGCCATATTCAATACTAATTGAATATTTAATTAGGGTTCCTCCCAAATAATCTTAGGTTAGTCCGTTAATTTAATAAATCTATTAATCGGACTTCTTTTATTAAACTTAATTCAATAACTTTCTCGGACAAATTATATAATCCAATTCTCACTTTAATTTTCTTAAATTTAATCTACTAGATTCTTTAGGGCTCCCAACAATTAAAATAATTAAACTCTAAGTTGGGCTACCGTAATTAATTCATTTTGAAAGCTAGGGTTTGACACAATTTAATTAGATCATTGGGCTTGAAAATTAAATCCCACCATTGAGCCTCTCTACATTTCCATTGGGCTTGCTACACCATTTCATTGAGCTAGTCAATTAAATCAATATTGGACTCTATACCACAACTTAATAATTAAGTTAATTACTTAATTAATTACTTCACATTATTTCCATTCAAGACAATTATTCTAAATTTTCCACAACTTTAACTCATATTAATATAATTAACCTAATTAATTATATTTCATGACTTCATATTTAAACTAATTAATTTATTAGTTTAATTGAGTATTACCTTACTCATCTTCTTATTTGGCTAACAAGCACACTTTAGGTATATATGTATATCAATATAACCACCTTTACTTCTCGATTGAATTTATTTTCTTAATAAATTCTCTATATGTATCATTACAATATTCCCACATTTAATTTCTAACAAACAAATTATGTTAAAAAAAAAAATGTTCACCCAAATTCTACACATCTCACTTCTCAAACTCTAGGTTTTAAACCAAAACCTTTAATTGATTATTTCAAATCTTATTTACAGTTTTTGTAAATATCTGGGATATTACATTCACCCCTTCTTATAAGAATTTCGTTCCCGAAATTTCATCATACTCATTTCTACCAATTTTCATCTCTGAGAATATCAATTTACTCATCAAATTCTATGACCATCCTTTTCTAGGAAGTTCATACTTCTAAACTCACAATTCCAGAACAATGGAATATCTTGCAGAAGAATAAATTAAAAATTAATATCTTACAAAAGAATAAATTAAAAATTAAAATATTCATTAAAATTTTCATAATATGCTGAGGGGTCATTAAAACCGTGAACATTCGAAAGGAATTAATTGAATTCCGAATAAATAGTATTTATCCCTATAAATACTTGTAAACAGAGTGTTTATCAATCACAAAGACTGAAAACATTCCATAGGTGTACGCTAGGTGATCAGCCTATTGTACTAACAATTGACCGCAATTTTTTTCCTAAAAATGAATTTAACACAAATGAATAATACATTAAGCCAACAACAATTGCAATATTTAGTTTTAAAATGACATGATGATATTTAAATTTTTCGGTAGCTATGTATTAAAAGCTTACACTAAGACATTCGACCGTCCTCATCCTGAATAGAATGGCAACAAAAGAACCAAGGCAAGCCCCCCTCACAATCTGCCATTTCCATTTGTTAGGATTGACTTATACTTCTGCGGATTCGACTAATGACCACTACAACATGATGGTCGGGGGTCTCGTTCACGGGCAAAGCATATTGATATTCAGTATCACTTCATTAGAGAGAAGGTTGATGAGAAATTGATTTTCTTATAGGAGGTTGACACAATAGAGAACATCGCAGACTTCTAGACTAAAGTAATTAATTTAGCAAAGTTCGAGTGGTGTACATCTAAGATGGATATCAAGAATTTTTCACCAAGTGAGAGAATGTTAGGATTGACTCATACTTCTGTGGGTTCGATTAATAGCCACTACGACAGGGTGGTCGGGGGATTTATTAGTAGTCCAGTTTTTGATTTACTAATATATTGGGCTTGAGCCCATATTATAGCAGTTAGGATTTTTTAATTATTATAAAAATAATTGTTTGGTGTGTAAATCATTGTAGAGCGTATGAGATATTTAATGAATATGTCAGACAAACATGATTAGTCAAGTTAGTGAACCTGGGTATATCGTGTGTTCTTAATTTTATGTTCTTCATTTAATATTATGTGTGATTGTGTTTTATTTCGTTTTTAAATTCTAACACTATTTCTCAAGGATATAAACTTTAACTCCATGCACCTAAACTAAACAGAATTTGCAATTGAAACCTAGGAAGTAATCTGTCACATTCTTTACAAGACAACGCACTAATGAAATATTTACCATCTAAAACTTTGATAACATTTTCCCACCATATCAAATTAATTAAAATTATTGAAAGAAACCACAATTCTGGAATCCATGCCACGTGCACAATCAAAGTAATCTATATTTCTTAGCAATTTAAAAAAATATAATTTTATGAACATCTCTCTAATATATACTAGTTACAATATGCAAAGAGTCGTATCCTATATCAGCATTGTCTAATTCTAAATTTAGATAAATGTAACGTAGAGCTTATCATGTATTAACAAAAGGTGTAGAATGGAATACTAAATCCCTTGTCCTATTACTAAATGTCTATAGTTACGTCAGCAATACAAAGATCACAGTAATCTATTCTTATCTCTGGACAAGAAGCGTGACATTATTCTAATGTAATGAAAGTTAATAATACTTGAAATGAAAGTGTCGACTGGTTGGATAAAAATAGAAGGAAAGACTAACGAAAAAATGAAGTCCACATTCTACTTAAAAAGGGTCTTTTGGCACGTTCAGAAACCTTAGTCTGCTGATCTTGGCCAGGTTCTTCTTTTTCAGGTGGGATAAAGCATACATCTCATATTGCCTAGGCTCGCGATCCAGTTCTTTTGCCTACGATTCAGTTTAAAACAAAAATTATTGCAAAAATTATAATATTTTGAAGATCATATTGCAAAAATTATAAAAACGAAAATTGAACTTTCACATTATTAAAAAATGTACCACTGATTCAATAGCCAACAATGACAATGAAACAATCTAGCAAATATTCAAACACATTAGATGCTATCTTATATGCTCAAAACTTCAAAAGTATCAGAGAAAAACATAAATTTAAGCAAGGAGACAATAGCATAAAAGGTGGATTGAAAGCCAACTAAATTAGTAGGATAAAACTTGAACATGTATATAGAAACAATGTTATTAAAATCGGTTCGGAACCGGCGGTTCGACTGGTTGAACCGGGAATCGGTTCCTTTTCCGGTCCGGTTTGGACCGGTTAACCAGTTTTGGTCAATAACCGGTTGACCCGGTTGACCACCGGTTCAACCGGTAAAACCGGTTAATTGACCCGGTTGAACCGGTTTTGAAGTATTTTATTTTTATTTTTATTTTCAAATTTTTTTTTTACCAATAATATAACATAATTTCACTATATTTTAGCTTACAAAAAATTAGATGTTTTAAAATTTTATTAATTATTAATAATATATATTTTTATATATTTATGACGTCACTGGTTCAATAACGGTTCGACCACTGGTTGAACCAATGACCCATCCACCCGGTAATTTTTTCGGTTCGCTAAACGAACCGCTTCTGAGAACATCGTATAAAAATATACAGATGCATACAAGATCAGTAGCTATGCAATGTATGGATGGATCCCATATCTAATGAGAACACACAAAAACAGTATGGGGTTAAATCCACTTTTCTCCTACTGTACTCGACCCTGATTTACAATGTATCACTGGATTAAAATTTTTAACAGTCAACTCATTGAACTGCTTATTTTTTACAAATCGTCACAAATTCCGTCTAAGCAAGTTGACTTTTAAACGAAAAATTAAAAAATAATATTTTGTTTTTAAATATTTCTGTTAAAAGTCAACTTATTTAAATAAAATTTATGATAATTTATAAAAAATAAATAACTCAATAAATTTACAGTTAAAAATTTCAATCTAATAATATATTTGTAAATTAGATCGACTACGGTGAGAAAAATTGAATTTAACCCAAACAGTACGAACAATTGACGCGTTGTAACTATATGGGCCTTCATTTGAGAAACAGCACCGATAGTTGCACCTTTACGTGAGAGGAATTGATTATATATTAAAGTCAAAATTCACAGCAAAGGAAGCATGCACAGGTATGACATGTGGTTGGTGTTACTGTGACATAATATGATTTGAAAATAATAATAATAATAAAATTACTTGCACGTTATTAACCACTTTGACAAGTACTTTCTCATGATTATCATCGGGCTCTTGAGCTCCCTTAATTCAGACACAGTATTCAATGTTTTTTAAACAGTATATATTTTTTTTATATATATGTTTATGGAGTCTGTTTATAGTAAAATCTATAAATATATAAGAGATAAAAGAATATTTTTCATTTATTCTAAAAATATGAAATAATTATTTTTTAATTCAACCTCAAGATTTTCTTTGAGAGATAATAGGTTCATCAAGTGCCGAATCATTACTCTGTCTAATAGGTGCATCATGTGTCGAGCCAACAACCCCATCGCTAGTTGTTTGATGAGAAGATGACGTGCGACGAGAATGTGCACTTGATCCACCTCGTGGCATCCTGAAAATGAAAGACTGAAAACTAGAATAGTAGCATTATCCCCAGCCTAAAAAACTATGTTTATAAGTGACTGATTAATTGAAATTAGATGATCATGATGATTAGAAATATATACAATAGAAAGGTTACGAGAATTATTATTATTAGAAGAAGAAACATAGTGAAATTCAAAGAGAACAGAGGGACTAATCCTTTCAATCTAATGAAATTTTTTCATAAATTAAGGTAAATGAAACAGAAACCAAGATTAGAAGCCAATAGATGCACTAAATGCAAAACTTTGACATTAACAATTCACATTAGCATCCTGCTGTCACATAATAAATGTAAATCATGACCAATACGCAGTAGAAAAAATAAATCCTTAGAACCTCCAGATGCATTAATAGTCTTACTTAGGAAGAAAATGTCAACACAAAATATGTATAAGCTAATCTAACTTGAAACCATCTCGATGTCACTCCTACTTTTTCGGTTAGTAGAGTGTTAGAATTTAAAATAGAATAATAATATAATCATACAGAATATTAGATGAAGAACAGAAAAGTAAGAACACGCGATATATCCAGGTTCACCAATTTGGCTAGTCTTGCTTATCTGATGTATTCAATAGATGTTTCACACGTTCTACAATGATTCACACACCAAACAATTGTTTTTATAGTAACTAGAAAACCCTAACTGCTATAATATGGGCTTAAGTACAATACATTTGTAAATCAAAGACTGGACCACTAATAAATTCCCAAAATACTTTATATCAATTTTTTTTTTCTGTTTATAAGTATTTTTACTTGTATTATACTAAAAAATTAGTAATAAATTTTTACTTATCATAATGTTATAATAGATAATAAACAAATGATAGTAATAGAATTATTTTTTGTTTTATATTTTTTATCTTTGGTTTGTAAATAGTGATATGATTTTTCTAATAGTTTTACAACCTTTTTTTTATAGAAGTAGTTGGACTTCCCTTTATTATTGAGAGGGAATAGGCCGTAAAACGAATAGGAAGTATAACCGGTGCTTATTCTTCCTCTCCCTCCCAGATTTCTAACCCAATCTGCAAATCAATACCTTCTCCCTCCTCTCCTTACCCAACCTCCACAAGCCATTGTCTCTAACAAGCAAGTAAAAGGGGAAGGAATTAATATACATTTTTCGTTGATCTCTAATCATCATGCTTGGGATGATCGATCTGTTGTTTTCAATTTAGATTTTGAAATAGAAATCAAGGTAGCCGATGAGAAGAACGGAGAAATTGGAAGAAAAGAGGGCCTGTTCGACGAGGTTGAACGATGTTAAATTGTAAAGCATATGGCGTAAGAGGGAGTGAAGTCTAATTTGGGAAAATAGGATACATAGGGTAATATTTTGATTTGTGCAAGGATAATTAAGTAAAAAATTCGTTCAGAGGTTAGCTTTTCCAATTATTATATTGTTGATTCTTTTTAATAAAAGTATTTTATTAGATAGAGTAATTAAATATTTTTATTATTAAATATTATAATTAATTAATATGCATGGTTGGTGATTGTCTTGTATTATACTAATATAATAATTATAATAGTAAGATATTAGTAATATTGAGTATGATGATCTACATAAGCATATTGTTTCCTTCTAAAATATATTACTAGTTTTAGTTTTTACGATAATGTTAAACAAGTCCGGTCATGGAGGCTCCTCCGCTCCATCTTAGAGCTTCTCATTCCCACTTGCAACTGCACCTTCATAGAGCAACATGAAATCAAACAGCAAACTTGCATGAAGTAAAATTACTATATCCCCCACCACCTACTCTCAAGCCTTCCACCACCACCATCACTGGCACAATATTCGGTCACCGCCGCGGAAAGGCAGCTTTTGTATCCAAACAAACCCTAAATCCACCACCCCAATTCTCCTCCTTGAACTTGCTATTCCCACGACAATTTTAGCCAGGGAAATGTGCGGCGGACTTTTAAGAATTGCGCTTGAATCCACCACTAATGTGAGAAATAGAATGGATTCGACTAACTCCCTTTTGTCCATGCCAATATGGAATACGTATTGCAATGGAAGGAAAGTAGGGTTTGCCGTGAAACGAAAACCCTCCAAGGCCGATATGGAGGTTTTAGGCAGCATGGAATCAGTTGTTGTAGGTGCAGGAGTAATAAGTGCCAAGGAACTTGATCTTGATGATGAAATAATGTACCTTAGGGGGAATTTTCAAAGGGGATCGTCGGATTCTGAAACATTTCATTTGATTGATCCGGGCGGTAATGTTGGTCAGGAACTAAGTATCTTTTTTCTTCGTTCTCCGTGAATTATTCTTGTTAATTCTTGGAGTATTTGGTTCTAAAGTCTTGTGAAAGAACTGTTTTAATTTAATTACAGTTGGAACACTAGAACTTTAAATCTCTTGTTGCCTAAGCACATGGCACTTGGGTTGTGTCTGAATTGGATATATATATATATATATATATATGCATGTTATAGTGTACATGAACATGAGATTTTGACTTGGTGAAATCCATATGCAAAATTTTAAAAAACCAAAATCAATAGAATTTATTTGATTTCAATGCAAATAATTATTAGTATAAATAAACAAAAAAAACACTAATTAACATATTTGTTATTTTCAAAATTTAAGCAAAAAAATATATTAAATTTAATATTTAAAATTTTATAAATTAATTTCAAAAGTTCAAAATATATTTTTAATTGTAAGGGACTGTATATATCAAAACAACATTGGCGCTCATATTCATGCATGCGATTAATTTCTAGTGACAGAGTAATTTATATAATAAAACTTGTTTGTGCGAGAAATTAATATCTTATTGCATTTACAAATTTTATTCCCCTTACTGATCGATCTGGTGGAGCCGTGTGTATCGTATTGTAAACCAACTATATAATTAAAAATATAAATATAAATTTATAAATTTTTGATTTATTTTTTTATATTTAAATTAGTATAAGTACTATCTAAATTTGTAAAAAATTATAACATTTACAATTTTTTTGTTTTACTTTTTTATTTCCTATCCAAGTTATTATAAGTCTTATCCAAATTTGTAACAATTAAATACTATCCAAGTTAGGATAAATACTATCCAAATTTATAACAATCCAAATTTATAACAATTAAATACTATCTAAGTTTGTAAGTATTTAAAAGGAACTTCACCGTGTTAGGAAAAAAGGAATGTGATCGCTATTGGGAAAATGAACTTCTAAAATAAATTTTTTTTTTTGGTTCTATCAATTTTATTAAAAGCTATTTTTTTAAATCACATTTTATGTAAGAAAATATATCTTAACAATTTTTATTTAGAATAATTTTATTATTACATATTTATTAAGATATCTAAAAAATTTCTTAACATATCAAGTGATTTAATTATAATAAAATTAGTCGTGAAATTTAACGGCCTAACTAAATTTCATTAAAATTTAAAATTTTATCAAATCACATGATTTATTGTTAATATAATATATAAAAAAATTCAAACATAATAACTATAAAATTAGTTTTAAAAATTATGGTGTATTTATTATTAACAAATGATCATAACTACACTAAAAGTTATTAAAGTTTGAGTTTCATAATTAAATTCAAATTAGAATTTGAAACAAATTTTGTCAATATAAACGCTAATATAAAATTCCATTACAAACATAAATAAAATTAAAATAGTTGTTTTCTCATAATTATTATAACTATATAAATATATACATGCACTCGATTAATTCAGATGTTTAGCTTAATAATTGATCAAAGAAATATATAATATATAATTTAACAAATAATTATTTAAATAAATATTTAATAGTTTAATAACTACAACTATTTTTTTAAAATTAAAATTAAATATTTATTCTATATTTAATTGATTATTTAATAATTAATATAATAAATTATTATCTAAGTTGACCGTAATTGGCATGAGGTTGCTGAGTTTGTATAGATAAGCGCGCCGGGGGGGGGGGGGGGGGGGAGGGATTTAGTGCTGGTTGTATTTAGATAACACAATAATAAGGTAAAAAGGTCACAATTATGAGGTAAATAGTTATCATTATAATATCATCATCATCATTATTAAGGAACAACATATATATGGAATCTAAGCCAATCATATATTAATGAATCATTTGCAAAGATCAGCAGCTATAATATTCTCTTCAAATTAAAGTTTGAAATAAATTTATGTCACTGAATCAAAACATGCGAGACAAAATAATCTCTAGACTGCTTAGTACATTAATCTTGATATTAGATATATTGGTATATATTATGGAATATAACCACGTTAATAATCTTCACCACCTAATAAGTTGGATTTTGTTCCCGCTAAATCAGCAGCCACAGATGATATATAGTTTTATTTAATTAACAAAAATCTTTAAATCCACTTCGAAACCTGGAAAAAGAAAAGAAAATTAAAATTTCAGCATTATGATCATACAAATATTCTTTATATATACTAGTGGTCACCGCACACATGTTGCATATATAAATTATGTGAAAAAAAATAAAAAAATTATTATATTTAGAGGAGCTAGTAAAAAGAAAGATATAGAAATTTAAAATTTTTAAAGTCAAAATACAAATATATTTAAAATTGTAGAGGCAAAAGAATAAAAAGAAAAAAATGAAAATGTGTGGTATGAAACCACCAAACATGTGGAGGAGAGCCACATGGAGGCCTTATAATATATATATATATATATATATATAGAGAGAGAGAGAGAGAGAGAGAGAGAGAGAGAATGAATGAATGTGTGTTTTTGTGTGTGTGTTTAAGTTGGGGATATTTAGTGAGTGGTGTTTAATTTTTGAAACGTTGTTGAGTGTCTTATTCTAGTCTCCAGAGATGGAAATGTGGTATTGTTGAATGAGCTGTGCTTGATTCCTTGTGTCGTTCCACGACGAAAGAGGACACCAAAACTTTGTGCTTTTTATCTTTCTTTCCTCTTTTTTATTTTCCTGAATGTGTATTCAATTTTTTTGGACATTAAAAAACCAAAGTTGTACTTTCATGTTAGCATAATATATACACGACCCATGTAAGGTGGAATGGCACACGCTCATCTTATAAGTTGGGACATGATCGCCTCTATCTACCATTCTATCTAACAAAATATTTACTAAAATTTGATCAAACAAGCTACCCAAACGGGTTCAGTTATGTGTCCAGCCATTTTAACTTTCAAAAAATCCATTGTTCGTAGGAGTTGCACAAAAATCGGGTCGAGCCAAGTTTGGATCGAGCTTTTTCAAGCCTAAACTCAACTACCGGTAAAAAGCGTTTTAGGCTCCATGTCTGAATTTTTTTTTTTTTTTTTTTTTTTATTACTACCTCTGTTCTAGATTATAAGATCAGTATTAATTCTTAAAAGTCAATTCGAGATATTTTTAAAATCAAAATTGAGATGATCTAATAAAAATTATAAAATAATAAATCTTACAACAAATAATACTTTGTAAATAATTTATCATATTTATCATTGTATTAATTAAAACTAAAGACATCTATGTCAATTTTGAGTTTAAAAATATCTTAAATTGACTTCAAAAAATTAATTTTATATTTTGAAACTCAGTGAATATTATTATTTAATTTTCTGAACTTCTATGCTTTTAGTAAAATTATTCTCCTAATATCTACTACAGCCATGCACATTGATTTTATTTGTTTTTTTTCTTTTACCCTTTGTAGGTTATTTCTAAATTGGTTAAATGGCAAAAGATAGCATACACTTGCACATAAAATGGCTTTATCCTTTAGATTTATTGGAAGCAAAGAATGTAGTATTGTGGTAACAAAATATTGCTTGAGCAACCAAAACAGAAAAACTTTTCCATTATGACCTCTTGAATGTGATGGTTGGCAGCAATAAATAAAGAATGGCTGTATTGAGACCATATTCTATAACTCTGGCTCGTGCTCTATTTACTGCTAAGGTCAACAAATCTGATGCAGAAAGCAGCAGCAATACACCAATCCGAGCAATAGAATAGCATTCAAACTTCGGCTGCTTGGTGAAAACCCTGCAAGAATACATTACACACACGTTTTGACCTAAAAAATAACATAATATAGATGTTTTTGTTTATAAAAAAGAAAGAAAAAAAATCCGGGAAATGTTCAAAAACAATTTCAGTTAGCCTGGAGCCTCAAGCTCTTGTGGCGGTACTTTTGTGAGAGTGTGTGTAATCCGCTATGCAAAGAACAGCTATGACTCTTACCCAGTTGGAGGTAATTGTTCTGGATATTCCACTCAAAATCCCAGTGCTGCCTGTCATTTTTAAGTGTCCAGTAAGTCCAGCCAAACGATGCAGTGTTATATACCTCTAACTGGGCTCTTCCAAATTCTTGATAATCAAATTGCGACCCATTTGTCACGTTCCACTCATTCACCCATTCCCCTGCAGTCATTCCATTTCCATATGTCATAATCCTTGCACCTTTTATTCTCCACAGCAGTACATAACGAACATCTATTTAAACTTTAATAATTGTATGAAGCTTGTATAGTTGCCGAGAACTATAACATTGATAATGCTGAATCAAGAACTGTAAATAAGTAATTTTTCCAATGAATAAAAACTAAATGGAGACAAACCTTACCAATATAAAGGAGTGGCCCATTTGCGCTGTTCAGAGCTTGAAGTTGGGTCTCCCTGCTCTTGTGAATGAACTGAATATTATCCACTGTGCTCATGTTAACAAAAAATGTGTCAAAAAGATTGTAGTAGTGCAAATCCACTACTAAATTTAATGATCCTATGTTAGCTTGATAAATTTCAATTGGATCTGCATTCCCGATTCTTTGGCAGACAATAACATAAGCTGTTGGTGAGTATTTCCGTACAATCTGGTACCCTTGCTTGTAATATGAAACTAAAGTATCTAAAGGAACTGTGCCAGCAGATGGTTCATTTAGAAGCTCAATTCCCAGCAAGGCCGGATGCTTGGCATACCTGTAAATGAAAAGATTATTGTGCCAGAAATTAATACAACCACATAATCAATAACTTAGCAAATAGATACTTTCTGTAAACCTAACTTTTGGGAATCAAATAAGATCTAGATGGGAAAAAGTGGATGAAGAGTACCAACAATAACAACATTAACACAGTTGTCTCCTAGATATAACATCTATAACCATAAAATGTTTTCTCTATTTTGTGAGGGACATGGTTTTTAGTGTGAAATATTGAAGACCCTAACACAAGTTAAGAAAGTTTTCTTCTGGTAGTTGGACCGTGAAAACAGGCATTTGAAGCAAGTCGAATTATACCATTTACTATCTAAATTGTCCATTACCGTCCATTACTTACCTGGAAGCTAGAAATTCTATGACGTTCAATGTTTGTGAAATGTAATCTGGAGATGTAGGCCATCCTGTTGTACCATCTCTACTAGCACTATGTTCCACCCCATTTTGAGAGCCTGGAGCCGCATGAAGGTCGATAATGCACTTTATGTTATAGGCTCTGCAAAAATGGTTTCAGATGGAGAGTAAAAGAAAAGATAAACATTGAATTCTGGAAAAAGAAGATCGAAACAAGACCCACTGAGCCCACGAGAATGCATTATCTAGAGCTTCCAAAGTTCCCCCAATAAAAGGAGCCGGAGGATTAGGATCGAAAGCTATCCACCAGCCAACCGGGATCCTCACAGTATTTAGTCCATGTTGGTAAAGAAAATCAAAATCTTGTATGGTGATAAAGGTGTTTCTGTGCTTCTGCAGTGTCCAACGGAAATATATCAAAAAACAAGTCGCTGATCTGGATTAAAGAATAGAACAGCTGGTTCTTCCAACAGCTAGAAAAAATGTACCCGAAAAATGTCTCGAGTTCAAGTTATTTTAAATGAAAAATGATACTGAAATCAGAGCAAACTTGGAAAAATAGAGGAACAGATTACATTTCTAGGGGAACATATACCTAACCATATACGAGCAGAGATGAGTGATCATGCTACAGGTATGTCAGCATTTGGAATATTCATCATTGATTCTTTTCTTTCCATAATTATTATAAAGCATCTTTCTCCGTGTCCTATACTATGCAGGTATACACACGTAATTTAGTTTTTATAGAGAAAAACCAGTGATAGATTGATCTATTCTTAATTAATAGCATTTGGTAGCAATGGTTCTTTACGAAATACAAGTTATTATATATATACACTCACACACATTTGTTTGTCCTTCAATCCTCAAAATTCACTAAAACCTTTATACTTTAGTAGGATTCAGCTGAGTGCCTACATATCAGGCGCCAATAAGAAAACGTTTGTGCATGGGCTCATTATCTGATGCAGATCCAGTGTTAGAGGGATTTAGGAAGGCCTTGCCTTCTTACCGTGATATAGCCACCTTCTTGCCCTTGAGAAGACCACGATTTCCCATGTGTGGTAGAGGCACCCTGTACAGTTTTGGCGGACCTTGAAGAAGGTAGCCCCTATCAGAGAATGCCACTACACACTAAACTAGCAAGTTGAAGTTGTACGGCTGGATGTTTGTTAAAATTTAATTTTTGCTAAATTTGAATACTAGTACTGCAGAATTATGACACCTCTACCCATCAAAATGCAATATAGAGGATCCCGAATTGAATAAGCAACAGATCTTACATGTAAGGGTACTGTACCAATAATTCAAAATTCCATGAAACAAATTCCAGAAGTCTGAAGAAAAATTAGAGCTAATTGCCGGAATTGAGAAACAAAAATATTAAAATGCAGACATTCCTCAGTAATATCATCATGACTCACTAAGTCATATGTGTTAGCAATAACAAACCAAATACAACAAGTAGTGGGATCCAGAGCTAAATGTTGGCTGAACCTTGGAAATCTCAATGCCATAATGCCTTTCAAATCGACCTAGCCATTGTGTGTGTTAATATTTGTGTGTTGTGCATCTGTTGGCCGGATATATCTTTTATGATGGGTTAGTAATTAACAAAACGAAAGAGGTACTATGGGAACTTAGTTTTTACCTTGAGAACTTCTTTAGCCTTATCACGTCCATATCCATTGGCAAGCTGGTAATCACCATGCAAGTTATTTGCAGCAATCTTCATTTCAAATGTGGCTGCATTATCATCCCATCCTGGAGTTCCTTGATAGTCTACAGTGAGCTGGTTTGATGTTGAAGCCTAAAAAGATGAAGCATAGCCTATCAACTCTGTACTATATATTTTTCACCATCTAGATTACGCAATTGCAAAGTAAGATAGTCCCAAATGCCAGCTATCTGGATACGGAGGAATTCCAGATTCAGTCTTGTAGTTTAAACAAATGGGGCACTCAAAGAACACACAACAATTATTCAAACAAATGAATAAACTTACTACGAAAGCCATACTTGAGAGAAAAAGCATCAAAAAAAAATTGAAAGACAAATGATTATACACAAAACACCAAACCAATAACAATATGTAATGGGGATGCTGATGACCATTACCATGGAAAGAAAAACTGGAAACTCTAAAATGTGGACAGTGCGTGTATTTTAAATGTGGCAATGAATCATTTAAGGGCAACTTTAAAGATTTTCCCTTAAAGGCAAATGAACAAGCAATAGTACCTGCAGATAGGTTCCATGCTTATTCCTTATATGGACTCTGCTGTTGAAATTTCTTTCCAAGTAAAATGTTTCTGTTGCTGATGGGGATTCTTCTGTTGCAGAGATGAAGCCTCCTTCACCATCATATGTTAGAAACTGCCCTTGAAAAGTGCGGAACTGAAATTCAGACTCAGAAATTCTCCATAACTGCAAAAAAGTAAAAATAAAGAAAGAAGCTGATGGGACATCTGATCTGCATATATTGAAGATATTACTGTTTAAGGGCTATCTTAGCTACTCATAAGTTTATTTATGATGCCTAGTTGAGCTCATACAAATGAATATCATTGTGTTTTCTTCAGTGCTCAAAATAGTCGTAAAACGACAATACCCCTCTTGTAAATATAATTACATGCCTGCTTCATGAGTTTGAGCTAAGATATCTGAACTGCAGGGCCACAGAGACCCCAAATTTCATACAGTAAACTAGAGAAAGGGGGAGGGGGGGGGGGGGGGGGGGGGGGGGGGGGGAAGGAAAATGTATTCTGTGAAAATGCTTCCAACAAAATCCAAAATTTGACAATATGTTGGAAAATAATGGATCAGTAACCCTTTTTCTGCATAAAGAAGAATTTAATGAAAAATAATAATAAACATAAGCCAAACTCTACAAATATGTTAGGTTTAAGATATATTACTCTGCCCTCTGTGTGGGTGATTTAGTTAAATAGAATAGCTTTAGATGGTTCATTACAGTATCATACGTACTGGTATGAGTTGCTTATATGACCTTCAGTTTGCTAAGAATGAGAACTAAGTGATTGAATCCTGAACAAATTATTCTGAAGGAGCTGCAAATTACAGTTCTTGGGAAAATATACTCTTTCTGTCTTTGCCCAAATTAAACGAACTTATATCAATAGAACTTCTATATCACTAGCATCAATGATCAAACTGATTCATGCTCGTTTCATTTACATCACTATTGTAATTTTAATGAACTCAATTTCAAAAATACAAACTCGGATAACTGCAAAGCAATGACGAATTAATCAGTTACTCCTAGCCTCTAGGAAGGGGAGCAGCTTCACCATCTTTTGCAGGTTGAGGACAAGACCATCAGGAACTCATAAAGCATGCTTCAGTTTATATTAGATTATTAGATACACTTTCCTTTACAGTTTGATCCAAAATTAGAGACACATTTTTATTTTAAGACTATAAAGTCACATGAGGTTCTTAGCATGTCATTACTTTTTTACTATCATTAAACCACCCCTACTATTTAAATCCCTAGCTCGTATTTTAGAATTGTATCATCAATTTTGGAATGGAGGGAGTACCTACATATCCCTGGAAGTATCGTTATACATCACAATATTACAGAATTAACCACAAGCATTATCATTGCAACTAAGTGATCAGATGTTATTATTGACCACCTCACTTGCAATCCCCAGCTGTTCTGATCAACATGTAAATAAATCAATCACACAAGACAATTAATAAATGCCAATTGAGTATCTTATTAGATTCCAGTAGTGTCCAATATTACACATGCATTCGGGAAATTAAGATGATGGTGATGATGCTTGGACCACAGAGACAGCTGATAGAAGCATTGATATAAAAACAGTTTTTCATGCAAATAAAATAAAATAAAATAATGGAAAGCTTAATGAAACTCTGCATTTGAACACTATAAAGGATTATAGACACATTACAATCAAGAAATTTTTTACAAGTAATGAGAAACTTGATCAGTCATCTCACCCTAAAGGTTTCCCACGAAGAAGGAACATCTCTGTCCACTGAAACCTTCGTGCCACGTCCATTATCTGCAGACACATACTTCTGAAGAGTCACCGATTTGAATTGGACTTCTGTCCCATCCTACATTTCAATCAGCACAATCGATTATCACATTTTGAATTAAACAGAAAAGAACAATTGAATTCCGAATTATGCAGAAACCCAAATGTTAATAAGAAGAGTTCTCACGAGCATGTCTCCATCGGGAATTCCATCAAACAGGGAAGGTTTAATCCACCCTTCAACAACCAACCATCCACCCAAATTCACTCCTCTTACTTTTGAATCTCCAAGTAATCCGTCCACTAAAATCATAAATACAATAAAATTCCCAATTTTAATTCTTCACAGTTTCCGCATTAAACTTCAATTACAGGATTTGTCAATACAATTCAAGAAATCAAGAAAATTGGGTGATTGCACAAACCTGAGCATGCAACAGATAGGATGAGCCAACAACTAAATAGAAATGCAAATACCCATTTGCAGAAAATTAGTTCCATGTAAAATGCAGGCCACAATCACATCAAAAGAGCAAAAAGCTTAAAAATTTATCTGCAGCAGCAGGAAATAAGTACCCGAATAAAGGTTCATTCAAACCCTCCAAAAAACTTGAGAGAGAGAGAGAGAGAGTATCAATAATTCCTTTCTTCTTACCCAATTAATTCCAAGTAGAACCTAGTAAACAACCTTAAAGAACCAAAGATCTCCGTGGGTTTGATTTTAATTATTTGGGTATTTAATTAAAATGTTGGAGAAAAGATCTCTAGAGTGTGCATAAAGACAAAACCCCATCAATAAAAGATTGACAGTAGAGAACAATAAAAGAACAATATTCTAGTGGATAAAAGTGTACACGTGTAATGATATACATATACTGCATTTATATAGCTAAAAGTACAGGGGATGGGTGACTTATGCTCGGGGATTTGGTGTTTGATCGGTGAAGTAATCAAAGATGATTGAGAAGGTAGAAAAAAATAAAAATAAAAATAAAAAGGCAAGCTTTTTATGCTGGGAAAACTGGAAGAGGTTGAAGAAAGGTGGTTATACCACCTTATATTTATCAATAAGTCTAGCCTTATTTATGGATAAATATACACATAAAGTGTGTGCAGACTTAAGAAATTGTGTCCCGCATATTTATTTGGGTCATCACCCTTTATATTTGCAATTGCCTGTGCAGACTTAAGAAAGTGTGTATTGATCAATCTTTTAAATACGGCACAGTTCATTGATCTGAAAAAATTATCGGATGAATTGATGGATCATTGATTGAATAATTGATTAAACTATTATTAATTCAGTAACGTCATTAATATATAAAATATAATAAATATATTAATTATTATTATTATATAATATTTATCAAATATATAAAATTAATTAATTTATTAAAAAGTATTAATTTTGTTTTTTTTAAATTAATTTCAATTTTAAATTAATGAGATTAATTTAATTTTAAAATTAATAAGTGATAATATTTTTGAAATAGTTTATAATTTATTTATTTATTAGCACTATTAAACTATTATAACAGAGTGAGTATATTTTGAATCTATGCTCACGATAAGAATAGGGTTTATTATATAAAAATATATATTTTTTATATAATAAGTTTGAACTAGTAAAATCGATGAACCAGTAATCGATTCATTGGGTTGAACGGTTTAATTACCGGTTCACTTGGTTTTACCCATTTTTTTTCAAAGTTGGTTAGATGAGCTAAATCGGACTGGAGTTCGGACCAATTCTGATTTTTTTCGATTGAACAACCAATCTGATCCGATTTTGAAAATATTGATTTTGATACACTTATGGTAAATTGACACTTGATTAATGTTATTACGTTGCATCATTAAATTGAGACCAAATCCACTTTTTCTCCACCATTTATTAAACATATCTATTTTTAATATAAATTTTTTATATTTAAAAAAATATTAATTTTGACTATAAAAATACTCGAGTAAAATTCCAAAAATCATGTGGTTTACTTAAATTCTTGAATCACCACCTATGATTTGAGAAAACTATTGAATCACCACATGTGCTTTGATCTCAAGTTTTAAGTTATCTCATTTCTATCCAAATTGACAATAAATTAGTTTCACTCACTAAAAAGCCAGTGAAGTGACTTCCAACGGTCATATTCATGTGTCATTTATCCAAAATAACCCTAAATCATTACATTTAATAACCAACTATTTCAATTTTTGTCCATCTCTTTTTCAAGTCCAAAATATTAAGAAATCTTCAATTTTTTAATTTTAAATTTAATTAAAGTTATATATAGAAACTCATAATTTTCATTTAAACTATTAAGCATTATGACTAAATTAATTATTTTTATAAATAGTTTTTAATTATTCAACAAAAATAAAAAGTAAAAAATATAATCATATTACTACCATGAATTAAAATTATTATTTTGACTTTTGATTAAATTATTTGATATGAATGTTATATATATATATATATATATATATATATATATATATATATATATAGGGGACGATCTACCGTAAACACTTATTTTAAACAAAAAATGAACAAACACCTTGTATAAAGTTAATTATAAAAACGAATGGCTAAAATTTAAAAATAATTTTTGGCGTCCGCAAGAATAACCAGCAAACGAATTAATTGATTTCACCGGACCACTTTACCCATCAAATGACAGATTAGCAAGGAATTTAAGGAGTTCGCTAGAACTTGTAGTGGATTTATATCAAATTGTTCAACACATTCACATCCTAATATCATTCAAGCAGACTTGAATGTTTTAATCTCAGTAAACATTATATAATAATGTTATATTAAATAAAAAAATAATAATAAATCTTAAACCTAGTTAGTGAACCATAAATTCTACTTAATAAATCTTAGTTAGTAAACTCTAAACCCTAGTGTAATCTTAAACCCTAGTGAATAAATCACAAACCCTAAGGTTCATTAACTAGAGTTTAGAGTTTATTAACTAGGGTTTAGAGTTCATTAACTAGGTTTAAGGTTTATTAATTAGGATTTAGGATTTACTAACTAAGGTTTATGATTTATTAATTATTTAATGTATTTATATAATATAATATTATTATATAATATATTATTGTATAACTTGCTATGATTTTAGGATTGATTGAAATATTATTATAATCCTCCACAACATCTAGCAGACGTATCATGCTTTAGAATTTTCCTGGCGTTGCTTCATGCTGTTACATATGAGGGTAGAATGGTGACTGCACACATTCAAGGATCTTGCACTTAATAAGTAGTAATAAGCAGATATTACCTCGACGCTACGATATGGCATTTGGTTATGCTAATAACTGGAAAAAAGAAAAAGAAACATATACCATTAGGGAATGTCACAAATCAATTATCAATTGCTAGTCCTGTCCCTTATAAGTAAGCTGCATATATAGCAAAAATTTATATCAGAGTAAGTGAACAATAAGGATGTTATACATTTCTTTCAAACTTGCCATTGCAGTTCCAAACCAGTTCTTTGACAGTATTATTTCACTCTTATTAGCGTGCATAATGTATGTATATACACATGGCGTAGTAAAACCGATACGTTATTTCTTCCTTCTTCATACTATAATACTTCTTCTGCCAAAGAGTAAGATTTTCCTCAGGACAAAGGGAGTATGATTGAGATCCCACCCATATGTAGAATTTTGAGGTGGCATTGATTCTCAAAATGGCAAGATTGAATCCTGGCTTCTGCTAGACCTTTGTTTTCCACTAGATGAGAATGACCTCTTCATAGAAATAGGCCTCTTTTCCGAATAACGCCTAAATGAATAACTCTTCTTCGCTCCAAATATTCCTGAATTTGATCTAACACCTTTCCTAGTAACTTTCTTTAAATAAGCTTCATCGCCAATGGAACGAATATTAGCCGCTGCAAAATGAATCATAGATGCAGAAGATGAATCCATTGAAATCGACCTCCTCCTCTGTTGTAATTCTCCTTCCATTTTGACAATATGATCTGCCAAATCACTTTGAACTCGAACATCAAGATTCCTCCGACCTACTCCAATTGGCAATGCCAATGCACCAGTATTTGCACGCTCTTCTCCCGCTTGATCAACTGCCAATTCACCATTATTCTCAAAATTATCGACCAAATTATCATCCGTCGAGCTCAATCCATTCAAATTCCTCTCCACCGAGCTCACATCAACATTATTTGTATCCACAACAACCGGAGCGCGACATAAGGGACAGTTTTTATGGGACCTTAGCCAAGTATCAATACAAGGAATATGAAAAGCATGACTACACTTGGGCAGAAGCCTAAGACTCTCATCTTCTTGAAACTCACTCAAACAAACAGAACAATCAGTCCCTTCAATCAACACTTCCTCTTTTTTATACTTAAAAATTGCTATCGAATCAATAACAGATTGTTGTAGACCAATTGTGTTGATTAACTAGATGGGATGGATTAATTCCGGCCCATGATCCTCATTGATAAATTCTTCATTGGTTTGATCTAAATTAGGTGAATTTGTTCTCCTCCTATTCAAGCGATATTTTCTAAGAATTATGAGAAAACAAATCAGAATTAGGAAAGCCCCAAGAAAACAGAACAAGAGGAACAAATTTCTTGAGATGAGAAGATTTGATTTAGATTCATCAGCCCCACGAAAATATGCAGGAGGTGGTGGTGGTGGTGGTGGTGGTGGAAGAGGAGGAGGAGAGAGTGAATAATAACAATCATCATCAGGAGGACAGTCCACTAAAACAACTAGATTATGTGAATTAGTTTTTGGTAGTAGCAATTTTTTTATATGATGAATTCGCATTGAAAAAACAGGGGAATATGAAACAGAGGAGAAAAACAGAGATTCTTACCTTAAACATGAAGAAACAGAGGAGATAAATTGTAATAACATCGCTTAAAGCGCATATTATTGGTTGATGAAAATGGACATGGTGTGGAAAATTTTGTTTTTAGGGGAAGAGTTGGGGGAGTTTTGAGGAGTTGTTGCTTGGTGGATGGAAGTCAATGGAGTAAAGTTTAGTCGGTTCCGCGTTAATGGCGATGGGCATGGATTGAGCTGCAGTCAATAACTCATTTATCTGACTAGTTTAAAAATTAAAAACTATCCACTTGACAAAGAAAATTGAGACAGTCGATGAATAAATGGATCACTTTTGGGTCACTTGCTCCCCAAATATAATTTATTATCAACTTATTCAGTACCGTATATTTAGTGTTATAAACAAGTCGAGTTTTGATTTGTTTCAAGTTGAGAATTTTATTATTATAAATAATTTATTTTAAACATAATTTATTTAATTTATAAATATTTCGTTTAAAATATAAATATAATATTTTAAAATTAACACAGTGATACATCAAACACTTTAAACGTAAATAACCACACGTATTCTATAAACATCTAAATTTAGTGGTTGGTACGTTGCACATCAAAGTTTCAACGTAATCAATTTTTCTTTTTAATTGAGATTGTTACTTGTCAAAGTAAATTTCCTTCATTTTATTCTACCTATAATTATTTAGAATAAGACTGACCCAATGAATGAGTTAGTGTCGTTACTTTTGATTTATTTCCAATAGTTTTCTTACTTTTTTTAAATGGTCCAAAATGGTGTTGCTAGATTTTGTCACATTTTAGATACTTAATTTACTATAGAATTAGAATAAGATTCAAGGATTTTATTAGTAATAATGTAAACAAAAACTATACAAAAGTAACTCTTACAAAAACTTAAGCTTGACAATTTGATCTAAACTCAATGAGGTTTGCTTGATTCCGACTCTAATGGAATCCAATTGTTTAAATTTTATAGAGTTAAGATCGGATATGAGATATATTCTCTCACATTCGTTGCCGACCCAATTATATATATATATATATATATATATATATATTTTTTTTTTTTTTAATTAGCATTTTGTGTATATATATATAATTATGTATTTATTTATATTATTTCATTATAAATTCATAATATTTGTAATATAATATGTTATTATTAATAAAAATATTGCAAGTTATTTGATCTTGAATTAAAAATAATGGTACAAAATAATATAAAAAATTAATTTGTAAAAAAATAGAATAATTAGGTAAACAGAGACAGGGCGGAATGGGTACGGAGTTTTGTTTTCATGGTTGAATCGAATTCGGAGAATAGCTACACATTGATGGGGTAGGTATGGGGAGGGATCTTTTGAACCATAACCGCCCTGTTATCCGGCATAACAAAACTATTGAGTTTTAGATTTTCATGTCATTAAAGATTAGGCGAAATAGAAAAAAATACCATTATTAAATATTTGTTTGACAAACTTCATCATTAACCAATGGAATGCCGTGTGAAAGTGGACTTTAAAACAAATTACGTTTTCAGAAAGTAATAGAAGAATAATCTACAATAAAACTAATAATTGTACAAGCAAATCAGTCAACAATCCACTGGACCTTTTCTTGGAGAGTTAAATTATTTTTTTATTACTATACTCGATCTTAATTTATAAATATATTATTATATTAAATTTTTTTATAATTCTATCACTGTACTGATTTTTTTTACAAAATTTAAATTTTTCGTCAAAAACTGTTAATCATTTAACTGAAAAATGACGTGACAGTATTACTTTATAAATACATTATTGAACTGGAGATCGATTTACAGTTGCATCACTGAGAGAAAAATAAACAAAAATAAATATTAATATTAATAATATTAATAATAATAATAATAATGATAATAATAATAATAATAATAGTATCCTCTTTGTTACACAAAAATAAAAATAAAAATTAGTTTTGATTTTTAAAAATTAATTACAAAAAAAAAAAGAGATTAGTTTTGTTTTTTAAAAATTAATTTGAGGTATTTTAAAAATAAATTTTGATTTAATAATAATAATAATACTCTCTCCGTTACACAAAAAATAAAAAAAATAAAGTTCGTTATTATTATTATTGTTGTTGTTGTTGTTGTTGTTGTTATTATTATTATTATTTTATTATTTAGTAATACAACTGTAACTCGACCTCCAGTTTAATGATACGTTTGTAAATTAATACTGTCACATTATTTTTCTGTTAAATGACTAACAATCTTTGATGGAAACTTTAAATTTTGTAAAAAAAATTCAATATAATGATGCGATTATAAATTTTTTTAGTACAGTAATGTATTTGTAAAATAAGATCGAGTACAATGATGAAAAAATAATTTAACCCTTTTCTTGGACCGATATCATTAAAAATAATACTTCTTCTGTTCGGAAAAAAATGGCTTAATTTAAATTTTAAAGTCAATTTTAGAATCAAAATTTATCTAATTTTTTTTTTAACTATAAGTAAAGATGTTATAATCATAAAAAGTACGGAGTAAATATTTAAAGGCATGTCCTGCATCATTTTAATTTCTAAGGGCACCCACGGACTTTCGAATTAAAAATTACTAATATGACTTATTTTAAATTCAGTCGATTGGACAATCTAAAGGTAGGAGTCATCCCATTTTAAAATTAAAGATATATTTAAAAATTTTAAAATAATTTATAAAATCTTAAGATTCAAATATGATATGAATATTATTTAATTTTAATACAAATTAAAATTATAGTAAACTAATTAAAAAGTACGAATGATTATCATATTTATTGATTTTATCAATTATAAAATTCACAAATTAAATTTAAAAATAACTTAAATTTTGAAAAAGATGAAGTATTCTTAATTAAGATTTGAGCATGCCGGCTAAGATAATTAGAATTAAACAAACTAATTAACATTGGATCATGGGCCATGGATATCCTTAAAAGTCACAGTGTATCGTACCTAATCCATAAACCAAATTAATTTTAGAACACTGCTTTTAAAAAATATTAATCAATGATAATATTAATTAATAATCATGTCACTTCGTCTTTACTTAATTAATAAATTAAACCACTATCCTGCATTCAGGTGTGAGCTGTTAAAGTGTTAAACCATGTTACTCAAGTAAGCAGCCTCTGGTTGGCAGCTCATCAGAGATTTGGACCTTATTTTGTTGATCAAAACAGGAGTTGAAGTTCTTCAGCTTAATCCAATTTTAACGACCTTTTGACTTTTGATTATCCATCATTTTCACCCAGCATCAACAAAATAGCTCAGAAGAAAATTCTCAAGTACATCTCTCTCTCTCTCCCTCCCTCTTGCACGCGCATCATCCAAATTAATCCGATTAAAAATTTAACAAAAATTGTATTTGTATAATAAAGAGTTGATTCTTATTATTGTTTTGTACCAAAGGTCTTCTAAGATAAATTACTTGCAAATTTATTCTATATAAATGCATTTTTGGCTATTGAACTTCAGCCGTGGTCAATTATATTCACCCTTAACTATATCCAATCCAAATCCTGCCTTGTATTTTTTGATATGGTAGTACATACCGAACCAAAAGCACTAGAGTCCTATCAATGAGCTATTCCTGGGATTTTCCCATTTTTTTTTTATATATTTCTGTAAGTATCGTACGCATCACATAAATGTCGTATTTATTCAATTTCACTCTCTTGTGAGGAGATCGTGTAGAAATATCAAAAGATCATGTGAAAATAACACATACTCTCAATTCTGATATCTTTGCAAACATGCAGGAATTTTGTTGTCTAAAACAATATGCGGCCTGGAACTCCAACTCCATCTGGAAGTCCCTCCAACTCTTGGTAATTATCATCTAAATTATTTCCTTTTTTATATTATTGTTCCTTAATTCTTTTTTCAGTTGGACTAATTAACCTTTATCTACCAAATAAGGAGGAAAGGCTCATGGATCGTTGTAACGCTGCTATCAATAAGTCTACCCTTTTACAAGAACAAATTAACTTCGTTATTGTCATTGAAAAGTATGTTTAAGTGTGGTTAATTTGGTTTAATTTTCAAAGTATAATTCTTAATTCACATCACCCTTAATTAACTGAAAATTTATGTGTTGCGCTTTGCATGAATGCGTACGTAGAGGAGGTGGATACGATTATGGACACTGCTGAAGTAGTACTTGATGTGGTGGAAAAGGTAGCGGAGGAAGTAGAGGAGATGACAGATGATTTGGGTAATAAACTACCCGAGGGTGCAAAGCTCAAGGACGCTCTTGACTTGGTTGAAAATGTTGCCAGAGAAATTGTCAAGGATGCTAATCTAGCAGAAGACCTACTTGAAAAGGTATAATTAAAATATATACCAATTTCACTAAAATCATTTTTTCCTCTATAATCATTTTTAGTGGTTGATATATTGAAAATGAGTAACTACAATAGGTCGAACTAAACAGACTAAATTAATTTTCAAATATCCTTAATATGTATTTTCATGTGAATTAATTAGAAACAAAGTTGGAGAATTGATCGATTATAATTAAACACTAATTAAGCTAACTAGAAGACGAAACTAATACCAAGAATATTATCCACAAGATACTATTTATTTATAAACTACCAAAGATTTATGGATATTGGAATGGTGCAGGTAGAAAAGGTTGAGAAAGAAGTTGAAGATTTGATTTGTCAAGTAAACAAGGTCACCAGCGAAGCAGGTGGCGATGGCTGCCTTCCCGTGGATAAGTTGGTGAAAGTCCCTAAAGCAAAACTTTAGTTTCAATGTACAACTTTTATTGTTCTCTCTTTAGCAACTCAATTTTTTTAGTCCATTGCCGAAATCGTATAATATAAAATTGATATGATTCATGTAAATTAAAATGTTAAAATTATTTAATTAATATTTTTAAAATAATTTACAGTAATAATAATAATAGCTAAAATCAAATTAATTTTTGTTATTTTAAAATTTTATAAACTAAAGGTAAAAATAAAATATATTTTGTGGAATAGAGGTAACACATACTATACTTGAATAAACCTGTTAAAACTTTTGCAGATTATTTTAATGATATTTATTCCTCTGATTGAATGTGGTTAGTATGAAGTGAATTTTACTGTAAGTTAGTACAGTAATCAATACAGTGTTAATACGTGAAAAGAGAGAATTTCGTGTCAGCATTTTATTGATCAATACACCAACTTATCGTAAAAGTCATTCCATATTAACCGCATCCGTTCTGAATATGACAATCATCTAGTATCTTATTACTCGGTAAAAAGAAAAACTACTCCAATCATTAAATTTTAAATTATAAAATTTAAAATTAATTTTAATAGACTAAAGTTTAGTCCCTTCTACAGATCAATGAGATTTTAACTGCAAGTAAAACTGAGACTTTATAACCTTTTAGATATCATGTTCAATTTTTTTTTTATGGTATGAGTTCTTATTTTCCATTTATTATCAAACTTTCGTTTTTCATGAAGTTTATTAATATTATAATTAATATCAATTATAAAATTATTTATCATGAAAATAAAATTTAAAAAAAATTCACTTTTTATTTCAAAATTAAAAATACATTTTAAAAATGACAAATTTTATAAATAATTTTTTATTTCTAATTTTATTCTTCAAAAAATATTAACATTTTGCATTTTATGCTTGACGATGACAAAGAGTGGGTCCACGACGAAGTTGATGGCGGAGGTAATCGAGAAAGGCCCTGTAGTCTAACCGGGTTGGTTGTTGAGGAAAGAACAAGGCACACAAACTAAACGTAACATAATATTTAAACACAATACGATTTTTATTATTAAAAAATATATTTTTATATTAAAATTTATATTACATAATATTTTGTAATGATAACTATAATATTATATTTGATTTGAGAAAAATGTTTAAGCGTGTTTTTGATGAGCTGACGTGGCACATTGAAAAACCGCTTCCTTCGTTATTTCAAAGGTAAGACCGGTAAATGGATAATCTATTAGATTATTTTTCTTTTATATGAAATTTATTTTTTATTTGTTTTTTTTATAAGATGATTAATTTCTTTTTTTTTTTTAGAAAATTTTACTATCATTTTTTGGGAGATTTTGTTTTCTTTACTTGAGAGTTTTTTTTTGTTCGTGAGATTTTTTTCATTTCATGAATTGGTTAAAGATAGATCAATCATAGTTAAATTTTTTTTAAAAATTGTTCTTCCATTGCTCGTATAGAAGAACGGTCTAGATTTGAAATTTATATGTTGTCCACTAATTTTGTTGCAATAATTAACTCTTTTTTTTTGATTATTTGTTATTTTATTTTAAAAAATTATTATTATAGTCTATTTATTATCATATGCTTTCATCTTTTATAATAAATTACATTGTTAATATAATTCATTTTTTAAGATGATTTTATAAAAAATACTTGTTATCCGACAAGTCTATATATGGATTAAAATGGGTCCACTCGACAAAGAAAATTGAGAAAGGTGCCGCACTAGGCACTAGCCTCCATGGTGTTTGGTCTTACCTTTGAAATAACGAAGGAAGCGGTTTGCATAATAGTATAAATTTGCAAATTAATATCAGAACATGGGAATGAATGAATGAATGTGTGTGTACGTGTGTGTATGTGTTTATTACCGGTCTTACCTTTACATAATAATTTTTATGAATGAATGAATGTGTGTGTATGCATGTATATCTAATTGTGTTTTAAAGCCTCTAATTTATAAATTACATAATTTATTCCAAAATTTAATAAAAATCACAAAATAAAAATAAAAATAAAATAATTAATTAATGTTACTTCTCCAAATTGATATCGGATCTTTCAATTTATTTACTTGCCGGAAACCCACTCGGATTCTGTCAAAGTAATTAAAGTCACGTTTGGAAGCTGCTCAAATTAAAGGAATGATGGAGGAATGGGACCCATGCGGTATTAAAGAAACAAACCAGCCTTCACACGCCCTTGCTGATTGTTTTAAAAAATATAACCGACCACGCACTTGGCGCGGTCTTTTTCTCTTGAATTCCCACGCGCATGGCGCGATCCATTTACTTCCTGCTGCTGCTTCGCACATTGTGCAAGTTTTGATCTGCCCAAGCCTTCATGCGACGGCGTTTCTTATTCAGCTGATGCAGCCTTTAAGTCCTTGTACCAACCTGATTCAATAATTACGTAAATGTCATTAGTTTATATTTTTTTTTCTATAAAATGAAATTAAAAATAATATAAAAATATGTAATATTAATAAAAATAATAAAAACACATAAATGACCTAAAATACTAAAAATATTTAAAAATTTGCAAATAATTAAATATAATAATACTTAATAAATAAATATAAAATTTATTTATCAGTCCTTCACCCATGAGAAAAAATTTAAGTTGGAATTAAATTAATTAAGAAGAGCCTACTAATATTAATTAATTAGTAGAAGTGCTATTGAAAATCAATTAGAAAAAAGATTAATAATTTCGAAATCAAGGAGGAGACTTGTCCAATTAAGTCAGGAAGCCATCTGTTGTGAGTTTTTCCAAAAATCAACAACGGTAGGATTATTATTTAATTAATGAGTTACGCGACATTTATTCGTGTGATACCTGTGGCGGTGAATGACTTACCTTAAGTGAGTAGGATTATAATGGCAGGGTGCCACACACACACACACACACACACACACACACACACACACACATATATATATGTATATATATATGTAACACCCCCTTTTCGAAAGATAGATTACGCACAGAACATAACAAAATTAATAAATTGATATCCAAAACTTGAATATGAAACCGAATAGTCTAAATAGATAATTGTCAACTGGTTAAAACACAGTCTGAGTATTACTACAATACTTAGAAACCAAAATATCAAATCCTACACAAAATATCTAAACTATTTACATAAAGGAAGCTCTCTTCAGCTCTCCCTGGTTACCTGCCGGAAGAAAAACACAGCATGAACCAAATGCCCAGTACGGATATAGAGTGCAAGAAAATAAGAACTAAAATGAATAACAAAACCAACTAAACTGAACTATTCTGAATAACATAATAAATTGAATCAAATGGTTGGGGTGATTTCATACCGAGCTCAAAACAAAACAGAACAAAATATATATCGGACTGCGCAATCCAGATGTATGCGAAATCGGAAGGTGTGTTTGGCACAAACAACACCAAACCGCAGAACAAAATGCTAGGGTCGACCCATACGCCTCCCACAACAAAACATCAATTGGCCAACTCCCATCGGAGCACACAAAATGGAGACGCCGTGGACTAATCATACTGCCACGGAAGTGTCATGCCTCGGTGCCAAGATGACATGTCTGTGGCACCCCCACAGGTGGTTATAGCTCAGGTATACCCTACGGTATATTCTAACAAAAATATCATGTCACAATATATGCGACACAATACAAACAAAAAGGGTACTAATACACACATGCTAAACCGAAACGAATTAATACAAAGTCCTCAAAATATATTAACATATACGTTTCTACAGAATCAAAATAAATACTAGACATGCTCGCTATGTCAAAAGAGTACAAGTTACGAATTTTAGAATATCTAAAACCAAACAATTCTATCATAAACACTTAACTATGAATAATATATCGAAATAATATCTGAATTCTAATTGAGAGACAAAACGAACAAATTAAAATTAAAGAAATATCGCTGAAGGAGTACGGAATCCGTACCTGGAATACGCAATGTAATACCCAAAATTATATTCCAAAAACGACTCGTTAAATTTCCTCCGTCGGAACTAATTAAACAAAATAAATGAATAAATAAATAAATAGTTAATTAATTGATTAAACTTTACACATTTTCTTTCTCTTTGACGAATCTGAAATCTTTTCGTTCTAAGCAAAATTCTATCTAAAGTTATACATATTTTAATCATATATAATATTTTAATAATTAACCACCTTCTTGTTTTCAAAATAAATATAAGTATATTTACAAAAATATTCTTTCTATTTTTAATTATGTTACAAACAAATATTATTATTGTTATTATATTATTATTATTATTATTATTATTATTATTATTATTATTATTATTATTATTATTATTATGTCACAACTCTAAAGTTACAAAAATAATAATTTAATATATCAAAATATTAATTACTAACAAAGATATACAAAAATTATATATACTAACAAACTAAATAACATACAAAAATTAAAGCTACAAAATTAAAACGAATACAGAAAATTAAATAATTACACCAAAAAAGAAAAAGAGACATACCCAAAATTTAGAAGAGATCCACCGTCTCCAAAGAAAATCAAAAGAAATTTGGGCTTATATCAATACCCAAAATCCAAAGAAGAAAAATAAAATATTTAACTAGGGAGGTTCTTACTTAAAAGTCCATCACACAACAATGTACTTTCTCACAATGGGAGGTCCTTATTGTTTAGATGTTCTAAATGGGAAGTAGTATAGTCATATATATAGGTGAAGGAAGGGAGGAAGACTTTTAAAATAGGTGATGTGAGACTATGGAAGGAGTGGGTATTACAATATATATATATATATATATATATATATATATATATATATATATATATATATATATATATATATATATATAGTAGGTGACTTGGAAGGCTACAAAGGGTTAAGAAAACATCTTGGATAGCAGCATAATACATGTGTGAGGATGGTGCGGCCAAAAGGCGGAGATCTCGGCAGTAAGTAATTCAAGAATGAATAAACAACTTGACTAGCCGAACTGAAGAGAGAAGTATTTACTCGTGATCTATTATCGGTGTTGATTAATTAACAAATTTAATTATTTTTTTAGTTTTTGATGGTGAAATTAATTAATTTTTTTAATTTAATCAAAGGTAAATTTGTACTCTTAATTTATTATGTAACCTCAAGTTTTAGAGCATAAAACATGAAAGGATTATTGTAAGTCCGTTATTTTGATATAGTGAAGATTCAGAGTTTGACCTATAATTTTTTTCTTTTAAGGGTTTTTACACGTTAAATATTGTGTCTTACTTATTAGATTCCATTTACTCATTTTTCATTGGATAGTAGAAAGAAATGGAGAAAAAGAAATAAGAAATGTGTGGAAAAAGTTATTTGATAGACAATAAAGTTATTTATTTTATTAGAATATAAAATATAAAATTATTTATTCTATTACAAATATTATAATAAACGTTTTGTTCTTATTTGAAAAAATTCAATAAGATGAATGAATTGTGGTGTGAATTTTCATCCTCCCATTTTCACTTTAGGCCACCCACCACACTTTATTTTACACGAAAATTTTCTTAGAAAGTTTGCAAGTTAGGCCACCCATTATTTAATCAAACCTCATTCTTCAAAATTGGTAGCACATATTTTTTTCCCTTTCTCAAACCGAGTATGCGCATTGTCAAATTTTGCGTGCCTTCGCTCCCCTATAAATAGGTTTCTCGATTGAGCAAATAAGCGCACACATTTCTCTTCTTCTACTGATATATTGTGAGTATACTTTGAGTATAGTAAAATTATTTTGAGTGTTGGTAAAGCTAAAAAGTAGTACACGAATTTTTCAAGTGAGTCTTTTCTTTAAATATAATATTTGCATAAATACTCACAAATCTTCTTTTATAAGACTCTTCCTTTAAAAGATTTATTTTGAAATATTATTTTAAAAATTATTTTGAAGTTATTATAAATTATTTTGTACACTACACAGATTTATATTATATAAACATTTTTCATAATTTCATAGTATACGAATTATTGTATACCATGAAATTTATATATGATAGTTAATAATTAAATTATAAATATATATAGCTTGATTCAATACATTTAAACAGTCTCTTGTCACGTGTTAAGGTAAATGATATCATTTTCTTTTATACTCTTAAACTTACTATGATAAGTATTGTTTAGTAAAATTCATGAAATGATTTCTTAATAGTTTGCGCTTCATTTAGTATCATTTCATGTGAACCTTCCTATTTTACCTGATTCTTTCTATTGAATTTTAACTGTTATTTTTGAACTATGGATCTTGAATATAATTTTTAAATTTGACTCCGTATCATGTTAACACTTTAGAGATTATTTGAATCTGCACAAAGTAAACTTTGTAAACCTCTAATGTATATTGTTTATCCTATTATTCTCTTTTTTTTGTTAATCATTTATATCATTGTTATTCATACTAATCATCAATAATCAAGTTATTGTGAATATCTGTGACCTGGTGCACAGATGATATGATAAAGACGATATAATGGTGATGTGTCTTTTAAGGTACATGGTGAATATTCTCTTTGGCCTGAGGTAAAAAAGAACTGTTATTTGGAATGATCATGACCAATGGTGTTTCAGATGATAAGGGTTGATGATGATTTTTCTGAAAATATGAAGCTAATAGATGTCATGATCTACATGATTTTTCTAATGGTTGTTATTCTGCTGCAGTTGTTGATCTAACTTTGTTCCAGAACTTTACTGCAGTTGTTAATTTGAAACTTGTTATTTATTTATTTCTATTAAGAACTTATTACTGTTGAAGATTATTGATAATTTATTCACTATTATCTTAGTCATTATATTTTTTTACTGTGTTATTTGAGCTAACCATTTTATTTTTATTTCATCGATCTTTAACAGGAGATGAGAAAGTAGCTGGGTCTAGCCGGAGAATGAAGTTAAGGTCCGAGTGATAGCTGTAATAAGTCTTCACACGTTGTAAAATAGTGTGACAATAATAATGAATACTTAGTTGTATATTATTTGAGTATTGTATTGTGGTACATTATACTGTATTGTAATAGTTGTTGTATATTTTGACGACTCACGTTTGTGCTGGGTGGATCCGAATTTGGGGGCGTCACACTGGTGTTGATTAATTAACAGTTTTAATTAATCTTTAGTTTTGGGTGATGGAGTTAATTATATTTCTCAATCTAATTAAAGGTAAATTTGTACTCTCAGTTTATTGTGTAACCTCAAGTTTTATGGCATAAAAGTTGGGAGGATTATTGTAAGCCCGTTATTTTGATATAATGGAGATTCGGAGTTTGACCCGTGATATTTTTCTTTAAGGATTTTTCACGTTAAATATTGTGTTTTGCTTGTGGATGCTTATTTGTTATTTTTATTCTCAATATTGGGTTTGTTGATTTCCCATTTAATTGCACAAAGACGAAAAAGTAATTCTTGGGGGTAAGGTTATCTTAGGTTCACTTTTTCCAATAGATTGGTAGATCAACTTTTAGAAGGATAAAAACTTTATGGAGACACATTTGGGCTTTACGGATTCCTCGTAAGGTGAAAGTGTTATTGTGGCATGCCATTAGAAATATCCATCTAGTGAGAACAAATTTATGCCGACGAGGTATGGATGTTCCGACAAGGTGTGGGACGCTCGAGTATTATTGGGCTGGTGGATGGAATTGCCTGGAGTATTTGGGGCAATAAAAATGATGTGTTTCTTAATGATAGTAAACAATTGCCTCCTGCTATAGTTAAAAAGGGTGTAATTTTGCTGCATGAATTTCAACAAGCTCAGATGGTTAGTAAGGTATTGATGAAGTAGGAACTTGGTTAGTTTAACGTTAAAGATTATTAAATAACATTCTAATGTCGACAAATGAATAAACTGTTAGGATATCCAAATCCATATGTGGTATTTTATCCGAATAAGAAAAGGATCATGGGATGCTCGGCAATTCCGAAATTAATGCGGAAGTGGAATCATATAATATATATATATATATATATATATATATATTATATGAAGTATGCATGTTTGAAGCTTTTCCAAAACTAAAAAGGAACAGGGATCATGTGGCAGCAAATCACTTCCAAAAGTGATTTGGAAAGCAGCATGTAAACTTGTGGTTGTTGAATCAAATTAGGAATTAAGGAGTCAGAATATATATATATATATATATATATATATATATATATATATATATATATATATATGACTTATGTGCTGCGTAGTGAGCATCACAAGTTGGCAGCATAGAGAGAGAAATCTTGAAAACACAGGATTGTATGGCCAAAATGAGGAGATATCTCGGCAGGGATAACAACAAGAAAATAGAAAATTTTCTTTGTGTGCAGTGCCGAACGGAAGGAAAATTGAGAGATACTTAATTGGGTTTCAACAGTATATGGTATTACTTTGGTGAAGTTAATTAGGTTGTTCAAACTAATTAAAGGTAAATTTCGTACTCTATTTATTTATTGTGTAACCTCAAGTTTTAAGGTATAAAATTTGGCAAGATTATTATAAGCCTATTATTTTGATATAGTAAAGATTCAGAGTTTGACTCGTGATTTTTTTCTTTAAGGGTTTTCTACGTTAAATATTATGTCTTGTTTGTAGATGTTCATTTGTTATTTTTGTTCTGATTATTGGGTTTGTTGATTTTCTATTTAATTGCACAGAGACGAAAAAGTAATTCCTGGGGTTGAGATTATTTTAGGTTCATTTTTTTCCTAACAGTGGTATCAAGAGTTCGATTGTTTTATGATTTTCTTATGCAAATTAAATGGAGGATTGGACAACAGGTTGCATGATTAAACTCAAGGTTACAAATTATACAATTTGGAAGAAAAAATGGAGGATTTGCTTCTATAAAGATTTGTACAAGCCATTTGAGAACAACAGAATTAAGCCCATAAAAAAGAGTGACGTATAGTTGAACAAGATGAACAGGAAGACTATTGGTCTGGTTAGATCGTGAATTGATCAAAGTGTGTTTCATCATGTTGCCACATAAACTAAAGCCTATGATCTCTGACAGAAATTGGAGTCCATGTATGAAAGGAAGACGACGCAAAAAATAGCTTTTTTGATTAAAAAAACTTGTGAATTCTAAGTTCAATGATGAAAATTTCATTGCCGAACACTTGGGTGATTTTTAGAGTCTGATAAATCAGTTAAGTACGATGAAGATGATCGTTGACAATGAGATGCAGGTTTTGTTGTTGTTGAGCTCTTTGCCTGATAGCTAGGAGACGCTAGTTGTATCGTTGAGTAACTCCGCTCCCAATAGTACGTTAACAATGGATACAGTTAAGGATAGTTTGTTTAACGAAGAACAGAGGAGAAGAGATACTGTAGTGAATGGTGCTGAAACATAAGTTTTTGTCTCGCAGAGTAGGGGCAGAAACAGAAAGAAAAGTTCTCCGACCTGAAGATGACAAATTCAGGGGAAGGTCTAGAGATAGAAAATAGATAATTTTTTCTATTGCTAGAAGCTGGGTCACATAATGCTAAAGTGTAAATTTTTTAAGAAGGAGCAGTCTAAGGAAAAATATGAGGATAAAGACTCGATTGTGTATTTATCCGACGTTGATGTAATCATTGTTTGTGAGGGTAAACTCAAGTGTCATTTTAATGATTGAGTGATTGATTCTAGTGCTTCATTCCATGTTGTTAAGAATGGTGAGATCTTCATATCATACACTAGTGGTGATTTTGGCTATGTAAGGATGAAAAACGGAAGTGAATAAAATGTTATCAGCATTGGAGATATTTATTTGGAGACTAACAATGGTTACATGTTGATGTTTAAAGATGCTATACATGTTTCAGATATCCACCTTAATGTGATCTCCACTAGTAAACTTGATAAGAATGGTTATAATTGTTTCTTTGGTGAAAGTCAGTGGAACTCACCAAAGGGTCTCTAGTGATAACTAGAGGTAAGAAAGTTGACACTCTTTACACGATGCAGGCACATGTGAGAAGTGTTGAAGATGGGGGAGTTATGAAAAAAAAATGTGGGACAAAAAAAAAACAAGATGGGATAAAAACCTTGCATGAGAACCACAAGAGGAAAGCTCTTCGTTTTAAATTGGTAGCAAAAGTGAAGTAGAAAAATGACAGCTCGCAATCAAGATACAAAGCGGTTGTGAATAAATTTGACAAGAAAAAATCTGTCAAGTTTGAATTGAATTCTCTTATCGAAAAGAACCATGCCACTGAGACAAAATCAGACATAAAAATAGTTGAAATTTTCAAGAAGCTTGAGTTGAGTCAAGACTTCGTTAAGATTAACTCCAAGTGATGGGGTCACGATAGAAATCTCTCTCTTATAGATTTAGAGGGAGAGATTATTAAGATATTCAAATCTATGTGTGGTATTTTATCCGAATAAAAAAAGTATCATGGGATGCTCAACAATTCCAAAACTAATGCAAAAATGGAATCATATAATATATTATATGAATTATGTATGGTTGAAGCTTTTCCAAAGCTGAAAAGGAACAGGGATCACGTGGCCAAAAGTGATTTGGAAAGCAACATGTAAACTTGTGGTTGTTGAATCCAATTAGGAATCAAGGTGTCAGTATATATATATGACTTATATGCTGCGTAGTGAGCATCACAAGTTGGCAGCATAAAGAGAGAAATCTTGAAAACACGGGATTGTGTGGCCAAAAGGAGGAGATATCTCGGCAGGGATAACAAAAATAAAATAAAATAGAACATCTTCTTTGTGTGCAGTACCGAACGGAAGGAAGATTAAGAGATACTTAATTGGGTTTCATCATTATATAGTATTATTTTGGTGAAGTTAATTAGGTTGCTAAAATTAATTAAAGATAAATTTCGTACTCTATTTATTTATTATGTAACCTCAAGTTTTAGGGTATAAAATTTTAAAAAATTATTGTAAGTTTATTATTTTGATATAGTAGAAATTCAGAGTTTGACCCATGATTTTTTTTAATGGGTTTTTCACATTAAATATTATATCTTGTTTGTGGATGTTTATTTGTTATTTTTGTTCTTATTATTGGGTTTGTTGATTTCTTATTTAATTGCACAAAGACGAAAAAGTAATTCATAGGTTGAGATTATTTTAGGTTCACTTTTCTCAAAATAAACCTTGATAAAATTTTGAATTAACAAGAAAGATAGAGAATTTTCCAATAAAAAATAAAAAATAATAGTAATATTATACTCTCCTACATACTTTGAAGAGGATAATAAATAATTTTCTTACATTTATTTTTAAAAAGATAACAAAACTACTTAATTTTTTTTTTCTGTCGCTAGTTGAAAACTAATAAAGTAAAAATAATACTAAATTTAAATTTTATTTCAAATTTGATTCTAAACTGGAATATGCCATTGCATCAGTCCCTCCCACTTGAAAAGAGCTCATTCTCGAGGTATGATCAGGATAATTAAGAGCCGCCAAAGGATAATACATATACAGATAAAAAAAATTGAAAGTTTGAGAAACACCTATGTCAGATGGAAAATCCACTACATAAACATTATCATTAATATTCTTGCACACGATCCGAAATGGTTCATACTTCTTATGTTGTAACTTTTGATGTCGACTAGGTGAAAATCTTTCCTTTCGTAAGTACACCATCATTTCATCTCTAACTTGAATTAGTTTGGCTCTGCTTCACTTATCTGCTGCTTCTTTGTATTTGGCGTTGGATCCTATCAGCTTGGCTCGAACTTCAGCTTGGACATCATGAACCTCTTCAGCCATTGTTGAAGCGGCACTGCTAGAATCTGCTAGCTTTGGCAAGGGAACCAAATCCAAGACATGTTTAGAAACTTTGCGATTTACAACAGAAAAGGGAACATACCTAGAGAATTATGAACATAATTGTTTTGAGCAAACTCTATCTGTCTAATAGCTAGCTCCCATTTTTGTGTGCTTTGAAAGGTTAACGATAGCGCGACTAGCACCATGTCTAGCGCCATGCCCACCGTTTTGTCCTTCATGATTCACAAGTTGGTGACGGGGTTCATCTTCGTTACCATCCGTCCAAATTTTCCTCAACATATAAATTTACATCGCCTTATTGATTTGGAATAAATTCATCTCGATTTTGTATGGATATATAGATTATTAATAGCATTCATCAGCTATTTTAAAGTTTGTTCCATACCACTAATTCGACAAGTCAAGTCGTCGAATGCATGTTGTGACGCATAACCTCCATGCCTGTCATAGGGTTTGTGTTCAATCTATTTTTTTGGTGAAAGGATATGAATGCAGGCTCTAAATACCAATTGACACAACGAAAACTTGGTTACTTTAACATACTAACACAAACGTAGGGATTAAATAATGTTTTAATCTTGTCAAATGAATAAACTTTGATAAAATCTTGAATAAACAAGATAGAGAATTCTCCAAGAAAAAACAAGTATTATTATGAATAAGAAATACCAAGACAACCTATATACATTGAAAGGATAATAATAACTTTCCTATGTCTACAATGAAAAGGATAATAAAATTACTAATTTACTTTTCCCAAGACTTTGATCGGGTTCAGTGCAATCTTACCGTGGAATGTACTAAAGCTGTAGCTATTTTTAAAGCCTTGCAATTCGCATTAGACATCGGATTCTTTCATGTTATCTCGCAAAGTGATAGTTTGCAGGTGATTACCCGACTGTAATTTCGAAGAAAGTTTTTTCTTACCTCGGGTTGCCACTTGCCAGTCGATAATTGTCGAAAGTTGCTCATGAATTAGCAGCTTTAGCTCAAGTGGACATATTTCCTTGCCCTTCTTACTGGATGGAGGAGGTTCCGGATTGTATTATGCGTTTCTTGTTGGTTGATTCTATTTATTAATGAAGTTTTCCAGCCTTCTTTGGTTCTGCCTTTCAAATAAAAAAAAAAGGGCCCGCTCAAACTTGCCTTTATTAAAAGAGTCTCAGTTTTCCGTGTGATCTAGATGTATAGCTCGACTAACTAGTTTAAATATAATATTACTCGCAAGGCAAAACAAAGCCCATTGCTGATGACTGCATACAATTTTATATTTTGAATTAAGTAGAACTAATTAGGCATGGCGGCTAAGTATAATTAGAATCTAATCAACGTGGAAACATCTTCAAGATTGACTTCAAATAACAGCCTATATCTATAAATTAACCATTTTAATTTCAGAACACTTCTTCGGAAATCCACACGTTTATACAAAGTAATACTTCTATAATAATAAAATCATCTCATTTCTATCTCCACTTAATCAATAAACCTCTCTTCTGCAAATCATCTTAACTTGTTTGAGAAAGTTTTGTTAGAGTTTTATTTTTGGAACCAGAGCTTAATAAGAAATTGCTGTTAAACCATGTCCGCCACAAGATTATTCGTATCACAGAGCTCAAGTAGTCTCTCATTGGCAATCATCGGAGATTTCGACCCTCTTTTCTTGATCAAAACAGGATTGGTTTAAGTTCATCAGCTTCATCCAATTTTAAGCAACTTTTAACTTGCGATTATATATCATTATCACAAGGCATCAACAGCATACCTCAAAGGAAAATTTTCAAGTACATCTTTCTCCCTCCTTTTGCATGCATTTATATTGCAAGTCTCTCTTTATCTTTATGGATTTGATAAGGCTAATAATACCCTCATCGGATCCTGCTATTTGCGACAGCCTTGTGCACTTGATATATACCGTTCTTAATTAACATACGCACATGAGCTCTTAATGAATGAGTGAATTCTAACATTACAATCCCATACGTGTAGGAATTTTGTTGTCTACAACAGTATTCAACCTGGAATTCCAATTCCATCGGGAAATCCTTCAAGTTCTTGGTAATTATCATCTAAAATTATTGCCTATCGTTTCCTATTGTTCCTAATTTTTGTAGGCTAACCTTTATGATCTAGCGAATGTTAAACAGGAAAGGATGGATCATTGGAATGGTGCTATCCATATTTCTATCCTTTTGCAAGCACAAATTAAATCCGTTCCTAATGTTGAAAAGTATGTTTGATTACTTGGTAACTAATATACAGTAAATGGTGGTTAATTACTTTGATTATTAATAATTAACTACGCTCCTACATTATACTTATATTGAAAGTTTTTGTGTTACACTTCGAATGTGTAGGGGAGGTGGAGACGATTGTGGACACAGCTGAATTAGTACTCAATGTGGTGGAAAAGGTGGCGGAGGAAGTGGTGGAGATTGCAGATGATTTGGGTGATAAACTACCCGAGGGTGGAAAGCTCAAGTGTGCAGTTGATATGGTTGAGAATGTAGGCAGAGAAATTGTCAAGGATGCTAATCTTGCAGAAGAACTACTTCACAAGGTATAAATAAACTGTATAACAAATTTGAATTATAAATGAATTCAAATCAATTTTAAACTATAAGATTTCTAAAATTAAATTCAAACCATGGTTCTTTTGTGGAACAGTGAAAGTATGTTTTACAAATACTAATATTTGACTCGTGAAAATATAACATTTTTAGTATAGTTTTATTTTAAATTTTGAAAGCTTTAGGTGGGTCATGAGTCATGACCCCATTATTTCAAATTATCTATATCTATATCTATATTATAAAATCTCCATGGAAAGTTTGGTGAGATTGTGTCATGCATTTTTTTTTCCATACATCTTTAATTATATTACTATTTTGTTTATTTTATATTATTTTTTAAAATTTATCTTTCTATTTAGTCATGTAAATTTTATAAAATTCATATTTTATTCTACATAATTTAAACATCCTACGCGTGTGGCATCGGCCGCTAGCATAATATAATTCATCCTAACTACTCTTGTGAAATCACTCTACTTATTAATTTTGGTTTTAAAATGTTTCTCCATAAGCTATATATATTTTATGAATCCAGAGTTAACAATGGATTTGTATTGGAATGGAGCAGGTAGAAAAGGTTGAGAAAGAAGTTGAATCTTTGATTGAACCAGTAATTGGTCAACTAAACAAGGTCACCCAAGAAGCTGGTGATGGAAGCCTTCCGGTGGATAAGTTGGGAGATGCCCCTAATTAATTAAACAAAATCTTTAGTGTCAATGTACATCTTTTACTGATTATTGGTATTTTTTTTTTTTATTTGAAATCCGATTATTTGTAATTGAATTTATTCTTCCCCATTCTTTTGAATATTACGATGTCATTTAATATCTCAGTTTAATTTGAGTAATTATATAAATCCCTCTTTTTCAAAATAAGAATATCAAATGTGACTTTTAAGTGATCTTGGATGGATATAGCAAAATAAGTATAAGTGCACAATATTTAAAAATTATATCCATTTTAATTATTAAAAAATAAAGCATGACACTAAAATTTTTGTCATATCTCACTTTTTAATAATTGTGATAAATACAGTGTTTAATTTTATATTTAAATATTGTGTATGTAGACTTATTCGATATAATATACACTATGACGGAATTATGGATTGAATAAACAACATTTATTAAGGGTCTTATTACAATTTATTATCAAAGTTATTTTGATTAAATAAATAATTATTAGTAAAAATAATTAAATCTAGCAGAAAATTAGGCGCGTGCGACATATTCCATCAAATTTAAGCCATTAGTGACTTTCATCATTGTCAAACTATCTTTCTAGATGAAAGCTAGATATAGTCAAGCTAAACAAAGTTAACTAGGGGTCTAAATTTGGAGATAATTTCTTCGTGGCACATTTTTGAAGGGTTAAATGCTTAATAAATTATTGTACTATATGTTAACTTACAAATAAATAATTTATTTTTTTTTACAGTCAATTCATTGAACTGCATTTTACTAACAAAAAATAAAATTCCATCAGAAACGTTAAATATTTTAATAGAATTACTGATGTGTAATGTCACATCCTAGTTAATCTTAATTGACACCCACTTAGTCCCAGTTGGATCCAACAAAAAAAAAAGTCAGCTTAAAAATAAAAAAGGAAAAGAAAAAAAAAAAGCTTTTTAATTCATCAAACTATTTTTTCTCTCCTCGTTCTTTCTTCATTTTCTTCCTTCAACAATGAATCTATCAACAGAGATAAGAAAAAAGTCTCAAAATTTATATCCATAGATTTTACTTAAATGTTAAATTATGAGTTAAGCATTGGTTACCTCAAAGATTTTTTCAAAGGAGAAGTTTTTCCAATTAAGTGGGTCTTTGAGTTTGAAAAGGGTTTGAATCGGAGAAGCCATGGACACCATGAAAGGAGATGAGAGAGAAAATCTAAAATTATAGAAACTCATATGTTTTTCTCTCTAAAATTTTGTTTTTGGGTCTCTTTAAAAACATTGCGTATATATGTATATATATCATCTTTATCATCACCTGATTTCCAATAATAGATATGAAACAGGCATACATGTATATGTATGATTCTCCCTCCCTGAGCTCGCTGAAAAGAAAGAAAATGGCGATCCATTACCCAATTCTCCCTTTGTGACTGAAAATGGTGACGAATTTGAAGGGGCTTTCACTTTGTGATATACAGTAAATTTAATTTTAAAAAGTAATAAAAACAATTCTAGTTTAATAAAATTAAAATTTTCTAAATACACATAAAGTTAACAAGAATTTATAAATATGTATTTATATATAGTCAATAATTTATTTTTAAAAGATATTTAATTTCATCATATTTTTAATTTTTATAATTTTTTAAATAATTATATTTGTTATTAATTACCTAAATTTATTTTACTAATTACAAAAATAATTAATAAAAATTTCATATTTTTTTGCTAAATTTTCTAATTTTATTTTATTTTTAAAAATTTTAATTTATTTTTTCCTTAATATTCTTTCATTTTTACTAAAGAGTGGTTACATGTCAAAAAAATTCTATGTCAGCTCTATCTCTCTCTTATGATGTGACAAACTGTTAAAGTCAACATGAGTTAACTGTTATTAATGGTTTGTTACGAAATTGAAGTTCAGTGAGTCGAATTTTAAAAATAATAATTTACTAACTTACTTGTAAGTTGACTTATAGTACAGTGACTTATTATATATTTAACCCCATTTTTTAAGATAATTTTTTTTAAAAAAAATTATTTATTTGAATAAACTGCGTGCATGGGAAACATTTTTTATATTCCTAGAAAAATGTATTTCATAAACATTAATTACTATAATACAATCAAAAATCCAAAATATAAATCTAGAAAACTAACTCTCAAGGACTAAATACCTTAAAACAATATTTCAAAATTTTAATTTATTTTTAAATAATTTAATTGTCATATATGATGATAACGATAATCTCCCTTAGAACCAAAGGCCAATGATGCTATCATTCCAATTGATAAAATAATTTTATATGCATAAATAGTTGTACACAAATATTATGAAATTAATAGTATTAATATTTCACGTATACAATAGTAAAAAGTAATATAATAATAAAAAATACTATGTGCATAAACTATACACAAAGAACTAGATCATACATGTCATATGTTCCTTCGTACATCTCCATATTCGAGACTTTGAAGGATATATTAATTCTAGCCTCATCAAGATCTCTAGTGAAAAGAGATGTTGTGTAGGATTTATTGCTATTGGTTCTAATGCATCCCTTAAAGGATCTCCGAGGAATGTTTCTCCCGAAGAACTATTATGACTTTGGTGTTTTCTTTGGCCTCGTTCATTACTTCTTTGTCGCGAGGGTGACCTAGTTCTTCTCCTTCGGCATCAGTCTGAATCAAATGATCAGCATCTTGGTCGAGAAGGCATTTTACGTCTATGTAGTAGGTCATCTTCGATTCTCGTCGTATTTGCAAATTGCTTGTCAAGCTTTTCCTATTGAAGTTGAAAAGCTTTCTTTTTATCCTGAACTTCTAAGAGGCAACACTGTTTGTCAACGTTTGTGGATTAACATGATTGCAAGCGTACCTCTCTATGAAAGTTGTTATGATAGTTTGGTGATGGTGGTCGTGCCGCCATAGAAGATTTTTTAAATAGTGGTTGAAAAAAAACTCTACTAAATTCTAGGATGCTTTCTTTCTAGTGCCAATTTTAATACTCGAATTTGTCCACACGTTCAATCATTGGCTTGAACATTAGTAGTTAAACGTGAACTTGTACAGAAAGAACTATTAGAAAGTATTTACCTGCTTAGATCGTCAAAAAATACTTTCGGTGCGAGACTAAGAATAAGCTTTAAGATATGTTTAGCATACCCATTTTGTTAGTTAGTAGATCTTCTCACTTGGATTCTTTTACTGGCATATCATTTCACATAAAAGTCTCAAATTTATTCTATTAAGCTCATATTTAAAAAAGATTAATGTTAAAGCTCTCAATTTTTTGTATTATATTAAATGTGATATTGAATATATTAGTTACTGCTTTAATTTTTTTTTAATTGACGTTTTAGAAAAAAATGCAAAGATTAAGAAATATAATTAATATTTTGTCTGATTAATTAAAATGAGTATAAAATCTCAATATTACTTTTCAAAATTCATTGAAAAAGATGAAAGATAAACAATTTAATATTTAACATAGGAATAATTTGATAAATTAAGTCATTAATGATTCATTAAAATATACAAACAACAAATATTAAAAAAGAACAAATTTCACTATCTATAAAGACAAATAAAAATAAACATAGTGAGTATATTTTACGATATAGTCAATCACAAAAGATACAAATAATTAATATAATGACGACACATCATTTGAACTAAATATTCGAGACCAATAGTATTATCTTTCAAGAAAACAGTGATGTGGCCATGTAGGCAACATTATATTACTCCCATATTCTAAATTATAAGACTATTATTGATTTTTTATAAGTCAATTTCAAATTTTTTCAAACTCGTAATTGACATAATTCATTCAAATTTTGAAAACAATAATTAATTTTATAGCTAATATTACTTTTTAAGTGGTTTATGATATTAATAATTATATTGACATAAACTAAATATATTTATATCAATTTTAAGTTTAAAAATATTTTAAATTAATTTTTAAAAAGTTAATATTGATTTTATAATTTAGAATGAATGAAGTATTATTTTTTCTCACGTTTTAAAAATAAAATAAAAAAAAATTAAAAAAAAGAAAGAAGAGAAGAAGAAGTTTGTTTTATAACGATAAGATTTCATGACTCTGCAGGTGAAAGCCGCTGGGAGAGAGTTGGAGGAGATGATAGGCTCGGGCAGAGATGATGACAAAGATCAACCGTCAAAGAAAATATCCTAATTTGAATTTCATATGTTAGCATCTGGCTAGGCCTTTTTTGGAGATAATTGCATGATAAAATTTCAAAACAAACATTATATTAATCCAATATCAACAGAGTCGTCAACTACGTGGTTTTAAAAGGCTTAAGGCTGCATAACTGAAACTCATCAATGTCCAAATTTATTTTCCTATATTAATGCGTAAAGTATTCAAAAGAAATTAAATTACAATCGATTAGGAAAAAGGAAGGTGCATGTCTGTTATTTTTATATCTTTAAATAGAAAAAGGAACTTCTAAAATATATATTTTTTGTTCTACCAATTTTATTACAAGCCATTTATCGTCATTTTATGAAGAAGATATATCTTAACAAATTTTATGTAGAATAATTTTATTATTAAAATTCTATTAAGATATCGAAACAATCTCTTAACAAATTATGTGATTTAATTATACTAATATTACTAATGAATTTTACTACTAAATTAATGTCCTAACTAAACTAAATTCATTAAAACTTAATTTTTTAATTAAATTATGTGATTAATTATATTAATAATATATGTGAATTATTTTTTTTAAAACTTAATAACTCTCAATTACTTCAAAAAATATGATGAACCCAATATTAACTAATTTTCATAACTAAATTAAAATTTATTAAAACTTGAGTTTTATAGTTGTGTTCGATGTAGAATTTTAAATAAATTTTGTTAGTATAAACAGTAATATAAAATTTTATTACAAACTTAAACAAAATTAAAATAGTTATTTTTTCATAATTATAACTAAATAAATTTACGTTTCAATCAAATGTTTAGTTTAATAATTGATCGAATGAACCTATAATATATAATCTATAATTTATTATTTAAATAAATACTTAATAATTTAATAACTATAAGTACCTTCTCAAAATTCTAATAAAATATTTATCCTATATTTAATTAATTATTTCAAAAATTAATATAATAAATTATTTTCTATATTTCACACAAAATTGATGAGCTTGTAATATCCAATATATGAAACTAGTTGAACTACCATTACCTGTTTCTAATTATTAAAAAAACTCAAAAATAGAACTTTTGTTAATATGAGTCTCTCCACAATATTGTTTGTTTTTTTGTTCGGTTGGAGATGTTCTCAAAATAAAATATTCAGATGGATATGGAGATTTGATAGTTCTATTAGTTATACTTTTCTTCACACATATGCTGAGGTTTGTTGACGTTTGCTTTGGTCGGACACATTTGGGCGTAACATATATTTTTCAATATAAAATTTTATTTTTATAAAAATGAAATAAAAGAAAATATAAAAAGTTAAAATAATGTCTGTTGGGATCAGAATATTTGGACTGAGGTGTGGGCTGGTCTGTGTTGTTTTGTTGGGCTGGGCTTTCCTTTTAACACTTGAGTTCTTTTATGGGCCGGGTAAGGGAGCCTCATGGGAGTTGAACTTTTTAACTGTTGACCCATGCATGGTTAAGGGCTCTTGATCTTACACACTTTCCGATATTTGTACACTCATATAAATAGAGACTTGCATGAGAGTGGAGAAAGATATTATCATTATTGCTAGACCGACTTTACTGTTTAAAAAAGACAAAACCATTATTTTCCAGCAAACGGACTCTCTATTGTTCTTGAGAAAGATTCAAACACGATTATCATACTAGTGGAATTATCCTTTTCCCCGTGATTTTTTTCCTATTGGGTTTCCACGTAAATTTCTGTGTTCTCGTAATACTTTCTCCTGTTTTATTGGTGTTTGCCGTTTAACTTTTCTTGTTGTTTAGTGATTTCAACGAGTTATAAAATTTAGCGTTAACAATGTCAAATTTAATTAAAGCACCATATTTAATACACGGGAAATATACAATTTACTAAATATTAATATAGTGAATGTCTATAGTGTTGATATGGTGAATTTCTATGTATGAAATTTAGGTTTAGTTATATTGAAATTTGATATTTGAAACTCGAAATCCTTATTAAACAAAGATAATGAATATGAGTCTTGCTAAGGTGATAATTTTTTTTATAAAAATTAGTTTATGAAATACGAAATGATGTGGTAGAGTGTAATTAATGGATGATTTACCATACGTGAACGAACTTAGTGATAACAATCGATCACAATCAATCACATCAATTTTTAAGCAATTTTTTATAAATAAAAAAATTTGTCATCAAAATACTATTCAAGGAATATGCAACACATCGCAGTTAAATTTAGACGTGTCAACCACTTGAATCTATTGTTTTGTTAATTAATAATAGTTTTGTCAGCTTATTATTCTTATTAATGACAATTTTTATTATTTTATCATATTATTAATCAATCAAAATCAAAAATGGCATGAAATCTACCAAATTTTTCAATAAAATAATTGAAATTACTTTATCCATAGATATTGCAATTATATTTATCAACTTTTGTTGCAATATTTTTTTGATGTTGGAGTATTAAGAATCTACTATATTAAATGAAAATCTAATCTTAATTTCCGTTGAGCAAGATGGTTGGCAAAGGCAATTAGTAAATCATTAAATACAATTTTTCTCTCTCATCTATTTAGATATTATTTTTTGCATATTTCTCTTAATTAATTAAATAAATAATTCTATATGCATAAATAGTTGTATACAAAGATGATGAAATTAACAATATTGTTTCATGTATTGAATAGTAAAAAAAATGATATAAAAATTAAAAAACTTTATCAATAATTTAAATGATAAGTAATTTTATATGCCCACTCTTTACACAAACACTATTATCTCATGTATTAATAATAAGAAAATAATATTAAAAAATTAATAAATTTTACAAATAATTTAAATGGACTGGTTTTTTCTTAAATTTTCTTGAGTTGAGTTCTTGAATTAAGGAGTTGTTTGATAAAATTGAATGAAATAATATGAATAATAAAGTACACGAATGATTGAATAAAATAAAAATTATGATTGAAAATTGAACATTAAATGAATACACGTGTGTGATAATGATGTGTTTAGAAAATCTAAATGATAGTAATTCCTGATTTTAACCCTTTTAAAACTATTTTTAACAAGATTGTTCAGTAATTATAAGTTTGTAGTTTTATTCTAAAACAATATGATGAAAATATTAATATATTTTAATTATATTAAAAAATAAATTACCAATTATATGTTGAATAACAAATAAATATAAAAATATCCGTTCCCTACCATCAAAACAAATTTTAAATCTCCATTTTTGGAACAGAGGAAACCTGCAAAAACACTTATAAAAATAAATTAAAAAATCTTCGTATCACCATGGCGGTAAAAATTGCATACGTCTTGGCAATGAGTTTGAGTACAGTCTATTGAACTGGTGAATATTTCAACCTGTGGCTTCAGTTTTTCCACACGGACCACTAGAAGTTGAGATCTTTACTTGAGAAATCACTTTGTAATTTTTTACTGGAAGGTTCTGTGTAGAGACGGAAAGAGATGGAACAAAAAGAAGGTAAACTCCCATTTTCTTAATTTCAAGTGGATCAATCAGGCAGAATTGCTACTTACCTTCTGCTGCCTAAGTCAAGGTTTTTTGCTTGGTCTGAATTGACAGCTATGTTGCAGGCAATATTTGCTTGTGTGGGTTTTGCATTTGGTTTTTCCACAATTGATGATCTTTCTGCTACGTTTAAATCAAATCGGAGGAATGAACGTAGAAATTGAATGTCTCATTTTTATAAAATAAAAAAATTGTGTTTAGTTATTTTATTGAAATAGAATTAATCATTCTCATCCATTCTAAATTTATAAATTTTATTACTTGAGGAAAAGTATAGAATGACTTATTCCCCAGAAATGAAATAAATTATTCCGCTCTCTATTTCATTCTATTTCTCTATTCCATTTTCTCAGTTCAAACGGTTAGGTTTGGCTGGAAACATTTTGTTAGAAACAAGAAATAATGAGAAAATTTGCATATCACAACATAATACTACTACTCTATTTCTTGCGTATTTTTTCCCTATAAACAGAAACAATTTTAGAAAGTAAAAAAGCATCGATGGACTTTCTGACATAAGTAGTGTGAATCGATAATAGGAACTTGTCAACACTTCGTTGAATCATTTGCTCTGAAACAGATTTCTTCAAGTAATGACAATCAGCTTGCATTCACAAACTATTCGCAGCCACTACTACTTACCTGTCCCCAAGTGCGTGTAAATACTATACATACATCTAGGCATACTTACTTATTATAAGTTGGTATATGTACATGTACGCATCACTGAGTTGGTCAGGATTTTCAGATAATTGCCTGGTGAACGGACCTCAGATGGCCGTAACAATCATTACTGCTACTAAAGGACTCCAAGCAAGCCCAACAAATGTGCCTCCCACACCTACATTCTATATGGTTGCATCCATCTACCTTCTCAATGGTATAACCACAAAGTGGACAGTTCTTTACATCCTCCTTCCCCTTGCACCACTCCTTCAACGAGGAATCTGGATCTTCCTTGAATTCCTTGTACTTCTCGCATGACAGATATGGATGGTACTCCAGGTGACACTTCGTACACGTCTCCACAGAACATGCACCACAGATAAATGGTGTGCCAGTACTGCCCGGATCCGCCACTTGATAAACATTAGGGCAGTCAGGTGAGGGGCAAAACCTGAAAGTGCCCCCACTTGCTGCAACAAAAGCTCCCAAAGAAGCCCTGAAAAGCTCCTCCAACTTTTCATTTGACAATAGTAACCTAAAATCAGCAATTAAAATAAGTGCCCCACAACCCTTGTAGGTACAGCGCATGGGGAAACTATCTCGGCTTTTTACAGCCGACACACACTGCTCAACTAAACACAACCGGCAAAATTCATGTCCACATCCTTCAAGCCGATAACAATCCTCCACTTCACACAAGCAAATGGGACAGGCAGCTTCAGTATCAATTTTCTGTGTACTACTTGTCTGTGCAATCTCATGTATCATTTCTTCAACTTTTTGCTTTACATGTTTGCTACCTTGAATAGAGATGACATGATGCCGTGTATTTAGCTTGAATTCTGCCTCAGGCAACTTTTCCTTGAGACCATTCAGGTCAGGGCCAAACGTCTTGACTACTTTCTTCATCAGATCAGGAGGAAGAAAGCCACCTCGAAGATGTATTTCAAGTTGCTTGCTTTCATGTAGTGTTAAAAGGGATTGAACCAGTTCCTGCTGCGCTGCACAGATCTTGTCTGTAGAACCAAATACCCTTATACTAAGGCTCTGCCTGTCAAAGAGAATATAGGTTCCAGTCTCTCGCTGAATTGACTTCATGAGTATGATTCCATCTTTGGAAAACAGGAGCTGTAGAACAGTTGGAATGAGGCCAGGATGATCTATGGTCTTCCCCCTCATGAGCTGCTCCAATGGTCTCCTTAACTCTGCTACTGTCATTGTAGCATTGGCAGAAATCTTTACTCGATATGAACCATTCTCATTTCTGTCAAGATTGCATTCTACACCTGCAATAAGATAAACTCATGCCTGTCAGCACCCCGATACTGCAGAACATCAGTGTGTCTAGTTTATAACAGCTCCGATAGTTACTTCAATTATAATGCACAGCACATGTTTATGATAAATGGGGTGCTTCAAACTTGATTAAAAAGAATCAAAATATTGCATTTCTTACTTCAATGATACATATGAGCAATGGTAAACAATTTCTCACCTGAACCACGCTTAGCAATGAATTTTGAAGAGACTTAAACTACAGTTATAATGAGGATTGTTTGACTAGCACAATCTGCAAACTAGAGCTTATATATGCAGTTCATGAACAGTTTTTCTTTCTTTTCTTCCCTTCTCATTTTTTTTTCCTTTGATAGGTGCGATCCAATGAAAGGTATACAAAATAGGATGTTGCATGCCTGCCCAACAATTAAATAAACCAGTAAATTGCCATCAGATCAAAGCTAGTAGTCACTAATTCTCAGTTCGCAGATAGTCCATTAACAACTCTATCTCATATCTTCCTCATAAACGAAATGAATTTTTTTTTTCTCTCCTTTCTTGTTTCCTTTAGTAGTCAGAAAACCCAAAATATTATTAGGAGACTAGAAGTCATTACTGCTAAGTAGAAGAGATTTAAGCTACAAGCACAACTACGGTATAGAGAAGATGACTACAATTACAGTTCAGATGTAGACATGCAACACGCATTTCTGGTAAATGGGGACAGTTTCATTTGAGTGGTTTTGACGACGTGTGTGTCTAGTAACACCAACATGGAACAGATTTATTATGCACGCCTACATTTACCAAAAATTTAAACCTTTTAGAAGCATTTGTGTCCTGCCATTCTTTCAGTTCTGGCAAAACATCTATATGTGAACCAGTACATTATAACTCAACCTATGCTGTTTAAAATAAAGACTCATAATGTTAAAAAACCAAACAAAGAGCCAGTTCTCACTTAATATATCATGCATATTACCACCAAATATACCACCAATACCTTGAAAGGAGACTCGAACTCTACCTCTCTTTCTCTCTCTTCCATCTTATATACTTTCTTACTGGCCCATCCTCTGGTCTGTTGTACATTTCCAAAAGATCTTGAAAGTCACTTATAATGTTTTAAAAAAAATTGTACGGTTAAAAAAACAAAAAGGAAGAGCCAGTTCACACTTGATCTATCATGCATATTACCATATATACCAACTATACCATGATAGGAGACTGGAACTCTACTCCCTTACTTCCTCTCTCTCTCTGTCCCTCTTTCCCTCACTATAGACTTTCTTACCTGCCCTTCCTCTGGTCTGTCACACTTTACCAAAATGCAGACATGATCTTGAAAAATATTATAGTTTTAGTTTACACAAAAAATGAAAAAGTACATGTGTTAATTTTCTTCTACTTATGTACTTGAACTACAGATCTGATGCTCGACATCATATTCTCTTAAAATGAAATCTGTCATCAACAAGAATATTCTACACACCTGATGCCCAGGAAAAATAATTTAATACAACAGTGGCAACATCTTCAGTCATCACAATGTCTCCCTCTCTCTCCCCTTCCCTCTCTCACTTTCTCATCATGTGGTAAGAGTGAAGAAAAATCATGTGCTCAGAAAGATAGACACATGGCCATAACTATAATGCTATCATGTTGTCGTGAAATATTTACTCATGCCAGGGAATTTAGTAGTTTCACAGAATGATAAATAACTAGCAAGAGATCCACGAGAACCACAAATAGCATAAAGAGAGCAAAAACAAAGCACAACCTGCAACCAAAGGGAACCAGAAACTACTAATGCAAAAAATGAAACATATATTCCAAAACTGATACCCTGTTTTCGCCGGAAGCTTGATAGTAAAGAGTCCAGTTGCTCTCTGATAACAGAATAAACATATGAGGGGCATGATACAAAGCTATGAAACAACTGCTGGCACCTTATCTTCTGCCATGAACGACATCCAGGAAGTACTTTCCCTTGAATTTGCTCCAAAGCTCTTGCAGCTTCCAAATGTAGACTACCATCAAAGGTAATTAGGGCTCTCATGTAGGTATCCTTCAGCTCTGGTGGGAAGACCTGGATATGAACAGAGCTACCATGGGAGTTCCTTTTGGGCATGAAGGGGGTGATTTCTCTGAGAAGAGCTCCTTCAAGAAAGTTGCATGGAGGATCTTCAACAGCCTCTCCCCTTATCAAGAAAAAGTCCAGTATTTTCCTGTTTGTTGCAGTCCTTAACACCTCAAGTATTTCAGCCTCAGAAAGTTCCTTATCAAGGCGACTTATCATAACACTGTCCGGAGATTTCATACTAGCTCCACTCCTAACATAATTTCCTCCAATTATCAAGTTAAAGAAATCATTAACAATACAAGCAACATCCTGGCTATCGCACTTCACAATTCCATACCCCTTACTGCATTTACGTGGCCAATAAACTTTTGCTTTGACAGCTGGAAACGAGAACAATTTATGGTCACCTCCGTAGGTGCTCCGTGCAGGAACTACCTTCAGCAAACTACCCAAGAAATCAACTTGGTTTAACTCAGTAGCTTTCTTCGCTGCATCAGGCGTAAGAAATGTTACTCTGCCCCACTTTTCCTTCTCCTCGCTGGCTTGTCCACTGCCAAACTTGTGCACTGCACAGATACTACCTGAGGTGCTCCTCTCGAGAAACATCAAAAGCTCCCTATCATAGACAGCATTTACATCTGAATGGGAAACATCAACAGTCAAACATCTCCTTTCAAGCTCTAGATGCTTTGTCTCAGCACCAGCTCCAAACAAAGCTACAGAAGGTGAGACCCCGCGTCCTCCATGATACAAGCATTTCTCTAGGCATTCATTCTGCAAACACTTTCTTTCATACTCCAGTGCATCATTTATAAACCTAAAAACCTTCTCGATGTCTTGGGAAGAGGAGAACAACCGAACTTCATTAAGATCACAATTGACATCAACTCCAATCCTTTCATTACCACAATCAATCTTAATACGTGAAACAAGGTTAAGCAAACTATTGTTAGACTTCCCACAGAACTTCTTTAGTAGTGTACTGCCACAACCAGTCAAAACCCTTACTTGCAGCTTCCGAGTGGCAATCTCAGAGACATCAAACAAAGGAGGAGGGCAAACGTTATACAAAGATTCAAAGTCAATAGCAGTTACACAAACCAAATATTGATTATTTATTGATAGGATTTCACCGAAAACTACCCAATTTGGCCTTTCACTAAAAATTAGTAAAGAACATGAAGGATGCAGCTGAACATTTTTTCCAGTCGAGGCTACTTCATAACCAAGCTGATCATATCCAGAATACATAGCTACATTCTCTGACAGGGAAGAGAGTATGACTTTTTTTAAAGTTCTATCATGCACAGTCTGGACCAATGGATTCCAACGCCAGTAAGTGGGGATAATCATATTAAATTCATCTTTTAGACAATTTTCCAGTTCTTGCACCATTTCCTGGCATCTCCTCATGGATTTAGCATTTATACTATTATCCCAACACCAACTGCTCTTCTTTTCACGAGGCACACTTTCCCACTCCTTGTACACTGAGAGCAAAGTAAAGAGATCACCATTACCATGGCAGAATTGCACCTTAAGGCGATCAGATTTTAGCTTATCTTCTTCAGTACCGATTCTGCAAAATATGCTACTTGCATTTGTCATAACAGCAGCAAGAACAAGACCCTCTCTACCCAAATGATGATTGAAGCAATTGAGTATTAATTTACCTAGACGAGGCTCAATGCCCAATCTGACCAAATCCCTTCCGTTTTCAGTTAATACATAAAAATCATTGTTAGATGTAACAGCTCCCAACTGAATAAGATTTCTAATGGCCATATCAATAGCTGTAGCGCTAGGTGCATCAACAAAATCGAATGTCTGAACATTATTGATGCCCAAGGCAAGAATCTTCAGAACTGCAATGCCAAGATGAACCCTACGAATCTCAGGTTCCTGTTGCAGAGGCATCAACACGAAATCATCTTCTGAGTAGAGTCTATAGCAGCTTCCGGGATCAGTTCTCCCAGCACGGCCAGCCCGTTGTTTAGCAGAACTCTGGCTGATCCTGCAAACTTTGAGAACATTCATGCCGGTGCTAGGCTCAAACCTACACTCTTTCACCATACCAGAATCAACGACATGCTTGACCCCCGGAATTGTTAACGACGTCTCCGCAAGATTCGTGGTGAATATAACTTTTCTTTTTCCTGGATAATCAAGGAAAACACGAGCTTGATCTTCATAAGTAAGCTTTCCATGTAAAGCTAATGCAACGGAAGAGGGAGATTGAAACTTCTCACAAGCCCATTCTACTTCAGTTTGAGAAGTCAGGAAGGCAAGAATGGTCCCTTCTTTCTCCATTCTATGGATCTCAGCCACCATCCTCACAACATCAGAAACATATGAAGCAACATTGCCACAAGCAGAAGTGCCTTCAGCCACACAAGGAACATATTGGATATCAACTGGAAAGTTTCTGCCCACCACATGAAAAGTTCCACAGCCAAAAAAGTATTCCGCAAGCTGGTTTGCATCAATTGTCGCAGACATTATTATCAGCCTCAGGTCAAGCCTCTGTTGCAGTAATTGCTTTAACAATGCTAATAGAAGATCACTGTTTAAGCTTCTTTCATGTGCCTCATCAACTATGATGCATGATATCCTGGATAATCTCTTATCGTTCATGTAATGCTGCAGCAAGCAGTGGTCTGTCGTATATATTACCTGAGAATCATATTTCTGAGCAGAAGAATATGCTGGATAATAGATAATAGAAGTATCTCGATAACAACCATGACATTCCTCTCTAACCCTCTCGGCTAACGACATGGAAGCAAGCTTGCGGGGCTGAGTGCATATAATAGACTTGCTACCACCTACTCCTGAATCTGCAAGGAACTGAGCTAACTGTGTACTTTTTCCTGAACCAGTCTCTCCAATCATTACCATTATCTAGAAACATCAATCAAGAGAAAGACCATAATTTATTTAAAAACAAGAGCAAGAACTTTTCCTTTCTTTGATAAGTAAGAGCAAGAACTTTGAAGCATATCAATTGATAAGAATTAGATTCTGACAATGTTGATTTATTGCTTCATTTTGTAAGGTGGCTAACAATGTTTGATTCATGTTTTAAATTTCTTAATACTCAAAACTATTCACAAGCATATCGTCACACTCTATTTTCTGCATAAAAATTTTGTTTCATTTTGTACGGTGGCTAACAATGTTTGATTCATGTTTTAAATTTCTTAATACTCAAAACTATTCACAAGCATATCGTCACACTCTATTTTCTACCTAAAATTTTTCTCACCTTCCAATTTCTCTCTTGATCTCTCTTCTAAATCTCTAAATCTATCTCTTCTTCTCTAAACCTCCTCTAATTCAGTTACAGCAACAGACATACTTAGTCATTATCCCATTGTCATGAAACATGTGGAAAGTGTACTCTTAAAATCCCTTAAGCAGTTTGTCTTTCCGAATATCCTATTTGCTCGGAGAGAAGAAGGTTTAGGCTCAAGCTTAAAATCTAACACGAGAATAATGTTACAGCCCAACTATAATATATTGGTCATGTTAATGCCTAATGATTAATCAAACAAGTCAACTCATCCAATTTTGTAGCAATTTAACTAATAAAGACAGTAAAAAGAAAAAAATGGACAAAGCAAATACCTGTTGGCAATGTATTTGTTTTAAAATCTCTTGTCTAAAGGCATAAATTGGCAACCCATCCTCAAGCCGTCTACACTCCCTCATCATCAAGCAATGAATCCTACACCAATCAAAACCTCCTTTCAAATCAAACACCTTCACCACCTCCTCTTCACAACCCTCCCCAGATTTTTTCCCTTCAAGATAATCAAGTAGACACTTCATCCCACACTCAAATTCTTTAATCCTATTCTCAATCAAACCCTTCTCAGAAATAAGCCCTTCTCTTCTCTGTGAAAGCTCACGGTGAACAGTCAATTTATTCCGATTCTTAAGTAACCCCTTAATCTTCTGAATCTCATTTAACACAACCCCAAGCTTCTTTTGCCAGTTTTTTACCATATCCCCTTCCATAAACCCCTTTAAGCGCTCAACAAACAACACCTTAAGCCTATAATTGAGCTCATCTGTATCAGAAGGCACAATTACATTACAAATCAGCCGTGGCGTCAACAAATGAGTCCCGTCAAGCCGAATTTCCCACAAAAATACCATTGTTTCCAGAGCATCCGTCCACTGCTGAAAAAACAAGCTAGCGGCATTAAACCCTCTATCAAAGACAGTAAACTTATAAGGCTGACAGTTTAATTTCCCGATCAAACCCTCCACGTCGTTTCTCTTAAAACTCCGATTGTCCGACAGAAGCTGGATGACGAAATTCGGGCGATTTTGAGACGGCCCCGAAGGCTGATCCCGCCGGTAATCCGACTGGAAATTGGGTTTCCAGTGTCGTTGGTGAGGTGGCCCAACGGACTGGAAGTTTGCCTGGACGACGCCTCTTCGGTTGTTCATCGGCGACGGTCCACCTCGTCGACCGGAGTCTCTGATCAAGTAGAAACCCGAAAGATTAAAATTTACGGAGGAGATAAACGAAGAAAAAAGAGTAATAATATGAAATTGGAGTGGTGGGCAGGTGACAGAACTCAGAAGTAAGGAAAACAACAAAGCAAAAGCGCAACAGTTTTTGCAATGCCACACTCACAGATCATATATGTGGAGAACATCCATATTCATAGTCACTCGCTATGGATTATTTTTTAATCAATTAATCTTGCACGGTAAGTTTTAATATTGAATGGTCCAGATTAAAAATGTCTTGTAAGAAATTTTTGCATAGAGCAACTGTTACTCGTAAGAAGTTCTTTGGAGAGTAATTACTATCAGCATGAATTTTGCGGTCATTTTTCATCTTTGTTCCTCAGTTTAACTTTGTAAATATATTTTTTATATCTTATTCATAAAAAACTCTTGTGAATAATATATTGAAAACTTTTTATTAACAATTTGTAAAAATTTATTACGGATATTTGATCTCTCGATATAAAACCTAGCAAATTAAATTGGGCGAGATAATTTTCACAAATCCTAGAGCTGCGCTAATTTTCCAAAGATTAAATTGGGATAGAAGAATTCTCACAAACCCTAAAATTGCAGTCGTGTTAGCTATCCAATTTGGGCAATTTAGAGCGTCCAGAAGAATCTTGTAAGCTTTGAACTTGAAAAATGCATCTATAAGATTAGTTTTGTGCTAATCATGCTATTTTTACATTTTATAAGGTGGTTTAATTATTATAAAAAAATCAATTTTTTTTGTTAAATGTAGGTTAATATGTGCTAGTTTTTCAAATTTTTTTGTTTAATGTAGGTTAATATGTGTTAGTTTTGTTAAATAAGGTACTTTTGTTGTTGTTAAATGTAGGCTAATATGAATTTTAATACTGGCCCAATTGATCCTAGTGTTATTTATGATAAACAAAATCATGTTTCAATAGATGTTTGGAATAATAAGGCATGAATTAAATTTTTTATTTATTTTTTATATAAATTTTAAAATTAAGTGATTAAATAATATTGTTGATAGATAATGCAAATTGTGATATTGTTTTGTATTTGTTATCTTTTTATTTTATGATTATAGGAAATGAATCTTTTATCTACTCATGAAAGTGGCAATAAATTAGTATAATGAAATTTAAATGAGGAGCAAATAGAAATATTAGTAAAAATTTGTTTTAAAGTTTCTCAAATTAGTCTATTGTGCTTAAAAGTGATGCACGTTTGGTATCTGTACTTGTTGAGCAGTAAAGGAGTGAAACTAATTCGTTTCACTTCAATTGTGGTGAAATGACCATCACTTTAGAAGTTGTAAGTATGATTTTAGGATTTCTTGTAATTGGAAAGCTAATAACATGTGGACTTGTAAGCCATCACAAATCCTTATTTCTAAACACTATAGGCAACATGGCGGCAATGAAGAGGGAGTTTACATCCTTTATGGAGAAACTGGTTTGACATGGTTGAGTGATAGATTTAGACAATTACCTAAGGATTGTACATTCGATTAACTTATGTTACATACAAAATTGTATGTCTTATACTTGTGTGGTGTAGTGTTATTTTCCACTTCAAATATGAACACTATCTACCCTAAATACTTAATATTATTAGAACGGGTAGAGGATATTCAATTATATGTGTGAAGGGGCAGGCCTGTTAGCATATTTTTATAGAGCATTTCATAAAGCAACTAAGAATATCACCAACTCCATAAATGCATGTTTGGCACTTTTACAAGTATGGGTTCAAGAGAGAATTAGGTTCGGTCGTTCACTATTGAGATCGAGATCAAGGCGTCTTATTCCTAGGGCTCATGCATGGGCTTATTCCGTGGGCGATGGATATGAAGATCGATAAGAGAATCCTCATCACCATCTAGTTTTTTATCGGGGGGAGATCGACGGAATGGTAGAAGGTGAGTTCAATTAGAGACCTTATGATAATTTTGATAGGCGTTTGAGGTGAGATTTATTTTAGGCAAAATTAACAAGATCAATTAGAGTTTCGTTGATACATTTTAACATAGTAGAATACCAAATGCCTGATAGAGTCATGCAACAATTTGATCAATTACAATAAATACTATTAACTCAGAATTTGTAAGTCCGCCAATACCACAAAACACAAACTACCTGCACTTAGAAAAATCGTTAGCCACCTTCAGTGAAAAAGACAGTTTGGGTCGTCGGGGGATACTCTGGTGTGAGAGTAAGTTCAAGCCAAAAAACGATAATAATTGAGGGAATAAAGTGCTGAAAAATTATAAAGTTCCGTGGATAAAAGAATAATGATACCGTAACCCTTTCTTATAGCTGTATTTATAGGCATGCATCCACCCGAGACCAATTAGGAGTCCTTTTTAGAATTACCTTATAACTCCAATTAATTATCCCCCCCCCCCCCCCCCCCCTCCCTCCCAAATAAAAAAAAAAATCTTACTTAAATAAAGACACTCCCAATCTGGGTCAAACCATTTAGAGATAGAAATGTAGGCTAATCATGTAGGCCTATCCCACATACAATCTGGACTTCTCCTTAGCTAGTCCCAAAGATGAATTGGATTTCACATTAGCCCAATCCATAAATAATTATATCCCAACACTGCATCTCACTCTCCTAATTTAAGAGGTTTAAATAGGAGAGTAATTCAAATAATCAGATTTCCCCCTTCACTGCATCTGCCCAATCAACATTTAATACCCTAATGCACGCACACGGTTTACCATCATTTCCTTTTAAATCATATCATGTTCCCCCAGAACCATCGCATTTTGGAACTCGCATATCTTTTACTAATTTCCTTTAATAAAACTGCTCACCCCCTTTTTCACAACTCCTCCGTCTTCTTTATTCTATGCAAATCCTCCTAAAATCCTCCCTCCTTGACAGCGACTCCATCAATAAACCTTCATATCCCGTCAACCTATGGATGCCCAAGGTTAAGCCTCTTCCTCCAATGTCCCCAATCAATCTTCCCCCACTTACACTGAAAAATAAAACAAGATTCGCCAAAAATACAAAGAATGCCTGACAGCCAACACTCCATCGTCAATCACTACCCCCAACTCGCCTATATTCGTGAACAATACCAAATCCCTCTTCAATATGACCTCCGAGCCACTGAACTCCATGAGAGAATGTGTTGGCAACTGGAATAAAGCTGTATTAGAGTTCCCACCTAGACCCTAAAATACGACGTCTGATTCCCCCTACATCTATTTATTTATGAATTTCTAGTTTTATGGGAATCAAAATTTTCCAATTGGTCCCTAATTTATACATTCATCTTGTATGTTTCATCGCCCACTGCAAAGATCAGAATGTCGAGCCTGCCCTAGATATTTTCTTGAGTTACTTCAACTCATTAACTCCAAAGAGAAGGGTTTCAAAGTACTCACCCGATATACTAATCAAAAAATATAGATGTCCACCCCTTAAAGCAACAAAGGATGACATCTATCATGATTCTTCATCTGAAGAACTGACACTCGCCTTCTTTAGCCTTGAGGAAAGCTCCATGGGCGTTAATCAAATAGAGGAAGTTCGGGAGAATGACCTCGAGAAATTGCTTTCGACTATACCGACCACCTAATGGTCAATCCATTTGCTTGTCGATCCCTAATGGTTGTTCAAACATAGATGTAAGTATTCTAACCCATCTTTGTAATCTATTTCCTACATTATCTCTTCTTCTATTTATAATATACCATCGTCTGTCCAGTAGAACTTTTCAGAGAGGAAAACACATCTGGCCCACGACCAAACACGCAAGTTGACCCCTTTCATACCCTAATTTTTATTATGTTTCCTTCCTCATCTGAGGAGTCTGAATCCCCAGTTGAACCCCTCATCCGCAAAACTAAACAAGCGTCATTACCTACACCGATTGCCACAGCCTCCACCTCAGATTCTCCCAAGATAACCCCACAAATCATTGAATCCCCCCCCCCCCATACTACTAAGCCCACTCATCTCTCACCCGACTTCATCCCCTAAACTACCGAATTTGCCCTCCAAAACGAAGCTCCCGAAGTCCAACTGCAACCTTCCATTGATAAACCTCCTCACCCTTCGGTAAATAAAGCTCATGAACCTTCTCGAAAAATGAGTGTTTTTGAAATGTCCGATAAAGAAATATAAAAATGCATGAAGGCCAGAGACCAAAACCTCCCATCTGCCAAACCCACACTCGCCAAATCCCAACCGACCACCGAATAAGCACGACAACCACCCCCCGAACAACCTTCTAAACCATCTCAGGAACAAACACCTAAGCAAATAACACAAACCCCTCCCAAACACACCAATCATTCCACACAACCCCCACCGGATCAACAAGAATAGCATGAACTCGACCCCTTCCCCACTCAGTAAATCGCCCAGAAACCCGCTTACCGATCCTGGATCTTCTAGAGTCCCTCTCACATTCTGGCCTGAAAACCCCAACCTATCTATCCCCTATTCATCCTACAACAATTTTAACTTTACCGTTGACAACGATAACTTTTGAAACTACACCAACTGAGAACTCATACTAGCTACTGCCATTCATTAAGGCCGGATAAAATTTCGCCCTTAAATAATATTTTTCTTTACTGTTTAATGTGTACTTATACTAATCAACCTCCATCTTTTTTCATAGGCTTTGGCAACCTTCAGCCGACTCCTGAGTCGGGCAGTGAAAGAAAATGGCACCGATGTCAAAATAAAGAAATGGAAAGCCAATTTTAAGACAATCAAGCAAGAAAAGAAGAAGCTTGTCAAAGAAAACACCACCTTCCAAACAACTAACAACACACTCTAACAAAAAATCGCTACCGTTACCGAATCAAAGAATGTCGACGAACGCCAAAAACTTCAACAAGAAAATGCCGAACTCACTATAAATTTCCAACAGCGGACTGACGAGAACAAAGAGCTAAAATAACAAATCGACCACCTAGCCTTTGAGGTCAAAGGCCAACTGTTGGTCAAAATCGGAACTGATTTATTTATATTTTATTTATTAGTTAAATTCCGATCTCGAATTCATTTGAATGAATAATGTACAAGCATACACGGTAAATAAGTAATAAAGTGAAAGTAAAGTATCGATCCCACGAGAAATTAGTTATAATGATTTTTCAAATATCGAGCATATCACGTCAATCTTAGTTAAACGGTTAATTGAATGACAGGAAAAGAAATGTAGCTATGCAATTAACAATTAAACTACAAAAGCAATAAAGATAGATGAACCTATGATTATATTTTCTCCTAACACTTCATTTAAATCTCCTAACTCTTTCTATTTGGTCTTACGGTCACGATGACTTGTTAACCGAGAATACAATAGTATTTACACGCCTCTTTTGAAGGACATATAAACATACCAAATCCAAACATATCTCATTCGATAGAATTCAAATAAAGACACCCAAGCTAAGCATTTCACTATATGTTTATGAGAAATAGCATAGTAAGGATTTAAAGCACAAATTCTGACATTGGTTACATATGGTAAAAATGTATATGTCTATCCTACGCACAAATTATACATACGCTCCTAAGAACATATAGCACAACACATATTATCATATTCGAATCAAAACACTATAATCCATTTTTCAATTTCATATAGGTAACCAACTAACCACTTGGCCAAGCAATTAATATGAAGAGCAAAATATGATAATCCAATTCATATGGTGCCATTCAAGAGACAACAAACCATAGTCAATGAAGCACAAAAATATGCAAAATACAAGACAAACTTCATTTGGACATTTTGTCAAACACGCATAATGAAATTCTTCTTTCAAAGAACTCATAAATGCAATAACAACCAATTAAGATGGAGATATTCTATTAAACTACGTACTAGATACCCAACAAAATCATAAATTCCATGCTCAAGCCAAAACAAATGAGTAAACCCACATCAAACACGCATATGACATATACATAGTTAAATGAGATCAAAACAACAATCACAATGGCTAAAACATGTAATGGATTCAATATAACACATAAACATTACATCCATGGATTAATATTCATCCATTCATTGGATTTATAATCCAACTTGTTCCAAAAATAAACCAACATCAATGGAATACATAAATAAAGGAAGAGAAAAGAAAACTCATAACTCCCCTCAATCCATAGCTTACAATTGATGTTGAATCCCATTCCTAGTAACCATAGAAGGTGCCTTTCATCTTTTCTTGGCCTCCAAAATCGCCTCTAGCAACCTCCCAAAGAAGAAGAAATCAAATTATGAAGTTAGGGCTGCTCTTTTCCTTTTTAAAACTGATTTCTACGCGTAGAAACAGTGCACCGTCGCGGCGGTCAAAAGTAGCGCCGCGGCGGTCAAACATTCTGCTCAATTCAGGTTTTGTACTATCGCTGCGGCGGTGGAAAGCTCCATTGCGACTCTCATACAATATACCCAGGTTTGCTCCTTTTTGGACTGTTGTAGCCTCCTTTAGTGTTTTAGGCCTAACTCTCTCATCCGACCTTCGATTGAGATGATTTAAGATGTTTTGGAAAGATGAGAAGTAGATATACAACTTTTATGTTGGACGAATTGAGAGATGTTGGCTGGATCAAGGTCCAAATTGAGCTGCAGCTGTTGTGTAACCAGCAAGCTAAAAATCCAAATCTGGCAACTCTAAGCTTTGATCTAACAAGCCTTTATTCCAAAATCCTATAAAACAAAGTAAAAATATATAAAAGTAAAATAAAACCTAAACAAGATTAAAACACATAAAAACTAACATAAAAATACTAAAGAATTCACGAATTATCAAGTCTAAAAGTATCTAATAAATAGGTATAAAAACCAATCATCACCAACATAGCATCATGTCAGACTTCCTTAAAATCATCAATGATCCGGAAAGGACTAACGAACACCTGAAATAACAAGTTCGATCTGTAACTCTCGAACTGTGTCAACATATAGTAGAAGAATATTGTTCATCGCAAGAACTACTTGACTAGATCGTGGAACAATATAACAAGGGATTCTAAGCAGCAGTGGACAAGGCAACAAAAGTCGGCGTTGAACCATCCATCTTTTTGGACTCCGACAATGACTCCCCCGAAGCTTAGTCGACTTTTCCATCACTATTTGTTTTACTTGTAAAAATTTAAGTACTTCAAGGAATGTAAAGACAATTTGATATAAATGAAAATTTTAATTTATTATTATTATTTCTTGTTTGTACATTATCAATGAAATGCTACTAAGAACAACCAAACAACTGGATACTCTAAATAAATTTCAACAAACTAAGTTACTGATAGTATTTCCTTAATCTAATTATATGCCAAAAAAATTTGAGCTCCGAACTTGAGATATCCTTAAGCCGATAAGTGTCAGGCTTTACAACTTTTATAACTTCATACGACCCTTCCCAGTTCGGCATTAACTTTCTAATATTTTGAGGAGTAGACGCTGTGACGCCCCTAAATTCGGGTCTCAAATACCCAGATCCGGTCATCACGATTCAATACAAATATCCACCTCTAAACAACATACAATAACTAAATGCAGAATAATAAACATATGTTATTCATTCAAAAGGTGTTACTAGTCCTAAGATACGATAACCTTACAAAAAAGTACACAAATACTTTTAATAAAGTACTTAGGGTTTATATTACATAACAAGTAATTTAGTTAACTAAAAGGCTGCATCCTGAAGTCTATTACTTCATCTTTCCCTTACCCTTGTTTTTCCCAGAAGTCTCGGGTTGCACTGCAATAAGGTTTCATGATATAGCAAGGGTGAACAACTAGTTTGCTCAACAAGTTTAAATAACAACAAGAAACAATATATCATGAATGAAAGGGAATAGCTGAACAATTCAACAATATGAATAACATAAGCAAGAATAATACTTTGCTTTTAGAATCAAGATAGTCAACTAGACTATGAACTATAAATATCCACTGGAGTCAATAGCAGGTTGACCCAATGGTTATTACCAGAAATATGTACCCGAGGGGATCAGCCTCAGTACAATATGTGTATGCATAACATTTAATTTCCGTGTTTTTGTAGCTGATATTAGATACATGGTACTCCCCTATAATAAATGGGTGTTCATAATAGTCTAAGAATCCGCATCTTCAATGATTTGGATAGCTTTTAAAATCTTTAACATAAATGTCTAGCCGAACAATGGTTGAGACCTACTTTGAACAGTTCTTTAAACAGTAGAACAATAAATAAGGTACAAGTCAAAGACTGAACGAGCTCAAATGCACCAATAATATCGATGTGGAATAATTGTAAAGTAATTTAAACCACTTAAAACATGCTTGGAATTATAATTCAAGCTTAAATAAATCACTTTATCAATGAAATGAGTTTAAAGATAAGGAACTTGCATGTCTGTTCAACTACAATTAATGTCTAGCTTTAACTAACTGGCTTTGAAAGACCTAACATTAATAAAGTTGGTCTAATAATTAGTACGGCGTATTTGCACAACTATATGCTCACTAAGGAACTTATCTACCACATAAGTACTAACACATAATTTATATCAATCAAAATAATATTATTAACCTTATAGACCCTTAATCAAATTAGGTTAATAATTTAATAAGTTAGAAAATATTTTTCTTAAGTGTTGGACACTTATTAAACCTGTAAGGATCCG